>OX235262.1:21328007-22791115 GCA_944472135.2 Trichobilharzia regenti | reverse complement strand
GAGTTTTCTAACACACTAAACTTCACTGGGAAAACTCATTTCTGATCACTTCCGAATGCTTACTCGTACAATAGTACACAACCCTTATTCCCTTTATGTTGCTGGTTAATCAGTGTTTTTTGTTCTTTGTTCAAATAAAAGAACTTCTCGAATATTCTTCCAAATTTATGATAAATAACCACTTTCTTATTGTGTTATCCTGATACTGTGGAGGATAACTTAAATCTTTTGAGAAAAATGATCATAGAAAATAGATTTCCACCAAGTTTTATAGACAGGAATATACAGTCAAATCATATGAAATGTGACTTACTATCCGTACGCAAGAAAATGCTGTATATGAGCTTGGAATTCACAGATGACTTAGCTTACAATATCATGAAAAGAATGAATACACAGTCCCTGAAAAGAACATTCCCTGCATCTTTAAGAATATCTTTAACTAGCTGACGATAACTGTTCAATAACCTGAAGGACAAGATCCCACAGTCAACCAACTCGAAGTGCATTCATTAATTCACCTGCTCGTATATAGCTAGGTATATCGGCCAGTTGACTTGAGTTTTGTCCAAGACGTTACAAGAACACTATCGTGCATAGTTACGAAAAAAATGGAAGTGGAGCAATAAGAAGCGTGATCACTGAACATCTGTTCGATAATGATCACCATATCTCCACAGCCTCCACCTTTAAAGTCATCCACAAGGCGAAAAGTAATTTGCCCAAATCACCACGTAACCAACTCATCTGTATTGCTGAAGCCATCTTTGCTATCGAAACAGAAAAGCCAGATCTCTGTATACAGAGAATGTTCATTCAACCCCTCCAACTTTCATGGTCTTAATCGCTGTATGCTAGATAATGGCCATCCCTAATCATATTTTGCCTCAACCAATTTCTTTTTCGTTCTGCCTACTCACTTTGTATGCTTTCCCCTTAATACTTCAATTGTTGGTACTATTATTATTCTCACTTTGTACTGTCCTCGGTATTATTTCACTCGTTCCACTTGTCATTCTAAGTCAATTCTGTTTCGCAAAGTTAAGTCCTATGTTATCACATTTCACACAATATTACGTAGCGTTTTTATTTTATTCGATTTGTCTACTAATCCTTTAATTGCACACCATTTTTCAAGTTCTATTCATCCTATGAATTATTCTATATATGAGATTAATTGTTTCACCACTCGTCGCTTGAATTTTAACTATGATTATAAAAACAAATATTTTAATTGCATTTGATACTGTTGTTATTATATTATGCATTCATATCTATGATTTGATTCCCTCACCGGATATAACTTCTTAGAAAACAATATATACGATTTTCAAGTGTTGGTTTTGTAGGGATTTGGTTTGATTGTATGGAGGATTTAATCATGAGCTGACATCAGTTAGAGAACCACTGGAAAACCTGAGGTACTGGACAGCTGTTTCGTCCTAGTTTGGGACTCTTCAGCAGTACGCACCCACCACAGGGGTTCGAACCCAGGACCTTCTGGTTACAAGGCAAGCTCGCAGTTAACCTGGGGTTCTAGTGGGAAGCCGTGACCAGTAGGGTACAGCAGGTCGAAGAGGAGGCAGTAACTCATCGAAGAAGACATTGCAAAGTGGTCGCGCTATGTCGTGAATTGGCAGAAGTTAGAATTCAAGAACTGGCCATTGGATCGGGTCCCAGTGTCTCAATGGTCTACGAACTCGCTAGCCTTGTAGCCAGAAGGTCCTGGGTCGAAACCCGGTGGGTGCGTACTGATGAGGAGTCCCAAACTAGGACAAAACAGCTGTCCAGTACTCCCAGCTGGTTTTCCAGTGGTTCTCTAACTGATTTCAGCTCATGATTAAATTCTCCATACAATATATACGATTGTACAGCTTGATAATAAATTTGTTGTTGAGAAGGGTCTCTTCGCTGAATCACAACCTGTTTTGATTTTCTATATATATCACAGTTCACCCACAGTTGTTTCCACAAAGTACGATTTTTATGCGAAACTTATGCTGAAGAGAATAAAAAGAATGTATACCTTCTTATTCTATCAATATTATGTATATATTCAAGGCTGTCGGCAGTTGAACAGAAGCCTCAGAATAAAATGTGTGCATTTCATTCGGCGAAGTTTGTTCATCCTACTTTGAAGAGAAAAATGGAGCTATTCTTTTTAGTAAAACTGCGAAGATGCAAAAGAAGAAAGTAATGAACTGATTTATAAGAAAATGTATAACGTTTCCAGATATAAATAAGCAAAATATGAGAAAGCACATGATGCTGAGCCAACCCAATTTTGAGACATATTTACTGAAATGACACTGACCATCACTCAGTCTCATTAAAGGTATCACCTCCACTTTTGATAATTTCAAATAAGAAGAGAAATCATTTAAAGACTTTTGAGATTTTCCGTAGTTGATTTTAATTTTTTTTTTAATTTTTGATTACAGCTTGATTTCACACCGTATTTTTGGTACAGGTATAGAATTTTTAGCATGTGATATCGGTAGGCCAAATTTTGCAGGCCGACCATAGATATCAGGTGTGCGTCGACAGGGTATCAAACTGCGGACCATGTGCATGATCGACGAGAGTCATAATCGCTGTGCCACCGATGCACACACTATGAGCCTTCACCCAGGGTCAGAGCATTCTTAATCACCCTGAACTCAGGCAAGGTATACTGTGTAACAGACTGGGGGAGCGAGGAAACAGGAATACGTTAGAACGATAAGAAGACTGTAGGAGATCTGGACTTCACAAATTGTTTATATCTAATTTCATACAATTCCGAAAACTTAAAGGCGAAGAATAACAAATTAACAGTAGACGCAGAGAGTGAAGACAGGACTTCAAGTGGAAATGGAGAAGATGGAGGTGGTGAAGACAACCAATCAACAACAACAAATACCACTATCAACGGAAGATTTTTGAAAGAGGTAGTGGCGATTGTAAGGATTTCAAAATCGGCCAGGATCAGAAAGCCAGGGCAGACGTTCATCATTCTGAAATCAGTTTGGAAATCTGCTGCGCTTGGCATTAAAAACAACAAGATTCGAGTATTCGCCACTGATGCTAAGTCAGTTCTTCTGTATGGTAGAGAAGCCTGATGTGTCATGGAAAGCATTTCGTAAAGGTCGCGGTGGACTTTCATCATCGGCTGACTTGGCTGGCTCCCTTACAGAGGACTAGCAACATGGAACTCTGTCAATAGCGGAACCACTTGAGAATCTATCGCTCAACAAAGATGTCGAATGAGATGGAGATTGAAAGGGATTCACGTTGAGAAGACCGTTGAATGGTAACACGTTCCAGACCACCGCTCGAGTGGGATCAACACTGAAAATGACCAGCTGGGCGTCGGTTTCAAAGGTGACATGGTGGAGGTCGTGTGAAAAGGACAGAAGTGCTCATAGACAATCTTGGAGCCATGAAAAGAGGACTTCCGAGGCCAAGACGAAACGGAAATGTGATATTGAAGCCCTGCGTTCTATTCGGAACCCAAGGAAATAATATGACGATTGCATGTCATTGTATTCAGTACGACTGCTGAGTTATTCTCTAAGTTAATCATGTTTCCACGTCTTTCTAAGTACAGCTACTATAACATAAAGAAGAAAGAATTCGATGCATCCACAGTGTTACCTTATAAGGAAGGAGCATCTGAAACTCTACGTTGGATTCTTAATAAGGCGTGTGTGTCTCTTGTGTGTAAGTAGGTTACGTCGATAAAACCAACCAAATATTTTTTCAAAATGTATTTTGTTTTATTTTTGTAACCAACATTCACAAATTTAACATGTGTTTTGCAATTTTTTGGAAAGTGCTGTATTCTTCATTATATTTTTTCCATGTGTTTCTTCTTTTTAATTTTATGACCTTGATTCAAGACGTCTGTATTGATTTTTAATATCAGTATTATTTGTATATTCTATTTATAGCCTTTTATTGTATCACTAGCAGTAATAGCAGTAGTAGTAGTAATTTAAGTAGTATAATTAACAGGTCGTAAATAGTGCGGAGGAAGACAACAGTACCAGTGAGAGACAGGTAGTACAAATAAAAGCTCTTTAGCTCACACAAGAATAATAGTTACATGTTGGGAGTCAAGACAAATTGCTAATAGATCAGCAGTGTAAGCAGACTTTAATTCTAAGAAAATTATCTTCTAGTTGTGTGAGACTTTTCGCTCAGTGAGATGAATTATGCTTCTAATTTTTTGCTTTGATTGTTATACATAGTTTAAGGAAAACAACTGGGGATCTTGGATATTGGAAATAAAACGAAAGAATTATGGGAAAAGCGAATATGTGCACGTAAAGTGTTTGAATTTTCCTGGTTCAACCTACTTAGTGGACTTGATATCATTGTTTCAAGTTAATTTTGTTTATGAGTTTCACGAGCTGCAAATTGTTCTCTACCTCTTTAAAAGATAAGCTTCACCGTCTGGCCGCCTCCATGTGCATCTACCAGTTCACCGGCTCTTGTGGAGCAAGGTTCATTGGCCGTAGTCAGAGGACGCTTTCCACTCGGATACGAGAACATATTCCAGCTTCGTTTTATAAGGGAGAAATGAAGTGTGTGAGAAGCTTTATTCTGGACCACCTGATCGACTTCTGTCACTCGATCAACCGTGACCATGATTTTAAGATCATACATAGAATCCATGCTAACTTCCTGCGTTTTCTTTGTTACAGACTTCTAAAGACAGCTGAGGCCTTGGCAATTCATGACTTTAAGCCAGACCTTTGTGTACAAAAGAAGTATGTACAATCCCTACTTCTGACTTGACCATAGAGGGATAGACATTTATTTATTTAGTTTATTTAGTTATTCTATGTACTTTTCCCTTATTACTTCGTTTATTATTATTACTATTCTCACTCTGAATCTTTTCCACTTGACCCACTTGTCATTTTTAACTCAAAATTATTAATTTTTATATTTTTACAATTCTATCTTATCAAATTTCACACCATGTTATGTAACATTTTATATTCGTCTACTATTCTTATAATTATGTGCCCCTTTCCAAAATCTATACACCTTATATATTATTCTTTTTTTTCCTTCACGTTCCCAGTGGAAAATGGGGCTTCAAGCTAGTGACTAGAAGTTTCTCTAGCAGTGTTTATTTTACAGGATGGGGTTTCTAGCCTCATGCTCAACCTTTCCTCTTTACCAGCATTATTTCTGACTTGGCGAGTTTCAGGGGTGCGTCTGTGGCCGGGGATCGAACCCCGCACCATGTGCATAGTCGGCGAGCGTCCTAACTGCTGTGCTACCGAAGCACGAATGTATTATTCTTAATATGACATTAATTATTTTGCCACTTGACATTTATTTTTTATTTCCCCATTGATTCATTGAATTGGACCGAAATCTTTGGTCTCCTAGTACGAAAGCTTAGACGATGTCTACTCTCTAACACGATGTTATTTAACAGATGGTGACCGGCAGTGGAATCCAGGAGGTTACAACTACTTAAGGCTAATAAGTATGATAAATAAAACCACTCTTGGGAATATAATCAGATAAGGATTATTGAGATAGGTGAAGGGTAATAACGGGTAGTTTTTATACATACACGAGGGCAACTTTCAATATTTTGAATAACTATGGCCTCAGCATATCTGAGTATGTTTAACCGTTTTTATATCAATCTTGTGAGCCTAGAAAACAACTACTTATCATCAGCTATCGACGACCTCCATCTCTACAAGAGATACATCGATGATACTTTCATTATTTGTGATGAGAATTGTGTTCTGAAAAACCTACTTCAAATCTTCAATAACGCCTATCCAAACATTGACTTCACCTTGGAAGTTGAGTCTAATTCAATGTTTCATTTCCCCAAAGTCCAACTAAGAAGGAATTCAGACTCCTCGCTAAGAAGACCTATCTGCAGAAACCTACATAGAACGGGTAGTTTATTAACTTTCAAAGCTGTGTGCCTCTATGCAGAAAGAGAGACCTAATTTTTTTTTATTTTATTTTCGATTACAGCTTCATTCTACACCGTATTTTTTGGTACAGGTATGGAAGTTTTAGCATGTGATATTGGTAGCCCAAATTTTGCAGGCCAACCATAGATATCAGGTGTGCGTCGACAGGGTATCAAACTTCAAACCACTGTGCCACCGACGCACATACTCTCTTTACTTGAGGATCCGAAAGGTGTGCAATGAAGAGTCAATCGATGAAGAATTACAAAATCTCCGAGGGATCTTGATATAAAGTGGTTCTCCACCCAGATTCATAAAAGAGATATAAGAATAAAACTTGTGCACTGTGGTAGAGTGTAATTCCACTATGGGTAAATTTTGTTTTGATGAAGTCTCACAGTGTTATACAATAATGTTTACTGATATCAGTAAACATTACTGTAAGAGAATCTGAAACCAAAGAAAACACCTGAAAAGATCCAAGTTTCCCCCTAAAAGATGCTGATATTGAACCTTGAATTTAAGTAATACCGAAGCAGATTTTCATCGTACACGGCTTTCGAAGTCTCTCAGTAAAACATACTTCGCCGCCAGCCTACGAATAACATTCTCCTGCAAGAAACTACTCACCCAACCCGTGAAAGACAAGTTGTCGCATTGTGTCACTTCAAAATGCATATACAAGTTCACTTGCATTTGTGGAGATGAGTTCATTGGCCATACCATGCGTCCGTTTGTAAAACGTGCGTGGGAACACCAACCAGGATAATTAGCAAAGGGAGAATGCAAAGGGGTTATACAGTTCGATAACAGAACATCTGGTGAATTCTGGACATTCAACTGCGTTTAAAAATCCTTAAAAGCCATATATAAGATCCGATCCAACCTACCAAAAGGATTGAAACCAAGACATCTAGGAATAGCCGGAGCACTAACGATCCAAAAGCTCAAGCTTATCATATCAATCAAGTGTTCTACTATAGGCAAGTTTGGTATTCTGCTACTTGCGTTTGTTGAAGTTTCACAGTTCACTTATTTTTCAAGCCATTTTTTTCACGAAGTTTCACCAGCGAACCGCGATTACTCCTGCCTATGTGTGTGCAACTAAATAATTTTTAGTCGACTTCAAGCTTGAACCTGGAAGTTTCAATGACATTGTTATTATTTTATGGAGCAGGATCACTAACCTCACGCCCAATGTTCTCTTTTTACTCGGCTTGCCACCGGCCAAGTGAAGTTAAGAAGTACGTCGTCCAGTAATCGTACCTGAAACCACATTCGTGTGACCACAAACACACATGCTGAATTGGTGTATAGTATGGGATGTCACACGATCACCTGTGCAGTTTGGATGCTTGTATTAGGGCACATTTTTCGGCTTTTCGATAATTATAAGTGACGCTAAATTGTATTAGGTTTCGCAGATGACAGAATTTAAACTGTCTTAAAATTCAACTATTTGCTTCTTTGTTGAAATATGATTTGGTAAGGAATAGACTGTAGGCTCTGAAACCTAATAACTTCTACAACAGTTCGAAAACTCTAGGGGATATACGTTTTTGACAAGTGTAATCCATTAGTATTTCGTTCTCATAATCTACAGCATCAGCAGTACAAATACGTCGAATCCTTTTGAGTGAGCGCTTACCTGAACCTCTCTTACATACTAATGGACAGAAATCGTAAAATTTTCAATAATATCTTTTCCGTGTAGACTTCCTATAAATCTGTCGCTTATTGAGTCATCATAGGAATATAAGCTGGTTGGTAATTCTTCACCCACATGTAAGACTGCTATGATTTTGTATGGAGTTAAGTTTATCCAGTAGACGAGTAGCATCTTCGTGGTGATTGCATACCATAGCAATATCATAATATTTCCTATAAAAAGACCTCTTAGCGATCTAATTGCCAATCAGTTATTCAAAATAAGGGATATTGACATCAACCAAAAATAGTTCCAATGGACTCACCACCACAACGTCATCCACTTGTAGAAAGTGCTCACCTACAAAAGTGAAATGAAGGTTTTCATTACATAATAATAACAACAAATCCTTCAAATATGTCTAAGGAGTAAAGAAACAAAACTGGAAGATATGTGATCACACTAGTAAACAAACAGTTAACACTGAGAAAGTATATTCCCTTATCTTTTATATTCATGCCTACAAGGCAGCTGACAAGCTTAAAAGTATCTTTCGAAGAGAACTCGAATGATTATTCACAGCATTTTGGATTTAAAATGTTACCTAAGTATTTCGACAACTTATGTGTAAAAAAAATCACACACTGCTAAAAATCAGATGCAATGGATTGACAGCTTTATCAATTTTGAGTAGTCCATAACGATGTGGCGGTAGAATGCTTGCCTACCACGCATGCGGTCAAGGTTTCGATCCTGGGCTGATGCACTCCCTAACCTCGCTAAGCCAGTAATAAGGATAGTAAAGAGGGAAGGTTGGGCGTGAGGCCACCAACTCCATCTTGTAAAGATCAACACCAATGCTGTTGAAACTTGAAGTATCCAGCTTGAAGCCTAATGTTCCACTGGGAACGTGGATGAATTTTAAAAAATAACGATTTAGAAGATTAGATCCCTCGAGTCTTGAAGATTTAAAAACTTAACAATGAACTCGATAATGGTGAGAAATATCAGCAGAAAAATCCAATTTAATTGAAGAATGTTAATACAGTATTTAATTGGTGGATGGTGACTAGCAGTGAAATCTAGGATGCGCATTTTGTCGTACTTGGGACTCGTCAGCTGGATGTGCTTGCATTCTTCAGTGAGTGATGATGTCCCCACAGAGGCTCGAACCCAGTGCACATAGTTTTCAACGCCAAAGCGTCATCCACTAGACCACTTGAGCCTCGGTGGGGACATCATCACTCAATGAAGAATACAAGCACATCCCGATGACGAGTCCCAAAAAGGACGAAATGCGCATCCTGATGGATTCCACTGCTAGTCATCATGAACCAGTTAACTTCTAATTACATGCACAGGCATTGTCGAAGCATCTGCTTAAGAAGCTGACATGTCAGTTTGAGACTGGGAACTTCAGTCCAACCAATCGACGGGAAAATCTAAAATTCATTAATTTAATTCAGTATATTACAGAAATTCAGCTAATGAATGATAAGATTTAATGTTTACTTGAAAATACAGTTAATGTCCACTGTTACAAATTAATAATATAATCCAAGATGCTCCTGCAAATTCCAAAGAATAAAACATAGGGAATAGCGCAGCAAAAGGACAGAAGGAACCAGCGATAAGACAGAATTGCTATATTCCCATTTGAACGTCAAAGTTATATATATATATATATATATATATATATATATATATATATTTACGACAATGAAGTCGTTTTAAACAAAAGTTATGTATAATGGGCCCATTTGTAACATCTGACAAAAAGACTGTACGTATTTATTGTTCAGGAGTCAGTAATAATAATAATGATAATAATTTGCTTCTTTCCAGAAACAGTACTAGTGGTACAGTGTGGAATTTTCAGCACATATCTACAATATTGCATCTAATTTTATCAAACATTTAAAAGTAGTATCTCAAAAAAATAAATACAAAAATACAACAACAACGAAATCAAAAAGAAACACAAAAATAACAAAAAAATGCAAAAAAATACCAAGAAGTAGAAAGGAAAATAAATAACAGTAATAAATAATATCTCAGCATTGGGTAGTGGAAGCTATGATATGTTTATGCGAGGTGAACAGTAAAGCTATAGTCATACTAGAGGTTATGAAATGATATTCAGAATGTTTATCGCCAAGATGATCAGCTAGTTTGATTAAACTACACTAAACAATCATAAAATAAACATTTCAGGGTTTTTATTGTCAGCTCTAATGCAGTGTTTGTCGTGGTAGTGTGAGTAATCCTGCGTAATACAAAATTTTAAGATAGTGATAATGGCGTTCACAACTAAGATTGTCAGTTAATATTGCCGAACAAAAAAAACAATCACAAAACTAATATTACATGATGGTTAATGACAGGACAATTTTATAATACTCATAGTGATAATATAGTCGGAACCAGTAGATACACAAAAGAAGGAATAAAGTACAAAAAAGTAATCCAATGTTAATAATTTAGGTAGCTAAGTATGTTTAAGAAGGTTGTTCACTATAGAATACATATAAGTGAGAAAAGAGCCAAAAATTATGTTATCAACAACAAAGCAAGTCATAAGTTTCGCGCTTAACATTGTCTCTGTCACTTAGAACACGGGCCAAATATGGTATCGTTGAGTTCCTATACTTGGTTGTATGAGCATATATTATTTTGTACTGATTTCTGGTTCTACCTGATGAGATGCAAGGAGAGAGTTGGGAATAGAGGAGGTGTTGGGGGTCGGTAGTTTTATCAGGGGGATGGCATTTTATGATCTGAGTATTTTTGGATTTTGAATAAAACCCATGTTCAATCTACCCGAGTCCCGTATGTCTTTGTAAAAACAATTTAAATTGGCGGTCTTTTTACGCCTAAATTCGTTTGTATTTCGAGTAGAAACATGTGTTAATATTCATGATATCTAGTAGCTACTTGGGTTTGTTCACTTTCATTTACCAACATTCTTATCACTGAATTAATACACAGCATATAAAGCTTTAATTACCATGCAATATAAAATGCAATACAGATGCAGCTTTCAACTCTTAAATGTGGTAATAAGAGTTCAGTGGTTTAGTGGTAAAAAAAAATCGCCACCCATGCCAACGGTCTTGGGTTCAACTCCACCTGATACACATCTAAACCTCGCTTAGCCGATTATAAGCCTGATAAAGAGGGAAGGCTGGAAGTGTTGCTAGAAACCGTATCCTGTAAAAAAAAAACAATAACACCACTGCCACTCAGACTTTAAAAAGCTTGAATGCCTTTGCTGCACTGGAATGCAAAGAAAAGAAAATAATGGATTACCCCCGCTGCAGCCCTCGATATGAAGCACAAAATATTGTTACGCATTTTGGTGGTTTGATATTGAGTGTCAGGAATAAATGATCAATGTGAATCTCTGAAGAGAGATAACTTACTTGGTAAAGATGACTAGCGAGAAGAGTATTCAGACCACATGTGACAATAATCACCTTTAGAATTACAACACACTATTTCATTTTGATTTTTTGTCTAAATTTCAAGAGTTAGTTTCTAGTCATTTGATTGGTTTCAAGTTTGTCCAGGTTGAGAAACACTGGGAGACCAACAGGTAGTACTGGACAGCTGTTTAATCCTAGTTCAGGACCGATTCTTCATAAATGCTCACCTATCAGAGCTCAAACCCAGGACAGACAGGAGACAAGGCGAGTTCATAAGCCATTCGGCCTCTGGAACCCGATCCAATGGCAAGTCTATGAATTTTAACTTTGACAAATTTGTAATTTTAGCTTGACTAGCACTAGCTAATGTAATCAATGGTTATCGTTCCTCTCCACCAACATGGTGGACCCCACTGGTCACTGTATCTTACTACAGCTGCAGGTAATTCCATCCTGTAGCCAGATACTAGCAGACACTAGATTAATTTTCAAGAGTTAGTTTGCATGGATTTGATTTGTTTAAAGTTTGATCACAGGTTGTCTCATCCAAAGATAAAACTCAACCTTTGTCGTTTGTTATCTTGACTTAACTTTAGTCCCCTGTAGTTAAACGCTTACAAAGGCTTCGTATGCTTTTGAAAGTGGAAGACATGAAAAGGCTGGCTAGCTGCTTTGATCATAGGTGTCTGCGTTCTATCTGTCGTGTGAAATGGCATAATATGGTGAGCAATATTGAGGTTAGGCGTTGAGTGCTAGGTAAGGAGGGGAAATCAACTGACGAAGCTGTGAAATTACATCGACTGAGATGGTGTGTTACGTATGCCTATTCGTCGCCTTCCTCGACTGACGGGTAATGTTAGATGATACAACATCAGGTTGGAGAAGAGCTAGTTGTGGTGAAACCAAAACATGGCTTCATCATTCAGTGAAATTACTCACAGTTAGTTTAAGCCTGTCACGTAGGAATGTGTAAACCTCCTGGTCGGGGTCATCAAGATGGTGAACACCAATGGCTGAAGACAGTTGGTGATATGACTCAAAATCGTTCTCAATGGCTGGTGTAGGTCCATTCACTCCTTGTAACTTATGATTTCCAATGAAACCATACTGTCCTTCAATATTACTATTCTTTTTGCCTCATATCTCTGTTTACTGTCTCTATTTTGCATTTCTCCATCTACCGCGGCGGCCTGTTTGACATCTGGGCTACCTTTTTCGTGCATCTACATATTGCATCTAATAAGTCATGTTTTCATTCCTAATTTTAATAAAATATGATCACAAATCGCATAAAATACAGTAATTCATTCATTAAACGTTTTAAACCATATGACTTTCATGCAACTAATAATGCATCTAATAAATCTAAGAGAAAACATCATGCTGGCTGGCAGCGTGCACTTAAACAGACACCTTTATATCGTACAACTATTCCTGTTATTGTCACTTCAAATTGCCGTTCACTTCCCAACAAAATTATGCATCTCCAGTCTCTCTTATCATCTGATACTTATCACAATACGGCGATTGTTGCATTACAAGAAACATGGCTCCATGAACTCTATGATGACAATCTGGTTTCCCTAAATGGTTTTACATTGTTTAGACAAGATCGACTATGCTCCAGAAAGAAAAGAGGTGGAGGTGTTGCAACTTTCATTCATTCTCAATGGTCAACTTCAAATAACGTATGTTTTTCTTACTCTAATGACTTTATTGATTGTATAACGGTCAAATGCCGCCCGAAACACTTATTCAAATTCAAATACGTCTTCATCTCTAACATTTATGTTACTCCTGGCTGTTCTGCATCTGATCTATCTGCTTTGCTGATGAATTCACTGAATTTGCCGTTACACATCTTGAAAACTCTTTATCAGTTGTCACAGGAGATTTTAACTGCTGTGATTGTTCTTTCCTCGTATCATTAGGTCATGCCAATATTGTTAAATTCCCTACTAGACTTGATAAAACCCTTGACCTGGTGTTCATTAATGATGAGGAAATATATGAAGTACGCCGACGTGCTCCTATCATGAACTCAGATCATTGTATTATTCGGATATTACCTAAGATATACAGCAGATCTCACTTTAATATCTTCTCAAATCTGTCCAAGAGAACACAGCAAAGGTGTTACTCACAAGAAAATATGCTCAAACTAAGATGTATGCTAAATGACACTAACTGGGAACTTTTCAACG
Organism: Trichobilharzia regenti; assembly: GCA_944472135.2. Lineage (NCBI taxonomy): Eukaryota > Metazoa > Platyhelminthes > Trematoda > Strigeidida > Schistosomatidae > Trichobilharzia > Trichobilharzia regenti. The sequence continues at coordinate 22,777,899 of OX235262.1, read as the reverse complement.
AACACAAACTGGATGATACTATTTCCAATTTGACTGACTATCTTAAATTCTGTCTTGATATATGCTGTCCAAAACAGATAATTTTCAAAAGAATGGATCGTTTTTCTTCCCCTGTTTACTGATATCAGTAAACATTATTGTATAACACTGTGAGACTTCACCAAAACAAAATTTACCAATAGTGGAATTACACTCTACCACAGTGCACAAGTTTTATTCTTATATCTCTTTTATGAATCTGGGTGGAGAACCACTTTATATCAAGATCCCTCGGAGATATTGTAATTCTTCGTCGATTGACTCTTCATTGCACACCTTTCGGATCCTCAAGTAAAGAGAGTATGTGCGTCGGTGGCACAGTGGTAAGGATTCTCGCCGACCATGCACATGGTCCGAAGTTTGATACCATGCCGACGCACACCTGATATCTATGAACGGCCTGCAAAATTTGGGCTACCGATATCACATGCTGAAAATTCCATACCTGTACCAAAAAATACGGTGTAGAATGAAGCTGTAATCGAAAATAAAATTTAAAAAAATATTAGGTTTCTCTTTCTGCATAGAGGCACACAGCTTTGAAAGTTAATAAACTACCCGTTCTATGTAGGGTTTCTGCAGATAGGTCTTCTTAGCGAGGAGTCTGAATTCGTTCTTAGTTGGATGTCGAGGAAATGAAACATTGAATTAGACTCAACTTCCAAGGTGAAGTCAATGTTTGGGTAGGCGTTATTGAAGATTTGAAGTAGGTTTTGCAGAACACAAGTCTCATCACAAATAATGAAAGTATCACCGATGTATCTCTTGTAGAGATGGAGGTTGTCGATAGCTGATGATAAGTAGTTGTTTTCTAGGCTCACAAGATTGATATAAAAACGGTTAAACATACTCAGATATGCTGAGGCCATAGTTATTCAAAATATTGAAAGTTGCCCTCGTGTATGTATAAAAACTACCCGTTATTACCCTTCACCTATCTCAATAATCCTTATCTGATTATATTCCCAAGAGTGGTTTTATTTATCATACTTATTAGCCTTAAGTAGTTGTAACCTCCTGGATTCCACTGCCGGTCACCATCTATTAAATAACATCGTGTTAGAGAGTAGACATTGTCTAAGCTTTCGTACTAGGAGACCAAAGATTTCGGTCCAATTCAATGAATCAATGGGGAAATAAAAAATAAATGTCAAGTGGCAAAATAATTAATGTCATATAAGAATAATGCATTCGTGCTTCGGTAGCACGGCAGTTAGGACGCTCGCCGACCATGCACATGGTGCGGGGTTCGATCCCCGGCCACAGACGCACCCCCGAAACTCGTTAAGTCAGAAATAATGCTGGTAAAGAGGAAAGGTTGGCATGAGGCTAGAAACCCCATCCTGTAAAATAAACACTGCTAGAGAAACTTCTAGTCACTAGCTTGAAGCCCCATTTTCCACTGGGAACGTGAAGGAAAAAAAGAATAATATATAAGGTGTATAGATTTTGGAAAGGGGCACATAATTATAAGAATAGTAGACGAATATAAAATGTTACATAACATGGTGTGAAATTTGATAAGATAGAATTCAATATTGTAAAAATATAAAAATTAATAATTTTGAGTTAAAAATGACAAGTGGGTCAAGTGGAAAAGATTCAGAGTGAGAATAGTAATAATAATAAACGAAGTAATAAGGGAAAAGTACATAGAATAACTAAATAAACTAAATAAATAAATGTCTATCCCTCTATGGTCAAGTCAGAATTAGGGAGTGTACATACTTCTTTTGTACACAAAGGTCTGGCTTAAAGTCATGAATTGCCAAGGCCTCAGCTGCCTTTAGAAGTCTGTAACAAAGAAAACGCAGGAAGTTAGCATAGATTCTATGTATGATCTTAAAATCATGGTCACGGTTGATCGAGTGACAGAAGTCGATCAGGTGGTCCAGAATAAAGCTTCTCACACACTTCATTTCTCCCTTATAAAACGAAGCTGGAATATGTTCTCGTATCCGAGTGGAAAGCGTCCTCTGACTGCGGCCATGAGAAGCTGTACAAGACAAAGAATAAATCTGGTCTTAAGAAGATAAACACCCAAATTAAATCTGAAATCAAGAGACTAAACAACATTTATAATCAAACAATACTATCTTGTAAAACCTCAGAAAACATATGGAAGCTTTTTAGAGAAATTACTGGTTGTGGTAAGCATAATAATTTTGCCTCTTCTATTGATGTAAATACTCTCAATAGATCTTTCATCCGCCCTCCAAATGTCCTTTCTGCCTTCAATTTAACTAATAACACGACCAGTGACTTTCATCGTTTCAATACTTCTGATGTTCTTAAATGTTTGAAATCTCTTAAACCTTCCCAGAGTCTAGGCCCTGATGGTATACCTGCCATTGTTTTAAAGAAATGTGCTGATATTTTAAGTAACCCACTTACAAGCATTTTCAATACTTCTTTTTCTAATAATAATGTACCTTCTCTGTGGAAAGATATTAAAATCATCCCTGTACCCAAGTCTGGTTCTGGAGATAGTGTTAAGTTTAGACCAATTGCCATTACCTCTCCTTTTTGAAACTGATGGAGAAATTACTGTTACAAAAACTCATTCCCTCCCTAAGCTTCTCAAATGATCCAAAGCAGTTTGCTTACAAACAGGGTAGAAGTACTTTGGATGCTGCTGCTGTGTTTCATCACAACATTGTATCCTCCTTAGACAAAGGGGCCAAGTATGTCCGTTGTACTTTCCTTGATTACACATCTGCTTTTGACTCTGTACCTAGAGGCCTTTTGTTAAACAAGCTTAGCCTTACACAAACTGAGTCCTGGGCTATCAACTGGCTGCACTCTTACTTCTCCAATAGGATGCAGTACACGGTATATAATGGTGTAGCTTCCTCTCCTTTGCTTACTGAAGCTGGTGTTCCTCAGGGTGCTGTTCTCTCGCCGTTTCTCTTTTCCTTCTTCTTACATGACTTACCTCTCTCAGACGAAATCAACTTCGTCAAATATGCAGATGACCTGACTGTTTCGCTTCCCGTTAAGTCTCAGTCAGACTGCTTCAAATTAAATAGCTTCCTGTCGGACATCAGTCAGTGGTCTAAAATAAATGGCCTAACGCTGAATCCCTCAAAATGCCAGACTGTCGACTTCTCCTTTAGGCATAAACGAGATCTACAAACACTAGTAAGCACTCATGATGTCTGTAGAATTGAGGGGACTATAATTGAAACAAAGTCTAATGCAAAATACCTCGGATTAGTTATATCTTCCGACCTTACTTGGTCATCTCATATCCAAATGATTTCCAAGAAAGTGTTTCGTCTAACCTACTACATTAAGAAACTCAGACTAACTGGAGTCCCTCAACCTCTGCTTACACAATTTGTCAACTCTCGTATCCTACCTATTCTACTTTACTGTTCCCCGTTAGTCTTTCCTGGGTTACTGAAAAAGGATTATACCATCCTGAGAAGGATGTTGAAGGTAGTTAGTAGGACTAGCGGTGTAAAACTCAGTCAGCTCGTCACAACATTAGTGGATAAGCATCTGAATACATGTGAGAAATGGTCTAAAACCATACTCTCTGACCCCCAACACCCCCTCTATTCCCAACTCTCTCCTTGCATCTCATCAGGTAGAACCAGAAATCAGTACAAAATAATATATGCTCGTACAACCAAGTATAGGAACTCAACGATACCATATTTGGCCCGTGTTCTAAGTGACAGAGACAATGTTAAGCGTGAAACCTATGACTTGCTTTGTTGTTAATAACATAATTTTGGCCCTTGTTATTTCCCCCTTACACTCTCTTATTTGTACTCTATAGTGAACAACCTTCTTAAACATACTTAGCTGCTTAAAATTATTATCATTGGCTTACATTTTTATTCTTTATTCTATTCCTTCTTTGTACATCTACTGGGTCCGACTATATTATCACTATGATTATTAAAAATTGTCCCGTCATTAACCATCATGTAACATTAGTTTTGTGGTTGTTCTTTGTTCGGCACTATTTAACTGACAATCTTGTTTGTTATTGCCACTATCACCATCTTAAAAAATTTTGTATTATGCATGATTCCTCACACTACCACTACAAACAACCGCATTAGTGCTGACAATAAAAAAAAACACAACCTGAAATGTTTATCTTATGATTGCTTAGTGTTGTTCAATCAAATTAACTGATCATCTTGGCTATAAACATTTTTTAAGAACATCTCATAATTTCCCGTATGATTATAGCTGTTACTGTTCACCACGCATACACATATCGTAGCTTCCACTAACCAATACTGAAATATTTTTTCATTATTTGTGTTTATCTTCCTTTTTACTTGGTATTTTTATTTGCATTTTTTGTTATTTCTGTTTTTTTTTTGGTTTTTTGTTGTTTTTTTTTATATATTTTATTTTTTTTATAATACTCCTTTTAAATGTACGATGAAATTAGATGCAATATTGTAGATATGTGCTGAAAATTCCACACTGTACCACAAGTACTGTTTCTGGAATAAAGCGAAATTGTTATTGTTATTGTTCTTCTCTTGCTTGTGTGCTACATGACGTGTGGCGACTTGAACTGCTGCACATCGGTACAAAGTTCTATGTAGAAAGCACAGAGACTGCAGTTAAATAAAGTGTGTTTACGCATCCCGGATTTAGAATTTTTCTATAACCGGGTTATGTAAATGTCGTTATTATTTATTTTGTTCCTTTACGTTCCCAATGCAGCAAAGGGCTTCAAGCTAGAGCCATGTAAGTCTCGTAGCAGCGGTCTCGCTCCCAATCTAACCTCTTTATCGGCCTTACTACCGGCTTGGAGAGGTTTAAGAGTGCATCGGCCGTGGAAAGAACCGGGACTACGTACGTGGTTAGTGAGTATCCTTATGCTGAACTGCTGACGCACTTATTGTGAATGTCAGCTGAATTAAATTTTCAACATGACTGTTGTATGTATATATTCTAACAAACTGTATTCATGTAACATAGAGTATGTTCATATAAAATCACAAAACCAGAACACACACAAGCATGCACACAACCAATCGATAGCAAAGGGTTTCTGATTATCTGGCAATTTGGTCAAAGGTGAATAATCTCTTTTTTTAACCATTAACAAAAAGAGGCAACAAATGGATAAGAAATCGAAAAATGAGTCATAGATACATCATAACAAAAACTGATTCCCAATGGATTGACCTTATGGAAAGGTAATCAAAGTGTATGACTGTTTAGTGTTAATGTGTAGAAGATTATACTTGTTTATTTTACGAGCTGACATTAGTTAGAGAAAAATTGGAAAACCCTCAGGGAATAGTGGACAGCTGTTTCTTCGTAGTTTGTGACTTTTCAACAGTCCACACCAACCAGGGTTCGAACTCACAACCTTTTGGTTACCAGGCGAACTCGTAAACAATCCAGCCATTGGCATCTGGTCCGATGGGTAATGAATTCCAACTTCTGCCCATTAGTGATATATATATTTAGTAAAAACCTCGGCCGATGTCTTAGGCCGCCTGCTTTGGTGTACTTCACTCTCCAGTACCCTTAGGTTTTCCAATGGTTCTCTAAATGATGGTTCTCAGCTTGTGACCACTTCTGCAACTAATCAAACCCTTCTAAAATCAACACCTGATAATTGTTCATTTTAGTTTTTAAAAAAAAGATGGAAAAAAATGAGATCAGATACTGACGGAAGGACATTTACAGGTGTATTTGCATCCTTTCCACAGTCATCTGAATGACTGTATAGTCTAGTAGATGGTGAGAAAAATGGTAAGAACTTGTTCACATTAAAATGATAGTCTTCTGAAGTAATTCAGTCCATTCACTAGATGCAGATAATTTGAAAAAAATTTGACGGTTAGGAGTCAGAAAACACTCAGCTTGTTCATTACTCCACTTCATTTCTCCTGTAATGAAATTTTCAAGTTTGATGATTAACTAACCTTCGTTGAAGAACCATTGAATACTAGGGTGTAATGGATTATTCATGAAGAGTCTTATATTGAAGCATATGCTTGTGCACATTTTTAAATCACTGTGTTTTTCTTTAGGGAAAAATACCTTTAAAATAAGATTGGATCAAGAAACATTCCAATAAATTATGCTGAAAATTTCGTACTCTATATAAATACTAGCTGAATTCTTGATATTAGGTGGTTGAAAACGATCGACAGGAATCTCTGCGGAACCTAGGTTTCTTGCTAGTCAGTGTTCATCAGTCAGCAAGGCGTATCTGCATTCTTGAAGGAACAACCCATGTCCCTTCCGAGATTCGAACCCGCTTCACCAAGTGATGCAGTCAGAGGCGTTAGTCGTGAACTATTGAAGCTCGCGATTAACCTCCTGTAGGGCTGTATGAGATACTTTTGATTGGATACTAACTAGTGTCATGTGTCGAGTTCTTTGTTTACTGCACACTGAATTCTATCAGTCAAGTTCGCCATGTGGCCACTACTGTAAAGGGCTCACCATCACGATACACTTTGAATTGTCGATATTAGTGGTAACGTCTCTGACTGCAGCATTGGGTGGTAAACGTTCGAATCTTACAAGGGACATGAGTTGTTCCTTCAAGGTTGCAGATACGCACGAAACCTAGGCGAGGCAAGGCTTCCTGCCGATTGCCTTCAGTCATCTAATATCAACAATTCAAGGTGCACCGTGTTGGCAGGTCACTAAGATGGGTGGCCACATTGTAGACTTGACTGATAGAATTCACTCTGCACCGAAGATAGGACTAGACCTATTATACTTGTTGGCAACTAGTGTCGAGTGAAATGTAAATAATTTGTTCTGAATAAGGCTATTATAATTGTTACCAGTGCTATTAATACGAATGAAATTTCTCGGTGATATATTATTTAACAGGTTTGATCGCGAAGTGACATCAGTCAGGCAGCCACCAGAAACCGAGGATTACTGGACAGATGTTAAATCTGATTTAGGGACTCAGCACGCATCCACTACATACAGCAGTACACTTGTAACAACAGAAGACAAGAGCCAGGCAACAGATCGTTTATTGAGAAAACCAAGAGATATTTATAGATTTTTATGTACATTATTATATTTCATTATCTTAACAGAGGAGCAACGTCTTCTAATTGGTTGTTTACTTTCTGGAGGTTATTCTGTACTGCTTGTGGTCATTACTTACAAAATTATACATATATCTGGGAATCGTACTTGTACACGCTAAGTCTGCCGTGATTGGTTGTTGCGTTCCTCAAGGTTATGGCTTTGTTCTTTTTTTTCTCATTGCCCCGATTGGGGACGTAAACATCGACGGAAATCGTTGCATAAAAATTTGGCTTGCAGACATCTCTCACCACACTCTGACTAGCGACTGTCTTTATAAAAGAGCTAACTTGGAGTCCTCGTGAGACGTCGTAATCAGTAGGCTCGACTGAATCAGGTACAGCTACACGCTTATGACATTGGCTAGTGGTTGCGTTAAAATATACTGGCATTCATGGGCTGGGTATTGGATCCAATCTCAGTGGCTGAATAGTCAACGAATTCGACTTGTTACCCAGGTAAGTAAGTTCTGTCGAAGAGTCCCAAATTAGGACGAAACAACCGTGTACTAGTTCCTGCTGGTTTTTCAGTTGTTCGTTTACTGATTTCAGACTTGTAACAAATGCCCCGTAGAAGTTTAAAGTTGACGATTGCCAGAAAGATAAGACAGATGCAGTCGGAAAACGTATCACAAACGCACTGAGAGATCTTCTATAAGAGAAATTGAATGACAACAATATGTACAATGATTTGAAACCCCAAGGGTCCCGCTTGCCATACATGTATTACCCTCCGGAGATACACGAAAAACAAGTCCCCCTGAGACCTATACTTTCGATGTTCAACTCACCCCAACATAAGGTGGCACGTTGGCTTTCGGAGAATTTGGAACCTATTCGTCAACGGCTAGCCGTGCACACTATGAAAGACTCATTTCATTCCTCTGAAAGTGGGAACCACATAAGCGTTTTAAATAAATTCATGGTGTCATTTGATGCAACCTCCTCGTTTACAGTGGTTCTAATCAACGAAACTATTGAGATCACTTGTCAGCAGTCTGGTCTTCTTCCACTCTCAGAGTTAGAATTCAAACGCCTACTCCTTATGTGTACCATGGATGTGCGATTCCAATTTGACAACACTCTTTACTACCAAATAGATGGTGTAGCTATGGGCAGTCCATATAGCCTTGTATTAGCAGATATATTCATGTCAAACCTTGAAAGAACAAAGTTGAAGCATGCAATCGAAGAAACAACTTCCTACTGTCAACATGCTGATGACACATTTATAGTGTGCAACAGTGGGAGTCGTGCTTCACACTTAGATTATTTAATGATGCAGACACCAATATCGAGTTTACTATGGAACAAGAAAGCGATGGAAAGTTGCACTTCCTCGACATTGCCATGGAACGCCTAGAAGACGGTAGTCTTCGGAAGTCAGTTTATCGAAAGCCTATATGGAAAGGACAAAACTTACATTTTAATAGCTTTTGTCCAAATAGTTTCAAACGCGAACTACTCAAGACTCTGTACTATAGAGCAAGGAGAATATGCTCTCGAAGGCTCATAAACATGTATGGAAGATATGAAGTCACAAATGTAAAACAAATCACAGTGGGTGAAAAGCCAATCTACATTCAGCTTGATTATAAAGGTGAGAACATTGCAGCGATGGTTAACAGAAGGCTGAGTACATCACTAGCCATAGCCTATCCTACAGCTAAGCCCGTCCCCATCTATCGAACAGATTGCTTTTTAGTGCAATCAAAAATCGATAGATACCCTTCTCATGCTAACTCCAACTCTATATACAAATTTACATGTATCTGGAAGGACAGAAAGAAGGGCACATCTACGATTTCCTGAAGATATACCAAAAAACTTATGTCTAAAGGAAACAAATGCTTTAAAAAGTGCCATCGCCAGGCATGTCCTTGACATGAGTCGTGGGGAGGACGTTACAAGTTCATTCAAAATTATCAATAAGGAAAAGAACTCAATTCTCCTTAAGTTTGCTGAAGCCATTTCCATCAAGCGCCTGAAACCTGATTTGTGTGTCCAGAAAGAAGCGGTTATCAGTCTTTCTTTCCCAACCTGGTAAATGGATATTTTCATTTCTCATTCACCTAAATACGTAATGCCTAAACGTTTCCATTGTGCATGATCATTAATTTTCGGAATAGTGTTTAGTATTACATTTATATATATATATTATTACTGTGTACATGTATTTGTCGATTCATTTTTGTTTGAAATGAACTATGTGCAAGTATGTTACAATCGTTATTCTAGATATATTTAGTAATTCTTTTGGCCTGTATGAAGCTGACGAGAAGGAAACGAAATAAAAGATTATTATTTATTATTATTTCCTTTAATTCCTAGAGGAACATAGGGCTTCAGCTGCACGTCTCCACTGCCTACGGTTCTTTGCTAAAGTTTTCACCTGGCTCCAAGTCTGCTCACATACTTTCATCTCCTCTTCACATGACCTCCTCCGAGTCACCCTTGGACGACCAACTCGCCGCTTCCCTTTCGGTTTCCTTTCGAGCAATGGCTTGTCTAGTGATGTCACTTGATGGTTTCCTCAGAGTATGGCCAGCCAATCCAGCTCCATTTCTTCCTGCATATTTGTTGCATAATTGGTTCCTGGTTGGTTCGCGCATTGCCAGAGATTCCAACCTGTTGCTGATCATTTTTGGCCGGCCATCTGATCTTGATTATTGAGCGAAGACAACTGTTAATGAAGGTCTGAAGTTTGTTTGAGATGCTCTTTATGACGCGCAAAGTCTCTGATCCGTAGAGTAAGTAGCACTGACTTCATATTGGAGTTGAAAATCCGGATATTATTTTTGATGCTGAGTGCTGTTGACCTCCACACAGACTTAAGAGTAATGAAAGCTTTTCTTGCCTTTTTGATTGTTGCTTTGCTATCCTCGTCAGTTCTGTCCGCCCGTAGTTGAAACGATGCTTCCCAGGTAGGTGGATAGGTGGGTAGGTGAAATAGGTCGTTTCTTTCAGGTTTTTCCCATTCATGCTGATTGTTGTCTGTTGCTTTGGGGCTGGCAAGGAATCTTCACCTTCTCTGTTTTCTCTATGTTCACCTGAAGTCCTATCTTTGATGCTTCTTCTGTCAACTTGTGGCTTTTCACTTTCCAGTTTGTGTGAAATCAGTCATATATAACCGGTGAAGTCCAGATCCTCCAAGTGATTTGTATAGGTCCATCATAGGCCTGTTTCTTAATCACCTGAACTGCTCTCTGTCTCATTATCCAATCTATTGCAATTGGGAAAATCACTGGAGAGAGTAGGCAGCCAGCTTGTCTTACTCCCGTCTTCACTTCGAAGGATTTCGTAAGTTTCCCGTTGTGGATTTCTTGGAATGCAGCATTATCGTACAACTGTTGGATGAGATGCGTAATTGTCGGCGGCACCTCTTGGTATTAGCGAAGTAGTTTCCAAATCGCCTCTCGATCGACGCTATCAAAAGCCTTTTCAAAGTCGATGAAGTTGAGATGGAGAGGTAACTGTCATTCCAAGCTTTATTCAATGATGGCCTTCAGTGTGGCGATTCGATCAATATATGAATTTATTTTGCAAAAACTGTAGTTCTTCCTGTGTTCAAATTCATTAAGAGGAATAAATGTATGAAATCAAAATCTCCCTGTAAACCAACCCACCTGGAACTGTTCTGTTTATTTCAAATAGTATGAATCATTTATTCTAAGAATAAATATGTTTAATCAACCAATCAACTTAAACAAGAGCAACAAACCTACTTATTAAACGGTTAGACATTCTGTGTATATACGTTTGGCCTTCTAATAAAATGTCTGTATGACTTTATCATTGTGTATAACGCATTGGTTTAAATCTTATGTGAATAAACAAAAACAAGGAGTTCTCTAAATGTTACAATAAATAACTGTTAATAAGTCTATAAAATCCAAATCCACGTTATCTGATCAGTCGACTTCTGGCAGCCTCCAATATGCCATATTCAATGATAATATAGACAAAATAAAACGTGAATAGAAATTGCCTTTTTTTGATGAATGTACAAATTTTCTTTTTTGTTTAATGTTAAAATTGAAGACATCTGTATACTTCATTTTTATTGCCTAAGTATTCTAATGATTATCAGTAGGTAGAACAGATGAATCATCTTAAGGCATGATAGGGCAGGGTACAATCGCATATCGCGAAGACGAGACTGCTGACTTTTAGTTGCTTGGTTGGTGTATTATGAATTATTTTATTTTTACTTTTTTAAATGCTTTTGATTGCTTTTCTATTCTTACAATGGAATTATTTTATTTTCATTTGATGACTAGACATAATGAGGTTGAAAAATGATGTCTGGGTCAAAATTCGTGCATTTGTATATATATATATATATATATATATATATATATAGATAAAAGCTTGATTCCACATCGTATTTTTGGTACTAGCATGGAATTCTCAGCATATGATATCGGTAGCCCAAGTTTTGCAGGTGTGCGTCGGCAGAGGATCGAACATCGGACCGTGTGCACAGTCTGCGAGAGTCCTAACCGCTGTGGCACCAGCGCATTATTTGATGAACATTGTAAGTAACTTAAACTTTTAGAATTAAGGCAAATGCTTGGTAAAGTCATAATAAGAGTAGTGTTTAAACACAATATAGGATTTCGTTTCAACGAATTTCATTGCAAATTATTTACTTTGCAGAATTGTACAGAATCTTCAGATAATATAATAACTGATCATGTGTCATTTCAAGCAATATAGTTCCACTCGAAACTTGTTTCAGTAATACTTCACAATGTTTTTATTGTCCATTTACTTCAAAGAATCTCCAATGGTAGATAGAAACTTATTCCAAATAGTCCGCGAGTATGAATCTTGATTCACTTGAGGTAGATAGTCCGCTAAAACAATATAAAACGGAGTAACTATCATTGTCAATTATAACCACATGACTTCGAAACTTGAGTTTATAGTCTTCTTTGTCCTCTCCCATTTGCCGTTATTGGGGAGTAGAATTTTCCAGATATCTAAGACAGGTATTGAATCCCTCCTATTACATGTATTTGCAGTTGATTCGACAAACAAAGCTTCTGTTGTCAATCTCTCCAACTACCCTGTGACATAAGATTATAGAACTGTCATGTAATCCCATCATTCTATTGTATGGTTGTGTGTGACTGCATGTAGTGAGTGCTATAGCTGTAATATTCTCCAGATTTCCTATCTTATTTAGGTCAACAAATCTAGATCATCAAACATGCGTAAGATAATAACAACACCAACAATAAGGAATCTAAATCATCGGTAGTAATTCCACACAAGGAAGGAACATCAAAAACCTTACGCAGAACCCCAACAAAGCAATAAAAAAGTGTCTGGATTTCAAACCATCCACAAACTCAATTAGAAACAAGCTTTGAAGGTTAAACGATCCTGGCGAGCCACTCAAACAAAACAATCTGGTTTATCTAATACTCCGCCTGCAATGATTGTCAGGTCAAATACATAAGTCAAACTAGTAAAACAGGGCAGTCAGACTAGCCGGACATAAAAAACCTAGCAGCAAAATCTAGATTGGTTGACTCGAATAAGATAAGAAATCTGGAGAATATTTCAGCTATAGCACTCACTACATGCAGTCACACACAACCATACAATAGAATGATGGGATTACATGACAGTTCTATAATCTTATGTCACAGGGTAGTTGGAGAGATTGACAACAGAAGCTTTGTTTGTCGAATCAACTGCAAATACATGTAATAGGAGGGATTCAACACCTGTCTTAGATATCTGGAAAATTCTACTCCCCCAATAACGGCAAATGGGAGAGGACAAAGAAGACTATAAACTCAAGTTTCGAAGTCATGTGATTATAATTGATGTGATATAAAACCTTGTCATCCAGTGAATAATACTGTTTCACTGAGTGATGCATCTAATAAACGAACTTACATAGAATCACTTGCTACCACAGTACCCAAGTTTTACACATGTATTAATACTAACATGGGACCCAAATTGGAAACCCACTGCCCGCTTATCCACCTATCTGTAGAGATAACCGTCAGATTTAAAATTTGCATTTATGGTGCACTTTAACAACAGTTCCTTGATAATTACCACAGGGATCTCAATGTTTATTGGTCCGCATGTGTAACTGAGCGTTTCATTTATTGGTATATTTGTAAATAGAGATGTTATGTCCAAAGATATCATAATTTTATCTCTGAAGTGAATATCTTTAATTCTGTCTGCGGATTCAAATTCATCTTTCAGGCTATATTTCTCTAGCTGTTCATGTAAGGATCTGAAGTCTATACTAATTTAAAAAAGCATAATATTCTTAGTAACAATAATAATTTGCTTTATTCCAAAACAGTACTTGCGATACACAGAGGAATTCTCAGTATTTCACTGCAGTATTGCGTCCAGTTGGTACATTAACAATAAATAAAATTCTACATAGATTATGGGTAATATCAGTTAGTTTTGACAACAACACAGTGGCATGTCGGTAGCAAAGCCAAAATTGAACAGTGTTTGAAAGTGTTAGAAAAGTAGATACCAGCATATTTACTGGCGTAAGCGGTTACAAAAACGTCGAGATATACAGAGTGTGAAAGAACGGAGATGAATGTTTTAAATAGAGTTTGTAAGGAAGAGAGAAACAAAATAGCACATAACAAAAAAGAGAGAGAGAGAAAAGGGAGAGAATGAAAGAAAACGTTGTACCTATAAATGATATGAGTTGGAAAGACGAGATCCAGTTGTTCTACTGACTATTTAATAAGCTAAAGGTTTCATGCCTGATGCATTCTTTATCGCACAGAACACGAGCTAAGTAGGCTATGGTTGAGGTTTTGTACTTGCTAGTGTGAGCATATAGCTTTCTATATAAGCAGGATTCTGGTTCTGCCTGATGAGATACACGGGGGGCGGGATATTTGTGACTGAAGAGGGTGGTATGAGTTAGATAGAATGGGTTTAGCCTATTTTTCACATGAGTCAAGTGCCTGTCGACCAGAATATTAACAAGCTGGTTAAGTTGCATAATTGTTCACTAACAACACCGATAGGCCATGATTCATTATTATCCTAATGTTATTGATTAAAGGTGTAGTACACAGCTGCCTGAACATTCTTATGAAATTCTCTGGTATACTTTATAATTATTAACATAACCTTTTAAAAGTGTATTCTGCCTAATTAATTAATTAATTGTTTATTTCTAAATTACACGCAGGAATACCATTTGCCAAGTAAGTGGAGAGAAAGGAAGGGAGAACCAGAGAGATCAGCATCACATTGCAGAGACAACAACAAGAATACCACCACCACCACCAACAACAACAACAAAAACAACAAGAAATCATATTTATGGTTTTAGAATTGATGAGGTCAACTGGTTAATAAATCTTGGTATTTACTCATTAGTCTATTCGTGCTTCGTAACATTTACAAATAATATTTAGGCAGGTAAACGAGAAAAACAATCTGGAAAAACACATCAAGCATTTACCAAATTTTCACCATATGTTAGAATACCAACAACAAAAAAATACTGAATTTTGCACAGTCTATCAAGCAATTTATGTTGTGTGTCTTTTAAAATAAAATGCTTTCTATTTTAAGAATCCTTATATTATCTAAGGGTCCAGGAAATGATAGATAACACATGTGTTCTACATCCTACATTGGAATTAAGTTAAATTGTGACTGTGAAATGTGTTTGACTGGCTGAATCCCTGAATGTGGTGTTACTAGTATACTCTTATTATATTAAATGAAATCTACTTTCATGTAATTTAAACAGAATGCTACAAAATGACTACCCTACCAACTTTGTAAAGGAGTATATCTACGAAACTACACATAAAACTTAGCGAGACACAGTAAGTAAGAAAAAGCTTTACTTAAATGTACATTTCAAGGGTGATATAGCCAGCGATATATTAAACCGTAGATTAACAAGATCAATTGAAAGAACTTTTAATGCCGCAAAACTGCATGTCAGTTTCTCAACCAAACTGATATTGACACTGTGCATTAAAGATAGATTGCCCAAAATGGCGACATCAATGTGTTTATATAAATTCAACTGCTCCTGTGGAGCTAGTTATATAGGTCGTACCCAGAGGAATTTATCTTTACGCACTCGTGAACATATTCCTGTTTGGCTTGGGAAAAGAGCAACCAAATCATGAAATAGTGCAATTCTGTCTCATCTAGTGGATAGCGAACACAGCATCAAAGTAGATGAGTCATTTACAGTTGTGTATCGAGTACCGAGCAATTTCCACAAAGGCACATGATTACGCCTCCTAGCCATAACTGAGGCTATAGAGATTAATAGAGGGAGACCAGACCTATGTGTACAGAAAAAACTTATTCACTCTCTTTGTCTACCCTGGCCCACTATAAGGTCACCAGGACCATAATTTTTCGTACCATTATTATCATTTTGAGATATCATGTCTTTATTATCCATTTCTCCGACCAGTTTATTTCACCTCATTGTTACCCTTAATTTTTGTCAACCTTTATGATTTTATACTAAGCCTACGAATTCTGTAACATCTTATTACAATTTAGCCTCTTTATTTTATCATTAGACATTATCGGTCAGCCCTCACATTCAGTATCCCCTTTGTTAATATGTGTATTTGTATGTATTTGGTGGTTACCGCATTTCTCTCACCCCAGTGACGACACTTGTATTCTGTTGACTATAAAACAACACTATATCACCCAATTGTTCATTCACACTTCATCACATTTTTCTGACTAAACACCCTATACACATTTAATTGACAATGCTAACTAATGGACTATCATCTCAACTTACACATGCACCCCAATACAGTTTCTGATATTATTTTCATTTGCCTTTATTGGCTATATGATCTCCATTATTCATGGATTTATAACTGTAGAGCCTGAAGAAGAAGAAGAAGTTATCGAAAACAATTGTTCGCTCAAAATCTTGTTTTGATTTAAATAGAAATTGTTATTATTATAATTCCTTTGGGCTTCGAGTGGAACATACAGCTGGCTCAGCGATTGACCTTAAGCTCTTCTACCCTCCTCACATGATCTCCTCCATGTTCCACTCGAGCGATAGCTTGACGTGAACCGTCACTCAACATTCTTCTCAGCGTTTCTCCAATTCATCTCCATTTGCAAAATATCTGTTGGACTATATGTTCTTAGTTGGTTAGTTCAATGATAAAGTTCCTTGTTGATAATTCTTTCTCGCTGGTCGTCTGCTCTCTAGTGTGTAACTGAAGCATCTATTGATAAAGTCTTCAGCAGACTGTTAGAAATGTGTCGGAGTCTTGAAACATATAGAAAAACTGATTAAATATTCGTTTAGAAAGTCCAAATTTTGGTGTTTATTATTGTTATTCCCTTGTGTTCCTAGGGGAACACAGGGCTTCAACAACACATCCCCACTTTGTTCTGTTTTCTGTCGTCCTCTTCACCTGGATCCACGATTGACCAAACTCTCTTATTTGTTTCCTCCCACGATCTCCTCCATATCACCCCCACACTGATGACCCACTCGTCACTTCCTAATTGTATTACACTCGAGTGATGGCATGGCGTCCGATGTCATTCGGTGGCCTGATTCATCTCCACTTTCTCTTACATATTTGTCGAGCGATCAGCTCTTGGCTGATTTGTTCCCATAGTTTCTTGTCGCTTATTCTTTCTGGCCATTTGATCTTCAATATGGAATAAGCGAATACGACAGATGTTGATGATAGTCTGCAGCCTGTTGGAAATCCTTTTCGTGACAAGTAGTGCAAGTTTCTGAACCATACGGAAGAAGTGACTGACTCAACATTTGTGTTAGAAATGCGAATCTTGTTCCTTATGCTGAGTGCAGAAGATTTATAAACTGGTTTCAGGCTGGTGAAGGCGTATCTTGCCTTTCCGATTCTGACTTTGATATCTCCATCCGTTCCCTCTGTTGCTGAAGCGATGCTTCCCAGATAAGTGAAGGAGGCCGCCTCTGTGAAATCTCTCCCGTTCCTGTTTTCTCTGCCTCTTCAGATAGTTTGTTGGTTCCTGCCTTTATCTAAGTCATCGAGTTTGTGTGACATTAAACATGTATCATCCACTCGTGAAATCCAGATCTTATAGAGTCTCATTGTCGGTGGTCCAGAGTATTCCTGCCTCCTCACCCCAACAGTCTGACGCATAATACAGTCTACCAATAATTAAAAATGTCATCGTTGTTGATAATAGGCAGCCAGCCCTGTCTTAATCCTGTATTCCCTTCGAACGCCTCGGTGGGTTTTCCGTTGTGGATCACACGACACGTTGCACTGTCACACAACCAGCTGTTGAATGAGATTGAAAAAGACGTGAGGTACGTCGTAGTGTTGAAGAAGTTTCCAAATTACGTTTTGGTCAACGTTGTCTGGTGAAGACCTTTTCGGAGTGGATGAAGTTGTGTTCACGTTCTGACTGACATTCTACGCTTTGTGCGATGACGATGCTGAGTACAATAGATCTAGAAACCGATTTCAGGGTGATAAGAGTCTGTTTTGTCTTTCTGATCCTAGCTGGACTGCATATTCTGATCCGTTTCGCCTGTAGTTGAAATGGTGTCTACTGCCTAAAAAGGTGAAGGATGCGACCTTTTTCCAATTTTCTCGGTTGATAATAACTTCTGCTTGTTGTTATTTTTGACTGATTATCGTCACGACCTCTCTCTTTTCTGTGCCCAACTGAAGTCCTATCTTTGCTGCTAGCCTCTTCTACCAACCTGTTTGCTTTCTCCTTCAACTACTCGAATTTATGTGGCACTAGACAAAAATCTTCAGTGTAGCACAGATCTTCTACAGCCAGAATAGAGATTATGGATTATGGATAAAAATAACTTCTTAATAGATTAGGTTATTGGGTAGAACTGTCATGATAAATCAATGTATGTTTTCACAGGCAAATTGAAACATTCAACATTTGCCTTAAACCAGAGTACCTTTTTAGTTAGCTTTCCTCGCTTATAGCATTTGTTGGTTTATCACTGCGTAATATTCATGTTCTGACCAAATTGCAACCCTACGCATCATCATCACAGAACAAAGCATGGAATAGCAATCAAACCTCTACCTCAACTTTATAGACTTTGAGAAGGCCTTGAACAGACAGCGTTGATCGCGAAGTAATTTGGAAACTATTCGAGTACTACGGCTTGGCGTACCCCAGATATTCATCAACCTTATTCAACAGCTGTACGACAACGGCACATGTCAAGTGATCCACAACGGAAAACTCAGCGAGGCGTTTGGAGTGAACACAGGAGTCAGACAAGGATGCTTATTATCACCAATGAATGATGCTCCTAATTGTAGTGGACTGGATTATGCGTCAGACAGTGGGAAACGAGCAGGCAGGGATATCCTGGACCAACATGGAGAACCTAGAAGACCTGGATTTCGCACGTGGATGATTTATGTTTCGTGTCACACAAAATTGAAGACTTACAAGCGAGCGAAAACCGACCGACAAACTGGTCGAAGAAGCAGCCGGAAAAGACAGGACTTCAAGTGAACATAGACAAGATGGAGGTTATGAAAATAACTAACCGACCAACGACAACAATAGCAGCAGAAACATCCAGCGCCAATCACTATCAACGGGATCGAGTTGAAAGGGGTTACTTCATTCATTCACTTATCCATCTAGGGAGCATTGTCTCAACTATAGGAAAGCGGAACGGACGAGGATGTCAAATCGAGTGAGAATCGGGAAGGCGAGAAACACATCAACATCATCAACCTGAAACAACCAATCTGGAAATCTTCGTCACTCAGCCAGAATTAGCAACAAAATTCGGTCGGACTTTCAATACAAACGTAAAGTCAGTCAGTTCTTCTATACGGATCGGATCAGAAACTTGGCCAGCTGACGGCGGGTCACAAAGAATATTTCCAACATGCTATTGCAGATATTTATCAACGACTAACTATCTTCGCTCTATACTGAATGAAGATCAGATGGCCGTGTCGGAAAGAATCACCAACAAGAAACTATGGGAACAAACAAAACAAAACAACAACCAATCGCCAACCAACAAATATGCAGGATTAAGTGAAGATGGATTGGGCACTGGCTGAGGAAGCCACTGGGTGACATCGCGCGCGTCAGGCCATTGCTTGATTGGAACCCGAAAAGGAAGTGGCGAGTTGATCGTCAGTGCAAGGGTGAGATGGAGGAGATCGTGTGATGAGGGGTTGGAACAGTATGGACTAACATGGATGTAGGTGAAAAGTACAGCAGAAGACAGAAGCCAGTGAAGACGTGCAGTTGAAGCCCTATGTTCCACTCGGAACCCAAGGGTACAATAATAATAATATTCGTGCTGTCTCCCAAATCACTGACTGTACTCAATCTTGAAACCTGTACTCCTGTTGAGTTTATTAATAATACAACTTCATTTCAGATAGTATGTGAACATGTAGTGCAGGAATTTTCAGCCTCTTTAGTTCCAAAATATGTCCTTTTTTCACACAAAATTTACATGTAAAGTAGAAATCTGGAGTATATCATGTGACACAGCGTTAATACATATGAAGACAGAGTTAATTCTGTAGGTTTTGTTTTCATTTTTTTTTCAAAAACTGCACAGTGCTTGGTATGAAGCTAATTAAATGTCCGCGCGAGTAACTGTAGCGTTTATTTGGTATAATTACATGATTAAAACAATAAAAAATGCAGAAGAGTTTAAGTATTTTGACGTATGGAAATTCTGGTAGCCGAGTGATTTAGGCAAGCAGCCCCATTCATATACACTATATATATATATCAATAAATTGAAATAATAGGGAGATTTGTAGCTCAGGTGGATGATACTGAATCTGTTGGGCTCTCTGAACTAGTTGATTTAATTTCGAAGCTTTCGTCGTCCTTCCAGACAACATCTTCAGCTCAGGCAGGTCTTAGTATTAAATAAGCTTTTTTGAATTTTCCATGAATGATGTAATTGTATGTCCTGACAACCATTGTGGTGACTGGTTGTTAAGCGACGTCTCTAATGAATATATTTTACCGACTTGCAATTAGAAATTTCTAATGATGTGATTTTCTTTTTATTAGCTGGTAAGTTTAGTCCAACATCGAGCCATCATTAAAGACCAGAACAAAATACATCCTACTATTTATAAAACTATCTCTGAAATAACAACAAGAATACTGAAACCGTTTGAATCAGATATAACACACAAGCCAGCCAACACAATCACTTCATTCAGTATTGTGCAAACCGAACAGATCCAACAGAAAAAGAGGATAAAATCAATATCACTTACAGAATAAATTGCATGTATGAACTGCAATAGACATTACATTGGTCAAAATGGGCGTCCAGTTTGAATCTCATTCCAAGAACACAAATTGGCTGTAGAAAGACATGATATATATTCCTGTTTCATGTCAATACATGTAGATAATTATGGACACCAAAGTGATTAGGATAATGTCGAAATTTCCTTCACCTATCTGGGAAGCATCGTTTCAACTACAGGGGGACGGAACTGATGAGGATATCACCAAAGCAAGGATCAACGGGAAAGCAAGACAAGCTTTCATTACTCTCAAGTCTGTGTGCAGATCAACAGCACCATTCAACATGAAAAATAAGATCCTGTTTTTCAACTCCAATGTGAAGTCAGTACTACTCACTCTACGGATCAGAGACTTGGCGTGTCATAAGGAGCATCTCAAACAAACTACAGACCTTCATTAACAGTTGTCTTCGCTCAATACTCAAGATCAGACGGCGTGCCAAAAAAGATCAGCAACAGGTTGAGATCACTTGGAGTAAGTCAACCCATCAATAACCGAGTGTGCAACAAAGAAGCAGGAAGAAATGGAGATGTATTGGCTGGCTATACTCTGAGAAAACACGCCATCAACTGACATCACTAGACAAGCCGTCGACCGAAACCTGAAAAGGAAGTGACGAGTTGGTCGTCAGTGCAAGGGTGACCTGGAGGAAGTCATGTGAAGAGGAGATGAAAGCATGTGGACAGACTTAGAACCAGGTGAAAACTTTTGCAGAGAGCAGAACGCAACGGAGACGTACCGCTGAAGCTCTATGTTCCTCTAGGAATTAATGGAAATAATAATAATTATGTCGCAGTTTTAAACAGAGGAAACAGCGGAACTGCAGTCAAAGAATTCCTCGAAGCCTGGTACTCAAGTGAATCAGCCAAAGATTAACAAACACATTAGTATAGACCAAATCTGCCAACTAGTAAACAGTAAATCATATGATAAGAAAGTCCAAAATCCAAGTCAATAAAACTATGATCAATAGAGACGATACTTAACAACTAGTCACGATAGTGGTTGTCAGGAAAATGGGCTTATTTTATACTAAGACCTGCCTGCTTTGAAGATGTTGTCTAGAAGGACAACGAAAGCTTCGGAATTAAATCAACTGGCTCAAAGAACACAACTTATTCAACATCACTGAATTACTTTATCCCAATTTACCTCAAGTTCTTATTGACCACACATATTTTAAATGATTGCCAAAACTTACTAATTGCTTATCATTCTATCTTGTAATTTCACCATACACAATACACTTTCTGATATATTCCTTATTTGCCTCTACTGACCGTTATATGCTAAAAATTTGTAATTGCAACGCCTGAATGTGACTCAGGTTAGTTTCGTATTCACTTCCCTGTCAATACTCATGTTGAAGAAACCCAAATATCAATGTTTGAAACTTCTGATATGAGTAAATCTATACTACTAATCATATACATCTGCACTGTCTGCTAGCCAGATCATCAAAGGAATCTAGACACTAGACAGTTGTTTCGCTCGTTTGAAGTCAAGGTCATCAGTTCAGTGTACCCGGTCTGACTATGCTCACACAGCTGAATTCGTTCAAACCATCCGGTTCTGGTTAGCTATTTTGATTGGAAACTAGTAACTAGTGGGACGTGCCTAGTCGTTTGTTTGTTGCAGACTGAATTCTATCAGTCAGGTTTGTAATGTGGCCACCATGCCACTAGGTAGCTCACCATCACGGTGCACATTGATTTGATGATATTAGATAGTTGGAGGCAATCGGCAGGAAGCCTTGTCTTAACCTAGGTTTCGTACTAGTTAGTGTTAATCAGTCAGCAACGTGCATCTGCAACCTTGAAAGAACTCATGTTCCTTCTAAGATTCGGACCCACGTCAACCAATGCTGCAGTCCGAGACCTTACTACTGAGCTATTCAGCTCGAGACCGACCTCCTATAGGTCCTGTAATGAGTATTTTGATCTGACCTTCATACCTAGTGTAATGTATCTAGTCTGTTCTTCGGCGCATACTGAATTCTATCAGCTACTTGACGATTTGCCAGCTTGTTAGTAATTCGCAAATAACACAATCCGAAAAGATGACATCTCACCACAATTTCCCATGGAAAACAGACTATTCAAAACACAGTACATGAAACTATAAAATTGTGAATCTAATTACAAAATCTCTTACAACTGATACTTCGATACGATATGATATGATATGAAAGCCCTCAGTGTGAACGATGATTTGCAATGAATTTTGTGTAGGCGGAGTACACAAAAATGCGTATTTTCATTTCCAATTTTGTATACACATTCCCTAAATCAAATACTAAATCTGATGAACATTGTAAGGATTACAAGTTGGAAAGACAACTGTTTTATTCCTAATTAAATTAACTTGTTTTACACTTTGCAAAAAGTACACAAAAATGTAATTTGTGTATCTATTTTTTACTACCTATTGATGCAAATGTACAGATGAAGAAATATCTTCATCAAAAGAAGAATTCTGATACACATATGTGTATCTTGACAGGACTAACTTGGAATACACTATTTTTAAGAATTTATCATAAACATATGACCACACACCAGGTCAAGAGTAGGTAGATGGCTTACATGAATCAACTAATATTTCTAAACAGTGTATGAGTTTAATTCAGTTTTAGATTTTTCCGTCGATTGATTGCACCAAAGTGCTCGGTCACAGTTTGACATGTTTGTCGGCTCCTTGTGCAGATGCTACGATGATGTCTGGTCATGTAGCTTGACGTCGATTGGTAGGCGGTAGTCACCAGTGGAGTTCAGAATGCCCATTTCACTCTATTCGGGACTCGTCATCTGGATGCACCTGCACTCCCCCAGTGAGTAATGATGTTCCCCTTAATGCTGAAACCCAATGCCCATAGTTTTAGACCAAAGCTTTATCCCAGATTCCACTGCTAGTCACCATTCACCAGTCGACTTCTAGTTACGTGACCAGACATCGTCGAAGCATCTGCCTAAGAAGCTGACATGTCAACCTGAGACTGAGGACTTCGGTCCAATCAATCGACGGGAAAATCTAAGATTAAATTAAATAATTTAGGCTGCCGATATCCATGCTGAAAATTCCATATGTGTACCAAAAATACAGTGTGGAATCAAGCTGTAATCCAGAAAATTTAATATAACGCTCCGGCGTTTCAAACTATGGGCCCTGGGTTTCGAGCCTCAGTGGGAACACCAACACTAACTGAGGAATGCAGGTACATCCAGTTGACGAGTCCGAAACAGGACGAAATGTGTGTCCTGATGGATTCCACTGCTAGTCACCATCCACCAGTCTTCTTGAAGCGTGTGAGTTTGTTTGTTTTTCAAAAAAGGAAAACAAAAATAAATAACTTTCAGAAGGACAGTTGAAACGGGAAAATTGTAGGTTCATTATCTAGCTGATGAACAGAAAGGCTGAATAGATGTTGGCATGACTTCTTTATATATTCTGAATCGTTGTTTATATGTATACATCACATAGTATAAGAAAGATTGATTCCATAAATAGCAAAGTGGATTAGTAATTGACAATATTTCATTTTCAAATTCTAAATTCCTACGTAGGCATTTTATTGACAAGATTAGAAATACTATTGGGAGTAAATTCAATGAGTCATTAACAATGTTTATAGAATGCATAAATTTAGATAGGACTCGTCATCTTAATACTCCTCTACAAACATCGCTATTTATAAAATTTTGTTCTAAGATTGAATACATACGAATCCCTGAACACTGTGAAGACAAATAAGGATCAATTTCAACCAAAATATAAATAATCTGTAATGAACTGTAGGTGATAATCTGTTAACTTCATTACTCGAGGGAATAATATTCAAAATCATAACAACTGGTGATTCAGTGAAGAGATTCTTTTTAACAGCGAATTTATTATCAAGCTGTACAATCGTGTAAATATTCATGGTCTTTTTATGAATTTATATCTGGTGAGGAAATTGAATCGTTGGCGTGATTACATAAAATAATTAAAAGTCAATCTGAATGAAGAATATTCTTTTCAATAATTTCTTTTCAAGTTCTTACAATTATAAAATATAATATTTGTAGTCGTTACAATAAAGGCCAGTTACGTGGCGGATACATTTTTAACGTAGAATAACAGATTAATTATGGGATGTCAAAATAAATAGTCGTATTTGTATTACAAACGTGCTCTGAGCTGAAATCGATTAGAAATATTGTAAAACGGGAGACAATGGTGGTGATTAATCATAATAGCTTTGTAGAGTGTCGGTTAGGAAAATTGACAAGTCGGTTCAAGGTTATAAAAGGACAGTAGACAGTACAAGGTGGTTTGTGTTAAACAGGAGATAGTAAGACTGGAATGAGAGGTTCATAATGAAATAACGAATATGTTAAAATGAAACAGGTGGAGGCATATCTTGAGAAAACAGATACTAAGGATTGAGGGAACGTTTGCATAAAGGGCATAAATTATGACGAATAATATTAATAACTGTAATAATAATATTTGTAATAATAAGCAAAGTAAAAACAGAAAAAAAACTAAGAGGGTTATGGGGAAGGAAAAATCGTCATTCCAAGGTTGGCCACGGTTGCGAAATTATTGAAAAGAATATTCTTCGTTCAGATTGACTTTTAATTCATAATATGGGAATATTTCACACTATCAAAACTTAAAATAATAACAATAGTATGAAATGCAATTAAAATATTTATGTCCAAGAGAGTGCAAGAACACTATCCTGTATGATTACGAAGAGGCGGAAGTGGAGCAATAGAAAAGCCCGATCATTGAAAATTTGGTCGATAATGATCACTATATATCTATAGCCTCCGCCTTTAAAGTTATTTACAAGGCAAGAAATAAGCTTACCTAAATCACTACGTACCCTACTCATCTGTATTGCTGAAGCCATCTTAGGCTATTGAAACAGAGAAGACAGATCTCTGTGTACAGGAAAAGTTCGTTCAACTCCTCCAACTTTCATGGTCTTAATCCCTCTATACTAAAGTATGGTCATCCTTAATCATATTTCGGCTCTACCAACTGTTTTTTCGCTTTGTCTATTCACTGTGTATACTCTTCCTTTATTACGCCAACTGAACTGTCCTCGGTATTATTTCGTTCGTTCCACTTGTCATTCTAAATCAATTCTCCCTTACAACGTTAAATTCTATGCTATCAGATTTCATACAATGTTACGTAACGTTTTTTATTTTATTTGATTTGTCTACTAATCCTATAGTTGCACAACCTTTTCAAGTTCTATTCATCCTATGAATTATTCTATAGATGACATTAATTTGTTTTTGCCACTTCACATTATATTATGATTATAATCACAAACATTTTAATTGTATTTTATACTACTAGTATTATTATTTTCTGCATTCACACCTGCGATTCAATTCGCTCACCGGATATAACTTCTTAAAAACCATATGTATATTAACGATTGTACAGCTTGGTGATAAATTCGTTGAAAAGAGTCTCTTCGCTGAATCACCACTTGTTTTGATTTTCTATATGTTACAATGTGAATTTTCCATGAGTAATATTTATCAAAGTACATGTTAACAAATGAACGAGAGCCAGCGTAGACGGGATAATTCATGTATGTCAATAGTTTCATCCCAGTTCAGTACAAAATGAATCTGGTTAGAACATTATTCTATAGAGCAAGAAGGATAAGTTCAAGGAGCAGACTAGACTACGAAGAGAAATTCATGAGGGACATGCTAATGAAACGTTTGTATATATTTGTGAGAGCAGATGCTCTATGCGTACAGAAAGACGTCTGTCACTTCACGATCTCGAACATTTATCTGAATGGCTTTCCAGTACTCATGATGGTATCTAAAGAAGCTCAGTCGCACGATATTTATTGGACAGTGATCACACGGTGACGCTGAGTAAAAGCTTTATAGTTAAATTACTTCCTAGTGTTATGACAAAACTGAATACTGTTAAAAACGAGGAAGTACTAGGATTTTAGAGGCAATAAGCACCCATGATCCCACAAGGCATTGAGTCCATGACAATTAGGTCAACTACCTTGCCTTGTAACCATAAGTTTCTGGGTTCGAACCATGATGGTGGGTGCCTACGGCTAATGAGCCATCAACTAGGACTACCTGGCTTTTAATGCTTCTTTAATTGACATCATTCTGTAATCAATCTTAAAACCAACGAAATCCCCATAAATTAACTCTTGAAAACTGAGTACTAGAAAGATGAGAATTTATTGACCGCCATTCTGTCGACAGGCAGTAATTAAATTCCACTTACAAACTTAAAAGGGATGCGGAAAACAGGTAGATAAATAAGACCATTATAAACTTCAGCTGTACAATTCTTGACAGTGACAAATAGTACAATGAAAGTGTGGCACGAACTGCCTTTAGAAACAGCAGAAAATTGAGGCAGATTAAATCATTCAAAAAAGGACAATTATGTTATCATTTAGTCCCTTTGATAAATTTGAATAAGACATTAAGAAGACAAATTTTGCGAGATGATGGCATCATTTCGTAGTTTCTTTACAACCGCTTTACAACTAACATGGTTGGTTAACAATACTAAAGATCATTACAATTACTCACACATACTAATAACCAATCATATATAGATAGGTCATGTAGTCCATGGTAGGCGAAGATTGAAGTCTACTGATTTTTGTACACACAGTTTAGGCTGTATGTGATTAATCCAAGGTGCTTCCATCACCTTCAATAACCTTGAATTAGAGTTACGTGAAATGATTGTGAAACAGTCATTAATAGTGATTTTGTGACCTGGCATTAATGAGTGTTTTGCGATGGATGATGATTCTGGATTTCTATCCAGATTAATCGCATTGGGATTTTTTATACGGTTTAGTAGCCATTTTGGAACATGTTCTTTTCGATGACATTGGGACATTCTGTTTAGGTTCTACATATATAGGTGTCACCACAACTGCAGGTGAACTTGTAGATACAGTTTAAAGTAGAGTCCACAGAATTTCGTCCTTTAATCTTAGGTACAGGGATCGAAAATGTTCGGCAAGTGAGAAAAAGAGATTCGGCGTAGAATATGCGTTTGATATCTGACCGAAGTCCATATAGATAGAATAACAGAATGTTCAAATGTGCTCGTAGAAAAGAACATATTCCAAAATGGCTATTAAATCATGTAGAAAATCCCAACGCGATTAATCTGAATAGAAATCCAGAATCATCATCCATCGCAAAACACTCATTAATGCCAGGTCACAAAATCACTATCAATGACTGTTTCACAATCATTTCACGTAACTCTAATTCAAGGTTATTGAAGGTGATGGAAGCACCTTGGATTAATCACATACAGCCTAAACTGTGTGTACAAAAATCAGTAGACTTCAATCTTCGCCTACCATGGACTACATGACCTATCTATATATGATTGGTTATTAGTATGTATGAGTAATTGTAATGATCTTTAGTATTGTTAACTAACCATGTTAGTTGTAAAGCGGTTGTAAAGAAACTACGAAATGATATCATCTCGCGAAATGTTTCTTCTTAATGTCTTATTCAAGCTCTGTTATCGACTCATATTTCAGTGTATATTTATTAAAAAGGTGGATTTGTTGTAAATCTCAATCCCCCACTCATTATTCCCAATACAATCGATTCTGTATTGAATACTTTCTGTTCAAACAGCAATTGAAGTAACACCCAAAGTAAGTTTGAAACCTTTGGGCTAGAACTCCACTGACCGTTGTTGTCTTTATATATATATATATATATATATATATATATAAACTTTTATGAGTCATGAAAACATTTCAGCTGAGACTTGTGTCAGCTGCCTTGTTGAAGGCAAGAGCATGAATAACGGTTTTTCAGTACATTAAAAATAGTTCTGGTTCCGCGACACCAGCATCACATAAAAATTTTATTATAAAATAACATTTGGGAGATTCTTAAAGAAGCTTTTAAGAATAACTTACTGTGGTAATGCCGGCATTGTTGCAATGTGCAGGCATTTCACTAATTCCCTAATTCTTTGATGCCAACAAAATTCAAGATGTGAAAACAACTACCATATAAACTTGTCGTCAGTCCATTTAGGTGGTATATATATATATACGGCTGCACTCGTTGAAGTTTCATTAGAGGTAGAATTGCCTTAAGCCATATGTTCATTCTTTTCAAGTGCTCGAATCCAGAGATTTGATCTGTCTCAGTTTTAATCATGAATTGAGTTCAGTTAGAGAACCATTGGAGACCATGGAGTAACGGACAGTCGTTTCGTCCTAGTTCAAGATTCTTCAGCAATACACACTCATGACCCCCATGGTATCGAACCCAGGACGTTTAAGTTACAAGACAAACTCGTATACTATCCAGCCACTGGGACGTAATACTATGGCCTAACAATTCTAAATTCTGACAAATCACAAAATAGCATGACCCCCAGTCAGTATTATTAGTGGAGCCTGTTGACACGACCGATTGGGGGGATCCTTCTTCTCCTGGTTTACAAAGCAGGGCAGTTTTATGAATGCCTTGGTAACGAATATATTTAAATATATTATACATATATATATATATATTATATTACATAAAAGTAAAAATAAAATGAATAAATAAAATATTTATTATTGTCCCCTTGAGATCCGAGGGAAACCGTAGCAAATCACCGTCTCCTGTTTTCTGCAGGTGCATTTAGCCGGTTTCTTGACGACTGCCATAATTACATTTAAAGATGTAACGCAAGAATCCAGATATTCAGGCTTAACATTTAAATGACAAAAATTAATTCAATCACATCCGTGTTATGCGATTATTTCTAGTGATAGCAGTACACAAACATCAAAAAAGCAAATGATTTCACCAACAGTGAAGTGAGCGAACAACACTGGAAAATTTCATAGAAACTAACCATCAAAGATGCAAAACTCCTTTTTACCCCGAGATATGTCTGGTCATTATTGGTCTTATAAAATCCCATTCAGAATTTATAAGATCCAGTCAGATAGTTAAGGTGAATAAGTTTAATTAGAAACAAAGCAATTTCTTAAGTTTTTAAACGACAAAGCATACTAAGTTAGAGAATTCCCATAGAAATTTAATCCATCGGCGTGTATGCTTTAAGAGTTAACTATACAGCTGTATATAATGTCGAGTAGTTAGTTTGCTAACACCATCATTTATAAGACGATATTAAACACCTGATGCATGTTTATCGATTGAATCAGCGTAATACATGTGATGCGAATGATTCATCGCTTATCGTATTCATCTTAAAATAAAAAACCTACAATTCTTATAAGAACACATGCGATGCCCATAGTATATTATAGTTACAACAAATGTTATTAATATCGTCTGTGATTACCTTTTACAAAGAAACTTTCTTTGAAGCATGATGGAGTAACGAACATTGTTAAGCATGTGTGCCTGTGTCTGCGTATGTGTGTTTGAAAGGAACGACTGACTGACGAGGGAGTTGTTATTCATAGTTTCATGTAAATTCTATTACTACTTCATTACATATCCCATATTGTATAGACCATAACTAGCCTCAGGGTATCACCTGGATGGATGAATACGACAATATTTTTTTGAAATGTACACTGAGGAACGGTGAACATAGAGAAAACAGAGGTGATGAAGATTCCTGGCCAACACCAACAGCAACAACAACAACAGACAACAATCAGTCAGTATAAGTGGGAGGAACCTGAAAGAAGAAGCAACCTCCTTTAACTACCCACCTGGGAAGCATCGTTTCAACTACAGGCGGAACTGACGAGGATATCGAAGCAAGAATCGGAAAAGCAAGACAAGCTTTCATTACTCTTAAGTCTGTGTGGAGGTCAACAGCACTCAGAATCAAAAATAACATCCGGATTCTCAACTCCAGTGTGAAGTCAGTGCTACTATACAGATCAGAAATTTGCATTGCGCGTCATAAAGAGCACCTCAAACAAACTTCAGACCTTCATCAACAGCTGTCTTCGCTCAGTAATTAAGATCAGATGGCCAGAAAGGATCAGCAACAGGGTGAATCCAGCAGGAACCGATTGTGAAACACTTGCGTTACTCTACCAAACCTGACCATGAATTTAAGACTGTTTATTGAATACATTCCAACTTACTGCGTTTTCTTCGTTATAAACATATAAAGACAGCATAGACCTTAGCCATTCATGAATTTAAGCCAGACTCTTGTGTACGAAAGAAGTATTTATTTTATTTTTTTATTTGTGTTTTGATTACAGCTTGATTCCACACCGTATTTTTCGTACAAGTATGGAATTTTCAGCGTGGATATCGGTAGCCCAAAATTCGCAGGCCGACCATAGATATCAGGTGTGCGTCGGCAGGGGATCGAACCTCGGACCATGTTCATGGTCGGCGAGAGTCCTAACCACTGTGCCAACGACGCACGCAGTATGCACAATCCGTACTTCTGCCTTGGCCGTACAGGATTTCATCATGAGCTGACATCAGTTAGAGAACCTTTGGAAAACATGGGAGTACTGTACGACCAAGTTTTGGACACTTCAGTAGCGAGCGCCCATCGGGGTCTGAACGCAGGACCTTGTTTTAACAAGGCGAGGTTGTAGACCATTAAACCACTGAGGTTTTAGTATGAGGTCCTAAACAGTAGGGTGCAGCAGGTAATCCCAGGTTTTCCAATGGCTCTCTAACCGATGTCAGCTGATGAGGAAATCCTGTAACCAATCGATCAAATCCCTACAGACCAATATTAGTTTATTTATTTACCTTATTAATCTAGTTAATCGATGTACCTTTTCCTCATTAGTACGATTGTTACTATGATTATTACTACTCTGTATTTGAACTGTTTCCATTTGTCCCACTTGGCATTCTAAATCCAAAAATATTTTTTAGCGGTTTGATTTTGATCCTATCAAACTTCACACTATGTAATGTGATGTTTTATATTTGCCCATTAACCCTATAACTTTACACAGTTCTCCGACACCTATACAATCTATGAGCTATTCCATATATAACGTTGTTTGCCATGCCACTTGGTACTTCATATTTAACTATGATTATCATCACGCATATGTTAAATCCATCTCAAGCTATTATTATTTTATATACTCACACCTATGTTAAGATTTCTTGACGGAATATAATTTCTTAGTGGAAAAAGCCATATATGTACGATTGTACAGCTTGATAGTAAATTCGTTGAAAAGTGTCTCTTTGCTGAATTTTATGTTGTTAAAATCATAGGACTGTCACGTATAAAGGAGAAAACTGCAACCAACTTGCATCAGTAGTATGGGTTCTGAGTGGAGCGTAAGACTTTGACCGCACGTCTCCATTTAGTCCCGTTCCGTGAAGTCCTTTTCAGCTGGTTCCATGGATACAAATAAGCTTTCCTTTCCTGTTTGCACGCTCCTCTCCATATCATCTTCGAAGAGTATTCCATCTAATTTTCTCTTTACGTTCACACAGTACAGGGGGAAACAATTTAACGGAATATTTACAATGACAAAATTTTTCAATGACAATATGAACTTAAAATTTAGATTTAAATGGAAATATTAGCAAGAATATCTTATTGAAAGAAAGTATAAAAAGAGCTGTTTACATAGTGCTTCTCAGTAAATAATTGGCGTCATACCTTACATCTTGACATCTACTTTAACTTGCCTTGGGACTCTTCAGCAGTTGGATCGGTTCCAGGACCTTCAAGTTATGAGACCAAGATCATCTGCCGTTACGCAGTCGGGATAGAATTCAATGACTGGTAAAAATTCCAGCTTTGTCATTTCGGATACAGCGCTACCCTCAACAATACCTTCGATGCTCATCCACATCAACTTGACACGACGGACCCCACTGGCCATGAATATTTTAAGTTTAATCGGGTTTTGATCGTACAATAACTAGTGTTATGTGTCTAATCCTTTTATTTACCGCAGACTGCGTTCTATCAGTCACGTTGACAATGTGGCCGTCATGCTAGGTGGGTTTCCATCATGCTTCACTCAGGATTGTTGAAAGTAATTGGCAGGAAGTCCTGCTTCACCTATGTTCCGTTCTAGTTCGCACTCTCATATCAGCAAGGCGTATCTGCAACTTTGAAGGAACAACTCATATCCCTTCTGAGATTCGAACTCGTGTCACCCAGTGCAGCAGTCAGAGACGTTAACACTGAGCTATCTAGGCTAACGACTGACCTTCTGTAGGACTGCGTCTGCTAATTTCGATTGGACACTAACTACATTTGGGATTTCTGTGTGACTAAATAACCACTAGAAGCACCCACTGAAGGTGTTGCCTAGAAGGGCTATTAAAGCTTCGTAAATTAACTATCCAGCTCAGAGGACACCACCAATTCAAATAACATGTTGTTTTCGTTAATAGTGAAACATTTCTTTGGTCACACCTATAAATGTGTCACTAGAACTGCAGATGAACTCATAGATACAGCGTGACGTAGTTTCTAATAAAATTCATCCTTTAATCGTAAGTACAGGATTTGGAACTATTCAAGATGTATAGAAAGAAGTGTATGGCATAATGTGCGCTTGATATCACACAGACTTCTCTGAACTATCGGTTGCATGATGTGATCACCCTTGAATAGCTTTTTAATAATAATAAGCTTTATTCCAGAACAGTACTTGTGAAACAGAATAGAATTCTCAGCATTTTACTACAGTACTGCATCCAGTTGGTACATTATCAATAAAGAAAATTCTACATAGGTTAGGGAAATATCAGTTGATTATGACAACAACTTATTAGCATGTCGGCAAAGCCAAAATTGAACAGTGTTTGAAGGTGCTAGAAAAGTAGATGCTAGCATATTTACCGGCGGGAGCGGTAACAAAAGGTCGAGATATTCAGAGTGTGAGAGAACGAGGAATGTTTCAATAGCGTTAGTAAGGAAGAAAGAAACAAAGCAACACATAACAGAAAAAAGAGAGAGAGAAAAGGAAAAGAAAGAAAGAAAACGTTGTACCTATAAATAATATGAGTTGGAAAGACGAGGTCTAATTATTCTACTGACTATTTAATAAGTTGTAGGTATCACGCCTAATGCTTTGTTTATCGCACAGAACACGAGCTAAGTAGGGTGCATTTGAGTTTTTGTACTTGCTAGTGCGAGCATATAGTTTTCTATATAGGCTTCTGGTCTTACCTGGTGAGATACAAGGGGAGAGTTGTGAATGAAGAGGGTGGTGTGAGTTATGTAAATAGAATGGATTTAGCCCATTTCTCACATGAGTCCATGTGCCTGTCAACCAGAATATTAACAAGCTGGTTAAGTGGCACGTTGCTTACTCTGCTGACAACCTTTAACATCCTACGTAATAAGGTATAGTCTTTCTTCAGTAGCCCTGGAAAAACTAAGGGGGAACAATAGAGAATAACTGACAGAATACGGGAATTAATGAATTGTAGGATTAAGGGTTAGGTTATTCCAGAGTGTCTTAACTTCCTGATGTAGAAGGTAAGACAGAATATTTTCTTGGAAATCATCAAGATATGAGACGACCAGGAAAGATCAGCAGATAGAATGACGCCTAAGTATTTAATTTCTGACTTGGTTTCTATTTGAGTGCCATCAATGTTGCACACCTCGTGAGTGCTAACCACCAGTTTGTTTAGGTCGGATTTGTGTCTAAAGTTGAAATTAACTGTTTGGCATTTGGAGGGGTTTAAGGTGAGACCGTTTTCCTTGGACCACTGGCTGACTCCTGATAAAAAGCCATTTAGTTTAGAGCTGTCACTATGACATTTGACAGGCAGGCAAAGATACAGTTTGGTCATCAGCATATTTGACAATATTAATGTCATTTGAAGATGGCAGGTCGTGTAGAAAGAAAGAAAGAAAAGAGAAGTGGGGAGAGTACAGCATCTTGAGGGACACCAGCCTCAGTGAGCACAGCAAAGCAGGATTTGCCTTTGTATACGGTTTGAAAAGTAGGAATGCAACCAGTTAGTGACCCAGGACTAAGTTTGTGTCATCGAGAGATTATTTAGCAAGAGACATCTAGGTACAGAGTCGAAAGCAGAAGTGAAGTCGAGAAACGTGCAGCGGACGTATTTGGAACCCTTATCTAATGATGAGACGATACTTTTGTGTAAGACGTCTGCAGCGTCTAAAGTACTCCTACCCTGTCTATAGGCAAATCGTTTGGGGTCTTCAGAGCTTTTAAGGGAGGGTTCGAGTTTAAGAAGTACTAGTTTTTCCATAAGCTTTAGAATCGGGGAAGTGATGGCAATGGGTCTGAACTTTACATTTTTGCTATTGCCAGGTTCAGGGACATGGGCTATTTTAATGTCTTTCCATGGAACAGGTACAACGTTTTCGGAGAAAGAAGCATTTAAGATGTTAGTCAGAAGAGAACATAAAGCATCTGCGCATTGTTTTAGAACATATGCTGGTATACCATCAGGGCGAAGACTATGTGAGGGCTTAGGAGTTTTAAGACATTTTAAAACATCGAGAGTATTAAAGTCCTGAAAGTTATCAGCTACAAGATTAGTAACGTTAGAAGTGGTTATAGTAGAAGGAGAGCGTATAAAAGACTGATTAAGAGCGTTAAAATCATAAGAGGGAAAACAACATAACATCGCTTACTATTGCCAGTAATTTCATTGAAAAGTTTCCACATGCTGTTAGGAGATTTGCATGATAAAAACGTTTGGTTATAGATAGTATTAAGATTTTTTATTTCAGATTTGATTTGAGCATTAATCTTTTTAAGTCCTAACTTATCTTTGAGTTTATATAATGTTTCTTTTTGCCTGAGAAGTTGTTTGAGATGAGGAGACGAGAAGTGGTCGAGGCGTTTGAACAGTGTTTGTTTGGGACAGCATATGTAAAGGCAGAACTTAAGATAATCCGTTATATTGGTGATTGGGTCAATTAATGTACTTTCATAGAATAAATCCCAGTTAGTATTTTTTAACGAGCATCTTAGATTGAGTAGGTTGTCAGATTTGTAACATCTTCGTTGTGCTTTCATAGACAGGTGTGAGAAGACTTTAATATGTGTTTTGCTGTTTATTTTTGGTAAAACACGAACAATACAGTTATCAGAGTTAAGTATCGGTGAACGACTGCGTGTTTCATATACTCCTTCGTCATTGGTACAAACTAGATCGAGTGTTTTGTCAAGCCGAGTGGGAAATTTGACTATTCTTGTGTGACCAAGTGCTTCAAGAAAGGAGCAATCTGAGGAGTTGAAATCCCCAGTAATATTGGACAGAGAGTTGTCGAAGTTGGCAGCAGCAAACTTGGTGAATTCGTCAGAAAAATTAGATAGATCAGATTAGGAGCAACTAGGAGAAATGTACATGTTTGTAACAAAGATGTGTTTATATTTGGGGAGATATTTGGGACGACATTTGACGGTAATACAGTCAATGAAGTCATTATTAGAAACAGACCATTTGGAGTGAATAAAAGTTGCAACTCCACCACCATTTTTCTTATTACAACACTGACGGTCTTGTCGAAATAAAATAAAGTCCTTCAGTGAGATAAGATTGCCATCATACAGTTAATGTAACCACGTTTCTTTTAATGTGATTATGGCAGTATTATGATAAGTGTCAGTGGACATCAGAGATTGTTGATACATTATCTTGTTAGGCAGAGAGCGGCAGTTTGTGTCCATTATGACAGGGACCGTAGTTAAGTGTATTGGTGTACGTTTGAGAGCTCTCTGCCAACCACTAAGATGTTTCCTCCTTAGTTTCTTTGGAATATGAAAGTCATTTGGTCGATAATGATTAATGAAATTACGAGAGTAAATGATTCTGTTAGAATTCATATTTAGGTGATAAATAAATGTTAGTAAACGGTAGACTGGATACAATATGTAGATATTATAGTAGCTGACCCAAAAATTCGAACAGGCCGCGGTGCGGAAGTTGTCTTTTCAGGAGGTAGTCTCTCCTTACTGTGGCATACAATGACTTTTCATGATAACCATTAGACAATAAAAGTTGAAGATATGCTGCGTAGTTCATTCATCAATTTGTCACTCGTGCAAATTTTACGGAACCTTGAAAAAAACATTTCACTATGGAACGCTTTTACCGGATAGGAACAGAACTCCTGAAGTGATGATATTGTTCACTACGAATTTGCTTGCGAATGTAGACAGTTTAATTGTTCTGTCGTCACGCCTAGTCATTTAAATATCTAGGAAATCCTGTTTCTTAGTCAATTAGAATTCTGAGGTCACTCAAACATTCAAGTAAATATTTTTAAAGAGAGTGATGAAGTGTTCAGTCGATCTATTCTTGTCACCAGTAATAAGTGGTTTATATGCGCCGCATCTCTTTTCCTCATCTGTTGAGTGTTTTCGATTCCTGGACTTAAAGGAAGAAATTCTGTGGACTCTACTTCACAGTATGAACCTGAACGTTATCCTGTAGTTGCAGTGATACATCTAATTTGGTCAACATTATTAATTGCATGAAGGATTTCATTAGGAGCTGACATCAGTTAGAGAACCACTGGAAAACCTGATAGTACTGTACAGCTGTTTCGTCCTAGTTTGGGACTCTTTATCTGTGCGCACACACCTGATTTCGAACCCCAGGTTCGAACCAGAAGGTCCTGGGTTTGAACCGATAAAGAGTTCCAAACTAGGACGAAACATCTGTCCAGTACTCCCAGGTTTCCCAGTGGTTCTCTAACTGATGTCAGCTCATGATGAAACCCTTCATGCAATCAAACAAAATCCCTACAGAACCAATGCTTGAAAACATTATTAATCACAGATCAAATTTTTACTGCAAGTTTGACAAGAATGTATGCAGCCGAATGAAAGGTAACAATTATTTTCAACTAGATATGAATTACAAGAGGCTTAGAAACAAAAATTACTCAGGAATAGAACGAATTACAGGTGTGAACAAAGTGAGCATGGAAACAAATTGAAATCAAACTTTCCAACTTGAAATGTAAGCTGGGAGTTGTGAATATAAATTATAAGAGGTATAGAAACAAAAGGTTACACATGATTAGAATATAATTATAAAATAGTTATTTTAAACGGATTAAAAGTGTGATCAGAAAGAGCATGGAAACAACCGTAAAATAATTGATTTTATAACTGAAAAAATTGGGATGAATTGAATGAAAACAGAGAGAATATGAATCACACATGCAGCGAACGAGAAAAAAAACACAGAGGCTAAAGGAACATACTGAATTAGGTCCATGGTAATTGTTGAGGTTGGAATGATTTCTTTTAAACACACAACTCCGGCTTGTCAATGCATATTGCGAGGGCTTCTGCAGTACAGAAAAGTCGGAAGCATCCTGCTTTTGGTAGGTTTATGTTGACTTTGTAAATTACTTTGAAAAAATCAGTTGAAATGTTGTGGGAGGTGTTGATCAGATGTTCAATAATGGCACTTGTGATTGCACCGATGCCTCCTCTCTACAGCCACGCTGGGTAATGTTCTCTAACACGTTTTGATAGGACGCACATACAACAACCTATGCGCCTAGCTCCGCACGAGCAGGTGAACTGGTATATGCACATTGAATTGGTCGTATGCGAGAGTTTGTTCTTCGCATTGTTTCGACTAGAGAACGTCACTGTATGTCACATTTACTGTTCAAAATATTTTACAGCCCTTAACCTCGACTAGTTTACTAGCCGGTGCAAAGCCCAAAAACAGAGGGGTTGCTGAGCGTTGGGCTAATAACCCCATCAATATTGAAGGTTCAAAGCACAAAATTTATGAGAATGCCTAAAACTGTAGTAATCCAATGGCGCTCAAGCTTGTCAAAGCAAGCTAAATAGCATCAGATAGGTTTCCACACTTTTACAAATGTGTAAACGATTAAAAATAACGGCAGTATGGAATTCTATATTTGTTAATCTTTATCCTGTGTCATACACAAAAAGTATTTTACTCATTAAACCTTTTCTCTTCAGGTTGTTTTTAAGGTGTATGCATTTTCTAGACATCCGGGACAGGTGTTCGATCCTTACAGGTGCGCTTATTTTCTGCTGATTCTATAAATACAACTTTGGCTTTCAAATAGGCTTCTACAGTGTCACTTTCTGTGCTTTTGTGTTACTGTCTGTCTGTCAGATGTTTTTAAATTTCTTATCTTGTTTGGGTTAAGATTTATGCTTGATAATCTGACTAATTCCATCCTGCTTGTTTGTTCTGCATATTTGACATCATATTTGTTGTAGTGTTAATTAAATTTATTGATTGTTTGAATTTAGCTCTACACAGTCCTGTTGTCGACATAATTTGGTATCTGATTACACTGTCCACCTTGTTTAAAGGCTCACTTACAATTCCTTCTCAGTGTTTTCATGTATGTGCATACACTCAGTATTCATGGCACTAGTATTCACTGGCACTTTCAGTAAAAGTTGTCAGGATAATTATTGACTTCTAAAACTTCTGTTTGTCATTCGTTGAAATTTTTTCCTACTAGCTGTCGACTGGTTTGATTGAATCAAAATGTCTAGTCGCAGTACGGACATTTAGACGATACTTTGAGGTGAACTTGACAATTTTTTCGCGGTTAATCACGGATTGATATCAATAATAATAATAATATTGTATACTCATTTTGTACATGAGGGACTCCAGTTTACCGGCATCATCAATATGATAAATTATATATACGATTAGTAAGCATAATTAATAATAATGATTTATAAAATACATAATTTTTCCTACCTGTGTAGGACACACGGATTGTACAGGCATGGATAGTATTATTTAAATTACAGAAATTTGGTTTATTGGTAAATTACATGGTTGCTGTCGTGTTTGTCTTTAGTTTGTGGGAACAATGTGATAACTGGACATTCAATGGAGCACATCAAGAAATACAGAAATATTGTCTTCGCATTAATAAAAAAAAACCAAGTATGTGTTGGATGGATTACAAATAATTTGGAAAGAAAAATAAAGCTTGAAGTCATTCCCCCATATAACTTTGGAATGTACGCCATCGAGTCTTATTCTTGATTTATATCCAAATTTGGTAATAATTTAAAATAAGTGACACACTTGTACAGTTTTGTCATCATTTTCATCGTAACATCACAAGTGAATTGTACTCAATTTAGAATAATAACAATGATAGTATATACTTCTTATAAACGGGTGTTTTCAAGAAATGAAAGCTATTTTTACAGATGATATCAGTTATGTTATGAGTTACAATCGTGAAGTATTACAGAATTAATACTTTTTCATTGGTATAAAGGTATATTCCACAACTGTAATCCAGGTTGCTTCGTGGAAAAGTTAAGGCGTAATTCACGGAGGAAGTGTAAGATATGGGACCAATAATGTCTGCAGATCATTTGTCATTGTAAATGGTCAAATATCCACAATCTTCATTCTAATTCGAAAAGTCATATGGAAGCTGAAATGGTGAGAAAAAAAGGAGACAAACAACAGCAACGCAAAAGAAAGCAAGAG
Source organism: Trichobilharzia regenti (assembly GCA_944472135.2). Taxonomy (NCBI): domain Eukaryota; kingdom Metazoa; phylum Platyhelminthes; class Trematoda; order Strigeidida; family Schistosomatidae; genus Trichobilharzia; species Trichobilharzia regenti. The sequence continues at coordinate 22,738,055 of OX235262.1, read as the reverse complement.
GAGTCCTTAAGGAGTGATTAATAAATATATACATATATCTTCAGCTAGAGAACCATTGAAAACCATGGTGTACTGGAGGCCAGTGTCACGCCGATTTGCAATTTTTAGGCTGTATGAGTCCACGATGTCGTTAGTGATCTAAGCCATGATCTTCAGCGTACGAGAACAGTAGTGCCAATATTTTAGTTACTTGGGTTGGATTTCAGTGACCCTTGAATTCTAACTCCTGTCATAATGTGACTTTAGCTTGATAGCCAGAAAATGTCGACGGTGAGTATTTAGCTCTACATCCAATCTAGTATATCCCACTAATCACCACCTCTCACTAGAATTCCAGACATCTTCACTCTGAAGTCAGTGACTAATGAGTATCAGATTAGTTTCCAGAAGTTACTGCAGTCCGCCAGGTAGGGTTTGAGTACAAATACCCTACGAGGACACTGGTTGATTGTCGAGATAAAATTGTGAATTAACAGAAGTTAGATTTCACAGGTCGTTGAATTTTTTGGCCCAACTGGCTGTATGGTCGACGAGCCTGACCTTTTCCCCTGAGAGTTCAGGTTTCGAATTCTGGTAGGTATTTGGATGCGCACTAATTAAGAAGGAAAGACTGAAACAAAACAGGCGTCCAGTACTCTCTGGATTTCAATGGTTCTGTAGCTGATACCGATCCGTGATCAAGCTTCAAAGAAATTAAATTCTTATAAAATAACTCTGAAAATTTGACTTTATGTTACTTGGTGTATCTTCATGTTGTAAACCAATCTATGTATTTTATGCGTTTTAGTAGGCAAATTTCCATCGTGACAATTGCAAACCTAGTCATTTTTATTTCAGTGACACAGACATTCATATAGTGAGAGTGGTAAATAAAAGATTAAGCGCAGTCCCGTCTAGGACGTATCCTGCAGCGTTATTAGTCTCTCTATCCCCAACAACCTCCTCACTGGTGCAGTCAAAGATTGGCAAGTACCCCTCACATGTTACCTAAAACTGTGTATACCAATTCACATGTATCTGCGGGAGCGGTTCCATTAGAAGAACAAAGAGAAAGGCCTATGTCAGATTCTGCGAACATGTACCGAAGAGCCTCCGGTTAAGGGGACCAATTTGTTTAATCTCTTCAATCGCCCAACGGGTTGATCTCTGACGAAATCTCAGCGCGAATACAGGGGGCTCGTTTCGCATTTGCCAGTTTACGCCGACTCTGGCGTAGACGAGATGTTCGACTATCGACCAAAGGCGGGTGTACTGCTCATCAGTCCGCTCCATCCTCCTTTATGGTTGTGAGACCTGGCCACTGAGAGTGGAAGACATGAAAAGACTAGCTGCCTTTGATCATAGGTGCCTGCGCTCTATTTTTCGTGTAAAGTAGCATAATAAGGTGAGCAACATTGAAGTTAGGCGTCGAGTTCTAGGTGAACAGGGGAAATCAATCGACGAAGTCGTGAAGCTACAAAGACTGAGATGGTTAGGACATGTGTTACGTATGCCAAGCCATCGCCTCCCTCGACGAGCAATGTTAGCGGATATAGGGTCAGGCTGGAAAAAAGCTAGCGGCGGTCAAACAAAAACATGGCTTCACCATTCAATGAAATCCACAACAGTTGGTCTAAGCCACGTAGGAAGGTGTAGACTTCCAGGCTGGGGTCCTCGGGACGGTAAAAATCTATGGTTGGAAACAATTGGTGACATGGCTCAAAACCGTTCTCAGTGGCGCAGATGCATCCACTCCTTGTAACTTATGATCTCCAATGAAACTGTTTTGTATTTCTTTATTACTCCTTCTTTGTCTCACACCTCTGCTTACTGTCTCTATTATGCTTTTCTTGTACTTTCTTCTCTTGCTTCACGTGCTACACGGAGTGTGGCGACTTGAACTTCCGTACATTTGTGCAAAGTTTTATGTCGAAAACAGACAGACAGAGAGACAATCGCCAACCACCTGATTGGCACAGGACACCGAGTAGATGTGCTGGGATCATTCAAAATAATTAACAGACAAAGTACCTCAAGTCTTCTCAGGTTTGCTGAAGCTATAGCAATAAAACGATTGAAGCCTGACTTATGTGTCCAAAAAGAATCTGATGTTGGACTTCAATTACCCTGGTGACTCATTTCTTAGTAACTCTTTGTTTTCTAATTTTGTTAACTTATCTTTTCACTTTCCCCCACCCAACCTTATTTTCCACTTGGCTGTCTTAAGAGATAATTTTTCTTGATCTTCTGGGTTCTGCTCACTGTATTACATCATCAACTTCTCATCTGATCTCATGTGCACCTAAAATTTAAAATGTTGATCTTCTCTTATCTAATTACATAACTATTACTAATTTTCTTTTGTTGCCACCCTAATAACACAACTGTTAATTAATTTTTTTCAAGAAACTTCTCTCTGACGAGATATATACATATATATATATATATACATATACATATCATAACACTTTAGACACCTTGTAAATCTCAACGCCTTATTTTACTAGGACGCTCTGACAATATGGCTGCTAATGGACAAAAGTTTGTTAAAATTGTACACTTTTCTTATTTCGTTGAAGAATTCGGGTTGGTCGGATCTGATGAGAACCAAAGAAATAAATTGGATCCAGATTATTCTGAACCAATATTTCTTCTTTCTTCGTTCAAATAAATTAAGGTGTTCAGCTTTATGTACATACAAATATTAGGTAAGTCAGAAGTGAAGTTTGGAAAATACTTCAGAATAAAGTGAATAGGAGGTGATTTTCCCATCTCCTTTTTTAACTCAATATTTCCCTTAGATTTTATATTTTGTACGTAGTCTGATTAATTCCAGTATAAACTTCATAACCAATCTATGTCAGTAAAGGGAACCATTAAAAACTAAGGAGCATAAGACAGTGGTTATCGACACTTCTAAAGTGCGCACCAATAACACAAAGAGGGTTCTAACTACTCAGGACTTACAGGACAGCTCGTTAGCAGTTCAGTCAGTGAATTCCTGAAATAACACTACTGCCAGTCAAAGTTCAAACAAAAGTCAAACCCTGAATGTCAGTGTCCCACTCATTACTGATGTCCGTTATTTCTGGTGAGAAGTCGAGGCCAGAGAAGACAACTGTGTCACTATAAAGTGGGGCTGATATGTCCTACTAACATATAGTCCCTGGATTCGACCACTGGCTGCTATGTTTACGCGCACACTGATGAAAAGTCTTAAAATAGGACACAGTGACTATCAAGTGCCCTTTGGTTTCCTCTGGTACTTTAACTAATGTCGTTTCGTGACGAAGTACAAAATGTAATATTTCTGCATTCAAATGTTGTGGATGCAAGTATATACTTTTTCACAGAATAAATTACAGTACATTTTGGTCTTGATTATTAAAAGCTGTGTGAACAGAGTTAGATTGTATGTATATATTTATATTCATGTAATTTGTGCATAAAAGTTTATGGCATGAACTACAAATTTTCTCACTTTTTTCTGGTTTTCCTCTCCCTATTTTACACACCACATATAAAAGTAATATGAAATATGTACTTTTTTATTATTGACCTGTAAAGTAATTTGGTGAGGTTAATAACTTTCGGTAACAGGAATGTTGAAATACAAGTTGTTCTTTTTTAAATCGGTATGTAATGCAACTTATTATTTTTTAACTACATAATTCCGATTTTCGATTTTGAATTAATGGAATCTTGGCAATATAAAGAGCAAGCAAATATTCTCTCACACATTTTATGTTAGTTTCCATCCTATTTTAGTCAGATAGATGTTTTGATGATGAAAAGGTATAGCCCTACTAAGGAATGCTTGAAGGAATTTCCTATTGTAGAACTTTTAGATTGTCAGCCAAGCTGAAAGTAACCTGTATGTCGCCAATGTGCATAAGCTAGAATTCATGGGCCATTGAATTCGGTGACAGTGGCTCATTGGTCGATGGGTTTAAAAGGTCAGCTGAATGCCCTTGACTCGATCCCCAGTGTCGTCATGGATTAATAGAGCTGAAGGATTCTAAACAATGACGAGAGAGCTGTACAGTACAGTTTGGTTAGTCCCGGTTCCCCAAGTTTAGTTATTTCGTCATCTAACTTGAAACCGATCAAATAACTTAGAATAAGCACCTATGAGCTGATATTGTTTGGACACGAGGAAGCATATTATAATTCCCTGTTTCCTGGGTTCTATTGAAATTAGATATGTCATTCTAAGTTAGATCAAATTTCAGGAATTTGGATTTCAGCTGATGTATACCGTCGAGTGCAGATAGTGGTCATATGAAATTACTATATGATTCATACGGACTACGAGCAATATATATGTATATTTGCCTTTCCAGCCAGTCTTCCGTATCCTTCTTTTTGTGAAAATTTTCATTAAGTAATCAGCAGTATACTGTTTTGCATTGAAGTATTAGTAGGGAAAGCCAAATCGACTATTTCATTGGTCCCAACAGATATGTAATTAATAGTGTTCTCTGAGCTAGTTGGTTTCGTCGTCCCCCTGCTGGACAACATCCCCTTTTAGCGCAATATTTAGCATAAAGTAAATGATTTAAATTTTTCATGAGCGATGTAATTGCGTTTCCTGGTAATCATCTTTACATCTGTTTTGATCGTTTGCTATTGACTTGGATTTTAAACTTTCTGGTCACCTGATTTACTTTTTATTAGTTGGTATATTTGGTCTATATGTTAACGTGTTTGTTAATTGCATGTTCGTTTGAGTACCAGGCTTCTAAGAATTCCCTGATTGCCCTTCTGGTGTTTCCTCTGTCTAAGATTTCGATATTATCCCGATCAAATTGATGTGCATAATTGTCTATATGCATTGATATGAAAGAAAATATATATTGTGTCCTTTCACAGCTGATTTGTGTCCCTGGATTCTGATTCGAAGGAGACGCCCACTTTGGCCGATGTAATGCCTGTTACAGTTCATACATGCAGTTTATTACGTAAATGGTATCAATTTTATCTCCTTTTTCTGTTGGATTTTTCTGTTCGCATAATATCGAATTAAGTGATTTGACTGGCTTGTGTGCTATATCTATTTCAAACAGTTTCAATATTCTACCTGTTAGTTCAGAGATATTTTTTATGAATGGTAGGATGAATTTTCTTGTGGTTTTTGATGATGGTTCCTTGTTGGTGTTGTGATTCGATTTTAAACACTTTTTAGTGAAATTTTGTCGATAACCATACGCTTTGAAGACCGTTTGTAGGTATTTTTCTTCCATTTTTTTCAACTCTGGAGTGCGACAGTGTGTGTTTGAACTCACTTTTAAACAATGTCTGCAAACAGTTTCTTTTGTGAGTAATTAGATTATTGCTAGTATAGTTGAGTATTTGATCTGTGTGCGTGTGTTGATTTTCTATATACTTGTGTTTCTTAATTTCCTGTATTGATTCTTCTGATTAAGACATCTTTGCATGACAGCTCCGCAATTAAACCAACCAGCTCAGAGAACACTATTAATTGCATATCATCCACCTGAGCTACAAATCTTCTCTATTATTTCACAACAGATGTATACCTAATGAATACAACACTGGTGATAATTCGTCTTTGGAAACTTTGTTCGGTATGATTCTCATAGTCACAGTAAATATATTATATTTTGTCAGCCCGTACCCTTCTTCACATAAAGGCCTTCTCTGGACTGTCTCAGATTATTCATGCTATCCCGATAAGGGTATGCAACTGGGTTAAAATGGAATTAAGATTACTAAGCATGGATGAAATGGTGGAATTTGTGGTAGGATACTTAAATCCCATAAATCATAAGATAATAATGAGAGATGGTACAATATACGAAGATAAACTCCAGTATGTAATTTGACTTCATATTCAATTAACAGACGAGGCTGAATGCCCACCATTGCTGTAATACAATTTTAATCAACTTTACCTACAGATAGTTACTAAACTGCTTGTGTGTCCGCAGACTTTTCATGAAGAACCTAAAGAAATTTATTACCTGAATAAGATACAAAACATGCTGATAATTAGAAGTTAGTTGGTGGATGGTGACTAGCAGTGGAATCCAGGATGCGTATTTCGTCCTATCTGGGACTCGTCAATGGATGTACCCGCATTACCCAGTGAGTGATGGTGTTCCCACCAAGGCTGGAACCCAGTGCCGGTACTTTCAAACGCCAGAGCGTTATCCACTAGACCACTTGGGCCACGAAAGCCACCTTTTGTGCAACGGCTCATATTAAGAATAATTATTTTTAATTGAATTTTAGATTTTCCCGTCGATTGATTGGAAGAAAGTGCTCGGTCTCAGGTTGACATGTCGGTTTCTTGTGCAGATGCTACGACGATGTCTGGGCATATAACTTGAAGTCGATTGGTAGGCGGTGACTAGCCGTGGAATCCAGAATGCGATGAACCTTCGTTCCCCAGTGAATAGTGGTGCTCTTACTTAGGCCCGAAAACAGTGCCAATAGTTTTAGAAGCCATAGAGTTATCCTTGATTCAACTGCTAGTCACCATCCACCAATCGACTTCAAGTTACATGACCAGACATCATCGTAGCATCTGCACAAGGAGCCAACATGTCAACGGGAGACGGAGCACTTCGGTCCTATGAATCGGCTGGAAAATCTGAAATTGAATTAAATGGTAGTGATTTTTCATACAGTGAGGGTACTCCTTATTATTATTCCTAAAAGACTTATCCCATTTATTCCTAAACAGATATCGACTGCTTGCACATCGCTAGTATAAGTATCAGATTGTACTAATTAAAAATTTACGAATACACCGCTTTGGAGTGCGTTGTTGTAGTCTGGTTCTTAATTCTTACTTGTTACTCTCTACTATACCATATAAGTGCTAAGCTAAAATATGTGAGACTTCAGTTCATTGCATTTTTGACTGGCATCGGAAATGCCCACTACAATATCCGACCTCATTATTATAATTACTCCCTTGGGTTCCTAGTATACCACATGTCATCAACAGTACACCTCCACTTTCCTCTATTTTCTGCTGTCCTCTTTACTGGCTAGCTATACGATAGCCTACAGTCTGTCACCTTCTTCTTCAACTCACACGATCTCCTCCATGTCACTCTCGCACCGACGACCCATTCATCACTTCCCATTGCGATTCTACCAGAGCAATGACATGGAGTGTGATGTCATTCGACAGTCTCCTCAATGTGTTTCCAACGCATTTCCACTTTCCCCCGCATATTTTTTGAGCAGTCTGCTCTTCATTGGTTTGTTGCCAGCCAGCCAGCGTTTATTGTTGCTAATTCTTTCTGACCAGCTGGCTGACTGGCCATTCGATCTTCAGTACGCAGTTATTGAAGGGGGCAGCTGTTGATGAAAGTCTGCAATCTGTTGGAGATGTTTCCCGTGAAGCACTGATCAAGTTTCTGACGCATACAGGAGAACTGAATGACTTCACATTTGTGTTGAAAATTCCGGTGTTATTCCTTATGCTACAGATTGTAAAAGATTTCCAAACTGATTTCATTTTGATGAAGGCGTAGATCGCCTTTTCGATTTCAGCTGGTTAGCTTTGACACCTTCGTCCGTGTCGTGTGTATGTGGTTGAAACAACGCTTCCTAGCCGGGTAAGTGAAGAAAGTAACCTCTGTCAATTCCCCTCCCCCCGCTGATGGTGACTGGTGCTGGTTCTTATCGCTGCTGCTTTGTTAGTTGTTTTCAACAACTCTGTCATTTCCATATTCACCTGGAGTCCTATCTTCTGTAGATGCTTCTTCAGCCAGTTTGTCAGTTTTCCCCTGTAAGTCTTCACGATTTTTGTGATATTAAAAATAGATCATCCACGTGTGAAATCCACATCTTGTAGAGTCTTCTTATCTGACCTCACTAAATAACATTTATTCTGAAAATGCTTTCAAGTTCTGTTGTCTGCACTTTAGGCTAAATTAACCCTTACTAAACTAAGGTAAATTACTGTACTCCTTTCTTATATTTACTTTGTTATTCTTTGTATTCAACAAGGCGTGTAAGAAACAATTCCAGCCAGGTGGAGACATAACACTTTCGTTGTAGCGATATGCTACACCCCATTAGATTAACCTACATTGTTTGATGCGATAAATAAATTCAAATTTCGTTCTAGTGAAGCAGTAATAGAAACATTTGTTCACTCAAATCAAATAACTTATCCTTATCATCAGGTGAATTCATCACTGATATATAAATTAATATTATTCTTCCTATAGATTCCAAGTGGAACAAATGGGTTCCATGAAACGATCCATAGTTAAATGCTTATTCTCAATTGATTGTATGGAAGATTTCATTATGAGCTGATATCAGTTAGAGAACTACTGGAAAACCTGAGAGTACTGGACAGCTGTTTCTTCCTGGTTTGAGAATCTTCATCAGTGCGCACCCACCGGGGTTCGAACTCCGGACCTTCTGATTACAAGGCGAGCTCGTAGACCATTAAACCACCGGGACCTAATCCAGTCGTTCTTGACTTCTAATTTCTGCCAATTCTCGACATAGTGTGACCATTTCGCAATGTCTTCTTCGATGAGTTACTGCCTCATCTTCGACCTGCTGTACCCTACTGTTCACGGGTCCCAGTGGCTCAATGGTCTACGAGCCAGAAGGTCCTGTGTTCGAACCCTGGCGGGTGCGTACTACTGGAGAGACCCGAACTAGGATGAAGCCGCTGTGCAATACTCCCAGGTTTTCCAGTGGTTCTCTAACTGATGTCAGCTCATGATTAAATCCTCCATGCAATCAAACAAAATCCCTACAAAACCAATACTTGAAAATATTCTCAGTCGCACAAAATGAATATGAGTCTGATTACAATTTTAATTATTAGATTTTCATGATAAACTACCATAAGTTAAAGACATCAGTTAAAATCAGGGCGCACTGAACATCTGTTTCATCTCACTTTTAGGACTATTCATCAGTGTGCACAAACGAAGCCTAGTGCAGGTTGAGTCCGCGACTCTTAGGTTACGAGCTCAAGAAAGTTGGAGTGAAGTTCAACGACCCATTAAATTCTTACTTTGGCAGATCATGAGATATGTAGTGCTACCATCATCAGTGAATTCGATGTGCATCTACTACACCTTGACACAATGGACTCCACTAGTCATGATTCCTAACTGCAGCTTCAGGATTTCCATCAAGTTGCCATTTAGTGAGCTAACAAGTGATATTCAGAATATGCGATTTGCAGGGATTCGGATTAAAATTCAATTGCCTCTGTTTGCTTTTCTCAAAAACCGCATAATCTAGATAAAAATCTCCGGCTTACTGGTGTACTACAGATGGATGTACTGAGAAGTCATGATTAGTAGGAACTAGGTAGTCACTGAAAGGATTGATGAGGACGGTGCTATCTCTTCAAATTACAGCTTTATAATTCAGTGAATAATGAATCTAATTGGTGGATGGTGACTAGCAGTGGACTCCTGGATGCGCATTTCGTCCTATTTGAGACCCGTTATCTGAATGTACCTGCATTTCCACCAATTAAATTCTAATTAAATGCCCAGACATCGTCGAAGCATCTGGACAAGAAGCCGACGTGTCAGCCTGAGACCGAGCACTTCGGTCCAATGAATCGACGGAAAAATCTAAAATTCATTTAAATACTAAATCTAAGCCAAAGTAGCTTGATAGTCAATGAGTTTGGTCTCATAATATGAAGGTCTCAGGTATTATCCTTAGCAGAGTCATGGGTGCAAGCCGGTGAACAGTCCCATACCATGATGAAATATATGAAATGCAGTGCTCTCTGGTTTTCAATAATATGTCTAATTGAGGATGGTTCGTGACAAAAATCAAACAAATGAATATGATCCAGAATCCCGAAAAATGTTTTATGACCGGAATTCGATTGTAATTATTCATTATAATTGAATTAGTACACTGAAAGCAAAACTCCATACATTAAAATATCCATACTTTTAAAAACTCTGTCGCTGATGTATCCTGTCACTTTGTTGTATCAAGACTAATAATAACTCAGGCTCTGGACAATTTGAAATGGTTGCGAAAAGTCAGTCCTAGACTAGTTAAAGTATGACGTAACTGATAATTACTGAATTCAAACAGTAGTACTATGTTTTCCTTTTTAGTACAATTTCGATTATTCCAGTACTGGTTTGTAGGGATTTTATTGGTTACAGGATTTCATCATGAGCTAACATCAGTTAGAGAACCATTAGAAAACCTGAGAGTACTGAACAGCTGTTTCGTCCTAGTTTGGGACTCTTCATCAGTATGCGCTAGCGACTTGCCCTATTTAGGTAGGTATGTTCGTGGGGTTCTAGTGAGAAGTCATGACCAATAGGGTGCATCAGGTTGGGTGTGAGGACAAATACTCACCGAAGACATTGGTAAGGGGTGGCGCTATAGCATGAATTGGCAGAAGTTAGAATTCATGGACTGGTCATTGGATCGGCTCCCGGTGGCTGAATGGCATACGAGCTAGCCTTGTAACCAGAAGGTTCTGGGTTCCAACTCCAGTGGGTGCTTACTGCTGGAGAGTCCCAAACTAGGCTGATGAAACAGTTTTCCAGTACTCCCAGGTTTTCCAGTGTTTCTCTAACCAATGTCAACTCTTGGTGAAATCCTGTAAACAGTTTTGATTAATCCGTTGATTGATTCGACCGAAATGCTCAGCCTCTGTTGATAAGTCAGCTTCTAATCCAGACGCTTCAGCTATGTCTGAAGATTAACTTGGAGTAAACAGAGGCCAAACATTTGGGTCCAGTCAATCAGCAAGACAATGGAAATAAGAAAAAGGCATAAACAACGAAGAAAATCTTCCCCTTTTCGACGATTCATTTTCATGAGCGCTGTACAGTTGTAATTATAATTAACTAAGAAATCTTTAGACCAATCAGATACTGGTAAACTTTGTCTCTGAAAAATTGTATTACATAATGTAAGGTATAAGAAGGGATGACTAATTGTAAGTTAGAAAAGAGTCAGAAGTTAGCACGATGTAGTAAGTGTGCGGAAATGACTGATCAATAAGCTTGTGCAGAATAGACAGGAACTAGTGGAAAGGCGATTAAGTGTTTTTTGTATAAAATCTGCATGAAAAAGCAATGTTATTTATAAACAGTAATAAAGTGGTAATAAAATATGGATGATGTGAATAATAATGGTAATAAAAGTATTAATAACAGCAATAATAATAATGGTGAACTTACATAATATAGGAAAGAAGCAAAATTGTAGTAGGAACTTTACTCTGGTCATGGTAAGGCGAGATAATGTATGTATCCCTTTTGAATGCGGCGGTCCGGTTTCAGATCTCGAATAGCTAGTGCTTCAGCTTTATACAGATGGCTTATACGAAGTCCATTTTACGATATTGCGGGACGCTGTGTAGCACTGTGAAGGATTCATGCAAGTAGGGGCGCTCGATGTCCGGGGATAGAGCTGCTGCTCTTCTTCTTTCCTCACCTGGTTAACCAAGCTGGGTAGTGTTCCAGAATATGTTTGTGGACTTGAAGTTGCGTAGAACTAAAAATAAATAGTAATTAAAAGCTACATACAATTCTTCCCATTAATAAACTTGAACAAAGCAAGAACATTAATTGTACCAGGATTATACGAGCTCATCTTTTATTAATTCGAGGATTCTTATCAACTGGTTACAGAATGAGCGATAAAATATGAATTACATTAAAGATTTGAACATACGTTTCCACGATCACAAGGAGTAATTGGTAAGAATTAAAAGTAACATTAGTTCGGAATGATTTAACTGATTAGGAGTTACAAACACTGACTATTCATAGAATAATTAGACAATTAGGCTTGGAAACAAAAAACAGGGTAGCGTACTTATGTGTGTGTGTATAGAAACAAGTTTAGCTTGAAAAAGCATAACAAAAAGTTAGCTTACGTAACTAAAGAAAAAAGGAAAGAAAAGAACAAGGTAGGGTGAGTCATGTTTAGATGAGAGAGTAGGGTTTTCTAAACATGAAAATGGTGACTCATGAAAGTTGTATATTTTTTGTTATCACCAGGGCAATGCAAGATTCACCACTGTCTCTTTCTTCGTACATAGATTTAGTTTAAGTCGTTTGAAAGCAGTTGTTTCAGCAAAGCGCGGCAAGCTAGGTTTCTTTTGCTTGTTGGTTATTTTGAACGACTTCATGTTGTCTACAATATGACCAGTGTCCAATAGATGACGAGCAATCGCACTGTTTAATGCTTGCGGACCTTTCAGTCTCAGGTTCTTTGGTATGTGTTCATTAATGCGGACAGAATGAAACCATCACTGGGTGAGTCTAAATGGTTTAATTTAATGCCTAAAACTAATAATGCTAGTAGAATATATGGTACTATAAAAATACATAAGCCAGGTTACCCCATAAGACCAATAGTTGATTTTAGAAATACTGCCACTTATGAATTATCAAAACACTTAGCTCTAATACTATGTCCCATTAGAAATCGTTCAAACTCTAGATTAACTTATTCATATGAGATGAAAAATAAAATAAATGACATTCAACTAGCGAATGATGAAACAATGGTTAGTTTTGATATAACTAGTCTTTATACTAATATACCACTTAATATGGCATTAGAAGCAGTTAAAAAAGAACTAACTGTGGATGCTGAACTCAGTCATAGGATAAAGCTGCCCATTGAAGAAATTATTTTAGGGATTCAGTTATGCCTCACATCTACTATCTTTAAGTTTCAAGGCAAAATATATAGACAAGCTGAAGGTGTAGTAGCAATGGGATCACCAATATCCCCCTATCGTAGCGGACATATTTATGGACAGCTGGGAAAATAGTGCCCTCAAATGACAATATTGATTGCATAACTGTAAAATGTCGACCTAAACACTTATCTAAGTATGGCTCCAATTTTGTCACTAATGTCTATATCACACCTTGTTGCAGTCCCTCAGAACTATCTATCTTCTCTGATGAATTCACTATTTTTGCTGCTGCTTCGTTCGGTAACTCCTTGTCTGTAGTGACTGACGACTTCAACTCAAGCGACTGCAGTTTTATTACATTTCTGGGCCACGAAAATGTTGTTAACTTCCCAAATCGACACGATACTTCACTTGTTTTAGTATTTATAAATGATTCTGGAATATACGAAGCTCGTAAAAGAGCTCTACTCTTAAATTCTGATCACTGTATTGTACGAGTCTTACCCAAAATTTACGGAACGTTACATAGCAAAGCCTTCTAAAACTTGTCTAGGAGAGTTGTTCACAGATGCTACTCAAATGAGAACGTACATCATCTTAGAAACATGCTCAGTGACACAAGATGGGATTTGTTTAATGATGATTCACTTGATGACAATATCTCTAATACTACATCCTATCTGAAATTCTGTTTTGAAATCTGCTGTCCAAAAGAAACACTATTCGTCAAATTTGACCGTTTCTCCTCGCCTCAACTTAAAAAGCTTCGTAGAGAGAAGGAAAAACTATATAAAATCAAAGATAAAATTGGTGTAAAAAGAACTAACTTCTTAATTAAGTCTGAAATGCAGAGGTTGAATGTAATATATAACCATAAATTCATATCCTGCAAAAATCCTTCTAATATGTGGAAACTATTTAAGGAAATCATTGGTGGTAAGCAGATAAACAATATTCCATATTCTTTTGATGTATGTATTCTTAATAAATCTTTTATTTACTCTCCCTCAAATGCCATGCTTCCCAGCATCACTAGTGTTATTAATAGCCCATTTCCAGGTTTTAACACAAATGATGTTCAAAAGTGCCTCAAGTCTCTAAACCCTTCCCAGAGCTTAGATCCAGATTATGTGGGATGGAAATTTTGGTAGCCGAAGGTTTAAGCAAGCCGCCTTAAGCAGGAATTCTTCCACTTCACTGCCTACTGAAGCTGGTGTCCCTCAAGGCGCTGTCCTTTCTCCTTTTCTTTTTTCTTTCTTCTTGCATGACTTGCCTTACTCTGATGAAATAAACTTTGCGAAGTACGCTGATGACTTAACAGTTTCAATGGCTGTTAACTCCCAGCTAGGTTGTAGCAAAGTAAGTAGCTTTCTGTCGAAAGTCAGTAAAAGGTCTGAGTCTAACGGTCTTAAACTGAATCCTTCTAAGTGTCAAACTGTTAATTTCAGCTTAAGACATGAAAGACAGTTAAAAGAAGTCACCGATTCTCATGAGAGTCGTAAGATTGACGACAATGATATAGGGATCAAATCAGAAATGAAGTATCTTGGACTCATTCTCTCTTCTGATCTCTCCTGGTCTTCCCATGTCTTAGCAATCTCCAGTAAAATATTCCGCCTGACATTTTACATTAAGAAGTTAAGACACTCGGGTATAACTCAACCCTTCCTCTTACAGTTCATAAACTCTTGCATCCTACCTATTCTTCTTTATTGTTCACCCTGCTTATTCTTTCCTGGTTTGCTTAAAAAGACTATGTCACAATCCGTAGAATACTGAAGACTGTCAGTAGGGTGAGTGGTGTCCCAGTGGACCACATAGTTAATGTCGTTGTCGATAGGCACTTGACTTCGTGCAATAAATTTGCTAAAGGGATTTTGTCTGACTTGGAGCATCCACTTTACCCTCAGCTTTCACCTTGCATCTCCTCCTCAGGTAGAACAAGGAGTAACTTCATAAAACTGTATGCTCGCACGTCTAATTATAGAAATTCTATGATACCATACTTGAAACGTATTTTGTGTGATGAAAATAGTTTCAGGCAAGAATTAACCAACCTTTTTTCATCTAGTAAATAAACAATTTCCTCCATCCATCCTTATATACTTTCAAGTTTTACTTTTATTACTTCTATTATATTTATGGTCCTGTTGCTTCTTTGTTTGTTTTACTCTTACCATTGCAAACACCAACTTATCTCCATGACGGCTGTAATCTTTGTTTTTCCCCTCACCATATCATGTAAAGAGAACGTTATATTCAATATTTTTAAACATGTTAGGATTTCTATACCGCATTGGGATTACTCCGTGCAAAAGTCCACGGCAATTTGTCATTTGTATTATTATTACCTAAGCGGTTATCATTATAATTATTTCCATTTTATATGCTGCATGTTTCTGACATTCCACCTATTGTAAATGTGGAAGATTTTCTGTGTGATTAATTTTATTTATAATTTGAGGATATTAGATGCAATATTGTGATTGATGCTGAAAATTCCATTCTGTATCACAAGTACTGTTTTTGGAATAAAGTAAATTATTATTATTATTATTATTAATCCTACTCTAAAAATATGGTGGAGGTATGGGGATGACACTTTCACAGTGTTAAAAACAGAACACATCTCTAACTTCTTGACACATATAAACTCACAAGTAGACGGAATAAAATTCACATTTGAATCAGAAAATGAACAAGGAGAATTAGCTATGAAGTTAGATTGTAAAAAAAAACGAATAGAAGAAGGCAAACTACACACTAGTGTTTATAGAAAACCAACGCATTCTAATAGATATTTAGACTTTAATTCGTCTCATCCTTTAACTGTTAAGTCAGGCTTAGTTAGGTGTTTAACAAACCGAGCCATATCACTAAGTAGCACAAAAAATCCTAAATGATGAAATAAAACAGATAGAAGAGGCGTTGTCGTTAAATATTTATCCTATAAAATTCATTAGGACGATTATCAAAGGCCAAAAACAAAATAAAAATAATTGTGAAACTAGTAATAATAACTTAAATCAGAGAGAATATAAGTCATATACCATATAAAGAGGGGACATCTGAGACACTACGTAGGATTCTAAATAAAGCAGGAATTAGGGTGAAGACATTTAAACCTACAAACTCACTCAGGGACAAGCTCTGTGGGTTAAAGGACCCTTTAGGTTGACCCGATTAGACAAAATAATATTATTTACAAAATACCCTGCAATGACTGTGAGGTCAACTACATAGGTCAAACTGGTAGATAAAGGGTAGTTAGAGTGCCGGAACATAAGGATTTAGCTAAGGTAAGAATGGTTGACCTCACCCGAGAAGATAAGTAATTTAGAAAAAGGCTCAGCAATTGCGATGCGTGCATTAACACACAACCACACAATAGGGTGGGAGAGGATTAAAATTCTAAAAAGTAATCTAGGTAGGTGGAGAGAGAGGTTGATTACTGAATCCTTGTTCACCGAGTCTATACCCAACACATGCAATAGGAAGGAAGGATTCATCACTCATACCCGAAATTTGGAAAATACTACTACCAATCAAATCAAGTGAAAATCAAGTGAGAAATAATGGAACTATATAAATGAAATTAGGAAGTCATGTGATTACCATGATATGATTATGAGCAGTGATAAATTGTGCTCGAAACGGTGGCATCAGTAAACATTACTGTATAACACTGTGAGACTTTATCAAAACAAACATTTACCCATAATGGAATTATACTCTACCACAGTGCACAAGTTTTATTCTTATATCAACGGACAATAACCCTTCTCTCTGTTCATGATAGATTGTTGAATTTTGATGCCATTATGAAGCAAATAGTCATTTTATGGGTGAATCGGTTGATAAACATTCAAGTTAACACTACGCCAACATCTGGTATATCTATCGGGTTGCCGGCTATTTTTATTCGTTTACATTTGTCTACCAGAAGACAGGATTACTTATCGATCTGTCCGGTGATATGTATGCATATATACATCTATATAAAAGTGACCAATATGAATGAATACGTCAATAACAATACCGGCTATCTTTTTTTTTCTATTTTTTGCCTCCTTGTTTAACACACGAAAAAAGCGAAGTGAAACGAAACGAAACGAGATGAAGAAAGAAGAAAAAAGCTGATCTACATTCGACTGAGTGCTTGTTATCTGACTATCTATCTATCTATCTATCTATCTATTTATTGATCGTGACTGATGATTCTACTGAATAAAGTGTATGCATATACATTTGTCTGTTCCAATTCTGCTTTTCATGAATCATAACTAGGTCATTGCAAAACTACCTTTAAAAAATTGTGTATTGTCTTCGCCCAGTTTTGTTTTACTTTTGTGTACGTGTGTGTGCGTGCGTGCTTTCGTGCGCACTATTTCTTGCAAATCCCATTTAAACAAAAGCAAGACGTAAGAAGAAGAAAGAAAAATCTAATTTGAAATATAAAATACACCCGTGTAAAAATGCCTCATCTTGTCGAGAACTCCTGAAAAGACTTGTAATCTCATTTCGGTTTTTTTTGTTTTGTTTTTATGAATGTTGATGACTATTATATGGACGAGTTCAAAATTAGACGATAGGCCATAGGGTTCACTGTACATCTCACTTTTATTATTATCATTATTGTTCCCTTGGGTTCCTAGTGGAATATAGGGCTTCAACTGCACGTCTTCCTCCACTTGCTTCTGTCTTCCTTCTGCTGTACTTACTTTTCACCTGCATCCATCTTAGTCCATACTGTTTCAACTCCTCTTCACACGATCTCATCCATGTCACCCTTGGACTGACGTCCCATTCGTCAGTTCCCTTTCAGGTTCCACTCGATGGTGTGATGCGAAATTGGTTCTTGTTTTGTTTGTTCCCAGCCATAGTTTCTTATTGGTGATTCTTTCTGGCCCGGCCATCTGATCCTCATTCAGTATAGAGCGAAGACAGTTAGCTGTTGATAAAGGTCTGCAATAGTCAGCCTCTTGGAAATATTCTTTGTGACCCGCCCGCCCGCCCGCAAAGTTTCTGATCCGATCCGTATACAAGAACTGACTGACCTGATGTTGTTTGTATTGAAAATCCAACCGACCGAATTTTGTTGTTGATTCTAGCTGAGTGACGAAGATTTCCAGATTGGTTTCAGGTTGATGAATAATGTGTTTCTCGCCTTCCTGATGATTCTCGCTCGATTTGACATCCTCGTCCGTTCCTCCGTCCCTGTAGTTGAGACAATGCTCCCTAGATAAGTGAATGAATGAAGTTACCTCTTTCAAATCCCTCCCGTTGATGGTGATTGGCACTGGGTGTTGTTTTTATGTTGTTGTTGTTGGTTGGTTATTTTCATAACCTCCGTCTGGTCTATGTTCATTTGGAGACCCGTTTTCACTGGCTGCTTCTTCGACCAGTTTGTCGGTTTTCGCTTGTAAGTTATCGATTTTGTGTGACATCAAATATAAATCATCCACGCGCGAAATCCAAGTCTTTTAGGTTCTTCACGTCGGTTCAGGATATCCCTGTCTTCTCATTTCCCAATGTCTGACTCCAGTGTTTACTCGAAACGCCTCGCTGAGTTTTCCGTTGTGGATCACTTGACATGTGCCGTTGTCGTACAGCTGTTGAATAAAGTTGATGAATATTTGGGGTACGCCGTAGTACTTGAGTAGTTTTCAAATTACTTCGCGGCCAACGCTAACTGTAGAAGGCCCTCTCACTACATCTCACTACACTTTTAAATTGTTTTAAGATACTCGTAATAGTCTGGTCAATTTCTCATATCATTACTGTTCTTATAGAGCAGCCGTTACCTGTCTCCAACCTTGTAGCGATTAGAGATCACCACTCTTAACGCCGCTGAGGAGAATGTCCTTCTTAAAGAAGCTGAAAATCTCTTCTTAAGGTCACCATTGATTAAGTAAGTCACTCTTGAAGTCAAGGCCAATATTGATCTTTTTTTATGTCACGGATAATGTCTCTTGTCTTTGAATTTTCAGCCTGATGTTTTTATCAGCTTATCTCAATGGACATGTATTTCGTATGAAAGTTTATTTTAAAAAGAATAAATTCTTTTTCCAGTGCATCGGGATTACTGACGCGAGTAGCAAGAGATATGATTAGGTTCCATTCATGTTCGGTTGGTACTAAGCTGTGGAAGTTTGTCACACTGAGTAATTAATCTAGCCCAGCTTTTAATACGTCTGTTTAACACCTGCAACTTGGGGTGTACAAAGAGTTTTGAATGGTGATATCAGTTAAGGGGAGAAAAATTATGCTAGCTGGTATGGCATTGGATGGTTGATACCTTCCTCCAATTGAAGTTGAATCTTGCTGTCAGTATCCTGCTGGACGAAACTGGTTCCTACTGCATTAGACCCTTGGCTGCCACTGGTGACGTCATGATAGCCACTCACTGCCTCAGTGTGTTCGTGGTTGTAGTCTGGTTAACCAGAGCGGAGTAGATTATGGACTCTTCAGTTGACAATGCTTTCAATCCACATCCATTCCATCTGCTTTCGCAGATACTGACTACATCTAAGCCAAATCTTCACATCTCTTCGGCTACGAGGGCGGCCTTCCCAGTCTCGTACATTGTACGCACATTCCACCTACCCATTCTCACTCTCGCTTTTATCGACAGAAGACACATTGGCTTACTGGCAAACTGGCTTCGTGAAGGCTGACTTTCACCAGCCCGCTGTGTCATTTTGCCTCTCTGATTCGAGAGAAGAAAAAGATTTTTACTTAGAGTTTTTGTATTCTCAATATATTTTTTGTGCGTTGAAGTTTCTCTGGCGATTTGAAAGATTTAGTGGTGTGGGGCTGCTAGTCCCAAGCACAACCCTACCTGTTAACTTGGGCTTTGGACCGGCTAGAAGGCTAGGAAGCTTGTTAACTAGGCAAGTTTATAGAAACACGTCATTTGAAGTTGCTGAATTCCATACCAACTTGGGATAAAATCTTTGAATGTAAAATTGATTGAAGGTGCCCACTAAAATTTATAAGACTGATTATTGAACAAAGGATGTTCTTCTCCATAAATTCAGCATCAGATTCCACATTTACATGAGAAAAGGCCTCCAGATACCGAATATCTCAAACAACAGAGGTCATTGCAATTCGCCCAAACTAACCGCAAGTCTGCTTGCAAAAGAAACAGGCCCAGATATTATTGCTACCTTGATATACTGCTAAACTTTTGTGATATTTAGTATAGTGTTATTTTCTCGAAAAGGATATTCTATGTTTATTAATAAACTTTTAAGATTTGAAAATATCAAGTGTTGGTTTGTAGGGATATGATTGGTTTCAGGATTTCATCATGAGCTGACATTAGTTAGAGAACCATTGGAAAACCTGGGAGTACTGGACAGATGTTTCACCCGTCCTAGTTTGAGACTCTTCAGTAGTACGCACCCACCAGGATTCGAACCCAGGACCTTCCGGTTACAAGGCGACCTCGTATACCATTCAGCCACTGGGATTCGATCCAATGGTCCTTGAATTCTAACTTCTGCCAATTCACGACATAGCGCGACCGCTAGCCAATGTCTTCGGCGAGTATTTGTCCTCACACACGACCATCTGCACCCTACTGGTCACGACTTCCCACTAGAACCCAGGTAACTACCTATCTGAATAGGGCCAGTCACCAGTGAGCATCTCTTTGGTATCATACCTAGGAGTGAAGTACCAACACAATGTACTACTATTACTATCATCAGTTGGAGAAATCTAAATAAATTTATCTATTTCACTCACGTGAACTCATTTCAGATACATATAGTAGTACAAATGTAAAAGCCTGTCAGGAAGGATTGGAAGGCGAGACAGGCGTTGACATTATCCTTAAACCAGTATGGAGTTTGGCAGACCTTAATATTAGCAATGGCTATTTTCCAAACAGTATGTTTAATATAATGTGGGATTTTCAGTAGTGTAGTAGAATATTTAACCAAATTTTCTCTTTACATCTGTGTAATATGGGGCGGGAGGGGGGAATTAACAAGACATTTACATTGCTAATACTGTCAATAAGAATTATTTATTATTACTCTCTTGGGTTCCGAGCTGACCACACGGCTTCAACAACACATCTCCACTTTCTTCTATTTTCTGCTTTCCTTTTCAGCTGGCTAGCCACGCAATTTTCCATAGTCTCGCATCTTCTCCTACAACTCCCATTATATCTCCTCCATGTTACACTCGCTCCGAAAACCTATTCATCGCTTACTATCGGAATTTCACTAGAGCAATGACATGGAGCGCGATGTCAATCGAAGGCCTGCTCAGTGTATGCCCAATCCATGTTCACTTTCTCCTACATATTTGTTGGACAATTGGCTCTTCATTGGTTTGTTACCAGCAAGGTTTTCTTGTTGCCAGTTGTTTCTGACCAGCCAGTCATTTGATCTTCAGTATGCAGTTGGCGAAGGCGAAAGGTGTTGATAAAAGTCTGAACTTTGTTGGAAATGCTTCTCATGAAGCACTGGCCAGGTTTCTGACCAGTATACAAGAACTGACTAACCTACTTCATATTTGTGTTGAAAATTGTTTATGTAGTGAAGTTTGACGAACTAATTGCAGGTTAACGAAGGTGTATCTTGCCTTTCTGATACTGGCCAGCATTGTCATCTTCATCTTTTCCACTTGTGGTGCAAATGATACTTCCTAGCACATCGGCTGACTGGCTTCCCGAAGGATTTCATCAGACTGTATCATTTCGCCTCTCTGAATCCAAAGAAAAATAAGTTTGTTTTTTTGTATTTTTAATATTTTTCATATGCAATGGAATTCCTGTAGCCATTTGATTGATTTTCCGCAGGAAAGTCGTCAGCCCTAGGCCAACCCTTGCTTTTTTCTAGGGCTTTGGACTGCCTAAAAACTAGCGAGCTAGTCAACTAGGTGAGGTTGTTCATAAGAATGTGGATGGTAAAAGTGGAACTACAAGTTAACAGAGGTAGTAATAACAATATATTGGTTATTGAAAGAATCAAAAAGGGCCACTTAATTACTGTTTCCTAATATGTTAGTTAGTTTCACACCTAACACATTTCTCATCACATAAAATACGTTCCAAGTAAGGTATCGTAGATTTTTTTTATACTTAGTCGTCTGAGCATAAAATGTGTTGTAATTGCTTTTAGTTCTATCTGAGTGTAAAGAGGATGTTCAGAGTCCGACGAGATCATAACCACTAATTTCTTGCATATGTTCAAGTGTCACTTCCTAACACTTTTAACGAGTTGGTTTAATGATGTCCCACTCCTCCTACCGACAACTTTTAGCGCCCTTCATAATGTAACAAAGTATTCCCGAAACATATAAGGGAAGATAAAAGGGAAACAATAAAGAAGAACGGGTAGAATACATGAATTAATAAATTGTAAAAGTAGTGACTGATTTTAGTCTCATTTGTGTTCTCTGCCTTGGGTGGTTTAGTTGCAAAGCTCTTATTGTCTTACTGGACAACAACTTCGGAGCATGCTCTAATTTGGATTGAAATTTTAGAACTTCCAACGAGTTGATTAGTCATCTCCACTGGTAACCTTGAAAGTGAATGAGAAAAAAAAGCTACACACCTTCTTTATTACATCTAAGTGGAGACTGAGTGATATCAGATTGCCTTAACTACCTCAGGTGGAGTTTGGATGAAATTTATATCACTGATGCAATCAGTTCACTGGCTTCAATATGTTTCAGAGATTTAGCGCCAGTTTTACGTGCAACATTTATAATAATCTGCTGTAAAACTTTCATCAACATCCGGCTTCTCCGAATCAGTGCTAAAGATCAGACAAATGACCAGAAATGATAAAAAGCTAAAATTTCTGGCAAATTTGTAGAAGTTGATGTGGATACAATGAACATAAACTGAGATCGTTTAGTAACGTTACGCACTACAAAGGTCGTGCAGTGGAACTGGAATTAAAGCAACAATTTGAGCGTCCGAGTGTGTTACGTGAAGAAGAAATAAAAGTTCGTAGGAAGTTATTGAGCTAGATGAATAAGATGCCACAGAAGTGTGTAAAGTGGAGATGTATCGCTTTAACTCTGAATTCCACTTGGAATACATGGAAAAAAGGGAAAAAGAGTAAGGCTACTACTATGCAGCCATTATTTTATCATTCCTTCGGGTTCTTAGTGGAACAAAAATTAGGCTTCAATAAAACATTTCCATTTCATCTTGCTGTCTGCGGTCCCTCTTAGCTGACCCCAAGATTGATGCCTATTAGCTCTCATTCCCTTTCTCATGTCACCATCGAACCACAGCCAAGTCATGACTCACACCTGGATTCCATTCAAGCAAGGCGCAGTACTAAGCAGAGGTATCCTCAAAGTATGTCCGATACATCTGCATTTTCGCTCGACGTATGTTTTGGGCAATAGGTACTTCTTTGGTTTGTTGGCAGAATTTCTCGTCGTTATTTCCTTCTGGATCGCCGTTTGATCTTAACAATGGAGAGAAGGCAGCAATTGATGAAAGTCTGTGGTAGTCTGTTCTAAATTCCCTACGTAATGCGCCGGTCAAGTTTCTGACTCATACGACAGAACTGACTTGACGTTAGTTTTGAAAATCTGGATTTTGTTCTCTACGCTGAATGCATAATCTTTATAGACTGATTTCAGAGGAATGAAGTTCTGCGTAGCCTTTCTGACTTTCTTATCGACAAACTCATCCGAGTAAACTGCCTAAGTAGTTGAAAAGATGTTGCCTAGGTAAATGAAGGAAGTAACCTCTTTCAAATTCCTCCTCATAATAGTGGTTGGTGCTTGTTATCGTAAGTTGGTGGTTATCTTCGTCACTCCCGTCTTCTCTATGTTCACGTGAAGTCCTGTCTTCAGTGTAAGTCTTCGTGTGACAGAAGTAAATCCTCCTTGACACCCGGGTCCTCTACAGTCTTCTGATCGGTTAAGCGTATTTCTATATTCTCTTTCCCTACGTCGTTTGCATGATCCAGTTCACTGCAGTTAAAAATATTACCAATGATAGTAGACAGTCCTGTCCTACATCGGTCTTCAATTCAGAAGCTTCTCTGAGTTTTCTGATGTGGACTATATGACATGTGGCATTGATATATATATATATATATATACGTTGAACGAGGTCGATAAGGAGTTGAAGCACTCCACAGCGATGAATTAGTTTCCAAATTACTATGCAGTCAACTCTGTCGAAGGCCTTTTCAACGTCCTTGTAGTTAAGGTGGAGATTTGACTACCGTTCTACGAAGAATACTAACAGGCTTTTATCCTAGAACTAAACTGTACATTTGTATAGCAACTTTTTGTCAGTAGGATGATAAGACAGTGCCAATAAACTGTACATCTACTTATGATAACAGTAATAATATTATTAATAGTAGTATTTATACTAGTAAAAATGAAGAACAAGTTAACGATTTCTATCATATCAAACAAAATCTAAAAGAAATCTTGATTTTGTTGCATTTTATTGATAGCAGTCAAGAAGTTGACAAAAGAGGCCCTGTCAAGCTTATCTATCACATTCCTTGCGAATCTTTCATAGGCAATCTGAACTTATGTTTTACTCATAGCCGAAGCTATGCAAATTCGGGAGGATAAACATAAAATTTAGATGGAGTTTGTTCCACCTTCGTTCCTACTTTGGCCAGGGTAAGCCTAATGAAGGAATTAAAACTTCTCACCACTTTTTAAACATTTATCATGGTTATTCAAACTCTGATTATTTATCCAATCGATTTTTAGTATTACGCAATTTCTAATTTCGTAAGATTTTAATTTGCTTTCATTATTTAAATGGCTACATTGTCATAATATCTTCATCAATCTCACCACCACCCTAGTCAACCGCTTGTAGCTTTTTTGTTCCTGCAACTAATATAATTATTATTAACGTTATTGAAATAATTGTTATTTGATAATATTAAATGTCTGGAGGCAATTGGCAGGAAGCCCTACATCATCTAGGATTCGTGCTAATTGATACTCACAAGTCAGTAAGATCTATTTGTAGTCCTGAAGGAACAATTCATGTCCCTTCTGAGATTCGAACCCCTGTCACTAAGTCAGTGATGCAGTCAGAGACGTTATCACTGAGCTTTCAGGATTCGCGGTTGACCTTCTTTAGGACTGTACTGGATACTTTTGATTGAACACTAGTAACTAGTGTGATGTATCTAGTGCTTTGTTAACTTCAGACTGAATTCAATCAGTCAGTCAGCCAGCATGAAATCTATATGAAGCAAGGATTCCTGCTGATTGCCTCCAACTATCTAATATCATCACTTCAATGTTCACCGTGATGGCGAGCTACCTAGAATGGTGGCCACATTGCAAACCTGACTGATAGAATTCAGTCTGCGCCAAAGAAAGGAATAGACACATCACACTAGTTACTAGCGTCCAATCAAAATAATTGTTATTTCTAACATATTTAAAGCATTCAACGCACATTTGGCTTACAAAATCATTGTCACTGGTTAAAAGTATATACATATTTATGTCTTATTTTATTTTGAACCGTTGAAGTATTTAATAACCAGAATAATTGTCGAGTGTTGATTGGCTGGTTCTTTCCAAGGTGGATACAAAAATAGATTCACTTGGGGAACCATTGAAGACCAGAGAGTTTTGAGCATCCGTTTTGTCCTAGGGTCACACTGCGGGTAAAACCGAAGGTCTGTTGACCGATTAGCCACTGGGATAGAATCTAGAGGCCTAAGAATAGTAAAGTTAGCATTGTTATGACAAAAAAAAGTTTCAAATGGACATAGCTGAAGAAATAATTAATATTACTAGGTATCAGAGTGTAAGAAAAGTAGATAAACTGAGTTGGAAAGCGTACACAATAAAAGTAAAGAAGGGTTAGCGAAAAATGGTGCCAAAGAGGTTAAAACCAAGTAAAGAGGGTGATAGTGTGAACAGTTTGTGGAGACTTTAACAATACGATTGTACTGAATTGAATTTTTGATTTTCCCGTCGATCGATTGGACCGAAGTGCTCGGTCTCAGGTTGACATGTCGGCTTCTTGTGCAGATGCTTCGACGATGTCTGGGGATTTGATTTGTATACAATTGGTGGATGGTGGCTAGCAGTGGAATTCAGGATGCGCATTTCGTCCTATTTGGGACTCGTCAGCTGGATGTACCTGCATTTCTCAGTGAATGATGATGTTCCCAAGTGGTCTAGTGGATAACGCTTTGGCGTTTGAAACTATGGGTACTGGGTTTGAGCCTCGGTGGGAACATCATCACTCACTGAGAAATGCAGGTACATCCAGCTGACGAGTCCCAAATAGGACGAAATGCGCATCCTGGATTCCACTGCTAGCCACCATCCACCAATTCTATAATACGATTGTACATTTGACTGTTAGATGCTGACATTAGGAACATAATAAACAACCTTTGTTTAAAACGATTCATATTGAAATATGGATAACTTCGGAGTACAATCTAAAATACAGTGTACTGCTTACCCCTTCGTCTTCTCACTAGTTTATACTGCCTACTTGTATCACTAATAACCGTAATGTATACTTCAGATTTGGCAGGAATCTCTTATCTTGATCTGAAGACTATTCTACAACCGATGGATAGCTTCTACCAGTGGACAAGACTCCAGCAGTGAACACTATTGTGGATTATGATATTAATAATTTGTAGCAGCGGACTTTAATTGTATAACTAAGTAACCGATTGATAAAAATATAACTCGTTACTGTATTCTTTATAATAAACTGTTACACTATCATTTCATTAACTTGGATTTTATTCCAATACTTGTTCTGCTATTGAGCTCGTCTACAAATCACTTCCTTTTTTGCCACTGAAATATTCTGTTTGGTAGATTAACTTCATCCAGCTGACTTTAGCCTAATAACATGATGAACTAGTTGACTGAGGAGCTGGGTTAAAAGATCTGGCTGCTGATAACCTCTCATTCAGTGATAGTTTTACAGGTTTTCGTTAGAAGCAGTGATATAAAGTCGACTGTATATCTTGTCAAATCACAAATTTTTATTCAAACTTAATAATCAGGCTGTTTTGTGGAGGAAAGCACACTGAAACAAGACCGCATTCCATATCCTCTTCGTCAACCAGTTTGTGCTATTCATCTCCTCATATATATTCATATCCATAGAATAATTCCAGTATTGTTTTGTTTCTTTCATCTGAAAGGTAGGGTCTCATCCAACGCGATTTATTCTTTAAAATCATCTATAGAAGTGAATTCAACCACTCTACATGTTAATGATTTCACCATGCACACATGCATGCACTAGCTAAAAAAAAGGCAAAAGCCTAAACTATAAATTCAGTGATATTTAGGCTTGATCAGGAGCTGACATTAGTTAAAGAACCCTTGGAAAACCTGCAGGGAGTAGTGGACAACTGTTTCGTCCCAGTCTGGGACTCTTCACATAATCCACCCATATACTGGGATCCAAGCCAAGGACCATCCAGTTACCAGGTGAGTTTGTATACAGTTCACTCACTGGAATCTCTAAGCATGTGACCAGTGTCTTTCAACTTCTAACACTTCGTGATATATATAGCTAAATTTCACTCATTGTTATTTTCGTCATAATCTTAGTGTTTGACGCCGTTCGACTTATTTTAAACCTTTAAATATCAACTCAGTGATTGATTAATCTTTCAATTAGTCTTGTAATTCATCCGCACTAACTCTACACCCTTAAAAACCATTATAATTATCTTTATTCATACTGCATGTATATTGACTGTGTAACGCAATAATTATATTTTGAGGAAATTCCAAAATATGATTCGAGTCTTTCAAAGATTTTGTTAATTTTTGTTCGGTGGAACTTATGGTCTTTTTTATCATATCATTGCAAAATACTGTGAATTTAATTCGACATACTAAAGATAAATTATTCAAAACAGGAATTAGTCTTTGGTGTGTTTCAATAAATTTCGAAAGTTTGTCATTAATTTCATCAATTTCTAATTCAGCAAGATGCTGAAGGTTGGAGAGTGAAGATTTTGACTTATTCCGACGTAGTGATTTGTAAAATGTTATAGGATATTGTTTATTTTCTATGCAGTTGCGATAAAACCTATATCGTTCCCGCTGAATTACAATTTTGTATCTCAGATTTAGAAGACCTATCAGAATATCCACAAAAATATAATTAATTTATCTACATGCACTCTATCCCAAATACAGTTGGAAGCAGTCCTAAAGGAGGTCAATCGCGAACCCGGATAGCTCAGTGGTAACATCTCTGACTGGAACACTGGGTTCGAATCTCAGAAAGTAGATGAATTGTCCCTTCAAGGTTGCAGATACGCCTTGCTAAAGTGTGCCAACTAGCACAGAAAACCTAGGTCAGGCAAGACATCCTGCCGATTGCCTTCAATAATCTAGTAACGCCAATATAGTGTGTTAGCTATAGGTAATGTTATATGCAGATATATTATTAGTAGCTTATGGAGAAATATTCTGAGAAAAAACGTAAGCAAGTTATATTTAGAAATGGCAAAATTTGCTTATACGTCTTTGTTTTTTATTTTCCAAATTTGATTTTTGAAGTAAAAAGGCGGCATGATCATTTTTTGTTGTACTGATTTGCTTAATACTTCCATGAACTTTAATGTTTTACTGACATATAACAATTTGCTACATGAAAAGTCACTTAATCCCAGTAAAATATTGCTAAGTTTGTTTCTGTTTTTCTATTTTTTCACCTTGTTATTATTTTAAGTGTTGGCGAAATGTTATTCTTGTTACGCTTTTTTCTTTATATATCCTGTTCAGTTATTATCAAACAGCCTAAATATTACGTCAAATACAATTATGTAATATTTACTTAAAATAGTAGTGTGTAATTTGATATGTTTGCAATAAATGTAGTTATTCATCTTTGAACATATTATTGTGCATTTATCAATTCACCTGATCGTGTGTAGCTGGATATATCGGTCGTTCGACTCGAGTTTCGTCCAAGAGGGTGCAAGCACACTATCCTGCATGTTAGTAACGAAGAGGTGGAAGTGGAGCAGAAGAAAAGCGCGATCACTGAACATCTGGTCGATAATGATCACCCTATCTTGACAGTCTCCACCTTTTAAGTCATCTACTAGGCGAAAAGTGATTTAACGAAATTACCACGTAACCGACTCATCTGTATTGCCGAAGCCATCTTTGGCTATTGAAACAGAAAAAAGCCAAATCTCTGTATATAGAAAACGCTCGTTCAGCGCCTCCAACTTTCATGGTCTTAATGCCTTTATGCTGAAGTATGGTAATCCTTAACCATATTTTGGCTTTATCAATTGTTTTTCCGTTTTGTCTATTCAGTTTTATAGTATTCCTTTTTTGCGTCAATTGTTACTGTTACTATTCTCACTCTGAACCGTCCACGGTATTATTTCACCCATTCCACTTGTCATTCTAAATCAATTTCGTTTTGCAACGTTAAATTCCATGTGATCAAATTTCACACAATGTCACGTAACGTTTTTATTTTATTCGATTTGCCCACCAATCCTAGCACATTGCACACCCCTTCCAAGTTCTATACATCCTATGAATTATTCTACATTTGATATTAATTGTTTTGCCATTTGATATTTAACTATGATTATAATCGCATGGAAGATCGCGTCATGAGATGACATCAGTTAGAGAACCAATGGAAAACCTGGGAGTACTGGACAGTTGTTTCGTCCTAGTTTGGGACTCTTCAGCAGTACCCACCCACCACAGGGGTTCGAATCCAGGACCTTCTGGTTACAAGGTTGGCGAGCTCGTAGACCATTGAGCCACTGGGACCCAATCCAATGGTTATTGAATTCTAGCTTCTGCCAATTCACGAAATAGCGCGACCACTTAGCAATGTCTTCTTCGATGAGTTACTGCCCCATCATCGACCTTCTCTATCCTACTGGTCACGGCTTTAATCTGATTCTCACTAGTGACTGGCCCTATTCAGGCAGTTAACCTAGGGTTCTAGTGGGAAGACGAGACCAGTAGGGTACAGCAGGTTGAAGATGAGGCAGTAACTCATCGAAGAAGACAATGCGAAATGATCGCGGTATGTCGTCAATTGGCAGAAGTTAGAATTCAAGAACCATTTGATCGGGTCCCAGTGGCTCAATGGTCTACGAGCTAGCTCGTCTTGTAACTGGAGGGTCCTAGATTCAAAGCCCAGTGGTTGTCTACTGCCGATAATTCCCAAATCAGGGTAAAACAGCTGTCCATTACCCCCTGGTTTTCAATGGTTCTCCGGCTGATATCAATCCGTGATCATCTTATATATATATATATATCGCAACTAAATCACACCTATTTCTTTTGAAAGATGGTGCTTCTATTATTATTATTATTCAATACAGTTTGATGCAGTTAAACTAGCCTGATTTATTGTAATAATTTAGTTAACCGGCTTTTAAATCACATGTTAGTTAGCGTTGAACATTTATGATATACCTACCTATCTGTGTACACAGGTGCTTGCGTGTGTGTGTTTGTGCGAGGGGTGTGTGTGCATATGAACACGTAAAAGCAGATTGTTTTTTGCACACACCTGTTAAACACACCTAACTACAAAAATAGACGTGTTTGTTTTGTTGTTTTTTTTATTATCTGATATGAGAGTAGGGTTTGTATATCTCTTAACTTCTATTTTTCTAAATGTTAATACTTCCCATCATCCGTATCAATATCAGCATCCATGCGTATGATTTGCCGAATACAGCAGTTTTTTCGCGGTATAGTACAACCTCCTTTCGAGTGTTCTTCTCCTCTTTTGTGTATGTTTTGTAATCATAGAATAGTCATATATTGAAATTAGCAACAACAACAACAACAGAAAGAAAAACTGCCCGCTTATTTTATCAGGTCAATGAATGACCTGGAAAATGCATATACAAATAAACATGGGCTATCTTCTTCTTTTTGCCGGTATAGGCACACACACACACACATCCATACAGCACAAACTTACATGTTTCTTAAAATATCGATAACACATCTTATGATTATTATGATTATAATAATAATAATAATTATTATTATTATTATTAATATCACCGTTACTATTACTACTACTACTACTACTACTACTACTACTACTGGTATTATTATTATTATTACTATTACTATATTCTTTATTTTCTTGTTATTTAAAATCTGCACCCATCAGTTCCAGATGTTTTGTTTTGTGCCGCCCACCTGTTCACAGTTGATTGGTCAGTCCATATATGACCTTGTCCATTCGAATAAAATGAAAACCAACCGATAGTGTTACACAAATAGGTGAAAGCGACACAGTTTGTAAGGGAAATTATCAGATACAGGGTTAATAAGATAGTTGATAGATAACTTGATATTGTTTTATTATTATTATTTATTTTTGGAATAAACTGAATAAAACTGTAAATATTACGTGATAAGTGAAGCTGGAGTTTGCATTCTTATCATTATTAGTCATAGCAATAACATCAACACCACGACAAACAACATAAACAGCAATAGAGACCAACAAAAAGACAAAAACAGAATTATTTCTATATGCGGAAAGTTGAAACTGTTTTTAAAACTTGCATGATTTAACTAAATACAATTGGAATAGTCAAGACAGTAACCAACTATTCACAAACATTTCAACTGTTTTTAATTAATTGATTAATTAATTTATTCATTCAAATATTCGCCAAAAAATGAGAGATGTATCTAAGGTTGGTTGGTAAGTTATACTATTGTTGTTGTTGTTTTTGTTGTAATTAGCTGACTCAATTTTTTTATTGATTTTCTTGATGTAAAAATATTTGATTATTTGGGAATATTTATGATAATAGTGAAAATATCAGCGATGATGCTCATTTATACCAACCGATTTTCCTCTTTAAATGTGAAGTTTTTATCCCACGAAAGAGGGTAGCAACAAAAAATGTGATGAGTTGTCATAATCATAATTCTCAATATTAGTCAATATATAAGTTGGGTGGATTTAAGCGAGCATGTTAAGATTATGTATCAAGATGAATGATTTAAAGGATGAGATGTAGTCATGATGCACACACACAAAAACAAAGGGAAATATGGAATTACAAGTGGAACAAGTGAGATAATATCGGGGACAGTTCAAAGTGAGAGTAGTAATAGTAACAATCGACGTAATAAGGAAGAGTATACAAAGTGAATAGACAAAATGAAAAAAAAACGAAAAATTGGTAGAGCTAAAATATGATTTGGGATTCCATACTTTAGCATAGAGGGATTAAGACCATGAAAGTTGTGGGGGCAGTTGAACGAACTGTTTTCTGTACATAGAGATCTGGCTTTTCTGTTTCAATAGCCAAAGCTTCAGCAATACAGATGAGTCGGGTACGTAGTGATTCCGGTAAATTACTCTTTGCCTTGTAGATGACTTTAAAGGCGGAGGCTATAGAGATAGAGTGCTCTATAGCCTCCGCCTTTAAGGTCATCTACCAATTTTTCGTTTTTTTCATTTTGTCTATTCACTTTGTATACTCTTCCTCATTACGTCAATTGTTACTATTACTACTCTCACTTTGAATATGGAATTATCTTAAAATGGCAAAGAAATATATCAGAGTCATAACTAACTAGTTAGAAACAACAAATGAACAAAACATCAAGTGAGTGATACCATCACAGTGGAAGATGATTGAGTAATCCGCCTTCGTATTCACAGCTCAGGTTTCTTTATCTGATTGGTTAGAGCCTACAGGACTGAAAAGGAGATGAGGGCAAGTTGTTCTTCGCTGTGTAGATTACTTTGAAGGATGAGGAATTTGTTGAGATAGAATGACCAGTGTTGCATTGCTAAAGCTTCGTTGTTTCATTCAGCGAAATCGTAGCTGCGCATACAAAAGAGAACATATTTCACTATGGCTAAGTAAGGATGTAGTTAAAACCATCAACAGTTGGATATTGAACCATCTGATGCAAACCGACTGGCCACAAAGCCAGCGTGGAAAAGTTCTTCTCTATCATCTACCGGGTGCCTAATAAATTGCCGAAATCATCGAAGCACCGCATGCTCCAAACAGCAGAGACTATTGCAGTTCGCCTCAAACAACCAGTGCTCTGTGTTGAAAAGAAGCAAGTCCAGTCCCTACTACTGCCATGGCCTTCAGTAGAGACTAGAAATTCCTGAATTTGTAATATTATCTTTCCTAAATTTTCTGACATTCAGTTTATTGTTATGTTGATGCCATTGAACTGTAATCTATTGGTATTATTATTGATTCGATGTCGTTTAGGCAACATTAATGTTGTTCATAACACTAATTCATTCATTCATTCACTATAATTTAAATATAACTGCAGAGCCTGGTGATGAGGTTATAGAAAAGAGTTCTCTTTGTTCAGTATCCATTCTTTTGAAAATTATTCAAACATTTCTACTGTCATGGTTACAACGTTGTTGATTTCTGATGACTTGATTCTTCGTTTGTTTGTTGGTTTATTTTAACTCCCCACAACTCTAGTATTTGTCTAGAGCTCTTAGGCAATCCAAGATTTTCCTTTTGTTTCTATTTTCATCTTGACTCCAATTCATTCATGAAATTATTCATCTTTCTACGCAACTCTAATCTAACTGTTCAGCTCCTCTTATGCATTGAACAGTATTAACAACTATATTTGTTTGAGAAAATTAAAACAATTAGTCCCTTTGATAAATTTGAATAAGGCATCAAGAAGAAAAATTTCGCGAGATGATGACATCATTTCGTAGTTTCTTTACAACCGCTTTACAACTAACATGGTTGATTAACAATAATAAAATAAAGATCATGACAATTACTCAGTTAAATAAAAACAAAAGTACATACTAATGACCAATCATATTAAGATAGGTCATGCAGTCCAGGGTAGGCGAAGATTGAAGTTTATTGATTTTTGTACACACAGTTTAGGCTGTATGTGATTAATCCCCCAAAGTGCTTTTATCACCTTCATTAATCTTGAATTAGAAGAAAGCTATCTTTATTAATCTACCATTCAAGGGCGACCAGATTATGCAATTGACAGCTTAAAGACTTCGGTCAGCCATCAAACGCACATTCTACGCCGAATCTCTTTTTCTCACTTGCCGAACATTTTCGATCCCTGTACCTACCTGCGATTAAACGACCAAATCCTGTGGACTCTACTTTAAACTGTATCTACAAGTTCACCTGCAGTTGTGGTGACACCTATATAGGTAGAACCAAAACAGAATGTTCCAATGTCATCGAAAAGGACTTGTTCC
Source organism: Trichobilharzia regenti (assembly GCA_944472135.2). Taxonomy (NCBI): domain Eukaryota; kingdom Metazoa; phylum Platyhelminthes; class Trematoda; order Strigeidida; family Schistosomatidae; genus Trichobilharzia; species Trichobilharzia regenti. Next base: position 22,704,189 of record OX235262.1, on the reverse strand, counting down.
AAAATGGCTACTAAATCGTATAGAAAATCCCAATGCGATTAATCTGAATAGAAATCCAGAATCATCATCCATTGCAAAACACTTATTAATGTCTGGTCACAAAATCAATCAATATCAATGACTGTTTCACAATCATTTCACATAACTCTAATCCAAGGTTGGTGATTAAAGGTGATGGAAGCGCTTTGGGGGATTAATCACATACAGCCTAAACTGTGTGTACAAAAATAAGAATAGACTTCAATCTTCGCCTACCATGGACAACATGACCTATCTAAATATGATTGGTCATTAGTATGTACTTTTGTTTTTATTTAACTGAGTAATTGTCATGATCTTTATTTTATTATTGTTAATCAACCATGTTAGTTGTAAAGCGGTTGTAAAGAAACTACGAAATGATGTCATCATCTCGCGAAATTTTCTTCTCAATGACTTATTCAAACTATATTCGTGACAACTCATCACTTTGGTTATTATCCTCTATACAGCGCTCAGGGGGAAAATTATTTCACCGAAATAAGTCCTCTTCGGTGAATAACCTGTAACACTGTTTCCATTAATAAGAAGATAACATGAAGTTCAGGAAAGATGGCGATCTTTTCGGCGATTTCATTTTCAAAAGCTGTGCAATCGCATTTAATTATGTAATTTTACATAGATGCAATTCTTGCTTGATTCAACATAATGACGACGTTGAATAAAAGGTGATAATTATTTTCAACAAGATATGATTTTTACGAGAAGCTTAGAAACAAAATTACACAGGATTAGGAAGGATAACAAGTTTATAGAAAATGAGCATGAAAACAAAATTTAAATAATAATTTTCAACTTGAGATGGGAGTTAGGGTGTGTGAATATAGATTACAAGAGCCTTAGAAACAAAATTACACGGGAGTATAGTGAATTACAAGTGTATAGAAAGAAGCTATGTGTTCAAAGGAAATTAGTCCAACCTCCACAACTACCATGGACCTAATTCGGTACGTTTCCCTAGCTTCCATTTTCGTTTTTCTCTTCTTTCGTTCTCTTCTTTCTTTTTGATCTTTTTTCGTTCGATGTGTGTGTGTGTGTGACTCTTACTCCTTCTGTCTTTATTCGATTCACCCCATTCTTCCAGTTATATAAACAATTATTTCAAGTTTGTTTTCATACTTTTCCTCTTCACATTTATAATTCATTTAAAATAACTATTTTACAATTATATCTTAATCCTGTGCAAATTTGCGTGTTTCCAAGGCTCTTGTAATCTATATTCTATATTCTTCAGTTATCCTTCAAATTCTTGGTATATTTTTGTAAAACATAATTAACTCTGACATGCTTCAACTTTCACTGAAGCTGGTGTCCCCCAAAGTGCTGTGCTTCCCCCACTTCTCTTTTCTTTCTTTCTTTCTTTCTACATGACTTACCAACTTCAAATCACATTTATTTTGTCAAATATGCTGACGACCTGACTGTATCTTTGCCTGTCAAATGTCAAAATGACTGTTCCAAACTAAATGGCTTTTTATCAGAAATCAACCAGTGAGTGGTCCAAGGAAAACGGTCTCACCTTAAATCCCCTCCAAATGCCAAACAGTCCATTTCGTCTACAGGCATAAATCTGACCTAAATAAATTGGTTAGAACTCAAGAGGTGTGCTACATTGATGGCACTCAAATAGAGACCAAGTCGGAAATTAAATATCTTGGCGTCATTCTATCTGCTGATCTTTCCTGGTCGTCTCATATCTTGATGATTTCTAAGAAAATATTCCGTCTTACCTTCTACATCAAGAAGTTAAGACACTTTGGTATAACCCAACCCTTACTCCTACAATTCGTTAACTCTCGCATTCTGCCTATTATTCTCTTTTGTTCCCCCTTTAATTTTTCCAGGGCTACTGAAGATAGACTATACCTTATTACGCAGTATGTTAAAGGTTGTCAGCAGGGTAAGCCACAGGGTGCCACCTAAACAGCTTGTTAATATTCTGGTTGACAGGCACATGACTCATGTGAGAAATGGGCTAAATCCATTCTATTTACATAACTCACACCACCCTCTTCACTCACAACTCTCCCCTTGTATCTCACCAGGTAGGACCAGAAGCCTATATAGAAAACTATATGCTCGCACTAGCAAGTACAAAAACTCAAATACACCCTACTTAGCTCGTGTTCTGTGCGATAAAGAAGTCATTAGGCGTGATATCTATAACTTATTAAATAGTCAGTAGAACAATTGGATCTCGTCCCTTTTTGTTACGTTCTGTTTTATTTCTTTCTTCCTTACAAACTCTATTAAAACATTCTTCTTCGTTCTTTCACACTCAATATATCTTGACCTTTTGTTACCGCTTACGCCAGTAAATATACTAGTTAGCATCTACTTTTCTAACACCTTCAAATATTGTTCAATTTTTGGCTTTGATATCGACATGCTAATATGTTGTAGTCAAAACTAACCGAGATTACCCATAATCTATGTAGAATTTTATTTACTGATAATGTGCCAACTGGTTACAATACTGTAGTAAAATGCTGAGAATTCCATTCTCTATCACAAGTACTGTTTTGGGGTAAAGCGAATTATTATTATTATTAAAAAATGAGATTACAGGCCTAAATTGACAATAAATTCTCAAAAACAACTAATACATTTAGATTCCAGTCGCTGAAGTTGTATTCATGTCTTGAGTAGGACAACAGATTGTTCGAAAATGAAATATATACGAAAAAGAGAAGACGTTCAGCGAAGAGACTCTTTTCGGCGAATTCATTCACATAGCTGCACAATCGCATTCATATATAATTATTTGTGTGTGTGTGTACATGAGGTTTGTCAAGTTTAGATAATTGATCAGGTAATAAAAGAATGATCGAATATAGAAACAAGATTAATTGGACAGCAACTAAAGTAAGATTGAGTTAGTAATTTAGATAACGTGTTATATAATTGACTAAAATGTTTCAACTTAGGTCAGGGTAGCAACGGAGGTAATTACAGATAGGGACTAAGTTGAAGTGGGGGTAGATAATAATACCATTTAAAAAAATTAAAATTTAAAAGTATGTACGCAGTTGTCAATACTTTTTGACAAAAGTGATTAATCTAAAAATAAAACAAGAACAACAGTGGTTTTCTCAGAATAATATGTTACCATTATTTATTTCGCTGGCTTCTCATCAGCTGTTTACAGCCTAAATAGATAATTAAGTCCATCTACGGAGAAGCTTTAACATGCTAACAAATTACGCCTTTACACAGGTAGTTAAAGTTTAAACAAGGTAAAGGTGTGCATGCACTGGTTAAAGAGTTACGCAATAAATACAAGAGAAGCGTAAGATTATGAATAACGAATAAATTGGGTAACAGTATACTGAGTTCAACTGAAATCATGGAAACAAGAGGCAAGCAAAATTACATCACATCAAGGGAAGTGAGGTTAAGTCAAAGATTACGTAATCTAATGAACGAGAGAATAAAGACATTCAGTTACTAGGTTGGCAAAGAAAGACCGATAACTGCTTCTTTCTGAACACATAATAAATCCGTTTCAGACGTATGATAGAGATTTTCTTCGGCGAACTCAAGGAGAATTGAGCTCCTTTGTTTATTGATAATTTTAAAGGGATTCGCGATTTCCACCACATGAACCGTATCAAAGACATGTCTGGTAATGCCACTATTGCAGGCATTCGTTCCCTTGACAACATAGGCTTTTCTGCACATGTTCAGAAAATCGAAGGTGTACCCTTCTTTCTGTTCTCCCAATGTACCTTCTCCCGCAGATACACGTAAATTTGTATACACATTCGGAGATAACATGAGAAGGATGGGTACCTGTTAAATTTTGATTAAAAGTGATGAACTATATTTTGAAAATAAAAGTGATTTTCGAAAGTGTTTTAACGCAAGAATCACGCATAGTTTTTTAAAAGTGTTTAGCTGCGCTTTGTAATTCTTGAGAATGTCAGAACAAGCACTGAAAGAGAATAATAAGGATCCACTTTGTTTCATGTCTTCTGCTTAGCTGCCTAAAACCTCTGACATTTAGTAAAATAAGGTATAGAACAACTTATTGTCAATTCACTTTTGATATCCCCGTTGACTGATTGGTCTCCGTTGACATGTCGGCTCCTTGGGCGGATGCTTCAACGATGTCTTAAGCATTACCTGATGCTGAGTGCTACTCACCATCAACCCAACTGCTTGGAGGTATGATACAATTTTGAAAACTGTTTATTCATAGGTATGAATATAATAGGTATGTTATAACGAAGTGAAGGATGAAGAATTATTCTGGGGTGCTACCTACATATAAATATATAATGACTTACTTTGTTTCAAAACAGTACCTCTAATAAAATGTGGAATTCTCAGCATTTCGAACAATACTGCATCCAAGTTACTCAACAAAAAGAAGCATTATAAGGGTTATAGATAGCCAAAATTGACAATGGTACCACATATTTAGCATTAGCAGTAACAATAAATCCGAAAGTGTACAAAAAGCAGAAAATAGTAGAAACAGTGTCACCGCAAATTACAAATAGAAGAGAATAAAAGAGGCAATTATTTTGTTGATTAAAAAGCAAGTTGTGAGTTTGACGCTTAACATTATCTCTGTCGCATAAAACGTTGGCCAAATATTGTATCGTTGAGTTTCTGCACTTCGGTTTATGGACATATAATCTTTCAAAATGACTTCTAGTCCCACCTGACGAGATTCAATGTAGGAAGAGCTGAGAATGAAGAAGGTGTTGAAAATCAGATAATATCGATTTTATCTTTTCCGCGATTTCATTATCAAAAGCAGTACAATCGCATTTATATACATTAGTTTAGATGGATACAATTATTATTTGCTTAATTCCACACAGTAACGAAGGTGATAATAATAATTTTCAACTTGATATGAATGTTTGAAATTAAGAGCATAAATTACAAGGAGCTCAGAGACAAGATCGCATAGGATTAGAAAACAGTTACAACGTATGCAAAAATTAATATTTGATGAGTGAAGAAATAATTTTAAAGGCGAATAAAAGGTGATAATTGTTTTCAACTTGATATGAATTACAAGAGGCTTAGAGACAAAAATTATGCAGGGATAGAAAGAATTTCAAGTGTGAACAAAATGAGCATGGAAACAAATTGAAATCAAACTTTTCAACTTGAAATGTAAGCTAGGAGGTGTGAATATAAATTACAAGAGGTATAGAAACAAAAAGTTACACAGAATTAGAATATAATTGTAAAATAGTTATTTTAAATGGATTACAAGTGTGATCACGAGAAGCACGGAAACAAACTTAAAATAACTGATTTTATAACTGAAAAAAATTGGGTGAATGGAATGAAGACAAAGAGAAAAAAGTGCACACACAGAGAACAAAAAAAACTAAAAGTTAAGGGAACATATTGAACTAGGTCCACGGTAGTTGTAAAGGCTGGACTAGTTTCTTTTGAACACACAACTCCGGCGTTTCAATGCATAGGGCGTGAGCCTCCGTAGTACAAAGAAGTTGGGAACACACTGCCTTTGATAGATTTTTGTTTACTCTGTAAATGACTCTGAATGTTGGATGAGACAGTTGAAATGCTGTGACAAGTATTGACGAGGTGTTCATTAACTTGAAACTTTCATACCAAGTTGAAAATGATTATCGCCTTCGTTACTATGTGGAATTAAATAAACAATAATTGTATCCATGTAAACTAATCTATATAAATGCGATTGTAGTGCTTTTGATAATAAAATCGCCTAAAAGAAATCTTTGCTGAACTTCATGTTCTTTTCCCTCTAATACGGATTTCGACTACTAATAGCATAAGTTCAGGTGTCTGTCGATTACAGTGGTAACGAGCTGATTTATTAGCACACCACTAGCCTTATTGACAGTCTTTAATACTCCTCACAGTATGATATAGTATTTTTCAAGTAGTCCAGGAAACGCTAACGAGTTGCAGTAAAGTACAATGAATAAGGCACAATAGTTAACGAATTGTAAAAATAGACGTTGAGCGATACCACTACCTGATTGTTTTAACTACCTAATATAGCCAGCTAGTCGAAGCATTTTCTTAGAAATCAACAAGATATAGGATAACCAAAAAAAGTCAGCCGAAAGAACTATTCCAAAGTGTTATATACTTGACTTAGTTTCAGGATCCCGTATGCTGCAAACATCATATGAACGAACCAATATATATTAGGTGCGTCGGTGGCATGGCAGTAGAATGCTCGCTAACCACACCGCATGTAGTCCGGGGTTCGATTCCCGGCCGACGCACTCCCGAACCTCGCTAACCCAGGAGTAGGTCTAGTAAAGAGGGAAAGTTGGGCATGAGGCTAGCAATCCCATCCTGTAAAAATAATCATCACTGCCACAGAAACTTTAAGCCTTCAGGTTGAAGCCCTATGTTCCACTGGGAACGTAAAGAAATTATATATTTATATATATATTTAAGAAGAAATGTTTTCATTAAAGGCGAAATAACTGTTGTTGAGGTTAGCAATACGAAATAAAATTTAAGATATCGCCTTAGCGATCAGATTGTGTATTAACACATAATAAATTTTCTTGCTGATTATATATATATATATATATATATGCTAGCATACTGTGATACTTGGGGTGGGTAAGAATATTTCGAGGTATTCATAAAATGCCTACGTGGTATACGGCATTTCTATACAACCTCATACATCACGCAGCTGTTTATTTAATATGTATATTGACGTAAAACCAGCGTTGGTGATGCACCTGTTGAAGTTGTATCAAGGAATAGTCAATGTCTGCTATTCAGGATTATATTGATCGCTTCTTTGCCTGCTTGATACTTTCAACCAGTATAATTACACGCAAACCTTTTGTTATTTCATCAGTTTTTGCTAATACAAACTATATACTACTGATTGACTGAGATCAGTAGTTGTATGTACGGTTCACATGAAACGGTGTACTGTTTGATCGAAGTAATCTGATCAGCAGTGGATCCGATTCAACTCAGTTCAAAGGGTCGCATTATTCCGAATCATCCTGATTCCAGCTGGCTGACAGGTTGAACTGGTAACTCGATAAATCAAATTTCTCAGCTAAGAATTTTTAACCGGTTACACCACTGATTAGATCATTCCCCCTCCCCCCCAAAAAAGGAGAGAAACAGCAACAAATTGTTTAGCTTGGACCAATTTGATTTGGCTAGCTAGAACTAGAGGTTGACCTGAGTGGTGTAAAAACTACTCATCTCAGTCAATGAGTAGTATGTAATTCTATGAGTTTATGAGTTTATTTCTTGATTACCACTTATAGCAAGCATCAAGCAGATCACCGAGTGTGATCATCAAAGGAAACTGCATTAAAATTTCACCTCCCAGAACTGTGGAAATTGAAATCTGTCAGTTCAGTCGACATATTTTTTATATTATTTTTACCCGGGTACCAAAACTCTTGTTGTATGTGACTTTCTGCTTCTGTATAAATATACTCTTTGCCACAATTGAAGTCATTAGTTCGCTACAAATACACCTATGCATTTCACTGTCTAATGATAACATACCATAGTTAGTGAGATATTTGAAACGAGGTTAATCATTCGCATTACGATATAGACTTAAGCAGCAAGAAACTAATAAATCTTTCCTGTTTCTTCTTTACTGTCATAGAATTAGCTTCGTTTACATGTCACATGATTCACTTGTGTCAACAGTTGGAAGAAAAATTATAAGGTCTAAAAATTTGCTGCCTTAACCAACCAGAAAGTAATCTAATCTTTTACATGAAAACAAAAATGTAAAAGCTTTCAATTCTACTACTTATATACATATCAGTACTTGTGTTTATTTGACATAATTTCAATTTATCTATGAAACTATAAATTCAGTGGGAACAAGTGATTGTAAACCAAAAAAAATCCCACCAGTCCCCGAAAATTTAGTTGTCACTTTATTGAAACAAGGTTTCTGCATACCGAATGTTAACAAAAACGGTGATATTGATTGTAAGTTGTTAATTTCGGGGTAGCAGCAGGTCTCGAACTTCCTAGATCAACTTAAGGAGATTTAAACTATCGATGAGACTTGAAACTGGAAGCAGTTCATACAAAATGTCAGCAGCACTCCATTATGTTGATTTGCTGATAGATTTCACTGAAATAAACTTTACTACATAAACATACTGAAGATCAAATCAATCTACGAAGTCGTGAAGTTACAAAGACTGAGATGGTTAGACATGTGTTACGTATGCCAAGCCATCGCCTCTCTCGACGATCAATGTTAGCGGATATAGGGTCAGGCTGGAAAAAAGCTAGCGGCGGTCAAACAAAAACTTGGCACCAGTCAATGAAATCCACAACAGTTGGTCTAAGCCACGTAGGAAGGTGTAGACTTCCTGACTGGCTGGTTGGGGTCCTCGGGACGGTAAAAATCTATGGTTGGAAACAATTGGTGACATGGCTCAAAATCGTTCTCAGTGGCTGGCGCAGATGCATCCACTCCTTGTGACTTATGATCTCCAATGAAACTGTTTTGTTCTTCGTTACTACTATTCCTTTGTCTCACACCTCTGCTTACTGTCTCTATTATGCTTTTCTTGTACTTTCTTCTCTTGCTTCGCGTGCTACACGGAGTGTGGCGACTTGAACTTCCGTACATTTGTGCAAAGTTCTATGTCGAAAACAGACAGACAGACAGACTGAAGATCAGATGACTGGGCAGGAAGAATTAGCAACAAAAATCTCTGGGAATCGAAACAATCAATAACCTACTTTTCAGTAAATATTTCGAGGAAAGTGGTGATGGATAGGATGCACACTGAAGGAATCATTAACTGATATTACGTACTAGATTGTCACTTTAGGGGAAATGGAATGGGAAACGATGAGTTGAGCTGTGGTCCCAGGGTGGGTGACATGCAGGAGATATTGGGAGATGAGAGTTAATGAACAATCGTGGAGTAAACTAAAGAGGGCTGCTAAAAAACAGGACGAAATGGAAATTTGCTGTTGAAGCTTTTCATTTCACTCAGAACCTAATGGAGCAATAATAACAGTCATCTAAACATAATGCATGAAACATAAGGGTAGTTTGAAACCAGTATTACCAACTAGTTGGTATAGTTGATTTACACGAATTGTACTGAACTCTGATGTTTATACTATCCCGTATCTAGAAGCCTTCGGTAATTTATTCTATACGCGATAGGTGATAGATAAAGACTCTTCAAAAGGTGGATGAGCGAATCAAATATAGAAGCGCTGATGGTTTTAACAACACCTTGAGCAGTGGCCAATACAACCGACTAAATAGAGGTGTTTTTAAAACGATCAACACTTCTATATTTGATCTCCTAGTTCGAATAGAACCCAAACCTATCTGTTTAGGCGTCTTTCGCCATCATCTATTGTGCTTCTAGATACGGAACAATGTGAACATCAGAGTTCACTGTAAATCGTTTAAATCAACCGGACTCTTGTGTGCAAAAGAAACAATTCCAGCTAGCCAGTAAGAATAATTCTTCAATTATTACTGTCATGTAATCGTAGAAAGCGCTGATGAATTCCTCGAAAAAAATACATATTCTTTGTTCATTATTCAGTACTGTAAGTAATGGTTTGATGAGATATTACGAATTGGCGGTTGGATGAAAAATCTACCGATGAAAAGAATACAACTACATTTTCTTTTGGTGTACTACTTTCTTTGTTAGCCAAGTGTTAGTTTTCAGGGATTTGAATGGTTTCAGCATTTCACCATGAACTGAAATTGGTTAGAGGACCATTAGAAAGCCTGTGAGTACTTGACAGCTGTTTCATCAGCCTAGTTTGGGGCTCTCTTTACAGCATGCACCAAATGAAGTTCGAATCCAGGACCTTCTGGTTATAAGACCAGCTCGTAGCCCATTAAGTCAGTGGGACCCGATCCAATTGTTCTCATGAATTTCAATTTCTGCCAGTTCATTGTATGTTGTGACCATGAGCGAATGTCATCGGCGAGTATTCGTCCTCACAGCCGACTTACTGTACCCCACTTTGTATTTCTATGTATTTATTAATCGATTCATTGGGAAAATAAGTTATGCTTGTTCCCTTTGTATATGCGTCAGACCATGAATTTTTCATCTATTATATTTGAAATGATTTTAAAACTTGAATATTTCTCCTGATATGGGGGAAACTTAAACCATTTAGAGGAAACTGTGACTACTGATAAAATCTATGGAATCTAAGAATGATTACATTTTCCAATACGTTATCCTTACGAAAACGAATAAAAACGCTTGAATTGGACTGTGTGAAATTCCATCTGGGTTTTATAATATCATTATTACGTTTATTCCCTTGGATTCTTTGTGGAACATAAGGCGTAAACGGCACATCTCCATTTCATCCTATTCTCCGATGTCCTCTTAAACTGTCTCCTCCTCACACGAACTGCTTCATGTCACCCTAAGATCAAAACCCAACACATTGTTTCCCGTTCGGGTTCCACCCTAACTACGATCTAGAGTGCACTTCCGCTCAACAAGCTCTCCGGTGTGTGTCGTATCCATCTATATTTTCTTCAGGATATTTGTTAAGCAATAGGTTCTTGACTAGTTCGTTGAACTCCCAGATTTTCTGATAGCTAATCCTTCCTGAATGCATATTTGGTCTCAAGTATGTAGCCATCGAAGGCAGCTGTTAATAAAGGTCTTCAGTAGCTTATCGAAAGTGATCTTGGTGACACATCAAGTCAATTTATTCATAAAGAGGAGCTGACTGTATGACGCTACCAATGAAAGTCTATATGTTGCTTTCCATGCTTCATACAGTAGATTTCCAGACTGATTTCCACTCCTGGCTGGCTTTGATATGCTCACCGGTGCCGCTTGTAGTTGAAATGATGAGTGAAAGAAGTGTCTGCTTCAGATTTCTCCGATTGATAGTGATCTCTATAGTCTGTTAAGTATAATTTTGAAATGAAGTAGTGCCTAAGCTATTGTCAATAAAATTTAATGGTATGAGGCAAGACTGATATTTTTTCTAGCCTTCCCCTCTCAGAGTAATCTCTGCTAACCGATGAAATTACTCAGCTTATGTGAAACCATTTTACAAAACATCAGAAACAGAAATATACTCTGACTTCCATTCAGACAAGAAGGCATTATTACGCAGACAGTTTATTATACACAGTAGAATTATAAATGTGGTTATAATGAAAATCTTTGTTGCCATGATTCAAAGTTCACAGTTGCCGATGTATACGATATTACTATTTCTTAAAACAACGGTTTTCATAATTTAATATAGACATGAGGACGTTAATGATCATAATCCTAAGACTGGGAATTTAATATCTTCGCTGACAAATGAGATCGGAATACATGTCAAGCAAAATGTTGTTTTTAATTCAGATTTCAGATCCTATCACCATTTTGAATACCCTTATTGGTAATAAAGTACGGTGTTCAAGTTAGGCGGCTAGAGGTAATCCTCAGGAGGCCCTACTTGTCCTAGGTTTTGCGGTTGTTTGCAGTTACTAATCATCAGCGCTTATCTGCTACTTTGAAGGAACCCATGTTCCTTCTGAACCCGCGTCACCCAGTGCTGTAGTTATAGACGTTTTCACTTAGCCGTCTAGGATTGTGACCACACTACAGACCTGACTGACTGAATTCAGTCTTCATCAAACAAATTAGTAGACGCATGACATCAGTGGCGCGTCGGTGGTTAGGACGCTCACCGACCATGCTCATGGTCTAGGGTTCGATCCCGGCCGACGCACTCCTTCACCTCGCTAAGCCAGTATTAAGACGGGAAAGGGGGAAGGTTGGGCATGAGTCTAGCAACTCCATCCTGTAAAAATAATCACCACTGCTACAGAAACTTAAAGCCTCTAGCTTGAAGCTCTATGTTCCACTAGGAACGTGAAGAAATAAAATAATGACATCAGTTAATTAGTGTCTAATCAAAGTACAGTGACAAAGTGTTAACAACAGTATGACGTTTCACCCACAATTTATTGCTCATAATCATGTTAATGAATTTACATGACTTTAAAAGTTGCCTTTTAAAGTCTCACTATTCTTCTATTTCTTGTTTCAATTCTCTACAGTTCCAGTACAGACACTGCGTCACTACAAGGTTTAAGAGGTAGTAATACTACAAAAAGAAAGGGAGGCAGTCTTATGAACCCAATGACACGAGTACGAGAAATAAACTGTTCTCAAAACATCATCCAGTTGTTAGTAGGGCATCAAAGTCTAATGCAGACTTGTATTCTACAATAGTGCTCAAATTCCGCTAACATTCCCAGTGGAACATAGTGCTTCAAGTTAGTGGCTTGAAGCTTCTGTAGCAGCATTTATTTTTACAGAATGGGATTGCTAGCCTCAAGCCCAGCATTTCCTCTTTACCAGCATTATTTCTGGCTTAGCGAGGCAAAGGAGTGCGTCGGCCAGTGATCCAACCCCGAAGTATTTTGTTCTAAAATATTTCCTCTTCATACAGAATTCACATATAAAGCAATGGTCTAAAGTGAATCGTTTGTCGTTGTATTGCTGCATTTAAGCAGAGAACCAATTCTGTACATTTTTTCTTCAGTTCCTTCAAAAATTGCAGAGCATACAGTGGAAAACTAATTAAATATGCTCTCCAGTTCATGTACTGGTCGTTGGATATAACTTCATGAATAAAACAATCGGAAGTGTAGAAAAAATCTAGGCATCTTTATTGATGGAAATTCTGGTAGCCCAATAATTTAAGCAGGCTGCTAGATTCTGGGCCAGTCAACTATGGTTTAACATCCTCATGACATATCTTGATAATATTTTCTAGGAATTCATTCAAACTGACACAGCAATTAAGAAATAATGTGATTATTTGTTCAAGTTACATGTAATGCTAAATATATCGATAGGTATTCAATAGAACACCAAGGATATCACTTTCTCCTCGTTAGATTTAGATATGAGGGAGAAGATTTGTAGTTTAGGTGGATGATTTTTATGTGGTTGTGTTCTCTGAATTGTATAGTTTATTTGAGAAGCTTACATTGACTTACTCACTTGGCAACATCTTCAGTGTATGCTTCAGAGTGTTGGATTGAGCTTTTAGATTTCTCCACGAGTTTATTAGCCATCTGTCCTGGTGATCTTCAACATAATTGGTTGCTTTCGTGTGTTTTCCCACCCTCTAGGCTACATGTGTTGATATTGGTGTTGATCGTTTCCTTGACTTGAACTTTGACCCTTCTTGTGTGTGAGATTTCCTTCTTATCAGTTGGTAAATTTTGTCTATCTCGATGTGTCCATTGATTGATGATTCATTGGAATACCCGGCGGGCTTCTAAAAATTCTGTAGCATTCTTGTTGTTTCCTCTGTCTAATATCTGAATGTTGGTTGTCCCAGTCGAAATGATGTCCATAATTGTCTGTATGTAATGACATGAGCGACGGAGTGGGTGTCATGTTTTTTGACGGCTAGCTTATGATCATAGATACGAAGACGAGGGGGACGTCCACTTTGGCTGAAGATGTTGCCTAGTAGGGCGATGAAAGCTTGGAAAATTAGCAGTCCAGCTCAGAGAACAAAACCACATCAAAATATCACTTTTTTGCTTGTTGATTTTACCGGACAAAATATATTTGCAACTTTGGAGATATGCATATGAATCAGATATATAACGCTACTCAGTGTCAAAATGAAACATTTTACGATATAACTATACTCGTCATTCCATGAAAAACTTTAGCCTTGTGGTGGTATGTCACCCCATACAAAATTTTTATTGGAGGTATCACACAGTGAAACACTGCTCAAGCGGTTGGGAAAACTGCGCTACGTCTACGACGAATAGAAAATAACCATAAAAAGCCATGAGGCATAAGATCCAAAGTTGTGCAGTTATGCATGTGATATGATTATGAATAATAAATTGTGCTCGAAACTTCATCATCCAGTGAATAACACTGTTTTACTGTGTGATATAACCAATAAGCAAATTAACATGGAATATGATGGGCATTTAGTTTTATGTTAAAAAAAACCTACTGGTATTTTTCAGTGAATACGATAATCCGTGTTCTGAAATTAACATTTACTCTTTCTCTCTCATAATCTATAAATATGTACGTTAGACAGGTGATCTCATGTAATCTTAACAAATGAAAGTGTGATGATTATTCTTTTAAATGACAGATGTTTGTCAAACTACTTTTAAATTGGTTAAAAGAACTTTTGTGTACCTTGTACCGACTAAAACCCTACGTATTGTGTTCTGAAACCGGGAAACTGATCTTTGTATTCCACAGTAGTTCGGTTGACTACAACTTCTTTGGTTTTGCTCACAGTCACACACTGCTTCAACGACAGTAAAAAGACAGTTACCTACGATAGAATATACGGTAGTGTTTAACAGTATAATAACAATGTATCAAAACGCGAAATTACCTTGAAAATGCCGTTAGCCAGCTATACAACAGAAATAATAAAGATTCTCGAGTACAAGACAAATACTGTACAATGAAAATAGTTCACCAAAAATCAATCATAAAAAGCACCTGAGAAGCAAGTAGAATATTCACAACAAATTGAAAACATAGCTCTGTCCGCAAGAATCACGCATCAAACAATTCTCTCAGATAGCCGAAGGTCAGAATGACCCTAACTCACTCAAACACAGTCACGGCAGTAAAATAACACATTATCAATTTACCACACAGCTAAACGGAGAATAATAATATAATTGTAATATCAACAGCTTTATTATGTACAAGTTTACAGAATATACACATTTTTCAGCGTAATTTATTGCATAATGTTTATACTTCATCCAGGAGTTTCAAGTAAAACAGCCATCTCCAGTACATCATGTAACACAGTGAAGCTGGGCCTAAAGAATAAAATAATCCACTATGGTATTTTTCTTTAATCCCACAAAAATGCTCAACGATAGGCTACAAACGAATAAAAATTTTTGAACCAGTGCATTTGGAGATCCATTCACGGATATAACTGAATGATTAATTATAACAACAAAAATTAAAGAAAATAAGAGAAGCATTTTATTTCTGAGGAAAATTCAGGTAGCTTAGAAATTCAAATAGCCCGCCAAGTCAAGTGAAGCATTACAATTACACATTAAACATGGACAGAGACAAACAGTGGTATACAGCCAAGGACAAAAAGGGATAATTAATTACAAAAGTTGGTTCAGAAATCCAAATAAGTGGATTTATTGTAATAATTAAAAGTCAATCTGAAAGAAGAATATTTTTTTCAATGATTTCTCTTGAGGTTCTTACAATTATAAAATATAATATTTATGCAATAAGATCGTTTCAGAAGGGATTCTGCAAATAATTATCCCGTTACGTATCTTGTCTGTAATACGCTCCACCCATTAATAAATAGTTTTGTTGAGTATTAAGGGACCTCATAAACCATGTTGTCAAATAACACAAAATCATCATCAATAGGAAGAAATATTAGTGGTTTCACAAGAATTCATAAGCAACTAAGTACTGGCAGAATAATTTGTATAACTCAGATAAACTACTTACTTTTCGTTTGAAATAACGATATATCATACTTGGAGTGATGTAAAAACTCCTTACCCTTAGTAAATGACCTTTAAACAAAGATTTTGATTTACTGACATAAAAGTAAGTTGCGAATATGTAGTTACCTACATTTTCATAGTATACGTAACAATAAACCTTTAATTGATTATAAGTTTCCAGACCGTATGTGTTACGAATTTCCTGGAATAATTTGAGCGCCGAGTCAGATTGATTCATTATAAATTATTTAAATTAATTCCAGCGTGTTAAGAAAATCGAAACAAGATTTTTTCTGAACGTTTCGCCGTGTAAGCTACAGCTTCTTCAGCAGATTTATTCGGATTATTCGGATTAATAATCCGAAGAAGCTGTGGTTTACACGGCAAAACGTTCAGAAAAATCTTGTTTTGATTTTCTTAACACGCTGGGATTAATTTAAATAATTTATAATAAACCTTTAAGTGACTTAATACATATGCCTGTAATCGATCCTTAGTAGACTAGGTACCGTATGTTTAAGATTCATGGAGTTTCTGTAACTATGCTAGTCATGTATGTTCTATTGTTCAAGACAGTCTTAGAACAGCTTACTTGCCCTGTATTAGAGTAACCCTTTTATCCAGTCACTACACACTGCACTCGTATCTTTATGTACCAATCAACATATTACGTTGAATAACTGATATAAATGGATTGTCATTATTATTGTTCCCTTGGGTTCCTAGTGGAACATAGGGCTTCAACTGCACGTCTCCACTTGCTTCTGTCTTCCTTCTACTATACTTTTCATCTGCATCCATCTTAGTCCACACTCTTTCAACTCCTCTTCACACGATCTCCTCCATGTCACTCCTGCACCGACGTCCCAATCGCCGCGTCTCTTTCGAATTCCACTCGAGCAGTGGCCTGACGCGCGCGATGTCACCCAGTTGCCTCCTCCTCAGCGAGTGTCTAGTCCATCTCCACTTTCTTCTGCATATTTGTTGGTTGGCGATTCCTTCTTGTTTTGTTTTGTTTGTTCCCATAGTTTCATGTTGGTGATTGTTTCTGGCCAGGCCATCTGATCAGATCTTCAGTATAGAGCCAGCGAATACAGTTAGTTATTGATAAAGGTCTGCGATAGCCAGTCTGTTGGAAATATTCTTTGTAAAAACCGTCCTCCCTCCAAGTTTCTGATCCAATCCGTATAGAAGAGCTGACTGACTTGACGTTGTTTGTATTGAAAATCCGACCGACCGAATTTTGTTGTTGGTGCTGGCTGAGTGACGAAGATTTCCAGATTGGTTTCAGGTTGATGGATGATGTGTTGCTCGTCTTCCTGATGATTCTCGCTCGATTTGACATCCTCGTCCGTTCCTCCGTTCCTGTATTTGAGACAATGCTCCCTAGATAAGTGAATGAATGAAATGACCTCTTTCAAATCCCTTCTGTTGATGGTGATTGGCGCTGGATGCATAACTACTTACAATTTAAAGGTGATAGTAGTATAGTAAGACATTTGTTGCTCTGTGAACGAGAATGAGTTATTTTTTATGAATACTGTTTCTACAATGGATAAAACGATAGACCAGTGCATCACAGGTTCAATAGTAGACTACTGGTTTAACCAACTACATGATCCGGTAATACCACAACTAGAGAAACATCATAGCTGAAGTTTTGTCGACTTATGTTCCACTTGGATAGCAAAAGTATGCGGTAGTATTATTAGTACGTGTATTTTTAATTTAATACATATTTCACTAATACATCAGTTTACTTTGTTACAATTACTCTTTTCTTGCCTAAGTACTAACTATGCGGACGGCTAAATTGATTCAGTCTGCACAGAAACTTGTGACGTAAGTTTAACCTGTCAATCATAAGAGTGAAGTAATCACAAGATGAATTCGGAAGTGTATTTCACTGCGTTTCATGTCAGTTTAAATGTTGTCTAGTTAGTGAAGTGTAATGCATGAGACCTTAGTATTCAAAATAATCGTATTCACTGTATCCAAAATACCACCCTGAATTGAATGGCACGAATATACATCATATATATGCATAAAAATCTTCCCCTTGAAAGTATCAACCTCATTCAATAATAATTTAAGAATGTGAGCTCATTTAAAAGAGGAAAAAAAAGCAACAGCCATTTTTATTTTCGCCAAAAGAAACACACGAAGAAAGTAGATTTGTAAGTCAGTCAGAACATATATATACATATAGAATAGGCTTGTTTCTTTTCTTTAACTGTTTCACTAATTTTGACATGATGTCTACCTTAGACGAAATCAAAACTCACTCACATGATCCTTATATTTTGTAACAATATAAATTATATCCACTTAATACTTTACACTTTACTTCTGGTATTTATATATATATATATATATATTTAATTGCAAATAGTTTCACAATTTATATTCATTCACTAAGATTTTCATCATCTTCATTCGTGATTCTGACATTTAGCATTCCTAGCAGGATAATATTTGATATAGATATATACGGTATATACTCTCGGTAAAATGGCTCCGCATATATACACAAATGCATAAGCTTACACTAGTGTGCGCGTACACGCACACAGACACACACGCACACACACACAAACATACAACCAATCACTTACACGGGTGGTATTCTTATTTCAAGACAAGTTTTTGAACCATATTCCTTAATGTGTTAAATAACAACATTCTTATGAATATAAGATAAAAAGATTGTTTTAATAATGTATGCCACTTGATATATATATATATGCATATGTCCGTATATGACATTTGAAACAGCTGGTGCAGCGTTCAAGTCCCAGTGGGGATTACACGTACGTACGTCCAGGTAGCTGACAAATCGCAAATAGGAGGAATATGCATCGTAGATTCCACTGCTAGTCACAATACGACAAAATAATTTCACCTTAATCCTCAGATATCATCGAAGCTTCTACACACCGGATGCCTTGATGATGTTAACAGAGACTGAGGACTTCGACTGAATGTAATCATTCAATGGGAAATGTAAATTACAGGTTCGATCATGAGCTGACATCAGTTAGAGAATCAGAGATGATGACGTCGGCCAGCAGTTGCACTTTATATAAATATATATATATATATATGCCACGAACGGTCAGAAGTTGAAATTCATGGGCCAGTGGACCTAGTTCTAGTAGGTGTGTAACCTACGGTCTCACTATTTTCGGTTCGAAGTCCGGTCGGCTGGTACTGTCGAAGAGTCCCAAACTGGAATGCAACAGCTGTCCAGTAATCCCTGGATTTTGATTGGTTCTCTGACTGACGTCAGCTATTGATGAAACCTTTAACCACCCGAAAACCCTGTAGAAGCTAAGTGCTAATTAACATGGTGACAAGATTTTACGTCCAGTTTTTTGGAATAAAGTAAATCATTATTATTATTATTACTTATAAAACAGCACAATCGGGTTATGTGGAATAACAGAGAATAACATTATAATTTGTCTTCTCTGATTTATTAGTGTTATTTAGTTGTTTATTTTATTTGGCTTGATGGAAGATGTATTCGCCTTTTTGCTTGGCAGACACTTACCCATTTCGGATCCACAACATTTTCAGTAGAGTCAAAGCTCTAGCTGTACCTGAACAGAATCCTAAATTGTGTATTTAGAAATGTTGGCTAGGGGTCGCGCTATGTCGTGAATTGGTAGAAGTTAGAATTAACGGGTTGACCATTGGATAGGGTCTCACTTACTTAACGGTCTACAAGCTCGCCTTGTAACCCAAAGGTCCTGGGTATGAACCCGGGTGGGTGCGTACTGATGAAGAGTCTCAAACTAACCTGACGAAACTGCAGTCCAGTGCTTCCTGGTAGTTTTCCAATAGTTCTCTAACCAATATCAACTCATGATGAAATCCTGTAACCTGTCAAATTTCTACAAACCAACACTCGAAAATGTTGTATTCAACCTCTTCTGTTTTACCCCTGGTCATAGTAATATTTCTTTCTTTTTTCTCTCTTTTATCACTTGATTTCATCCCATTTCATTATCATCATCACCTTCTTTATGGTAATCATCATCGTTTTTTTTCCTTCACGTTCCCCAGTGGAACATAGGGCTTCAAGCTAGTGGCTTGAAGTTTCTGTAGCAGTGTGTATTTCACAGGATGGGGTTGCTAGCCTCATACCCAACCTTTCCTCTTTACCGGCATTATTTCTGGCTTAGCGAGGTAAGGGAGTGCGTTCGTGGCCGGGAATTGAACCTTAGACCATGTGCATGGTCGGCGAGCGTCATCGTACTCTTAACTTTTTGACAACATTTGACATTCTTTTAAAAACCTAACATCAACTCACTTGCTTGTGCGTCGGTGCCACACCGGTAGAATTCTCGCCGACCACGCAGCTGGTCCGGCGTTCGACCCCCGGCCGACGTACTCCTTTACCTCGCTAAGCCGGTAATAAAACTGGTAAAGAGGGAAGGTTGAACGTGAGGCTTGCAATCTGACCCAGTAAAAAATGAATATCACTTCTACGGAAACTTCAAGGCTCTGGCTTGTAGCCACCCTATGTTCCATTGGGAACGTAAAGGAATAAAAAAGCACACTTGTTTGTTAATCTTTAAAAGTTTTTTTTATTTATCCAATTCGACTGTCCCCATCCCCCCTCTTCTTGAAAATTGGGTTTAAACTTATAAAAAGGAATAGGGAATTTATGTTTGATAACATTTCAGACTGTGAATACTGACCAATCAAACTCAAAGGGTTAAGACCATTTTATCAGAATCTGTGAATTTGTCCTACATCGCTTCAGAAATAACAAAGAAATGGCATGCAGGAAAGAGGTATGGAAACACCGATGAAGTGAAAATTTAGCATTTCCTAATAATGCACTACTGTCTCACTAAAACGATACCTAAAATGTGCATGAATTTAAAAAATGAAAGAGCCATAATACACTGTAGTCAATTCTTGTAGAAGTTTCTTTCAAATTCTTCCACACCGACAACAAATGGCTACATTTAAAATTGTTTGAATGCCTCAAGAGGTCTGATTTCCAGTTGTGGCTTTTAGATCATCCTTACAACAGTCTACCAGCTGAGGTAAAAGATAATGTCACTAACTGGGTTTTGATTAATTTGCCATCTATCTGAACAAACTACTCCACCTTCAAAGTAATCTACAAAATAAAGAATCACCTGTCGAAGACAAACAGTTTTCGTATCGTTCTCATCACTGAAGCTGTAGTCATTCAGGTGAAAAAGCCAGAGCCTTGCCTACAAAAGGATATTATTCAGCCACTTCTGCTACCATGATAACAACCTTGATTTTGTTTCCTAACAACTTGATCTTTGTTTTTAAACTCTTTATTACTTTTGCATATATTTAGAACTCTTACGTGACTCCATATTTCTTTTCATATCCATGTGCATCCTGATTACAGTTCATTGATTATATCATTCGCCCTTATTATGTAACTTCAACGCTGTCATATAGTTCGTCGTATGCATTGACTAATATTAACAACTATAATTATGTCAACTCACCACTTTTGTTACTACCATCTTTTAATGAAAAAAAGATGTGCATAAATTCAACTGTGCATCTTTCATAAGTGAGTGTGATTTCAAGGTAAACTCCGTTAGAGAACCAATCAAAAACTAGGGGAACCTGGACAGCTGCTTTATCCTAGTTTACAACTCATCATCAGTGTAAAACCATTGACCTTTGACCCACAGCTCTTAGGATTACAAGGAAATCTCGTAAACTATCCAGCCAATAGGATCCTGTCCAAAGGTTTTAATGCGACTGTCAGCCAATTTCATCAGCGAGCGTTTGTCCTTACGCCTAACCAGATGAACCCTACTGATGACAACTTATTTCACTAGGACTCCAGTCAACTTCATCCTGCAGTTAGTCACTAACAGACATCCGGTTAATTTTCAAGAGTTGTATTGTAGAGATCTGATTTGTCCGCAGTTTGATCATAAATTAATATCAGTAAGCGAATGGCTAAAAAACCTCCAGGAAGTACTGGACAGTTTGTGATTCTTCAGCATTACGCAGCCATGATATCCAACAGGGTTCTCCACGTGATGTCAGCTCATGCTAAAACTTGAAACAAATCAAATTCCTACGAACTAACTCTTAGAAAGTAAAGAAAATTAACTCACTGAAAAGAACCTCTTTTCTGAACAACTTGTTTTGATGTTTTCATTACTGGCGAGATGGGGATTATTGATGAGATCAATAAGTGTGGTGTTTTTAAAAAAATTGCACAAGGAAAGTAAAACAAGTTTCTAAAACTAGTGTTTACTTATTCACCTTCAAAGAAAAAAAAGAATTAGTTCAGCATTCATATGTTACAGGAAAGTTGGTGGAACGATGGCCACCTCTTCCATGAATCAATTAATTGTTCTAATCTCGTTACCCTATTCATCTTATCATATTTTTAAAAATCTTTCTGGATGGCGTTATTAGTAGACGGAGATTGTCTGAAAAATGTGATGTAATGTATTTGCGCTACACATTTCGAACAATCTGATCCCTCACACATTTATTTGTCAAGTCAATATACATGAAAAAGTTAAATTAAACAAAGTGACAAAAAATAGGATTTAAGAGTGATTAACACAACGTTTGTTAATCCATTCAAATAAGGATTACCAAGATAGGTTAAGAGTGCGTCGGTGGTACAGCGGTTAGGACGCTCGCCGACTATGCACATGGTCCAGAATTCGATCCCTGGCCGACGCAATGGTTTACCTCGCTAAGCCAGTAATCAGACAGATGAAGAGGGAAGGTTGGGCATGAAGTTAGCAACCCAATCCTGTAAAATTAATCACCTGCGCTACAGAAACTTCAAGCCTCTAGCTTGAAGCCCTGTGTTCCACTGAGAACGTGAGGAAATAGAAAAAGGAAGGTTAAGAGTAATAACAAACTGCTTTGGAATACACAAGGGGGGCTTAAGTTTGTGAATAGCCATAGCCTCAGCGTATTTCAATAAACGCCTTTGACCGTTTT
This sequence comes from Trichobilharzia regenti, assembly GCA_944472135.2. NCBI lineage: Eukaryota > Metazoa > Platyhelminthes > Trematoda > Strigeidida > Schistosomatidae > Trichobilharzia > Trichobilharzia regenti. The sequence goes on along the minus strand of OX235262.1, from coordinate 22,681,670 downwards.
TATAGATGACTTTAAAGGCTGAGTTAACATCAACCTTATGGCTCATCTCGATTAGGTGTTTAGCTGTAGACGAAGTTGGTAGTCTGACACCTGAATCTATTGGTTTTCACAATTCGTTTGTTTTTCTAGTCATTCTAGTCATGCTCCCCACCTTCACATGAAAAGCCCGGCTACTCCCCCCTATGTGTGTGTGACCACACACACACACAAATTGGGAAGTAGTGTGGGATGTGACATAATCACTTGTACGCTTTTGAGGTTTGCAGTGGAGCATATTTTTAGCCTTTTTCGACAGTTACAAGCTGGACTGCATAGTACTTTCTACGGATGATCGAATTCGACCTTTGTCTCAAAATCCTACTGTTTATTTCCCCTTTTTATGGTAATCTGATGAAAACATTTTTCTTAGGGGCGGTATGAATTGTAGGTTTAGAGACAAATCGACTTCTACACCTGTTTAAAAATTTTAAAGGATATCCGTTTTTAACAAGAGTATCTATCCATCAACATTTCGTTTTCTTTATCCATGCCATCAGCCGTACAAATACATTGAATCCTCTTAAATAGACATTTCACCGAGTCTTTCTTATACTGTAATGGACAGAAACTGTGGAAATTAAGTTACTGCTCTGTTCAAGTGGGTTTTCTGTAGATTGAACGTTTTATTGAACCATCGTCTCTTCAACTCTGAAGTATGTCTAAAAATGCAAGCTCGTTGGATGTGTGAGAGGTCAGATTGTTCGAAATGTATAGCGCAAATACATCATATCACATTTTTCAGATAATCTCCGTCTTCTTATAACGCTATCCAAATTTATCAAAGGGACTAAGTGTTTTAAAAATCTTTCTTTCGTAACCAATTAAAGTATGCTAATTTGGCTTTTAACCAGACAGTTTATTGTTGTTGTTTTTTTGTAAATACTAAGCAGTACAACATCGAATTTTAATGCTAATTTGTTTTGAACTTTTGCAGTCGCATTAGTGATAATAGTAGTAGTAATAGAATTTAATGTAAAAATGGTGTAATTTGTACATTATCGTGTACTTAATTAGGCTTTTTCTGAAAAAGAAAACACATTTGTACAAGTTACATGATAAACCACTTTGCTAATATTCTGTTGTTATTTGTTATTGCTCTTGTTGTCTAATTGGTCTGGTTCCTCTAGATATATCTATGTTTATATGGATATGTATATTCCAATCACTCTAACTATTCACAAGTGATCAAATTACATACTATGATTTCACTACATGTATAGCATTTGTTATTGAAATACTGTCGACAAATTTTAACTGAATTAAGTGTTTTCAATATAAAATAATTATATTCCTTAAGCTAGATAATGTAATTTCGAAGATAGTCAGTCACAGTATGAATATAAACGTGTAAAAAGCAGTTATATCATTCGTACGGGATTCCAAAAGCACAGCTTCCTGACATTGAACTAAGCGCTGAACATGTTCACATCGACAATTTGCAAGTGGGTTTCCTTTGGATTACTGAAGTGATCTCAGTATCTAAAAACCGTTTCGATCGATCGTTAAGGGTGTAGTTCATCATTAGTATGAGTGGTATACAACTACTAATCTCTGTTAGTCAGTAGTATATAGCTTTGCAGTGATAATGTTTTCTACAAGGATAATGAAAGCTGTGCAACCTTCTGTTTTCGACTCTGTACCTAGATGTCTCTTGCTAAATAAGCTCTCTATGACACAAACTGAGTCTTGGGTCACTAACTGGTTGCATTCTTACTTTTCAAGCAGAATGCAGTACACTGTATACAAAGGTAAATCCTCCTTTGCTGTGCTTACTCAAGCTGGTGTCCCACAAGGTGCTGTACTCTCCACACTTCTGTTTTCTTTCTTTCTTTCTACATGACTTACCAACTTCAAATCACATTATTTTGTCAAATATGCTGACGACCTGACTGTATCTTTGCCTGTCAAATGTCAAAGTGACTGTTCCAAACGAAAAGGCTTTTTATCAGAAATCAACCAGTGAGTGGTCCAAGGAAAATGGTCTTACCTTAAATCCCCTCCAAATGCCAAACAGTTAATTTCACCTACAGGCATAAATCTGACCTAAATAAATTGGTTAGCACTCACGAGGTGTGCAAAATGGATGGATGGCACTGAAATAGAGACCAAGTCGGAAATTAAATACCTAGACGTCATTCTATCTGCTGATCTTTCCTGGTCGTCTCATATCTTGATGATTTCTAAGAAAATATTCCGTCTTACCTTCTAAATCAAGAAGTTAAGACACTCTGGAATAACCTAACCCTTACTGCTACAATTCGTTAACTCTCGCATTCTGCCTATTATTCTCTATTGCTCCCCCTTAGTTTTTCCAGGGCTACTGAAGATAGACTATACCTTATTACGCAGGATGTTGAAGGTTGTCAGCAGGGCAAGCAATGTGCCACTTAACCAGCTTTTTAATATTCTGGTTTACAGGCACTTGAACTCATGTGAAAAATGGGCTAAATTCATTCTATTTACATAACTCACACCACCCTCTTCATTCACAACTCTCCTCTTGTATCTCACCAGGTAGGACCAGAAGCCTATATAGAAAGCTATATGCTCGCACTAGCAAGTACAAAACCTCAACCATACCCTACTCAGCTAGCTAGTGTTCTGTGCGATAAAGAAAGCATTAGGCGTGATACCTATAACTTATTAAATAGTCAGTAGAACAACTGGATCTCGTCTTTCCAACTCATATCATTTATAGGTACAGCGGTTTTCTTTCTCTTCCTTTTCGCTTTTTTGTTTGTTTTGTTATGTGATGCTTTGTTTCTTTCTTCCTTACAAACTCTATTGAAAACATTCTTCTTCGTTTTTTCACACTCTGTATATCTCGACCTATTTTGTTACCGCTTATACCAGTATATATGCTAATATCTACTTTTCTAATACCTTCAAACACCATCTTCCATTTTGGCTTTGCTACTGACATGCCGATATGTTGTTCTCATAATGAACTGAGAATTGCTTAATCTATGTAGAATTTTATTTATTGTTAATGTACTAACTGGATGCAATACTGTAGTGAAATGCTGAGAATTCCATTCTGTATCACAAGTACTGTTTTGGAATAATGCAAATTATTATTATTATCCATTTGCAATTTAGAGAATGCAACGCCAGCGTTATTGATCGGTTATTGAATAAACTCACTTTCGTGAAGTCAATATCCGACTAAAGACGTTTGTAATTGAAGTTGGAACAATCTGTGTTACACACTGTGAGATGATATTCAAACGAAAGAATTGTTTGCAATTTTTGATTCGTAATGACTTCGCTAATTTTAATCATTTCATTGTTTTGGGGTTAAATAAAAATTTTTTTAGCTAATATATTGATCCTGATCATTTTTCTTACTAAATTTCCTTTTCAATAGGTTACTGCCTTTATTTCTAGTGGTGGTTAGTACACAGCGAAGTCCCTCGCAGGTAAGTTAAATGGGATTGTTAATCATATAAACAGCTTTATGTGTTTTTGTTCGCATAGTGACTAGCCTTCTTTCTTTACTGGAAAATTGCCTGATGAAATAGAGCTATGGTGTCTTTTTCTTCGACTAATACAATTATGAAAACAGCCTTCAAACTTATTAATTGTTACATTCATCTAATTCTTTGTAATGAATGTTTCGTGGACTGGATACCCACCTTCTCCTGGTGTGCTGTTCAGTTTAATCATTGTTGATTTTGGTATAGTTGTATTCTCTGAGCTGGATAGTTTATCTGCGAAGCTTTCGTTGCCTTACTCACTTGGCAACATCTTCACAGCATACGTCAGTGTGTTCGAGTAAGCTTTTAGATTCCTCCATGAGTTTATTAGTCATTTCTCTCGATGACCTTGAACACGATTAGTTGTTTTTGTGTTTTCACACCCTCTGGGCCACTTGTATTCATATTGGTGTTGATTGTTTCCTTGACTTGAACTTTGACCCTTCTTATCAGTTGGTAAATATTGTCTATCTCGATGTGTCCATTGATTGATGATTCACTGGAATACCAGGTGGGCTTCTAAAAATTCTCTAGCATTCTTGTTGTTTCCTCTGTCTAATGTTTGGACGTTGGTTTTCCCAGTCGAAATGATGTCCGTGGTTGTCTGTATGTGGTGATATGAGCGACGGAGTGGATGTCATGTTTTTTGACGGCTAGCTTATGATCATAGATACGAAGACGAAAGGGACGTCCACTTTGGCCAATGTAGTGTTTTCGCACTCGTTGCAATTTATTTTGTAGATGATTTTGGTTTTATCTTCTTTCGTTGTTCAGTCTTTTGGTTGACATAGAACTGAGTAAAGCAATTTTGTTGGTTTTTGTGTGACGTCAATTCCTAACGGTTTGAAGAGTCTTGTAGTGATTTGTGAGATGTCCTTCATATAAGGTAGGTTGGTCTTCTTTATGCTTTCCTTGAAGGCTTTAGAGAGTATGAAAACATGAAAACAACCAATCACGTTTAGGGTCACCAAGAGAGATGAATAATAAACTTGTGAAGAAATCGAAGAGCTCACCTCAAATTGAAGTATGCGCTGAAGATGTTGCCAAGTAAGTAAGGCAATGAAAGCTTCGCGAATAAACTATCCAGCTCAGAGAACACAACCACATCAAAATCATCCACTTGAGCTACAAATCTTCTCCATCATATCATAACATCTGTAGATTACTTTGACTGACCGTGATAAGTAGTTGAATGTGGGTGGGCACTCCGTTTTATTTGGGACTTCTCAGTTGGATTTACTTGTAATGCCAAGTGAGTGATGCTATTTTCTCTATAACTCAAGTCTTCAATAAGGTGTTATGTGCGTACTCTATTCTACTGTCATTCATCAACGACCAATATAACACCATTTTATTCTTTAGAGATCGTCAACGCGTCAGTATTAGGAGCAACATGCCAATAGAGACTAAGCATTAGGATGCAAATGATCAGCCAATGTGAACTTATAATATTCATAGGTTATTACATCGAGATGTTTACAAATCCACATTTCTCAGAATCCTTTTGACTTCGTCTTCATGGACCATTGACATTCTGGAGTCATTTTTGAAGCCCACAAACACATTCGAATGATTGTTGTAAGCAATAAATTGGCTGACATAACTCCTCGCGTATTATAGTGACACACTGTTTTATGTCTACTTCAAAATGTTAGTACACAAAGCGAAAACTACTTTTAAACACGAAATTCCCTTTGTAGATTTGAAGGGAGATAGAATGAATATCGATTTTAGAATAATACAGATCTATTTTATGTCATCGATCCTCGTCAGCTGCATACAACCTGTAATATTCAGTAAAGCAGGTTATAATACAACTTTGACATACATTTGGTTTATCATCCTGGAGCGGTTCATCACTAAAGGTTTGTAGTGAGAAAGGTATATTGAAAAAAACATGAGAACGATAAGGTTATCTCAAGTTACCAGCATACGAATATGTATGTATATATATATGCATGAAAAGTGCTTATTTCCTCGTAAATAGTGGACAGTTTTGTTGTTACTATGGTGATGAGCCAATGATAATTGCGTAATCTAGGTCAAGAGTACATTCATTAGGACACACAAGATTTGAAAATCAAAGTGTGAAGTCAAGTAAAAAGATGATGACCTAATAGGGGTTTAAGACAAAGGATCGCTACTGAGAGAATTACCAGGGTAGTTGAAGTCTCATAGTAGATTCCGTTTGAACACACAAGTGTGTTTTCAGTTGTTTTATTGAGATACTTTCAGCAAACCGAAGAAGACTTGAACTGTTTTGTCCTTTTTTAAATGCTCCCAGAGCGTACAACCAGCATCGTGTGCTTGTCAGGTGTTCGCTAATTGACGAGCTCAAACTATTTGGTCACTTTAATCGTAGATTCTTTAGTACGTTTTTCAAAGTACCTACCATACATCCGTTTTTTCATCCTTCCAAATCAACCAATCTCGGAGTTACACGTGAACTGATTTACACAGTTTTGACTTTGCCAGCAATCAAGATACTGGGAGTACAGAGACTAGTTTTGTTGCCGGATACATCTTGTTCATTATTGTACACAAATGTTTATTTATCATTCTCATAATATTATCACATTTTAATTCAAGTTGAATGGAAGTCGGATCCTTGCTGACTGTAATTATATCTGGACTTTTACATTATTTCTTGGCATATCTGTCAATGTGTAACTTTGTGGATAGCCGTTTTGTTTCAGGCATTTTTCAAGTAGTACCAGTTTACTGTCTAATACATCTGCTGAACATAGTCGTTTCGTCAGAGAGAACAAAGTTTTCACCAGCATCTGTCTACATTTGGACGGCAAATGTTGAACTCTAGATAGAGACCAATCAGCATGTCAGCAGCTGAAGAGAACTGACGAAAAGAAATGCATTCGTATTACTTCGCACCAATGTTTGTTCTATCTCTGTTTCAAAACTAATTCTCTGACATTACGATAAATTCACTAAGAAATATTGTTCACTTTCTCTCAAGTGACTAATTGGTGCTCAAAGTAAGGACCAAGCTGATATGGATGCGTATTTCTTCTCTTTCTATGCATTCGTAGGTCAGATTTTTTCTTGATGCTTCAGTTAGTCGCAACCAATTAGTTTAGTTTTTATTATTTCTTATTTTTCCCTTGGGTTACTAGTGGAATATAGGGCTTCAACTGCACGTCTCCACTTGCTTCTGTCTTCCTTCTACTATACTTTTCATCTGCATCCATCTAAGTCCATACTGTTTCAACTCCTTTTCACGCGATGTCCTCATGTCACCCACCCTTGCACTGATGACCCACTCGCCGATTCCCTTTCGGGTTTCACTCGAGGAATGGCCCGACGCGCGCGCGATGTCACCTAGTGGCCTCCTCAGCGAGTGTCCAATCCACCTCCACTTTCTCCTGCATATTTGTTGGTTGGCGATATCTTCTTGTTTTGTTTTGTTTATTCCCATAGTTTCATGTTAGTGATTCCTTCCGGCCAGGTCATCTGATCAGAAGTTCAGTAGAGAGCCAGCGAAGACAGTTAGTTGTTGATAAAGGTCTGCATAGCCAGCCTGTTGGAAATATTCTTTGTGAATCGCCCGCCCACCAAGTTTCTGATACGATCCGTATAGAAGAACTAACTGACTTGATGTTGTTTGTATTGAAAATCCGACCGACCGAATTTTGTTGTTGATTCTGGCTGAGTGACGAAGATTTCCAGATTCGTTTCAGGTTGATGATTAATGTGTTTCTCGCCTTCCTGATGATTCTCGCTCGATTTGACATCCTCGTCCGTTCCTTCGTTCCTGTGGTTGAGACAATGCTTCCTAGATAAGTGAGTGATTGAAGTAACTTCTTTCAAATCCCTCCCGTTGATGGTGATTGGCTTTGGATTTCGCTGCTGTTGTTGTTGTTATGTGGTTATTTTCATAGATAATGGTTTATTTTTACTGTTATTATATAATCGAGACTTTATTCAGGGATTTTATTCTTTTTTGAAAATATTTCGCATTATTCATCATGACTTTTTATCACCGTCGACACTCTTCATATCTGTTACACTGCTTGTCTTAATTTCTCTTTTCAGGAAACCGACTTTAGCGATCCCTACAGATGTCAACGGGTATGTACTCCTGAAAAATGTCGATGTATTGGAAGAAAAGGAGTAGAGGTAAATGAGTTTATGTTATAAAATTTCTGATTAAAATGAACTACATTGAAATGCTTTATGACAAAGTGGCTTCTTACTTTTTTTACTTTTAAAGAAGTAAAATGCACTTGCATATATATATGTGAAATAGGATACCAACATCTCGACTGGATGTGCATTTTAGGTTGCAAGCTGCTATGACGCACTCCCATCACCTTGCTGATAAATGTCACCAGTCGTATAAATTAAGGCTTTGCACTAATTCACAATCTTTAACATCTTAAATCAAACTAAATGATATGGTGGTCGATTACAGTTCAGTCTGAAAATAAACCAATCATAATCGGCCTACATAAAATGATGCCCACTTTTTTATCGATCATAGTTATAGACTAATTAACATATCCTTGTGAGTTTTCACGAACTATAAGCGATTGAATGTGAAAATATTCTTTTTATTACCATCTCGGTGCGATCTCAGCTACGTAGCGATAGTGGGGATTTTATCTAACTGATTAAGAACGGTTGCAGCGTTCAAGCTATATCCATGATTACTGTGACTCCACATCAGCTGGCGCGTTTTCCACTATCAAACAAATAATCGGGCAAATATATCACTACAGTGCATACCTAATAGAGAATAGTACTTCTGTTTCGCCCATCCTTGGACAGAAATAGACTGTTACGTTAGTTCTCCCGTTCAAACTCTACGCATCATCATCAACAGAACAAAGCATGGAATGGCAATCAAACCTCTAACTCAACTTTATAGACTTTGAGAAGGCCTCCGACAGAGTTGGCCGTGAAGTAATTTGGAAACTACTCGAGTACTAAGGCGTACACCAAATATTTATCAACCTTATTCAACAACTGTACGACAACGGCACATATCAAGTGATCCACAACGGAAAACTCAGCGAGGCGTTTGGAGTAAACACAGGAGTCAGACAAGGGTGCTTATTACCACCAATGAATGATGCTCCTAATTGTGGTGGCCTGGATTATGTGTCAGACAGTGAGTGGGAAACGAGAAGACAGGGATATCCTGGACCGACGTGAAGAGCCTAGAAGACCTGGATTTCGCGCTTGGATGATTTATATTTGATGTCACATAAAATCGAAGACTTACAAGCGAAAACTGACAAACTGGTCGAAGGAGCAGGCAGTGAAGACAGGACTCTAGGTGAACCTAGACAAGACAGAGGTTACAAAAATAACCAACCAACCAACAACAACAGCAATATCCATCGTCAATGACCACTAACGGGAGGGATTTTAAAGAGGTTACTTCAATCACTCACTTATCTAGGGAGCATTGTCTCAAATACAGGAACGGAGGAACGGACGAGGATGTCAAATCGAGCGAGAATCATCAGGAAGATGAGAAACACATTATCCATCAACCTGAAATCAATCTGGAAATCTTCGTCACTCAGCCAGAATCAACAACAAAATTCGGTCGGTCGGATTTTCAATACAAACAACATCAGGTCAGTCAGTTCTTGTATACGGATCGGATCAGAAACTTGGAGGGAGGACGGTTCACAAAGAATATTTCCAACAGACTGGCTATTGCAGACTTTTATCAACAACTGTGATAAGGTCTTTTTACTGTTGTTAATAATACAAATATTATTTTCCGTTTTGTCTTCGCTAGTTCACAAAATACGTTCTGTATCCAAAGTGATTACCTTTTGTGACTAAAGCAAGGAGAACATACATTAATCCGGTGTCGAAGCCATTTATGAACCTTTCTTCATTATTAATAACTACTAAACTGCAGTCTTATAACAAACTGGAAGTGATTACAAGTGTTATTTGGCAGGGATTCGACTGGCCACAGGTTAGATTACAAGCTGACATCATCTGGATCAGTGAATTACTCACCGATGAAATTGGCAGCCGGTATTATCTATCACAAGTCGGCAGAAGCTGAAATTCATGGGTCTAATTAATTGAATGGTCTACGAGCTCACTTTGTAATCGGATGCGTAGTGATTGAGATTTATAAAATTACTAAGTGTAATAAACAGAAATATAAGAAATGCTATTACGAGGTGCCGCCGACAATTATACATCTCACCCAGCAGTTGTGCGACAATGCTGCATGCCAAGTAATTTACAACGGGAAACTTACGGAATCCTTCGAAGTAAAGACAGGGGTAAGGCAAAGCTGCCTACTATCGCCAATGATTTTCTTGATTGGAGTAGATTGGACAATGTGGCAGACAGCGGGCAATGAGGAAACAGGAATAAAATGGACTCACACAAAAAAACTTGGAGGATCTGGACTTCGCCGATGATATATGTATGATTTCCCGCAAACTGGAAGATATGCAAGTGAAAAACAACAAGCTGGCAGAAGAAGCATCAAAGATAGGACTTCCTTCAGGTGAACATAGACAAAACAGAGGTGATGAAGATTCCTGGACAACATCAACAGCAACAGCAACAGACAACAATCAGCCAGCATAAATGGGAGGAACTGAAACAACCTCCTTTACCTACCTACCCATCTTCGAAGCATCGTTTCAACTACAAGCTGAACTGAGGAGTATCTTAAAGCAAGAATTGTGAAGGTAAGACAAGCCTTCATTACTCTCAGGTCTGTGTGGAGGTCAACAGCACTCAGCATCAAAAATAACATCCGGATTTTCAACTCCAATGTGAAGTTAGTGCTACTCACTACAGGGATCAGAGACTTGGCGCGTTATAAAGAGCACCTCCAACAAACTACAGACCTTCATTAACAGCTGCCTTTGCTCAATACTACTCAAGATCAGATGGCCAGCCAGAAAAGATCAGCAACAAGGATCTCTGGGAGCGAACCAACTCAGCAGGAACCGGTTGTGCAACAAATAGGCAAGAAGAAATGGAGATGGATTAGCCATACTCTGATGAAACCATCAAGTGACATCAGTAGACAAGCCATTTCTCGAGTGGAACCCGAAAGGGAAGCGGCGAGTTGGTCGTCAGTGCAAGGGTGACTTGGAGGAGGTTATTTGAAGAGGAGATGAAAACATGTGGGCAAACCCAGAGCCAGGTGAAAACTCTATCAGAGAACCGAACGCAGTGGAGACGCGCGGCTGAAGCTCTATGTTTGTCTAGGAATTAAAGGAAATAATAATAATAAACAGAAGATAGGTAGTGTGTGGTACTATTCTAAAAATATTTCAAGTCAAAAGTAAAGTTAAAAATTCCAATGTGTAATAATCAGGGAGATCGGGTAGAAAAGACATAATATGAATTATGATTACTGGAAAACTCGTCAGTTTTTATAATTACGGGTTAGCGATGTTGTATTAATGAAATGGTTAGGAGGTTCGGAAATATAAAGATGAAAACAGTAATCACATCTAATAATGAAGATAGGGATTTCGTAAGGTAAATAGAACAAATAAACTGGAAGTTTGGGCAAGAAAGGTAATAGGATAATCACTAACGGTGAGACTGACGTTTCATGATGGCCACGGTAGGGAAAACGTTTCAACGTATTTCTTTCGGACACATAGAGTAGACTTGAGTTTTTTGATCGCCAATGCTTCAGCTATTCCTAGATGTCTTGGTTTTTCTCCCTATGGTAAATTGGATCGGATATTGTATACGGATTTGAAGGACTTTTTAAATGGCGCTGAATGCCCAGAATTCATCAGATGTTCTGTTATCGAACTGCATACCTCTTTGTATTCTCCCTTTGTTAACCTTGCTGGTTAGTGTTTACACGCACGTTTCACAAGCGGACGCATGGTACGGCCAATTTACTCAGCTTTACAACAGCAAGTGAACTTGTATGTACATGTTGAAGTGGCCAAATGCGATTGAGATTTCCAAATTAGGATGAATCATCTGTCTAGGCATTCACTGGTTCCCTAACTGATGTCAACTTGTGATCGGACCCCTAAAATGGAAGTATCTAATAATTTAGAATTCTTTTTATTTCGTGTGATTTTAGAGGGTTTATTCAATTTAATTAGACTGACGTCTTATAAATCACGGAAAATAATCACATATATTTTATATTTCATCTGATTCAATCTATTTATCAAAAACAAAAAACAAAAGGGACCGGCTGGACCTATTGGTGCACCTGGTGAAAATGGTTTCTTCGGTGAACGTGGCCCACCAGGTAATCCTGGTACGAAAGGTGAGAAGGGCAATGCTGGTCAGCTTGGAAGACAGGGATTCAAAGGTGAACGTGTAAGTCTACAGTGCTTTTTCTTTGTAAAAAGAAAAGATACCTATTAATTACCAGACTTAGTTCAGGAATCATAAATAGACCATGCCAGTGTCATACATAGTGTAGACATTCCATGTCCCCACACAGACCTTTTCATTTGTCGCAAGGAAACTCATCGTACTGAAGTTCCTGTGGCGGGTCGCTAGCCTCACGCCTGAGAAGGGGGTTGTTACACAAATATGCAGTATACAGGGGAGCGACTTTTTGGGTTGGTCCCTTCAGAATCAGAAAAACAAGAAATAAAGGAATCAGAACAACACCAGCAAAAGGAAGGAAATTCACCAAGGGAAAGGTAGCGATAACAACAAAAATTCCATAGCAGTAGTATCACTTTCAAAAAGGCAGTTAACAAAAATGATATCATAATCATAGACTCACTGACTTATGTCAACCTGGGCATGTATATCCAACAATATGTACAATTATAGATATTAGATAGTGTTAGACAGTCACAAAAGGCCAAACACTTATTGATAGGTATTGCCAGTCAACAAGATTATATCCACAGATTCAGTGTTCAAAGGTTAACAAATTACAATAAATTTCACAACTTTCCGGCCAGAAACACCAGAGAAATGAGAGTTTTATGTAAGTATGCAAATGTAGCGTACTAATCGAAAAGCGCGTGTTTATACATACACAGAGAGATATCTCAATCTATCCGAAAAATCTAAAACCCTAATCAACTTCTGTTATAAGCCATCCTTCCATATTACTAAGACTGATAGAAATTAGGAGTCGAATTTACAGATTATTACGGGATACGGAAAGTAAAGAGGGGATAGTATATTGCGATAGTGACAGTCGCCTCAATCGCCAGCTAACTGTTAACTAATGAGCTATCGTCCCTTGTGAAGAAATGAATATTAAATCCTCTCACAAGTTATATATATATATATATATATATATATATATATGAAAAAGACGAAAGCAGCGAAGAAAATTTTCTTTTTGACGATTCATTTTCATGTGCTGTACAATCGTATTATATTTAACGAAGAAATCTTTACACCAATGAGATACTGGTAAACTTCGTCTCTGAAAAATTGTATTGTATACTGTAAGATGTAAGAAGGGATGACTAATTTTAAGTTAGAAAGGAGACAGAAGTTGGCATGACGTAATAAGTGGGAGATAATGACTCATCAATAAGCTAGTGTTGAATGGACAGGAACTATTGGAAAGGCTATAAAGTAGTTTTGTAGAAGATCTGTGTGAAAAAGCAATGTTATTAATAAACAGTAATAGAGTGGTAATAAAATGTGGATGGTGGCAATAATAATGATAATAAAAGTATTAATAATAATAATAATAGTGCACTTACATAATATGGGAAAGAAGCAAAATTGTAGTAAGAACTTTACTCTGGCCACAGTAGGGCGAGTGAATGTATGTATCGCTTTTGAATGCAGAGGTTCGGTTTCAGATCTCTAATAGCTAATCCTTCAACCATATACAGATGGCGTATGCGAAGTTCCTTTGTACGATATTGAGGGACTCTGTGAAGCATTCATGCCAGTAGGGGTGCTCGATGTCCGGAGATGACAAGGTGTTCGAGAATAGAGCTGCTGCTATTCTTCTTTTCTCCTCTGGCTAACCAAGCTGGACAGTGTTCCAGAATACGTTTGTGGACTTGACGTTGCGTATGGCCGATATACTTTGCTCCATACGAGCAAGTAAACTGATAAATACTAATTGAGGTGGCCAAAAGCGGTATCTTATTCTTAGCGTTAGACTGGAGTAACTGTCTGCAGGAGAATGTGATACGTAAGGTGGCTGTTGGAAATGTCTTCTTAAGACACTTAGAAAGGCGGTTTCTGAGAATTTCCACTGCTATATCACCTTTGAATTCTATGTTCATGAAGAAAGTCTTCTTAGGATCTGTTGTGATGTCTGACATCGGAGGCTTCTCCTTCATGTTTTTGTCGATAAATCGTGGTGGATACCCGTTCTGTAGTAGGGTTTCACGTAATAAATTTAATTCTTTCTCTACCATATATATGTATATATATTTTAATATGAACATTGTGTGAGCTTTATTTAACAATAATTTGAACTCAGCATTGAAGCAGCCGGTTGAACCATTGAGTTACTAGAATTTTAATTTCAATACAATACAATATTTCATAATTTCTCTAATTGTTTTAACTATTCAATTACGTCTAAGTTACACAACCTACTCATTGAGGCACATTTTTAATTGGCTTTCAAACTAAGCGGTGAGCATATCTCGAGGATGAGAGATTAGTGTGTACTTCAGATCGAAAGACATTGCATCACGAAGTGTGCTACACAGATGACTCTTTTACTTAAACATTCTGGATCACGAGAAAATACAGTGTAGTAAATTACACTGGAAATTCCGTACATTGCTTAGACATTTCGTCCAAAATAAAGCTAATATTATTATATTATATTTTTTTATCGAGTTGATAAAACTAAGTTCTATTCTGAAGTATACTAAAAGGAATAAAAGCCCTTCCGTTTCTTTTCCCCCTGTGAATGTATCTCTACCAACTGCAGTTTTGAAACTGCAAATAAATAGTAAAACGAAAATCGCTGGTAGTTTAGTGATGCAGTTTCCCCTGAATACTTATCAGTTTCGATAAAGAAAGGAAGACGAAATTTGCAGTATAAAATGATATCATTCTATTTCACAGGTTCTCATCAGCTGCAGACTACCTAAAATTACAATGGTTATATAGTTTATTCACCATGGCCTTTGCTTTCTGTTTCTAAATGTTCACTCATAATTGTTTTCCTTGAAAGTATTAGACAATAATCTGGAAATCTCTTATTGATATCGTTTCAGGGACCGCAAGGACCTCCTGGATATCCTGGTCAACATGGATTCGATGTAAGTAGCTGTCAAAATGTTTATGCAGTTGTTATTGTATCATCAAAAATTTGCTTCATAATGATTAATCTTATAGGTGAAAACCAACACGTTGGCAGAGGGAACGCGTAGCTAAGATGGAACTTCAAGTGAAGACAGAGAAGACAGAGATGATGAAGCTGCCCCAATGACCAACAACAACAAGCACCAGCCAATATCACCGGAAGAAATCTGAAGGATGAGGATGTCAAAACCATCTGGAGTCAGAAAAGCTTGACAGACCTTGACAACTGAGAAATTAGTATGACAATCTGCTGAAATCAGTATAAAGAAAACACTGTTAACTCATTCACAGCTTCCACAGGGTTCAGAGACTCGAATGACATACCATGTAAAGCACTCGGAACAGCCTCGTTGAGATTTTTATCAACAGCTTCCTTCGCTAGCTCCATACTCAAGAACAGATGGCGAACCAGAAGGGCTTGGCAACAAAAAACTCTGGAAACGAAGCTACCAAGAATCTATTGCCCTAAAAACAGCCCTAAGAAAATGAACATGGGTTAAGCACAGACAGTGAGAAGAACACTGATAGACACAACTTGAGGGTGAACTCAGCGTGGAACGACGAGTTGAGCGTTGTTGTTGAAGCCTTATATTCCCCTCGTAACCTAACAGATTCATTCTAATGTAATATTTATTATATAAATATTTTAATTTTCTGTAGAAGGTAAACAGAAAATGCATCAAGTTATGAGATATAAATAAATAAATGATTGTAAAATAAAATCTAAACAGAAATGAAATTATCTTCAAAGATTCACACAGTTTTGAAGGAATATCATTATTTTCACAGCTGCACACAGGTGGCCGGTAGTTTATAGTAAGGAAAACAAGAGTGAAAGACAAACAAATGACTTGTTTGTTAGCTATGAAGCAAGAAAGGCTTCAAGTTATATGCGACAAAGGTCAGGAAAGGATATTCTTTTCGTGGTTTCACTTCGAAGCTATACAGTTACCTAGTTATATAGTATCTCAAAAGGTTAGGCTACTCTCTATACAGTCAGTTGTTCATATCAGTAGGCAACAAAATACACGTGTTTTCACATCAAGCAAAATAGATTACGTGATCTAGAAACAAAAGGAGGTGAGCATCGCTCAGAAATGTTTATCTCAGTGGCTCAATGATCTACGAGCTCGTCTTGTAACCAGAGGGTCCTGGGTTCGAACCTCGGTAGGTGCGTAGAGTCTCAGACTAGGAAGAAACAGCTGACCAGTACTCCCAGGTTTTGCGTTGGTGGTACAGCGAATAGGATGCTCGCCGACCATCCACATAGTCCGGGGTTCGATCCCCGGCCACGGACGCACTCCTTTACCTCACTAAGCCAGAAATAATTCTGGTAAAGACGAAAGGTTGGGCATGAGGCTACCAACCCCGTCCTGTAAAAATAAACACTGCTGCAGAAACTTCAAGCCACTAGCTTGAAGCCCTATGTTCCACTGGGAACGTGAAGTAACTAAAAAAATTACAAGCGCTTGGAGCGAAATAACACTGTTCAAAAGAGTAGGCGATTCAAAATATTTACAAAGTATATTTTAAAGTTACGTATTTGAAAAGGAGATGTGTGATGAACTCAAAAACCAATTGAATACAGATTACGTAACGACCAAAACTAACCTGTTGCCGTCTGAACGCTGGAAACCAATCCTTGCTTCCTATTGTATAGCCAACCAAAACTCTCTCTGAGTTACGCATAGTCACTAAACGCTACAAAAATGGCAAAAGGATGGTTACTCACCTTAAAATGTGTGGTTCTGTTCAATAATAATGACATCAAAAACCTAAAATTACCTCAAAAGTACTGTCAGCCAGCCTTACATATCACAGAGTCCCCCAGTACAATAAAAACAATT
Source organism: Trichobilharzia regenti (assembly GCA_944472135.2). Classification (NCBI taxonomy): domain Eukaryota; kingdom Metazoa; phylum Platyhelminthes; class Trematoda; order Strigeidida; family Schistosomatidae; genus Trichobilharzia; species Trichobilharzia regenti. Next base: position 22,665,058 of record OX235262.1, on the reverse strand, counting down.
ACTGCAGAACAAAATAAATTAACTAAACTTCAACCGTAAGAGGTGGGATCAAAGCTCAGTCGGCGAGAATCACGCACTAGACAATTCTCGCAGATAACTGAAGGTTAGAATGACCCTGACTCACTGAAACACAGTTGCAGCTGTAAAGCAATACGCTATCACTGTCGTCGTACAATCATAAAGAGGAGCACTAAAATTAAAGACAAAACAAGGAGAAAGTGAAACAACTATCTGCAGTCTAGGAAAAGACGGATAGTAATTACAAAGTTGAGACATTCAGACAAGTGTCACTATTGTAATACGATCTTTCAGGAGAGATTTTCCAAACAAGTATTCACTAAAAGATTATATGTCTAGCTATTGTATGCTTTGAAAGGGAAGGCACATAGCCATGGTATTAAAAGAGATTGGATAGACCGCTTTTGCATGCATAGTTCAGGGTTTTCCTCGAGTAAAGCAAGATCTCCTGGTACGTGACAGAAGATATGGGCGGAAATCCTTTGAACGACTTAGCCTGACCTCATATATATCACTGAAAGATTTTTCTGTTAATGTCAAATTTATAAATAAGGAGTTTCTCGAGGATCCTCAAGGGAAGATATGAAGTACTGAGAAACTAACAGAACAATTCCCCTGGGTAAGTATTCCAAACATGTTGTCTGCCATACTGCCAGAAGTTCAACTGTGTTAAGATCTTCATTCTTCTGCATTCGAATAACCTCCCACTACCTAGTACACCTTAGCCTCATTTAATACGTGACATTTTATGTTGTAGTCACAAAAGTGAAGTGAGCATTATTCACTACTACACAGTTATATATTTGTTAAGTTCATTTATGTTTCAATGTTCATGAATGCATGATGTCAATCATTTCAATTTTACAGGGTTATCCAGGTTTTATGGGCCCAAAAGGAGATAAAGGTGATGCCGGTTGTTTCGGAGATCCCGTAAGTAGTATTACCCTTTAGTCAGATATTTGAGTAAAGAAAATTACACTGTTTTGCTTTCCCTTAGAGTTTATACTATATTATGAAATACACAAGATTTGTTTGCTCTTGAATTTGTTTCTTCCTGTTTCGCATCAGGATATGTTCACTGGTAAAAAAAATTTACATTTGACAGCTGATTAAGATTGAACTTTCATGGCATTTCTGTCAACCTCATGACATTTTGGTAGTTTTATTCACACTACTCATAGTAGTTTAAAATGAACTGCTGAAAATAAATCAACAGATCGTAAACCCTACAGAGTTTCTTAGGGGATTATGTATGTGCTATTTGAGTACAGGAGTAACTGTTCACTGCAAGTATCTTGAGTGTGACATGTTTTGATGCATTAACTCTTTTCATTATTATTGTTATTATTACCATTTATGTATACAGCATAAAGATTCATATCTGAAACATATGTTGTAATATAGTATATGTGGGTTTCTATGTTCCACAACAGGTCAGAGTAGCAATAATGGCTGAACTTGTTTCTTCTGCACTCAGACTACGGGCTGTTTTAGTTGAATTACAATAGCCTCCGCTGTTTGGCATATTCAATTTGTAGAGGCTTTCATCAAAGTATTTAGTACCTGATGGATGATAGAATTAGATCTTTCAATTCTGTATGCATGAACTGTTCCTCTACGAAAAGACGAAGTGTAACAACAGAAAACAAGAGCCAAGCAACAGATCGTTTATTCAGGAAATCAGCACATATTTATAGATTTTCATGTACATTATTGTAGATTATTGTTAGCAGAAAAACAAAGTCTTCTGATTGGTTGTTTCCCGCTGAAAGTTAATCTTCCATCTCTTTGTGGCCATTTATTGAAGTTCAGATCATCTATATGCTAATTGTATCCGCCTATGCAAAATGTGCTGTGGTTGGTTGTTGAATCAGTCTTTGTTCTAAATTTCCTCACGACCAATATTGAGAACATAAACACTGACGTAAAATTACTGTCTACCAATCTGGCTAGCAACCAGCTCTCACCAAAGAAGTATATAGGCTAATAAGCTCCTATTGTATCTACCAGCTTAGCTGCTCCTGTGGAGATGGTTATACTGGCCATCATTCTAGTAAATTGGTCTTCCATACTGGGGAAACTGCTTACTAATCTGTTCTATTCATTTAGTAAGGCTATGCCCTATTGTTACTGCAACCTCTTAAAGTATGACTAAATTGAAACACTGGATACACGTAAACGGTATCTTGGTGAAATGGGTTCAAATGGTTGGAAATACCCACCAAGTCAACAGAGAGAGAAAAGAATAGGAAGCTCAACAAACAGATATCTTCTTGGCGACTCCATCCTCAAAAGTTGCTGAACAATCACACTTTTGTGCATAAGTTCACATTAGTTACAATCAGTATTATATTCAACGGTGGTTCAGTGGTAGAGCGTTGGCCGACAATGTACGTGATCCAGGGTTCGAGTCCCGGCGAAGGGGTGAAGAAACAAATCAATGAAAATTAATAAACCTAACAGAATCAGATACATAGTAAATGTAGGCGTTGGACTAGTTTCTTCTGAAAGCATAGCTCCAGCTTTTCGATGCATGAGACGAAGGCTTCTAAAGTACAAAGAAGTCAGAAACCCACTGTTTTTGGTTTAATTTTGCTCACTTTGCAAATGACATTGAGTCGTTGAGTCAGTTGAGATTCGGTTACAGGTTTTGAAGAGGTGTTCAATCATAGCGTTCCTGATGGAACCAATGCTGTCTCTTCGAAGCTATACTTGTAAATGTTCGCTAACATGTTTCGAAAGGATACGCATAGAATGACCTACATACCTAGCTTCACGGGATCAGATGAATCGATATATGTGCACACTGGATTGGTCATATGCGGGAGTTTGTTCTTCAAATTGCTTATAAGCTGTAGGTCTCTAGATAACATCACTCTCAGTGTAGAAGCGGAAAGGGTATTCCTTAGTAGACTGTAGTAGACTGTAGTAGAGATTCTCCTATTTATAATATCTGCCTGCCGCTCAGTTAACCCTCCTGTCTAGATTCATATACAGTGTTTTCTTCGGTACAGAACTGCATTCTTCTCAGTCTGATTTTGGTTTCATGTTATTCTCCACACATCGTGACGGTTATTCATTTCTTATTTTCTTTTGTTTCCTTTCTTCATTTTATTTTGTTGTTAGCATTCATAAAATCTATCTATTTAGCAAAGATTCAAACTATGCTATACTATTTCTTTACAGGGAGAAAATGGATTACCAGGAGATTCTGGAAGACCAGGGATAAAAGGAATGCCTGGATTTCCTGGTTCTAAAGGTCTCAAAGGAACTTCAGGATGGGGTGCAAGAGGTTTACGTGGACTTCCCGTAAGAATGAATTTCTCATTAATATGATAAATTTTGTTTTATTTAAGCTGCCACTTTCTGGGAAATAAGTCAATGCAGTTAGATGATAGTAAACTATATTTTTTTCTTGTTCGAGTGCAGACGTCTAGTGATCAGTGGCATAAAATGGACGGATGACGTATACTCACGTCAGGTTTGAGTGATTAGATTACATTGCGCCTTATAGTTGTAATATACCTCTCTGAATTCCGTTATTTTCCAGCGTCTTATGGGTGATATTAAAATTGCTAAATACAGGTTTTCATAAAATATACGGACTTGTGTGTATAAATTCACTTATTCCCCAGTCACAGGTCGGACCTTTTAAGGAACGTCACGTGTTTTGCTTTCCGGCGAATAATGCCACTTCTTTTAAAACTGACGGCTTCAAAAGTAGAGACATCTAATTAATTTACTTGTCAGATTTCTGTCACAAACCAGAATCAGTTAGAGAGAGAGCATTAATGACTAGGAGACACTGGGTAACTGTTTCGTCCTACTTTCTTGAGAATCCTCAGCAGTGCAAATCCATGACTCTGCCAAGGGTCGAACTCAGAAGTTTCACATCAAGCTTGTTCACCATTCAACCATTTAGGTTGACCCGTGAATTCTAACGCTTGTGAACCGACGATATAGCCGTAATCTTGACCAGTGTCTTCGATCAGTATCCTTTTTACCTTCACATAGTGGACCCTATTGGTTAAGACTCCTCACTCAGTACAACTTCACGATATGCATTTAGTAGCCATCAGTGACCTTGGAATTGCTATTCACATCATAGGATCTGCGGGGATTTTGAATTAATTTCAGCTCCACTATGAATAAACTTTTATTTTGATAAAATCACACAATGTTAAACAGTAATGTTTACTGATGACCACACTTTGAGCACAAATTATTGCTGCTCAAAATCATATCACACAACTTTCTTGCTTCGTTTATATACATCAGTAAAAATTGATGATTAGACATTTGAATAAAATCAATATAAGATACAGTACATTCGGAAATAATAATAGTGTTATCAATAAAATACAGTCAGATGGGAAATAAGATGTTTTTTACACTAAAAATAAGTAACTTGTTAGAAAGTTATAATATGAATGGAATACATTTTAACATTATGTATTATCCTTCTCTGATATGACTGGTAATAATATCTTCCATATCTCTGGTATTTGCGTTGAGTCATTTCTGTTGCATGTGTTGGGTGTAGACTTCATGATCCAGGCAGGATTCAATAATCAACCTCTCTCTCCATCTACCTATATTACTCTTTAGAATTTCGACTCTATCCCACCCTGTTGTGTGGTTGTGTGTTGTTCATGCATGTAGTGTGGTTGCTGAGTTTTTTCTAAATTACTTATCTTCACGGGTAAGTTCAATCATTCTAACCTTAGCTAAATTCTTATATTCTCACAATCTGACTACCACCGATCTACTAGTTTGACCCTCTACCACAGTATTAGATGACTGGAGGCAATCGGCAGAAAGCCTTGCTTCACCTAGATTTCTTACTAGTTGGCAATCACAAGTCAGCAAGGTGTATGCATGAGCTTTAAGGAACAATTCATGTGCCTTCTGAGATTCGAACCTGTGTCACCCAGTGCCACCCAGCCTGATAATGATCACACTGCAAACTTGACTGATAAAATTCAGTCTGCACCAAAGAAAGGATTATACACACATATTACACTAGTCACTATCCAGTGTCCAATCAAAAATACTCTACTACAGTGCCTAAGTTTTATCCTAATATTATTAATTTTAGCTGTTAGATTTTAATATCACAACCAACATCTTTTTCTGATAATACAACAATCTAGTAAATTTTTTGCCTGGTTTCAGGAGATATTTAGAGCATTTTATTCGAATTCTGTCGTCTACACACGCACACACACACACTGGCTTTCATTAGGCACTGCCTTTTAATTGTTAGACATGAAGTTAAACATCACACTGTTTATTATGATTAAAAAAGAGCAAACTGGAACGAAACAGGAAATGTTAGGCAGAAAAACATGTTAGCTGATGAAATTCACAGGGGAGGTTGGGATGTGGGGAGGGGGATAAATTAGCTTGTTAAGTGATTAATTAATTATTTTATCTATTCATTGAGCGATTATGTTAATTATGTCCAAAATAGGGTATTTATACTCATTTTTGGATAATTCATATAAAAGGTGTAAATCGAGAATTCACAAGAAAGATAACCATGGCTATTGAATTGAATTCAATGGCCAAATAGAAGAGTAAATATAAGGACTACTTATGAAACTGCTAGTATCAGAACTGAGTGATTGATAATGCCGTTATGTGAATGCTTTAAACTATAATTCAGACGGAAATCAAACCCATAATTGTTAGATGAATGATGCATATATTCATCTAAATGAATATAAATGACATTCTTGAATTGAATTCTTGATTTTCCCGTCGATTGATTGGACCGAAGTGCTCGGTCTCAGGTTGACATGTCGGCTTCTTGTGCAGATGCTCCGACGATGTCTGGGGATTTGATTTGTATATAATTGGTGGATGGTGGCTAGCAGTGGAATCCAGGATGCGCATTTCGTCCTAATTTAGACTCGTCATCTGGATGTACCTGCATTTCTCAGTGAGTGATGATGTTCCCACCGAGGCTCGAACCCAGTGCCCATAGTTTCAAACGCCAGCTGACGAGTCCCAATTGGGACGAAATGCGCATCCTGGATTCCACTGCTGGCCACCATCCACCAATTGTCTACTAATTAAATACCCAGACATCGTCGAAGCATCTGCACAAGAAGCCGACATGTCAACCTGAGACCGAGCACTTCGGTGCAATCAATCGACGGGAAAATCAAAAAAACAAAAAAAATTCAATTCAATAATTAATATATGACCCGTTGCACAAGAGGTGGCTCTCGTGGCCCAAGTGGTCTAGTGGATAACGCTTTGGCGTTTGAAACTATGGGCACTGGGTTCGAGCCTCAGTGGGAACATCATCATTACTGAGAAATGCAGGTACATCCAGATGACGAGTCCCAATTAGGACGAAATGCGCATCCTGGATTCCACTGCTAGCCACCATCCACCAATTGTATATAAATGACATTCACTTGAGATCCATTGACGTCATTAATCATGTTTTTCAGCCCTCCTCAAAAGCCTTCAATAAAATCGGTGTGGATCCATGAAATGAGATCCGAAAATCATCAGAAGGGTTGACTCTTTGGTGAATATATCCAAGAGGTTACAAGGAGATTCAACCTTTCCACTCACCTTCGTGTATTATAGATTCTTGTTTCACCAGTCGAGTAATAATAGGTATTAAAGTACTTAACTTTCTTTCGACTATCCTCTCAACGAATCCTTACTGTAAAGAGGTATCATATTTTCCTGAGAAATATCGGAATCATCAGCCTACATTCCCTGACACTAAGTCGTCTCAAACAAATTGTACATATCCATCAACCGACCTGCTGATTCTTTTTACAATCATCACACCTTCACATGAACAAATGTTTTCTTTCCTGATCAAACCCACATTCAAGCAATACTGGAAAACTTCAGCCTCACTAAATTTCAAATGTGTCTGCGTTAGAGCAGGCATTTGACTCGAATCAAGCAGAATAAAAACTACAACTCATGCAAATAAATCTCATTGGAGCATTAAAGGTCGATGATGCGACACACTCAACTGATAGTTAGTAGTGCTTAAAGTTTAACTTGTCCGGAATACAGAAGGGAAATATCTTATGGGCGTCTTCCAGTGGAATGGATATCCACAAAATTTCATCAAACGATATCAACCCTCAACCCAACTAACTAGCTCAAGAGCACCCAGTGTAAGCACAGAAAACACAGAAAATTGTCTTATTATAGATGAAGAACTTTTCTGAAATCACTGCGAGACTATTCAAAACCTTTAGAATCGATAATAATAATTAAAATAGTTTAATTGAATTTTAGATTTTCCCCTCGATTGATTGCACCGAAGTGCTTCGTCTCAGGTTAACATGTTGGTTTCTTGTGCAGATGCTTCGATGACGTTGAGCATGTAATTAGAGTTTAATTGGTGGATGGTGGTGACTAGTAGTGGAATCCAGTTCCAAATAGGACGAAATGTGCATCCTGGATTCTACTGCTGGTCGCCATCCACCAATTAAATAATAATAATAAATATAACAGATTTATTTTGAACGGTGTTTATATAATGTACAGAATTTTCAGCGCAGTTTACTCAATAGTAGTTTCTCTTTATGCGGATCTTCAACTAATGTAGTAATTGACAGTAGATCGCTTGACCCAATGTTGTCTGACCTGAGAAGGGAACGGATCCTCCATGTTGTTTCTTCTTTGTCCACTTCAAAAAAAGCTAAACATTTGTGTATGAAAGCCAATTAAATAAGGGGTAGGAGTACAGTTTGTAACTCATGGACATAAGTGAATAACTAAACACCACAAGCAGTTGGCTCCATTTCTCAGAGAGTGACAGTTTCTAAGAAAATCCGAAGAACAGTTACCTCGTGTATTGCCACCCACGAACGATTATGCATGCTTCTCCTCAAGTTGAGGAGAAACTTACTAGTTAGCAGCTTGTAAATATGTTAAATACTTGCGACAGTATAAAAAAGCATTAGAAGTCATGTTTTCATTAGATTAAAAAAACTGAACAAGAGGAATTTTGTGCATTACGATGATGGAGGTCTTCGATAGCCCTCCTTTTAAGCATGCCAACTTAAGATGTCATCCACAAGCAAACAAATCGACTTCAATTTGTACTGTGTCAACCAAACGATGCAATAATGAAAAAAAAGAAAAACCAAAACACCAACTACAAGATAAATTGCAACACTTGTGAAAAACACTATATTAGCCAAAGTGAGCGCCCTCTTTGTCCTTGCACCCACGAATGCATAAACTTGCTTGTCAAAATACCTGTTATATATTTCCCTCATTTCAATTGAGGAGAGGTAAAAATTATAAAAAGGAAACATCGGAAACTTCAGGTGCTCAGACAAATCTACAATCAAGCAATTCATAAAAAAGAGATGCCACTCTGATGAGTGGTCAACTATCTGGCAAATAAAATAATCAGTACCACTAAAAGTGGACATAAGGGTGATAAAGTATACAGAAATAACCAATCACGATTAAGGGCACTTGGAAAGATGGCTGATAAACTTCGGGATAGTTCTAAAAGCTCACTTCAAGTAGAAATCTGCACTGAATATGCCGTCTAGGAAGACAAAGCAAGCTTAGGTTAGCACTGATTGGTGCTTCATGATTTCCTGGTTGGGATCGAAGACATAGTTCGAATCGCTGTCTCGAAACGTTGTCCAATAAGGCGAGAATCGCAATCAATTGCAAATATGTTTCAACTTCCTTCTTTCTTCCCTTTTCGACAATAATTCGATGAATATTGTTTGGTCGTGTCAAATACAACTTCCTTCTTCCCAGATGAAGTCCTTCATTCCTCTACCTTTTTCATAATTATCGTTTGGCACATCTTATTGGCGCCATATTGTACCAGGTTTCGATTTTGAAATAAAATTCTAAAAAATAAATACAAGTATTGGTTTTGTAGGGTTTTTTGTTTGATTGCATGGAGGATTTCATCATGAGCTGACATCAGTTAGAGAACCATTGGAAAACCTGCAGGGTGTACTGGACATCTGTTTCGTCCTAGTTTGGGACTTTTCATCAGTACGCACCCACCGCCTGGGTTCGAACCCAGGGCCTTCTGGTTACCAGGAGACTTCGTATACCATTAAGCCACTGGGACCCGATCCAATGGTCAGCGCATTAATTCTAACTTCTGCCAATTCACGACATAGCGCTACCATTTCGCAATGTCTTCTTCAATGAGTTACTGCCTCGTCTTCGACCTTCCGTACCCTACTGGTCACGGCTTCTCACTAAAACCCCAGGTTAACGAATCCTTTAGCTAATACACTCTGTTGAAACATAATCAATAAAACAACAACAAAAATAGTTTTTCTACAGCCGTTATTGGTTATGAAGTATGATACAGCCTGTAGTGATTATAGGCGCCTTCATCAGTATGCATATAGTTGGAATGCTACATGTATACAGCTCAGTAAGCTGATGAATCTGATGAATATTTGAGGTGTTTACAAGTCTAAGACAATTAAGACAACACTTTATGCAAAGCATCAGACAGCAAATAAACTAGATTGGAGCTAATTCTAATTTATGACTTTTACTGAATCTCTTTACTGAAATCCACGTAGACTGTAAGACTTTCAGTGACGTGATTTCTCTCCATAAGCATGAATATATTGTTCTTTATGTAGTAAAAATATATATAAAAGAAACTTCACACTATTTATCTTTTTTAACCTTTTTTCTACCAGGGAGAACGGGGAAATATGGGCCCAATGGGAGATTATGTAAGATACTCGATTTTCATTCATCACTGTTCTCTAATGACTTCTAAGTAATCAGTTTAAGCTAATTAGAATATTTTGGTATTATTACTATTAAAGGTTACAAAATGGTATTTCTGTAATGACAGAAGACAAGGACCAGGCAACAGATCGTTTAGTGAGAAAATCAACATATATTTATGGATTTTTATTTACATTACTATTCGTTATTGTTAGCAGAGAATCAGCGTCTTCTGATTGGTTATTTTCTTGCTGAAAGTTATTCTGTACTACTTGTGACAGTTTGTTAAACAGTCCATTGATATATTTGCTAATCGTATCCGCCCACGTTAAGTCTGATGTGATTGGTTGTTGAGTTCCTGAAGGTTAGGCTTTATTATTGTTTTTTTCTCATGACCAAGATTTGGGAGGTAAACTTTGACGTAAATTGCTGCCTACCAATTTCGGCTAGCAGACAGCTCTCACCAGATTTCTACAGTGGTGCTTCTGACATTAGAATACTACCTAATAAAGTCCAACAGCTTTACAATCTTTTAACGACAAATGAACTTTTTCTCAACATCTCGTCTGAGATAGAATAAGCTCAGCTTATATAAATATTAACTGTTGTTGATATTATAGAAATTATCAAAGGGATCCAAGGTAGGTTATCAAAAGGATGAGGTTTTTAATCCCTTCTGTGTTCTGAGCGGAAGGTAGTGATTCAAGTTTGGGCTTTGAATTTTCAGTATAAGAGGAGTTTTTCCTACGGTAGAGTTTCTAGTCTCACATGCAACACTCCCCTACTTACCGGGGTTTGCTACAGGTCAATGAAGTGTATCGGCCGAGGACTGAACGCCGAACCAGTATTCTATGGCTTAACCACGAGGCGCAGTAATCTGAGTAGTTGTATGTTTATACGAGCCATTCATGTGAATGAGAAAATGCACCATTCATATCAGCAACCATACATTTTTAAACTTTAGGAAGAACACTTCATGACCTCGAAAATTATTATTCTCATAAGGTGAAGTATTTAAAAGTGCATTTGAAGGGAAGGTAGTTCGTGTTTTTTTCTTCAATGTACTTTATTTAATCTCCCTTTATTAGAGTAATTCTATATTTCTTTTTTTCACTTTAGGGTATACCTGGTCGACCTGGTCCAATGGGTGATGCAGGAAATCGTGGTATAATGGGTCCAAAGGTGAGTATCTTTTCGCTACATCGATCTGGATGCTTAGATTTGTATTATTATTATTACACTCTAGAAGATCTGAACTAGGCGATTGACACACAAACTTGAAGACCTAGAAGTGAAAACCAACAAGCTGACAGAAGCTGACAAGTGATAAGGAAAGGACTTCAAGGGAGAATAGAGAAGACAGACATAATGACGATGCCTAACCCAAAACAAGAATAATGCACAAATAACTATCAGCTGAAGACATTTGAGGGGAGTCATTGCTAAACTCATCTAGACACTATCGTTTCAACTGCAGGCAGCAGCATGGATGAAGATGTCAAAGCCAGATAGGTTCTCTGCAAGCAAGACAGACGTTCATCACCATGATATCAGTGTGGAAATCTGCCGCATTCAGTATAAAGAACAACATGCAGATTTTTAGTAGTAATGCCAAAACAGTCAGTGCTTCTATATATTCCTTAGACTTGGTGCTTACGTTACGAAAAGCATTTCTAACAAGCTACTGCAGACATCCAACAACATCTGCCTTTGCTGGCTCGACAATAGAAGTCAGCTTTCCTGTTAGAAAGGATGGGTGACAAGGAACTCTGGAGATAAACCAGCCAGAAGGTCCTGGCTTCGAACCCAGGCGATGGGTGCGTACTGATGAAGAGCCCCAAACTAGGACGAAACAGCTGTCCAATACTCTTTGTAGGTTTTCCAAAGGTTCTCTAACCAATGTTAGCTCATGATGAAATCCTCTAACCAAAAACCTATCACCCAACAAATATTCCGAACGAGGCGGAGATGGAAGGGACACACGTCAATAAGACCGTTGAATGAAATATCATGCTATGCCATCTCTCGAGAAGGGCACCAACGGGGAAGACCGTTGGCTCGGGGGAAAATGCAGCAGATCGTGTTAAGAGGAGATGATAACTTTTAGGTAGTCACGGGGTCAGCTTAAGACGACTGCGGAAAACACGATAAAATTGAGGTGTGCTTTTGAAGCCCTGTGTTCCAATCGGTTATTCAAGGGAATAATAATATGTATAGAAACAATTCTTGCCACCTATTGACACAGTTATTCTTGTAAAGCAATAAGTAGAAACATCTTCGTGTACTTTTACTACCAAATAGAAAATCAATAAACTGAGTTCCTAAGTACAAAAGCAAGTCAGATGTAAAGTATTTGAAGGCTTCTATGAATGGACAACGGAAAATCTGGATAGAAAGGGAAAAAAATCACATTCTTGATTTGCAAGTTAAACTGCAATTTACACAGTTCAAGGTGATGAGATTTCACTACAGCTTTCTCAACAATTCAAAATTATGCAAATTGGAATATGTCGGCTGCTTGATGCTATAAGTGGTAATCCGTATACCAAGCTTATTTGTATAAAACTTCATGCTACTGACTGACTGAATGATTGATTGAAAGTACTTGTTAGCAAAATTATCGAAGTGATCTAATCACTGGACGACCCTTTCGACCGTTTGGCACCAGGCTTATCAACGGTGTACCCGGTATTATTAAGCTCAGAGAGCTAAATCAGTTCAAATCACCCAATGCAAGTGGTATTTTACAAGAAGGGAAGCTGAGAAGAAAAGTTTGTCCACAAAGTCCTTTCCCTGTATTTACACTTGATTCTCATTGGGAAGATTATGAACATCAGTCAATACAACGAGCAATTATTGATTTTTCGACATCCAGAGATAAGCATTAGTGATGAAAATGAGTGCAACATAAAACCATAAACACTATCAAGGGCAGTCTGGCATAAAGCAGTCTTTGCTTTCTCAGTTTGTCAACTCTTGTATTCTACCACCTATCCCCCTTTACTGCTCCCCATTAATCTTTCCTGGACTACTTGAGAAAGACTTTGCTTTGCTGAGAAGGGCACTAAAAGCCGTTAGTAGGGCAAGTGGGGCATCGTTAAACCAACTGGTTAACACTATTGTGGATAGACATAAAATGTCATGTAAGAAACTAGCGAATACAGTATTATCAGACCCGGAGCATCCTCTCTATACGCAGCTGTTTCTTTGCATTTCGTCTGGTAGAACTAGAAGCAGCTATAGGAGGCTATATGCTAGGACTACCAAATACAAAACTCCACAATACCATATCTGGCACAGCTGTTATGTGATGAGAAATCCGTTAGGTATGACACGATAAACTTACTGCGGCACTCTAACAAATAATCCCATCAGTTTTTGTTTTCCTTTCCTCGTCACTACTACACTGTTGTTCTCATCTTCTATCACGCATCAACTTTATATTTCATATCCTGTGGTGCATTGTTTAAAATGTAAACGCTACGCTGTTTTTATTTATTCATCTATTTTTTTTGGTTGTTGCTTTTTGATTTTAAAATCTTATAAAATTTATGAGGTAATTAGATGAAATAGATTGTAATGCACGCTGAAAATTCCATACCTGTACCACAAATACTGTTTGGAATAAAGCTGTTAATATTATTATTAAATAATTGTCTCTATTCAGGGGAATCCAAGACAGTTAGAAAATAATTCAAGAAAGTTTGTATTTTTTATAACCCTTCTTACTGATTTCCAATATTTCCCTAAAAATAAGAATAAGGTATAGGTCACTATTCTTTCTTTTATTTCTACAGGGATTTAAGGGTGTACGTGGTATGCCAGGTATTAAAGGGCGTCCAGCAGCACCTATTACAATTGAAGGCCAAAAAGGCGATAAAGGTCAACGTGGTCCACGTGGTCCCGATGGTTATCCATGCGCTTTGGATATACATGCACAAATTGGACCACAAGGTCCTCCAGGCCCAACAGTAAGTAGACACACATCTGCACATTAATTTCATATTCATAATGTTATCATATGCAAACGGAATGTATTATAAATGGTTATTCTCTCCACTTTTCAGGGTTTTAAGGGGACAAAGGAGATCGTGGATTGATTGGAGAATTCGGTGAAGCAGTGAGTTGAACAGTTTTATGTTTATATTCATTAAATCTGAATATATGCAACGTTATTGCTTTGCATTTAACTGTGAAGTATCTTTTTTCAATAGTTTAATCATTTCCATTTCGACATTAGGAAAATACAGTATTCAGCCAAGAAACTATATTCAACGAATTTATTATCAAGCTGCACAATTGTACAAGCAAAACAATTGATACCATCCATATATGGAATAGTGTATAGGATGTATAGATGTTGGAAGGGAGTGTACAATTATAGGGTTAGTAGGCTAATATAAAATGCTACATAACATGGTGTAAAATTTGATAAGATAGAATTCAACCCGGTAAAAAAACAAGTAGGACAATTGGAAGCAGTACAAAGTGAGAATAATAATAATCTTAGTAATGAGAGAGAGGTACATAGACTAACTTAAAAGCAAATGACATAAATAAAATAAAAATACATAAGTTAATGTCTACATGTCTACAATCAGGGCAGAAATAGGGATTGTACACACTTCTTTCATGAACGACAAACCTCCGCTGTTTTTAGAAGTCTGTAACGAAGAAAACCGTGGCAGTCAATGTGAATTCGACAAATGCCCTTAAAATGACGGTAGGGGTTGGTAGAGTAATGGAGGTCGATCAAGTGATCTAGAATAGAGCTTCTCCCTTGTAAAGCCATGGTGGTACATGTTATTATATCCTTGTGGAATTCATTCTCTGGCTGCGGCCAACGTACCTTGCTCCAGAAGAGCAGGTGAACTGATGGATATACTTGGAGATGACCAGACAAGGCAGCTTATCTATTAAATTTGTATGTTGTCTTCAAACGATACATCTTTGTACGCCTTACTTGTAAGAAAGTAATTTTTAGATTTTTTTACTCCTATACGTTCCCAGTGGAACATAGGGCTTCAAGCTAGAGGCTTGAAGTTTCGGTAACATTAGTGTTTATTTTTAAGGGATGAGGTTACTAGCCTCCCGCTCAACCTTCCCTCTTTACTAGTCCTACTACCGGTTTAGCGAGGTAAAGTAGTGCGTCGGCCTGGAATCGAACCGCGGAACACATGCGTGGTTGACGAGCATCCTACCGCTGCACCACCGAGGCAGATAAGTTTTCAATTTTACATGGTTCAGTTATTTCTGATAAAAATAATAACCACCACAGTTGTGGTTATGGAGAAGTCATAAAGTTACTCAGTCTACCGAGAGAAAAATAGCCACTATACATTAGACAGGAATAAAATATCTTATAAATTTCCTTGTGATTACTTTGAAATTTTTCAGTAGACATCAACATTTTTGAATAGAAACATCTCCTCCACTGACTTACATGTTTATTTTGCTCTTCATAAATATTATGTATAATGATAATTCACTTTTTTGTTTCCTCACTATAGGGTTTTGACGGCCCTCCGGGAATGCCTGGTGAAAAAGGACTTCCAGGACGTCATGGTGACAGGGTATGTTAACGATATTTTAAAACTTGAATCCTGTAGCATGTGAAAGTTACACAATAGAAAGTAATTTTATATTATTATTATTGTATCCTTTAGTTCCTAGAGGAACATAGGGCTTCAGCTGCACGCCTCCATTGCCTTCGGTTTTCTGACAACTTTTTCACCCTGCTCCAGGTCTGTCCACATGCTTTCATCTCCTCCTCGCATGACCTCCTCCACGTCACCCTTGGACGACCAACTCGCCGCCTCCCTTCCGGGTTCCACTCGAGGGCTTGTCTAGGGATGTCACTTGATGGTTTCCTCAGAGTATGGCCAGCCAATCTATCTCCATTTCTTCCTGCCTATTTGTTGCACAATCGGTTCCTGCAGGGTTGATTCGCTGACTGCCTGAGATCCCTGTTGCTGATCGGTTCTGGTCATCTGATCTTGAGTATTGAGCGGAGACAGCTGTTAATGAAGGTTTGAAGTTTGTTTGAGATGCTCTTTATGACTCGCCAAGTCTCTGATCCGTATAGTAGCACTGACTTCACATTGGAGTTGAAAATCCGGATCTTATTTTTGATGCTGAGTGCTGTTGACCTCCACACAGATTTGAGAGTAATGAAAGCTTGTCTTGCTTTTCCGATTCTGGCTTTGATGTCCTCGTCAGTTCCGCCTGTAGTTGAGACGATGCTTCCCAGGTAGGTGAAGGAGGTTGTTTCTTTCAGGTTCTTCCACTTATGCTGATTGTTGTCTGTTGTTGTTGTTGATGTTGGCTAGGAATCTTCATCATCTCTGTTTTATCTATGTTCGCGTGAAGTCCTATCTTTGATGCTTCTTCTGCCAACTTGTTACTTTTCACTTGCATATCTTCCAGTTTATGGGAAATCAGACATACTATTCATGTACTATTCATGTAGTTTATTGATAGGGTCATGATCAGCATTTTATTAGGAATTTATCTGAAAGACTGATTAGTGAACGAAGAATACTCTTCTCGATATTTCCTTCATCAAATAATATAAATCAATAAGTTCATCGTAAAAAGCACCTTGTTGAAGCAGTGAGGTTTGAATAAAATATGCAACAGTGGATTTTCATTTTATATACTATGTCACTCTATGCTACTAATGAATTGTTGATATGTACTATTTTTTAGGGTCGACCAGGAGATACAGGCTATCCAGGATCACAAGGAGAACCGGTGAGAAGACTGAAATTTGATCTAACTAATTATGCATTTGAATAATTATTTTAAATTTGATGAATATTATAACACTATTATTTGAATTGGTTCAGAATTAAACAAAGGGCTTCAACAATACATCTGAGTTTCATCCTGTTCTTTGAAGTCCTTTTTAACCGTAAGCTATCATCTTCTCCTCACACGATCCCTGTATGCCATCATCAAGACCACGCCCAACGCCCAATGCGCAATAGCCTGGGCGCACAATGTCATTCGACGGTCACCTCAGTGTCCGTTCCATCCATCTCCATTTCCTTTGGAATAGATTCTTGATTGGTCTATCTCCAGAGTTCTATGTTGCTAATCCCTTTCGGGCTATCTGACCTTCGATATGAAACGAAGGTAGATGTTGATGAGTGTCTTCGGAAGCCCGTTTGAAATGCCTTTAATGATACACTAATATTATAACCTTCCTTTATTGCATCAGAATGTATTTACATTCCCTCCAGGAATCATCCATCAAACATGTAAATAAAAGTGGTGTTTTGCAAAATGAACTCAAATCCTTCTTGTGGAAGTTGTGAAAACCACCAGTTCCAATACATGAAAATTTTAAGCAATATCACTACCTAAGTTCCTGGTACTAGATTCAAGTATTTCTAATCAGATTAGCGTTAGTTATTCTAGAAACGCTAATTTGTCGTAGAAGTTTATGTGTGAGTTTGGTTGCACACATGATAATGACCACCTCAAATTAACTTATTGAAATATTTTTGAGTTGTTAAACTATTCTGTTTTGCAAAAAAAAGTTGACTTGAAATGGGGACACTGTGCTGGACACATGCACTGATCACGAATACTGCATGACAACGCCAGCAACACTATACGACAGCTACCTGTTTGCTCAAACCACACTACTTAAGCGAGAACACACAACGATGTGGGTTGTAAAGCAAAAAGTGTAGGCGATAATGCATGATTTAAAAGATCACCAAGGATATGTCACTTAGCCTGTAATCATGATCAATAAAATACTGGGCATTATTTGACGGAGGCTAATTCTGATTGGCGTATTTGCAGGCTGAACATCGATCACTTAAGTAGGCCAGCTATGACCGGTTAATTTACAGATTGGATGTCAATCACCGTATCACCAACAAGAGATAATTCATTGTTTATCTGTCTGAGGGTGACGTCAGTAACAAATTAATAAACTCACCAGGCGGTACAGTAATATTAATAATAGTAATATAAGTAATCACTGGATGCCAGTCACCTTAGCTCTCAAAGCTTTATCATTGATCAACGAATATTAACTCCATTTGTAACAATGTCACCAGTCAAGTGTTAGGATACTCTTTTGATAGTCTCAAATCACCAGCTATACTAGCCTTACTACTGGCCTAGAGAGGTCAAAGAATGCGTCGGTGGCCGAGGATAGAACCCTGGACTATGCGAGGCATGGCTGGCTAGTGTCCTACGGTTGAACCTCCGACGCACATAAAAGATATTTCACACAACCCTAGTTCTGAAAACACACACTGTAAATATGAATGTATTTAGATAAAGGATTCAAACGTTAACACATGGTACTTTCTGAAAGCATGTCAGCAGTATTCTGAGGATTTCCGATAACTTTCGATAACAGATTGCTTTCTGCCTACAATTTCATTGGGAATGTCAACAACGGTTGATTTTAATGTTCATCAATTAAAATATGTCAATCTACATCTGCTTTCAGTTGCGTAGCGACATTTTCAACTATACTTGTTTTTTTAATATAATCTTTGGTAGTATGTTTCTACAACCTCGGTAAGCAAGAACTTCCTGCATCACACAGAAATTTCTACTGAATGCTTGAATCCAACTGCCCAAAACAGATGTTCCACATATACTAAGCTAAGAGTCACACTGGTGATATTACTCAGTTCCCCAGGTTAATGCAGATCATGCACAAATTTAACTCTAAATACGAGCAATTAAATGGAAATGTACGCTCACATGCATGTTCTCATGAAGCTTCTGATATTCTGCTGGGTTTCATTTTGTCTGAGTCTATCGACAACGTTTCAAATGTCTTGCCTCCACTGAATATATATCACCGTATATGAGAAAACAGTCTTCATCAAAGAAGCAAACTTAAATCTTCGCAAAACTGTTTACTCACTGAATTAAAACTGGCTTATTATACTTCACTATTTCAGGGTAAACGGGGTCTGGATGGAGAACCTGGTCGAATAGGCGAAATCGGTCCAAAAGGCGATACGGGACCTCCTGGCATAGATGGTGAACGTGGTCTTAGAGGTCCAAAAGGCAAACCTGGGGTAAAAAATAGTGATTTTTTCAAATATGTTTTGTGATTTAAACATGAAAAGTGTTCATATCATAATGTAGACAGTTGTTTGAGTGAAAAGTGTGGTGAGATCGTATTGGTGAGAACTAAGCAGAATTAAATAAATGATTATTAGTGTTACACAATGACGTAAGATTATCAAAATCCCTATTGATTTTAGCACCCGTTAAGAACTCTGATTGATTTCATTGAAGTTTTATAGTAAACAGGAATGATCCGTACAGTGTTTTAATTATTCTGTGTGCGTATGGGTATGCGTGTGTGTTTGTGTTAGTCTAACCCAACTTTGATAAACCTTCAAATGGAAGAAATTCACACGTTGCTTACATGGTACCATTATAATGGTTAAATGATATCTGCTGACTAAAAACACTGACCAAATACGTGTGACATTAAGGTTCTTATGAAACGAAAAAAATGACTGCGTTTTCGCATTCTTTTCAAAACTGATAAGACGATGGATACGATAAACGTGTACATTTTTTGAAAGTTATTTCTCAATCAATTATTCATTACTACAATTATTACAGAAATTAAAATAACACTGACTCTAGATATGATAGAAAAGATTTGTATCTGAGATGGATGATTTTGGTGTGGTTGTGTTCTCTGAGCTGGATAGTTAATTTGCGAAGCTTTCATCACCCTACTAGGTGACATCTTCAGCGCATACTTCAATTTGAAGTATGAAGTATGAATTTGAATTAAATTGAAGTATGCGCTGAAGATGTCACCTAGCAGGGTGACGAAAGCTTCTTCTATACTTTGGTTTGTAAGGGTTAGTTATGTTTTTACGAGTTGATCACGGATTGATATCAGTTAGAGAACCATTGAAAACCAGCATTGGAGTACTGGACAGCTGCTGTTTCATCTAGTTTGGGAATCGTCGGCAGTACGCATTCACTGGGATTCGAACACAAGACCTTCCGGTTACAAGGCGAGCTCGTATATTATTCAGCCACTGGGACCCGATTCAATGGCAGTCCATGAATTCTAACTTCTACCAATTCGTGATTTGGCGCGACCCCAACCAATGTCATCAACGGGACATCCATCCTCACACGTGACATCTAAATGAACCTCCTGGTCACGACTTCTCCCTAGAATGCTTCTCAAATTAACTACCAGCTCAGAGAACACAACCGCACCAAAATACTGAATCTACTTAATTTTCTTTCAGAGTAAAAAGTAAGTTTTGTTTTTTAGAAAAAAGAATATCTGTTAAACAGCGCACTGAGAGTGACATGATATCGGTAGGGGGTAGTGGAGAGATGATCAGCGCAGTGTAGCAGAAAGTTGTAAAAACACTCTCGTTTCTGTGCTCAATTTATGCACTACCAGTGAGCATTGCCTCTTATGTATAAAAAAGTTGTAAACGCTTTTGCCAGTTCAGTATAGTTTAGTATAAGAACAACAAAGATCAACGAAAAGTCTCTTTTCGGAGGAGATTCATTCAGTCAGCTGTACAATCGCATTTAGATATAATTATTTTTGTGTGTGTGTGTGTACATAAGGGCTGTCAAAAAAAATAATAAAATAAATATCATCAAATCAATGTGAACCGTGATGGCTAGCTACCAAGAATGGTGGCCACATTACAAACCTAATTGATAGATTATAGGATCTCAGACAGGTAGTTACCTCGGGTTCTAGTGAGAAGCCGTGACCAGTAGGGTGCAGCAGGTCGGGTGTGAGGACAACTACTCGTCGGATACATTGGCTAGGGGTCGCGCTATGTCGTGAATTGGCAGAAGTTAGAATTCATAGGCTGGCCATTGGATCGGGACCCAGTGGCTTCATGGACTACGACGTCGCCTTGTAACCAGAAGGTCCTGGGTTCGAACCCTCTGTGGTGGGTGCGTACTGGTGGAGAGTCCCAAACTAGGACGAAACAGCTGTCCAGTACTCCTAGGTTTTCCAGTGGTTTTCTAACCAATATCAGCGAATGATGAAATCTTATAACCACTCAAATCCCTACAAACCAACACTTGAATACCTAACTGATAGAATTCAGTCTGCACCGAAGAAAGGACTAGACACATCACACTAGTTACTAGTGTCCAATCAAAATATCCACTACCCTCCTACCGGAGGTCAATCGCGAGCCTGAATAGCTAGCACAGTGATAACGTCTCTGACTGCAGCATTCACTGAGTGACACGGTTCGAATCTCAGGAGGGACATGAGTCGTTTCTTCAAGGCTGTAGATACGCCTTGCTGACTTGTGAGTATGAACTAGCAGGAAACCCAGGTGAAGCAGGGCTTCTCGTCAGTTGCCTCCAAACATCTAATATCATCAATATAAAAATTGGTCCGGGTTAATGTTTACATCATCAAAATGTTCCTAAAATGTAATGAATAATCAAATTGTAATTAAGAGGGGTGGGTGAAGACTGATAGGTATTGACAAGGGTTGTGTAATATGAAATAGGGTGCCTAAAAAATTGATTACTTAATAGGTAGAAAGAGTAAATAAAGGGTTGGTTAAGAAGAAATTGTTACTTAGATGCCATAAAAAATTCAAAATAACATTTAAGAAGACAAAATATTATTAACAAAGTCGTAGGACTTGAAATTATACCCAAGATAGAAATATGGGGGTCGAGGATTTTCTTTTGTTTGCATAAATCAGGGTTTTCTATCTGGATCGCAATACAAAGTATACGGAAGTTGACCATTTTCAGGAGGCTTCTTTTGAGTTTGTAGATGACTTCGAAAGAATTCTCCTAGCATACTGAGTGACCAGTGCTGACTATATGTTCAATTATGGAACGCTTTATTGATCCACTGTTACCTTTTCGTAGGCAAGCGGGATAATGTTCCTTGACTCCTTTGGATAAAAACACGCATCGACAGACCTAAATATTCGGCGCCAGTTGAGCAAGTGAAGTGATCAGTTGGCTTGAATACAAAGAACATCCTTAGCATTGTTTCCCCTAGAATGATCCAGTTTACTGAGTTGTTTCACTGACAAAAGTGAAGTTTTCAACAAAAACTATGCATTATCCATGAGAGTTAGTTTCTATTCCTTCTAAGAGTTGTAGTTCATTCCCTTTATTCGTTGTAGTTTAGGTGTACTCGTCTTTTAGTAAACATTATTTCCAGAATATTTTGAAAATACCAGAAAGAGTGCTAAAACACAGCTACAAAGAGATCTTGCATTAGGCCCAAAGAAGCCCTTGCTTTTACAAGTTCAGTCTCTCGGTGATAACATCAGTAAAATAACAACACAGAATCTAAAGAATGTCGTAAAAAGAGCATTCCCTGAGGCATAAGTACAATGTCTCTTCATAACCCTTCCAATCCTGTGTTGGAGAAATATGGATAAACTACCTAACTTCGTCTCCTATATATGTATCTACCAGTTCACCTACTGTCGTGGAGTTAGTTACATCAGGTGCACTATTAGGCAGGTTTATCACCGTATTTCCGAATATCGTCCTGCATGGTTAAGTCAGGGTAGATAAGATCTATGCGGAGCTCTGTTTTTAGCACATCCTGTAGATAGTAAGCAGAAAATTACTACTAATAAACCATCTTATATGATTTTGTAGTTTTCAGTGGACCTATCAAGCGAACAGTTGAAGCCCATATTGACACCAATTCAAATGAGCTTGTAAAACGGTACGGGTTTTTTTCCGCTATACCGTAACCGTCGAGATAGAAAATCCGTGGGCCTTACATGTATGATATAAAAGCAATTGACGTAGTTATACGATGCATCTTATTATGCAAAATTTAAGCCCCTTCATCATTTAATTTCTCTTATATTTTCATCAGCAGTTAGCAGTTATAATGTAAGTACAGAATTTATACACCGTATGTTAGAATATAATTCCATCTCACCAATAATAGCTGACATATTCATGGATTTTTTGGAAGATAATGCACTTACACCATTCAGGTCATCAATAAAATGTTGGTGGAGATATGTAGACGACACGTTAGTAATAACAGAAAGAAAACGATGTTAAGAAATTCTTCTCGCACATAAACAGTCATATTAACTCAATAAAACTCACCATGGAAATAGAAAATGAAATTGGGGAACTGCGTAGGTTAGACTGCAAAATACAAAAAGTAACAGATGATAGAATAAAAATGAAGCTATATAGAAAAACTACACACTCTGGAAGATTCCTTGATTATCACTCAGCTCATCCACTCACGGTGTAACAAGGATTAATTCAGGGTCTTGCATATATAATACGTAGAGTTACAACAACGCCAGAGGACTAGCGTAAAGAAATAAACATCCTAAGCAAAATGCTACTCGACAACAACTACCCTAGAGAATTTATCAAAGATAATATAAAAAAGAGAAAAAAGAGGATGAAACCGGAGAATGACAAGACGTGAGAATGCAAGAAAACAGTCACAATACCATACAAAAATGGTAAACCAGAGGCATTTCGAAGAAACCTCAAAAATATTGTGATTCGCACAACATTTAAATCAACGAATCTAATTAAAAACAAAATATATTAGCTGAAAGATACCATAAAAATGATGGGTAAAAAAAATGTGATTTACAAAATATCTTGTTCCAAGTGCCCGACTGAATATGTGGGGCAAACGTCCAGATCACTCAAAATAAGAGTGAATAAACATATACGCCTGACTAAAGGTCAACCAGCAGGAAGATAAGCTTATAAGAATTTAGAAAAAAAATTCATTTATAGCTGCACATGCATGGGATAAAGACCACAATATCGATTGGAACAATGTTTGTATTCGAAAAACTAATATGAACAAATGGAAAGAGAGACTTATAACGGAATCTATATTCATTAAGGTCACACCGGATACATGTTACAAGGATGATTCAGTACAACTGTCAACAACGTAGAATATAGTTCTGAATACACAAAAATGAATGAACAAAAAATGAACTGTATATATGAGTACAAGTCATAAATGTGTGAATTAAAAAACAAAACACTTCCAACAGTTGGTGTGTGAACACGATAGTAATTTTGCTCGAAATATTACGAATAACAAAACTTATCATTGTGTGTAAACGACTGAAGTATAATTATACTTTATTTCATATTAGATATGTTTATTCTATATAGCACACACGAGGTACAGTATTACAAAGTGGATAGTGTTTTGAGCACAGTTTATTGCTGCTCATAATTATATTGGTGTATTCACACGGCCTCATAAACCTATCTTTAGAAGGTCTACTGAAGTGTTATATTATCGAGCCACGAACCTAACTAGTAAATAAGAAGGTTTAAATAGTCGAATCAAACCAATAAGGAAAACATCACGGTAACTCGAAACTATAATGGCCTAAAGTGAAACTACCTGGCGAACGGACAAATGGCCTCGACAACGACAACTGTATATCATTGCATTTCTCGATCCATTCACAGATTGATCCAACTTTCGATGGTGATTGATGAAACCATTTGTATGGTTGACGGCTTGATGATTATAGCCCAGATTTGATAACTGACTATAACTACTCTATTCATTTGTACGAATAGTCGTCCCGGACAGCACTGAGCGCTGGATAATAGGCAATAATACATCTGCACTGCGATTAGAGATCGCCTATTGTATCCTTTCCTTTCGTTAGAGGTAATTTAGACTTTGCGAAAAAAAATACGTAAGGAATCTGTAAACTAAAAAAGAACGACTTACCTTCTCGAACGATTTTCTGGTTTGACACTCACCGCACCTGTAAACAAACCCATCAATTCACCTAGTGTATATCTTTGTGTGCATGACACCTACACACTGACAGTTTTCGGCCTTCCTATCAGTCCGTTCTCCAAACAGTAATCAAAAACAAGATCTGGAGCGCATTTGCAAAGCAAACGGTGTAGAGCATCGATAATTACGTGTGGATAACATGGAGTCACCTGATTGGTTGCTCAAGGTCATTTGTCCTTTCGCTAGGTAGTCTCGGTTTGGGCCGCTGTAATTTAGAGTTACCAAAATCACTAGTGAACAACTATCCATCAAGATTTATTCAGAAATGTATGAAGACTCATGAGGAAAATAAGAGTAGTAATGTAAATAATAAAAATATGATAACTAATAAGGAATTCAAAGTCTCGGTAGTACTGGCATATAAAGAAATGACTTTGGAAGCCTTATGTAGGATTCTTATTGAAGCTGGAATTACGGTGGCATTCAAACCAACCAACTAACTCTCTCAGAGACGAACATTGTCGGCTTAGTGATCCGATAGATCCTATTAAGGTCAATAACATAGGTCAGACTAGTAGACTGGCGTTAACCAGATTATCGGAATATAGAAAATTTTTCGATTACAACTTGATTCCACACTGTATTTTTGGTACAAGCATGGAGTTTTTAGCATGTGATATCGGTAGCCCAAATGTAGCGGGCCGACCATAGATATCAGGTGTTCGTCGGCAGAGGATCGAACTCCAGACCATATGCATGATCGGCGACAGTCCTAACCGTTGTGCCACCACTGTGCTAGGACTAGGATGATTGACCCTACCAGATTAAATAACCTAGAAAAAAGCTCACTCATTGCACTGCATTTATTTGCATATAATCACAAAATTAGGTGGTGCAGAGTGACAGTATTAAAAAATAATATAGTTAAGTGAAGGGGGAGGTTAATCACCGAATATTTGTGCATCGAATAAACATCAAAGACGTGCAATCGAAATGATGCAATACCTCTGCTGGATATATAGAAAACTAAAATGAACAACAAGGGGAGAGGGAACAAAACATGTGTTAGCAAATTATGAGGCCATATGGATAAATTGATATGAGCAGCAATAAATTATACTCGAAACATTATCCACTTTCAATAGTGCATCACTGCGTGTTATTTCAAATCACCAGTCTTAATGATTCCTGTATATTTTGACATGATAATTAATTTTTTTCGATACTATGTCCCATACATGCGTCGGTGGCGCAGTGGTTAGGACACTCGCCAACTATGCACATGGTCCGGGGTTCGATCCCCGACCGGACGCACTCCTTTATCTTGCTAAGCCAGAAATAATTCTGGTAAAGAGGAAACGCTGGACATGACGCTAGCAACCCCATCCTGTAAAAATAAACACTGCTACAGAAACTTCAAGCCACTAGCTTGAAGCCCTATGTTCCACTGGGAAAGTGAAGAAAACAAAAAATTTTTTTTACTTTTGATTACAGCTTGATTCCACACCTTATTTTTGGGACAAGTGTGGAATTTTCAGCATGGATATCGGTAGCCCGAAATTCGCAGGCCGACCATAGATATCAGGTGTGCGTCGGCGTGGGCCCGAACCCCGGACCATGTGCATGGTCGGCGAGAGTCCTAACCACTGTGCCACCGACGCACAAAATTGTCCCGTACACAAAGAAATCGAATGAAATAATACAGGCACTGAATTCACTCATGAGAGGGTTTTACAATGTTACAGTTTTACAGATAAACAAAGAAAAATCCTTGAGATTATTTTATGTGACTTCTTATTCTGCCCTTGATAAACATTGTGAATGAACTTTGAATGAGGATTCTGAATAACAGTGTTTTTTGTCAAGTATTGGTTCTTTTAAGGATTATTGTTTAATTGGTTGGAGGATTTCATCATGAGCTGACATCTGTTAGAGAACCATTGTAAAACCACCTGGGAGTAGTGGAGAGCTGTTTCGTCTTATTTTGAGACTCTTCAAAGTACGCACTCACTAAGATTCGAACCCTAGACTATCTGATTAGATTAAGCCACTGGGACTCGATCCAGTGACTAGCTCATGAATTTTGCTCTCTGCCATTACACGATATGGCAGGTCGGGTGTGATGATAAACACCCGCCGATGATCTTTGCTCGTGTTTGCGCATTATCGTAAATTGGCAGAAAGTGGAATTCATGAGCTGGTCATTGGACTGAGTCCCAGTGGCTTAAGTTGTCTGCGAACTCGCTAGCCTTATAGACAGAAAGTCCTGGGTTCGAACCCCTGAGGTGGGTGCATACTGATGAAGAGACCCAAATTAGGACGAAACGGTTGTCCAGTACTCCTTGTTTGTTTCCAGTGGTTCTCTAACCGATTCCAGCTCATTATGAAATCCTCCAACCAATCAAAAATGTTTTTTTTCTTGATGTACTCATCAACTCTATTATCTTTTACCCCACTGAAGAATCAATGTTGTATAATAATGTGAAGTGTATGACTGTTGCACTGACATTTAAAATTATCTAACTTCAATAGGTATATATTTTTTCTAGGGTTATGTACATTGTGCTGGACCAAAAGGAATTAAAGGTTTGCGAGGATTTCCTGGAATCAAAGGGTATCCTGGTGAACCTGGTAGGGAAGGACCAACTGGTCCAGATGGAGAAAAAGGAAATTCTGGAATTAAAGGAGAACAAGGTCGTTCAGGTCGTGGATGTGTTGATGGCCAACCGGGTCTACCGGGACCAAAGGGGAATATGGGTGAGTATAACTTTCGTTTATCTATTACACATTGAAACTAGCTGGTTGTGTTCCCTGAGATACGTATAATACACAAACATAATAATAATTTGCTTTATTCCAAAACAGTACTTGTGATACCTAGTGGAATTCTCAGCATTTCACTACAGTATTGCATCCAGTTAGTACATTAACAATAAATACAATTTTACATAGATTATAGGTTGTCTCAGTTAATTTTGACAACAACATATTGGTATATCGGTAGCAAATCCAAAAGTGAACAGAATGTTTGAAGGTGTTAGAAAAGTTGATACTAGCATATTTACTGGTGTAAGCGGTAACAAAACAGGTCGAGATATACAGAGTGTGAAAGAACGAAGAAGAATGTTTTAAGTGAAGAAAGAAAGAAAAAAACATTGTACCTATAAATGATATGAGTTGGAAAGACGAGATCCAGTTGTTCTACTGACTATTTAGTAAGTTATAGGTATCACGCCTAATGACTTCTTTATCGCACAGAACATGAGCTAAGTAGGGTATGGTTGAGTTTTTCTACTTGCTAGCGCGAGTATATAGTTTTCTATATAGGCTTCTGGTCCTGCCTGGTGAGATACAATGGGAGAGTTGTGAGTGAAGAGGGTGGTGTGAGTTATGTAAATAGAATGGATTTAGCCCATTTTTCACATGAGTCCATGTGCCTGTCAACCGGAATATTAACAAGCTGGTTAAGTGGCACGTAGTTTACTCTGCTGACAACCTTTAACATCCTGCGTAATAAGGCAGAGTCTTTCTTCAGTAGCCCATGAAAAACTAAGGGGGAACAATAGAGAATAATAGGCAGGATGCAAGAGTTAACGAAACGTAAGAGGCCTGTTCGAATTTTTCGACCAGCTATTCTACTCTCTACATACTGCATAGAATCTGCTGTTTACGCACACTTATTTATCACCTAAATATGAATTCTAACAGGATTACTTACTCTCGTAACTTTGTCAATCATTTAAGACTGAATGACTTTCATACTCCCAAGAAATCAAAGAGGAATCATCGTAGTGGTTGGCAAAAAGCTCTCAAACGCATACCAATACACTTAACTACGGTCCCTGTCATAATGGACACAAACTGCCGCTCTCTGCCTAGCAAGATAATGTATCAACAATCTCTGATGTCCACTGACCTTTATCATAATACTGCTAAAATCACATCACAAGAAACGTGGTTACATGAACTTTATGATGACAACCTTATCTCACTAAAGGACTTCGTATTATTTAGACAAGACCGTCACTGTTTTAATAAGAAAAATGGTGGTGGATTTGCAACTTTTATTCACTCCAAATGGTCTATTTCAAATAATGTTTGTTTCTCATTCTCAAATGACTCCATAGACTGTATTGCTGTCAAATGTCGTCTCAAACACCTCCCAAAATACAAACAAATCGTTGTTACAAACATGTACATTACTTCTAGTTGCTCACTATCACATCTATCAAATTTTGCTGAGGAATTCACCATGTTTGCTGCTGCCAACTTCGACAACTCTCTATCTGTTATCACTGATGGCTTCAACTCCTCAGACTGCTCTTTCCTGGAAGCACTTGGTCATACAAAATAGTCAAATTTGATATAAGTATAAAACTTGGGCACTGTGGTAGAGTATATGATTATGAGCAATAAATTGTGCTCGAAACGTCATCAGTTCATTTAACTGTAAACACTGTGCGATTTATCAAAATAAAATCTTATCTATAATGGAATAGTCAAATTTCTTACTCGACTTGACAAAACATAGACTATTGGATTAAAAACAAACTATGAGGGATGCTATATACATCATCGTTAACAAACATTGAGGCCTACTTCTTGCACCATTTGAACTGGTGTCTCTACAGCACCCAGTTAGTTAAACTAATCGAAAGAACACCCTTTCACAACTTTCCGCCTGTAGATGTTTGGAAACTGTAAATGTTTATTTTGTTGTAGTGGCAGTGCAATGTTAAATATACCGAATTATCAGTATAACTAAAGTCTTTTTAGTATTATTATCATTATTATTAGTTTCCTTTAGTTCCTAGAGGAGCATAGGGCTTCAGCCGCACGTCTCCATTGTGTTCGGCTCTCTGCCGACGTCTTCATCTGGATCCACGTTTACCCACATGCTTTCATCTCCTCTTCACATGACTTCCTCCATGTCACCTTCTCACTGATGATCAACTTGCCGCTTCCCATTCGCCTTCCCCTCGAACTATGGCCTGCATTGCAGGTGATGTCAATGGTGTCCATCTAAATTTCTCCCTGCATATTTGTTGTACAATTGATTTCTTCTTGGCTGGTTCCCTCCCAGAGATTTCCACTATTGCTAGCCTTTTCTGACTGCCAGGTGATCTTGAGTACTGAGCGAAGACAGTTGTTGATGAAGGTCTATAGTTTATTCAAAGAGCCCTTCTTGGTGCGGCGCCAAGTCTCTGATCCATAAAGTAGCAGTGATTTCACATTGGATTTGAAAATCCGGATCTTATTTTTCATGCTAAATGCTGTTGACCTCCACAAAGACTTGAAAGAAAGTGAAAACTTGCCTAAAGTCGTTTTACTTAGTGGTATATACTTCATAATATTTCACATGAAAAATAAGAATGGTAAATTAACGAAAGCATGTCACCCATGTATAGGTAGTGACAACACATCCTGAAATTCTTCTCTTAGGTAAGTGAAAAGAAACTGTCAATGCCATTTTAATGCTTGTTCAGATCACATATTAAGTGCCTTATTGTTCATTATTATGCCTACCAGAACCTGAAATTTTTAAGGTTTCAATAGCTGACCACACTCATTGTTTTCGTTTTTTCAAGGGAGTCCTGGTATTCGTGGACCAACAGGAGGTCCAGGTTTACCTGGAAGCATTGGAGTACGTGGTCTACCTGGTACAGTGATTGATGGTGCTCCACCAGGATCAAGTGGATTACCTGGACCTCCAGGTTCATTTGGTATGAAAGGTCTGCCTGGCGATGTTGGAGACCCTGGGGAAAAAGGCTTTCCTGGAACGGGAGAACGGGGGCCTGAAGGACCTCGTGGTCCACCTGGAGATCCTGGTTTGGTTGGTAGACCCGGGAGACCTGGTCGTCCCGGTTTTAGAGGACCAAAAGGTGAGTGAGAAGTTGGAGTAAATGCTGTACGATTCGATGGTATATGATGAGAAACTAATTGCATTAGTGCATTTATCATGTTCCCTGTCGGTGAGAATTTCATTTATATTCATAATCTGAAGTGATTGACATAGAAATTTCTCCATATATTTGTTTTAAAAAGTCAGTGTTCGTCTTCTATTAGGTTGTAAACCACCTGCTCCTGACAAGGTCCCTGAACTGTTAATCTCACCATTACTAAAAATAACTCGTAACACGTAAAGTGGAGCATAGAGCTTCAAGGGAGAGCTTTAAAGTTTCCGGGTGCGATACCTATCCTCACACCCAACCTTCCCTCATTACCGGCCTTATTAATGGCTTAGTGAGCTCTAGGAATGAGTCAGTGGCCGAGGATCGAACCTCGGACCACGTGGAGGGTGGTTGGAGAGCGATCCACCATTGAAACACCAAAGCACTTATAAAGGAGATGTCTTCACTTAATCATTCAAACAAAGATTTACCACACATTTGTTTCCATTTTTACGACATTTCTTATAAATGCAGAATTGAAGCTATCTTATTCTCATGTATTTTGATTGGACACTAAGTATTCAGTTAGATCTTCATCAGGCTTTACTTAAATTTACATAATTTTATATACAAAAGTTTTTAACCAATGACGGTGATTTTGTGGATCAAATAATAATAATGTGGTAAATGTTTTGAGCGAAGTTAATAAAGATGATTATAATCATAAGAAAATATTGATAATAAGGCGATAAGAATAACAAAGGTAGTAATATGTGTATATGTAGACAATTCAATAAATAAATTGGGTCAAATCTTAAAAGTTACGTAATACTAAAGGTGAAGTGGACAGATAATCAGGGTTTAAATAAATACCACAAGAGTACGAAGGAGAGGGAAAATAAGAAATGGTGGGAGGGTTTTGAATAGAATTCACCTAGGCCAAGAGAGAGACAAAAGTAGAACAAACTTCTTTTGTTCTCTCGAATTCCCATAGCTTCGGTTATGTGTAAAAGACGGATTCGAATTCCGTTCGAAAGGCTCGATTTAATGCGATAGATAACTTTGAAGGCACTATTTTTGTCCACTTGGTGACCGCTATCAATCAAATGGGCCAAAATATAACTTCGTATGGATTTAATTTGACCTTTTCCGAACCATGAAGGAAGATGCTCATTAATGCGTTTGGTAAGCTGTCTAGTTGTTCGCCCTATATAGCTCTCTCCACAGGAGCAACTAAATTTATAGATACACATAGAATTGGCGCATCTAGGTAGCTTGTCTTTCACTTGAGCAGTCATAATTGGCCGGCTGGAAAGTGACAAACAGAGGGTGGCGGCAGTATAAGTCCGTTTAATCGCTCTCAATAATCTCAGATGTTAGACTTCACTAGCCACGTCCCCATTTAATTGCAATTTCATAAACAGTTGTTTCTTCTCAACTGTTGTCAGTTTCCCTTTATTGTACTTGACATTCATGTGTCTCCTTACAAATCTACTAGGATAACCCATTTGGACCAGCGTATTTTGGATGTATTCTAACTCATTTTTTAGGAAGTCATCTGTACAGATACGTCTTGCTCTATTCGTGAGGCATCTGACCAAATTGATTTTGTATCGGATTGGTACAAAACTGAGGAAATGTGTATATTGTCCTACAGATGTAGGTTTTCTATAGACATCTCTCTTGATTGAACCATCCTCTCTTCTGCTCATTTGGACGTCAAGGAAATATAGTCTACCATCATGTTCTTCTTCACAAGTGAAGATGAGCGATGGATGTGCATCATTAAATTTTATTAACATTTCGTTCTTGTCAGCTTTCACATCAAGAATAATAAATTTATCATCAACATAACGAAAATAAGAATCGATTTTATCTATCAAGTGTTTCAATGGATCAGTTTCAACCTTAGCAAGAAAGAAATCTGCCAAAATTAGCCCCAATGGAGAACCCATGGCAATGCCGTCTATTTGTCTGTAGTAAAGGTTGTTGAATGTGAAGTGTATATTCATAGAAAACATTCACTAACTCGTGCCGTACATCTTGTCTTTTGTTTGGTGCAGAATACGTTCTGTCAGTCACCTTTGAAATGTGGTCACCATGCTATGTTTTGTGCTTGAAGATGAAGCTGTCTTAACCAAGAACTTGAAAGCTTTGTGTTATTGCAATTCTTCACGACATAGGTTAGCCACTTACTGACCTATTCAAATCCAATCGGCACATTCAACACTTTATTCTTCCTATCCAATTATAATGAATACGAATGAAAGTAAAAAGCGTATTTATAAGATATACCTTACTTTCCTTTTAAATTCTGCTCTTTCGTTAAACCGGTCCCCCTTATCAGTTTGAACAAAGAAACAACGAATATATTCATATGAACTGTGATCAAGATTTGACCGGATAGTTGCAAAATAATTGAGCGCAAAGTAAGAAGTAGACATCTGTAAAAATTATATTTGTAAAATCTCAGTGAAATCGAAATGATTAATTCCAACGTTTCGTTCGGCAATCTGGTCTGAACTTCTTCAGGGAAATTAATCGAAATTAACATAACAGAGGTTTATATATAAAAGGAACGTTTCTTGTTTTTAAAAACTTTGTCCAATCATGAGTCAGGAAACAGGCATCAACATGTATAATAGACAAAATTGTATGAGCTGTGATCAAAATTTGAACTCGGACTTAAAAAAATTAGTCTACTTCTGTTAAAATATGTGTATATGCAGCATACAGTGGTGTGTGTATGTGTATGGGTGAACAGCCATAATACATTTGTTAGCCTCTCCATAAGAAGACGTAGACAATAAGGAATTTGACCAATTATGACAAATTTTATTTATTAGTCACGATTTGCCATGCATCAGTTAACATCACACCTTCATGTCTGTTCAAACTGTTCGGATTCACCCATATATGCAGGGCTTCTGCAGTCATTCCTCTTTATATGAACCAAAACCTTTCTGTAAAACCTTAGTCTTATCAAAGTCGATTTTGTGTCCCGTTTCTATCGAATGCAGTGCAATCGCTGAGTTGTTTTCTAGCTTCTTCAAGTCTGCAGAGGTCTTTGGAACCACTTTCAGACATTGTTTATGCTCTTTCACTCTTATATTTGCCTGTCTGGAAGTTTCCCTTACATATACAGCGTTATAATCCCCACAGTTGATTTGGTATACACAATCCTGCTGATTTTCTTGTTCTATTTTGTCCTTAACCTTCACTAGTGATGAGCGTAAGGTGTTAGTTGCACGAAAATACACTCTTATGTTATGATCGTTAAAGATTTGCCTTATTCCATTGTATGTTTCTTTGCAGTAAGGAATCACCACTGTACTAATCCAATCCTTAGGAACAAGTTTCCATTCATCCTTATCTTCACGTTTTAAATATCTTTTTATGAAGGTTTTAGAATAATTACTTGATTCAAGAGTGGATTGAACCAATTTTAGTTCCTTACTAATATCTTCCTCCTCAGTAACTAGACGTTTGGCTCTGTCGATCAGATTCTTGGCCACAGTTACTTTGATGGTAAATGGGTATGCTGAATAGTAGTAGACTTAATAAACGGTCCAGGAACGCCAATCTCTTTGGAAAACTTGATAGTTTCTGACATATTGTTTATTAAGTGAAAAAGTTAATTTAACAAATTATGTTTGATGATGACGAAGATATTATCCACTTATCTTAACCACATCTTTGGAGGACTAGGGTATCTCATAATTGCATATATTTACAGTTCCACTACTAACGATTTTCCGAGTTTCCTTTCAATATAAATTCACAGTTTGCAGCTGCAAGTCTTGCACGAAGTTAATAGACGTTATACAACATGACAAATTGAGACTTTCCCGTAGACTGTCGAATATGACTAAATTTGTCCTCAATGCAGTGATCGTATTTCTGAGAAGAATCAATATGCGATTTGATGATACGACGCAGATTCTTCTAAACTGGAAGTAGTTTTGTCGATCTGACAACTTTTAGGAACTGACTTGGGAAATAACTTGTTTTAAAGCATTTCTGGTAGAATTTAATTCTGGAAACTCCCGCAGCTCAACTTCATCACTTGGTTCGGTGACTTCATCGATTTTGTAGGGAGAAGTCGTTTCAAGAAATCATTCCCTAATTATTTAGGAATATGGCATTGGGAGGGAACAAAATAAATGGTTCATCCCTATTCATTATTTAATACTGAAACCTGAAATCTAAGAGAAATTATAAGTGTGGTGTCCAGCAATATGGGCAACTAATGTTTATTGACTATAGAATAAGTAAACCAAAATATGATATAAAAATGTTGCCTGTAAGTCACAATTTCTGAACGAAGATAATTCTGAGTCTGTCGAATGGAACTTGACTAAGTAATACTTTAGCTAAAAAAATGTATTTAAGCTCCGCCACTGAGATGATTTCACACACTATATGCTGTCGTTGTTTCTTCAGTTAACTATCAAAATTTTCACGACTATTTATACAGGTATCAGTGCAGCAGTTTGTCCGTTCTGTGAAGATGGTCAAATGGGGAGACCAGGAGACCCAGGGGAAATTGGTGAAAGTGGTCTACCTGGTCGACCGGGTGCAGATGGTCCAGACGGTGATCTTGGAGATATTGGGGATCCAGGACGTCCAGGTTTACCTGGTCCCGCTGGCAAAAAGGTTAGTTGGCCCCATTTCACAGCATCATATGGTCATGTAAATTGGAGAAGAATAAACTTGATGAAACCAAAATGTGAGAAAATAAGTAAGATGAAGAGCGTCCTTTTATTGATGTCTTAGGGTTAGAAGCCAACTTGATTCCTACTAGCTTAGTGGGACTAGGAGATTATTTGCAGTTTTAATGAAAATTTCGAAACCTGTTTCAGCAAGTTATACTGAAATTTTAGGCCTTTCTGTACTGGGAGTAAATTCCATGTTTGACAAAATGCTCGTCAAAATGACTTCTAAACCGACCGCTTCATTCTATCAATTGGTTCGCAAATTTCTGTCATGAATGGAGGTGTTAATTTGCACAGTTCAGTTTAGTGCAATTTCTGTAACTCTTCTGGTATATGTTTGTGTTTCGGAATAAAATTATTATCGAGAATTCGACATAAGAACTGATCAGTCATTTTTGATGCAAGACGTTAATACACGCTTTCAACCGTCCCTTTATTCTTCTAGGGTATGCCAGGATTCCCGGGTTCAAGAGGTTTCAAAGGAGATCAAGGCGAACGTGGAATCTTAAGAATTACAAATCAACAGGTATTACCAGGGGATCCAGGTAATAGTGGCTTTCCAGGCGCAAAAGGCGAACCAGGCGACCTTGGTGATCCTGGTTCATTTGGTGGTCGTGGAGAGTTTGGACCGAAGGGCCGTCCGGTAATGTAGCGTGATTTTACTCTAAAATGTTCTTTACTTTTTGATATTTTGATAAATGATTTTAAGTTTTCACTGACATTCATGGTTACGAGTATCTTCAGATGGATACAAAATATATGTGTGCGTAAAACTGGGCACTGTTGTAGTATGTCATTCCATATCAGCGAAACAACACTATCCACTGGACAACGTTTCGAACAACATTTACTGTTCACAGTCATGTCAATTATAATTATAAAACTTAGAGTTCTGTAGTTTTCTTTACTCCTTCCTGTTCTTCTTATGGGTAGTAAAATTTCCCAGATGTCCGGATGGACAGGTGTCAAATTATCCCTATTACATGTATTTTCACCTGGTTTGATAAATAAAGCTTCCATTGTTATAATAGATTTCGAAACTGTCAACTTATCCCATCTTATTGTATGGTTGTGTGTAATTTCATATGGTGTAGTACTATGGCTGAGCTATTCTCCAGATATCTTATCTTATTCGGGTCAACTAATCTAGACTTTACTACAATTTTGTACATCAACAGTCTGACTGACGCTGTTCTACTCCTTTGATCCATGTATTAGACTTGACAGTCATTGAAGGGTATGAACTGGGCTTAAATGGGTCGCACAGGATCAACCAAAAAAGCTTGTTTCTCAGTCAGTTTGTGGGTTTGAATGCTACTTTATTCCTGCCTTTTTAAGAATTCTACGTAAGGTTACCAAGGTTCCTCCTTTGTAAGGAAGTACTATTGTAACCGCTAGTGTTTAACTTCTCATCTTTAATAGGTGAACTGAATTGTTCCTATCTTTGAGCTGATGTGTTCAGGAAATCTTTTTATGTCCTGTGTTTTGAGTAGTGTAAGTGTGTCATCTACATACCTCCACCATACTGTGGTAGGTGAGTGAGGTTAAACGTTTCGGTCGTTAAGTTCTCCTACCTATTCATGAATATATCTTCCACCGTCAGGGATACTGATGACCTTATGGCAACCCTCTCAGTTTCTTTATTGATTATCTCTTGGAATTTAAATACTATGGTTACACTAAATGTGGTCTAATTAGTAGTGAGTCTGCAGTATTTGTATTATGATGTATCTCCATCATGCACTGGAGTTCACCAACGTTTGCTCAATCAATTATTTATTCGTGCAAATGCCATCGAAATTCCCCTTTCAAAGATAATAACGATTAAAAAACAATGGGGTATAACACACCGGGTATTTAAATTTATCGCTTTTTCAATGACCTGCTTCAGATGCAATAGTAAAAATAAATGTATGGCACTAAGTTACAATTTATTCTAGTGCTAGAATAGTCTTTATAGTTGTCCTCAATTTATGGGTGATACTTATTAGCTGTAACTTAATTAAGAACAATAAATAAATTTTCGCAAAGAATTTTTATACCCAACGCTGCAGAAATGAAGCACCACACCTGTCATCAAGACATCTGAAGACCAAATCCTAGAAATCCTGAGGTTTACCAGCGTGATACTGGTGCGATGGAAGTTATTAGCACACGAACATCAGTAGCTGATTTTCTCGCTGACGCATAAATTCAAACGTTTTTTTTCTCGATCGTCAACTCTTGTTCAGTGACTATTACTCATTATTTGGTTGTCATACCTGCCATTTTTTTCATATTGGCTGAGTTTGGTCCATGACACGATAACTGATGATTTTTCAAGTCGTATAAAATATTCATCAGGAGATTAAAGGGTAAAGAACGAGGGGTTTAGCAAACAGACATCTTCTTGGAGACTTCAACCTCAACAAGCAGCTGCATAACCACATCGTTATACATAAGTCCGCATATTCACAGTCATGATATAATTCAGCACCGTTAATTCAGACGATTCAAGCTGATCATATTTTCACCTTGATGTGAAAATTTGAAGGTGTGAATATAAACTACAAGGGGCTGAGAAACTAAATTACACAGGATTAGGAAATAGTTGCATAGTATGTAAAATAGTTTGTAACTGTATAAAAGCGATGAGCATGGAAACAAACTGAAGTAATAGTTTCTCTCACTGAAGACGAAAACATGAAGGGAGTGAAAAAACAAATAAACGAAGACTAAGAAGCCAAAAAGAACTAGATACATAGTAAATGTTGACGTTGGACTAGTTTCTTCTGCAAATATAACTGCGGCTTTTCGATGCATAAGACAAAAGCCTCTGTAGCACAAAGAAGTCAGAAACCCACTGTTTTTGGTTTAATTTTGTTCACTTTGCAAATGACATTGAATTGTTGAGTCAGTTGATATTCGGTTACAGGTTTTAAAGAGGTATTCAATCATAGCGTTCCTGATGGAACCAATGCTGTCTCTTCCAAGCTATACTTGGAAATGTTCCCTAACATGTTTCGAAAAGACACGCATAGGATGACCTTCATACGTAGCTCCACATGTGCAGATGAATCGGTTTATGTACACTGGATTAGTCATATGAGCGGTTCGCTCTTCAAATTGCTTAGAAGCTGTAGGTGGCTAGATTATATCACTTCTAATGTTGCTATTGGATGGATATTCTTTAGAGAACTAGAAATTCACCAGTTTAGAATATCTGCTGCTAAGTCTTCCCCTGAAGTACAGACTCATATGCAGCATTTACTGTGGTACTCAAGTGCATTCTTCTATTTTGAGTCTTTGTTTCATGTTCTTCTTCTCCACAAAACATGCTGGGTATCTATTTTCATCCAGAATATTCCTGAGGAATAAGAGACCTTCGAAACAGCGAATGTTTCCGGTTTTTTTGATGCGAAAGGCCAGTGAAATGATGTGAGTGCGCAACTTTTGAAGATGAAATCGTGGAAAAGATATCTTTGCTGAACTAATCAATTACCTATTAGTAGAGAAATCATCACTCAGTAGAATGATAGTGCATCCACTAGACAAGTCTCAAATAAGAAAGGCTGCACTTCCTGATGCCCAGTGCTAATTATCATTAAACAAATAAAGTCAAAGTGGATTATCTGATGTCCTTAGGATATCTTCAAAGAAGTCAAAATTTTGAGACAGAACAATCAATTTTTAACGAAGTAACCAGTAATTACAAAATTTTAAAACTGTTGATTTATTGGAACCTTCTAGTTCAATTATATGCTGTGGTATTTCTTCTCATAATACTCTATTTTTATCAAAAATGACTCAGGGTCTTCAAGGCATACCAGGGATTCCTGGCCCTGAAGGTGATCCTGGTAACGTAGGACCACCAGGTGACCCTGGAATGGATGGTAGATCATTTGTTGGTGAAACAGGCGATCCTGGAGAACCTGGATATCCTGGAATTCGTGGCTCAAAAGGTGTACAAGGAGCTAAAGGTTACTGTGATGTAATTCGTCCTCAGCTAACCAAAGGTAAATATATATGTATAACAATCTGAAAATTTTGACGCCATTCTCTTAAACTTACAGCTTTTGAATTGTTTAAAAATAATGTTTAGAATTCCTCTATTTAGGCCTAAAGTTAATTTACAGTACACCTTTTATTATTTATTCAATTTTCGTCGCATAACCTACTAAACTGTCTACTGACCAAATTAAAGTACATTTTATCGATGCAAGGCATCAGCTCATCTGTCCACTCAATATTTAAGTTCTTGGAAAATACCCATATGGACATTAGAAAGAAGAGAACACGAAGTTCAGCAAAGATATCTTTTCGGCGATTTCATTCTCAAAAGCTGTACAATCGCATTTATATAGATTATTTTAACATGGATAGAATTATTATTTGTTTAATTTCACATAGTAACGAAGGTGATAATAATTTTCAACTTGATATGATAGTTTGAAGGTACGAATATAGATTACAAGAGGCTTAGAGACAGATTTCATAGGATTAGAAAATAGTTACAAAGTATGCAAAAAATTAATATTTGATAACTGGAGAAATAATTTTAAAGGCGAATCGAAGGTGATAATTATTTTCGACTTGATATGAATTACAAGAGGTTTAGAAACGCAGGGATAGGACGAACTACGGGTGTGAACAAAATGAGCATGGAAACAAATTGAAATCAAAATTTTTAACCTGAAATGTCAGTTAGGAGGTATGAATATAGATTACAAGAGGCATAGAAACAAAAATTACACAGGATTAGAATATAATTGTAGAATAGTTATTCTAAACGGATTACAAGTGTGATCAGGAGGAGTATGGAAACAAACATAAAATAACTAGTTTTTTTTAACTGAAAAAATAATTTGAGCCTGAAATGAATGTTAGGACGTGTGAATATAGATTACAAAAGCCTTAGAAACACAAAAATTGCACAATATTAAGATATAATTGTAAAATAGTTATTTCAAACGATCTATAAATGTGAACAGGGAAAGCATGGAAACAAACTTAAAATAACTGTTTTTATAGCTGAAAAAAAATTAGGTGGATTAAACGAAGATTGAGGGACTAAGAATCAGACACACAGCGAACGAAAAATGCTCTAAAGGGAAAAAACAAGAACGAAAACAGACGAGGAAGAGAAAAAAGACAAAAACAAAGGGAACATACCAAGCTAGGTCCATGGTAGTTGTAGAGGTTGGACTAACTTCTTTTGAACACACAGCTCCGGCTTCTCGATGCATATTGCGAGGGCTTCTGCAGTACAAAGAAGTCGGAAACATATTGCTTTTGGTAGGTTTCTGTTGACTTTGTAAATCACTTTGAAAGAATCGGTTGAGATTTTGTGGGAGGTGTTGACCAGATGTTCAATAATGGCACTTCTGATTGAACCGGTGCCTCCTCGTTGCAGCCACGCTGGGTAGTGTTCTCTAACACGTTTTGAGAGGACGCGCATACAACGACCTATGTACCTAGCTCCGCACGAGCAAGTGAACTGGTATATGCACATTGAATTGGTCATATGCGAAAGTTTGTCCTTCGTGTTGTTTCGAAGTATTGGGCGGCTAGAGAATGTCACTCTTAGTGTTGCTGCAGGGTAGGTCTTCTTTAGAGATTGCGATTGTACAGCTTTTGAGAATGAAATCGCCGAAAAGATATCTTTGCTGAACTTCGTGTTCTCTTCTTTCACTCAATATTTGACGATCACTGTTCACTGGTTAATTTATTTGCTAGAAGAATCTATTGCTTTTGTATGATAAAATAAGAAAACGTAACCTTCGGCAAGTGAACTGAGAATATACCACTCAATAACATAAATAGAAGAATTATATTTATCATATTTGTCTAGCTAAACTTCATCGAGACTCTGGAGAGAAAAAAATTATAAAAGTAGTGATCAACGTTGTGTATCGAAGAGCCCAGATCCGAATACAATAAATACTCCATCTGAAATAATTTTTTCTAAATGACCGCACACATTTTTCTCTTATCTCTTTTTTCTCCCTAGGTGTTGTTGGTGATCGTGGATTCCGAGGAGATCCTGGACCACCTGGTGAACAAGGTTTCCAAGGAAGAATGGGATTGAAAGGTAATAATTATGTGATTAGTGGATGTAGGTTTGTAGGCTAACTGTCTCTGATCATAGGTGCCTGCCTTCAAGCTACTTTGTTAAGTAGCATAATAGGGTGAGCGATATTGAGTTTAAGTTCCGAGGACGTCAATCTAGCCGTCGGCTTCTTCGAAGGGGAAATGTAAGCTGGCACAGGATCACGTTAGAAAAGAGCTAGTTGTGGACAGACCAAAACTTCGAATCATTTCGGCAAAACTCTTGAGTGTTAATTTAAGTCAACTACTCAAGGTGGTGTAGGCTTCCTAGTTGGGGTTCTCGAGATTCTAAGAACCAATGATTGCAAACAATCGCTAACATAGCCAAAAGTCGTTCTCAGCGGCTCACATGCACTCACTCTCTGTAATCTGCAATCTTCATTATTGTTTTTAGATGTTGTTATTCCTTTCCCCTCATATTTTTGCCTATTACCGTTCTTTTTAACCGCTTTTCTCCTGTTTCATCTTTCTTTGTGTGGTACATAAGGTGTGGAAACTTGAACTGGTCCATTTTTGTGCAGAGTTCCGTGTTGAAATAAGTCAGTCAGTCTGTCAATCATTAAATGTCTATATATTATTATTATTATTCATCCAATTTGTTCTTCATGGAACATAGGGCTCCTGCAGCATATCTCTATTTCACTCTGTTCACTCTAGCAGTAATTTTCTGACTGGTTCCACGATTGCTCATCTCTTCGTTACACAATTTCTTATGTGTCACTCCCACAACCTCACTCATCTTGTCCTTATAAATGAAATAATAAGTATGCGTGCAGTTTGAGAGTGATGGATGTTTGATAACTTCAATTTTCGCCTCTTTAGCTGTTTTCTATAAGAAAATTTAGTGACTGTTTCTGTGAACAAATTTTGTTTTGAAGACTTAATATAAGAAAATAATGAACTTCTGTACTAAACCATCAGTGTGCGTCAGTGGCATGCGGGCATGCACATGGTCCGGGGTGTGAGCCCGCGCCGACGCACACCCGATATCTATGGTCGGCCTGCAAAATTTAGGCTACCGATATCCATGCTGAAAATTCCATACTTGTACCAAAAGAAAATACAGTGTGGAATCAAGCTGTAATCAAAAATTTAAAAAAAAATAAATGAAATAGTGGTAGAATGATCACCAACGACGCCTCATGTGGTTCGGGGTTCGATCTCCGGCCAATGCACTCGTTTATCTCGATAAGCTAGTGGATAGGGAAGGTTGATTTTGATTTTTTTTTTTGATTTTTGATTTACAGCTTGATTCCACACTGTATTTTTGGTACAAGTATGGAATTTTCAGCATGGATATCGGTAGCCCAAATTTTGCAGGCCGACCATAGATATCAGGTGTGCGCCGGCGTGAGCTTGAACCCCGGACCATGTGCATGGTCGGCGAGAGTCCTAACCACTGTGCCACCGACGCACATATGGTTATGAGGCTAGCAATCCCATCTTGTAAAAATAAATACCAGTGCTACCAAAACTTCAAGCCTCTAGCTTGCAGACCTATGTTCAAGAGGGAACGTAAAGGAATTGCATATTATATATATTAATACTCAACCGACTTGAAGTGGTGACGCACCGTCTCATAAATGTGGAGTTCAACTTTCACATTATTGAATTTTAGACATTTTGATGGTGAATGATTGCGTTTATGTCTTTGCACAGAAGATTAATGGAAACCTTTTTTGATCATTTTTAACTCAAAACCATCCATACTATATATTTTGAGTATGTTTCGTTGCTTTGTTATTAATTAATTTGGTAGGTTATTATTTGTTTGTTAATCCAATTTGAATTTCCCCGCTGATTGATTGGAACAAAGTATTCGTTTTCTGTACTCACGTCGACTCATAATACAGATGCTTCGATAACGTCTGAGGAATGGCTAGAAGTATTTTCAATGGATATGCGTTAGTCGTTCAGTATTAGAATGCCTACCAACCACTTTCGTGGCCTGAGTTTCAAACCTCGGTAGTATAGAGGGAAGATTCGGCGTGAGGCTAGCAATCCCACCTCGTAAAAATGATGCCACTGTTA
Source organism: Trichobilharzia regenti (assembly GCA_944472135.2). NCBI lineage: Eukaryota > Metazoa > Platyhelminthes > Trematoda > Strigeidida > Schistosomatidae > Trichobilharzia > Trichobilharzia regenti. The sequence goes on along the minus strand of OX235262.1, from coordinate 22,621,841 downwards.
CCAAAACTTCAAAGGTGAAGCTTGAAGCCCTATGTTCCATTGGGAACAAAAAGAGATGAAATAAAACAATTTTGGTAGATGGTGACTAGCAGTGGAATCCAGGATGTGGGTGGTTTTCGTCCTATTTGCGACTTGTCCTTTGGATATATCTGCATTTCCGGTGAGTGATGGTGTTCCGACTGAGATTCGAACCCAGAAGCTATAGAGCCACACGCTAAAGCGTTATCCACTAGACCACTTGAACTACGAGATCCGGCTGTCGTGCAACGAGTATAAGATACTATTTGTTTTTGATTCAATTTGAACTTACCCGTCGATTTTTATTGGACCGAAATGTCTGACCTCTGAAGTAACTGGATGGATGGCCACCAGCATTCCGGTCCAATCGATCAAAACGGAATCAAGAACAAGTAGTGTCTTATACTCGCTGCACAAAAGGTGACCTTCATGGCCCAAGTGATTTAATGGAGGACGATTTGGCGTTTGACACCACTGGCACTAATTGTGGTCTCATTGGGTGGGAACACCATCACTCACTGGAGAACTCAGTTATATCCAGATGACGAATCCCAGATAGGACGAAATGCACATGCAGGATTCAACAACGGTGAATAATAAATAGTTTTGGAACAGGAAGTATACGTGTAAGATAAGGATCATTGTCAGCGGACAAATGTATACACACTTGATACTGTAAGACGTTTTGAAATCATTTCAGACTCACTGATACTTAAATTGTGTGCGTCGGTGGTATAGCGGTTAGGACGTTTGCCGACCATGCATATGGTCCGGGGTTCGACCCCCGGCCGGCGCACTCCTTTACCTCACTGAGCCAGAAATAATCCTGGTAAAGAGGAAAGGTCGGGCATGAGGCTAGCAACCCCATCCTGTAAAAATTAAACACTGCTACAGAAACTTCAAGCCACTAGCTTGGAGCCCTATGTTCGACTGGGAACGTGAAGGAAAAGAAAAAGATACTTAAATTGTATGACTTAACTAAAGTGTAATTTTCAGTCAACATAGTTGGAATATGTAAATGAGTTTCAGCAAAACAAAACTGATCGGTTTTGACTCCAACTGACTCGATGAATTAGCAGAGCAGAGGAGGTTACTTATCAGTTGAATATTTTGAGGTAGCTGGTCTTCTGTGATTTTGCATTGCCTGCTTAGAGGAATACTGTGATCATATGTGGTGTAACGTTCGACATCTGAAACCGGACCTCTACATTCAAAAGTACTTCATGCATTAACCAGCCCTTCCATGGCCAGAGTTACTTTCTTGCTATAATTTTGCTTTCATTTTATTACGTACGTTTACTGTTATTTTGTTATTATTATTTTATTATCATTATTATTCCCATCATCCATATTTTATTGCCACTTAATTACTGTTTATTAATAACATTGCTTTTTCATACAGGTTTTATATAAAAACACTTTATCGCCTTTCCACTAGTTCCTGTCTATTCTACATGAGCTTATTGATTAGTCATTGTCTCACAGTTATTATGTCATGCCAACTTCTGCCGCTTTCCTAACTCCCAGTTAGTCACCCCTTCTAAGTTACACCTTACAGTACATAATATGTTTTTAGAGGACAAATTTTACCAGTATCTGATTGGTCTTATGATTCCTTTTTTAAAGATAATTATGATTGTAGAGCTTAAGAAAATGAATCGTCAAAAAGGGAAAATTTTCTTCGCTATTTACGTCTTTTTCTAATGTTTTAAAGGTGTTTTATCGATATTCTAAGCATCTGAAATAACTGTTGAGATGTTTTCTGTACTATACATGGAAATACTCCTCAATAACCTTTATCCTCACCCACTGAGATGAGTTATATTCATCGTAATGTTCACCCATGTGGATATGAGTTATGAAGTAACACACTCTCAATCTCGGCACTGTAACTTATAGTGACCTTTTTCGAATTTGTATAGCATATGGATGTAGTCAAACTGTTTGCCATTTACTTATGACGTCCTATTACAAAACTAAAAAAACACAAGACAAGTTGTGTTGTGGCATAATATGACTTTCGTCATACTTACTCAAAACTTTTATTTTCTCAACTCAGGTTCAACTGGTCTACCTGGAGCTCGAGGTATTACTGGTGAAGATGGTTATCCGGGTGTGTTTGGTGCTAAAGGTGATCGAGGCTATCCTGGACCAGCTGGTAGACCTGGTCTTCCTGGTTCAGTTGGATTTCCTGGAGGCAGCGGTCCTATTGGTGAACGTGGAAATCAAGGCCCTACGGGTCCTAAAGGTTTTAAAGGTAAACAATGGAAATGTGTTGTACTTCATTATAATGAACAAAATTTTATAATTCTTGACAAATATAAGTGAGACATTCCTAAATGAAAGTAGACCAATGGAGGCAGTAGAATGCGTTGGTGGCAAGGTGGTCAGGACTCTTGCCGACCATGTACATGGTCCAGGTTTCGATCACTTGCCAACGCACACCAGATATCAGTTGGCTGGCCTGTGAATTTGGGCTATCGATATCGCATGCTGAAAATTTCATTACTGTACCAAAAAATACGGTGTGAAATCAAGTTATAATCAACAAAAATTTTCTAACAGTACAAAAACCTGTCTCTGATACTGTTAATTACTCTTCTTTCTGCAATTAAATTAAAACTAACCGACAGACTGTGCTCTAGTAATTCACATCCTACAATTTGAGGGGCTAGAAAGCCAGATAAGTTGAATTTTCATCATGGCGTTGATTGACATGCCTTTGCTATTTACTTGTTAATCTAACGATGGTTTCATCGTAGTCTCAGAAACAAAACTAGCGTCTGAAACACACATTTTCGTCATGTTCCCTATCCCGTCCCCTAATTAAAAATAATATATCTATTTACATTACAACGGATAAAACTGAAATACTGTGCAAGTCTGTTGCCATTTTTGACAGATAGCCAGACGGCTGGCAAGTTTATCACAAAGTTTGCGTACACTTATTGGAGCTTCATCAGCTCGCAACCTATTGCGTTTAAAGAAATTCTACGTTATGATCGTCAGCAGAGATAGTCTCCAAAAAGTGTAGCTACTTAGTACTAACTTAGACTACTAAACAGGCCTAAAACCCATACTAAATCATGTTTTTCACAAGAATTTATCGTATACTGAGACCGTTTCAATTTTGAAATTTCTAAACACTTTTAATAGTGGTTTGTAGTTGTTTTAATTTCATTAGTGCTAAACCACGATATGACTGTCTCATAAATTTCTGATGTCTTCAATATAATTCTTCAGTTTTCTTTTTTGAGTTTTGCAAAGCAGATTTATTGTAGCTAAAACGATCAGTATATTATTTCTTAAAACAGTATTGTTTTTCACAAAGTTGACAAATTATACTGGAACAACTGACGCCTATTCTATATGTTTAATAAAACTTCTTAGGTATAACTGGTGAACAAGGTGATTTTGGCAGAACATCCTATGTGACCAAAGGTGAAAAAGGTACACCAGGTATTCCTGGTTCTATTGGTTTGCCTGGAGATCGTGGATTTCCAGGAATGAAAGGTTTTCCTGGTCGACCAGGTGAGTTAAATTTTTTATACTTGCATAAGTATAACTGAATATAAGTAGAAAAATCAAGTGAACTGAAGTCGAATGCATGATTACGTAATCCATTATAGCGTTATATTGCAAAGTAACAATTAAATTCCCAAGAGGCATCTACTTTTATGGTACTTATATGTGAGACAGATTGCGTAGCTCCTTAAAGCTAATGAGCTTTGTTATTAGAAAAGAATTCTATTTACTGATTTGGCTATAGAATAAGTTAAAGAAAGGAACAGCTCAGTTGATGAGTATCACTGAATTTTACAGAGAATTCATCATTAAAGTGGATGAATATTCTTCAGCGATATTCGTGAGAAGCAGTCAGTTAACTGCCCTGAGGAAATGAACGTTTACTGTCGAAAGTTTCATGATTAAATGCTGAAGCCACATACTCAGTAACAGATTTTCTTCTAATGTGACTGACTTGTGTTGCTTTTGACAAGGAAAAACCAATTTTTTTAAATCTAAAGACATTTCTTTTGCTTACCTTTATTTTATTATATTTTATTTTAAAAGGTTTCAGAGGTGTTGATGGATCATACGGTCCAAAAGGTTATCCTGGTCCTAAAGGTTTTAGAGGTCCTAAAGGATTGCCAAGTGTTAGTGTAGAAATTGGTAGAATGGGCGTTAAAGGACAACCGGGTATACCAGGTAAGAAAGAGTTTTATTACAAATTATTTAAATTAATCCCAGCATGTTTAAGAAAAAATCAAAACAAGATCTCTTTCCCGAACGTTTCACTGTGTAAGCCACAGCTTCTTCAGCGGAATTATTCAGACTTTATTAGTCATCAAAATATATAGTCAAACATTATTTTTACATAAATAGAGGTCACTTGTCCATAGACATTTGTACCAATGTATTAATGTAAACAGTTATCATATATATTTGTAATGACTAATGTCAAAATTTTATTGTGCATATTTCTTTCTGTATGAGTGTGTGCGTGTATCTTATTTATCATATGGAAAACACGTCAATTCACATGTGATAAACATGATAATACTTTTTTTTAAAGGTCATGGAGGTTCATAGAGGTTTTTATTGTTTTTTCATCTGTCTTGCTTCATTAGAGTTTGCTATATAGGGGATAAGTCTATCCCTTCACTCCTATTAACTGCATTCGATGTGGTTAAAATGTGCAAGGCTTCAGAGGTCAACCATGCATTATGTGAATGAAATCCTCTTCCAAGAATTTCATACATCACTATAGCCTATCGTTTCTCTAGACTTTTTAATTCTGCTTCATTTCTAAGTGGACGTTTCGTACATAGTCCATGTTCATTCACTCTCACCTTCACCTGTCTACTGCTCTCCCCTATATAGCAAGCTTCACATTCTGAAAACTTTATCCTATAGACACAATTACTTTGTGACATTTTGGGAACTATATTCTTGACATTCACTAAAGCTTTCTGTAGTGAATTATAGGGCTTGAAATAGACTTTAATATTATATGAAGTAAGTAGTCTTTGAAGTTGTTCAGCTTTGTCCTTTCGATATGGAATGGCTATCGTCGATAGCCAAGATTTTTCAATTTTCAGTTTTAAATGGTGTTATTTGATTATCTGACAATCTCCGTCTTGGGATTCACTCAAACAAAATCATATCAAAGAACAAACCGTTATGAACCACAAAAAGAAGCATTCACATCTGAGAGTAAACAGGGACATAGACAAATAATAAGGATCAAGTCAACATATGGTGTGCAAATGTCAGGAGGATAATGATAGATACTCTAGGAGAAAAGTGGATAACAATTACAAAGTTGGTTGCAGGATTTTATCGTGAGCTGAAATTGGTTAGAGAATCATTGGAAAACCTGGAGTACTAGACAGCTGTTTCACCCTTTTTTTGGGACTCTTCACAGTACGCATCCATCAGCGGGGTTCGAACCCAGGACCTCCTGGTTACGAGGCGAACTGGTAGACCATTAGGCCACTGGGACTCGATCCATTGTCAGCTCATGATGAAATTTTGTAACCAAACAATCAAATCCCTATAAACAATATTTGGATTACAAAGTTAATTGAAACATCCAGATAAATATAAATATTATAATCAGTTTTGGTGAAGGATTTTATTAGCACTTATTCGGTTACACCTAATCGGAAGATGTAAAAAAATCATAAGCTACCCTGTCCTGTTGATCTTCTTTGAAACGCCAAGTAGCTAATTAACCTTTACGGTGAAAATAAATAGCGACGTGTTCGAAGGGTCAACCCTTTTAAGAAAGTATATTTTATTACAAATATATGTATATGTCTTGCTTAATAATGACTTAAAGCCAGTGTTGAGGAGGCATCCTTGGATCACTGGGCTACCTGATTTCTATTCAGTAACAGAATGTATTACATTTCTTTCTCTAACTCTTATATCGTCTTAGCCATCCAGTTATATGAGGTTAAGTCGCATTATGTAACCACGCCCATTTTCATTGGCTTTAAAACTGCTTGTGTGGGATATCTCATAAGGGGTTGGTCTAGCTTCAGATAGAACAGCGCTGCGTCACATGTTTTACTACAGATGGCTATTTCCTTTGAGCATCTTGAATGAGAATTCTGTACATTGTGTAAATATATGTTCAGAATAAAGCTATTATTATTATTTCAGGGGGTATAACAAACAGTATAGTTCAGTTACTGGTAACACAGATACTAGTGAAGGAAATAAATTGTCTGATTGGACACTAGTCAGTAGCTAGTGTAGTGTGTCTAGTCCTTTATTTGATCCACCCTGAATTCTATCAGTCATGTTTGCGATGTGGTAAATAGCTCAGTGATAACGTCTCTGATTGCATTACTGGCTGACGCTGGTTCGAATCTCAGAAGGGACCTGAGTTCCTTCAAGGTTTGCCAATATGCCTTGCTGACTGGGGAGTGCCAACTAGTACGAAACTTAGTTTGAGGCCTCCAAACGATTTTGGTTCATGATTAAATCTAACTTGAAATAAATTGAACCTCAACAAGGTAACACTTGAAAATAAATCCACTACTTACTGTTGATTGACGGGACGAAATGACTTTCTGGAGTCTTAGTAAGAAGTCGTGACTAATGATGTCAAGCAAGTGGTATTCGAGGACAGGTACTCATTCATGGTGGCGCTATTAGTCAAAAACTCACAGACTTTAAAGTCATATAGATCATTGCTTTTCATCCCAGTGACTGGATTATCAATACTCTAGCCTTGAAAATTGGAGAATTTAGATTCGATTCCCACTGGATCATGGGTGGCAAAAGTTCGGATTCACAGGCTGTTGGATTGGGTCCAGTGAATTAATGGTCTACGAGCTTGCCTTGTAACCAGAAGGTCCTGAGTTTGAACCCCAGTGGGTACTTATTGCTGAGTAGTCCAAAGCGAGGCTGACCTTTATGAGGCTGTCAGTATATTTTCTAGAGGTAGCCAGAACAATCAATTTATGGAGGGCTCGCTGTGTTTTTATTCATAAATAAATTAACATTTTGGTTGATCAAACACTAACCACATAAACTTTTCTTTCTTTCATTTAAATTATTAGGTTCTTTTGGTCCGAAAGGAACACGGGGAGCACCTGGCGTTTGTGATATCAAGGGGTTATCTGGAGACCCTGGTCCTATGGGCCGCCCTGGTCGTCGTGGGATCCCAGGAATTTCAGGCATTCCTGGTGAACCTGGAGAAATGGGATTTGGAGGACCAGTTGGAAGATCTGGAGCAAAAGGTGATCGAGGTCTAAGCGGATTGCCTGGGAGAATTGGGATTCGTGGGCCGAAAGGGAAAGGAGGATGGGCAGGACAAGTTGGACCTAAAGGAAATGCTGGTAGAATCGGTCAGCCTGGTAAACCTGGTTTACGAGGTAAGTGCATATGAATAATGTATTTTTCTGAATGTGGGTTTTTCAGATTTTTCAAAACAAGCTTTGTAATAAAAATGAATTACTTCTAGATTGTATGATGGACACAAAATGGTTTTTTTCTCTTCTTCTTCCCAGGAAGACCAGGTGCTATCGGCAGAGCAGGACCAAGAGGTTCACCTGGAGTATCAGCAAGATTGGTACCCGGACCTATGGGTGAGCCAGGACCAGTGGGGTTGCCAGGTATTCGCGGAGAAAAGGGTATTCGAGGAATTGATGGCAAGCATGGCAAACCAGGTATTCCTGGAATACAGATGAAAGGACTCCCAGGAAGAAGAGGTCTACCCGGACCATTTGGTCAACCAGGTGATTTAGGCAGCCCAGGATATCCAGGTGCAGCAGGAGCAAAGGGCGAGCGTGGTATTCCTGGAAGAATAGGAATTAAGGTAATTTTACCTAAATAAAAAAATCTTTTCATTTGAATATAGAATTATACATAAAAATCAATTTGGCTTTTATTTCGCTTCTTACTTTTTAAATATTTGTAATCCTCAGAATATATTTTTATGGAATCTGAAAGCATGAACATGTATGCTTACATATAACTTACACTTCTGACAGGGTGAAATGGGTCCTTCTGGATTTCCAGGGATTGATGGACTTCCTGGTAGTCCTGGAGTCAAAGGAAGAAGTGGATTTCCAGGTGAAAGAGGTGATGGAGGAGCAAAAGGGGAACAAGGTTTGTCTGGTGATCCTGGTCCATCTCCTCCTGTGCTGGATGGTCGACAAGGAAAAAGAGGTCGTATTGGAGTTCCTGGGTCATTTGGATTACCTGGACCTACAGGTGATAAAGGATTTCCAGGTACGTCAGCTGTCATTTTATCTAGGTAGTTTCTCCTTTTTGAAATCTCACTAGTCATGACGTCTTATTTGGATTCACATATACATCAGTAAATATTTGAAATAGAATACTCAGGATAATTTTCTTGTGACTACTTCCAACGAATTTAGAATGCAACTTTATGCGTATAATTCAAATTTAGTGACAACTTACTGAGTGGAAACGAAATCATAGAACTTGGTCACTATGATAGAGTAAAGGCTGTCGTCCGTCAAGGCGCTGTTTTTTCTCCTATTTTTTCTTTTCTTTTTGTTTTTGCATGACTTGCTTCACTCTGGTGAAATGAACTTTGTTAAGCATGAGGACAATCTGACTGTTTTAATGCCTCTCAACTTCCAACCATATTGTACTAGGATGAACAACTTTCTATCAGGAGTCAGCAAATGGTTATTGTCTGATGCTCTTAAACTAAATCCTTCTAAATGTCAGTCTGTTCGTTTCAGTTTTCAACGTAAAAGAAAGTAAAGTGAAGCTGTGACCCTTGTAAAATTGATGATAGTGAAATAGAAACCAAGTATCTTGAACTATCTTGGTCTTCCAACGTCTTAGGAATTTCTACAAAAATATTCCATCTGACATTTTGCATTAAGAAATTAAGGCACTCAGCATAATTCAACTCCTCCTCGTCTTACAGTTTGTCAACTCTTGCAGTTTACCTATTTTTCTTTACTGTTCACCTTATTCTTTCATGTGTTACTTAAAAATGTCTATAGCATACTTCATAGAACTCTGAAGATTGTCAGTAAGTAGGGCGAGTGGTATTCCACTGTGCCATATCAATGACATCTTCATTGATAGACAGTTAATTTCATACCATAAATTTGCTTTCACCATGTATCGCCTCAGCTAGAACGAGAAGTTATTTTAAAAGACTATATGTCCACAGGTCTAAGTACAATAATTCCACGATGCCATATCTGGCACGTATTTTATGTGCTGAAAATAGTGTCAGAGACGAACTAAATAACTTTCTTTCCACTAGTAAATAAATAATATTTCTCCATCCTTATATCAACAAGACTTACTAACATCATTCCTATTATATTTATAGTCCTCTCATTTTATTTTGTTTATTTCCTCATAAGTGTAAAGATCATTTAAGCTCTGTGATAAATTGTCGTCTTTCGCCTTTCCTTCGTGATGTTACGTCAAGAGGCTATTAGATTCAATATTCTATAACATGCTATAACCACGCAGGTGATCCGAGGTTCGAGCCCCGACCGACGCACTCCTTTACCTCGCCAAACCAGTAATATGACTGGTAAAGAGGGAAGGTTGGGCGAGAGGCTAGCAACTTTATCCCGTAAAAATTAATATCACTGCTACAGAAACTTCAAGCCTCTAGCTTGAAGCCCTATGTTCCACTGCAAATAAGACGCTAAGATTTCCATACTGTACTGTACTGACAATATTGTTAGAAACAAACCTACCGTTATTACTACTTTTGTTGTTATAGTTATTATTCTCATTTTATACTGTGCACATTTCTGTCATGATTCCTACTGTAAATGTGGAAGCCTTCTGTGGTTAATTTCATTTATATTAGATGGAATACTGTTACAAATGCTGAGAGTTCCATACTATATTATAAGTGCTGTTTTTGAAATAAAGCAGATTGTTGCTACCATGTGCTAGGAGTAGATTCTATGAACAAAGACTGAGTGATGAGCCTCTTTCCCCAGCTATCTATATTACTTCTGAGAACTGTAACTCTTTCCTCCCCCTCCCCTAATAAATGATTGTGTGTTACTGCATGCACTGAAACTGCCGGGTTTTTTCCAAATTACTCATCTTCGTGGGATCAGTCATTCAACGCTCATCTAAATTCTTATGTTCCCTTAATTTTACTGCCCCCTACCTACTTATTTGACCTATTTAGTTGGTTTCTTAATAATTACAGGGTATTGAGTGTATTACATTATATTTTCTAATTGGATCAATAGGATCTTTAAGTTTATAGGTCCTATCTCTGAGTGTGCCGGTGGAGCAGCGGTAAAGTGCTTGTCGACCACACGGGTGATCCGGGGTTCGAGCCTCGGCCATGGACGTGCTCCTTTACCTCGATAAGCCAGTAAGTAACAAGACTAGTAAAGAGGGAAGGTTGTGCTTGAGGCTAGCAACTCCATCCAGTAAAAACTGTCACCACTGCTACAGAAACGTCAAGCCTCTAGCCTGAAGCCCTGTGTTCCGCTGGGAACGTGAAGGAATAAAAAAAATCCCTGATTGAGTATGTAGGTTTCAGTACCGTCCTAATTTCTGTTTATTTTGAGAATTCTACGTAGAGTTTCAGATGACTCTTTCTTATACGGTGAAACTGTAGATGCCTTAATTTCTTTTTATTTGTGTTGTCATCAATAGTTTCTCTAGAATTCTTTATTTTTATGATCTCCTTAAGGATTTTATGTGATATTTATTCAACATAAATGTTTCGTATGTCAGTTTTACTTCATCATTTAGGTTCATCCATGCACTACTCAGTGTTATTGCTTAGTTTTTTAGACACTTAACTAAGCCTGCCTTTACAGTCTAAATGCCCAATAGAATGCGTTGGCCGTCTTTTAAACACTAAAATAATAAAAATTTTTCCTTCCGTTCCCAGTGGAACAAAGGGCCTCAAGCAGTGACTTGAAGTTTCTGTAGCAGTCGTGTTTATTTTTACAGGATGGGTTGCTACCTCATGCCACCCACCTTTCCTCTTTACCAGCATTGTTTCTGGCTAGGCGAGGTAAAGGAGTGCGTCGGTGGCGGGGATTGAACCCCTGACCATGTGCATGTCGGCGAGCGTCCTAACCGCTGTGCCACCGACGCCGACGCCACCGACACTGGTGAACAGTTTACCTTCTATTCTTTTTTTTTATTTTTCCACCTATTAAAGCTGAATCTCTTTCTTCCCTTTGTGATTCAACTGTAAATTTTATTCTCACTACTTATGAGTTTATATGTGTGAAAAAACTATAGAAATATTCTCTTGTTAACACTGTGAGTGAAAGTGTCATCCACATATCTCCACCATATCTTTTGAGTATGGTCAAATGTACAAATGCGCATATTTTTCCCGATGTTTCATAAAGATATCTGCTACAATTGAACATATTGGTGATCGCATTGTTGCCCTCTATTCATTGTCTATATATTTTGGCCAGGAAGCCTGCCGATTGTCTCCAACTATCTAATATCATCAAATCAATGTAAACCGTGATGGCGGGCTACCTAGAATGGTGGCCACTTTGCAAAACCTGACTGATAGAATTCAGTCTACACCAAAAGAAAGGACTAGACACGTCACACTAGTTACAAGTATCCAATCAAAATACGCACCACAATCCTACAGGAAGTCAATCGCGAGCCAGCCCGAATAGCTCAGTGGTAACGTCTCTGACTGCAGTCAGCACTCGATGACACGGTTCCAAATTTCAGAAGGGACATGAGTTCCTCCAAGGTTGCAGATACGCCTTGCTGATAAGTGCCAACTAGCACGAAACTTAGGTCCAAGGCTTCCTGTGGCCGATTGCCCCCAACTATCTAATAGTTAGTTGTTTCTTAACTGCTTCCAAAGCGATTTTGATCCTTTTATTAATTAAAAAACTGAATGTCACCCAGTTTCTTTTCATTTAATATGAACTAGTTACCGTAGAGTTTGAACGATTTACGATGGGATATAATATTAATGTTAAGCATTTAGATAATTCATAAGTAGGAGTATTTCTGAAGTCAGCAGTCGGTCTTATGGAGTAATCTGGTTTATTTATTTTAAAAGTACCATATATTCAACTGGCATCATTAGTTTCAGACATCAAATCAAACCATTCACATTCATATAATGACGGCTTTATTCTATGTACTTAATCTACTGTAGACTTCCTAATCTTATTCATTACTGTGTCTACAGGTTTCTTAATCTTTTTAAATGGACCCATTGTAACGTGGTCAATAATTTTTTTAGTATAGTCGGATTTGATCTCATGAGTTGAGTTTATCATACTTAGCGTGGAAAGTATGAGTTTGAAAACTATTCATATATATAATATATATATTATATGATTAAACATTATAAATTAATTGGTTGTTGCTTTAACTTTTAGGCGCACCAGGTCAACCTGGAGATGATGGACTGCCAGGACCATGGGGCGCTCCTGGAGGTCAAGGTATTAAAGGACTACCTGGAGACCCTGGCTTACCAAGTCGCTTTGGTAGACCAGGTGAACCAGGAGATCGTGGCGATCTTGGTCGTCCTGGTCCTCAAGGTCCAGGTGGCTTGAAAGGATTTCTTGGAGAAAAAGGAGACAGAGGTTCAACACCGTTTTGTCCTGTTGGACAGCCTGGAAGAATGGGAAGGCCAGGTGAAGTTGGTTTTCCAGGATCAGATGGAGAAAAAGGAAATCAGGGTAGGTATACGAGTTTGCTGCATGAATTCATATTTTAATACTGCATTCACTTAAAATTGACTTCACCATCATACTGTTTTGCTTTTACAACATTAGGTCTACCTGGACAGCAAGGACCGAAAGGTCAGCGTGGTTTTACGCCACAACCTCCTCCTGGTCCTAAAGGTGATATGGGTCCAGCAGGTCCTGATGGAACTCCAGGTAAGTATTAATTGTGCATTACCGTTGTTGATAAGGTATTTAAGATAATCTTCAGTTCGACTGGTACTTTGTTCGGCGTTTGATAATGCCAACCATTTAATGCCAGTGACTTTACTGATATACTAATTCTTGGTTTATAATAATAAACAAATTATTCCCTATTCTTTCAGGATCAGTATACTTATACATGTGGAAAGAAATTTTGTTCTTACTTATTCAACCTGGTTAGAACACAAAACTTTGTGCGGAAGTGCTTCATTTTGGGTTTTCACGCTCTATATAGCAAACAAAGAAAGGCTGAACAGAAAAAAAGATATTCAAGAGTAAAGTCATAAGCACAAATGTGAGGGAAAAGGAAGAATCATGTGCATACTCAACAAGGTTTATTGGGTATGAAAGATCAAAAAGAAAGAAAGAATGAATATCCGTCAACGAAAGCGATTTAGAGGTATATCACTGGTTGTCTCCAGAAATAAGTGCTAAGAATCCTGATAACTCCAAACAGGGAGTTTGTACATTCCTGTGTGGCTAGCTCAAAGTAACTGTCAAAGACTTCATAGTCTGATTTCAAATTTTTATGTGACCACCACTAACTAACTCTTTTTCCATCCCGTCCTATGTCCGTTAACACTGACTATGGAGGTAGGAGGTGGCTAGGCATGCGCAAAACATGTCCTAACAATCTATCTCAATCGATGCATCTTCACATTCTCATTTGATCGAATTTCCCTCCCCACCCAGCACTCTATGTACAACGCCAATATCACTCATTCCGTTTTACCGCCTAACATGGGAAATAGAACTGGGACACTGATGATCAATGACAGCTTGCATTTTCATGTCTTCAGCTTTCAATGGCCTTGCCTTACAGTCATAAAGAAAGACATAGCGAACTGAATCACAGTACACGCGTCCTTTAACTGATATCCGGTTATCATATCTACGACATAAATGAAGTAAATAAGCAAATACTACACAAACATTTTGTCTACGTGCTGAGATTTCGTCAGCATTTAGCCTGAGGAGCTGATGCAAATTCCTGATAAGGGAAGTGTATCAACAGGCTCTACCAATTCACTCCCTATATTTAAGCTGAAAGTCTATTTAGTCCAGTCCTCTAGCGTCATTTTACATTTGACAGGAGCAGATTGCATACCAATAATATTTGAATATTGCTGCTTAAAGTGTTCCGAAGGCTCTTCATTTTATCGGCGCCTTCATCTAGAAAGGCTACATCATCTCTAAATTTCTAGGTCAACAAGACTATCCCCTTAGAGCAGTCTAGTCTTTAAGTTTCTGAAGCTATTTAGGGTAAATTCCATTGGTGCATGCGTGATTAAATGAAGCAGAAATGAGGACAGTCAGAATCCATGATAGTCCTCATTTTGAATGAATGATAACTCGCCATAGACGCTTATCTGACTATTTGAGCTCGAGTAGAATGCCTTGATTAGTGTGCGATGCACTTTCTCGGCAATTCATGCACTGTAAAGCATTGCTATAGTACTTCTTGGTCGGCAGAGTCGAATCTCACCTTCAGGTCAAGAAATGTCCCAGTTATTGGATGAGGGTGAGTATCAACATGCTTAAAAATCTATCAAAGGGATGAATATATGTGTATATGATAAATACACTGTTTTCCGGATCTAAAGACTGCCTGGTTTTCTTGGCTTTGTTCCTCTCGAGTGCCCAATAATCTACACATGACTGCTGAGCTTAAAACTTTAGATACCATGTTAGTCAAGCTAATCTCTGTAGGATTATCCCAGGAAGATCCATATCTTTTAAATTGATTAAATCAGAACGAACCGAGTAGTTTAGTTGATCATTTACGATATGAATACGGTTAACTCAAGTAGTTTGTTTTAATTGTCGTTAGAATTGTTGAGTTTATATAACAAATAGTGGAGTGATCCAGTGGACTTTCATATCGTAGGTTCTGGTTGATGTTTTTCATTTTTAAAATTATCAAGCTGACTGTTAATTGAGTGAACTGTGTTTTCTAAAACCTCTGACACTGTTTTTAATGACTGTGTCCGTTACTGCTAACCACAGCTGATAAGTAAATCCTTTTTTTAAATTCAAATTTCACTATCTGAAGTTTATAATCCCGCTTACTTCAGGTGCTATTGGAGAGCCTGGTTTACCTGGACCAATGAGTATGAAAGGACAACGAGGCTTACCTGGAGATCCTGGTTTCCGTGGTCAACAAGGCGATCCGGGTGATAGAGGATTCCCTGGAAATTCTGGTGAAGAAGGAGCAGCTGGAAGGCCTGGTTTTCGAGGAACGCCTGGACGTCCAGGAAAAGATGGCCTTCCTGGTTTAGATGGACTTCGTGGTCTACCTGGAAGTCCTGGTTATCCGGGAATAAAAGGTGCTCAAGGATTTCAAGGTAAATTAATCTTGATATTTTATCAAAAATCGTATTAATGCAAATTTAATTTATCAGTCGAAAAGTGTTCAAAAACTAACCGCCTCCCTTTCTAAAGCTATAATAAATAAAGACATGCAAAATAATGATAAGTATACGTCTAAAGCACCTCACCTAATTTTCCTTTCTTTTCTCTTTAGGTCTTCCTGGTTCTCCTGGTAGAACTGGTCCTAAAGGTTATCCAGGCCGGTCAAATGATGCACAGAAAGGTGTACGTGGTGATCCAGGTTCACCTGGAAGGATGGGAGAGCCTGGTCTCCCTGGATTATCAGGTAGATTTTATGTTAGGCAAAATTTTCATTATTTTATTGCATTTAAATACTTTCTGAAAAGGCCTGCTATTTATCTCTAATTACTTCTACTTTCTTCAGAGCTTGTTCGAAATACGTACTTCTGTAGCAGATACAGACGAAAATGATACCAGTGAAAAATAAACAATAAAGGTCATCATTTTAGTAGGATTATAAGCGACATCTGGTAATTATTTTTTGGTTGACCTTTAAAATATATAGAAAGGAATCCGACTTACTCAGTTTTGTCGTTTCGGGGAATTTCGAAGAAATCTCAAACCGTTATATACTTCAAAGCTATTCTTTCTGAATTTCCATTCAGTCGGATGGTTTATAACGATTGAAACTAGTTCTGTGTTGTTTGGTCGTTGAGTAACAGATAGGCATCTTATAATTTTTTTTATTAGATCTCCCCATCGGTAAGCCTTCGAGACATGGCCTATTAGAAGATTTGAGTGTCTTATGCGCCTGAAGCAAATTACAGATGATATGTGATTGAGCAAAGTTCTACAATAGCGTCCCAACGGATGCGAATGCACGAGTGATCTTGAGCCGATCATTCAGAAAATTGGAGGATTTTTGCATAAAATTTTGCCTATATTTACATAAAAAGGCATGAAAAAACATTAAACAGGGTATTTTCGTCGAATATGAGATAAAACGATGTCCCAATTATAATAAGGAGTTTCAGTTTTACAATGAAACCAATGAAACACATATTCATCTAGATGAATAAAAACAACTTGGTCTTGAAATCCGTTTATAGCTCTTATTATATTTTTTAGTCTTCCCCAGAAACCTTCGATTGAATTAGTATGAGTACCGGTTCTGGGATCGACGAAGTCATCCGAATGGTTAACTCGGTGGTGTATGTACCCAAAATCCGATAATCAGTTATGTGTTGCCCATTCATCCGTGTGTATGGTAGTCCCTGGCAAGACAAGCTTCCTATCTGGAATAAGTTCGATAAATTTTTTCCGAATCTGGGTGTCGTAAATTCCCAGAACCCAAACGTTATTCGCTCCAGCACGTCCTCGATTGTACTTCTTCTTTATAGGGACCGTTTCATCGATATGAGCGACTACACGGACTCCTCCCAACACTTCAGTAATACTATTCATTTTCCACGACGCTAAATCTCGACAAAACTGGAACTATTGCACAGTAGATGTTAACGTGTTTTCTATCTGAGCCACAGTTGATCTCACCCCGGACTTTAAAATCCAATAATGGCACAGAAACAGGATATTGGTCAACGAAAGCTTCGATTTTTTCAAAGAAAGTTCCTGGAAAACAATTAACTGAGAGTGTCACTTACCAGTACGAACACTTATTCGTTTCCTACACTATGAACATCTAAATATATATCCATCAATGACCTGAGTACTTGACTGCAGGTTCATAGAAGCACCACAACCACATATCCGAGTACATCCTATTAATCCATTATCTAGGGAGTATTGAATTACGTGATCTGGGTGAAATTTGCATCTGAGCAGATAAACAGCGTTCATTTCCGCGCTAGATTAATGGCAAGTTTCCTCAACCAATGACTAGCAAGCGTTCAAGGTCATTTGAACGTTCACACTCCTGGGACGCTATTCTTTAACTTCGTCTCTGATTGGTAAAGGTTTCCACAACGGGAAACTCAGCGGAGCTTTTGAAGTGAAGTTAGAAGTGAGGCAGGACTGACTAATACCACCGATGATATTCCTGATTGTGGTGGACGGGATTACGCGGCATACAGTATGTGGGAATCAACAAGATAAGAATAAGTTGGACCAATAGGGTGACTGAAGAATATTTTCATTTCGCCGACTATTTACAGGCGAAATCCAACAAGGTGTCAGAAAAAGCTGGGAAGATAGGACTTCAAGTGAACATGGAGAAGAAACAACTCTGGAACGAGCCAATCAAGTAGCTATTGCCGGCTCTAGAAATATTCCGAAGAAAGTGAGCAGGGGTGGATTGGACACATACTGAGTAGACCGTCCGGTGATATCGGCAGCCAAACTATCTATCGAGTGGAATCTAAATAGAAAATTACGAGTTAGACGTTGGTCCTGGACTGACATGATGAATATCGTGTGAAAAGAAGATGAAGACATATGGGCAGTCGTGAACCCAGCTTGAGGAAACTTCAGAGAACACAAGAGAATAGAGATGGTCTGTTGTCGTTCTATCTCCCAATCGGAACCAAAGGGAATAATAATACTGATTTCTAGTGTAAAGCGACTATCCCTTAACGTTAGCAGTGGCTAAATATCCCTACATGTGAAGAGGCTCATAAGTCTTCATAAGAATTTCGGTAATGGCATTCTGAAGTAATGCGTCGGTGGCACAGTGGTTAGGACACTCGCCGACCATGCACATGGTCCGGGGTTCGATCCCCGTCCGACGCACCCCTTTACCTCTCTAAACCAGTAATAAGATTGGTTAACAGGGAAAGTTGGGCATGAGGCTAGCAACCCTATCCTGTAAAAATAAAAACACTGCTACAGAAACTTCAAGCCTGTAGCTTGAAGCCCTATTTTCCACTGGGAACGTGAACGAATAAAAATAAAAATTCTGAAGTAAGTCAGTAGTAAGCGCATACTATTAGCCGGATAGAATTTCTTCACAAAGAAATTTTAGAGTAACTTAATCCAGTTGAAGGCGACGTAACAACAGCTTTAACATTGCCCCGTCTGGCGGGATGTGTAAGTTCATTGGGATGACGTCGACATTCTACTGCTCTGTAATAAATAGGGGTCAGAGACTTCTTAACTTACATCAATAAATTTGCCTGTCTTTCTTTTTAGGACAGCGTGGTAAGCCAGGTGATCCAGGTGAGAAAGGCGTGAAAGGGCTTCCGAATCCAATTCCTGGTTCAAGGGGTCCTACTGGTGATCCAGGTCCACGTGGCGATCCTGGTTATAGAGGACCGAAAGGTTTTGGCGGTGAGAGAGGTCTTCGTGGTCCTCCGGGAAGAAATGGTACCATTGGGTTGGCTGATAGTGGTTTTCTTTTCACTGTTCACTCTCAGGATTCTCAACCACCGAGTTGTCCAATTTACACAACACCACTTTATACCGGCTACAGTCTTGTCACACTGCAAGGTGATGATGACTCAACAACGATGGATTTGGGTAGGGTTTTTTTTTAAAATAATGCTGTCAGATTTTCTCTACTTCTGATAACTTGTTGTTGATGAAATAATATAAACCAATTAATGAATTTTCGCGTAGGTAGTTCAGTGGTAGAACGATAGCCAACCAAGCAAATGGTCCGAGGCTCGAACACCTGCCAACGTGCTCTTAAATCACGATTATTAGGTAGTAAGCTAAGTAAAGAGAGTAAGTAGGAAGTCAGCCTAGCTGCCCTCCCGCCTTCGAGTATGAAAAAAGATAATACCGCCGCTGCTGAAACATTTGAGCTCAAGCATGAAGTGCTTTGTTCAAATGGGAACGCGAAGGAAAAAAAAAGTTGTGGAAGTTAAGGATTTCATGCTTTTATACGCTTCAAAAAAGGGCTGTTGATTAAACTGGAATAAGCGAGTTAATGAGATTTAGGATAGAGGAGTTCAGTTTCTTCAAAAGTAATTCTTGGTAATGTGTTATAACTGGAATAATAATAATAATAATAATGGAGAATTATGGTGGTTTTTGTAATACTGGGACTCCTGTCTCCAAATATGATTACATTGACTTTTTTTCAAATTTGATCACACACGGAGACAGAGAGAACCACTGAGAACTAGGGTGTTCTGGATAGTTGATCTTTCCTAGTTTGCAACTTTATTGAGAATTGATAACAGTTACAATTTATGGGTCACTGCATGCCAGTCCGAATGACTAAAAACACTCAACAAGCTTAACCTTGTCACCTGAAGGTCTCAGGTCCGATTCCAGATAGGATGGTGGGCACATACTGCTGTTATTTGTCAAATTAGGTTGAAATACCTATCCAATACGCGTCAGTTTTCAGTGGTTCCCTAACCAAAATCAATCGGTGATCAAACATGACACCAATTAGATTCGTACAGAGCAACACATGGAAGTTGATACGACGCTCGCTATTGACTGGCTACAAAACGAAGTTGACTGGAGTTCTGGTAAGAAGTTGTCACCAGCAGGATCCATCATGTTCAGTTTGAGGACAAATACTCCTAGATGATACTGACTGATGTTGGGGCCACAAATCGTGAATCAATAGAGGGTAGAATTCATGTGTCAGTGCACTCCATCCAAATAGCTGAGTGGTCGACTATTTCATTTATCACTCGAACTGCCTTGTCCATACTGAGGCAAAACATTATACTTATTGAAAAGGCGAAAATTGATTTCCCAATGCAAGAAGGCCATATTACTAGTTTATGATATGAAAACTATATTTGTATTGGTTATCACTTAATGATAAAATCCACTGTCTTGACTTTTAATCCTAGTTAATATCGAATATGTGGTCTAGATATGATACAGAAGATTTGTAGCTCAGGTGGAAGATTTTGAGGTGGTTGTGTTCTCTGTGTGTACACACAGACAACCACGGATATCACTTCAACTGGGACAGAGGAAACAACAAGAATGCTAGAGAATTTTTAGAAGCTCGCCTGGTATTCCAGTGAATCATCAATCAA
Source organism: Trichobilharzia regenti (assembly GCA_944472135.2). Lineage (NCBI taxonomy): Eukaryota > Metazoa > Platyhelminthes > Trematoda > Strigeidida > Schistosomatidae > Trichobilharzia > Trichobilharzia regenti. Next base: position 22,601,611 of record OX235262.1, on the reverse strand, counting down.
TAGACACATAGAGGTAGACAAAATTATCAACCGATAAGAAAGAAACCTCACACACAAAGGGTCAGAGTTCAAGTCAAAGAAACAATCAGCTCTAATACAAGTAACCTAGAAGGTGTGAAAACACACAAACACAACCAATCACGTCCAAGGCCACCAGGAGAGATGGCTAATAAACTCGTGGAGAAATCTAAAAGCTCACTTCATCGAATTGAAGTATGCGCTGAAGATGTCGCCTAGTAGGGTGATGAAAGCTTCGCAAGTTAACTATCCAGCTCAGAGAACACAACCACCTGAAAATATGTGGTCTACAGGACATGTGGGAAAAACGACCACAGGTCTAACACCTCTCTTTTTCCAAAATAAGTTTAGGGTTGTGGAACACTTGAGGATGCTTGATGAATTATGACTAGATTTGACGGAATATATGATATCACTTGAAGGAGGAGGGCATCTTTTTCAATCGCGCTTTTATCAAGCTCTTCAGTCTCTGACATCCAACTGTCACCTGATTGTCTAACAAAAAACGGTTCATTTTTCAGAATACCATATCACTTATTCCAGTCCAACTGGTTATTGCTGGAGGATAATCCACTTTTGATTGATCAAACAATAAAGATTTAAGAATAATTCTTAGTACTGGATTATTCTCTTCAAGCACCAGATGTCTTCATATTCTGACGGAGATATTTTTTACTGCATTTTCTGGGTCTAAATTCTGTTGAATATCCTTCTTTGCATGCGATTCTTTAGGAACACCTGGTTCTTGTCTTAGAAAATTCAGTATTATGCCATTTGCAAATTGTTTCGCAAAAGTCAATGGAAATTGTCAAGTAAACATGAGAAATGGACGTTCTTACTGGTTGTCTACACTGGAGCAATATATGCTTTCTCCAGCCCGTGTGGAAAACATTAAACCATATATCTCTAGGTGAGTGATTTTCTGATTAACATGCTCCCTTATTATTCACCATTATTCTTTCCTGGACTTCTCAAAAAGCACCCTGACATAACATGCAGAACACTGAAGACTATAAGTAGGGTAAGTGATGTATGCCTTTGACTTAGCTAGCTGACATTATTGTCGTCAGGAAATGTGACCATTCTCACAGGATGTAGTGGCAATATCAAAAGACTGCAGTTTCCTCGCGTATGAGAGTAGTTCAGATGAAAGTTCATCCTCGTTCTTGATATACCATGACCTTCTAGTAGCTAGTAATAACACTGACGCCCAAGATGCACCAGAAAGGCCTGGTGGAAAAAACAGTGATCTTCTTCAGGATATTGTTTTCAACTGAAGCCAATTATTAGGGACAATGAGCAAACGACATGGTGACTTAAACCTATCTCTCTTATTGAGCAGTACTCGTCAGTAATAATGTATTTGAAATTTCGAGGGAAATTATACTTCCTGAATAGATTAGAATTTATATCACATAGTGTAACATTCTGTCTACTACTCATCTCTTGAATAGTTGAGTTGGACAGATTGATCGATAAGAGGGAAGGAATCAGTGAAAATTGAAAGAAACCTAGCACAGAATGCATGCAGCCACTGTAAACGACAAGTTACTGTTTGCTTCTCAAGTAATGCTTCGCTAATGATCCGAGGATTTCGACAGCGGCAAGTTTTGCAAGGTAGATTTTTGTTGGTGGGTTTCAGGAGACAATGAGTCCTGGATTGTCCTCAAGAGGAAGCGCTCCACTCTTGTCCTTACGAAACCTGGTGTGCCTCAGGGTGCTGTACTTTCTACACTTCTTTTTCTTTCTTTTCTGTATACTCTACTATTTTCTTCTAAGGCTTATTTCATTAAATTTGCTGGGAGTCTGACAATCTCTGTCCCACTAGTCCCTATGATGTATTGTTGTGTTATGAGTAGTTTCCTGTTTGAGGTTAACCAATGGTTCCATTCTAATGCATTTATGCTGAGTCCATAAGAATGTAATACTCCTGACTTTAGTTTCAGACGTGAACAAGATGTGGGGGGTGCTGATTAGGCTCCGCGACTGTTGTTATGTAGACGTCAACGTGGTAGGATGTAAGTCGAATATCTTCTAATCCATGCACCAGTTTCTCGCCAAATCCGTTCTGATCGTCTTACATCTTATGGATTTCTGAGAAAATGTTTCGTCTTAATTATTACATAACGTCTTTTTGGCACAACTCAACGCGTTCTCTTACAATTTATTAATTCATGTACATTCTGTACATTCTTCTTTATTGTTCTTGCTTGTTCTTCGCTGGGCTTCTCAAAAAAAAACCATGCCATGTAATGTAAAACAGTGGAGGTTATTAGTACGGTTATTGATTCCCCCTGATTCAACTAACTGCTAATGTTGTTGATAGACACTTTAATAATTGCAGGCAGCTAGCTAAAGTTCTTATCTTAGACACCGAACATCCTCTTCTTCCGTAACTCTCTTCTGGTATCTCTGGTTAAAAACCGAGTTGGTTGCCAGTGGCTTAGTGGTCTATGAGTTCACCTTGTAGCAGGAAGGTCCTTAGACAGAAACGCGTTGGTGGGTGTGTACCACTGACGAGTCCCAGACCTAGTACGAAACAGCTGGTTTTCCAATGGTTCTGTGATCGATGTCAGCTTATGATGAAATCTTATAACCAATACAACCAGAATTATTGTTGCATATAGTATTTATTATATTGTAACAACAGAAGACAAGGGCCAGGCAACAGATCGTTTTATTATGAAAATCAACACGTATTTATACATATTTCACATACATTATTATAGCTTATGCAAGTAGACAAGCGCAGTCATCTGATTGGTTGTTTATCAGAAGTAAGGCAGACAAACGCAGGCTTCTGATTGGTTGTTTCGGGATTCCTCGACAAATAGAGTTCTCTATCTGCGAATCATATTTTGCCACGTTAACTTTGCTGTGATTGGTTGTTGAATCAGCCTTGCTCATATTTTCTCACGGCCTGCTCTCACCACAATATTATTTATTTATTACGCATTATGTTCACCTAACTTTCAATTTTCGCGAGGTTCTAATAGTTTCACTATTTCTCATGTATCTGTATACTTATAAAAGGAGATAAATTGTTGCAATATATGGAGATGCTGAAAATTCCATTCTGTATAATTTTTATTAAATAATTCCCATTGTATAACATTAAGAACACAATATTCAGCGTAGAGACTCTTTTCAAGAACGAATTTATTATTATCAAGCTGTACAATCGTACATATATGTGGTTTTTAAGAAATTACATCCAGTGAGAGAATAGGATCAAAAGTGTGAATACATGAAATAATAATAATAATAGTATGATATGCAATTAAAATATTTGTGATAATAATCATAGTTAAATGTCAAGTAAATAAACAATTAATGTCCTTCATAGAATAATACAAAAGGTGCATGGATGTTGGAAAGGGAGGCGTAATTATAGGATTAGTAGACTAATATAAAACTTTACATAACGTGATGTAAGATTTGATAAGATAGAATTTAATATTGTAAAAATATAATAATTTTAGATTCAGAATGACAAGTGAGACAAGCGGAAACAATTCAGAATGAGGATAGTAGTGATAATAATGATCGCAGTAATGAGGAAAAGGTACAAAGATTTACTAAATAAACAAAAAAAACATAAATAAATAAATGTCTATCTCTCTACTGTCAAGGCAGAAATGGGGACTGTACATACTTCTTTTGCACACAAACGTCTATCTTTGATCCTATTCCTTCAATGGATGTAATTTCATAAAAACCATTTATATGTACGATTGTACAGCTTGATAATAATAAATTCGTTGTTGAAGAGAGTCTCTTCGCCGAATACTGTGTTCATAATTATTATTGTTTATTAAAAAGACGGTTGCGGCGAAGGAAATTTTTTTCTATTTTTCGACGAAGTCATCAGCTAGGCTGTACATTCGTGTATTTGTAATAAATGGATCGCAAAGTGCCAGAATAATCTCCGGTCAAGGGTCAAATTAACAAAATTACAATTAGGAATTAAAATGCCACGATAAACTAGGCGACGGATAAAACTCAAACAAAGTAGCATCATAAACTCTGAGAATATTGACATATTGTGCAATTGGGGGTTGGAAATGTAGAAATAACAAAAATAGACAGGATATTTGGATAACAAAATCTACTGGGATCATAACTAGTGTGACGAATAATTGTCTATGCAGTTAGGGATTGAATATGTAGAAATAATAAAAACACAGAATAAACAGGAAGTTCGGATATGAAAATATCGTAGTTTAAATAAGGATTAAGAAAACCTCAAGAATAACATGAATAAACAGGGAGTATGGATAAGAAAGGCAATGCGATGGTTAACATTAGAAGAATTACCTATTTATGTCGGTCACGACAGGGACAAGGGTTGGACGTATTTCTTTTGGAAACATCGCGTGGGTTTGAGCTTTTGGATAGCTAGGGCCTCAGCTATGCCCAGATGTCTTAATTTCACTCCCTTAGGCAGGTTGGATAGAATCCTGTATATTACTTTGAAGGATTTTTCTAAAGGCGCTGAATGTCCTGAATTGACCAGATGTTCTGTCACTGAGCTGTATACACGTTTTCGGTCTCATTTTACTAACCAGGCTGGGTAGTGTTCACGAGAACGTTTTTCAAGTCGACGCGCAGTACGGCCGATGTACTCAGCTCCACAAGAGCAAGTAAACTGTTATATGCACATTGAGGTGGCGCAATTCAATAATTTGTCTTTTGTGTCCTAACTGAGCAGTTTCCTGCAAGGAAACGTCAGTCGAAGACTCGTGGCGAAGTATGTTTTCAGAGATTTGCAGAGGCGTTTACGAAGGATTTCTGCTTCAATATCACCTTTGGGTTCTAGGTAAATCAGAAGTATCTTCTTCGGGACGGATTGGACTTCTTCGGAAGTCTTCTTTGATTTGAGATTCTTGCCTATGAACCTAGGTGGAAAACCATTCCCATCAAAGCTCCTCAGAGATTTCGCAGTTCTTCATCAATCAATTCCTCGCCGCACATCTTCCGAATCCGCGAGGAAGGAACTTATATCAGTTTCTTTTTTCTGCTTTGAAAGTTGATGAATTGTCTATTCTATATATGCTTTTTGTATATGGACCTTTTCAGAGAGTTGTTGGTGTTTCTTGTCAGATGGACGTCGAGGAAGTGGAACACTCCGTCGGATTTAGCCTAAAGTGTAAACTCTGTGTTTGGGTGGGCGTCATTGGAGATTTTAAGTAGATTTTTAGATCACAATTCTCATCACAAATAGTGAAAGTATTATCGGTGTATCTCTTGTAGAGATGGAGGTCGTCGATAGTTGATGATATGGAGTTGTTTTTTAGACTAGCCATATAGCAGTCGGCCACGAGCGGACCATTAACCGGAAATTATTCTAGAACTTTCCGACTTATTTATTATAAATACACGAATATACAGCCTAGTTGATGACTTCGTTGAAAAATAAAAAAATTTCTTTCGCCGCAACCGTCTTTGTAATAATTTCTGCTTACTATTTTTTTGGAATAAAGTGATGATAATATTATGAATTACATCAAAATTAAATCGTCCACTCATTTAACAAATAGCAAAAGCACATAACAAATTACATTTAGTCTTGAAGAAGGCCACTGCTTCGGTGTTTTGTTCCGCTCAATATTTACCGTTTCTTCATTAAGGTGTTAGGCATCTGCCTTAACCTTCTTTATTACGCCAAGCTGGATAGATGAGGTTCAATGGATTGAGAGGGCTAGGACATTTGTTGTACATGCCTTCATCAGCGATCGATGGTAGCTAACATAGAATCAGGTAGAAAAAGGTTTAGTGGTAGTCAAACCAAAAACTTGCAATCAGTTCATGAAATCTCCAACAGTTAGTGTGCAAGCCACATAGGGAAGTATAGACCATTTGGTTGTGGTCATCAAGATTCTAAAAACCAGAGGCTAGAGACAATCAGTGATATGGCTCAAAATCATTACCAATAGGGCAGATGCATTTACCCTTTTTTGTGATTCCGAGTATTCATTTGACCATCATTTCTTTCCTTGTAACACTATTCTTTTCCTTCATAATTCTGCTTTTTTATCGATCTTTCGAAACTCCTTCTTTTTCCCTTTTTTGTCCTCCTTTGTGTAATATATGAGGTGTGATAAGTTTAGTTACCGTACTCCTCTTCAAAGTTCTATTACAAGTCAGTCAGTTCATTACCTCTCACAAAGTATAATAAAGATAAGATTTACTAGCTATTCTGCCCTTTTTATACTTTCATACAGGTGTGTTGTATGCCAGTCTAGAACATGGTTAGTAGCCTTTCATTCACAACGTGATGACATTGGTCAAATGTGTCCACCTGGATGGGAAAATGCATGGAATGGATTCAGTTTTCCAATGGTAATTGTTTTCCCTATTTGTAAATTGTAAAATGTTGCTTATTTTCAGTCAAATTTATTATTCTGTAGTCCACTCGATATCACGAAGAGTTCGGTATATTAATAATGACTGGCTGAGTAATCGGAAGTCAATCACTCACACATTCACAGACAAATAATCATGTCGGTTAGGTAGGATGAAGTGATCTGAAGACTGCAAAGAGATCTAGTTTTTTATCCTCTGCACCTCGATAGATCTAACCAATAACGACAAATGGGAAATAATAGACATTTTGACTTTGTGAGAACGGATCCCTCAAAGCCTCAAAAGCCAAAGATGAGTACAATCAGTGTGGAAGCCAGCCACTAAAGCTAGTAGCTTGACAACTATTAAAAACAATCTACAAATGAAAAAAAGTGATTTGGATTTCTCTTCCTCTCTGTGGGTCTCTGAATAGTAGGATTGAGTACGGTCATGTTTGTTAACCGAAAAACCTGCCAACATCATTATCTGCTTAGTAGTAATAACTGGCGACATGTTTAATGAATGAAGAGTAACTTACACAGCTACTATTTATTTGATATATAGCGAAAATATTCATTCAGATATCGATGAAAAAACAAAATGCTTGAGCAAAGAATATCTTTTTGACAAATTCCTCTTCTGGCTCTACGATTATATATATATATATATGCCTATGTAAATAGAATATTCTAGATTAGTAGTCAATAACAATATTAGTGTTTTCTAAATAATATCGATTTGTTGAGTAGGATCACAATGGAATTACAGTTCGTTAAAGATGTTTAATTTATAATAATAATAATAATAAAGATATAGTAGCGAATAGAACATCAAATATAATTAGGAAGATTCCACAAAAATTGAGGATCATTCAAACCTAGATGGTCAAGGTGAGGACAATGTCTGAACTAGTTTCTTTTGGACACATAAATTAGGCTTCTTAATGTGAGTCCCAACAGCCTCAGGCATACTTATTAATCGAACTCTTAAGGCGAAATTAAGATTAGTTGGTATGCGGTAAATAACTGTGAAAGCTGCTTGGTTAACATCCATCCAGTGTTCTGTATCCACAAGATGGGATAGAATAGCGCTACGAATAGATTATGTTTGTCCTTGACTTAGCCATTAAACAAAGTGATATTCTGAAATCTGACGAGAAACACGCCGAATTGTACGGCCTATGCAACTAAATGGCTCCACAGGAGCAGTTAAATTGGTGGATACGCATAGAAGAGGCGAAATTAGGCAGTTTGTCTTTTACTCCCGAACGCAAAAGAGGAGTGGTTTTGAAGACTCAGCGTAATTCAGCAGCAGGGAATGCTCTTTTTACCGAATTTCTAAGGCGCTGTGTTGGTATCTCGCTGATGTTGTCCCCGAGGACCTGCATTTGTAAGAATAAGGCCTTTTCAGGAACTGTTGGTACCTTGAGCTGCTTTGATTTCAAATTCGTATTCTTATCCATAAACTTTTCTGGATAACCATCTTCACTCAGCAACCGTCTAATATTATTAAGTTCCTCATTAAGACATTCATCCGAGCAGATTGCTCTTGCTCTGTGAACCAAGCACTTCATCAGATTGCGTTTGTATTTTAAGGGCACGAAGCTGAAAACAACGTTTTAGGAAGTTAGGACCCACTATCCAGTTTTGAAATATGGCCAATCAACTGAGTGTGACGATACTGAGATGCATTATATTTTGACATTTTATGCTAGACATGCGTCGGTGGAAAGTGATAAAACTGGTTAACTGGAAGATTATTTGAATGCTGACCACTGAGCGCTTTGTATACAGATCTTCTTGCATAGCTCCTCAGATCTGGTCAGAATTCCGTTTCAGCTGCCTGTTTATCGTGAAGCAAAACGTTGTAACACACTTGTATATATATATATATATATATATATATATATATATCTATTAAAACATTTAGTTCCTTCGATAAATTTGAATAAAGCATTTAGAAGACAAATTTCGCGAGATGATGAAATCATTTCGTAGTTTCTTTACAACCGCTTTACAACTAAGACGGTCCACAATAATAAAATAAAGATCATAACAATTGCTCAGTTAAATAAAAAAACAAAAGCACATGCTAATGACCAGTCATATTTAAATAGGTCATAAAGTCACTCCATGGTAGGCGAAGATTGAAGTCTATTCTTATTTTTGTACACACAGTTTAGGCTGTACGTGATTAATCCCCCAAAGTGTTTCCATCACCTTTAATCACCAACCTTGAATAAGAGTTACGTGATGAAATAATTATGAAACAGTCATTGATATTGATTGATTTTGTGACCAGACATTAATAAGTATTTTGCAATGGATGATGATGCTGGATTTCTATTCAGATTAATTGCGTTAGGATTTTCTATATGATTTAGTAGCCATTTTGGAACATGTTCTTTTCGACGACGACATAGGAACATTCTCTTGGTTCTACCTATATAGGTGTAACCGCAGTTGCAGGTGAACTTGTAGACAGAGCTTGAAGTAGAGTCCACAGGATTTCGTCCTTTAATCGTAAGTACAGGTATCGAAAATGTTCCGCAAATGAGAAAAACAGATGCGGCGTAGAATGTGTGTTTGATGGCTCACCGAAGTCTTTGAGCTGTCAACTGGCCACCCTAGAATGGTTGGTTAATAAAGATGGCTCTCTTTGGTACAGAAGCTGCATTTTTTTGTGGTCTATCCTCACTGTGACAAGTGATGAAGTTCTCTGGATAACCATCAGCTAATAAAACTGAACGTATATGTCGAAACTCATCCGTCAATGTGTCACTCGTGCATATTTTTAGCGCCCATGAGAACAAACATTTCACTAGGGAACTTTTATACTGGATAGGAACAAAACTGGTATTATTAACATTATTATTATCACTATTACTAACAGTAATAATGATAATAATAATAATTTTAATGACGACATCAACAATAAGAAATCTAAATCATCAATAGTAATTCCATACAAGGAAGGAACCTCGGAAACCTTACGCAGAACCCCTAACAAGGCAAGAATAAAAGTGACTGGCGTTCAAACCACCCACAAACTCAATTAGAAACAAGCTTTGTCGGTTAAAGGATCAATCATGTGGAGCCTTAAAAACAAAATAATTTAGTTTATCTAATACCCCACCTGCGATGATTATCAGGTCAAATACATAGGTCAAACTAGTAGAACAGGGACAGTCAGACTAGCTGAACATAAAAGCCTAGCTAAATTTAGATTGGTTGACCCAAATGAGATAAGAAATCTAGATAATAGTTCAGCTATAGTACTACATGCAGGTACACACAACCATACAATAGGATGGGTGGGATAGGATGACAGTTTTAAAATCTAATGTCACAGGGTGGAGGGAGGGAGACTGATAACGGAATCTTTACTTGTCGAATCAACTGCAAATACATGTAATAGGAATGATTCAACATCTGTCCGTCCAGATATCTGGAAAATTCTACCACCCCAACGACTACAAATAGGAGAAGACAAACAAAAGTATAAAACTCAAGTTTCAAAATCTTGTGATTATAACTGGTATGATTATGAACAATAATACGTTTTCTTCGAAACGTTGTCATCTAGTAAATAAAACTGTGCCACTGTGTGATACATATAATAAACAAACTAATATGGAATCGCATGGAGGATTTAATCATGAGCTGACATCAGTTAGAGAACCACTGGAAAACCTGGGAGTACTGGACAGGTGTTTCGTCCTAGTTTGGGACTCTTCATCAGTACGCACCCACCGATAGGATTAGAACCCAGAACCTTCTGGTTACAAGGCGAGCTCGTAGACCGTTGAGCCACTGGGACCCGATCAAATGGTCCTTGAATTCTAACTTCTTCCAATTCACGACATGGCGCGACCACTTCGGAATGTCTTCTTCGATGAGTTACTGCCACATCTTCAACCTGCAGTAACCACCAGTAACTCATCGAAGAAGACATTCCAAAGTGGTCGCGCTATGTCGTGAATTGGAAGAAGTTAGAATTCAAGGACCATTTGATCGAGTCCCAGTGTCTCAATGGTCTACGAGATCGCCTTGTAACCAGAAGGTCCTGGGTTCTAATCCCGGTGGGTGCGTACTGCTGAAGAGTCCCAAACTAGGACGAAACACCTGTCCAGTACTCCCAGGTTTTCCAGTGGTTCTCTAACTGATGTCAGCTCATGAATAAATCCTCCATGCAATCAAACAAAATCCCCACAAAACCAATACTTAAATAATATGGAATCGCTTAATACCACAGTGCCCAAGTTTTACACATATACTAATATTACATAATCATATTCACTTGTACTCTAAGTGGAATATTAGGCGTTAACAGCACCTCTTTATTCCGTCCTCCTATCTGCAGTCCTCGTCACCTGACCGCAAGGTTACCCATAAGCTCTTGTCTCCTCCACACACGACCTCCTCCAAGTCATCACTGGACACACATTCAACCCCTGCATTTCTTATTTGGGTTCCATTAGGACGATAGCCTGGTGTCCTATGTCAGCCGACGGTCTACTTAACGTGTGTCTGATCCATTTCTACTTTCTTTGGTATACTTTATGGGCCAGGAATAGTTTCTTGATCTTGATTGGTTTGTTCCCAGATTTCAGTGTTGCTAATCCTGTCAGAATGGACGTCCGATCTTGAGTATAGAACCAACGAAGATAACTATTGATAAACGTCTGCAGCTTGCAGCTGTTGCAAGTAGTACGCCTTGTAATGCTCTTCTGCCTGTATTTGAAAGGTTAAGGTCTTAATAAGTAAAGGAAATGACGTTTCCCGAATCCCCCCCCCCGCCCAGCACTGACAGTGATTAGCTCCTTATCTTCATCACCTCTGTCTTCCCTATGTTTCTTGACAGATCTTAATTATTAAACAGTGCTATCTGAAATAGATTTTAAGAAATTCCATTGTAACAACAGAAGACAGGGGCCAGGCAACAGATCGTTTATTAAGGAAATCATTACATATTTATATATTTTCAGGTAAATTATTACAGATTATTGTTATCAGAAAAATACAGTCTTCTGATTGGTTGCCTCTAACAGAAAGTTAAACTTGCATCTGTTTGTGGCTATTTATTGAATGTCAGATCACCTATATGTTAACTGTATCCGCCTATGGAAAGCCTTTGTTCTCATCTTTCTCACGACCAATATTGGGGACATAAACACTGACGTAAATTACTGTCCACCAATTTTGACTAACAGTCAGATCTCACCGCATCATGTATATATGTGTATTTGATTTAATGACCTTTTGACCTTAGATAAACTTATCATTTAATTTGCTCACACAGGCTGTTGGATCCTCATCTCATGGTGGTGTACAACCCTTAGAATCACCTGGTAGCTGTTTACAACATTTCCGTGCACTACCCTTTATTGAATGTAACAATCACGATGGGAATTGTTTCCATTGGCAAGATGGTCGATCTTATTGGATGGCGAGTATCCGACAAAATGAACAATTTATAAAGCCTATTGGTACAACGTATAAAACAGAAACAGGAATTCTACAACATGTTAGTCGTTGTAGTGTATGTCGACGTGCAATGGAATCTTTGTTACGTTAACATCACTGACGGCCGGTCAGTGTTCCTTCTATCTCAGATTTTATCTTTGTTTTTTTTCATATGATAATTGTGAATCGCACATAATCCTGCCCAAGCACCCCACCCCTCGCGCACACCCTACAAAACAAACAAACAAACACACATACATACATACATACACAAACACGCACGTACACAAGATTGTTTATCTGTTATTGCAGTATACCTTTATATGACGTATGTGCTTGTGTATACTTCACTAGCAATATTACATTTCAAAAGAAACACAATAGATCAGAATGTTAAAAAATGTCTTTTAAAACAAAGTTTATTGATTTAATGTTATGAAATTTAAAAAATTTCTTTTTCTAGTAATACAATTACTACAAATCACATTATTACAACTATATTATTTATAATTATAATTATTCTAGACTATTTTTTTTCAAAGCTGATTTCTAAAACAAAAATCGATAAATCGATCTCTATATATCCAATTATCCAATATTGATTAATCGTATTCTGATTATTATTGATGTTATACAATTTAAATGTTATATCTTTTCAGTAAAGTAGGCTTTTATCTTTTTCCTTTTTTTTGAATGAAACAGTATTACTATTTTGTTGTCTGCTTCTGCACATTTTTGATGAATTATGTGAGGCGATCTCAAAAAGTGAGAGCTGAGTGGATTGAGATGGGTGTCGGGGGGCACAAGAATGTGAGACAGCTTAACTTTTTAGCCACTTAGTGATAATGCCTATCAATTATACTTAGCTATCTATCAATCTAACTATCTATCTATCCTGATCTGCTTTTTATTTTAACTATTGTTTTACAAACATAGGTCTATCTATACATGAATACAGGAAGTTTGATTTTCAAAATTTATTCAACAGTGAAAAAAAACATTAATCTTATTTTTTCTTCAAAATATTGATCTTTAGGAATTTTAAAACAAAAACTTTAATCAGTTATTTACAAATATATATATATATATATATATATATATATATATACACGTATAAATGTATGAATACTATCTGTTTATCTATCTATCTAAATATACATATGATACTTTCGCATTGTTCGTTCATTAATTTATTTTTTTAATTTTTTTTGATTACAGCTTGATTCCACACTTTATTTTGGGTATAAGTATGGAATTTTCAGCATGTGATATTGATTGGTAGCACAAATTTTGTAGGCCAACCATTGATATCAAGTGTGCGTCGGTAGGGGATCGAACTCTAGACCGTGTGCATGGTTTGGCGAGAGTCCTAACCACTGTGCTACCGACGCACCAATATATTTACTGAAAAATATTACTCGAGAAATGGATTGATGCTATACAACCTATACCGATGTTAGGATTTAATTTCTGGTTTGATTTTAATAGCATGAAAATCGGCTTACCAACTGAATATCTGAAACAACTATTATTGAGATGCACACTGAATGTGCAATTTAGATTTATAATGAAGTCATCTACAATCAAAGAGATGGAGTCGTCATGGAGTCTCCTTTAGGACCACTCTTAGCGGATATCTTCATGGTAAGCTTAGAGAACGACCCACTAAAGGAAACCATCGATAGTTTGTTTATGTCTAAAAGATATATAGATGATACCTTCATTGTTTGTGAGGAAAACTCTTCAACTGCTAAATTGCTTGGAATATTTGAATGGTTCTCAGTCATCTTTGCTTTTCACGATCAAAGAACAGTGGAATTCCTCGTTTGACTTCCTTGAGGTAAAGGTAAATAGAAGAAAGAATGAAACACTGTTAAGGTCGATTTACCGAAAGCCAACAACATTCACAGGGCACTACACTAGCTTCAACAGTTGGGTACCTTTAGAGAGAAAGAGAAATCTTATTCATTCCCTATGCTGCGGAATTCGTAGAATCTGCTCTATAGAGATAATCGGTAGAGAACTAGATAACCTTCGATCAAATCTCCTTAACAATGGTTATCCTACAAGGTTTATTGAACGTTACATCAAGAAAGAATTCGCTCCCAGACAAATCACAGTGCCAAACAAAACCTGTTTATGAGTCTTGCATTCAAAGATGACACCATTCCTGAAGTGATTAAAAATAGTTTACCTAAATGTATTAAACGCACTTTTCCTACAGCTGACTTGCAACTAGCTTTTACCAGCGGAAATATGATTAGACAATGCGTCAAGGATAGATTATCGCTTATGTCGAATCTATGTGCATTTACTCTTTTACCTACTCCTGTGGATTTGATTATATTGGACGTTGTAAGCGAACACTCCGAAAACGTGTAGCTAAACACTTCCCGGATTGGTTAATGAAAGGCGAACGTATAACTGCAAAGTCGTCTATTTGTGTTCACCTGTTAGAGTCTGGTCATTCAACCCCACGTGATTCATCCTTCAAGGTTATCTACATGGCAAATTCGAATCGCTCCAAAAGTTTACGTTTTCTTCACTTATGCATAGCTAGCCGAAGCTTTAACTATACATGAACAGAAACCTAAATTATGTGTTAAAAAAAGTTTTGTCAAATCCCTTTCTTTACCTTGGTCATAGTAATGTTCCTTCTAGTTTTTATTTTAATTTATTTTACCACTTGAATTCATTCCACTTCACTTCACATCTTCATTCATTTCATAATCGTACTCCTAATTTTTAAATTTTTTAGACAACGCTTGACATTTTTAAAATATTTTTGACATCAATCCACTTATAAAACAATCTTTAATAATTCTGTAATTTATCCACTTCGATTCTACGCCTTATAACATTTTAATTATCGTTATTCTTATCACATATATATGTATATTGACTGAACAATTATTTAGTGCCACTTAATAACCTTTTTCCTTAATATAACTACGACTGTACAGCTTGAAAATGAAGTCATTGAAAAAAAATTTCTTCACTGAACAACAGAAACAGTGTTTTTACTCATGAATAAATGTGTATTTTTCGTGATATAATGCGAACACTATTTAATGTTATCACCGAGTACTTATTCTTACACCCGACCTGCTGTATCCCACTGGTCACAGGTTTTCACTAGAACCCAAGTAACGAGCTAACTTATATCAAAAATACAAAACCACTTCAACAATGTCATGCAACAACTATAAATTCCAGAAGATTCTGAGGCACAAAATACTGATTGACTATTAAATAGAATATTCTTCACAAGTCGGTATAAAAACCCTGTTTGAGAGAATCAAACAAAGCTAATACACTTGCCGCACATAGTTCAAGGCCACGCAGTTACTCAGTGGAGTCAGCTAATTTCACTTAACCAAACTCGTAGCTGTAAAAACGCTGTATAATCAACAGTACTACACAACAGTGAACAGAAGCATTAAAATTACAGATCGAACAAAATCAGAGACGAATAATAAGGATTAGTAAAACCAGGAGATATGTACACCGTGAATAGGTGATACGCAGTTTTTGGAGAATGAAGATTAAAATTCCAAGTTTGATCACGGTGTGATCCCAGTTAGAGAAACAAAGAAAACTCACGACGAGTGCTAGCCAGAAATTTCTTCCTAGTATCGGACACCACCCACCGGAGTTCTAACCCACAGCCTTCTGGTAACAATTCGAGCTCCTAGATAATTCATCGAACAATAAAATTCCAACTTCTACCATCTGGAGATTACGCAAATGGAAGGTCCTGGGTTCTAAGAGTCCTGAACGAAACAGCTGTCTAATACTCCCTGTTGGCTTTCAGCAGTTCCCTAACCGACATTGATCTGCGATCAACTTGAAATAAACCAAATCTCTACTAGCTAGTGACTGGCTATACAAAACGAAGTTGACTGGAGTTGTAGTGAAAAGCTTTCACCAATGGGGTCCACTAGAACGATACTGTGAGGATAAATACTCGTCAATGACACTAGCTGGTGGTCGCGGTGAAATCACGAATTTGTAGAAGCTGGAATTCATCAGCTGGTCATTAAGTCAGGTCCGATTGTCTGGATAGTCTCCGGGCTCACCTTGTAACCAGAAGGCGATTGGTTCGAAATCCGTTGGTGGGTGCGTACTGGTGAGGAGTCCAAACTTGGCCGGAGAAACAGCTATCTAGTACCCTTTCGTTGTATCCAATAGTTCTCTAACCGATGTCACCTCATAATGAAATGCTGTAACCAGTCAATCAAATCCTTACAAAGCAATACTTGAATAAACTGTGAAATTTTGTGAAATACTAGAGACATAACAAGGTCAGTGTAAATCACAAAAGGTTTACACATAATAAGAATAATAATGGATTGCAGTAAACTTGTTCAAAAGGAATAAGAAAGACATAATATGACACTTTATTTTTGTAGGATTTTGTTCCTATACTTTGCCAGTGAAACATTGGGCTTCAAGCCTCTAGCCTGAAGTTTCTGTAGCAGTGGTGACTATTTTTACAGGATAGAGTTGCTAGCCTCATGCCCAACCTCCCCTCTTCACCAGTCTTATTACTGGCTTAGCGAGGAATAGGGATGTGTTGGCCAGGGATCGAACCCCAGGCCATATGGTGGTTGGCAAGCATTCAACCTCTGTGCCACCGACGATAATGTGACATGACCTTACCTATCCTCTTCTGGTTTTGACATCATCATCCATGTCAAATTTTGCTGAAACGACGATGCCTGGAAAAGTGAAATTCAAATTCCTCCTGTTGATAATGACTGATGATGGTTGTTGTGAGTCGGTTATTTTCATCACCTGCGCCTCCTCTATTTTCATTTGAAGCCATATCTCAGGTGCTTCTTCAGCTAGTCTGTTGGATTTCCCTGTAAGTCTTTGAGTTTGTGTGACATTGAACCTAAATCATCTGTGAAATCCAGATATGTTAACTACTTTGGACTTCTATTCTGGTATTTCGTCTAATTCCTGAGTTTAGTGTTTAGTCCGCCTACAGATATGTCTAATTCGCTGCCAGATAGGAAATTAACCGGAGATTATCTGTTCCACCCCAGAGGAATGTTTACTATTCCATCTATCTATGTGCGTCGGTGGCACGGTAGTTAGGACTCTCGCCAACCATGCACATGGTCCGGGGTTCTATCCCCTGCCGACGCACACCTGACATCAATGAACAGTCTGCAAAATTTGAGCTACCGATATCACATGCTGAAAATTCCATACTTCTACCAAAAAGTACTTTGTGAAACCAAGTTGTAATCACAAAAACCTAGCAGTCTAGCAGTTACAAAAATTCTAAAGCCTTCTGTTGTGTTTAACCGCAAACAAATTCTTTGGATTTCCGAATGTCACCCTGCTTAGTGGTTAAGTCAAGGACAAACATAATCTATTCGTAGCGCTATTCTATCCCATCTTGTGGATACAGAACACTGGATGGGCGTTAACCAAGCTTTCACAGTTATTTACCGCATACCAACTAATCTTAATTTCGCCTTAAGAGTTCGATTACTAAGTATGCCTGAGGCTGTTGGGACTCACATTAAGAAGCCTAATTTATGTGTCCAAAAGAAGCTAGTTCAGACATTGTCCTTACCTTGACCAACTAGGTTTGAATGATCCTCAATTTTTGTGGAATATTCCTAATTTTATTTGATATTGTATTCGCTACTATATCTTTATTATCACTATTATTATAAATTAAGCACCTTTAATGAACTGTAATTCCATTGTGATCTTACTTTACAAATCGATATTATTTAAAAAACACTAATATTGTTATTGACTACTAATCTAGAATATTCTATTTACATAGGCATATATATATATATATATATATATATAATTGTAGATCCAGAGAGGAATTTATCAAAAAGGATATTCTTTGCTCAATTATTTTGTTTTTTCATCCATGTCTGAATTAATGAATAAAGCTGGTAAATCCTAGCTGAATATATATTCGTAATGAAAGAAAATGAACAGTATCTTTTAATACTTCCAAAAGTATCAGTAATCGACCACCTTTTGACATGCACACACACACACACGCTAATGGAAACACACAAATGCAAGTGTACACAACCTATTACAGTACTTGTATAAATCAAAAAAGCCAACTGCCTATTAGTGAAGCGGTATACTGAACCTTTGTAGGAAATTAGTCCAGAGCGGTTACCTCTCAATATTGGATCCAGAAATATATGAAAAAAAAATATCATAGATTTAATCAGTCCCTTATTGCTTCTATCAAAGCATAAATCAAATTACGCTCTTTCTGCTAGAAATTAATTTTCTTCTCTGTAAACAACCACCCCCCCCTAACACACAAATCAAGTATTTTAGTGTTAGTAACCGATAGAAAAATGTATCCAACTGCTATCTCTTCACAATAATACTCCGTTTGTATGTATTATCACAATTGTTCTGATTAGTGGAAAGTGTATTTATAGGTTAACAAAAAATAACAAAAGAAATTTTACACAATAAAGAGTAACACACCTGCTGTGATTGAAGTAGTGCTTTTGGAATTAGATAAAAATAAAATATTTTTTTAAAAGCAGTGAAGAGTCGGTGGGTGGGGGAGGGAAATATTTATCCATTGGTGCTAAAAAGTGCATTCTCTTATTTATAAATGGTGTGACTTGAAAGAATATCGGTATATATGGAGATTTGTAGTTAACCAGATGATAAATTCAATTGATTTGTTACAATTTATTAGTACCTGTGGTACGACTGAAACATCAGAATAGCTATCAACTATGGAGTAGTATTGTTGTTGTTTTGAAATCAGTTGTCCTGTGTAGCATGTGCGTAACCACAGACCAGGGCAAAACTCTGTCCAATCCTCGGCTACTGGTTTTCAATGGTTCCCTAACTAATATCAATCCATGAACAAACTTGAAACAAATCAATTCCCTACAGACGAACTCTGATTTAGCTAGTGACTGGTCACAAGATGAAGGTGAGTGGGTTCTGCTGAGAGTTGTGACCGATTGGGTCAGCTCGGTGGAGGGTGCGAACAAATACTCACCGATGACATTGGCCGGTGCCGGTGGCTCTGAAGTCGCAGATTGATAGAGTCTGGAATCCATTGGTCAGCGAATCCTATCCCAACATCTGAATGGTCTAAGAGCTTGACATGTAACCGGAAGGCCATGGCTTGAACTCCAACGAGTGGGTGTCGCCAAATCGTCCGAAACTAGGACAAAACTGCTGTCCAGTACTTCTTTAATGTTTCAAATAGTTCTCTAACTGACATCAGTTCATAGTCAATGTTCTGACAAACTGACATCGTTCAAAGGACCATTGAAAACCAGGAAGGACATAGGACCTTCAAATTGTAAAGGCAACAGGTTCACATTCAATCAACTGGAGTTAACAGAATAATCCATGAATTCAGAATTTCGCTAAATTTGGGATAATCAACTCCACCATCAGCCAATGTTGTCGGTAAATATCTGTCTTCATACTTCTTTCCATGATGACTTACCATCAGATTCGTCAACTGAAATCAGTTAGTTGTCCAGTACTTCCTGGCTAGTGACCAAATATAACCTGAAATCAATAAAATCCTTATTAACCATTACTTGATAGAAGATACAAAAGAAACACGGAATCGGTCAGTTGGATCCTATGTTCAAAAAACACATGATAGGCCTAAATTCAAACTATTCAATTTCCTACTTCATTAGCCGAGGACTCAAAATTTTGATACCAGTTTTGTTCTCTGCTTATCACATGTACACACACACACAAAGAAATGCAACCGGTACATGAGTAAATGCACAAGTGAGGTGTTGTCTTCAGATGACAATTCAGTGTACCACAGGTGTCAGCATAGAGATTTGCTTATTGGGAGAGGATTTTTTTCCTGTTGTAGTTTTTTCACAGCCACAATAATATTTCACACAAGCAGACACGATGATGACAAGAAACTGAACTGAACTGGAAGACACTCTTGTTTTATGACTGTACTGTACATGACGATTAGTTTGAAGCAGCTAGTTTTATTCATGAAATTTCGACAAAGCAATAAAGAGAACTAATTTATCTGAAGCGTGTCGTGTATTTACGTAACACCTTCTTCTCACAAATACACTTGTTATACATATTTTTATAGGATTGCAACGGAGTATAAAGGATGAATGTTTTTAGCAATATAGAATAAATGTTGGCAGGTGACAGTCAGACAAACGGTAAGATAATCAGGTGAGAACAAAAGCTGGTTGAAATATTATTCATTGAAATGAAATGACTGATCTTATTGGAGTTGGTAGTAGTTACCTGTGTTCTAGTGGTAAGTGGTGAGCAGTAGGGTGCAGTAGGTCGGGTGGGAAGACAAATACTCACCACGGATGACATTGGTTAGTGGTCGCGCTATGTCGTGAATTGGCATAAGTTAGAAGTCATGGGCTGGTCTTAGAATGTGGTCCCAGTGGCTTTGTGGTCTACGGGCTTGGCTTTCAACCAGATTGTCCTTGTTTTGACTTTCGGTGGTGTGCGCGTATTGATGAAGTGTCTCAAACTAAGCTGACAATACAGCTGTCCAATACTCCATGTTTTCGAATGGTTCTTCAGTCTATGTCAGCTCACGATGAAATCCAGTAACTAATATGTTTTCTGCCCATTTCCATCTATTTAGTGAAAATATTAACGACAATATAACAGTGGAAGAAAAAAATCAAAAGGCCTATTTACTTATTATTAATCAGCTGATTGGTAATGGCATACCTTACACTTTTCTCATCACAAGAAATGTGTACCTACCAAATAGGTTATTATAGATTTCTTTTTAAATTGTTCGTTCAAGCATAAATTCCTCTAGTCACATCTTATGAGATGCAGGGGTACGGTTGTTTATAGAGAGGATGCTCAGCGTTCAACAAGAAGATATTTACCAATCTCCTGCGTGAATTTAAGTGTCCATCTACAACAGAATACAAAAGTTGGTTTGGTGTTATCCCACTAGCTCTATCGACAGCTTTTATTGCCTCACAATAAAACACAATCTTTCTGAAATGACCCAGGAAAAATTAAGGTCAGGGAGGGGGATACTAGAATTTAAAAAAAAACAACTATAAAAGCAGAAACTCAACGATATCAGATTGTCTTAACCTTCTTAAGTAGATGGTTTGATGAATCATATTTCTAGAAATTAACAGGATATGGAAAGATTAGTAAAGACATAACCCAGGGTATTTAATATGCAACTTAGTTTCGAATCAAGAAGGTGAATAAGTTCATAGAGGTTTCGCTTATCTAAAAGTGAAATTAACAGTCTGACATTTGGAAGAATTTAGCTAACGACCACTGACTGATTTCTGACGAAAAACTTAATATTTGAACAGTCTGACTGAGAGGTAACCAGTGTAAAAACAGTGAAATCACCAACATACTTAACAGAATGAGGCAAGTCGTGTAAGCGAAAAGAAAACAAAAAGGAGGGAGATTGCCACCTTGAGGGGTAGCGGAAGAATTCCTATTGCATACAGTGTACTTTTTTTTATCAAAAAAGTAAGAATGCAATCATTCAATAATCCAGCACCGTTTTTGTGTGACAGTAAACATATTTAACAAAAAGAGGCCTTGGGGTAGAATTAAAGTTAGGTGTATAATCATGAAAGACACACCGAACACGTATTTGGGCGCCTCTGTCTTAACTAGAGACAATATTAGGATGTAAGACAACTATAACATCTAAGGTATATCTACGATATTTATAAGCAAACTATTTAGGTTTGCTAAAAGACTTCAATGATGGTTAAAGGTTAGGTAAAAGCAATTTTTCCTTTTATTTTTAGAAATAGTATGTGGTAATAACAGTAGGTATAATCTAACACTTGATCTTCTTGATGATTTATTAAAATTATTGTTTTTTCCCTTAGTTCCCGATTGAACATAGGGCTTCAGATGCACGTCTCCATCACGTTCGATTCTGCACCAACGTTTTCATGTCTGCCAACATGCTTTCATCTCCTCTTCACATCACCTCCTCCTCCTTCATGTTACCCTCACTATGACGACAAACTCGCCCCCTCCTATTCGATCTGCCTTCGAGTGATAACCTGGAGTGTGATGTCCATCACTCGATGGTTTGTGTTCTCAGAGTATGGTCATTCCAATCCACCTCTTTCTTCTCGTAGATTTCTTGCACAGTCAGTTTCTGCTGGGTTGGTTCGTTGTTCGTCAGAGATCTGTGTCTGTTGCTGATCATTTCCGACCGGCCATATGATCTTGAGCAAAGCATTAAGTGAAGACAGATGTTGATGAAGGTCAATGGATCGTTCGAAGTGTCCTTTGTGATGCGACGTGGCTCCAAGTCTCTGACGTGTATAGTAAGCAGCACTGACTTCATAGTGGAGTTGAAAATCCGAATCTTATTTTTCATGCTGAGTGCAGTTGATCTCCACACAGACGTGGGAGTAACGAAAGCTTGCCTCGCTGTCCCTCGTCAGTTCCGTCCGCCTGTAGTTGAAACGATATTTAGCAGGTAGGTTGGGTAGGTGGAAGAGGTTGCTTCTTTCAGATTTTTCCCATTTATGCTGGCTAGTCGTTGTCTGTTGTTATTGCTGTGGCTGTTGCTGTTGACCAGGAATCTTCATCACCTCTGCGTCCTCTACGTTTACATGAGAAGAAGTCCATCTTTGATGCTCAATCTAATAACTTGTTGCTTTTCACTTGCATATCTTCAAGTTTATGGGAAATCAGACATAATACGGTCGGTGAAGTCCATATCCTCCAAGATTTTTGTGTAGGTCCATTTTATGCCTGTTTCCTAGTTGCCCGGCTCGGTGTCTGTCGCATTATCCAATCTGATGCAATCATGAAAATCATTGGAGATAGTAGGCAGCTAGCCAGCCTTCGTTACTTCGAAGTATTATGTGAATTTACCGTTGTGGATCTGGATACATGAATAATTTTAATATTCTTCCAAGAAGAAGGCTCTTTATCCATTGATACTCCTAATCAGTTCATGCTTTATAATCATCTATAGCCATTATTACCGCATTTTTGTATTTCCACTCATAGTTCAATTTTAACAAGAACACCTACATACAAAAAAAACTACTTGTTACTGTCTTTGAGTTATTCAAAAATAAATATGGTTGTACAACTATGGAAATGAGCTCGTCGTAAAGCGGATTTTTTTCCTCTCAAACGTTTGTTTCATATTACAGTGGGATATATTCATTTTCTCTCTTCAGAGTGACGACCCAACAATATAGAAAGACTTTAATATACTTTTATGCTACACTTGTATCGTAAGAAATCAAATTTGGTTTTTGGGAAAATGTATCATCAGCCAAGAATATCTCAAAGCCTTTTGGAAAATTCCAAGCCGATGTGGTGTTCAACCAAACCACAAAACTCTTAAACGTCATATTCCTAACAATATTGACGTTCAAGTATTGGTTTATGGGGATTTGATTGACTGTTTACAGGATTTGTTCATGAGCTGACATCGGTTAGAGAACCATTGGGAAACCATCTGAGAGTACTGGACAACTGTTTTGTCAGCCTAACTTGGGGCTCTTCGCAGTATGCACCCAGTGAAGTTTAAATCCAGGATTTCAAACCAAGGACCTTCTGGTTACAAGGTGGACTCCTAGACCACTAAGCCAATGGGACCCGACCTAATGGCCATGAACTCCAGCCTCTGCCAATTCAGGACATAGTTCAGCCACTAGCCAATATCATCGGTGGAGACTATTTGTTCTCACGTCCGACCTGTTGTACGCTACTAGTCACAACTTCCTACTGGGATCCTATAACCAATCAGTCTATTTCCCACAAACCAATACTTGAATACAAATGAGGTGGAAATTAAATTATTATTATAGTTATCAGAAGCAGATAAGATAGTGCAAGCCTTAAATTCTCAATTCTACTTAAGTTAACGAAATTTACTGGAAAATTCCAAAGAAATTAAATGAAGCACTTTTTAAATTCCCCCTCCCAAGTTAGTTACACATCAGTAGCTCTGCATTAATATGTCAAATGTTATGTACTGTCCAACAAAAACCCCACTTTGAAGTTTTGTGAATGATGAAAACAAGTACGGAGGTTGAGATAATAATTTTTTTAACGAGTTGATCACGGATTGATATCAGTTAGGGAACCAGTGGGTGCGTAGTGATGATGATTCCCATTCCCTGGTTTCAATGCTACTCTAACTGATATCAATCCGTGTTCAACACGTAAAAACAAAACTAACTCTTACAAACCAAACTGTAGAAAAATAATTTCTCTGTTAAATTTTATCAAAAACCGAAATCAGTTAGATACCAGGAATCACTGGACAGCTATTTAGTTCCTGGTTTTGAACCCTTCACAGTGCTCACTCACGATCTAAATCCCCATAAATCCTAAGAGGTTATTCTATAATCCAGAATTTTTAAAATGAGAAGAATGAGTGAATGAGTCTGTTAGTATTTACGAAAAGATACTTAGAGATGAAGAGGTCAAGTACAATTGTTAGAATGGTAATAATAACAGCCAATAAAGTAAATGGTACAAGCAGTCATGTAAACAGATGGGAAGATAAGGCGATAGACAGTTTTAAACATTTTGTAAACATTTAATAAACAATCATAGCAAAAAATGGAGATATCCTGGTCCCCTTCAAACAGACAGATTGGGCTTTATGAGCTGCCCTCTTAATCCAGAGGCTCTGGTATCAATCTGTGGCAGGGCCGTGAACACACGTCGCTGAAGATGCCCAGACTCGGATGAAAGTGCTATCTACTGCCTCTTGGCTTTGGGTAACCTCGCCAGCTGGTTTGAGACAAAATCTCTGCTGAATTAACCTCTATTAGTGGTACCTTCTACGGGACTCAAAAGTAAATGAAGTTATCATTGTCTGTAGATATTAACTTTAAACAGCGAGCTTTCATGATGACACCTTTACTATTCAGTCACTGAATGAATGTACAGTGCATTATGTTCCACCATATCTAACTTTTATGAGAATCCAACATTTATTTTATGTAGGTGGCTTCCTGATAAAAGAATAATTGGTTCACTGTTTAGTTCTACCTTAAATGGCATTTATAACTGACCACATATGCATATATGTACAGAACCAGATGAAAATTGAATTAGCTAGATGTAATATTTGTGGTTTATACAATTTATCCAACTAGAAAATGGACAAAAGTATACGGAAATCCCACTGATATTGACTGAATTTCACCTATACAACAACAACAACAACTACTATTACTGTACTGAACGCATTTGGGTTAAAGTACACAACAAATTAATGATTACTCCGTTTACCAGTTATAAAAACATTTAGTGAAATAAATGCTATGCGAAAAGTTGTAATATAAAATTCTTCAATGGAGAAAACATACTTCCCGGTGAAACTTAATATCGCCTGAATGAAAACCAACATGATTATACCAATAATAATAAAATAAAATATCACGAAATATACCCATTAATTCATAAGGAAAAGCATAGTTTCTTTTCACGAGTTTGACGACGAATCGATATCAGTTAGAGAAGCGTTGAAAACAAGTTGGGAGGACTGACCATCTGTTTCATCCTACTTTTGGAAATCATCGGCAGTGCGCACCCAAAGCCAACGTTCGAACCCAGGATCTTCTGGTTACAAGGTAAGCTGGCTCGTATACCATTCAGTCACTGGGATCTGATTCAACGGCCGGTCCATAAATTCTAACTTCTACCGACTCGTGATTTAGCGCAACCTCAATGGTTCTCTAACTCATATCAATCCGTGATCAACTGATAAAGGATTGTGAACTTCTGTGACTGACTGGAAACAAAAGAAACAATTATTTCAGCACAGGAAATGAATGAATGAATGATAATTTATCAGTGAATATTTCTTGGAAGTTTAACTTGGAAGACTTCACACTGCTTCTGCTACTGTTGCAACAGTAACTGGACTGGCTAAAAACTAAAGGGCATGATTAAAGACTCTGTCGAAAATCGAAATGACTAGATACAATGCTGGATTGTAACAGAAATCAGTATTATTTTCACTGTATTGAAGCACCTTGCCACCAGGACTCAGTGAGACTAGGTTTTTGGGTTCATCTAATTTGAACTTGAACTCACCTTCAGAACACTACACTATAACCACCAACTGATCCCTTGAAATGATCTCCCACATACTGAGATAGAAACGTAAGTCAAACTGAAAAAAAGCGATGGCCAGAACAACAACCTTTATTAGACGATAGCTATATTTACATATCCTCAGAAAGTTAAGCCATAAATACACAAATCGAAACTCTCCAATAAGGTTATCATGCCCGTGCATGCATAAATCATGACTTCACAATAGTTTTATCAGTTTTCTGACTGGGAAACACTGGAAGATACTTTTGAGGCTGTTAACTACTCAAAATGAAAAAGTAGTGGAATTAGAAAAGAATGAAGCTCTTTTTCTAATCCTGAAAATACGTTCTTCCTTGTTTCGTTCAAACTAAACAAAAGAAACCAGGAATGCATGGAAGTGTTGAATTTTTCTGTAAAATAAATTCCACTACTGAGTAAAAACAACTTGTTAAAACACTTCAAATTAAAAAACGGAAGGATTAAGCGAAGAAATATTTACTTTTCAATTAGATCCTGAGACTGGGCACTTCGGTCCAATCAGTTGACAGGAAAATCTCAAATTCAATTAAACTAATATGACTCGTTCCACAAGAGGTGGCTCTCGTGGCCCAAGTGGTCTAGTGGATAACGCTTTTGCGTTTGAAACTAGGGACACTGGGTTCGAGCCTCGGTGGGAACATCATCACTCACTGAGAAACGCAGGTACATCCAGATGACGAGTCTCAAATAGGACGAGCTGCACATCCTGGACTCCACTGCTAGTCACCATCCACCAATCAAGTGGCACTGAGATGTTTGTTAACAATAATTAGTCAGTGTCAAAATGTCAATGGGTTGATAACTAATGAAGAAAATCAATACACACAATTAAAAGGTAGAAATGGTTAGAATAAACAAATTTTACAAGGATAACACGTGAATTAAAGATGAAGTGGTCAGAAAAAAATAAATAAAATAATTTGGACAGTTATAATTTTTATAATTTTAAAGGTATAGGGAAGGGGGGAGCGAAGTAGTCCAGTTTATACAGTCATGTAACGATGGCGAAGGTAAGGAAAGTGGCTGTACACATTTCTTCTGAGCACACAGGTTTGGCTGGCTTCTTCAGGTGGATTCCTATTGCCTTAGCTGTTGTATGTAGAAGACGAACTAGTAGGGCAAAATTAAGATTAGTAGGAATGCGATAGATAATTTTAAATGCTGTATTTATGTCAACCTTATGCTCATTATCAACAAGGTGGGCTAAAATAGAGCTATGAATAGATCTTGTTTGTTCCTTGCTTAACCACGCTGGATGATGTTCGGAACCTGCCTAATTGTACCCTCAATGTAGCTGGCTGAACAGCTGCAGTCAAACTGGTAGATACACGTACAAGAGGAGGCAAATTTAGGTATTTTATCCTTATTTCTCGAAAGTAGAATATAGGTGGTTGTGAAGAGACAACGAACCTCTGCTGGATAATAAGCTCTTTTAACTGCATTCTTCAGGCACTGTGTTATTATTTCGTTGATTCAAATTAGGGAGAATTATGAAAGACATTCAATAATAACTTGTAATTGCTCAATAACATTAATCAAACAATGAAGTCTTTCTATCAGTTCAGAACTCTTTATTCTGATGTCTATTATCATTATCATATGAATTTACAGCAGTAGTTATTTGAAATCTATTTATACATCTTTCAATCAATTATATTAGTCAATTTTATATATACATATATATATGTAAGGTTGTCAGTTGTGATGTTCTTTACAGCTGGAGAAATGCATGCATTCATAACGTGATTAAGTAGAATGCTTGAGTGACAGCTAAAGTCGTTTGCGCACTTGTAGTCTTAGAATTTGTATGTGCGTGTTTAGTGGGACGGGGTAGTTGTTAGCAAACTCCGTTGTTATCATTGCTAATATCTTACAGTATTTGTGGTGAGAGCTTTCTGCAAGTCGAAATTGTATGCAACAATTTACGTCAGTGTTCATGCCCTGAATAAAGCCTAACCTTGAGGAACTCAACAACCAATCACAGCAGACTTGACATGGGCAGATACGATTCGCAGACGGGACTGTCTAAGAAACGGCAACACAGAGAGATGACAGAATAACCTTCAGCAAGAAAACAGCTAATCAGAAGACATTGCTTTTCTGCTAACAATAACGAATAGTAATGTACATAAAAGTCTATGAATATCTATTGATTTTCTTACTAAACGATCTGTTGCCTGACTCTTGTCTTCTGTCGTTGCATACTTAATAATTATATCTCGAAATGATCGATTATGAGTTTACATTTGTCAGGAAATTGGCCGTGGTTTATTTTCTGTTTGACTACCTGTCTTGCATATTTGGCTGCAATTTAACTACTATAACATTGTCTGCGTTTCTTCATAATTTTTGTACGTCAGTTTATTATTACCATAATACTGTGATTACTACACTCTTAAGTTCCGACTGTAAGAGCATCCCATCTCCACGCCATCTATCTGTCTACAGTCCTTTTTAGCTGGTTTCACAATCGCCCACAAGCTTACTTCTCCTGCTCATATGATTTCCTCTTTGCCACCCTAACAACCATATCCAGCTGTTCGTTTCTGTTACCCAAGTTCCACTAAACGTCCGGCAGAGCGATGTCACTCAACGATCTCCTCAAGGTAGGTCCAATCCATCTCCAGTTCCTTCTGCATATGTGTTAGGTGTGAGGTTCTTGGTTAGTTTGTTACCAGAGTTCCCTGTTGCTAACCGTCTTAGGTTAGCAGTATGGAGTCAGTAAAGGCAGTTCTTGATAAAAGACTAAGGCCTGTCGAAAATGTCCATAAGCAGAGTACAATTCAGTCTATCTGTCAAAAAATAACCAGAAGGCTGAATTGTTAAAAGGCAAAACTCAATAATCAATCAGCGGGATATTCAAAATAATTTCAGTGAATAACGAATGATACCGGTTCGAATCCCGGTGGGTGCGTACTGTTGGGGAGTCCCATTCTGGGATGAAACAGATGTCCAGTGCTCCAAGTTTTCCAATGGTTCTCTAACCAATGTCAACTCATGATGAAATCCTGTAACTAATGAGTCTTTAATTTGACGAAGTGGTTCTCCTTGATTCTACTGTTATCCACCAACAAATCACCTTTGAATTATTTTCATGAGATCATGAGCTGTATTCACATCAGCATTTTCATAGTTTTGCTATGTGTCGTGTTAGACGGATGACAGTTCAACTGCTGGTAGGCGTCTGTTTTAATTTATTGCACTCGTTTAATAGTCAGATGGATTAACAAGTACTCTGAAATCGTTATAAGCTTGTTGAAAAGATCTGAGCGTCAGGCGGATGAGTTTTCCATCCTTTGATATCTGAGGATATTAAAGCCTTTGTCGATGTTCATGAATCTTGCGCCTTTCAATGAACAAATTATTTACTGATGTCAGCCTGTTTAGAAGAACGTTGAGTAATAACCATTGAGACAGCTAAACAAACATGGCACACGTGAAGGCACGAACAGAAGCCATAAATATAGTCATATAGGAGCAGCTTTTCTATTTGAGAGGAATGTCAGATAGTCATATAATTGATTTTATCTTCAATTTTATTGAAATCTTGAGCTCAAAATATCCAAGTCATGAAGTAATCGATTATCGTTCAACTAGTGAATTGGGGCATAACTGCTTTTTATTTCTACTATATGAGGATTAGTAGATTCAACGAATATTTCGTTAACATACATCAAGTTATCAAGTAATTGACACCTTAAACAAATTGTTGTAGGATTCAGAAAGTGAATATCTTCTTTATTACTTTCTTTATAAGATGTATCACACAGTGAAACAGTATTATTTATTGGATAACAAGGTTCCAAACACAATCTATTATTCCTCATAAACATATCAGTTGTAATCACACGACTTCGAAATCTGAGTTTTATAGTTCCCTTTGTTCTCTCCTATTTGTCGTCGTTGGGATAGTAGCATTTTCCCGATATCCTAGTGGACAGGTGTTGAATCATTCCTATTACACGTAATTTCATTCAGTTGATTCGATAAACAAATCTTCCGTCGTTATCAATCTCTCCATCTATTCACCCTGCTGTTACATTAGATTTCAAAACTGTCATCTTATCCCATCATCCTATTGTATGATTGTGTGTAGTTGCATGTGGTGTAGTGCTATGACTGAACTATTCTCTAGATTTCTTATCACATTCGGGTCAAATAATCTAGATTTTAAAAGTGTTTTTGTGCTGGGCTAGTCTGAGTGTCCATGTTCTACTACTTTGACCTATGTATTTGACCTGGAAATCATTAAAGCAAGATATTAGATAAACTGGATTGTTTTGTTTGAGTGGCTCTATTGGATCCTTAAAACTACAAAGCTTGTTTCTAATTGAGTTTGTAGATGGTATGAATGCCAGCCACTCTTATTCTTGCCTTGTTAAGAATTTTGTGTAAGATTTTCAAGGTTCTTTCCTTGTATGCAGTTACTACTGATGGTTTAGATTCCTTATTGTTGGTGTTGTCATTATCCTGTGCATATTTGACATGCATGTCTTCATTAACATTCTTATTACTATCACTATCACTACTATTATTATTTATTTTATTTTTACATTCCCCTAGGGAAATGTAAATGGAGCCTTTAAAAGAATCCAACCTAGTTTATCTAATACTCTACTCAAATACATAGGTCAAAGTAGTAAAACAGGGGTACTCAGACTAGCCCAGCACAAAAACACAGTAAAATCTAGATTATTTGACCCGAATACGATAAGAAATCTGGAGAATAGTTCAGTCATAGCACTACACCACATGCAACTACACACAATCATACAATAGGATGATGGGATAAGATGACAGTTTTGAAATCTAATGTAACAGCAGGGTGAATAGATGGAGAGATTGATAACGACGGAAGATTTGTTTATCGAATCAACTGAATGAAATTACGTGTAATAGGAATGATTCAACATCTGTCCACCTGGATATCTGGAAAATTCTACTACTCCAACGACGACAAATAGGAGAGAAC
Source organism: Trichobilharzia regenti (assembly GCA_944472135.2). NCBI lineage: Eukaryota > Metazoa > Platyhelminthes > Trematoda > Strigeidida > Schistosomatidae > Trichobilharzia > Trichobilharzia regenti. The sequence continues at coordinate 22,570,690 of OX235262.1, read as the reverse complement.
AAAGGGAACTATAAAACTCAGATTTCGAAGTCGTGTGATTACAACTGATATGTTTATGAGGAATAATAGATTGTGTTCGAAACCTTGTTATCCAATAAATAATACTGTTTCACTGCGTGATCTATCTAATAAACGAGTTAACATTGAATTACTTACAACCATAGTACCCAAGCTTTACACATTATTAAATTTCTTTTTCTGCAAGTTCATGTGCGTATATAATCGCACATTCAATGAATTAGGGTGATCTAATAATGACTTGAAATTAGTTACCAACAAGATATTACTTAATGGAATTGAAATACCAGTTATTTAACATTAGTTACTACTACTTATTTTGGTTTGAACGTAAGGAACTTCACAGCATCAAATGTCTTGGTGGCTCACTTGAACCTCTGGGTTACCTGAATTTCCATCCGAGTCAAGGCAACTTATTTTCTTTAGCTTCTGTTGTTATTATCATTCAGTTATATCCATGGTACTCGAAATGTACTCATGAACACTTTTAAATTGTTTGTAGCCCGTCATTGAGCATTTCTTTGGGACCTAAGAAAAATACCGTAGTGGATTATTTTAATCTTCAGACCCATCATCACTGCGTCACGTGATGTAATGGAGATGAATGTTTTACTCGTAGCTTGAAACTACGCTGAAAATTGTTCATGATGTGTAAACAAACTTATTTTGTATAATAAAACTATTGATATTATTATTGACTTATCTGTGTTGCATAGTGTTGCTCTCGGAAACCTACTTGAGAGACGCACAGTCATAAAACGCCCCCCCCCTAAAGACAGCCAGAAGACGATTATTCCACAACAAATCTATGATTCTTTTCAATAATAATGATGATGATAACATGACAAGCTTAAAATTCCCCCAAAACACTGCTGTCAGACAGCAATACAGATCAGAGAATCCTCCAGTATGAAACGATGACTATACAACGAAAATTAGTTAATCAAAATTCAGCTGTAACAAGTACCTTAAAGTATTCAAGTAGAATATTTCTCAACAAGTTGAGATCAAAACCGCTGTCCACAAGAATCACTCACCAGACAATCTCGTCAGTGAATTCAAAGTCAACATGAACAAGATTTACCCAGACAAACAAAACAAGACAATTGTGAATATCACCAGACAACCACAAAATGAAACATTAAAATCAGAGCTTAAGCAGGGGCAAAAACAACTAATGATAAGGATCAAATCAACAAATGATATGCAGACGTCAAAACAATCAGATACATTCTAGCAGAAAAATGGATAATACTTACTATCTCCGGTGATTTTCTTGATTGTGGTAGAGTAGGCGGTGTGACAGACAACGAGCCAAACAGCAAAAAAACAGGCATAAAATGGACCCACACAAAATCTTGGAGGGTGTGGACTTTGTCAACCGTATTATGTCTGATATTCCACGAACTGGAAGATATGCAAGTGACAAGTGACAAGTTGGCAGACGAAGAAGAGAAGACAGGACTTTAGGTGAACATAGAGAAAACAGAGGTGATGAAGATTCCTGGCCAACAGTAACAGCCACAGCAACAACAGACAATAATCGGTCAGCATAAATGGGGGAAATCTGAAAGAAGCAACCTCCTTCACCTACCTACCTGCCTACCTACCCACCTACCTGCGAAGCATCGTCATTTCAACTACAGGCAGACGAAACTGAAGGGGATATCAAAGCGAGTATCACCGGGAAAGCAAGGCAAGCTCCCACTGCCCTCAAGTCTATGTGAAGGTCAACAGTACTACTCAGCATGAAAAATAAGATCCGGATTTTCAACTCCAATTTGAAGTCAGCGATACTCACTATACGGACCAGAGACTTGGCGCCATGTCGCATCACGAAGGGCGATTCGAGCAAACTACAAACCTTCATCAACAGCTGTCTTCGCTCAACACTCAAGATAAGATGGCTGGCCAGAAAGGGTCAGCAGTAGTGGGGGATCTCTGGCAATGAACGAACCAATCCAACAGGAACCGACTGTGCGACAAATCTGCAGGAAGAAATTAGGTGGATTAGTCATACTCTGAGAAAAAAACCATCGAATGAGTGATATCATACGCCAGGCCATCACACTAACGGGAAGCGAATGGGAGGCAGAGATTTGTTCGTCAGTGTGGCATTGACACGGAATAGGTGATATGGACAGGAGATGCCATATCAAACAACGATACACAAAGAAAGACACAAACTGAGCATGTCGAAATTCTTTCATTTTTAATATAACAAAAAGAATTTCCAGAGTCATGTGAAGGGTTCTGTTTTAGAAAAGGGTGATTGTTCAATCTAATGTGGTCGATTTTTTCTACCCTCTTTTAGTGTGTGTATATATACACACATACATATCAAACAGGATGCCAAATATTTAAAAATCAAACGAAAAGAAGTTTTACATCATTTGTAGCATGTAAATGAATAATAAATAATTCAGCATTCTTTTACTAAAATATTCGAATATTTGCACTTTTTAATGGAGATGCTACATTTTCAGGCAAATTTCAATGGTAATTTAACGAAATATTTTTTAGATGTAGTGCGTAAAACTTTCATTTAAAAAAATCTAGCAAATGCATCGATTGTGTAGGAGACTTTCTAGTGAGCACTGTAACACAAAATGATGAAGTTTTCTGGAGTTCTAGAGGGAAGTCGTGACCAGTGAAGTCCAATTAGATGTCAAATGTGTGGATGGATGTTCCACCGACGACAATGGTTGGGGTCGTGCTAAATCACGAATTAGTAGAAGTTTGAATTCATGGACTGGCCAGTGAATCGGGTCCCAGTGTCTAAATGGTATACGAGCTTGCCTTGTAACCGAAAGGTGCTGGTCTCGAATCCCAGTGGGTGCGTACTGCCGATGATTCCCAAACTAGGATGAAACAACAGCTGTCCAGTACTCCCTGTGGCTTGTTTTCAATGGTTCTCTAACTGATATCAATCCGTAGTCACCTCGTAAAAACAAAACTAACCCTTACAAACAAAACTGTAGAAAAAAACAACGAATATTGAATTAAGAAAATCAAAGTTAAATGAAATAGTAGTGTAAACTGTGGTGTACTGTAATGAAAATGGTATGGATATATATTAGAGTAGAGCCAGAGATGAGGATCTAATTGAAAAGTAAATATTTCTTCACTCAATCTTTCTGTTTTCTAAATGTCTAAATGGGGATTTTTTCTATATTATAAAAAATACCGTGATCAGGTTGATCGCACACTAGTAACTAGTGTGATGTGTTTGGCTAGTCCTCTGTTTGGTGCAGACTGAATTAATGCTGAATTAATTTTCCTTCTGAGATTCGAACTCGGGTGACCCAAAGATGTATGTAGCCAGACACATCATCACTGAGCTTGTCGATCTCACGAATGAGCTCTAATAAGGCTGTATTATATAATTATTATTAATATTTCCTTTAATTCCTAGAGAAACATAGGGCTTCAGCTGCACGTCTCAATGGCCTTCGGTTTTCTGCCAAAGTTTTTACCCAGCTCCAGCTCCACGTTTGCCCACATCCTTTCATCTACTCTTAACGCGACCTCCTCCAAGTCACCCTTGCACTGACGACCAACTCACCTCCTCCCTTTCGGGTTCCACTCGAGCATTGGCTTGTCTGGTGATGTCACTTGATGGTTTCCTCAGAGTATGACCAGCCAATGAATCTCCATTTCTTCCTGCCTATTTGTTTTACAATCGGTTCCTGCAGGGTTGGTTTGCTGACTGCCTGAGATCCCTGTTGCTGATCTGTTCTGGCCGGCCATCTGATCTTGAGTATTGAGCGAAGACAGCTGTTGATGAAGGTCTGTAGTTTGTTTGAGATGCTCTTTATGACTCGCCAAGTCTCTGATCCGTATAGTAGCACTGACTTCACATTGGAGTTGAAAATCCGGATCTTATTTTTGATGCTGAGTGCTGTTGACCTCCACACAGAATTGAGGGAAATGAAGCTTTGTCTCGCTTTTTCGATTTTTGCTTTGATATCTTTATCAGTTTCGTCCACCTGTAGTTGAAACGACGATGCTTCGCAGGTAGACAGGTAGGTAAGTAGGTGAAGGAGGTTGCTTCTTTCAGGTTTCTCATATCTAAGCTGGCTGATTGTTGCCTGTTGTTGTTGCTGTGGCTGTTCCTGTTGGCCAGGAATATTTATCACCTTTGTTTTCTCTATGTTTACTCGGAGTCTTATCATTGATGTTTCATCTGCCAACTTGTTGCTTTTCACCTGCATGTCTTCCAGTTTGTGTGAAATCAGACACTGGATATTGAGTATTAGGATTTAATTCTAGTTAGTAACTAGTGTCATCTATCTAGTCCTTTTGTCAGTGTAAACTGAAATCTATCGGTCATGTATACAGTATGGCCATGATACTAGGTGGCTCGCCATCACAATACACTTGAAATCCATGAGATGAGAGAGAACATAGCTACAAATACACCTTGTTTTTCCGTTACTTGACCACGTAGGAGGGTGTTCAGAAGTCGAATAACAAACACGCCTAATTGGACACCCTACGTAACTTCCCCCACGATACTAGTTTTATTTATAATTTCAGGAAATTAGATGCAATAATGTGATTAATATTGAGAATTTCATTCTGTATCACAAGTACTGTTTTTGGAATAAAGTAAATTATTATTATTTTTATTAAATGATAGATGCAAATATGAGGCGAAATCAGGTAGTTAACCTTTAACTCTTGATACAAAATATGGATATTGGTGAAGAGACAGCATACTTCAACGGCACTGAATGCTGCTTTTACCACATTCCTTAAGTGCCGCGTTCGTATTCCACCGGTGTTGTCACCGAGGAGAAACTGGAGTTGAAAGAACAAGGCCTATTTCAAAACTTTCGGTAAGTTAGCTTGCTTGAGTTTTAGATTCATATTCTTGTCGATGAATTTCTCTGGGTAATCAATTTCCCTCAGTAGTCGTTTATTAAATATTGAGCCCTACATTAAGACATTCACCAGAGAAGATTAATGTTCCTCTTTGGTCCAAACATTTCATTAGATTACGTTTATATTTTAAGTATACGAAGTTCAAAGCGTGGGTAAACTGACCAGATGATGTAAGTTTTCTGTTAACACTTATTAACACTGTACTGTCCTCTTTTCTAGTCATAAGGACGTTTAGGAATGATATTCAAGAAATTCTTTCTTTCTCGATGGTAAATTTTATTACAGAATGCACATCGTTAAATTTATCAAGGATCTAGAATCTCAGGTCACCAGTTGCACTACTCTCTCTAGCTTTTTAAGGAAAATATCACCTAGAATCGATCCTAGTTATGACCCCACAGCCATACCATTAATACCTCTGTAGAATTCCTCATTAAATACAACAAAGAGCATTCATCATTTTCCATCTCAAAATACCGTTACTCAACTTATTTTCTGAAATCCCTGACGATTTACTATATTACTACCTTGGCGGTCTGTTCGAATTTTTGGGCCTGCTACTATAATATCTACATTTTGCATCCAGTCTTCTGTTTACTAACATTTATTTATCACCTAAACATGAATTCTAACAGAATCATTTACTCTCGTAACTTTATTAATCATTTACGACCAAATGACTTTCATATTCCAAAGAAACCAAGGAGGAAACATCGTAGTGGTTGGCAGAGAGCTCTCAAACGTACACCAATACACTTAACTACGGTCCCCGTCATAATGAACACAAACTGTCGCTCTCTGCCAAACAAGATAATGTACCTACAATCCCTGATGTCAACTGATACGTATCATAACACCGCCATAATCACATTACAAGAAACGTGGTTGCATGAACTGTATGATGACAACCTTATCTCACTAAAGGACTTTATTTTATTTCGTCAAGACCGTCAATGTTGTAATAAGAAAAATGGTGGTGGCGTTGCAACTTTTATTCACTCCAAATGGTCTGTCTCAAATAACGTCTGCTTCACCTTCTCAAATGACTTCATTGACTGTATTACTGTCAAATGTCGCCCCAAACATCTCCCCAAATATAAACAAATCTATATTACAAACATGTACATTTCTCCTAGTTGCTCTCCATCTGATCTATCTAATTTTGCTGATGAATTCACCATGTTTGCTGCTGCCAACTTCGACAACTCTCTATCCGTTATTACTGGAGACTTCAACACCTCAGATTGCTCCTTTCTTGAAGCTCTTGGTCACACAAACATAGTCAAATTTCCCACTCGACTTGACAAAACACTCGACTCGTTTTTACTAATGACGAAGGAGTATATGAAACACGTAGACGTTCACCGATACTTAACTCCGATCACTGCATTGTCCGCGTTTTGCCAAAAATATACAGCAAAACACATATTAAAATCTTCTCACACCTGTCTACGAAGCACAACAAAGAAGCTACACATCTGACAACCTACTCAATCTAAGATGCATGTTAAAAGATACCAACTGGGATCTATTCTATGAAAGTACATTAGATGACTCAATCACCAATATAATGGATTATCTTAAGTTCTGCCTCGACATATGCTGTCCCAAACAAACACTGTTCAAACGCCTCGACCGCTTCTCGTCTCCCCATCTCAAACAACTTCGCAGGCAAAAAGAAATGTTATATAAATGCAAAGACAAGTTAGGACTTAAAAAGATTAATGCTCAAATCAAATCTGAAATCAAAAATCTTAATGCTATCTATAACCAAACACTTTTATCATGCAAATCTCCTATCAGCATGTGGAAACTTTTCAATGAAATTACTGGCAATAGTAAGCGATGTAATGTTTTTCCCTCTTGTGATGTTAATGCTCTTAATCTGTCTTTTATACGCTCTCCTTCTACTATAACCACTTCTAACGTTACTAATCTTGTAGCTGATAACTTCCAGGACTTCAATACTCTCGATGTTTTGAAATGTCTTAAAACTCTTAAGCCCTCACATAGTCTTGGCCCTGATGGCATACCTGCATATGTTCTAAAACAATGTGCAGATGCTTTATGTTCTCTTCTAACTAATATCCTAAATGCTTCTTTCTCCGAAAACGTTGTACCTGTTCCATGGAAAGACATTAAAATAGTCCCTGTCCCTAAACCTGGCAATAGCAAGAACGTAAAGTTCAGACCCATTGCCATCACTTCCCCGTTTCTAAAGCTCATGGAAAAACTAGTACTTCTTAAACTCGAACCCTCCCTTAAAAGCTTCGAAGACCCCAAACAATTTGCCTACAGACAGGGTAGGAGTACTTTAGACGCTGCAGCCGTCTTACACAACAGTATTGTCTCATCATTAGACAAAGGTGCCAAATATGTCCGCTGCACGTTTCTTGACTTCACTTCTGCTTTCGACTCTGTACCTAGATGTCTCTTGCTAAATAAGCTCTCCATGACACAAACCGAGTCCTGGGTCACTAACTGGTTGCATTCCTACTTTTCAAACAGAATGCAGTACACCGTATACAAAGGCAATCCTCCTCTGCTGTGCTCACTGAAGCTGGTGTCCCCCAAGGTGCTGTACTCTCCCCACTTCTCTTTTCTTTCTTTCTTTCTACATGACCTACCATCTTCAAATGACATTAACTTTGTCAAATATGCTGATGACCTAACTGTATCTTTACCTGTCAAATGTCAAAGTGACTGCTCTAAACTAAATGGCTTCTTATCAGAAATCAGCCAATGGTCCAAGGAAAACGGTCTCACCTTAAACCCCTCCAAATGCCAAACAGTTAATTTCACCTTTAGGCACAAATCTGACCTAAACAAACTGGTTAGCACTCACGAGGTGTGCAACATAGATGGCACTGAAATTGAAACCAAGTCGGAAATTAAATACCTAGGCGTCACTCTATCTTCTGATCTTTCCTGGTCGTCTCATATCTTGACGATTTCCAAGAAAATATTCCGTCTTACCTTCTACATCAAGAAGTTAAGACATTCTGGTGTAACCCAACCCTTACTCCTACAATTTGTTAACTTCCGTATTCTGCCTATTATTCTCTATTGTTCCCCCTTAGTCTTTCCTGGGCTATTGAAGAAAGACTATACCTTATTACGTAGGATGTTAAAGGTTGTCAGCAGGGTAAGCAGCTTGCCACTTAGCCAGCTCGTTAATATTCTGGTGGACAGGCACATGGACTCATGTGAAAAATGGGCAAAATCCATTTTATCTGACTCACAACACCCTCTACATTCACAACTCTCCCCATGTATCTCTTCAGGGAAAACCAGAAGCCTATATAGGAAACTATATGCCCGCACTAGCAAGTACAAAAACTCATCCATACCCTACCTAGCTCGTGTTCTGTGCGATAAAGAAAGCATTAGGCGTGAAACCTTTAACTTATTAAATAGTCAGTAGAACAAATGGATCTCGTCTTTCCAACTCACATCATTTACAGGTACAACGTTTTCTCCCTACCTTTTTTTTCATTCTGTATTTATTTTTGTTATGTGCTGTTTTGTTTCTCTCTTCCTTACAAACTCTACTTAAAACATTCTTGTTCGTTCTTTCACACTCTGTATACCTCGACCATTTTGCTATCGCTTACGCCAGTAAATATGCTAGTAGTATCTACTTTTCTAACACCTTCAAACACTCTGTTTAAATTTTGGCTTTGCTACCGACATGCTAATATGCTGTTGTCAAAACTGACTGAGATAACCTTAATCTATGTAGAACTTTATTTATTGTTAATGTACTAACTGGATGCAATATTGTAGTAAAATGCTGAGAATTCCATTCTGTATCACAAGTACTGATTTGAAATAAAGCTTATCTTATCTTAGTTTCGTTTTTGCCCATCAGAAAGTAATGTATTCAACTGCATCTACTTGCAGTATGGTGCTCATGTACAGGTTGGTTTTCCTTAATGCTTATCCTTCTCATTCACTCTTCCATTTCAATACTTTTTTGTACCAGATCGTATTTTCGAGATATTTGCATCTGAAACCAATGGCTGGTAGGCAAATTTACCAATATTTAACTGCGGTTTTGAACATTTCTTGAAGAGATAGCTGAGTACTTACGATCTGTCTTCTCACCTGTATCTATTGAGACTAATAACATTCACCCTAGATATTCATAACAGTCGTACCGCTGTGTAGCTTCATCAATGTAGCCAATAAAAAGAGTCTAATCGCTGAATCATGCACTCTTCCCAAAGTGTGTTTTTGTGTGAAATACTTGAATATTACAGAAAGAAAGCATCCCTTCTTAAAAATGTTTTCTTAAAACTTATACTACTTTAAGTAGCATCTAATTACTTAAGATATTTTGACGACACTTTTAGCATTTCTGATGATAACTGTTCAACTGTTGAACTGTACAGAAAATCAATTGGTTCTCACCCATATATGATGATTCACACTGTCGCAGCAGATTCAAATTCTTCATTTCACTTGTTAGATTTGACGCTAGACAGAAAAGAGGCTGGCTCCTAGTCAAACAATAGTGCCAGAGAAGACACCATTTATGAGTTTGCCAGTCAGAGATTGCACTATTGCCGATTCAGAGTCGCCTCTCTACTTAGGCTGCTTACTTACACTTAGTATTCTCCAGAAAAAATATAATTCAGTAATGCTCCGAGGATAAACTATCGCTTATGTTCTACCTCTGTATACTGCCACTGGTTCATGTGCTTATGTGAACCTGATTACATTGGACGTTGTTAGAGTGTGCTCCGTGAACCAGTACCTGAACGCTTCTCGGCTTGGTTAGTGAAGAACTACAAAGTCTTCAATCTGTGCACACCATCTGGAGTCACGCCATTCGACCCCATGTGATGCATCCTTCAAGGTTATCTACGAGACCAAATTAAACCACTCTAAAAGGTTACATTTTCTCCACTCATGCATAGTTATTATTATTATTCATGGACAAAATTCTAAATTACGTACTCAAAAATATTTTGTCAAACCCCTTTCTTTATTTTGGTCATAGTAATATTGTTTTAATTTATCTTTATTTTACCACTTGAATTCATTCCAATTCACCTGATCTTCCCCGTCTGTATTGTTATCATCATCGTACTACGTCCTGTAACAAGTCGCTGGCGAGCATCACATTATCTTTAAAGAGTTAGTTTGTAAGGATTAGATTTGTTTTTACGAGTCGACCACCAAATGATATCAGCTAGAGTACCATTGTAAACAAGAAAGGACTGGAGATCTCTTGCATCCTAGTCAGGGAATCAATGGCGGTACGCACCCATTGCCAGGGTTCGAACCCAGGACGGAGTATCCTGAAGTTCTAGTGAGAATTCGTGACCAGTTAGATCCATCCAGTCAAGTGTGAGGATGGATGTTCCACCGGTGACAATTGTTGGTGATAGCGCTAAATAACGAATTAGTAGAATTTATAATTCATGAACTGGCCATTGAATCGGGTCCCAGTGGCTGAATGGTGTATGAGCTTGCCTGGAAACTGGAACGTCCTGGGTTCGAACCCTGTCGGCGGGTGCTTATTGTCGATGATTCATAAACTAGGATGAAACAGCTGTCCAGTCCTCCCAGCTGATTTTCAATCGTTCTCTAATTGATATCAATCCATAGTCAATCTGTAAAACTAATAAACAATGCCAAGAAAATACACTACCTACATAGTTTATATCCAGAAAGTTCAAGTTTATAGAAAAAATTAATGCTTTGACACGGTAGCAAAAAAGTCACGTAATAAATACAAAAGATGTATAAGACGATGACTAACTAATAAGTTTCTTAACAATGTGGTGAGCTCAACTCATACCATAGAAGCAAGAAACAAAGTTACACCATATCAAAGTGGCGAACTTATGGGGTCAAAAGTTGCATAGTCAAGTAAAATAGAGACTAAAGGCATTCAGCTTTGAGAACAAGAAGAAAACTGACAAACGCTTCTTTTTCAATGCACAAATTGGATTTCAGACGTTTTATAGCAACTGAATTGGTGAACTTGAGGAGAACTGAACTATTTTGTCCATAATTTTAAAGGATTTTGTGATGTCCACCTAGCAATGGCAGTGTTTTAAGCATTTATTCACTTGAGAAGTAGGCTTTTCGGTACACGTTCTAAAAAATTGAAAGTGTGTCCTTCTTCCTCTTCTCCCAGTGTCATTATTTCCTCTGATCCATTTAAATTTGTATACACCATGAGAGTAAATATGGGAAAAGTATCTATCATATTTTGATTGCACTGAAGACCATGTTATCTAATAAATGAGAACCAGTTTAGACGCAGGATAGATTTTAGCCAATGTAGTATTCAATCTTCTGTTGGCTATTTCAGCAATATTATCGCCTTAAACCTCGAACTGGATGAAAATAGACATTTGTAAAAAAAAAATTATATTTGTAAAATATCGGCGAAATTAACATGAATAATTCCAACGTTTCATTCGGCAATCTGGTCCGAACTTCTTCAGGGAAATTAATCGAAATTAACATAACAGAGGTTTTGATTTGACACTAGTAACTAGTATGATGTGTCTAGTCCTCTGATTGGTGCAGACTGAATTCTATCAATCAGGTTGTAATGTAGGCAACCATTTTTGAGTAGCTCGCCATCATGGTGCAGAGGTTTATATATAAAAGGAACATCTGTTGTTTTTTGAAACTTTGTCCAATTATGAGTCAGGAAACAGGCATCAACATGTATAATAAACAAAATTGTATGAGCTGTGATCACAATGTGACCTCAGACTTTCAAAATTAGTCTACTTCTGTTAAAATATATGTGTATATGCAGTATACAATCGTGTGTGTGGGTGAACAGTCATAAAACATTTGTTAGCCTCTCCATAAGAAGACGCAGACAATCGGGAATTTGACCAAGTATGACTAATTGTTGATACATATCCAATTTTTATTTATTAGTCAAGATTTGCCATGCATCGGCTAACATCACACCCTTATGTCTGTTCAAACTGTTGAGATTCACCCATATATGTAGAGCTTCTGGGGTCAGTCTTTCTTTATACGGACCAAAACCTTTCTGTAGAACCTTAGTCTTATCAAAGTCGATTTTTTGTCCCGTTTCTATCGAATGCAGTGCAATCGCTGAATTGTTTTCTAGCTTCTTCAAGTCTGCAGAGGTCTTTGGAACCCCCTTTAGACATTGTTTATGCTATTTCACTCTTACATTTACCTGTCTGGAAGACTCTGCTACATATACGGCGTTGCAATCCCCACAATTGATCTGGTATACACAATCTTGCTGGTTTTCTCGTTCTATTTTATCCTTAACCTTCACTAGTCAAATTTTGCTCACAGCTCATACAATTTTGTTTATTATACCTGTTGGTGTCTGTTTCATGACTCATGATTGGACAAAGTTTCAAACCTCTGTTATGTTAATTTCGATTAATTTCCCTGAAGAAGTTCGGACCAGATTGCTGAACAAAACGTTGGAATTATTCATGTTAATTTCGCTGATATTTTACAAATATAATTTTTTTTACAAATGTCTACTTCTCACTCCGCGCCCAAATATTGTAGAACTATTCTGTCAAATCTTGATGACAGTTTATTTGAATGAGTGGGAATAGGTTTACCGTGGTTTGTTTTACATTTAGATTTTCAGATCCTCTACACTTGTGAGTAAACTTATGAGGGTAACCGTTGTTTGCTTTTTTAGCATCTTTTCGAGAATCAGAAATTCCACCTCTAATTTTTCTGTAGAGCATTTTGTCTTAACTCTATTAAACCTAGTTTTCAGCAGTGCTCATTTATGATTATTTAGACGAAAAACTCTTAACATCTCCTAGTTAACTAGCTCGCTAGTTTTCTAGCCGGTCCCAAGCACGGATAAAGAGGAAGGGTCGAGCATGGGACTAGCAACCCTACTCCACAAAAGCTTTCAAACTTCCATTGAAACTTCAACGCATAAGAAAAATATTAAAAGTACAAAAACTCCAAGTAACAATCTTATTTTTCGATCAAACTGAAGCTGGCTAGTGAACGCCTGTCTTCGGAGGTCAGTCCGCCAGCCGATGTGTCTTCTCTCAATGAAAGCAAGAATAATAATAATGACGACATGTAATGTAAGTAAGTATGTACGAGACTAGGGAGGCTGCACAGATAGACAGAGAAGTGCGAAGATTTGGCATACAAGTGCTGGATAACTGTGAGAGTAGATGGAATGGATGTGTACTGCCAAAATTGTCAACAAGAGAGTCAATTCAAAAGAAAGGTAAGAAGGTCACAATTATCCAACTTCACGCACAATGATACAATCAACTGGAAACATGAGAAGAATGAAGATTTTTAAAGACAACTACAAATAGTAATGGACACCATTACATATGGTGACATTGGAATCCTCACAGGCGATATAAATGCCAGCCGAATTGGTTGCAGATATTACAGGAAGAGAACTCATCATGGGTCAAGAGACTCTAGCTAGGCAAAATGGATATGGACGGAGAATTATTCTCAGATCTCTGCATCTTTAGTGATTTGCTGATTAGATGCAGCGTGTACAAGCACAAGAATGTACACAAGGCAACACGGATTTCACCTGATAGACAAACCAAATACCAGAAAGACTTCACTTCAATTCTCCTCAAGAAAGTGAAGACTCAGCTTGCTCGACACAAAGTCTAGAAGGAGGGCAGATGTAGCCTCAGACCATCATCTATTTGAAGGAACCTTCAAGGCGAAACAGAAGGACTTCAAAACAATCCGAGACAGCAGCTGCAATTCAAGTAAAATATACTCCGAAACTGAGAGACAAAACGACAAGAGACACCTACCTTCACTACAGATCAGATCAGAGCAAAGTCGGAGACACTACGTGTTATCAACAAAGAAACCTGTGTGGAAGAACACTGAAACTAACTCTTTGAAGATGATGTTCAAGGAAACGTGTACAACTGTTCTAGGAAGAAAGAAGAGACAAGACAAAAAATAGCTCTCAATGGACACCTACCTGAAAGCTAATGGATGAGAGGAAAGGAGGGTGGTGAAAGAGAAGACAACTTAATACAAAGATGGACAACAGAGATTTATAACGACGGAAGCTTTGTTCATCGAATCAACTGCAAATATGTGTAATAGTAATGATTCAACACCTGTCCAGCCAGATATCTGGAAAATTCTACCACCCCGTAGGACGACGAATATGAACGAATAGAAAAAAAAACAATTTTAAAGCTTAAGTTTCGAAGTCGTGTGATTATAACTGATGATATGATTATGAACAATAATAAATTGTGTTCGAAACCTTGTCATCCAGTAAATAATAATACTGTTTCACTGTGTGATGCATCTAATAAACAAACTAATAACAACTTAATTATCGTTCACCAGCCATAGGTCTAAATACTATAGATTCAGAGAGAAAAATTGATTTTGACAATATTGAAATCATCATCCAGAAAAATCTCAGAAATTACAAGGAAAGTCTAATATCAGAAGTGTAACAACAGAAGACAAGGGTCAGACAACAGATCGTTTATTAAGGAAATCAACACATATTTATATATTTTCAGGTACATTATTATAGATTATTGTTAGCAGAAAAATACAGTCCTCTGATTGGTTGTTTCTCACAGAAAGTCAACCTTTCCTCTCATTGTGGCTGTTTCTTGAATGTCAGATCGTCTGTATGTTAACTGTATCCGCCTATGGAAAGCCTTTGTTCTCATTTTTCTCACGACCAATATTGGGGACATAAACATTGACGTAAATTACTGTCCAACAATTTTGGCTAACAGTCAGCTCTCACCACAGAAGCACTTCATATCAAGTGGACTTGATATGATTATGAGTGGCAATAATTTGTGCTCGAAACGTGGTCATCAGTTATTATTACTGCATAACACAGTGTGATTCATCAAAATAAAATCTTATCTATAATGGAGTTGTATTCTACCACAGTGCCCAAGTTTTATTCTTATTTTAATGGAGTCCAAATTGTCTGATTAGGAATGATGGACTAAAACAGAATTTGACCTGGTTAAATAAAACACCTTCCTACCCCATGAAATGACAAAATCAACACGAATGTGATATGCGATTTCATTATGTAAACACACGCTGCTTTTATAATTTTTACATACTAATCAAATCCAATAATCTACACCTGGTTTTGTTATCTTTACCAATTGACCAATTTGACAACGCAAAAATGACTCCATGTTGAGAAACGATGATTAAGTTGTTGCATATAAGCTGAGATTTTGTAAATTCTGGTTTAATACTACTACTTTGATAGAGCCATTAGCAGCATTAAATAGAAAAACCTCAGTAAAAACAACAATATCGTTGATTGTTTTCCATGCAATTGGAAATACAAAACGCCTTTATTATATACTGAATATCACATACCCAATGCCCAAATTTTTTCAAACTGTTAAAAGTGAACTTGGTTTGGACACATATATAAAATTTTAAAAATAGTGTGAAATTTAGTAAAATAGAATTTAAGAATTATAGAAAGAATTTTGTTTTAGAAGGTCAAGAGGGAGAAGTAAAATAATACTGGGAACAGTTCAAAACGAAAATAGTATTAGCACCAGTAATGATAATAATAATAACAATCGCAGTAATAAGGTAAAAGTACACATTATTAACTAAATAAACAAAGTTAGATAAATAAATGTTTATGCCTATACAGGCAAGGTAGACAAAAGTTTTGGCTTGAATTTATGAATGATAAATGCCATGGCTGTCTATGGATGCTTGGAACGAACAGAACTCGACAAAAGAAAAGCATGAACTCGATATATCATCACAATCTCATGGTCGGGTTTGTTAGATGGAATAGAGCTTCTCATACTCTTCCTTTCTCCTTTGTAAAAGTATGCTGTAATGTAATCACGTATCCATGTGGAAAGTATTCACTAGCTAAGACCAATGTGCCCTCTTCACCAAGAGCCGGTGAAATTATAGATGCAAATGGAGGGAAAGTTTAAAATTCCGGTGACTTAGAGTTACTAACAAACCGAGCAACAGTACTAAGTATTGCAACAAAATATCTAAATGATGAAATGAAACAGAGAGAAGAGGTGTTGGTGTGCGTCGGTGGCACAGTGGTTAGGACTCTCGCCGACCATGCATATGGTCCGGGGTTCGAGCCCACGCCGACGCACACCTGATATCTATGGTCGGCCTGCGAAATTTGGGCTACCGATATCCACGCTGAAAATTCCATACTTGTACCAAAAATACAGTGTGGAATCAAGCTGTAATCAAAAATAAAATAAATAACGATCCGATAAAATTCATCAGGAATATTAAAAAAGGTCAAAAGCAAAATAAAAAATAATGGTGAAACTAATAATGGCGACATAAATAAGGAAGAATTTAAAGCGTCTACAGTTTTATCATTTAACGAGTGGAGATCTGAGACTCTAAGTAGGATTCTCAATAAAGCAGGAATTAGGGTGGCATTTAAATCTACAAACTCAATCAGGTAGGATAAACTCTGTAGGCTAGAGGATTCTGTCGGCTGACCCAATTAGACAAAATAAAACAATTTACAAAATACCTTGCAATGGCTGTGAGTTAGGTCAACTACGCAGACCTAACTAGTAGATCGGGGTTAGTCAGATTGTCAAAACACAAGAATTCAGCTAAGGTTAGAACGATTGCCCCCACATGCGAAGGTAAGTAATTTGGAAAAAAAGCTCAGCGATTGCAATTCACGCATTAACACACACTCACCCGATAGGGTGGGAGAGGGTTAGAATTCTAAAAAGTAACATAATTAGGTGGAGAGAGAGATTGGTGACTGAATCCTGACTGGTTCATTGAGTCTACACTTAACAAATGCAAAGGAAATGACTCGAAGCAGATATCAGAAATATGGAAGATATTATTACCACTAGTCAAATCAGAGGATAATGAATAATGTTAAAATGCATTTCAATTCACATTATAACATTCTAACAAGTTATTTATTTTTACCATAAAAGCATCTCCTTTCTCATCTGACTGTATTTTATTGATGACATGGATATTATTTCTGAATGTACTTTATCTTAAATTGATTCCACTCAAATATCTAATCATTGATGTTTACTCGGGTATATAAATTAAGCCAGAAATTTGTGTGAGTACCTTGATATGATTGCAAGCAGCAATAAATTGTGCTCAAAGTGTGGTCATCAGTAAATATTACTGTATAACATCGTATGATTTTATCAAAATAAAATTTTATCCATAATGCAATTATACTCTATCACAGTGCCCAAATTTTATATTTATATCACTAACCCAGAAACGGTTTACTGCATTGTTTTCAGTAAATACACAATATCAAAAGGTTAAATGAACTTGTTAACTTTAGGTGTAAAATTACCGTCGAACGTAACACGTTGGAATTTTATGAATTATGTATTAGAAATCATTCTTTCCCAAGGCAATTTTATAAAACTTTGAAATTCAGTAAATGACAACCAAGTAGTGCGTCGGTGGCACAGCGGTTAAGACGCTCGCCAACCATGCACATGGTCCGGGGTTCGAGCCCCGGCCGGCGCACACCTTTACCTCGCTAAGCCAGTAGTGGGACTGAGGCTAGCAACTTCATCCTGTAAAAAATCAACACTGCTACGGAATCTTCAAGCCTATAGCTTGGAGCCCTATGTTCCACTGGAAACGTGAAGGAAAAAAAAGCAACCAAATATCTCTAATCTTGTTCATCTTACAAAGTCACATATCGAAAATGTTAAACAAACCTTACAAGGACTACTTGTTCTTCATACCGATGCGTCAATAATATGCCACATGAAATTTCTTCAGTTTTGTAAAGACGTTACTCAGAAAACGAAGACGAATATACAAAATAAATTGAAGAGTTCAATCGATGATCGAAACCGCGTAGATGTCTTCCCGGTGAATCCTGATAAGTACGTTACAAATCTTTCTGATATTACTCTATCTACTCATCAGAAAGAAGCTTTATCCCTTGGACTCAAATTTTGTGTTCCTCGCACGCAATTTACGGATTTAGCCATCCATGCTGAGTTTGAAAACTTATATGACCAACTCAAACCTCTTACCGCAACATCCGATGAAGATCGGGGTTGGTTTAAGGCCAAGATGGTGGATATAGCTCACCAGTTTTTAAACAACAACCCAAAGGAGAAAAGTATTTTAAATTCCCAACATTTCAAAGCCTTGAAAGAGCTACGGGAAAATTCTAATATAATTATTACTAAACCTGATAAAGGTTCTGGAGTCGTCATTATGAATAAAAGTGACTACAAATCTAAAATGATGTCTATTCTTGATGATAAGAGCAAATTTAGTCGTGATCCCTCCTCAGAAGATATTCAGTTGTTGCAGGGCACAGTGACAGCTAATCTACTGAAGCTTCATGGCCTAAATGCTATAAGTAAAGATAAACTTGACTCATTAAAACCGTCAGATTGTAAATTCCCACATATGTATGGGTTGCCAAAAATACATAAACCCAATAATCCTCTACGTCCTATATTGTCAATGTGCAAATCCCCAACGCATAAACTTGCTAAATGGTTAGTGGAATTATTGAATCCAGTCAAAACACAATTCTGTAAGTATGTGTTAAAAGATACATTTGAATTGGTTGATGTTCTTGATGATATTAATATTATGAACAAGAATATGTACTCTTTTGATGTAAACTCGTTATTCACTAATGTGCCTTTGATCAAAACAGTTGACATTTTGTGTGATTATATTTCCACAAACAATTTTTTCATCCCGTTCCCTATATCTTACTTAAGGGATTTATTACTTCTATGTACTAACAATGTTAGGTTTACATTTGAAGGCGATTGTTTCCGCCAAGTTGATGGTGTTGCTATGGGCAGTCCGTTAGGGCCCCTTTTAGCAGATATTTATATGTCGTACATTGAGAATTTATCGGAAGATTTAATCGAAAATGTGCCACTTTATAGAAGGTATGTAGATGATATCGTAGTCATCAGTGATAAGCCTTGTTCTGCCACCTCAATTTTAAATCGAATGAATGAAGTTCAGAATAGCATATCACTTACATCTGTTAGAAGAGGAAGATAATTGTTTATCTTTCCTAGACATATTGCTTAGTCGACGGCTTGATGGGTCAATAAAAAGATCTATTTATAGAAAACCTACCTGGACAGGACAGTATCTTAATTACCACAGTTTCTGCCCTATTCGGTACAAAAGAGGCTTAGTAAGGTGCCTCTTCAGTAGAATCCGACGAATATGCACTGAAGACACGCTTGATGAAGAAGAAAGAATTTTGACACAAACTCTGGTTGATAACAATTATCCAGACAAGTTCATCAGGAGATATAAAGTAGTCAGAACACCAAACCCACTCTCCAACTCGCCCCTAAGAAAGACGTGTACATCAAGCTACCCTATATGGGACATCAAAGCAGCTTGATAACTAGACAAAGGCTGAACGCTGCTGTTAAAAAGACTTTTATGCAGCTAATATCATAATATTAGAGAATGTAAAGCCATTATATCTATCTAAGCCCTTCGAACATGCGAAAAATGACGTCACATCCCACTGTATTTACCAATTTGAATGTACGTGTGGACACACATACATAGGGAGGACTCATCGATCTCTGCAAGTAAGGGCTTCAGAGCATATTCCAAAATGGCTCCAGAAACAAATGGAATCATCAGAACCTATTAACGGTGAGAACAGGAGACCTAGCTCTTCTATTGCGAAACATATTATAGAGACAGGTCATAAAATTGATGTTAACAGATCTTTTAAACCTATCTATAAAACGTGTTTGGGGCGTATCCTAAAGTTTGTAGAAGCCCTAGCAATTAGAAAGTTCAAGCCACCTTTATGCGTTCAAAAACAATTTGTCATCACATTAAACCTTCCTTGGTAAATTTTGTTTTGATACCATAGCAGATGTACTATTACCTCTGCTATTTGGTTTAGTGGTCTTCATTGTTATTTTGACCTTAAATAATTTTTTAGAATCCACGAGAATATTTTGTTAATTAATCTTCCGACAAGTATTGTATTCCATTTCTCATACAGTGAGTCGTTTGCACAGCAGTATAGTGCTAACCCACTAGGCAGGTGGCCTCAGGTCCGATCCCAGGCCACGGACACACTCCTTTACTTCGCTAAGCCAGTAATAAGACTGATAAAGACAAAAGGTTGGGTATGAGGCTAGCATCAAAAATAAGATCCGGATTTTCAACTCCAATGTAAAGTTAGTGCTACTATGCGGATCAGAGAATTGGCGCTGAGTCAAGAAGAGCACCTAAAACAAACTACACACCTTCATTAACAGTTGTCCTGCTCAATACCCAAGATCAGATGGCCAGAAAAGATCAGCAACAGGGATCTCTGGCAGTGAGCGAACCAACCCTGCAGGAACGATTGTGCAACAAATAGGCAGGAAGAAATGGAGATGGATTAGCTGGCTATACTCTAAGGAAACCATCAAGTGACACCACTAGACAAGCCAATGCTCGAAGGGAACCCAAAAAGGAAGCGGCGAGTTGGTCGTCAGTGCAAGGGTGACTTGGAGAAGGTGGGGGTTATGTGAAGAGGAGATGGAAGCATGTGAGCAGACTTGGAGAAGGGTGAAAAAGTTAGAAGAAAACCGAACGCAATGGAGACGCGCAGCTGAAGCCCTATGTTCGGCTAGGAATTAAAGGATATTATAATAATAATAATAATATGAGGCTAGCAACCCCATCCTGTAAAAGTAATCACTATATTTTGTTTCCCTCACGTACCCAGTGGAACATAGGGCACCTTCAAGCTAGTGGCTTGAAGTTTCTGTAGCAGTGTTTATTTTACAGGATGGGGTTGCCAGCCTCATGTCCAACCTTTTCTCTTTACCAGCGTCATTTCTGGCTCAACGAGGTAAAGGAGTTCGTCGGCCGGAGACCGAACCCCGAACCATGTGCATGGTCGGCGAGCGTCCTAACCGCTATACCACCGACGCAAAAAAAATAATCACTACTGAAACTTCAAGTCTCTAGCTTGAAGCAGCCCTATGTTCCACTGGGAACGTAAAGGAATTAGAAAAACCTCTTGTGCACGTTACTCCTTATTCCAAACACAAAATATTTTATCCTTAATATCATTCTCGTACTTAACATACATAAATATATATATATATATGTCAACTACACATGTGACTGTCATCTACTACTGTGTATAAATTTACGCGTTAGTTTACCCGGTTATTGTTTTAATTTTCTTTTCAAAATACTGGAATGTCAATTTCATAGGAAAGCACACTAAAAGTACATTTCAAAATGAAAAGCTTTTCTTTGGAAAACAAATACCTGTCACATTTTAGAATCAACAACTACTTTCATAATATATGGATGGGAAAACCTGAAAAACATTTGTGGAAAAAGGAATCATTTATTTTTAAGTATTGGTTTTTTAAGGATTTTGTTTGATTGGTTGAAGGATTTCATCATGAGCTGACATCAGTTAGGGAGGCAGCTGTTTCGTCAGCCTAGTTTTGGATTCCTCAGGAGTATGCATCCACCGCCAAGGTCCTGGATGCGAACGCTGTCCAGTAGTCCAAGCTGGTTTTCTGCAGTTGGTTCTCCAACTGATGTCAGCTCATGATGAAATCCTCGATGAATAATTTATTATTATCATTCCCTTGGGTTCCAAATGGAATATAGTGCTTCGACAAGCATCTCCACTTTCTTCTATTCTCTGCTGTCCTCTTCAGCTGGCTAACTACATCACCGAACCATCTCCCCAATGTCACCATCGCACCAATGACACACTCGTCGCTTCACACTGGGATTGCACTATAACCATGACCTGCATTGCATGTGATGTCATTCGATGGCTTCCTCAACGTATGCCGGATTCATCTCCAATTTCTCCTACATATTTATTGAGCAATTAGCTCTTGGTTGACTTGTTCCACTGCTAAGTGTCTTGTTGCCAATTCTATCTGACCAGCCGGCTAGTCATTTGATCTTCATTATGAAGCCAGCGAAGCGGGCAGCTGTTGATGAAAGTTTGTAACTTGTTGGAAATCGTTTTCGTGACACGCTGGCCAATTTTCTGAATCGTATGGAAGAAATGACTTAATTCACATTTGTGTTGAAAATCCAATTCTTCTTCTTTATGCTAGAATAATTTATAATCTGATTATTCTTCTCCTCTTTCAAAAACATTGTTTCTTGTCTAATGAACTAATCTTTCATAGGTGTATAACAAGTTATCCGTCGCCGACACAAGGCCGACTACCATCATTGAAGTTATCCAGAATCATCACATAATTCAACAAAGACAACCGAAAACTGCCCCAGGTTGGTTCTATTCTAATAAATGCACCTGTTCTCTTACGGGTCACAGCATAATTTTTATGTATCAGCTCTAGAATTACTACAGTTATCCATGTAGCATATATGATCTAAGGAACCATAGCTGATTTAATCAGCCATTTGTTGTTTCACCGTTTTAAGGTATGTATTCAGACTTGCATGGCTTCATTTCTGAGACAAGCATATGACTACTGGCAGGATTAACCAGTTTATTCAAACAGTGATACACCCATTGACTGGGTACTGGTTTTCAGGGGAACCAAACACACCTATCCCTGTCTCTTGCGAGACGAGACCGGCATACAGAATTATCCTGTGGCGCAACCACTCGAGAGCCCTCTCCCTCGTGTTTGTATACATAGTAATGCATAGGTAAGCATTGTTACCCCAATCATTGATCGCGTCAATCAATTATGCACTGCATAGACAAGCCCAATAGAACTCATCTCACATACAAGACTAGCCAAACGTATTATTTTATGCGAAAGTAGAACACATAGCGTCACTATAGTGACAACAGACCCCTATAAACGAAGCCAGCAGCCACCGAATTCAATGAAATCGTTATCTCTGCCAACCAATTGAGCATGTAAATAGCTTCTATACGTCTGTCAAAACTATAGAAAAACCGTACATAGTCATATAAGCGAGCCATGAGAACAACCATTTAACCCACGTTCATATCGTCTATATAATTTATGCTGTGTTTACTATAGGATTTTAGGGTTATAAGCAAGATAGCCTAGCTGGGCGCTATTAGGCCTAAACAAGCTCGAAACCCCACGGTCACAGATACCGAAACACGTTTCACGCATTTCTCTACCATTTGCAAGCGTTTTGAAATTTTCAGTTTTCCGACTTTTTTGGACCCGAGTTAGGGGTAGTATCTCTAGCTTTTGCATAGCTCAAGAGACTTCACGTTAACATAAGCTAGTAATTTAGGTGTCTTTAAGTTCAGCATAAATTAGAAACACTTTTGTTTCTCAATTCAAATTCAGAACAAGCAACAAATGTATAGATCCTATGCAAAGGTGACTATCTTACTCACATGACTGAGCACTTTCACAAGTGGTTGTAAAGAGCTAAAGACGAAGCACTGGAAAGTTTGATAACAAATTATCTTACGAAACTACATAGCCGCTTTTAACTCTATTAAGTGAATCATTGTTGTTAGTAATAATAATAATAGTAATATTAATACGGCTTTTTTCTGCTCAAAAGGTTTACAATACACACAGTTCAAAGAACTTTTAATGCTCTCAAAGTACATATTTATTCTCTACACGACCGATAGTGATTCCTCGACTGAAAGATGAAGGAACTGGACTAACCACTTCAAAATGTATCTAACAATTCAACTGCGCTTGTGGAGTGAGTTATATCGGCTGTTGCTCTAGGAAATTAATTTTTCGTGCTTGAGAACATCTTTCAGTATGACTAAGTAAAGGTGTAGTGAAAACTATTAACAGTTCGATAATAGACCATCTGGTCCAAACCGCCACAAAGCCAGCATTGAAGTACCCTTCTCTATCATCTAGCGGAAGTCAAATGAATCGCCAAACGCTCCAAACACCAGAGGCTATGGCGATTCGCTTGAAACAACCAGTGCTCCCTGTGCGAAAGAAGCAAGTCCAGCCCTTACTACTGCCTTGACCGGCCTTCAGTAGAGACTATAAATTCATGAATTTGTATTATTTATCTTCCCTAATTTTCCTGACATTCATTGTATTCTTATGTTGATGCTATTCAGCTGTAATCTATCAGTATTATTGATTCGATGTTATTTAAACATCAACATTAATGTCGTTCATAACACTAATTCATTCATTCACTATAATGTATATATAACTGTAGAGTCTGATGATGAAGGCGTTATCGGAAAGAGTACTCCTTGTTCAGTAATCATTCTTTTGAAAATTTTGTTGGGCATTTTTATTCAGTTTACTACATATACAAAATTTTCAGCGCAATCTATTGCATCCTATTTTCTTTACAGAAGGCATCTGCAACTAAAACAACATTCAAAAGCATGTCATAGGCCGCGAAACTGTTTGTTCAACCTGACGAATACATTAATCATTTGTGGTGATTTTCTCTTGCCACCGCGGAATGCACAGCAGTAGGTTGAACGCCACTGAATACAGTTAACCTGCAGTGGAATACAAGCAATTGATTTGTATAAAAAAATTTGGTTAATTTCCATCTCATTATTCGAAAGCCATTATGTGAGATTTGAATTTTTAACTGTGAGAAAGATTAATAGCTCATCTAGTGTTGTAGATATGCCTACATAACATGCACCGATAGACATGAAATTTCCACAGAAACATCTTAAGGAAATCGTCAATATCTTATCATATATGAGTACCCAGTTCACCATAAACATGAAATATGAAAACAATCATGAAACTACTTATTAAAAGTAGGTTTCATCACAAGCTGACATTAATTAGAAAACCACTGGAAAATCAGGGGTTACTGAACAAGTATTTTGTCCTGCTGCAAGACTCTTCATCAGTATGAAGGTATTGGGGTCCGAATTCAGGAAGTTGTGATCACAAGAAAAACTCATAGACCATTCAGCCACTGGGACCTTATCCAAGCAATTGCCAGTGCATGAATTCTAACTTCTACCAAATGGATCGGGACCAAGTGGTTGAATGGCTAACGAGCTCACCTGGTAACTGGATGGTCCTGGCTTCATATCTCTGACGAAGAGTCCGAAACGATGACGAAACACAGCTATCCAGTAATCTCTCATGATTAAACCTGCAACCAATCGAATCTCTGTAAAGCAACACTTGAAAATCTCCGCATATTAAATCTTTAGAAGAAACAAGAATAACCAACTTCTAGACAAAATTCTCTTAAGTGTGCATGATAAAATTCTGTTTAATATTTTACACTTTTATTGATCAAATAGTTAGTATATGTGAAAGAGTTTTAGTCACTTAAGTTCATTTCAGTGAAAAATGTGAAACAGTGAAATAAGTGTTTGTAGTCGAGTGTATGCGCGTTGTGTGTGTGTGCAATTGTGCAAGTGTGCACCCACCTCATTCTTACACTTTTCTTATTTTGTCGCATGATCAGGTAAGACAGAGAGAGAGAGAGAAAAAAAAATAACTATACGAATGAATCATTAAATCACTTGTTGTCAGTAGCTATTTTACAAAGGATGTAAAATAAATGAAATCAATACTTTGCTCCAGTTAGAATCGATATTTTTGGTTCATTCATTTACACAATTTACTATACAATACAAGCTATAAATATATACAATGGGTCCGGCGGTTAAAGGCAGTCTGCAGGAAGACTTGATACTAGGTTTCGGGCTAGTTGGCACTCACCAGTCGGCAAAGCATACCTGCGACCTCGGAGGAGCTCATATCCCTTCTGAGAATCGAACCAACGTCACCCAATCCTGCAGTCAGAGACGTTACCACCACTCAGCTATTCGGGTTTGCGATTCACCTCCTGTAGGACTGTATTGAATATTGTTGCTTGAAAACTAGTCAGTAACTAGTGTAATATGCCTAGTCCTTTGTTTGGTGCAGATTGAATTCTGTCAGTCAAGTCGGCAACATGGTAAATAGCTCAGTGATGGCATCTCTAAATGGAGCATTGAGTGATGCCAGTTTGAATCTTGAGAGCGATATGAGTTCCTTCAAGAGTGTAGGTACGCATTGCCGACTGGTGAGTGTCAGCTAGCACGAAATCTAGATTCAAGGCTTTCTGTCGATTGCCTTCAATCATCTAATACCAACAATTCACACACCACCGCAATAACCAGCCGTCTAGTATGGTGGTCACATTGTAAACTTGACCGATAGAATTCAGTCTGCACCAAAGATAGGACTAGATGCATTAAACTAGTTTCTGACCAATATATATATATATATATATATATATATATATATATATATGTACAATCAGTTCTTAAGATTCTATCATTTTCCTTTGCCGATGTGAACTGTGAGCAGTCAGCCTTATATGACATCATTCGGCTGATATCGCAAATTCATCCGATTCACAACTCGCGCGCTGTTTGAAAGGGAGTGCTTTTTTCACGTATTTCACGTTTTTGACAAATCGCTGTTTTGTTGTGTTATTCACTTCAAGAACATTTAAAAAAAACTTTAACTTGACTTTTGTCTGTTAAGTTTTGATTTTAACCACTTATATAGTCTATATTGGGTAAATTGTCTTGGCTGTTTCCAGTAGAATTTCATGATGTCAAAAGTACCACATAAATGTAATAGGGCGGAGTGTTACTTTTTGGTAGATGATGGAATACAGTGTAATAACTGTGAAAAATGGTATCATAAGATGTGTACTGGATTACGTCCAGCTGCATACAAACGCTGTACTGCTCCAACATCCCACTGGATGTGCAGAATGTGTTGCTCTCCAAAGATGACCTTAATAAGGGAGGCTCACGAACTGCTGTCTAAAGCCATGGAACTTCCTGATGATAGCGTGGCTAGTAAGAGTGACACGGACTGCCCGTCTGAAGATGAAGCAGTAAGTGCCATCATGAATGTTATCACACCGGCGGTTACTATCCCAGTTACCCCGGAAGTAAAACCTACTAGGCGTTCGAAGCGTCTTAGTAAGCGAAAAGGTAAAAAAACGGAAGCTGTAAACAGCACCTCAGAACCAGAGAACACCGTAAGCGAAGTTCACCATGAAGGTGGCGCAGACACTGATCTTGATTGTACCATCAAAAACTGCAGCAGCCCTGAGAAGCAACTGCAGGCAGATGATAAATGGGTAACAAAAATAAGCAGTCGAAAGAAATATAGTAATATTGATGGTAGGCAAACGTCTGTCACCTGTAGCCAGGCTGCATCAATAGTGGTGAGAAAGGACGTAGCCACTGCTAAATACGACAAGCTCTCCTTAGACTCTAACATAATTGTTGGAAATTTGGAAGAGTCCAAAGAATCTGATCCCGTGAAAAGGCACGATCACGACCTTAAATTAGTGAGTAGTATTATAAGGAAGATGCTCCCAGCGAATTTCCCTGGAGTATCGATTAAAAAGCTGATTAGAATAGGCAAAAGAGATGATGAATGTTCTAATCAGCGTAGGTTGCTTAAAGTAGTCTTAGGTTCTCCTGATGAACGGAATCATCTACTGGCTAATGTACACAACCTTGCCGGGTCAGGAATTTCAGCCAGACCTGATTTATCTCTTGAAGACAGACTTAAACGAAAAGAAGTTTTGTCCCAGCTAGAAACAAGACGCAAAAATGGTGAGACTAACCTTAAACTGGTGGGTTTTCAAATAGTCAGGTCTTGGAAACGTATGCTTCCAAGACCTGTGTGGATAGGCCAGACCGCATAGGAAGCCTGAAGGTAGTGTACACTAATATACGTAGTATCGGGAACAAATTTCACGAGCTAGGTGTATTAGTAGAAGACCTTAGCCCAGGTATTGTGGCCATTACTGAAACATGGCTGGTTTCGGGATTAGATGACACACCTGAGCTATGCGGATTTAGTTGCTTGCGCAGCGACAGAGTTAAGGGTCGTAGAGGTGGCGGGGTTGCTCTGTACATCAACAACTCCCTACATGTTCGTTCCGTGAAATCTGAAGCTCATGACAGTGGGACAGGTGAGGTAATTAGCTGTGAAGTAAGCTTTGCAACCGGCACTCTACTCATTGGAGTTCTGTATAGAAGTCCCTATTGTCAGTGTGATGACTTCATTTTAGATCACCTCAAACAATGGAGTAAACACAGTAGCTGTCTTATTCTAGGTGATTTTAATGCACCTCATATAGACTGGGTAGCTGTCACATCTCCAGGATCCGCTGATAAGTTTGACAGCCGGTTACTCTTGACAACCATGGAAAATGCCCTGACACAACATGTCTTAGGTAGTACAAGATTCGGTTCTACCCAAGGATCTTCCTTGCTGGACTTAGTGCTTACTCATGACAACGACGACGTGGATGGTCTAGTTATTCATCCACCTCTAGCAAACAGTGATCATGGGGTGTTAGATTTTAACTTAAGGGCTGGCAATTTAGTCAGTTTTCAACCCAAATCCCGGCCTAGTGTTTGGCATGCTGACATAGTGGCTATAAAGGAGCGTGCTTCAACTGCCGACTGGTCAGTCAACATTGTCTCATCCATTGAAGATGAATGGGATAGATTTAAGAATACACTTGAGAGGGTTACCACTGATCTCATCCCCTGGAGGGTTCCTAAAAGGCCAACAAATCGGCCACCATGGATAAATAGACAAGCTATAACACTCCTGAGACGGAGAAAAAGGTTCTGGAATCTCTTTGTTTCTACTGGGCTACAGCAGTTCCGGCTGAAATACTGTGAAACCAGAAACCAGTGTAAAACTTTGATCCACCAGTCAAGGATAGCTTACGAAACCCAGTTAGTTAAAAGTTCACCAGGCTGCCCAAAAAGACTCTTCTCATATATCAAGAGAAGAACACGTAAGAGTGATGCTATCCCACCTCTTATGCTTGAAGATGACCAGACAAACATGGCTGAGGATAACTTGACCAAGGCTGAGGCTTTGTCCAAGCACTTTAGTCAAGTATTCTCTGATAAAATTGATACCAGCTTTGTAAATTTTCCAGAAGGTAACTTGAAAATGGCACCCTTATACATTGGAAAGGATACTGTCCTAAAGTGGCTTCTAAGGCTCAATCCTGGTAAGTCCAGTGGCCCTGATGAACTCCACCCACGTATATTAACAGCATTGGCTGAAAGCATAGCCGAGCCATTGTCGGTAATCTTCAATATGTCTCTGGACCAGTCTAAATGTCCAAGAGACTGGAAAGATGCCATCATTAGTCCGGTCTTCAAAACCGGATCTAGAAACTTAGTTCAGAACTATCGTCCTGTTAGTTTGACCAGTATTGTTGTTAAACTACTAGAAAGAATAATTCGTGATGCTATCATTCAGTTCATTGAAGGGAACAAACTTTTCGCTGTGGAACAGCACGGTTTTAGAGCAGGTCATTCTTGCTTGACCAACCTTCTTTTGGCCAGAGAAAGTTGGGCAAGCTCAGCTGATGCTAATATACCGGTGGATGCCATATTCATAGACCTTAGCAAGGCGTTTGACAGGGTTTCTCATTCAGGTCTTCTAGTAAAGTTAGGTAGTCTGGGAATCAATAAAGTGGTTACCGACTGGATTCAAGACTTTCTAAAGGACAGAAGACAAAGAGTACGAGTTAACGGGGTTTTATCAACATGGGAATCGGTTAAGAGTGGCGTTCCTCAGGGTACAATTCTAGGCCCACTTCTTTTCCTGATTTATGTTAATGAGATTCCATCGGTAGTTAAGTCATCCTGCTTACTGTTTGCTGATGACATCAAGATATGGAGGGCTTTGCACGATGACAGTGATCAACTTGCTTTGCAGGAAGATTTAAACTTGTTAAGTGATTGGTGTAAGCGCTGGGCCTTGGAGATTAACTTAAGCAAGAGTGTAGTTATGCATGTATCCCATAGTCACGTGCACAATTACTCAATGAATGGCATTACTCTCCCAGTGGTCACTGAGTACAAGGACTTGGGAGTGGTTGTGCAGCATGACTTGAAAACAGCAACAAACTGTAGAACTGCAGCCACTAAGGGTTTTAGAATGTTATGGGCCATACGCAAGGCTTTTGCGAACTTTGACGCTGATATATTTCGTATATTATATCCGACTTATATCAGACCTCATTTGGAATATGGGATCCAGGCAGCGAGCCCGTGTTTCAAATACGAAATTGACTTATTAGAAAGGGTGCAAAGAGTAGGAACTAAGCTAATAAAGGGTTTCTCAACCCTGTCATATGAGGAGAGGTTAAGTCGACTGGGTTTATTTCCACTGTCATACAGACGACTTAGGGGTGACCTAATACTAGCATACCGTATCCTAAGAAATGATTTTGGAGCTAATTTATCTAAATTATTTCTTCCTTCTAGCACCAACCAATTGCGAGGACATCACCTCAAGGTTCAAAAACCACGGTCGAATCGTCTGCGTCTGGAAATCCGTTTTTCGCATCGAATTGTGAACCATTGGAACTCCCTACCGGAACATGTCGTATCAGCGCCATCCGTTGATTCATTCAAGGCGAGATTGGACCTCCTGTATGAAATAAATCGAAAGGATTAACACAGGCATATAGCCTACTATCCTAAATAAATTGTAAACTGTAAACTGTAATATTTGAAGTTATCTTCTAGTATTAGTTTTGTAGGGACTTTTTCTGACTGTATGGAGGATTTCATCATGTGCTGACATCTGTTAGAGAACCACTGGAAAACCAGGAAGTACTGGACAGCTGTTTCGTCCTAGGTTGGGACCAGTAGGGTACAGCAGGCCGAAGATGAGGCAGTAACTCATCAAAGAAGACAATGTGAAATGGTCGCGCTATGTCGTGAATTGGCAGAAGTTAGAATTCAAGAACCATTGGAACGAGTCCCAGTGGCTTAATGGTCTACGAGCTTGCCTTGTAACCGGAAGGTCCTGGGTTCTAACCCTATCGGTGGGTGCGTACTGATGAAGAGTCCGAAACTAGGACGGGGGAAACAACTGTCCAGTACTCCCTTCAGGTTTTCCAGTGGTTCTCTAACTGATATCAGCTCATGATGAAATCCTCCATGCAATATATGAAGTTAATTATTGAATAGAAGTTGTTTAATTCATGGATAATCCTCATCAAAGCATTAATGAAAACAAAATACATAGATCAGCGAAGAGTCTCTGTTCAGCGGCGAATTCATTTTCATAGCTGTACAATCGCAAATATATTTGTGTTGCTTTGTATGTATGTGTACATTAAGTTTGTCAAACAAAATTACAATTGGTTATGGTTATTTTAACTAAACAGGTGAAGGTTGGTAATACGAGTCAAGAAAATTAAGTGTTAATGAAACTAGGGTAGTAACAAAGGTGATGAGTTGTCACAAACAGTTGTTAAGAGAAGTTATATAACAGTAATATGAATAGTTTGATGAGTGAGTTTTACTCAAAATGCACATAGAAACAAAGTAGATAATACGAAATTATGTAAGAGATCTAAGTGAATACAAGAGTTATAAGCAATTAAAGAGCAGGCAAAGAAACAAAATTAAGTCATCAAAATTAAAATTAAAAACTCAAAATAAATCAAAACATTGTTACCATGAGAGTAGAAGTGGTTGAGTAATCTTATTTTGTATGCACAGCTCCGATTTTTCTATGTGAATAGCCAGAGCTTCAGCGATACAAAGGAGACGAAACCGTATTACCTTAGATAGGTTATTCTTGTCTCTGTAGATCACTTTGAAGCAGCAGGTGTTTATTGAAGTGGAATGACCAGTGTTAACCAGGTGTTCAATTATCGCACTCATTATTGCACCACTATTGCCTTTTCGCAACCATGATTGATAGTGTTCTTGAATTCTCTTGGACAGCGTGCGCGCCGAACGACTGATGCACCTGGCTCCACAGCAGCAGGTGAACTGATATATCCACATAGAAGTATTCAGTTGCGGGATCTTGTCCTTGAGGATTCTGTATTGTTCATTCTTGGCAGATCAATATACTTTTGATTAAATGAGAATAATTCTAAGAAGAATAACAACTCTATTTCAAATTTGCTTCTATCTGTAACAGGAAACAAACAAAACCTGCAGTGTTCTCACAAATAAACTCTATCTAAAGAGGTTTGCATTGATTTTGTTTAGGAGTGTTTGGAAATTTGCATCCGCCTAAAATTTTAGGCTGATAATTTGAACAACTAGTTTTTTGGGTATTTGATTTTTGTTTCAGGTAGGATCACAAGGTGATATCAGTTACAGAATCGTTGAGATACCAGAGAGTATTGGACAGTTGTCTCGCTGTAGTATGAGACACCTCAGCAACAGCCAGCCAATGGTTGGCTGCTGGGACCTAGTCGAATGGCCCAGGTATTCCAACTTCTACTAATCTGTGATTTTTGCGCGGTCACCAGCCAGTTCCATCGACGAGTTCCTGTTCCCACATCTGACATCGTCAACGCCGCTTGTCACGACTTCTCAGAAGAACTCCAGACAACTTTGTCGTGTAGCTAGCCAGTCATTAGAGATTATCAGTTTAATATTCAATCAGTCGTCAGTTTTGATAATTTTAGTTCGCGGAGGCTGATTCAATCTCAGTATTATTCCAAACTGCTGTAGAAGTTTACTGGTTGACAGTGAGACACTTGTGTATATCACAGATCATAACCGAGAGTGAACCGAAGACCTGGATACCAGCACAATAATAAGATGAAGAAGCTTCGAAGGTATATTTTATATAATTTCACTAATATATATATATATATGCATAAATAATTTCACCTGTAGGATTTCATCACGAAACCACATCAGTTAGAGAGATTATTAAAGACCAGGAAGCACTGATAGGCCCTTCGTCGTAGTTTGAGACTCTTCAACATTGCTTACCCTTGATAATATCATGGATTGAACATAAGTTCTACAGGTTATGAGACTTATTTCACCGACTATTCAGCCACTTCATCAGGGATTCAGTGGACCATGAATTCCAACTTCATCAATTTGTGATAAATCGTTGCCCTTATAAAATGCCTTCAATGATCATCCACTTTGCCTTGACATGGCAGACACCACTAACCACATACAAGTATAAACCTTGGGCACTGTGGTAGAGTATAACTCCATTATAGATAAGATTTTATTTTGATAAATCACACAGTGTTTGTTACGCACTAATATTAACTGATGAACACGTTTCGAGCACAAACTATTGCCACTCATAATCATATCATGTCACTCACTCACACAACTTTTTCCTTCATTTATATACATGGGTGGAATTGATGATTAGACATTTGAATAAAAATCAATGTGTGATAATGTACATTCAGGAATAATAATACGAGTGTTATCAATGAAATACAATCGGATGAGAAATAAGAGGAGTGTTTTTATAGTCAAAATAAGTAACTTGTTAGAATGTTATAATATACGTGAATTGAAATAGAATTTTGAGATTATTTGTTATCCTCCTCTGATTTGACTGACTGGTTTTTAATAATATCTTCCATATTTCTGGTATTTGCTCTGAGTCATTTCTGTTGCATGTGTTGGGTGTAGACTCAATGAACCAATGTTTAACAAACCGGGCAGCAGCACTAAGTAACACAAAAAAGACCTAAACGATGAAATAAAACAGATAGAAGAGGCATTGGTGTTAAATAACTAACTATCCTATAAAATTCATTAGTAAGATCGAAAATGGTTAAATGCCAAATAGAAATAATCGTGAAACTAATAATGATAACATAAATAAGAGAGAATATAAGTCACCTACAGTTATACCATATAAGGAGGGGGTATCTGAGAGCCTACGTAGGATTCCTAATTAAGCAGGAATTAGAGTGGCATTCAAATCTACAAACTCGCTCAGGTAGGACAAATTCTGTAGGTTAAAAGACCCGGCGGACCCAATTAAACAAAATAATACAATTTACAAAATACCCTGCTATGACTGTGAGGTCAACTACATAAGTCAAACTACCAGGTCAGGGCTAGTCAGATTGTCGGAACTTAAGAATGGTTGACCCCGCGAAGATGAGTAATTTAGAAAAAAGCTCAGCAGTTGCACTTCACGCACTAACATACAACCACACAATAGGGTGAAAGAGGGTTAAAATTCTAAACAACAATCTATGTAGGTGGAGAGCGATAGAGGTTGATTATGGAATCCTTGTTCATTGAGTCTACACCCAACACATGCAACAGAAATGACTCAGAGCAAATACCAGAAATATGGAAGATATTATTAAAAACCAGTCAGTCAAATCAGAGGAGGATAACAAATAATCTCAAAATTCTATTTCAATTCACGTATATTATAACATTCTAACAAGTTACTTATTTTGACTATAAAAACACTCGTCTTATTTCCCATCTGATTGTATTTCATTGATAACACTCGTATTATTATTCCTGAATGTACATTATCACATATTGATTTTTATTCAAATGTCTAATCATCAATTCCACCCATGTATATAAATGAAGGAAAAAAGTTGTGTGAGTGAGTGACATGATATGATTATGAGTGGCAATAGTTTGTGCTCGAAACGTGTTCATCAGTTAATATTAGTGCGTAACAAACACTGTGTGATTTATCAAAATAAAACCACTAATCACAACTTCTCACTACATTTTCAGGACATCCATCTAGTAATAATCAATGAGCTGAAGATTGATATTTAGTTTATGGCATATGTCACCAAATGGAACAAGAAATATTAAAGTAGTCGAAATCCACACAAGTCTTTTAATTTAAATACCAGTCTCCAGGTCAGGGATTGCTAGGGTATAGATGTCCTGAATCTACAGTGAGAAGTGATAACCAGTGGGTTATGCCATATCAAGATGAAGTGGTTTCTCATCGAAGGCACTGGTTAAGAGTGGCACCATATCACGGGCTGATTAAGTTAGAATTCACAGTCCACTGAACTTCAGCTCAACTGGCTGAGTTCTCAAAGAGCTCTAGAAGGTCTATTGTTCGAACCATAGTGGGTGTTTGCTGATGAAGAGTTCTCGACGTGGACAAAGTAGTTGTTCAGTACTCTCAGGTTTTCTAGTGGTTCTGTAACTTATGCCAGCTTGTGATCAGCCAAGTTAAAAACAGCTTTATTATTCGCAATACAGAGTATATTGTCATTTACACATCAATGGAAATTTAAACCATAGGTAAACAATCAATATCTGATTAAGTGATTGCATCAATCATGATTTTAGTCTGTCCTAGCAGTAGTGTCCCACCCCCCGGTTTTCAATGACCTATGTAACTGATGTTGGTTTGTGGTAAAATCTAACAAAAGGTTATATATATAAGTGCAAATCAAACTACTGTGGCCAACAAAATATATCAAACTATTCTGTGAATGTAGCAGAACAACTGATCTGGAAATCCCCTTCCCCATAAATAATCCATTTAAAATAAACTGACATTGATCTGGATGTATTTCAACTAATATTTTGACTGCTATTCGTTTTTCCAACCTAAATGTCACTGTCCTAACATTAGCATTTATCTTTTTGAAGTCAAGGTTACATCATCTAGTGACTGCTTAAAATTAGATCATTTCCTGGGGAACGTGTTTTCTTCTGTTTGATTCAGGCAGAGTTTTGATCCCACTATCACCATGGATAGTGCCAATGATATTGTTGGAATACGATTTTGGACTAGGTGTAACTCGAGAAATTTAGCCAGGTTATACGTAAGAAGCCATTAACTGCTTCTCTGGATTCAGACCAAAATACTTGGCTTTTGGTCACTATAACGAACTGATATTGCGATCGATATCCAGTCCGCAAATAAACCAATCAGAATTAGCCTGCACACAATCCGCCCACTATTGTATTGATCATGATTACAGACTAATTAACATTTCCCTGGTGATTTTTTAAAATTATACGTTATTGTGCATATTTACTTACTTTTTAGTCTCGTTTTTTGTGTACTCAAGGCCGCAATTAATAGAACATATTATGCAGCTAAACTTATCTTCATAGAGTAAACGAGAACTATGCTGTCCTGTAAACCCTCACATTACCCGAACACATCTCACTGTGTTTACCAATTTACATGTATGTGTGGAAACACTTGCATAGGGAGGACCCATCGGTCTCTACAGGTTAGGGCTACAGAACACATTCCAAAGTGGCTGCAATAACAAATGAAATCTCCAGACACAATTGACCCCGGAAACAGATGTCCAACATCATCTATAGCGAAGCATATTATAGAGACGGGTCAGAGGGTTGATTTCAAGAATGCCTTTAAGCCGTATATCAAACAAGGTTGGGCCACATACTGAAATTCATTGAAGCCTTAGCCATAAAAAGACTTAAACCTGTCTTATTTGTCCAAAAGTTATTTGTTATCACCCTAAACCTGCCTTAGTAATCCAATTTAGAACCAGGGAACAATTTACCTCATAATATTTCCAACTCCTTCTTTGCCTTGTTTTTCTCTTTTTATATTTCTTACCCACACCTTTTGCGTCTCCCTACGCATTATTTGTGACCCTGACCTGTACACAATCTGACCTGTATTATACTTATTCATGCCTTCTTGCCTTCTACAAAAACTGTGTATGACAAGTACTGGTGTGTGCGTGATCACAATGCCCGAAATGTGTTGCGCAAATATGCACATTATAAGTTTCAGGTAAACTACTTCTTCCTATTGTCTTGTCGAAATTCATAAAGGAAACTCTAGTTTAAGTTGCGGACTGAGAGACCGGTTGGGCGTTGTATACGTTTTTGGTGTAGACGAGAGATACACGTAATTACTGCGTCTGTCACTAGCACAGCGTCTCTATTTCAACCCACGTTTCGCTGCTGGACACCTATGTTGAGGTAGTTTTGTATTTCTGAAATGTTATTACTATTATTATTTGAATAGTGCTACTAATATTACTGGAACAGAATTTTGGACTACAAGTAACTCGCCGAAGTCAGGTGAGCTATACAGAAGAAGGCAACCATAGCTTTCGTATCTTCAGACCGATATTTTTCTTGACCTAAACATTACATCAAAAATACAATGTCTGATTTTTTAGACATTAAAAATTTGAACAGATTAATTACAGTAAACAAAATTATTACCGATATCATTGAGTTGTTGAATATGTATAATCTGGTGTGGTGAGAGCAGGCTGCTAGCCGATTGGTTGGCACTAATCTACGTTAAGGTCTAGGTCACTAATATGGGCCGTGAGAAAATATGAACAAGCCTGAGTCAACAACCAATCACAGCAAAGTTAACGTGGCAGAATATGATTCGCAGAGAGAACTCTATTTGTCAAGGAATCCCGAAACAACCAATCAGAAGCCTGCGTTTGTCTACCTAAACAACCAATCAGATGACTGCGCTTGTCTATAATAATAGTTGAAAGATGTATAAATACGTGTTGATTTTCATAATAAAACGATCTGTTGCCTGGCCCTTGTCTTCTGTTGTTACACTGGTAATTAAAATTTCGACCTAGACTGCATTTAAAGGTCATTGGGTTATTGATCACCTATAATAAACAATTCACTCGGATTCAGTAAATAAAAACATTGCTTAGTTGTTGTTTATTTGTCTGTACCAGTAACAAGAAGTATGTCTGAACTTAATGTTGAATTATTCCTAGAGCTGAAATTCACCTTCCTTTCCTTTCACTAGTAATCGATATTTTGTGTTTCATTGAATTAACTTCATATTTTATTTTCATTTTCTTTGTATTGGTAAGACTTTTCTGGAAAGATTTTATTTAAGAAAATTATATAATATCTAATCGGACCTCACTGGTCACGACTTCGCACTAGAACACCAGGAAACTCCCTTCTGTAGCAAGTCACTAGCTTGCATCACATTCATTTTCTATAGTTTGGTTTGTAAGGGTTAGTTATGTTTTAACAAGTTGACCACGGATTGATATCAGTTAGAGAATCATTGAAAACCAGCCACAGGGAGTACTGGACAGCTGCTGTTTCATCCTAGTTTGGGAATCATCGCCAATACGCACATTCTGGGATCTGAACACAGGACCTCTCGGTTACAAGGCAAGCTCGTATACCATTCAACCACTGGGATCCGATCCGTGGTCAAATCGTAGACACATAACTAACCATTACAAACCAAACTATAGAAAATTATATGACATTACTATTATTATTCGTTTTGGTTCTGAGTGGAATATAGGGCTTCAACAACACATCTCCATTTTGTCCTGTTTCTCGCAGTCCTCTTTAGCTGACTCCACTATCTCTGATAAGCTCTCATCTCATCTTCACACGATCTCCTCTATGGCACCTTCATATCCACACCCAACTCATCACTTCCCACTCGGGTTCCACTCGACCGAGGGTCTGTCACACAGTGCCAATCACTGGTCTCCATAGAGTATAGCCAGTCCATCTCGATCTTCTTTCGCATATTTGATGATCAAAATATATCCTTGATTGGTCCATACAGCGACACAGTTCATCGCGGCTATTTCTTTCTGGCTATCTATCCGGTCTTCAACATGGATCCAGTGAAATTGGCTGTTAAAAGCACTGTTCATTAGCCTGTTGGAAGTGCTTCCGATGACGCACTGGCCACGTTTCTCACCCGCACAGAAGAACTTACATGAGATTTGTGTTGAATGCGGGAAATTTCTACACTCATTTCAGGGGAATAAATGTCTGTCTTGCTTCTCTTATTCTGGTTGCCTTTGCCATCCTCACCCATGTTGTCATCTGTGGATCCAGCTTGCAAACAAGCTTCCACCTCCTACACACACGATCTTCTCCAGTAACTCTTGGACCAAAGTCTAGCTCGTCGTTTGCCACTCAGGCGCTACTAGACAGATAGAGTGGTGCTCAGTGTTACATAGCAGTCTCCACAGCGTCTGACTGACTCATCTGCATTTCATTCGGAATATTTGTTGAACAACAGGTCCTTGATTATTTCATTCACAAAGTTCCTTACCGCTTACCCTTTCTAGCAAGTCAAATGATCTTCGATGTACAGCCAGAGAGGGCATCCTTTGATGAAAGTTTGCAGCAGACAGCTTTTCGCGACATATAGAAGCACTCACTGACTCGGCACTAGTATTATGCTTAGTGTATTCGATTTTCGTACTGATTCTTGATTCTGTTTTTGACACTGTCATTCGAGATGGCACCTTTAGTTGAAGAGATGCTGCCTAGATAAGTGAAGGAAATAACCTCTTTCAAATTTATCGATCTGAAATTTATTTCTTGAAGACCGATTCTCATATTATCGCCTCGCATGACTGAAGTTGAGACGAAACGCTGGAGTCACTATAGGACTGTAACCAGTGACTTTTGTGTTGCCGTTTCAATAACCTATTGACCAAGTTACAAGACCCAGTTGCTGAGTTTCGTTAAAAATGTTTGCTTTCTTATATGTTCGTTTCTAATCTGTAGATATCTGACTTAAATTTTTAAATGTCTGCATCATTTTTCCGTAACGCTGGCTCAGTAACCTAATTACCTACCTGGAAATACTAACTAAAGTTTCAGCAAGTGAAACAGATACTGGGTCAAACTTCTTGACGGTCCATCTAAAAAAAGTTGTTCCAGTTCTAAATTGAACCTAAATATCGCTTAAGACCATGAAATTAATAAATACAACCCTATTTTTTCCTTCACATTCCCCAGTGGAACACAGGGCTTCAAGCTAGTGGCTTGAAGTTTCTGTAGCAGTGTTTATTTTCACAGGATGGGGTTGATAGCGTTATGCTCAACCTTTCCTCTTTACCAGCATTATTTCAGGCTTAGCGAGGAAAAGGAGTGCGTCCGTGGCCGGATTTCGAACCCCGGATCATGTGTATGTTCGCCGAGCGTCCTAACCGCTGTGCCACTGAAGCTTCCATGAATACTTACTAAATATAAATCTTTGGATTATGCTATCAGTTTTTTTCACCAGAGAAACGTCTAGGAATTTAATAGTACCGTTTTCCTCCTGTACCGTTGTGAAGTTGAGATTCGGATTGTATGAGCTGAATTTTATCAACATATCTTCAGCTTTTGATCTGCTTCCACAGATAATAAAAATATCATCAAAAAATCTTTGGTATACATCCGTTTGAGTATCTTGAAAATCCCCATTTAGTCACATGAAAAAGAGAAGACGTTCAGCGAAGAGACTCTTTTCGGCGAATTCATTCACATAGCTGTACAATCGCATTTATATAATTATTTGAGTGTTTTTTTGATGTGGCTTTGTTCTCTGAGCTGGATAGTTAGTTTGCGAAGCTTTCATCACCTTACTGGGTGACATCTTCAGCGCATACTTCAAATTGAAGTGAGCTTTTAGGTTTCTCCACGAGTTTATTAATCATTCCTCCTGATGACCTTGGACATGATTGGTTGTTTGTGTGTGTTTTCACACCTTCTGGGTTACTTGTGTTGGAACTGATTGTTTCTGTGACTTGAACTTTGGCCAATCGTGTGTGAAGTTTCTTCCTTATTGGTTGATAAATTTTGTCTATCTCGATGCGTCTATTGATTGATGATTCACTGGAATGCCAAGCTTCTAAAAATTCTCTAGCATTCTTGTTATTTCCTTTGTCTAATATTTGAACGTTGTCCCAGTCGAATTGATGTCCGTGGTTGTCTGTGTGTAGTGAAATGAGGGAGTGTATATCATGTCTTTTGACGGCTAGCTTATGTTCGTGGATACGAAGACGAAGGGGACGTCCACTTTGGCCAATGTAGTGTTTTTCACAGTTGTTACAGTTTATTTTGTAGATGATGTTGGTTTTGTCTTCTTTTGCTGTTGAGTCTTTTGGTTGACATAGAATTGAGTGCAGCGACTTTGTTGGTTTGTGTACGACGTCAATTCCTAAAGGTTTGAAGAGTCTTTTAGTGATTTCTGAGATATCCTTTATATATGGTAAGGCGATTTTCTTTGTGTTTTCCTTGGTGGCTTTTGTTTTGGTAGGTTGGCTTGGGGGTATATGTCTCTTGATGAAATTCCGGGGATATCCATTCTTTTGGAAGACGTCCATGAGATACTTTTCTTCAATTTTTCTTAAGGTGGGAGTGCTGCAGTGAGTCCTTGCTCTCTTGAATAGTGTTTGTATGCAGTTCCTTTTGTGTGCTATTGGGTTGTTGCTGTTGTAATTCAGTATTTGGTCTGTGTGAGTTGATTTCCTATAAACTTGAGTTTCTAATTCTCCTGTAGTTGTTCGCCTGACTAAGACGTCCAAAAATGGTATTTTGTTCTCGGATTCCTCTTCTCTTGTGAATTTGATGTCGTTGAAGACGTTGTTTATTAAGTTGTGAGTTTTGTCTAATTCGTTTCTTTTGATTATTACAAATGTGTCGTCGACGTAGCGTATCCAAATCTTGGGTTTGATCTTTGGTAGAATTATGTTTTCGAGTCTTTGCATCACTGCTTCTGCAATCAAACCTGATATTGGCGATCCCATGGGTGTTCCTTTGACTTGTTCATATATTTGGCCGTTGAATTGGAAGTATGTTGTTAGGCATAGATTTATGCATTCCATCCAGCTTGTGTGTTGCATTTTTGATTGTTGTGGAAGTTGTTCGTCGTTGCTAAGTAATTGCTCCATGGTTTCTTTTGCTAGTTTTTGTCCGATAGGGGTATATAATGCTGTCACGTCGACGTGACGAACGAACCTCTTCTGTATGCAGAGTTCAGGGTTTAGCAACTGAAT
Source organism: Trichobilharzia regenti (assembly GCA_944472135.2). NCBI lineage: Eukaryota > Metazoa > Platyhelminthes > Trematoda > Strigeidida > Schistosomatidae > Trichobilharzia > Trichobilharzia regenti. The sequence goes on along the minus strand of OX235262.1, from coordinate 22,529,272 downwards.
CGCCATTGCTTGTGCAGTTTGAAGAAGCGTAGAGCGTCCCGAAGAAACCGCTCTACATAAACCTTCAATTCAATGGAGATATATCTGCGGAAATACTAAAAAATCGACTGTCGCTCTCACTCAAGAAGACCTTCTTCGCAGCTGAACTACGACTAACTTTCTCCACAAAACCTATGATTCATGTGAACGTGAAGGATAAGCTACCACTGTTGGCCTCATCAATGTGTATCTACCAATTCACCTGCTCGTGTGGAGCCAGGTATGTCGGCCGTACCCAGCGTTCGCTTTCCAAGCGTATCACCGAACACTTACCAGCATGGTTTTACAAAGGAGAAAAGCGATGTCCCCGCAGCTCCATCTTAGAACACCTGATAGAATCCGGACACCAAGCTGCACCCCAAACAAACTTCAAAGTAGTCTACAGAGTAAGAAGTAGTCTTCCAAAAGGTGTACGAATCAGACTTCTTCAAACTGCAGAAGCAATGGCGATTCAGTTGCTAAACCCTGAACTCTGCATACAGAAGAGGTTCGTTCAATCACTACACTTACAATGGATTTAATCTACCTTATTGCCTGAAAGGTAAATTCTACCTAATTTTTCTTTTTTTTTTCTGTCTCTTCATTGGTATTATTCTGTCTTCTTAATTGTAATATTTTGCATTTTCAACTTTCTTGTTCTCTACCCCCACCCACTTTAATTTCTACACCTCACTACCACTTTAATTGACCTGACCAACGCTCAATTTATAGTCATTTATGTTACGTCATCCAACTTAATTGCTCAATTTCATTTCTAATCTAAATGGCATTATTATCTACCCCACTTCTACTTAGTCTCTACCTGTAACTACCTCTGTTGCTAACCTGACCTAAGTTAAAACATTTTAGTCAATTGTATTACGTCATCTAACTTACTAACTGAATCTTACTTTAGTTGCTGTCCAATTAACCTTGTTCCTATATTAGATCATTCTTTTATTACCTGATCAATTATCTAATTTTGACAAACGTCATGTACACACACACACTCAAATAATTATATATAAATGCGATTGTACAGCTATGTGAATGAATTCGCCGAAAAGAGTCTCTTCGCTGAACGTCTTCTCTTTTTCATATACATCCGTTTGTTGTAAATGTTGCTACAAGGTAACGGCTTCTACGTCTGAAAAGAATAAATTTGCAAAAAGTGGTCGTAAGGAGTTTCTCTCTGCGATAACCATTTGACGCATATCGAATTGGAATGCTTATCAATCTTATATCTCCTAATGTATTTCAGTGGTATATATACATATATATCCTTGTATGTAGAGTATTCAGCTCAAGAGTTCTACCGAAATTAAATGAAATTCCTTGCTTGTTTTAAAGTAAAACTGAGAGTAATACGGTTCATTCATAGAGAAGAGTGATATGTTGAATAGTGATGCCGGAAAGCTGTATAAATTCAGTTAGTATTTCATGAACATAAACTATGAATGGATTATATTATTATTCTATCCTTTAATTCCTGGAGGAACATAGGGCTTCAGCTGCGCACCTGCATTGCCATCTGTTTCCCGCAAATGTTTTCACCCCGCTACAAGTCCGTCCACATGCTTTCATCTCCTCTTCACATCACCTCCTCCAAGTCACCCTCGCACTGACGACCAACTCGCCGCTTCCCATCCAACTTACACTCGAGCAATGGCTTGTCTAGTGATGTCACTTGATGGTTTGTTTCCTCAGAGTATGACAAGCCAATCCATCTCCATTTCTTCCCGCTCATTTGTTTCACAGACTGGTTCCTGGTTGATATGCTCCCAGAAATCCCTGTTACTGATCCTTTCTGGTCGGCCACCTGATATTGAGTATTGAGCGGAGACAGTTGTTGATGAATGTCTGAAGTTTGTTTGAGATGCTCTTTATGACTCGCCGAGTCTCTGATCCGTATAGGGAGTAGCAATGACTGACTTCACATTGGAGTTGAAAATCCGGATCTTATTTTTGATAGTGAGTGCTGTTGACCTTCACACAGACTTGAGAGTAATGAAAGCTTGTCTCCCTTTCCCGATTCTGGCTTTGATATTCTCGTCAGTTTCATCTGCCTGTAGTTGAAACGATACTTCGCAGGTAGGTGGGTGAGCAGTTGAAGGAGGTTGTTTCTTTCAGGTTCCTCCTATTTGTGCTGGTTGATTGCTGTCTGTTGTTGTTGTTGCTATTGGTGTTGCCCAGAAATCTTCATCACCTCTGTTTTTTCTATGTTCACCTGAAGGGAGTCCTATCTTCTCTGGATGATTCTTCTTCCAACTTGTTGCTTTTCACTTGCATATCTTCCAGCTTGTGGGAAATCAGACAGATATCATCGGCGAAGTCCAGGTCCTCCAAGTTTTTTGTGTGAGTCCATTTTATGCCTGTTCCCTCGTTGGTTGCCGTTGTCTGTCGCATTATCCAATCTATTGCAATCAGGAAAATCATTGGTGATAGTAGGCAGTCTTGTCTCACTCCCGTCTTTACTTCGAAGGCCTCAGAAAGTTTCCCGTTGTGGATTACTGGGCATGCAGCATTGTCGCACAACCAACTGTTGGATGAGATGTATGATTGTCGATGGGACCCCACAGGAGTAGCGAAGTAGTTGCCAAATCACCTATCGGTCGTCGCTGTCGAAGGCCTTTTCAAAGTCGATGAAGTTGAGATAGAGAGGTGACTGCCATTCTAAGCATTGCTCAATGATGATTCGTAAAGTGGCAATTTGATCAATACATGATTTGTTCCTCCTGAATCCAGCCTGTTCCGGTCGAAGTTTTTCATCTAGGTTGACGTGTCTGATTCTCTCCAGGATGATGCGGCTTAGTATTTTGCTTGGGATGGACAGGAGCGTAATTTAACGCCAGTTTTTGCATTGACTTGAGGAGCCTTTATTTGGTAATTTGAATAAGTATCCGTTCTTCCAATCCTCAGGTACTTTGCCCTCTTTCCACACCTTCTTCAGTAGTGGCGTCAACACGTCCGCTGTTGTCTCTGGGTCCATTTTCAATGCTTCTCCTGGGATTCCTTCTGGTCCTGCTGCTTTTCTGGTTGTTAGCATCTTGATTGCATTCACGACCTCTGGTTTTGTCGGAGGGTCGATGTTCACTGTTTGTTCTGCTTCCGTTGTTGGTATTGTTGGTCACGTTTTAGGTGGCAGTCGATTTAGAAGTCTTTTGAAGTGTTCAGCCCTGTATTTCTTTTGTTCCTCCTCTTTTGGTGACTGACTTTCCATTGCCATCCTTTATTGGCTTAATCTGTGTCGAACTTTTGCCCGATAGGTGCCTAGTTGTTTGGTAGAGTGTGGCGAGGTCTCCTTTGCCTGCAGCTTGTTCTGCTTCGTTTGCCATGATTTCATTATATTTTCTTTTGTCTTCCCTGGCACTCTTCTTCACTCTTTTGTTCAGTGTATTGTAGCTTGCATTCAGCTCCTGTTTTTGTTGCTCGTCAGTGCACTGGATATATGAATGTATGGATGAATGTATTTATTATCTTACAACCCTAGTGATACACATTATTATATTCTTGTATGATTGTTAAGCTTCGCTTTCTCCACGACGCATCCTGGATTACAGTTTTGGAATATTACCTTTATACCAATGAAAAAGTGTTAATTTATAATACTTCACGATTGTAATTTATAACATAACTGATCGTGCCTGAAAAAGTGACTTGCATTTCTTGTAACCACCCGTTTATAAGAAAATATAAACTAGCATTATTATTGGTCTGCATTGAGTACAATTCACTTCTGGTGTTACTTACGATGAAAATGCTGACAAAACTATACAAGTGTATCACTTATTTTAAATTATTACCAAATTTGGATATAAATCAAGAATAAGACTCCATGCCGTAAACACCAAAGTTATATGGGGAATTGAGTTCAAGCTTTATTTTTTTCCCCAAGTATTTGTAATCTATCCAACACATACTTCGATGTTTTTTGTTAATGCGAAGACAGTATTTCTATATTTCTTGATGTGTCCCACTTAATAGCTAGTTAGCAGATTGTTCCTACAAAATAAAGACAAAAAAGACAGCAACCATGTAATTTCACCATAAACCAAATTTATGTAATTTAAATAATACTTATCCATGCCTGTACAATTGGTGTGTCCTACATAGGTAGGAATAAATACGTATTCTATGATTATTATTAAAGATAGCATGAATACAAAAAGTCAAAGCCAGGTAGGTAGGCGTTTACTACTCTGATATTAGTGTGAGGACCTACAGGATTTACCATTGAAAGAAGTAGGACAAAACCAGAATTTTTATCACCTACGTCAAGTTAATTCTACTATAAAGCTCACAGATTTGGTGCTCTTCCCTTTATCTAAAGCATTCTAAAATAGCCTTTCATCAACACCTACTTTCACTCTATGCTGAAGATCAGATGACCTGGAATAAAGGATAAGAAAATAATAATAAGGAAGTGAAGTTGTGCAATAGACCGGCCAACAACTCGATTTTCAACAAATGTATAGACATAAATGTGGATAAAAGTGGTCATCCGAAGCGGATACTCGTGAGTGACACAACATTCTAGAGAGGCTGTCATTTGAAATCCAGTAAATGAATGAATGCGTCAGTGGCACAGCGGTTAGGACGCTCGCCGACCATGCACATGGTCCGGGGTTCAATCCCTGGCCGGCGCACTCCTTTACGTCGTCACATATAATGCTGGTAAAGAGGAAAGGTTGGGCATGAGTCTAGCAACCCCATCCTGTAAAAATGAACACTGCTACAGAAACTTCAAGCCAGTAGCTTGAGGCCCTATGTTCCACTGTGAACGTGAAGGAAAAATTTTTTTAAATTTAAATGAATGAACTACATCTCAGTTTATCATCTTCTGAATTTATATTCTGAGTTTTATTTGTAGTGATCTGATTCCGTAGATTCTGTCATGAACTAAAATCAATTAATGATCGTTGAAAACCAGGGAGGACTTGACAGCGTTTAACAACCCAGCTTCCATTACTGGTAGGGTCATGGGTGTACACTGTTGAAGAGTCCTAGAAAAGAATGAAACAGATGTCTAGGGCCACCTGGATTTTGATAATCTAATGCTGGTTCTTTGATGAAATCTCACTTCCTAAAATTTATTGAGATTTTGCGACATTCACCCTTAGACCTGTACTTCAAAAACGAGTCTTTTTTGATTATAAGATATTCAGTTGATTAATGGAGACTACAACTTTCTCCAGGATGACTTTATTCCTAGGGTACTGCTAAGATTCGGGGTGAAAGTACTCTTGTAAGATTGTTATTAGCCTAGCTGTCATTTCGTTCTTCTGCAAGTTAAATAAGGCGTAAATGTAAGAACTGTAGTGTACCCTTATGGGTAAATTTTTGATTTGATAAAGCCTCACAGTGTTATACAGTAATGTTTACTGATGACGTTTCGAGCACAATTTATTGCTCATAATCATATCAAGGTACTCACTCGACTTCCTAACTTCATTTATATAGTTCCATTATTTTTCACTTGATTTTCACTTGATTTGATTGGCAGTAGTTTTTTCCATATTTCAGGTATGAGTGATGAATCATTCCTATTGCATGTGTTTGGTGTAGACTCGATGAAGAATGTGAAAAATAAAATAATATAAATGAAGTTCGGAAGTCGTGTGAGTACCTTGATATGATTATGAGCAATAAATTGTGCTCGAAACGTCATCAGTAAACATTATTGTATAACACTGAGACTTTATCAAAACAAAACGGAATTATACTGTACCACAGTGCACAAGTTTTATTCTTGTATCAATGTAGTGTACCCTCTAAAGTCTTAGTATTGTGAATCAAATGTACCTACATTTCAAGGGTCAGTCGTGTTCTCACTGAAATTCGTACACATTAGAATTCAGGTAAATCAGTTTGAAAAGTCATAAAACCGGGAGGAAAGTGACTTCTTCGAATTCAGCTCTGTCTGTAACAACAGAAGACAAGGCCAGGCAACAGATAATTTTATTACGGAAATCAACAAGTATTTATATAAGCTTCACATACATTATTATAGCCTATCCAAGTAGACAAACGCAGTCTTCTGATTTGTTGTTTTCGAGTTCCTTGGAAAGTGGAGCCATCTATCTGCGAATCATATTTGCCCACGTTTAAGTTGATGTGATTGGTTGTTGAAACAGCCTTGTCCATGTTTTCTCACGGCCCATATTAGTGATCTAAACATTGACGTAGATTAATGTCAACCAATTGGGTAGCAGCCTGCTCTCACCACATATCTACTGCGTAATAAATAAATACATGTCATTTCGGTCGAGAATGTCATTTGGAGTGTACAGATATTAGATAATTATTTCCTTCAAGTCTATTGAAATTTAATTTAATTTTAGCTTTTATTATAGCTGGAAACCACGCAGTATTTTTGGTACAAGTATGGAATTTTCAGTATGTGATATCGGTAGCCCAATTGTTTAGGCTGATAATCGATATTAGGTGTGCGTCGGCGTGGGCTCGAATCCCGGACCATGTGCATGATCGGCAAGAGCCCTAACCGCTCTGCCACTATGAATCACTCTTGAGGTTGTATAACTTACACTTAACTTCTTCAGGCCTCAGGGTGCAGTAGGTTGAAGGCGAGGTAGTAACTCATCGAAGAAGACATTGTAAGGTGGTCGCACAATGTTATGAATTGGCAGGAGTTAGAATTCATGTGCCATTGGATTCGGTCCCAGTGGCCTAATGGTCCACCAGCTAGCTTGCCTTGTAACCAGAATGTACTTGGTTCGAAACCCCAGTGGGTGCGTATTGATGAAGAGTCCCGAACTAGGTTGACGAAACAGCTATTCAGTACTCTGGTGATGGTTTTCCGATGATTTTCTAACTGGTGTCAGCTAATGATGAAATCCTCCAACCAATCAAATAAAACTCCCAACAAAACCAATAACTGAAAATACCTGTTATGTAAAAGACCAATGTTTCTGTAGTGAAAAATTGCACAGTACTAAATCCTGCTTCATGGGATATTTTTTATGGAATATGCTGATAAGTTTTTAGCCTGGAGAGTCAGTGGTCAACTTATTTTCAGCTTAACGACCAAAAGTAATCGTGAATACACAAGAAGTGCAGTATTTTGTCTAGGATAGACTATAACCAGTTGCAAACCTACCGCTCTACTGACCACTAAGCAAACATTGATTTTTGTTTCCTGATAAACTTTGCAATCTTATCTAATGATTGACTTATAGGATTGAAGTAATCAGTCTCTTCTGGCAGGTCGACTTATCACACGGCTTTCTTAACAGTCAAAACCTGGCTCAATGATTCTACCTAGTAAGGTGACTGGGGGTTCCGACTTTCTCATATTTAAAACTCGCAGCTGCGCATTGATACACTGATGTTTCAAGTGACAAATGACTGACGAAGACAATGTTCTTTATTTGCCAATCGACATCTTTAATCATTATTATTGTTTTCTTGGGTTCCTAGTGGAACATAGGGCTTCAAATCCACATCTCCACTTGCTTCTGTCTTCCTTCTGCTGTACTTTTCACCTACATCCGTGTTAGTCCATACTGTTTCAACTCCTCTTCACAGGATCTCCTCCATGCCACCCTTGGACGTCCCACTCGCCGCTTGCTTCCCTTTCGGCGTTCCACTCGAGCAATGGCCTGACGCGCGCGCCATGTCACCCAGCGGCCTCCTCCCCAGCGAGTGTCCAATCCATCTCCACTTTCTCCTGCATATTTGTTGGTGAGCGATTCCTTCTTGTTTTGTTTTGTTTGTTCCAGCCATAGTTTCTTGTTGGTGACTGTTTCTGGCCCGACCATCTGATCAGGTTTCAGTATAGAGCGAAGACAGTTAGTTGTTGATAAAGGTGTGCAATAGCCAGCCTGTTGGAAATATTCTTTGTGACCCCCCCGCCAAGTTTCTGATCTGATCCGTATAGAAGAACTGACTGACTTGACGTTGTTGTATTGAAAATCCGACGACTTAATTTTTTTTTTGATGCTGAGTGACGAAGATTTCCAGATTGGTTTCAGGTTGATGAATAACGTGTTTCTCGCCTTCCTGATGATTCTCGCTCGATCTGACATCCTCGTCCGTTCCTCCCTTCCTGTAGTTGAGGCAATGCTCCCTAGATAAGTGAATGATTGAAGTAACCTCTTTCAAATGCCCCCCCCGTTGATGGTGATTGGCACTGGATCACTTCAATCATTATGGTGATGCATAAATAAATAACACAACACTATTTCACTGAATCCCATATTCCAAGCAATAACGAAAATTCAACAATTAATGGATAAGCGTGTGAAATATATTTTACAATTATATTTTAATAATTTACCATTGTAAGATGAAATATTCTCTTGTCTTTTCCATTACAACATCATGTGACGTGTTATATGTTTTTGTTCGTTTCGTTTTAGTATCTCCTGCTGTGATACTTATTTGAATGAAATTTCATAATTATTGCTGGTTGAAACAAAAAACGAATGAGAGAAAATTTTTTTCAAGTATAGGCTGTTTTAGGAATTTTGTTTGATTGTTTGGGGGATGTCTTCATTATAATCATCATCATGAGCTGACGTCAGTTAGAGAACCATTGCAAAGCCTAAACGGAGTACTGGCTACCTGTTACTTTACTTTTTTGATTACAGCTTGATTCAACACCGTATTTTTTATACAAGCATGAAATTTTTAGCATGTGATATCGGTAGCCCAAATTTTCCAGGCCGACCATAGATATCAGGTGTACGTCGACGTGGGCTCGAACCCAAGACCATGTGCATGGTCGGCGAGAGTCCTAACCACTGTGCCGCCGACGCACGCACAGTGCCTAGTTTATTATTATATCATTATTATCTTTAATTCCTAGAGGAATATTGGGCTTCAGCATAGCGCCTCCATTGCGTTCGCTTCTCTGCTAGAATTTTCACCTGACTCCAAGTCTGCCCACATGCTCTCATCTCCTCGTCACATCACCTCCTCCAAGTCACCCTCGCACTGACGACCAACTCGCCGCTTCCCATTCAACTTACACTCGAGCAATGGCTTGTCTAGTGATGTCACTTTATGGTTTGTTTCCTCAGAGTATGACCAGCCAATCCATCTCCATTTCTTCCTGCTTATTTGTTTCACAATCGGTTCCTGGTTGGTTCGCTCATTGCCAGAGATCCCTGTTGCTGATCTTTTCTGGCCAGCCATCTGATTTTGAGTATTCAGCGGAGACAGTTGTTGATGAAAGTCTAGTATTTTTCGAGGTGCTCTTTATGACTCGCCGAGTCTCTGATCCGTATAGGGAGTAGAAATGACTGACTTCACATTGGAGTTGAAAATCTGGATCCTATTTTTGATGGTGAGTGCTGTTGACCTCCACACAGACTTGAGAGTAATGAAAGCTTGTCTTGCTTTCCCGATTCTGGCTTTGATATTCTCGTCAGTTCCATCTGCCTGTAGTTGAAACGATACTTCGCAGGTAGGGTAGGTAATTAGGTGAAGGAGTTTGTTTCTTTCAGGTTCCTCCATTTATGCTGGCTGATTGTTGTCTGTTGTTGTTGTTGCTGTCGGTGTTGCCCAGAAATCTTCATCACCTCTGTTTTTTCTGTGTTCACCTGAAGGGAGTCTATCTTCTCTGGATGCTTCTTCTTCCAACTTGTTGCTTTTCACTTGCATATCTTCCAGTTTGTGGGAAATCAGACATATATCATATGGTCGAAGTTTTTCATGCAGACCTTGTTTGATTCTCTCCAGGATAATGTGGCTTAGTATTTTGCTTGGGAAGCCTAGTTTGGGACTCTTCACCAATATGCACGCACCATAGTGTGTTTGAACCCAGGACATTCTGGTTACAAGGCGAGTTCGTCCCAACGTAGGCTGACGAAACAGCTCTCCAGTACTCCCAGCTGGCTTTACAATGGTTTTCTAAATGATGTCAGCTCATGATGAAATCCTCTAACCGATTTTAAAAACAAACCTCAGCATGTGAAATTTAATGAGATATTTTTTTCTTTCTAAACAACAGCATGAAAAAGTTTCCATTGGCAAAATTTCAGTAACTGGTTATCACATTTTTCTTTATTTCTTTTGCCTTATTCGTGAATATTTTTCAGAGGCATCTGATGAAGGGGATATAAGAGAATTAAGTGGATTTGTTTCGTTTCATATCTCCTTCCTGAATGTGTAGTACACATAGTCTATGTGTGTTTGGTAGAATCGACACACCCAACATTTGCGAAAGGAATGACTCATTTTCACTAATAGCAGCAATATGAAAACTATTACTACCAATCAAATCAAGAGATGAGAATTAGTGGAACCATATAAAGGAAGTGAGAAAGTTGTGTGAGCTGTGCCTTGATATGATTATGAGCAGTAATAAACTGTACTCGAAAAGTCATCGTCAGTAAATATTACTGGATTACAGGCTGTATTTTGCCTGACATTTTTAGGCTACCCCAGTTGAACTGATGTCCACTACTGTCCATGTGAATTGGTAACGAATGAATATTCTAGAGTCTTGATACCGGTGGTCGAGCGTATTTCTGTCTTCGCATTCCCCGTGCACAGTTTGACTCATAATCCAGTCCACCACAAGCAGAAATTTCATTGGTGATAATAGCAAGTATTGTCTTACTCCATTTTCTCTCTACTTTAAAGCCCTCGATGAGTTTTGTCCGTAAATGAAATTACCTATCTATACCATCTTTGAACGTTTCAGTGTGTGGTTTGCGAACTTTAGTTTAGAAACGCACACCCGAGGTGAAACCGAACTCCTTACTAGCTCCTCCCTCAAGAGCACAGTGTTCAGTAATTATTATAAAGGACAAGCAGTTAAAAGCCTTGGACTTCCTAGTGGCACAAGACTGGATGACATTGCTTCAGTAATTTTCAAAAACAGTAACTGTGATAATCCTCTATTGCTTCTTAAATTCTTCTCAATATCTGTGGACACTGGCACTTAGCCTAATGAATGGAAAACCGTTTTATAATTCCCCACTACAAATCTGGTGATAAGGCAAACGTTCGCAATTACAGACCAATAAAAATAACCCCAGTTATCTCGCGAATCATGAAGAAAGTTATTAAAGATCAATTATCAGACTATCTACTTAGGGAAGATCTTGTTACAAGGTCTCAACACGGATTTCTCAAAAATAGATCCTGCGTTACTTGCTACTTCGACTTCTTCAACTGCATCACTAGTAGTCGCGAAGCACGTAAGCTAGTCGTTGTTCTCTACTTCGATATATCTGGGGCATTTGACATGGTATCTCACAGTATTCTCTTTGAGAAGCTGTACTCTTGTGGAATTCACAACCCATTACTGAACTGGTTAAAATCGTTTCTAAGCAACAAGGTGCGAATAACCAAAGTCGGATCTGTATTGTCTCATCCTAGGCAGATCTGAAGTGGGGCTGTGCAAGGTAGTGTCTTAGGGCCACTTTCATTTACAGTCTACATTAACAGCATTTGCAAGTGTTTCACCTCAGGTAAGCGATTCCTGTATGCTGACGACCCCAAAGTCGTTTACTCCTGCTACACTCATGAATTAAACGATATGGTGAATAAAATGCATCTTGAATTAAGTGTTCTCATAACATGTTGTTCTGAATCCTGTCTAAAGTTTAACACTGACCAATGCGGCTAGATTTGCATCGGCAACAGTAACCTTGATATAACTCTTGAAATAAATGGGCGAAAACTAGCCAAGCTCAACTCAGTCGTAGATATCGTTATCAGATACTCTAATAATTTAGCGTTCTTTGAACAAACCCATTATGCTAGACGGAAAACACGAAGGATCCTAGGATGCATAACTCGCAATTTATTTTGTTGTGAAACCAGGGTTTTATTATCCAAAGTATGTGTCCGACCTATTTTGAAATACTGTCCGTTTATTCTTAGCAGACTGCGACAGAGTGACAAGCTTAAATAAGAGGGAGTGCAACGGCAGTTTACCTCAAGAACTCTTGGTTTACAATGTAGTCTCCAACACTCTGAGCGTTGTGAAAAACTCCTCAAACTAAACCTTATCTTTTACTACAAGCTAACTAATCTTCTCTTGCACTTTACCAAGCCAATAACTAAATCTACCACTGTCATCAGTTACAATCTTAGAAACCATGACATACGGCACTGTCAGATTTACGCGCGGTACAACTTCTTCTTAAATAAGTTTTCAGTCATTTGGATGCAAACACTCTTCATCGACTCAGTCACCAGACTGCTCAAAGATGACAATGAACATCTACGTTTCACTCTTACGTCCTCTTTTTCATCCTACATAGATATTTTAAGTTCATTAGACGTATAGGTTACAACAAACTGCAATTTTAAATGTTAATATTATTGGAAGTACATGATAAACATTTCTACACAGGATATTAATATTAGTTCACACATGATATAAAAGTTACCATATAAAGACTAATTAGTTAGTGTACTAACATAGTCATAGTTACTACAGAGAATATATATACATTTATAAATCACTCCTTGAGGACTCCATTTGCTTTCTTCTACGCTACTGTTGTTTGTCTTCTTTTTTCCCTTACCGTGGGGCGTCAGTGGCACAGCGATTAGGACACTCGCCGACCATGCACATGATCCGGGGCTCGATCAACTGCCGACGCACACCTGATATCTATGGTCGGCCTGCAAAATTTGGGCTACCGATATCACATGCTGAAAATTTCATACTTGTATCGAAAATACGTTGTTGAATCAAGATATAATCAAAAATAAAAAATTTTTTTAACTTCTACGTGACTTTTTGAATGAAAATGAAGGATGTAGACATTTGAGTACTTACAATGACAAATGACCTGTAAACATTAATGGTCCCATACCTACAACTGCCGAGTGAACAACCCATTAACTTCCTGGAACATTAACAGCAATGAAAAATCTCAGTAGCTATAACTGTTCGGCGCCAATAAATCCAGTTATTTAAGAAATAATGTACACATCCTGATGGTTGCATTCGAAATCTCACTGACACGCATGATAATAATTTCCAGCTCCTACATGCTCCAATTGTCATTTTATATGGATTAATTCCACATTATCCTGATTCCTGGACATATATGGACTGAAAATTACCTATTGCTGTAACATTACTTCTTTGTATGTTTAAATGGACACTTACTGCCGCGTTTCCCAGGACGTTCTTCTTTTCTCTTCCTGAAATAGCTTTTAATCACGTAGCGACATAGCAATTACTCAAATATCCATGGTTCACAGGTTGACCATAACTATCAGAATACGACGGAACAAAGTTTGGGTTGTCGCTCAACTTTGATGGTGGGAGGTTTGCAATTTAACATTTATAAGAACCTGTTATGAACGCTTGTACAATAATCGAGTAGTTTAAACATTTGGAAAAGGATTCACTTATGATACTTCACACTTGCAGTTTACAACATAACTGATCGTGTCTGTAAAAATGGCATGCATTTCTTGTAAATTTGGCCGTTTATACGAAACATAGATTATTACTGGTCCAGATAGAATCCCAGGAGAAGCTTTGAAAATGGACCCAGAGACAACAGCGGACGTGTTGACGCCACTACTGGAGAAGGTGTGGAAAGAGAGCACAGTACCCGAGGATTGGAAGAACGGATACTTATTCAAACTACCAAATAAAGGCTCCTCAAGTCAACGCAAAAACTGGCGCGGAATTATGCTCCTGTCCATCCCAAGCAAAATACTAAGCCGCATCATCCTGGAGAGAATCAAACACGTCAACCTGGATGAAAAACTTCGACCGAAACAGGCTGAATTCAGGAGGAACAAATCATGTATTGATCAAATCGCCACTTTACGAATCATCATTGAGCAAAGCTTAGAATGGCAGTCACCTCTCTATTTCAACTTCATCGACTTTGAAAAGGCCTTCACCAGACAGAGTCGACCGATAGGTGATTTGGCAACTACTTCGCTACTACGGGGTCCAATTGACAATCGTAAATCTCATCCAACATTTGGTTGTGCAATAATGCTGCATGCCAAGTAATCCACAACGGGAAACTTTCTGAGGCCTTCGAAGTAAAGACGGGAGTGAGACAAGGCTGCCTACTCTCACCAATGATTTTCCTGATTGCAGTAGATTGGATAATGCGACAGAAAGCGGGCCGGCAATGAGGAAACAGGGATAAAATGGACTCACACAAAAAACTTGGAGGACCTGGCTTCGCCGATGATTTATGTCTGATTTCCCACAAGCTGGAAGATATGCAAGTGAAAAGCAACAAGTTGGAAGAAGAATCATCCAGAGGAGATAGGACTTCCTTCAGGTGAACACAGAAAAAACAGAGGTGATGAAGATTTCTGGCCAACACCGACAGCAACAACAGACAACAATCAGCCAGCATAAATGGGAGGAACCTGAAAGAAACAACCTCCTTCACCTACTCACCCACCTACCTGCGAAGCATCGTTTCAACTACAGGCAGATGTAACTGACTAGAATATCAAAGCCAGAATCGGGAAAGCGAGACAAGCTTTCATTACTCTCAAGTCTGTGTGGAGGTCAACAGCACTCACCATCAAAAATAGGATCCAGATTTTCAACTCCAATGTGAAGTCAGTCATTGCTACTCCCTATACGGATCAGAGAATCGGCGAGTCATAAAGAGCATCTCAAACAAACTTCAGACATTCATCAACAACTGTCTTCGCTCAATACTCAATATCAGATGGCCGGCCAGAAAAGATCAGCAACAGGGATCTCTGGCAATGAGCGAACCAACCAGGAACCAATTGCGAAACAAATAAGCAGGAAGAAATGCAGGTAGATTGGATTGGCCATACTTTGAGGAAACCATCAAGTGACATCACTAGACAAGCCGTTGCTCGAGTGTAAGTTGAATGGGAAGCGGCGAGTTGGTCGTCAGTGCGAGGGTGACTTGGAGGAGGTGATGTGACGAGGAGATGAGAGCATGTGGGCAGACTTGGAGTCAGGTGAAAATTCTAGCAGAGAAGCGAACGCAATGGAGACGAGTGGCTGTATCCCTCTGTTCCTCTACGAATTAAAAGAAATAATAATATTACTTTTAATACCACTATTATGCACATCACTATTACTACTAATATTACCACAACTGTTACTGATTTCCCTCATAATGTAAAATGTACTTAAATATGAAATACGCATAGAAACTGTTTATTAAATAGTCACGGTCCTAGTACTGCATAAGTACACTGTTATAATAAGAGTAAATAAAAGTATAAATAAAGGTGAAATGAATGTATTCAACAGGCTACTTATTGATTATTATTATTATCATCTAAGAAGTGAAATTCTATTCACGTTGTATTAAAATCAGTTTAACATTTTGCTTTAGAATAAAAACTGTCACACAGCGTATCACAGCTGCTCATGGAATGTTTATGATTCATTTTAATTATTAACAAGTAAATAAACAAGTATAATTAATTTAAAATAATTTATGATAATTTAAAGAATTACTTCTCTAAAATTTATTCTTGCTTTCATTTAAGGAAGATAAATTGTCTCACTGAGTACTTAGAGGCTCTTATCAACCCGCGATATTTAGTCTGTCCCATTCTAGAAAATAATAAGTTTATCCTTGATACTTTTTCCTGTGCGTTTAATTTTTTGTAGCGATCGGGTTACTATTCTGTCGTAGGGCTGCTAGTCTCATTAGTCTCTTTCCGACCCCACGAACACCTAGTAAAATAGAAGGGAATCAAAATTGGTGGATGGTGGCTAGCAGTGGAATCCAGGATAAGGCGCATTTCATCCTATTTGGGACTCGTCAGCTGGATGTACCTGCATTTCTCAGTGAGTGATGATGTTCCCACCACGGAGGCTCGAACCCAGTGCCCATAGTTTCAAACGCCAAAGCGTTATCCACTAGACCACTTGGGCCACAAGAGCCACCTCTTGTGCAACGGGTCATATATTAATTATTGAATTAAATTCTTGATTTTCCCGTCGATTGATTGGACCGAAGTGTTCGGTCTCAGGTTGACATGTGGGCTTCTTGTGAAGATGCTTCGACGATGTCTGGGGATTTGATTTGTATACAATTGGTGGATGGTGACTAGCAGTGGAATCCAGGATGCGCATTTCGTCCTATTTGGGACTGGATGTACCTGCATTTCTCATTGAGTGATGATGTTCCCACCGAGGCACAAGAGGTGGCTCTTGTGGCCCAAGTGGTCTAGTGGATAACGCTTTGGCGTTTGAAACTATGGGCACTGGGTTCGAGCCTCGGTGGGAACATCATCACTCACTGAGAAATGCAGGTACATCCAGCTGACGAGTCCCAAATAGGACGAAATGTGCATCCTGGATTCCACTGCTAGCCACCATCCACCAATTAAATACTAATTAAATGCCCAGTCATCATCGAAGCATCTGCACAAGAAGCCGACATGTCAACCTGAGACGGAGCACTTCGTCCAATCAATCGATGGGAAAATCAAAATTCAATTCAAGAAGGGAATCACACCTATAAGCCTTTCAGAAATAAAACCAACAGCACGTAAACAACTGGGTGGATAAACACCACTCCTTCAACATTACCAGAATTTCCAAATACTTAGAAGTTAATGAAGGCCAGGTGCCAGAACGATCAGATGGACTACTGAAGACACATCGATGAGACTCTCACTAGCGACTTGCCCTATTCAGGTAGGTAGTTACCTGGGGTTCTAGTGTGGAGTCGTGACCAGTAGGGTGCAGCAGATCGGATGTGAGGACAAATACTCGCCAATGAAGACATTGGCTAGGGTCGCGCTATGTAGTGAATTGACAGAAGTTAGAATTCATGGCTGGCCATTGGATCAGGTCCCAGTGGCTTAATTGTATACTAGCTCGCCTTGTAATCAGAGTTCACTTGGCACGAAACCCCGATGGGTGCGTACTGTTGAAGAGTCTCAAACTAGGACGAAACAGTTGTCCAGTACTCCCAGATTTTCCAGTGGTTCTTCAAATGACATCAGTTCATGATGAAATCCTGTAAGACAAAAAGTCCTTAGCTTACGTTTATACAGAAACCTGGACGCAATCACGCTGTCGTCCATGCCAGGCGAAATATTAAATGGCATCATTTTGGAGAGAGTAAAAGATGAAGTAGGTGCAAACTTCTCCCGGAACAAGTTGATTTAGGCTAATCAAATCATATGACGATCAGACTGCAACTTTATGCATCATAATCGAAAAAAACATGGAATGGAAGTCAGCTGTCCACCTCAGCTTCATCGAATTTGAAAGGGCCATCTATGGCGATGACTGTGAAGTTATTTTTGGAACTAATTTGACGCTACGGAGTTGCCCGAACAGCTCATCAATCTCATTCAACACATAAAGTGAACAAAATTAGTCTAGTAGGTTCACCCGTTTGCTGATCTAAATGCAATAATTATAATGCCAGAAGTATGTCAGTTATGCCAGACTATAAATACATTAAATGCAATCAGTAAACAGTTTGCTATATTAGATGGTTGGGGGTAATCGGCAGGAGGCCTTGGACATCGGTTTCGTGCTAGTTAGCACTCGTCAGTCAGCAAGGCGTATCTGCAACCTTCAAGGAACTCATGTCCCTTCTGAGATTCAAGACCACGTCACCCGGTGCTGCAGTCAGAGACGTTACCATTGAGCTATTCGGACTCGCAATTGATCTCCTCTAGGACTGTAGTGGAGACATAGAGAGAGACTAGAGAGAGGACCAGACGAATCACACTAGTTACTAGTGTCAAATCAAAATATCCACTACAGTCCTGTAGGAGGTCAACCGCGAGCCCAAATAGCTCAGTGGTAACGTCTCTGACTGCAGCACCGCACTGGGTGACATGGGTTCAAATCTCAGAAGGGACATGAGTTCCTTCAAGGTTGCAGATACGCCTTTGCTGACTGGTGAGTGCCAACTAGCATGAGACCTATGTTCAAGGCTTCCTGTGGCCGATTGCCTCTAACTATCTAATATCATCAAATCAATGTGCACAGTGATGGCGAGCTACCTAGAATGGTGACAACATTACAATCTGACTGATCGAATTCACTTTGCACCAATGAGAGGGCTAGACACATCATACTAGTTACTAGTGGCAAATCAAAACACAGTTTACTATTTCTTTCAATTTTTTACTGTTCGAAATTGGTTCTGTATATTTTGGCAGCATATAATATAGCAATAGACCACATAGTTATAAAAATAAGTCTCCCTATTCTAAAACTATGCAATTGCATGATAAAAAGCCAACATATACCTTTTTTACAAACAAAACACGTCCTACCAAAATAAAATGCAGTATTTACACAGCACACAGATTGTAATCCAACAATTATCTATGTGTTTACGCATTCAGCTGAACGCTGTCGACATGTTGTGTGTTTATTAAGACTAAGTTATCACAATTTGAACCTGTGTCTAACTGATTGGCAACATCCAGTTACCAAGGCAAGTAAAGACTACTAACTGCTTCTTTCTGAACACATATATCTGGTTTCAAGCGTTTGATAGCAATCGCTTCGGCAAACTTGAGGAGAATGGAGCTCATTTGTCTACTGATAATTTTGAAGGATTTCTCGATTTCCACCTCATAACCCGTGTCGAGGAGATGTCTGGTAATAGCGCCGCTATAAAGTTTGTTCCCTTGAGACGTAGGCTTTTCGGCAAGTGTTCTGTTCTCCTAAAGTAACATTGAAGGTGGAAATCGAGAAATCCTACAAAATTATCAACAGACAAAGGAGCTCCATTCTCCTCAAGTTTGCCGAAGCAATTTCTATCAAACGTTTGAAACCAGATATATGTGTTCAGAAAGAAGCAGTTATTACTCTTTACTTCCCTTGGTAACTGGATGTCTTCACTCTCTCTTCCGTCTGATTACGTAATCTTTCGTCTTTAACTTCACCCTCTTTTATTATCTTTGATTTTGCTTGTCTCTTTTTTCTATGATTTGAATTCAACTCAGTACATTGTTACCTAATTTATTAGTCACTCTGCATCTAACGCATATTTCGTCTTTATTACGTAACTCCTTTACCATTGTATGCATACGTTTATTTTGTTTAAACTTGAACTGCCTGGGTAAAAACTATGTAAGTGAAATTTTCTGAGCACTATTCACTAATTGTGGAACTATCTGTTAACTGAGAACATGTAAAATTTTCAAGTATGTTAAAACGTTTCTGTACGTAAACCTCATAATTTATTTAGGCTGTAAGCAGCTGAGCTGATGAGAAGCCAATGAAATAAGTGATGATGGTAACATATTATTCTGCACAAGCCACCACTGTTGTTTTTGTTTTATTCAAATTCATGAAAGGGGAATACACTCATGAAGTTTCAGTCTACCTTACTGTTATGTTACAAACATTCAACTGCACAGAATGTAAATTAGTTTGAAAAATTCCAAGTTCGAAACCGTCTATGTAGGCGGAAATGCGTCAGTGGTTTAATGGTAGTATAGCTGGTTCGGGATTCAACGCACGCCAAGTAAAGATGGGGAGGTTGGCCACGTGAGGCTAACAAGCTAAACTGGTAAAAAAAATGAACAGCACCACTGCTAAATTTAAAAAATGTAGGCGAAAGAAATTTATTGACCTTGCTGATGAGTACCGACTAGGACGAAGCCTAGTTCCAAGGCTTCCTGCCGATTGCCCCCAACCATCTTATACAGAAAATTATTTATTTCAAAACAACTGTATACATGAAGTGGAAGTAGATTTTGTCAGCCATAACCAAGCAGCTATCTAATCGATTTTAGTCTTTTCCACAATTCATAAATTTATGCAATTTACTGGTGAAATCTGACGCCAAATTCATTCTACGTGTTCCTTCAATAACCTTCGTTAAAGTAAGAAAAACAAAACTTGCAGTATATAAAATATATCAAATTTGACCACGAATTGATATCATTTAGAGAATCATTGAATACCAGGGAAAACTGCACATCTATTTCATTCTGGACTGGGACTAATCAGCATTATAACCCACCAAGGTTAGAACCCATGAACTTACGGTTACAAGGCAAGCTCGTAGACTATTCAGACACTAGAGTTTGACACAATCGCCAGTTCATGAATTCCAGCTTCTACGAATTCGTGGGTAAAAACCACGGTGGGTGCTTACTACGGAAGAATCCTCAACTAGGATGATACAGCTGTCTAATAGTCCTTGGTTTTCATGGTTCCCTAAATGATATCAATCAGGGGTCAAACTTATAACCAGTGAAATCCATGCAAACTAATTATTGAGAATTAATCTGATGCTCGCTAGTGACTGGCGTTCTAGTCAGTAGTCATGACCATTAGGATCCATTAGCTTGAAAATAAGGATAGATATTGACCGACGACATTAACTGGTGGCCACACTCAAACAAATTACTAATCCGTAGAAGATGGAGTTCATCGGCTGGCAATGGGGACGGTTCCAAGCGGCTGAATGGCTTAAAAGCTTACCTTGTAACCAGAAGGTCTTGAATTGAAACCATAAACCGATGAGTCCCAGTCTAGGATGAAACAGATTGCCAGTACTCCCTGATGGATATTAATGGTTCTCTAACTGATATCAATCCGTGGTCGTATTGGAAAAACAAATCTAATCCTTACAAACCAACTCTGAAAAGTATAAAATATGCCCAAGTAGTGCAGTAGGTTTGCATGAACATTACAAATAATTTGAAATAAAACTAGTTCCTTTAGTAATAAGAACTGCCTAATTTTTATCTAGAGCAAAAGACGGAGCTGAGGAGTTACTCGAGGTTGAATATGGACTACATGCATTAGAACAAGACCCACTAGAACTTCCTGCTGTCAGATATCAGATCCTACCATGAATGGAGTGATACAGTGGTCCACCTTTACCATAGACATTCAGTGACAATCAGTACCAGCTGCAAATAATGGAACACGATACACGATGGGCAGATACCGTCACCACAAAGCCTATCTATAACTAAGGCAGTGATTCGACATATTACTGGAGACCATGGTATACCAAAGACAATTTTAACAGATCAGAGTTGTTGTGTAACAACAGAAGACAAGGGCCAGGCAACAGATCATTTTATTATGAAAATCAACACGTATTTATATATATTTCACATACATTATTATAGCTTATGGAAGTAGACAAGCGCAGTCATCTGATTGGTTGTTTATCATAAGTTAGGCAGACAAACGCAGGCTTCTGACTGGTTGCTTCGGGATTCCTTGAAAAATAGAGATCTCTATCAGCGAATCATATTTTGCCACGTTAAGTCTGCTAAGTAATCTGGATAGTTTGGTGACAATTCGTTGCAGAATATCAAGAGAGGTGACTCGATTTAAGTTTTACCATGATTGCTTGCGGTCTCACTGCTTTCCTCGTCATCTCATGAAGCCATTGCGTTCTTGCAAATTACCCCCATCTCTCAAGAATCTTCGACGCATTACAAAATCACATATTGAATCAACAGAATCTCTGATTTCTAAATTGAGAACTGAAGCCCGATCTTTCGATGGTGTCGTCAATAGTTTGAGTATAGTATGTCGGATCAAATTCGTCAATTTCATCCAAGGACTTCAACAGAAAACATGTGAAGAATTTTACAGAACTCTCTCGAAATCCCTGACAAAGGAGAAATTGTGTGACGTTTTCCCAGAAAATCCCTAGGAGTTTATCTGTAATCTGTCGAGTCTGAAGTTAAATCGCATAGAAATGGAAGCACTCTCTCTTGAATTTAACTTTTACATCCCAAATAAGTTTGACGAAAGAACTGATGTCGCAGTTCAATTCGAAAACTTATTCTATCAGTTGAGTGACCTCACTCCAGTTGATGATGACAAGAGGAGCTGGTTCAAATCGAAGCTCGTCGACGTTGCAAATCAATACCTCATTTCCCCAAAGTCATATTCCAAAGTCCTTTCTGAAGAGCATCTAAGAGCATTGAAAGCTCTTAAGAATAATGACAAAATTGTTATATTGAGACCTGACAAAGGCTCAGGTGTGGTGCTGATGGACAAAGAGGATTAGATCGCAAAGATGAAAGCTGTGTTAAATGACCCGTTGAGGTTTAAAGTTGACAGTTGCCAGAAAGATAAGACAGATGCTGTCGAAAAACGTATCACAAACGCTTTGACAGATCTCCTAAAGAAGAAATTGATTGACAACAACACCACACGAACGTTCTAAATAAATTCATGGTGTCATTTGATGTAACCTCCCTATTCACAATGATTTCAATCAATAAAACTATTGAGATCATTTGTCAGCAGTCCGATCTTCTCCCACTCCCAGAATCGGAATTCAAACGCCTACTGCTTATGTGCACCATGGATGTGCAATTCCAATTTGACAACATTTTTACCTCAAATAGATGGTGTAAATATGGGCAGTCCACTTAGCCCTATTTTAACAGATATTGATGTTCAACCTTGAAAGAATAAAGTTGAGGCATGCAATCGACGAAACAACTTCTGAATGTTGATATGTATGATGCATTTGTAGTGTGCAAAATGAAACTCATGCTTCACACTTACTCAGATTATTCAGTGATGCACACACCAATATTGAGTTTACTATGGAACATGTAAGTGACAGAAATTTCCACTTCCTCGACATCGCCATGAAACGCCTAGAAGACGGTAGTCTTCAAAAGTCAATTTATCGAAAGCCCACATGGAAAGGACAATACTTGCATTTTAATAGCTTTTGTCCAAATAGCTTTAAACGTGGTCTAGTCAAGACTTTGTACTATAGAGCGAGGAGAATATGCTCTATAGAGAAACTAGAGGAGGAGTTTGAGTTCCTTGAAAAGATATTGAAGAGAAATGGGTATCCTCAAAAGTTCATCAACAAGTATGGAAGATCTGAAGTCACAAATGTAAAACAAATCACAGTGGGTAAAAAGCCAGTCTACGTTCAGCTTGACTATAAAGGTGAAAACATTGCAGCGATGATCAACAGAAGGCTGAGTACATCACTAGCCATAGCCTATCCTGCAGCCAAGCTCGTTCCCGTCTATCGAACAACTTGCTCTTTGGTGCAATCAAAAATCGATAGATATCCTTCTCATGTTACCTCCAACTGTATATACAAATTTACGTGTATCTGCGGGAGCAGTTACATTGGAAGAACAGAAAGAAGGGCATATCTACGATTTTCTGAACACGTACCAAAAAGCTTACGTCTAAAGGGAACAAATGCTTTAAACAGTGCCATCGCCAGGCATCTCCTCGACACGGGTCATGAGGTGGACGTCGAAAAGTCGTTCAAAATTATCAATAGGCAAAAGAGCTCAATTCTCCTTAAGTTTGCTGAAGCGATTTCTATCAAACGCTTGAAACCAGATCTATGTGTTCAGAAAGAAGCAGTTATTAGTCTTTCCTTGCCTTGGTAACTGGATGCCTTTTTTTCTCTCATCTGATTACGTAATCTTTGTCTTTAACTCACCCTCCCTTTTATAATCTGTAATTTTGCTTGTCTCTTGTTTCTATGATTTGAGCTCAACTCAGTACATTGTTACCTAACTTACTAGTCACTATGCATCTAACGCACATCTCATCTTTATTACGTAACTCCTTTACCATTTTTGCATACATTTATTTTGTTTTAACTTGAACTGCCTGTGTGAAAACTATATAAGCGCAATTTCTGAGCACTGTTTACTAATTGTGGAATTTTCTGTCAACTGACAACATGTAAAATTTGCAAGTATGTTAAAACATGTCTGTACTTAAACCTCATAATTTATTTAGGCTGTAAGCAGCTGATGAGAAGCCAACGAAATAAATGATGGTACCACATTATTCTGCTAAAACTGTAGTTCTTGCTTTGTTCAATTCATTAAGGGGAATAAATGTATGAAATTTCTGCTATGATTGGTTGTTGAATCAGCCTTGTAAATATTTCCCCACGGCCTGCTCTCACCACACTTGCAGCACCTTGGTATTTGGGGAATGCAAACAATACGATACCATGGACAAACTAGTAGTTTAACAGAGAGAATTTACCATACACTGAAGGAATGGTTGGCTTCAAAGGTAGTAAAATGGGAGACACAGCTTCCTTTTATTCTGACACCGAATGGTACTTCCATACAGCCAAACTACAAAGACGCCATCATTTCAGCCGATGGATGGTAGAAACCACAACTACCACCACACACATTAAGACCTGACCAACAATGGAGTATGAAGAGATTAGACACATGACGAAGAAATACAAATAGAAGTGTTGGTCGTATACAAACGATGGACTATGTTCGATTCGTTCAGGGAACAAAAAATTAGTCGGAGATTAGGTGGATTTTTGGCGGAAGAAAGTACACTGTTTGAAGAGGACGAAGTTCACAAAAACTCCTTCAGAAATAGGAAGGACTCTACACGGTCACTGAAAGACATGGCACTGTTTATTGCTTACAGAAGAGGAGATCAACAAAAATCTGTTAATGCCAGTCAACTTAGGAGACGAACATAGTGGGATGAAAACGTCTGTACCAAAATACAACAAGAGCGGATAGCATCGAGAAGGTCGGAGCAGCTCCTGTCAATACGTTTTGATGGAAAGAGGAGTGAGGCATAAGCTACTGAAAATAATTTGTCAGTAGCACATTGTAAGTGATGTCTTCTGCGAGATTCTTGAATGGAAGAATGATGGATTAGGCTCAGAAGAGGAGTAATTTGAGCTCCTTGTAAAAATATACTGGAAGCATAGAATGAAGACGAAAGAAGCAGAATACGAATAACTTTGGCAAGTTTAAATTTCAAATGTAAGTTTTTGTATTCTCCTATAATCATACGTCATTTAGATGTGACATCTGTGACAAAGCAGCCGCTGGCACTGGCATTGATATCCTGAATAAGCAGAATGAGGGTCAGAGATGTATCAGACGGGTGGAGAGACAACCTGTTCCCTAGATTCGTCAAATAAATTTTAGCGCTTCACTCTCCAAGCTAACTTACTCCCTTTTTCACTCAGTTGATGTAAGAGTGCTGCTAACAACGCAAAATTAGGTACAGACAGTCTGTAGTATAATGCTAATCTAAAGAAAATCCGAGAATCAATAGCAGATTCAGGTAGAGCCCAGGCTGAAGTGAGCCTGGTCTTACTCGAATGTGTTCGGATTCCCTGTGATGTTGTGCAATGACTCAGAAAAACCGCCTTACTCTGGAGAAACTGGCTTAAACCTTAGTCTCTGAGACTCTAAACGATGGAAGATGTAGTGCAGGTTCTCTTCATGTTCTTCTAATGATTTGTCGAACACAGTTATATCGTCTAGGTAGGAAATGTACCTATGAGGCACCAGTCCATCGAATACCAGTTGCATCAGCCGTTGAAATGTAGCAGGGGTGTCAAATAGCCCGAAAGGTATAGTTTGAAACTCGTATAGCCCAGTAGGCAAGATGAAAGCTGTCTGGCTGTACTTCAACTCGCTGGCATCTAAAGGAGAGGATGTAGTGTGGTGAACACTTCTTCTACCAAACACCAATAGGTTCTGCCATCATACTACTCTTTGCTTTCAATCATTATTTCATTTTCGGTAGCATTTCTACTTACATGAATTATTTACACCAGTATTTGTGGTCAAAGTGTGTCATTTTGTTACCATCAGATTATAAACTGGTTCATTTATGAGGTGAATTTTTGATCTAATTAATGGAAAAGAAACGCGTAAATTACCTTTTCTATGTATGATTAAAAACCATGGTATATCTACTTATGATATGCACTAAGATCTGCACTTTCGTGAGTGTATGTGTATGTGAGAGAGAGAGACTGAGTCAGTGCCTATTTGTGCTGGGTGACAGCAAAAAAAATCAGTCTTAAGAAAATCTATATACAGTAGTGACCAGTAAGACCCTAAGTGTGAGTTATTTCTATGCTTTGCACATACATAAATATTATTATTAATAACTTATGTAGAACGCACTTTAATAAGTCAAACGTCTATATGAGACGTGAAACATTTTATTATTATTATTCCTCCCTTAGGTTCCTAGTGCAACATAGGCCTTCAACTCCACGTATTCACATGCTTCTGTCTTCCTTCTACTGTACTTTTCACCTGCATCCATGTCAGTCCATACTCTTTCAACTCCTCTTCACACGATCTCCTCCATGTCACCCTTGCACTGACGTCCCACTCACCGCTTCCCTTTCGGCCTGTTTCCACTTGAGGGCTTGACGCGCAATGTCACCCAGCGGCCTCCTCCTCAGCCAGTGTCCAATCCACCTCCACTTTCTCCTGCATATTTGTTGGGCGATTCGTTCTTGCTTTGTTTGTTCCCATAATTCCTTGATGGTGATTGTTTCCGGCCCGGCCATCTGATCTTCAGTATAGAGCGAAGATAGTTGTTAATAAAGGTCTGCAACAGGCTGTTGGAAATATTCTTTGTGACCCGCCCGCCGAGTTTCTGATCCCTATAGGAGAACTGACTTGACGTCTGTATTGAAAATCCGACCGAACTTTGTTGTTGATACTGGCTGAGTGACGAATATTTCCAGATTTATTTCAGGTTGATGAGTAATGTGTTTCTCGCCTTCCCGATTCTCGCTCGATTTGACATCCTCGTCGCTCCTCCTGTAGTTGAGACAATGCTCCCTAGATAAGTGAATGAAGTCACCTCTTTCAAATCACTCCCGTTGACGGTGAAAAATAATGAATGCTTACTTAAAATGCATAAAATTACACCCATCCTAATTCGTTTCTATGCTGTGGAGCGAGAGCAGTTTGGCGTTAGCTGTGATACCAAGAAAGCAACGAAACTAAAAATATAATCATAAATTAAATTATCATTATTATTCCCTTTGGTTCTGAGTGGAATGTAGGGCTTCAACAATACATCTCCATTTTGTCCTGTTTTACACAGTCATCTTTAGCTGACTCCACCATCTCCGATAAGCACTCAGCTCCTACTTACACGATCTCCTTCAAGACACCTTCATATCAAAACCCAACTCATCCCTTCCTACTCGGGTTCCACTCGACCGAGGGTATATTACGCAGTATCACTCAGTGGTCTCCATAGAGTATGTCCAATCCATCCCCATTTTTTTCTGCATATTTGATGATCAAAATATATCCTTGATTGTTTAATCCTGAGACACAGTTCATCGTGACTACTTATTTCTGGCAGTCTGTCTGGTCTTCAGCATGAATCCAGTGAAGGTGGCTGTTGAAAACAGTATCCAGTAGTCTGTAGTCTGCTTCCACAACGTACTGGCCACGTTTTTCACCCTCATAGAAGAGCTAACATGAGAATTGTGTTGAATGTAGAAGATTTCCACGCTGATATCAGAGTTATGAATGTTCCTCTTGCTTTTCTAATCCTAGTTGACTTTCAAATCCTTATCCATGTTGTTGACTGCATTTGAAACGATTCCGTTTGGATAAGTGAGGGAAGTGACGTTTTTCAGATTTCTACCGTTAGTAGTGATTGATTTATTATTTGCATGATTATGAGTAATAAATTATGTTCGAGATGTCATCTAGTTATCAAGGCTGCATAACTCTGTGCGTGTGTAATAAATCAAATATGCTGAAGAAAATGCTAATGGATCGGGCTATCGAGTGACATTGTTTACAAGGCTATCACTCTAAAGGGAAGTTGAATGACAGACGACTAAGAGTGACACCGGAAAGATCGTTTGAGAAGAAGATAAAAGCTTGAGGGGGAATGGTGAAGCTAGCCAGAGAAGACTTTGAAGAACAGGATGAAATTGAGGTAAGTTGTTGAAGCCCTGCATTTTAGTCGGAAATTGTCTGTCTATTATTTCGTCTCTTTATTTGCGAATCCCTGATTTTATAAAAACGATGGTTGACATATGTGAAGAATTTAATTCACCCATTATTCTACATCTGTAGCTTTCCGTTAGAGTATTTACCATCCATCATTCAACGACATAAATGGATAAATCATGAAGTAATATTGAGTGTGTGTGTGTGTGGAGGTCAGCAGCACACAGGATGAAAAATAGGATCCGGATTTTCAACTACAGTGTGAAGTCAGTGCTACTTACTATACGGACCAGAAACTTGTCGATAGGTCGCGTCACAAAGGTCACTTCGAACAAGATGCACAACTTCATCAACAGTTGTCATCTCTCAATACTACTCAAGATCAGATGGCTGGTCAGAAAAGATCAGCAGTAGTGAGGAATCTCTGACAATGAACGAATCAACCCAGCAAGAACCGATTGTGCGACAAATATGCAGGAAGAAATGTAGGTGGACTGGAGATACTCTGAGAAAACAAACCATCGGGTGAGTGACATCACACGCCAGGCCATCACTCAAGTGGAACCCAGACGGGAAGTGGAGAGTTGGTGGTCATTGCGAGGGTGATATGGAGGAGGTCATACGAAGAGGAGATTAGAGCATATGGGCAGACCCGGAGACAGGTGAAAACGTTGGTGGAGAACCGAACGCAATGGAGACATGCGGCTGAATCCCTATGTCCCTCTAGGAGCTAAAGGGAACAAGAATAATAATAATGTTCACTGTATTACGATGATTTACACAACAGAAATTCTGACGATATAAATCAAATTCGTAATTCGCTCAATTCGAGAAAGTGAAATTTCACTTGATTTAGATCACTATACTGAGTCGAAACCGTTTACAGCGCTGATAAGCTGAACCTCCCCAGCCCAAAAAATAAAATAAAAGAGACAAACAGATGACCGATATTTAGATCACTTCGATAATCTATCTGGCTAGCAAACACTACTAGTTATTCCATACATTTGGTTCCTTTGATAAATTTCGATAAGGAAAGAAAGACCAGATTTGCAGTATAAAATGATATCATTCCTGCTTCACAGGTTCTCATCAGCTGCTGCAAACTACCTGAAAATACAATGGTTATACATAATAACATTTCATACTTCATTATTTGAAAGGTAATAGAGGAAACATTATAAGATGGACGCATCTGGAATATAAGTATTACAATTTATAGTTTAAGTTACCATCAATTTATATACTATCAAACTGTGAAAAGAAAAGACGGGGGTGAGAGAAGGCAGAAAACAGAAAAATCTAATAAACAGTGTCAACATGGCAACTCAAGAAGTTCAAAGTTCATCGATTTGAAAACTTGCTTAGTGAGTTGAGCCCACTAGTGTGTACGACTAATCAGTGTAATGAAATTGATATGGTTACCAAGGGAGTGAGAGATTGACTACACTCTTTTTCTGTATGCATAAGTTTGGTCTGTGACACTTGATCGTAATTGCTTCAGCAAATCGTAGTAGATTCGCTGTCCTTCGTATGTTTATTATTTTGAAAAATTTGGAAATCTCGACACAATGACCCGAATCCACAGGATAGGTGTCTAGTAATTGCACTTTGTAAATATCTGCTTCCTTTTTAAGCATAAGTTTCTTGGAATATGCTCTGAAAACCAGATAGAAGCCCTTCTTTCTGTCCTTCCAATGTACTTGCTGCCGCAGGTGCACGTAAAGTTATAAATGCAGTTGGAGGTAACATCAGCAGGGTACTTATCCAGTTTCGATTGGCTTATGCAGCATGTAGTACTGTATAGTGTCACCAGATTGGCTGCAGGGAAGCATCTCTTTATTGCACCTTTCAATCTTTTGCGATTCTGTTTCTGTTTTGTATGGGAGGTTATTGTAAGCTGTATACAACTACTACTCATCGTAATAAATCAGTAGTATGTAATTGTATGCATCTAAATAATCCTAGTAGCCTGTTTTAAACTCTGGATGGACAACCGGAGTTTTCCATCATATATATATATATATATATATATATATAGTATACTGAGAATCACACATGATATCAAAAATATTGTTTGGAATGAAGCAAGTAATAATAACAATAACGATAACAATAATGGATCAGTTCGCTGTGACTGAGTTCTGAGTTTATTGAACAGATAGTTCATTTACATGCTCACTTATTTCCTGATATAAGTATAAAACTTGGTCATTGAAGTGGTAGAGTATCACTCCATTATAGATAAGATTTTATTTTGATAAATCACACAGTGTTTGTTATACAGTAATATTAACTGATGAACACGTTTCGAGCACAAACTATTGCCACTCATAATCATATCATGTCACTCACTCACACAACTTTTTTCCTTCATTTATATACATGAGTGGAATCGATGATTAGACATTTGAATAAAAATCAATATGCGATAATGTATATTCACAAATAATAATACGAGTGTTATTGATCAATTACAATCAGATGGGAAATAAGAGGAGTGTTTTTATAGTCAAAATAAGTAACTTGTTAGAATGTTATAATGTACGTGAATTGAAATAGAGTTTTGAGATTATTTATAATCCTCCTCTGATTTGAGTGACTGGTGGTAATAATCAGGGGGAGAGAGAGACATTGATTACTGAATCCTGATTCGTTCATCGAGTCTGCACCCAACAAATGCAAGAAAAATGACTCAGGGCGGCAAATGCCAGAAATATGGAAGATATTATTAAAAACCAGTCAGCCAAATCAGAGGAGGATAATAAATAATCTCAAAATTCTATTACAATTCAAACACATCACAACAATCTAAGAAGTTACTTATAATAGCTATAAAAACATTCGCCTTATTTCTAATCTGATTGTAATTGATCGATAACACTCATATTATTATTTCTGAATGTACATTATCCTATTTGATGATATCAGATAGTTGGAGGCAATCGGCCACAGGAAGCTTTGGACATAGGTCTCATGCTAGTTAGCACTCACCAGTCAGCAAGGCGTATCTACAACCATGAAGGAACTCATGTACATTATCCTGTAGTGATTTTTATTCAAATGTCTAATCATCGATTCCACTCATGTATATAAATGAAGGAAAAAAGTTGTATGAGCAGTGACTGGATGTGATTACGAATGGCAACAGTTTGTGCTTGAAACGCTGTCATAAGTTAATATCATTTATTTCCTGCCTAATTAATTTATTCATTCATTTATTCATGCAATAACGCTAAGAATGGATCGATGACAAATCTTTTTTTCTTGACGAGAACACGAATAGCGACGATAACGATAATAATAATAATTACGGAGAAGAACAACAGACTCCAATACCACCTACACAAGTTTATCCTTAATTATAATCCAAAAAAATGAATTCATATAACAGAGAGAGAAAGAGATATGTATATATCTGATAATATATGTAATCAATAAGCATTCCATTTATTCACTCCATATATTGACTCCATCACCTTTTAGTACAAGAAAAAATTATAGTGTTAATTAATACTATAAGATAGTTTACATACAATTGTTTCCAAATACATTTGATGATATTTAATTGCTTTGAATTAAAATTGCGCGTCAGTGGCGCAGCCGTTAGGACGCTCCCCGACCACGGACGCACTCTTTTACCTCGCTAAGCCAGAAATAATGCTGGTAAAGAGGGAAGGTTGGGCATGAGGCTAGCAATCCCATCCTGTAAAATTAAAGAGTACTGCTACAGAAACTTCAAGCAACTAGCTTGAAGTAGTCCTATGTTCCACTGGGGAACGTGAAGGAAAAAAATGAATTAAAATTACTGGAGTGTACTCAGATAATCGCCGACTACTTTGAATTTTTATCGTTTTAATAGAGGTAGGTACAGCAAATGCTGTCAGAGAGTATATATCCTCACTTCCAACGTGGTGGTTCCCAGCAGTCATGATTTCTCACTGGAACACTTCAAGAAATTTCATGCTGTAGCCTATCACTGGGGTGGTTCGGATTAATTTTCAAGAGTTAGTTTGATGAGGGTTACCTTGTCAAACTGAAGAAGAAGGGTAACCTCTGCAAGAACTGGGGTGGAATCATACTCCTTTTCAAGCCAAGTAAAATACTACTTCGTATCATTCTGTTGGGAATAAAAGATGCACTGGATACAGAACTCCGCAAATCCTTTGCTGCGTATTATCATCATTGGGAAGAACACTGAATGACAGTCAAATCTGTACCTTAACTTCGTCGACTTCGAAAAGGCCTTCACCAGACAGCGTTGACTGTGTGGTAATGTTGGAATTACTTCACCACTATGGATTCCCCTAAGTCTTTATCAACGTCATTCAACAGATATGCGACAATGCAATGTGTCAGGTGATCCACAATGGAGCATGCAGAGAAGCCTTTGAAATGAAGACAGGAATATGAAGAAGGAAGGCTGTCTGTTATCACTTAAAGTTTTTCTAATTATATTGGACTAAATCATGTAGCAGACAGTACATCGAGAGAAGACAGGAATATGTTGAATCGATAAGATGACTCTCGAGGATCTGGATTTTGTGGACGACTTGCGTCTAATGTCAAATATATTCGAAGACTGACATAAGAAGCAGAGAGGTGATGAAGATGAACAACAACAACAATCACCAATCACTTTCGACGTGAGAAATTTGAAAGAGGTAACTTCCTTTGGTTATCTAGGAGGCATCGTTTCCGTTACAGGCGACAGCATGGATGAAGATTTCAAAGCCAAGCAGGATTGGAAATGTAAGCTAGACATTTATCACTATGATATCAATGCGGAAACTCTTTGCACAGACAAAGAGATTCGGATTACCAACACCAATGTTGAGTCCAACAGTCCTCCTCTATGGGTCAGAGACTTGCATTCCACGTAACAAAAAGCATTTCGAACAGGCTACTGAAAGCTTTTCTCAACAGACGGCGTACCAAAAAACACTGGCAACAAGGAACTATGACAAAAAAGCCTCTTAAGAATCCTTACGGTGACAAATTTTTCGAAGGAAATGCATATGGACCAGACACACGCTAAAGAGACTTTCGAGTGACATCGTACGCCAGGCCATCGGTTGAGTAGAACCTGAGTGCGAGACAACAGTTTTGGCTGTGGTCCAAGTATGATATGCAGGAGATCGTGTGAAGAGGAGATGAAATCTTATCGTCAGTCTTCCGACCAGATAAGAAGGGGACTGCAGAGAACAGGTCAAAATGGAGATATGCAGCTGTAGCCCCATATTCCACTTGGAACCCAAGGGAAAAATAACAATGGATGAAAATGTGACACGGATTGTACATATAGGTACTCTGAAGAACTGACTAAGAGAAGTAGATGACGTAACAGGGTCCACTATAAGTAAACTGTCGAAATCCTGGAGCCAACTGACTTTTCAGTTCACCTTTGAGCATTTCAGATGTCATCATCAAGAAATAATCACCTGCTGCGGCCACTATAACTTGATTCAATTACACCTAACATTGTTACACACGAATAGATGAAATGGCACTTCTGAAAATATAACTTGGTCAAGGGTTTATGCTTATAACTAAGACTAGAAATCGGTTGAAATCTTACTGAAACCTATGTTGAAATCACCATCTATCATCTATCAAAAGACACGACGGACACAACCACAAACATAACATTCTCTGAACAACACTGTATGCAATAAACTTTGTTCAGTATAAACCTAATAATAAAAGCCACTGGAAATAACTAATTTTGCGAAAAGGAAACACTTAAGACATCTAAGTAGACAATTGTTATATATACTTAATTTTTTCAAAATGCTGTCTGTCTGTTTTCGACATAGAACTTTGCACCGATTTGCAACAGTTCAAGTCGACACACTCCCTCTTTGTAGCACACAAATCAAGAGAAGAAAGTAGAAAAAATGCATAATAGAGACAGTAAACAGAGATGTGAGATAAAGGAATAGTAATAACGAAGAAAAATATAGTTTTATTGGAAGTCATAAGTCACAAGGAGTGGATGCATCTACGCTAGCCATTGACAACGATTTGGAGCCATGTCACCAGTTGTTCGCAACCATTGGTTTTTACCGTCCCGAGGACCCCAACCAGTTAGGAAGTCTACACCTTCCTACGTAGCTTAAACTAACTGTTGTAGATTTCTTTGACTGGTGAAGCCATGTTTTGATTTGACCGCCGCTAGCTTTTTTCCAGCCTGACCCTACACCCGCTAACGTTGCTCGTCGAGGGAGGCGATGACCAGGCATACGTAACACATGTCCTAACCATCTCAGTCGATGTAATTTCACAGCCTCGTCGATTGATTTCCCCTCCCACCTAACTAGCACTCCACCGACGACTAACCTCAATATACCACTTCACACGGAAGATAGCACGCAGGCACCTATGATCAAAGACAGCTAGTCTTTTGATGTCTTCCACTCTCAGTGGCCAGGTCTCACAACCATAAAGGAGGACGAAGCGGACTGATGAGCAGTACACCCGGCCCTTGGTCGATAGCCAGCCGGATATCACGTCTACGCCAGAGACAGCGTAAACTGGCATATACGAAACTAGCCCTCTGTATCCGTGCTGAGATTTCGTCGGAGATCAACGCGTTGTCACTGGCTGATGGTACTTCCAAAATAAGTGAAACAGTCAACGTACTCTACCACTTCACTCCCTATTTCTAAACTAGGAGTCAGTGTGGTCCAGTCCTGTAACATCATTATGCATTTGGCGAGAGCGAATCGCATGCGAAACATTCGTAGATTGCAGCTCAAGGTGTTTAGAAGACTCTGCATTTTGTCAGCGTCTTCGTCTAGAAGGACTATATCGTCTGCATATTCCAAGTCAACGAGATTATTCTCTGGTAACAAGTCAATCCAAGTATCTCTGAAGTGAGTTAGAGTCGAGTACATCAGTACATCGATGATGAAATTGAATAAAAATGGGGATAATGGGCATCCTTGACGGACACGACTAGTCGTCATCACTTCGGATGACAACTCGCCTTTTCCAGAATACTATATTCATACAGTACAGTGATGGTTATATTTCCTACCTGTCGTCACTAATGACGTCTTAACCCTACTGGTTGTTAACCAGTTTAGCTTATTAGATGAAGGCCATTTAAATCAAAGTTATTTAAGCCTATATGTACATATTTATGCAACTTGTGTGTCGATGGTTCACTAGTAGAATACTAGTCAAACAAGCAAGTGGTCCAGGGTACGATCCCCGGCTGACTCACAACTTTACTTCGTCTAGTCACTAGTAAGCCTGTTAAAGGGGTAAAGTTGAGCATGAAGCTAGCAACCTCATCCCCGGGGAAAACGCACCACTGCTACTGAAACTTCAGATCTGTAACTTAATTCCCTGTGTTACAATTAGAAGCCCAAGGAATAAATTACTTAACAAAGTAAAATGTACGGAACTTCTGTCCAGTATATTTTCACCAGTGATCCGAGACAGTAAAAGCCTTTCTTCTACTCAACGGTCTGGATTCTTCCTTTCTGGAGTCTCGCGCTTGTGGTATCGCGTCATGGTGGTTGTCACGGTGATCAGTGAGTAGGACAGTAGGCTCGTAATTTCTACTAGTTAGAAGTTCATCAGCATAAGAGGCTCACAAAACCCACTGGGTTGTATTGACGATCATATCCTCTGTTTTACAGCTTAAAATGGATACCATAAACTACAAGCAAACTTAAAAATCACTATGCATTGTGAATTATTGCATAAGGGTATAATTTAACTATACCACACACACACACACACACAAACAAAAGAACAGGCCACTGAATAATAATAATGATATCAGTCCAGTATGCTTCCGCCAACTACCTAAAAACAGACAACATCGGAATGTAGGTTTTTAGTGATATCAAGACTTTTAGAACTAAAAAATAAACCACTAAAAATGAAATATTCCAACTAACTGAATGACTAGTACGAAATGAAAAGTTGTGATAAATTAAAACCAATACATCTTCTCTATAGAGGGAAAAATAATGGCTCTCTAATTTTATTTCATGACATTGGATATTATGTCGTTCATATAATAGGGGAATGTACAATCGCTCAGCAGTAAAATAAGTGTACTACACAATCCACTGTTAGTTACCAGTAGATAACACTAATGCCTATTCCATATTTTCTATTGAGAAGTCCTCACCAGTGAGGTCCACTGAGCCAGACAAGAGAACAGTTACTTGCCAATGTAATTGGCTTGTTTTTGGGCTATATATGTCACGAATTGACAGCAGCTAGAATTCACAAATTGGCCATTGAGTCGGCTTCCAGTAGCTGAATGGTATACCAGCTCGACTTGTAACTTTAAAGTCCTTGGTTCGAACTCCAGTGGACAAGTACTTAGTGTTCAGTGGTCCCGAACTAGGACGAAACAACTGCCCAGTACATCCTGCTGATTTTCAACTTGTTATCAAACTGATAACCAATCAAATCCCCGAAAACCAACGCATGAAAATTACAAATAATAAACATTAATCTCCAATTATTCCATCACCCCCACTTACAAACTAATATTGATGTTGTTAGAAATACAAGAATTCTAATTACAAATAAGTTCAAACCTGCTCAACTATTCCACCCTCCTTCATTATACCTACTAAACAAGAAATTCTATTCTAATGAGTTTACTTAAGTTAATTATTGAATTCCAGTTGTTTAATCTTTACAATCAGCATAAATGGGAGGAGCCTGAGAGAAACAACCTCCTCTACCTACCTACCCAGCTGGAAAGCATCGTTCCAACTACAGGCGGAACTTACGAGAATATCAAAGCAAGGATCGGGAAATCAAGACAAGCATTCATTACTCTCAAGTCTGTGTGCAGGTCAACAGCACTACTCAGCATGAAAAATAAGATCCAGATTTTCAACTATAATGTGAAGTCAGTCAGTGCTACTCACTATACGGATCAGAGACTTGCCGAGTCATAAAGAGCATCTCAAACAAATTACAGACCTTCACTAACAGCTGTCTTCGCTCAAAACGCAAGATCAGATGGCCGGCCAGAAAAGATCAGCAACAGGGAGGGATCTCTAGCAAACAACGAACCAACCCAGCAGGTACCGATTGCGAAACAAATAAGCAGGAAGAAATGGAGATGGATTGGCTGGCCATACTCTGAGGAAACCATCAAGTGACCCGTAAAAGGAAGCGGCGAGTTGGTCGTCAGTGCGCGGTTGACTTGGAGGAGGTCATGTGAAGAGGAAATGAAAGCATGTGGGCAGACATGGATCCAGTTGAAAACTCTAGCTGAGAACCGAACGCAATGGAGACGTGCAGCTGAAGCCCTATGTTCCTCTAGGAATTAAAGGAAATAATAATATTTACCTAACAAAGTAGACTATATTTTCTCAAAAGGAGGAGAATAAGAAGCAGACGAAGAGAGAGTTACTCCCAATTTACTAATCCACTGGACTGCATTTCTGACTTATTTCTATTCCTTCAAATAATTTATGTTTCCTAACTTAATATTGTGAATTACTCCGATATGATGAATTAAAACTCCATCTGAATAAAGCATATTTTTTTCCAGTAAATTTTCTTCAAGTTCTTACTTACTTTATAATTCTGTTTACTTATGCCTTAGTTCGAATCCCGGTTGGTGGTTACTATTGAAGCGTCTCAAACTAGAATGAAACAGGTATCCAGCACTCCCTAATTCCCTAATGGTTCTCTAATTCATATCAGCCTGTAATCAAACCTACACCAAATTGAATCTAAAATTTACCTCAAACCTCTGCTCCACTTAGATATCCAAACCAAAGTGACTGAAGTATTCATTGACACAGGTCTGAGTTGTTTTTCTTAAAAAAATGCACATTTGTCGCAGATACTACTTGTTGCTGAACATGTAAGCAAAAAGCCTAAGCGTACATTTTCATGTCGACTATGGTGAAAATCAACTGGCATATTCTTCATTTCCATTTGCACGAATGCGTAGGTGGCAGAGCGGTTAGAACGCTCGTCGACCATGCACATGGTCCGGGGTTCGATCCCCGTCCACAGACGCACTCCTTTACCTCGCCAAACCAGAAATAATTCTGTTAAAGAGGAAAGGTTGGGCATGAGGCTAGAAACCCCATCCTGTTAAATTAAACATTGCTACAGAAACTTCAAGCCACTAGCTTGAAGCCCTTTGTATCACTGGGGAACGTGAAGCAAAAAATAACAGTGTATTCTTCAGGCTCACGATGAATAACGACTCTTATAATTCGGTCAGTGGAATTCAATTGATCCCCACAGACAGGTAGAGACACAGATGGACAATAAGGTATATTGTCTGGTAGGGAATCCTCTTTTAGAGCTTTTGATAAATATCAGATCCAAATTACAGAATCAATTTATAAATAATTAATAAACACAAAATTTTTTTGTGATCAATTATTCAATGTGGTGTTATGTATGTAATGTCAAAAAATTATTCAGATTGTTAAAATTAAACCGTTGTCATGGTAATATTTTCATTGTTAAGTTAATTTTGTTAGACACAGAATAGAACATATATGTATCACTTATTAACAAATGACCTGATAAATATGAACCATTCAATGAGGAATAAAACAGCAACAAATAATGATTATTAAAGTATTTAAGTTGCATTTCAATATACAAAAATAAACTTGTTAGTGGGTTTTATTTATTTATTTTATTTTTTTGATTATAGGTTGATTTCACAGAGTATTTTGGTACAAGTATGGAATTTTCAGCATGTGATATTATTATTATTGTTCCCTTTAGTTCCTAGTGGAACATAGGGCTTCAACTGCACGTCTCCATTTTCTTCTGTCTTCTGCTGTACTTTTCGCCTGCATCCATCTCAGTCCATACTCTTTCAACTCCTCTTCACACGATCTCCTCCATGTCACCCTTGCACTGACATCCCACACGCCGCTTCCTTTTCGGGTTCCACTCGAGCGCTTGACGCGCGATGTCACCCAGCGGTCTCCTCAGCGAATGTCCCATTCATCTCCACTTTCTCCTGCATATTTGTTGGTTGGTGCTTTCTTCTTGCTTTGTTCGTTCCCATAGTTCCTTGATGGTGATTGTTTCCGGCCCGGCCATCTGATCTTCAGTATAGATCCAGCGAAGCCAGTTGTTAATAAAGGTCTGCAACAGGCTGTTGGAAATATTCTTTGTGACCCGCCCGCCGAGTTTCTGATCCGTATAGGAGAACTGACTTGACGTTTGCATTGAAAATCCGACCGAACTTTGTTGTTGATACTGGCTGAGTGACGAAGATTTCCAGATTACTTTCAGGTTGATGAATGTGTTTCTCGCCTTCCCAGTTCTCGCTCGATTTGACATCGTCGTCCGTTTCGACTGCCTGTAGTTGAGACAATGCTCCCTAGATAAGGGAATGAATGAAGTGACCACTTTCAGATCCCTCCAGTTGATGGTGATTGGCGCTGGATGTAGCTGCGGTTGTTGATGTTGTTGGTAGGTTATTTTCATCACCTCTCTCTTGTCAATGTTCACTTGGAGTCCTGTCTTTGCTGCCTGCTTCTTAGACCAGTTTGTCGGCTTTCGTTTGTAAGTCTTCGATTGTGTGTGAGATCAAACATAAATCATCCACGCGCGAAATCCAGGTCTTCTGGGTTCTTCACGTCGGTCCAGGATATCACTCCCTATCTTCTCGTTTCCCACTCACTGTGTGACGCATAATCCAGTCAGTCCACCACAATTAGGAATATCATTCATTGGTGATAGTAAGCACCCTTGTCTGACTCCTGTGTTTACTCCAAACGCCTCGCTGAGTTTTCCGTTGTGGATCACTTGACATGTGTCGTTTTCGTACAGCTAGCTGTTGAATAAGGTTGATGAATATTTGGGGTACGCCATAGTACTCGAGTAGTTTTCAAATTACTTCGCGATCAACGCTAACGTCGAAGGCCTTCTCAAAGTCTATAAAGTTGACGTAGTGGTTTGGTTGCCATTCCATGCTTTGTTCGATGATGATGCGTAGAGTTGCCATTTGGTCAGAACATGATTAGCCTGACTTTCCTGAATCCAGCTTGTTCTGGTCGGAGTTCTGTCTCCAGTGCGTCCTTTATTCTCTCCAGGATGATGCGACTCAGGATTTTACTTGGCGTTGACAGGAGCATGATTCCTCGCCAGTTCTTGCAGAGTGAGGCGTAAGTCGCCCTTCTTTGGTAGTCTCACGAGCTAACCTTTCCTCCAGTCAGTGGGCACCTCTCTCTCCCTCCAGACATTTTGCAATAATGGAGTTAGCACGTCTGCTGTAGTCTCTGGGTCTGCTTTCAGTGCTTCAGGGGGTATTCAAACTGGTCCAGCTGCTTTTCCACCTTTCAGAAGCTTGATTGCATTCAAGACTTCAGCTCTCGTTGGAGGATTGGTGTCCACTTGCAGTTGTGTGCGCGCTGTTGTTGGTATTTCTTGACGGGTTGAAGGTGATGGTCGGTTCAAGAGTCCTTTGAAGTGATCCGCCCATTGTTTAATCTGTTTCTCTTCCCTGGTAATTGGGTTTCCTTGGCTGTCTTTTATAGGTTTCGCTTGTGTTGATCTCTTCCCCAATAGAGATTTGGTTATCTGATATAATGTCTCCAGGTCTCTTTTGCCTGCTGCCTTCTCAGCTTCAGTGGCCAGGTTGTCGTAGAATCGTCTTTTGTCCTTCCTAGCACTCTTCTTCACTTCTTTATCCAGTGAGCTGTGTAAGTTGTGTTCAGCGTCTCCTTCTCCTGTCCGTCCTTGCATTGAATCATTTTCTCTTTCACCATTCTCCTCTCTTCTATTAATTTTCAAGTGTCCATTGAGGTCCATTCCTTGTCTTGTCTCTTCTTTCTTCCTAGAACCGTTGAACACGTTTCGTTGAGAATCGCCTTTAGAGACTTCCAATGTTCTTCCACGCATGATTCTTCAGTGATGTCGCGTAGTGTTTCCTGCTTTGCTCTGACAGTTGCAGTGAAGGTGTCTTTTGTGGTTGTGTCCTTCAGTAATCGAGTGTTGAACTTGCATTGTGGCCTATCCCCAGCTACCCTCGAGGCTTTTCGTTTCACCTTGAAAGTCCCTTGTACTAGATAGTGGTCTGAACCCACATCTGCTCCTATCCTCGACCTTGTGTCCAGTAGGCTCCGTCTCCACTTTCTTGAAATTGAGATGAAGTCTATTTGGTTCTTGGTGTTTCCATCTGGTGAAAACCATGTCGTCTTGTGTATGTCCTTATGTTTGAAAACGCTGCCACCAATCACCAAATCATTGAAGGCGCAGAAGTCTGAGAAGAGTTCACCATTGTCGTTCATTTCACCGAGGGCCTCACGACCCATGGTGAGTTCTCTTCCTGTGTTGTCTCGTCCCAGCTTCGCATTCATGTCGCTCATCAGGGTTTTGATATCGCCATTTGGAACGTTGTCCATTATTGCTTGTAGCTGCCTATAGAACGCCTCTTTCTTCTCTTGTTCTGAGACGTTTGTAGGCGCATAGCATTAAATGACTGTAACTTTCTTTCCTTTTGAGTTGAACCTGGCTGTCATTATCCTGGAGGAGATCGGTTCCCACGGCATGAGAGCTTTGGCTTCTGTTGGTGACATCATGATGGCCACTCCCTCGGTGTGCTCATGGTTGTCCTCTGGGTGGCCGGAATAGATTACTGTCTCTCCAGTAGGTAGTTGGCACCTTCTACATCCATTCCATCTGCTTTCGCAGATTCCCAACAATCGTATTCTGTACCTTCTCATTTCAGCGGCTATCTGGGCAGCCTTTCCAGTTTCGTACATTGTACGAACATTCCACGTACCCATCCTTACTTTTGCTTTCATCGAAAGAAGACACATCGGCTGACTGGCTTCCCGAAGGCTTTCACCAGCCTGCGTCATTTCACTTCCCCGATTCCAGCAAAAAATAAGGTTATTGTTTATGTTTTTAGAATTTTTAATATATTTATTCGTTGAAGTTTCTGTAGCGATTTGGTTGTTTTACAGGGGTGGAGTTGCCAGCACCACGCCGAACCCTCCCTTTTTACCCGGGCTTGGGACCGGCTAGAAAACTAGAACGCTAGTAGCCTAGCAAGCTAGTATCTAGCATGTGATATAGGTAGCTCAAATTTCGCAGGTCGACCTTTGATTTTGAGATGTGCGTCGGCAGGGGATAGAACCCCGGACCATGTGCATGGTCGGTGAGAGTTCTAACCACTGTGCCACCACAGTAAATGATATTTACATTCATCAGTAATCAACCTGTATAACTCTCTGCTTCATAGACGAGTAGATCAAAACAAGTCAAGATATCTGATTGAGTTGAGATTAGCATCACTGAGCACAATTCAGCATAGTTTCAGTCCACTAGATAACACCGATAACGTCATTAAAGTATGTGTCACAACTTCAGCTGGATCGATACTTTGTAAAGTACCAGTATTATAATGTTTAACATCTGTAACGTTATTTCCTTTAGCAAAATTTGCATCAAATTCAAATATATGAGTGAAACACACCGCTAAGCTGTACACTTCCCCATTACTTTTCAAGAGTGTTAGTCATCTTACAGCTATATAATTGACGCGCACAACAAGACCTATCAATTAGTGGATGCTTCTCACATATTATGGCAACCGAGAAATTACTGGCACATTCAATTTTGAGCATTTCTAACCATTAGTTGGCAGCTAACACGTAATCATTATGATAATTATATTCAATTATCTCTAAATATGGTGTCATATGCCTGTATTTCGCTTATCAAATCTTACCTGGATACAAATTGTCTGTCTGTCTGTCTGTTTTCGACATAGAACTTTGCACAAATGTGCGGAAGTTCAAGTCGCCACATTCCGTGTAGCACGCGAAGCAAGAGAAGAAAGTACAAGAAAAGCATAATAGAAACAGTGAGCAGAGGTGTGAGACAAAGGAGTAATAAAGAAATACAAAACAGTTTCATTGGAGATCATAAGTCACAAGGAGTGGATGCATCTGCGCCACTGAGAACGATTTTGAGCCATGTCACCAATTGTTTCCAACCATAGATTTTTACCGTCCCGAGGACCCCAGCCTGGAAGTCTACACCTTCCTACGTGGCTTAGACCAACTGTTGTGGATTTCATTGACTGATGCCAAGTTTTTGTTTGACCGCCGCTAGCTTTTTTCCAGCCTGACCCTATATCCGCTAACATTGCTCGTCGAGGGAGGCGATGGCTTGGCATACGTAACACATGTCCTAACCATCTCAGTCTTTGTAGCTTCACGACTTCGTCGATTGATTTCCCCTGTTTACCTAGAACTCTACGCCTAACCTCCATGTTGCTCACCTTATTATGCCACTTTACACGGGAAATAGAACGCAGGCACCTATGATCAAAGACAGCTAGTCTTTTCATGTCTTCCACTCTCAGTGGCCAGGTCTCACAACCATAAAGGAGGACGGAGCGGACTGATGAGCAGTACACCCGCCCTTTGGTCGATAGTCGAACATCTCGTCTACGCCAGAGTCGGCGTAAACTAACAAATGCGAAACGAGCCCCTTGTATTCGTGCTGAGATTTCGTCAGAGATCAGCCCGTTGGGGCTGATGGTACTTCCCAAATAAGTGAAGCGGTCAACGTGCTCTACCACTTCACTTCCTATTTTTAAACTAGGCGTCGATGTAGTCCAGTCCTGTAACATCATCTTGCATTTGGCGGGAGCGAATCGCATGCCAAACATTCGTAGATTGCGGCTCAAGGTGTTTAGAAGACTCTGCATTTCGTCAGCGTCTTCGCCTAGAAGGACTATATCGTCTGCATATTCCAAGTCAACGAGATTATTCCCGGTAGCAAGTCAATCCCTGAGTCGCTGAAGTCACCTAGGGTTAAGTCCATTAACACATCTATGATGAAGTTGAATAGAAAAGGAGATAATGGGCATCCTTGACGGACACCACTGGTCGTCATCAGTTCAGATGACAGCTCGCCGTAAGCCCTCACCTGGCTGTATGAGTACGAGTAGAGTGCCTTAATCAGTGCAATATATTTTCTTGGAATTCCCTTTACAGCCAAGCATCTCCAGAGAACTTCCCGATCGACAGAGTCGAATGCTGCCTTTAGGTCAAGAAATATAATGACTGTTGGACGCCGGTAGGAATGCCTATGTTCTAGAATCTGTCGGAGGGTGAAGATATGATCAATACACCCTCTTCCTGGTCTAAAGCCTGCCTGGCTCTCTCGTGTTTGTGCTTCCCGAGCACCACTCAGTCTACGCATGATTATTGAGCCTAAGACTTTAGATACTATATTAGTCAAGCTAATCCCTCTGTGATTATCACAGGAAGACTTGTCTCCCTTCTTGTATATGGGGATAATCAGTGACTTACACCAACCCGATGGGACTTCTTCTGATTCCCAGACGCTGCCTAGTACCTCAGTTAATCCGGACAGTAAGCTGTCTCCACCGTACTTAAATACCTCTGGAGTCATTCCATCAGGTCCCGCTGCTTTGCCTAGTTTCAGATTGGTGACAGCTTTAGTAACCTCAGTTAGTGACGGAGGACCTGTGTTTATATCCCATTCAGGGAGGTGTTGGATGCTCGGAAGGTTGAGCGTGGCTGTGGGCAAATTAAACTGCTCCTCATAATGCTCTTTCCAACGATCCAGTCGTCTATCCTGTGAGCTAATTATAGTGCCATTTTTTTCCGAGATTGTCTCACTAATGATTTGTCTTCTCCCACCCGTTTCCCTGATGAGTCCAAAGAGTTGCCTGGTGTTGCCTATCCTCGAAGCTTTCTCCATCTCTTTGGCTTTTGTCGCCCACCACTGTTCACGGTCCTTGCGGAGACTTTTCGTAAGTTTCCTCTTGTGCAGCTTTCGCTCCTCATTGAATTCGGAGCTCGCCGGAATAAGTCTTCTAGCATCTATCAGTTCGGATGAGGCGGTGGAGATCCAGTGGTTTTTACTCACCTTTGGGTTTACCTTATTCACAGCTTTTACAGCTGTATCTATGGCTGCCTGGATATTTTTCCAAGCTTCTTCAGGGTGAGCACAGCTGTCGAACACAGATATGTGTTTAGCTAGTTCTTCCTGAAATACGGATTTAGTTTCCTGATCGAGCTGGGGACGTGATGGTTTTACCGCCAGCTGTTTCCTACGTCCGTTCAGTCGTAAGCACACCCGAGCGCGGACCAGTGCATGGTCGGTATCTACGCACGTGTTCCAGAAGGAGCGACAATCTCCTACCGACCCACGCCAACGATAGCTTATTGCTATGTGGTCTATTTGTGTCCAGCGTTGGTTTGAT
Source organism: Trichobilharzia regenti (assembly GCA_944472135.2). Lineage (NCBI taxonomy): Eukaryota > Metazoa > Platyhelminthes > Trematoda > Strigeidida > Schistosomatidae > Trichobilharzia > Trichobilharzia regenti. The sequence continues at coordinate 22,484,388 of OX235262.1, read as the reverse complement.
GAAGGGGGTCTCCAAGTCAAACAGTGTCTCTCCTTGTGTTTAAAGTTAGTGCTTACAAGAAACAAATGATTATCAGAGCAGAACTGTAGGAGACGGTCACCGTTGTCGGTTCGCTGGCACGGAACTCCATAGGTGCCACCGACATCCTTCTCAGATTGACACAATTTCCCTACTTGAGCGTTAAAGTCACCAGCTAGAACGACTATGTCTGAGCGTTTAGCCTTTCCACCAAACTAGACAGCTTTTGGTAGAACTCATCCTTCGTTTCATCTGAACTGCAGTCAGTGGGGGCGTAGGCGGAGATTACGAAAAGGCATCGGCGAGTAGTGCAGTCCTTCCTCCTTCTTACTGATCCGTTCAGGCGGACAGCACACATTCGGCTATCTACCGGGATCCAGTCAAGCAATGTCTTTTCTGCCCTAGTACTCAAAGCTATCCCTACGCCAGCTAATCCTCGTGAACTAGCTGTGGCATCTCCTGACACCCTCAAGGTGAATTTTGCAGATTCAACCTGTTGGCCAGGTGGGGTTAGGTGAATAACCACACTTGGGTCTTGTATGCGTGTTTCTGAAACACAGCATACATCAATGGCTCGTGATGCCAGGGTCTTGGCTAGTGATGCTTGTTGTCCTATTTGGCAAAGTGTCCTAACATTAAGAGCTCCTATATGAAATTGGTGGCGCGGCTTTAAGAGGCTGTCGGTGGTGGTTTTTTGGCTTCCATCGTTTTTAGTGGACGCAGAGTGGAGAGGAAGTGGAGAGCTATCAAGTCGAGGAGTTGCATCAGTGGAAGGAAGGCAAGATGATAGAGATGAAGATGAAGACAAAGATGAGTGAGTAATAGAGAGGTTTCGTGTGCATTTCGGATTGTGAGGGCGATTGTTACTTCCCGGCTGCCCACACCGTGGAAGTTGGTTGCGTGACCGCAGAGCCCAGGGGACAACTGCTTGAGGCCGGTCACACGCGGCCTGTTTTTGTTCGTTCTTTTTTGTTTGGTGTGTCTCAGTAGCAGATTTATCACTCCCGCCCTGTGACACGGCAGCAGGAAGCGCGGTCGTTGTTAATCCGGGCCACGGCCGATCCGGCATGAAATTTTGTAATTTTGTATTGGACATGATGTTGGATTGGGTAGCTGCTTTTTGTTTAACCGCTATCCAAACAACCTGCCTGGCATGGTAGAACCTCAAGAGACATAAGTCTCAGCCAGTATAGCTTGATTAGGTCATTGCGGTGTTCAAGCCCGACCACCACGTCAAGGTAGCAGCTTTCGGTCGGGTGGATACAAATTAATGTGAACTGAAAGCTATCACATAAGAAGGAACAAGAAGAAATGTCCACCTCATGGTAGTGACTGTGTTTATTGACTTTTAATCTGTTAACTCATAGATCATCGATTCATTAAGATTAGATTCAACTTTAAACATAGTTCCAAATTCGCTCAATAATGGATTGACATCAGTAGTTAGGGATTCATTTAAAAAACCAGGGAGTACTGCAAAACTTACATTATTTTTGTTGTCAAACTTGAATTTAAAACTTAAATCCCTTCAAACCATCTTTTGAAAATTAATATTTTGCTCAGTAGTGACCGACTACAGGACGAAGGCCTTGGGAGTGTACTAGTGAGAAGTCGTGAACTATCCGGTCGAGAGTGAAACCATTGGCTGGCAGTTCAGCTAAAATCATCCCAGTAGCTGAGTGGTCCACATACTTGCCTTGTCACCAGAAAATCCTGAGCTCGTACTACCAATGTGTCCCTAGACTGGGAAGAAACAGCTGCCCAGTACTTCATGCTGGTTACCAATAGTTCTATATGTGATATCAATTCTTCGTGGTTAAACTTGAAACAATAATGAATAATCACAATGCTGGTCAGTATTAAATTGTGGTTTTTCGCTCTTCTAGGTGAGATCAACCTCTAAAACTACTATTCCTCTTTCTCATTTTCTCAAGTATACTTTCCTAGTTTCAAAAAGAGGAACTAGGAACTACTATTTACTGATGACATAAAACAATCATATCATCTTTTCTAGTATACGGTAACGTGTATGCTTACGCAAATCCATCCATCCATCCACCTATCTATTTGTTACATTATTTTCGTTTATTGACCTTGACTTTTTATCGTTTCGATGAGGAGAAAAGTAGAATATCGAGAAAAAAGAACAGACACAAAGTCAATATACATAATTTGTTGCATTTGTTGTTTTTGTTGTTTTAACACAGTACTTCATGAAAACACGTCAGTTCTTCGTGTGTGTGTGTGCGTTTATGTGCTTTTTACATTGTATAATACACACAAAAGCGAGAAGACATTGAGTTCAAATCCAATCCTCTACTATGTATGATTTACTCTCTACTATCAGAGAGAAAGAAAAGCTCCCCAAAAATAGGATATGATTAAATCATCAAAAGAAGCGATTCACTTCAAGTATAGCAAAAATGTGAAGTGAGAGAAGACTCCAAAACATTTTTTTTAAAAATTGACAACAGTTAATCAACTAAAGAAAGATTGATCACGGATAGTTATAGGAATTCTTTTGGAGGACAAGAGAAAGTCAAAAAAAAGATGGTACCCTTATTAGTATAATTGTCGTCTTTTATTCGCCATAATCAACTGATGCATGCCTGCATACAAAAGCTGAACGCTGTTAAACTAGAGGCAGGATAAAATTTTAACACATAGCAAAGAGGAGCAAAGACAATACGAAGATAGACACTAAGAAATGTGAATATTTGAGAAAATCAAATCAAAAATAGGATTTCACTGAAGAGTTTAAACCATTGAAGATTCGAAAAACAGAAGAAGAAATAATAATTTGATAAATGAACCAAATTGTGGAAAAAAACATTAAAATACTTTCAAAAGAAAATGGGGTTACATGCTAATTGACTAGATTTGAAATATGTTGAAATTATTATTATTGTTATTATTACTATTATCATTAATATTACTAATCAGTCTTTATTGTTTTTGTTTTTTTATATACAACAAGGGTAAAATAGGTGCTTGTGTTAAAGTATACTTGGGAAAAGAACAATTACACAGGTTCCACACAATGTGTTTATGTGCACCTGTTCTACTTTCATGATGATAATTTATTTTTATTTTGATGATTATGATCTATAAATGCGCTTACATGATGATTTATACGAGAATGTTTCGTTAAATTAGAATAAAAATCTGACCAGAATACCATACATAGCCTTACTATAATAATAATAATGATAATAATAATAATACCAATGATTACTTACAGATGTACAGAATAGACAATAGTCAATAGGCAAACAAACAAACGGGCTTGCCGACTATTCTTGTTAGGCAACTGCACCGGTTAAAAGTAACACTCACAAAGAAGACGAAGGGAAAAATATTCAATTTACCTTTGGTATAGATATATGTAATATAAACGCTATACACATGCTTTCTCCTCTCAGCTAAATGGTTACGATTTTTGTATAGTTTGTTTGTGAATATCTTCGCATGAGAATATACACATATAATATACATAATAGCATAAACGTGTTCATTTTTAAACACTTTTTAACATTGTTGTCGTTAAAATGGATTACTTCTCCGATTATCATCACACCATGGTGAAGCAACAGACTCATGATGAATAGAGCATGGTAATGGTGAGACTGAGGAATCAGAGGATGTTGATGAACGTGGCACCAAGAAAGAATTACGACTTCTAGACTGATCACTACTACTAGGCGATTTCACCTCCTTTGGATTTGTTAACAATTCATTATCTTTTTGTTGACGTCGAAGTTTACGATACTCATATTCATAGTGTGCACGTGAAATAGCTGCATCTAAATCCCAATTACATTTACTTAATAAACGTTTACAATTTGATCTAGAGATATAACCTTTACGACATAATAATTCAAATTTTAAACGTCTTGTTGCTTCATCGTAATCATAACTACTCCCAATCAATACAGCTTGACATTCTGATTCAGTAGCTTGTGGAACTTCTTTCATAAGGCGTAAAACTAGCTCTTGATGAAAATACTTTAAGGAGTCTTTACAAATTTCAGATTTACCACGTCTAAGTTTAACATCTTTCAGTGGTAATTCATCTGGTGGACAAAAATCTGTCGATTCAATATTTGTATATCCATCAACTGTAGGAGAAATGTCCAACGGTGAAGAAGGAGGAACACGTACACAATCCGTTGCTCTTCGTATAAGAGTAGAAGTATTATTTAATGTTCTACATCGTGGAGGATCAAGAAGCCAATAATGTGTATCACTTATTTTTACACCATTCTGTAAAATAGGATAAATGCGTACATTGAAACGACTATTTTCAAGACTAAGTGCTTTATGTGTATCCCAATCGGTTGGAGGTGGAGAAATTTGTGATGTAGACAATTGAAGTGATGAAGCAACACATTTTTTATTTTGAACATTTAATTTTTCTATTGGTTGTTGAGTGGAAGCTGCTTGTTTTGCTAGAGCAGCTTTAAGCCAAGGTGGACAAGCCGTGGAGGTGGTGGAGGAACAGGCAATTCTGCTTCCAGTTTAGCTAGCAAAGGATCATAGAATATTGAAGAAGAATCATCTATAGAAGGTGTATAGTCATTAGAAAGAATAGTTGTACTTGTTGCTTGATCATCTATCACATAATTTAAGCCTTCTTCAAATACAAGATTATCTTGACCAAAATCAAACTCTTTGTAAGGCTGTTTATCCTGAAACGATTGACTACCTTTAGTATTTTTCCATTTATATAATGGTTCTTTAGAACAGCTACCAGAAGAGAGTGAAGGCTCTGTACCAATAGGTGAAGCACTTCCAGCTGTTGCTGAACGCTTTGAATCATGTCTGGAAAGATATTTTGAACCTGACATTCCTATTCGAAATTCAGGAGAATGATGTTTATTATTTAATAGAGTGTTTTGCTTTGGCAAAGACAGCGATCGACGTAGACCAGAGAGAGGAACACAACTGTTAAAAATTTTAGCATGTACTGAAGTTGGTGACTTTCTTCTTGGTAGTGTAGGTGAGTCACATTCCCTTGAATTCATGGAGGTATCAAAAGATATCTGTGAAATTATATTCGATTTGCTTTCAGAAGGTGCATACATATATGTTAGTATACTTTGATTGTCAGAAGTAGTAAGGTTAATCAACTTTACAATACGAGTATTCGATTTCAATGAATATTTCCTTAGTCCACAATGTTGTTGTTTACGTTTGTTTGTGTAGATATTTGAAGTTAGCTTTCCTTTTAAAATTCTACTTTGATAAATATAATCATTTTCCTTGTTTAAAGAATAATATACTCCCATAATGAATCTTTAATGATTGAAGTAAAGTGAATTCTGTATATAAATGATTGACGTAACCTGTACACATTCTTCTAAATTGAAGAAACAATACTATTCGAATGGATGGCTAAAATCACGAGGACAGAGATTATATTAAATCGTATAACTAACAAACGAATAACAATTAAGTATAAAATTGATTGGTTAATCTGTCTACTATTTTGTAAGCTGATTGGATGATTTCAAGGCCAATCAATAAACATCGTCTAACTTCATGACAATGAGAGAAGTTAGATTTCAGCATGCATACATAATTATATTGAACAACTAAAGCATAATACTATTCTGCGAAGATATTGACAGAGCATTTTGCCTTCAAGTTGACCAAATTTTTTTTCAGCGAAATTAGAAAAATGGTCATGTAATCAATTTAGGCCGTGAAAAAAACCAATCAGATCCCCAAATGTTTCAGTTGTTTAAGTGTTAATTTTATGAGGTGAGGCTGCTAAGTGTCAAAATACCCAACTTTCCATTTTTGCTAGATTTAATACTGAAAACATAATATGTAATTCAGCGAAAAAGCTTTGTTCGGCGAACTCACTTTCTTCTTTAACTGTACAGTCACATGTATATACAATTATTTTGATGAATAAGGGTAGTAACAAAAGTGGTGGGTTGTCATAATCATAGCTGGTAATATTAGTCAATGCATAAGACGAGTTGAGTAGGTGTATCAGAGTTACGCAATACAGTGAATAATCTAATGAATGAGTGCTAATCAGGATGAACAAAGAAATGAAGGAACACATGGAATTATTTGAGAGTTCTCAAGAAATACAAGAGTTATATAAATAGTTAGCAAAACAAAAGAAAATCAAGTTAGTAGAAATCAGCAGGGTTGTTACCATGACTGTAGAAGTGGTTGAAAAATTTTCGTTTATATACATAGCTCTCGTTACCTTATCTGAATGACTAAAACTTCAGCAATGCAAGGGAGACGAAAGTGTGTTTTCCTTGACAGGTCGGTTGTTCCTCATTTTACAGATTACTCTGTAGGAGGTGTTTGTAGAAATGGAAGGTGTTCAGTCACTGTACTATTCAAACACCATATGGGTTAGTGTTCTTGAACACTTTTAGACAGACTGCGCGTTGAAGGACCAATGTCTCCTGCTCCACAAGAACAGATGAACTGATACATGCATGGACATAGAAATGGTTAGACGCGAGATGTTGACCTCCCAGATTCTTCAGATCAATGATTTATTATTATTATATTATTGTATCCTTTAGTTCCTAGAGGAACATAGGGCTTCAGCTGCGCACCTCCATTGACTTCGGTTTTCTGACAACTTTTTCACCCTGCTCCAGGTCTGTCCACATGCTTTCATCTCCTCCTCGCATGACCTCCTCCAAGTCACCCTTGGACGACCAACTCGCCGCCTCCCTTTCGGGTTCCACTCGAGGGCTTGTCTAGTGATGTCACTTGATGGTTTCCTCAGCGTATGGCCAATCCATCTCCATTTCTTTCTGCCTATTTGTTTCACAATCGGTTCCTGATTGGTTCGCTCCCAGAGATCCCTGTTGCTGATCTTTTCTGGCCATCTGATCTTGAGTATTGAGCGGAGACAGTTGTTAATGAAGGTTTGAAGTTTGTTTGAGATGCTCTTTATGACTCGCCAAGTCTCTGATCCGTATAGTAGCACTGACTTCACATTGGAGTTGAAAATCCGGATCTTATTTTTGATGCTGAGTGCTGTTGACCTCCACACAGATTTGAGAGTAATGAAAGCTTGTCTTGCTTTTCCGATTCTGGCTTTGATGTCCTCGTCAGTTCCGCCTGTAGTTGAGACGATGCTTCCCAGGTAGGTGAAGGAGGTTGTTTCTTTCAGGTTCTTCCCATTTATGCTTATTGTGGTCTGTTGGTGTTGTTGATGTTGGCTAGGAATCTTCATCATCTCTGTTTTATCTATGTTCACGTGAAGTCCTATCTTTGATGCTTCTTCTGCCAACTTGTTACTTTTCACTTGCATATCTTCCAGTTTATGGGAAATCAGACATATATCATCGGCGAAATCCAGATCCTCCAAGTCTTTTGTGTCAGTCCATTTTATGCCTGTTCCCTCGTTGGTTGCCGTTGTCTGTCGCATTATCCAATCAATTGCAATCAGGAAGATCATTGGTGATAGTAGACAGCCTTGCCTCACTCCCGTCCTCACTTCGAAGGCTTCCGTAAGTTTCCCGTTGTGGATTACTTGGCATGCAGCATTGTCGTATAACTGTTGGATGAGGTGTATAATTGTCGATGGGACCCCGTAGTAGCGAAGTAGTTTCCAAATGACCTCTCGATCGACGCTGTCGAAGGCCTTTTCAAAGTCGATGAAGTTGAGATAGAGAGGTGACTGCCATTCCAAGCTTTGTTCAATGATGATCCGTAGAGTGGCGATTTGATCAATACATGATTTGTTTCTCCTGAATCCAGCCTGTTCCGGACGAAGTTTTTCATCTAGGGCTTGTTTGATTCTCTCCAGGATGATGCGACTTAGTATCTTGCTTGGAATGGACAGAAGCATAATTCCACGCCAGTTTTTACATTGACTTAAGTCTCCTTTCTTTGGAAGTTTGAATAAGTAACTGTTCTTCCAATCCTCGGGTACTTTGCCCTCTTTCCACACCTTCTCCAGTAGTGGTGTCATCAAGTCCGCTGTTGTCTCTGGGTCTATTTTCAAAGCCTCTGCTGGGATTCCATCTGGTCCCGGTGTTTTCCCAGCTTTAAGCATCTTGATTGCATTCAGGACTTCTGATTTCGTCGGGGGTCAGTGTTCACTGGTAGTTCTGCTTCCGTTGTTGGTATTGCTGGACGTGTTGTAGGTGGCGGACGATTTAGAAGTCTTTTGAAGTGTTCAACCCAGTGCTTTCTCTGTTCCACCTCTTTGGTGATTGACTTTCCATTGTCGTCCTTTATTGGCTTAATCTGTGTCGAACGTTTGCCCGAAAGGTTCCTAGTTGTTTGGTAGAGTGTGGCGAGGTCTCCTTTGCCTGCAGCTTGTTCTGCTTCGTTTGCCATGGTTTCATAATATTTTCTTTTGTCTTCCCTGGCACTTTTCTTCACTCTTTTGTTCAGTGTATTGTAGCTTGCATTCAGCTCCTGTTTTTGTTGCTCGTCAGTGCACTGGATAATCTTTTGCTTCACTGTCCTTCTCTCTTCTATTAGTTTCCAAGTGTCCGTAGTGAGCCACTGTTTGTCCTGTCTCTTTTTTCTGCCTAGAATTTCTATGCAGGTTTGGCTCCACACCGTTTTCAAGTTGTTCCAGTGCTTTTCAACGCTGACCTTTTCGCTGGTGTTGATTTGTGTCTCGGCTTTGTCCTTTATGCTTGCAATGAAGATGTCCTTTGTAGCCTGGTCCTTCAGCTTTTGAGTGTTGAACTTGGCTTGTGGTCTATCTGCAGCTCCTGATTCCCTGAAAGCTTTTAATTTGATTTGGATTGTCCCTTGTACGAGATAGTGGTCTGAGCCAACGTCTGCTCCTCTTCTTGCTTTTGTGTCCAGTAGGCTGCGCCTCCACTTCCTTGAGATTGAGATGAAGTCGATTTGGTTTTTGGTTTGCCCGTCTGGTGACACCCATGTAGCCTTGTGGATATCTTTGTGCTTGTATACACTGCCACCAATCACCAGTTCGTTGAAGGCGCAGAAGTCGGCGAAGAGTTCTCCGTTTTCATTCATTTCTCCTAGAGCTTCTCTACCCATGATCAATGAAGGACTGGAGAATACTACTATTAACGTTGTTGTGATGTATGTTCTCAAAGATCATGAAATTATTCCCTAAAGGACAACGGAGGGTAAGTCTTCGTTGAAAACCATGTTCACGTGAAGTTTCTTTTCTGCAACAACTGATGTTTCGTTCCTCTGAACTTCTAGTTTAATGTTCTTATAAATGAATCTCAGTGGGTATCCAGTTTTGATGAAAGTTTCTATAGCATCTGTATTACAGATGCGTTGGATGCGAGTGTCAAAGAATTTAACAAAATTTCGTTTTCGCTCAATCGGCACACAACTTTTGAAACTCGTTAATTAACTGTTCCAAATAGGTTTCTTAAGTGCTCACCCTCCTAATGTCCTATCAGGTTGCTTTTTCAGTTCCACAGCATTAAAGGGAATGTATCAACAGGGATTTTAGACACATTTTCCATTTTAATAGCGAATTATATTGCTGGATAACAGCTGTTAAATATTTGCAGCAGTTGTAATAAATATCATTGCAAACGATAAGAATGTCACCTACATACCTTTTATATTTTTATATAGTTCTAAATTGTCAATGGCCGAGTTTAATAGACCATTCTCGAGGTTGGCCATGAAACAGTCTGCTAGTAAAGCACCATCCTTTTGTCTGTTGTTGGTGTCACTGTTACTAAAGGGTACAGTGGAAGTACACCACAAAAGCAGTTCTCTTAATAATTATTGTTGGAATTCCAATGTTGAACTGGTCATCACCTGTTTACTTACATTATACACCAGTCAGTTTCCATAAGTGGGGGATTAATGAAAAGTGATTGAATGTCCAAGGATAGCCTACTATTACAAGTAGCATTCATGTCTTGTATTACAATTGATGAGCTGAAAAGTGTGAACGAGACGAGAACGTGGATACATGTTTCCTTACTGATTCAAAAATATCAGCCAACCATTTTGTAATAGAATAATAGAATGAATTTCTACAGACTCAAAGAGATTTAGAGGTACGTCAGCCTGGAATCGAATCCAGACTACTTGCATGGATGTAAAATGTCAAACCCTCAGAAATAACATACATGCACATATGGATTCTGACACAGAACATGAGAATAGGGTATTCAACTGTATTCTGTCCAACACATGTTATACACTGGGCTTGTCTATTCATGAAATAATTTTGAAAAGAATGAATACTGAACAAAGAGTACTCTTTTCGATAACCCCTTCATCATCAGACTCTACAGTTATATATACAAATTATAGTGAATGAATGAATTTCTGTTATGAACAACATTAATGTTGTTTAAATAACATCGAATCAATAATAATACGAATAGATCACAGCTCAATAGCATCAACATAACAATAAACTGAATGTCAGAAAAATTAGGAAAGATAATATTATAAACTTCATGAATTTATAGGTCAGTAGTAGTGGCTAGCTGGACTTGCTTCTTTTGAACACAAAGTACTGGCTGTTTGAGGCGGATTGCAATAGCCTCTGCTGTATGGACCATGCTATGCTTCGATGATTTTGGCAATTTATTAGGCACCCGGTAGATTATAGAGAAGGATTCTTCCACGCTGCTTTTGTGGCCTGTTCGCACCAGATGGTCCAATATCGAAATATTAATGGTTTTAACTACACCTTTACCTAGCCATAGTGGGAGATGTTCCCGAGCACGAAAAATCAATTTCCAATATAACTCTCTCCACCATAAGCCTAGTCGCCTCAAACAACCAGTGCTTTGTGTGCAAAAGAAGCAAGTCCAGCTAGCCAGCCACTACTACTGACCTGGTCAGCCCTCAGTAGAGACTATAAAATTATGAATTTGTAATATTATCTTTCCTAATTTTTCTGACATTCAGTTTATTGTTATGTTGATGCTATTGAGCTGTGATCTATTCGTATTATTATTGATTCGATGTTATTTAAACAACACTAATGTTGTTCATAACACTAATTCATTCATTCATTCACTATAATTTGTATATATAACTGTAGAGTCTGATGATGAAGGCGTTACCGAAAAGAGTACTCTTTGTTCAGTATCCATTCTTTTGGCGATTTTAATGGGCATGTATGATCAGTCATAATAATTTTGAACTGGCAGTCATATGACTGTTTCATTTAAATGGACAAGTGTAAACTTGTTACAAGGTGTATAAGTTTTTAATCGGAATATATGTCATTTGTTTTTGTTCTGTACATACCTGAATAGTATTTAAATTATATGCATATATAAGTAACAATTGATTGTAAAGCTAATGTAGGTCAGTAGAGGTGAACCCAGATAAATTATATAGCTTTTCTGAAATATACTAACCTTTATACCATATTACTCAGTGGTGGGCAACTAAAAGGAGACGCTATCTGTTAAAGTTGCTGTGCTTCCTTCATTGACATTATTGTGTAATCAGTGATGCAAGTAAGCTACTAAGTGTCTAGTTTTAAAAAGCAGTGTAAACTATTCACTCGTAATTAACTAATCGATAACTCTGGTGGTAGCTGAAGTGGCATTTGCTTGTTACATGCTCATAGTTGATTTCATCATAAAAAACTAAAATAAAAGTATCCCTAAAAGTCCCAGAAGAGGTGAAGTGGAAGCCTGATTAGCTCAGTGGTAATGTCTCTGACTGCATCACAAGGTGAACCATATTCAAATTTCAAATAAACACTGTAACCAGCCAAACCCACGTGCTATGAACTGAACACAGAAAAAGCAATCCTTGAGTTCTAATGTTTGGCTAACCAGAACTTCCTTGAGTTATGCACAGTACGAAAATCTCCGGACATCAGTAAAATGACAGCCATTTACAATGAAATCTTTAGTATTGTTTGACAAAAGTAACACGTTGAAACCGAAAATTATCTCAAACAATACCGTTAGGCAACAATAAAGACCATAAAATTTGCTATTGCAATACAAGTACTGTAGAAGAAATTCAGTTAGCTAAAACTCAACTTCAAGAAGTAGTACCTGAGAATCAAAAAGATTATTCCCAAAAGCGTGAGATAAAACATTTTTTGATTATAGCTTGATTCTACACCGTATTTTTGGTTTAAGTATGGAATTTTCAGCATGTGAAATCGGTAGCCCAAATTTTGCAGGCCAACTATTGGCATCAGATGTGTGTCAGCAGGGGATCGAACACCGGACCTTGCGCATGGTCGATGAGAGTCCTAACCGCTGCGTCACTGACGCACAAGCACTTTCGCGCCGGGAATCGAACTTGTCCCGCCTGGGTGAAAACTAGGAATCCTAACTTGTGCGAATAAGAATCATCCAGCAAATGTTTCCCACAGACAGTCTAAGGTCTGAATGACGTTGGTTCACTCAAAAAACATCAGATCGTAAAACAACACCTAATCAAAGCATCACACAACCATAAAGAGAAGCATTACAATTAGAGATTAAACAAGAACAAAGACAAACGATAAAGATCAAGTCAGCGAGTGATATGCAAATGTCAGAACAACGATATTTGACCTAGTAGAAAAAAGGAGAATAATTACAAAATTTGTTTTAGCGTCTAACTAAGTAAAAAGTTTTCCAGACAGTTTTCCTGTAGCAAATTTCGTCAAATGACAGCGATTAGTATTTGTTGTTCTTGGTTTGCTCAGGTACCTTTATCCTGTCTTTCACTTAAATCCTTCTCTTCGCTGTTGCTTCTGGCATTTGATCAGTCTACATATGCTTCAGGATCGATACAGACGAAGTGAATTTCAGGTAAAGAATTAATAGTCATTTTATGCTTATTTTGATGGTAGTGAGTTATGTGAAAGTTTGATCTGCACATGAGTTTTTGCCTCAGAAACACTTGGTTGACATCACATGAAGATAAATGCGGCAAATTTAGGATCGATTGATTTTAATCACTAATTAGCTGATTTTGGACATAAGTGATGTAAATTTCAATCTCGGGAATCATATGATTTTCTATAGTTTGGTTTGTAAGTGTTTGTTATGTTTTTACGAGTTGATCATGGATTGATATCAGTTAGAGAACCATTAAAAACCAGCAAGGAGAACTGGGCAGCCACCGTTTCATCCTAGTTTGGGAATCATTGGCAGTACGCACCCACTGGGATTCGAAAAAGCAGCTGTCCAGTACTCCCTGGTTTTCAGTGGTTCTCTAACTGATATCAATCCGTGATCAACGCGCAAAAATCATATAATTACTTCCATGTAGACTTCAGGATACGGATCGCTCACAAGCGAAACCTAGATTAAAGGCAATTTAGTAATTACCATTCAACCAAAGTATATATATATATGTATATTTATATGAGCTTCACTGGTTCACTAGTGTAATGCTTCCGACCGCACACTTTGTCCTGGTTCGACCCCCGTCTGATGCACTACTAAACGTCGCCTAGTGAGCAGTAAGCTCTTTAAAGCCTAAAGGTTGAGGATGAAGCTAACAGCCTTACCTCATAAAAGACACAAGAGCTACTCAAAACTCTATGGTCAAACCTGAAGTCCTATCTTCCAAATGGAATTCAAATATATACATATATGATTGTACAGCTTGACAATGACATTTCTGGAAAGGGTAATTCTTCCCTGAAAGCACTTTTTTTTCTACAGACGAATCCATTTTACTTTCCGTTTGTAATAATTTACATTGGTTGTACGCGAAGCCATTGAAATGTGACCTTTGAGATACCTATTAGATGATCTTGGTTTAGATATCATACGTGACTCTCCGTGTAATAGTAATTGTAGTAATAATAATAGTAATGATAAAAATAATAATATAATCACTGTAATTTAGACAACAATAATTAATTATACAGAATGAAATCTTTAGGGTTTACACATTCTGCAAAAATTTAGCTGGATTTATAAATATATAAAATACACTCAATAAATAAAAATCATAAAATCACAAAAATTTGGAACTTAACGGAACATTAATAAATAAATTAAATGTTGAATGGAGAATTTCATCATGAGCTGACATCAGTTAGAGAACCATTGGAAAACCTGCAGCGAGTACCGGACAGCTGTTTCGTCCTAGTTCGGGACTCTTCAACAGTACGCATGCACCGCCATGGTTCGAACCCAGGACCTTCTGGTTACAAGGTGAACTCGTAGACCATTGAGCCACTGGGACCCGATACAATTGTCCTCGAATTCTAATTTCTGCCGATTCACGACATTGCGCAACCGCTTCGCAATAACTTCTTCAATGAGCTACTGTCTCATCTTCAACCCGCTGTACCCTACTGGTCACGGCTTCCCACTGGAATCCGGGAATAATTGCCTGAATAGGACCAGTCGCTAGCGAGCATCAGCGTACCGATGAAGAGTCCCAAACTAGGATGAAACAGCTGTCCAGTACTCGCTGCAGGTTTTCCAATGTTTCTCTAACTGATGTCAGCTCATGATGAAATCCTCCATTCAATCAAACAAAATCCTTACAAAACCAATATTATGTTATATGTAAGAAAAATTTTGTTTGTAATCTGGTGTTTATTTAATGATTAAAAAGTGGGTTTATAAGCTCTTCTCTGACATCTATATATCTCTTCACACAGACATCCGTGAGAAATATGGTATGGCTGAATTTTTTAATTTTATTGTAAATTCCGTTGAAATCTCTTCTTGGTTTTTAACCAAAGACATAGAAGAAGAAAGCTACGGATGAAGAGGATGTTCGGCATCCTAAATGAGATTTTCAGCTAAGTGCTTACACGAATTCAAATGCCTATCAACAACATTATCAGTTAGTTGAGTCAAGGTACACCACTAATCCTGCTTATAACCTCCAATGTTCTACATTATTTGACATGGTGTATTTTGAGAAGCCCAGCGAAGAACAAGCAAGAACAATAAAGAAGAATGTACAGAATGTACATGAATTAATAAATTGTAAGAGAAGGGGTTAAGATTTGCCAGAAAGACCTTATGCAATAAGTTAGACGAAACATTTTCTCAGAAATCCATAAGATATAAGACGATCAGAACGAATTCGGAGAGAAACTGAGGTCGAGATAGAATTTATTTTATGTACTCCCTATTGCAGTGCCGTCTGCATAACAAGAGTCATGCGGCTTAATCACTCCCACTGTTACTGGAACTACAAAGGTGAAGCTTCAAGCCATATGTTTCAGTAAGAATGCAAAGAAATAAAACAAGCATTGATTAAATAAATTTCACTAGCTTTCAGTAGGCAAAAATCTGTAACTTTGAAAAACTTCTGATCTCTTTTGAGATCTGAATCTGTATTATCCAACAAGAAGTCATAAAATTTACAACTAAGCTATCCACGCTATCATTATTCGTCAGGTGAAGTGGATTAGGAAGTTGAGTTATTTGTGAATTTTGTCCGTATGACTATATATGTCTATTATAATCACAAAGTATGGAGATTCTTTGTTGCAGTAAACCTTTGACTAATTTTAAGTAATCCGGATTTTCAATACAAACGTCAGGTCAGTTCTTCTATACGGATCGGATCAGAAACTTTGCAGGCGGGCGGGCAGGTCACAAAGAATATTTCCAACAGGCTGGCTGTTGCAGACCTTTATCAACAACTGACTGTCTTCACTCTATTGTGAATGGAGATCAGATGGCCGGGCCGGAAACAATCACCAACAAGAAACTATGGGAACAAACAAAACGAGAACCAGTCGCCAACCAATAAATATGCAGGAGAAAGTGATTGAGATGGATAGGACACTCGCTCGCTGAGAAGGCCGCTGGATGACATCGCGCACGCGTCAGGTCATTTCTCGAGTGGAACCCGAAAGGGGAGCGGTGAGTGGGACTTCAGTGCTATAGGTAACATGGAGGAGACGGTGTGAAGAGGAGTTGAAAGGGTATGAACTAACATGGATGCAGGTGAAAAGTACAGCGGAAGGAAGACAGAAGCAAGTGAAGACGTGCAGTTGAACCCCTATGTTCCACTAGGAACCCATTGGAACAATAATAATGGAGTGAGTATCAACCAAGAATTAGTTGGCCAACATATATGCTGAAGTAAATCGAGGTCAATCAGATATACGCTGAGGAGATCGTTGAGTGACATAGCTAGCCAGACCATCGTTTGAGTGGAATCTTCATGGGAATCGACAAGCACGGTGTGATTTCCACAATAACACAGAAGAAATCGTGTGAAGGAGAAACGAGAGCCTATGGGCAATCATACAGTTAGGAAAAGAAGGCCCCAGAAAAGGGGACAAACGGAAAAATGGCGTTGAAGTTTTATGTTTCATCCAGATCCAAAGGAACAGTATTGATCATAATAAAAAAAGTGGATGCAATTTGAATGTGATTCTTACTAACCCAAAATCAGTTGTACTTCAATGCATATTGGTAATTTTTACATTCCATTATGACGCATAAATAAATACATAGAGATTTATTCAATCCTAATAAAATAAGCATGAAAATAGGCCTACAGCTTTGCCAAAAATCGAGTAAGTCACATGAAATTCCATTTTCATATAATTTCATATTTTTGTCTTAAAAAAATTTATTAAACATGTGATATCACTTATAGTTTGCACCAGAGGTGGCTCTCGTGGCCCAAGTGGTCTAGTGGATAACGCTTAGGTGTTTGAAACTATGGGCAATGGGTTCGAGCCTCGGTGGGAACATCATCACTCACTGAGAAATGCAGGTACATCCAGCTGACGAGTCCTAAATAGGACGAAATGCGCATCCTGGATTCCACTGCTAGCCACCATCCACCAATCGTATATAGTTTCTTTTCTCTCTTTGAAGCCTTTATTTCTATCTCTGGCATAGTAGGCTGTGTTAGTCAATGACGGCATAAAATGTGCGTGTACTCAAAAAAACAAACAAACTTGAAGTGTCATAATTTACAACAAATAACGTTGGGATATAATATAGATAAGTGTTCTATTATCTGATGGTTGTTTAATCAGTTCTAGTGTTACTAAATATGATTTAATTTATCCTTAGTAGTATTAGTAGTAGTAGATTAGCTGTTTCTTATATTTACAGCAAAATGAGACAATATTTTGATGTAATAGAGGAGATTTGTAGCTCCAGTAGGTAGTTTTGAGATGACTCTTATCGAGGACTGATTGCTGAGGTTCCTATTCAAAGAAAATAAGGCTTCAGCAACACTCCTGCATTTCATCCTGTCCTCTAAAGTTCTCTTTAGCCTTCTCCAAGTGTGCCCATTAGCTTTCATCTACTCCCCCCCCCCACGATCTCCTCGATGTCACCCTCAAACCACAGCCAAAGTCTTCGTTTCCCAGTTGTGCAATGGCCTCAAAGGACGTATCAGCTGACAGTTTCCTCAGCATGTTTCTGATGCATTTTCTTTTTGCACGAGATGTTTTTTAGTTGCCAGTTCTTTATTGTTTTACTGCCAGAGTTTGCTGTTGGTAATTCTTTCTGGTTGGTAATCTGATTTACAGTATGAGGTAAGCGAAGGCAACTGCTGATAATATTCTGCAGCAGGCTGTTGGAAATGCTCTTTGTGAATTTTGTTGTTCTTTATACTGATCTCAGAAGATTTCCAAGCCGGTTTTAGACTAGTGAAGGTTATGAATTGCCTGTCTGATCCTGGTTTTGTTACTGTTATCTATGCTGTCACCTGTAGTTGGAAGGAGTCCACCTCAATATGTGAAGGAAATGACCTTTTTCAAATTTCCTCCGTTGAAAAACAAACCTCAGCCAATAATCAAATGAACTTAGATATATTACACAGTGAGTGAAACAGTATTATTATTTACTGGATGACACAGTTTGGAACAAAATTTATTGTTCACAATCATATCAATTGTAATCACACGACTTTGAGTTTATAGTTTTCTTTGTCCTGTCCTATTTGTCGTCGTTGGGGTAGTAGAATTTTCCAGATATCTGAGAGAGATGTTGAATCATTCCTATTAGACGTATTTGCATTCAGTTGATTCGGTAAACAAAGCTTCTGTTATCAATCTCTCCATCTATTCACCCTGTTACATTAGATTTTTAAACTGTCATCTTATCACATCATCCTATTGTATGTAACTGCATGTAATCCTATAGCTGAAGTATTCTCTATATTTCTTATCTTATTCGGGTTGACCAATCTAGATTTTGCTGCTAGGTTTTTATGTTCGGCTAGTCTGACTGCCCCTCTTCTACTAGTTGAACCTATGTATTTGACCTGACAATCATTCCAGCAGGGTATTAGATAAACTTAATTGTTTTGTTTTAAAGGCTCCACAGGATTGATCCTTTAACCGACAAACCCTGTTTCTAAATGAGTTTGTGGATGGTTTGAATGCCAGTCACTTTTACTGCTGCCTTGTTAAGAATTCTGCGTCAGGTTTCCGTGGTTCCTTCCATGTATGGAATTACTACTGATGATTTAGATTCCTTATTGTTGGTGTCGTCATTAATATTATTATTATCATTATTATTGTTATCATCATTATTATTATCACTACCGCTACTATCATTTTTTTTATTTTTACATTTCCTTACATATTTCCTAACTAATTTATCCGCTTAATTATTAAGTTTCAGGGCTTGTTTTATGTGTATCACCTCCTGTGTTAGTTTTTCCTTAGTTTGTCTAATACCCTGCTGGAATGATTGTCAGGTCAAATACTTAGGCCAAACTAGTAGAACTGGGGCAGTCAGTCAGATTAGATGAACATAAAAACCCAGCAGCAAAATCTAGATTGGTCAACCCAAATAAGATAAGAAATCTAAAGAATAGTTCAGTTGTAGGACTTATCACATGAAATCACACACAACCATACAATAGGATAATGGGAAAAGATGACAGTCTAAAAATCTAATGTAACAGGGTGAATAGATGGAGAGATTGATAACAGAAGCTTTGTTTACCGAATCAACTGAATGCAAATACGTCTAATAGGAATGATTCAACATCTCTCTCAGATATCTGGAAAATTCTACTACCCCAACGACGACAAATAGGACAGGACAAAGAAAACTATAAACTCAAAGTTGTGTGATTACAATTGATATGATTGTGAACAATAAATTTTGTTCCAAACTGTGTCATCCAGTAAATAATAATACTGTTTCACTCACTGTGTGATATATCTAATGAACAAACTAATATGGAATCAAATGAACTATCTGCATACCTTACGTAGATGACACATTTATTATGATTTAAAAAATGATATAGAAAGCACTGGCATATTAGTCATCAACGTGTTTAAGGATGTTCCTATTCACAAGAGGAGTGAAATCAGGCAATGTAGTTCCTTTAATAGATGCCTTAGTCAAAATATTAAGTGCAGGGAATCTGGATACACATGTACACAGCAAATCAGCCTCCACAAACCGAACGCATATCTACAACAGTAACAGAAACTGTGAGTAAACATTATTCAGAGAAGGTAAAACGCAGCGGAATAAAAGTATTTATCAGACATCCTAAAGAAAAATCGATTCGAACATTGATAAAACAAATATTGGGGTAAAACAATATGAATCCATTATATTTCGTCGGTCCTCGTCATCTGTATACAACCAGTTATATTTAGTAAAGCCAGTTATACCACGATTCGACATACATTTTATTTTTCATCATGAAACAGTCCTCCAGTAAAGATCATTTTCATAACGACACGAAACATAAGAATGGTTAGGCTATCTCATATTATATATACATATATATATATATACATCATGAGAGCCACGTTCCTTGCAAAACTGAATGATTCTTCACAGGATTTCATCATGAGCTGACATTGGCTGGAGAACCATGGAAAAACCTGTGTAATATTCAACAGGTGTTTCATCCAATTTTGGGACTGTTTAGCAGTACACACCCACCGGGGTCCGAAACCTGGACTTTCGGGTTACAAAACGATCTCATAGACCATTCTGCTACTGAGGGTCCACTCGGTCGAGAGTGAGGATACATACTTGCCGATGACATTGGCTATTGGTGGGGCTAAAATCATGAATCGGTAGAGAGTGGAAGTCAGTGGCCATTCAATCGGGTCACAGTGGCTGAATGGTCTAGGAACTCGACCAATAATCGGGAGGTCTTTAGTTCGAACCTCGTTGGCTGCATACTGCTGAACTTCCCAAACTAGGACAAAACAGCCATTCAGTAATCTCAGGTTTTCCAATGATTCTCTAACCAATGAAATCCTGTAACAAATAGAGTCAAATCCTTGCAAACCAGCACTTGATTTATAGTCCAGACTGTATCACTCTATTTTTTTTTTCTATATATTATTGGAATAATTACATCCCTGCAAAGCTCCACTTGAGTGTATTTTTGTTTTTAGGGTGCTGATGAGTCGGTAATAATTGCGTAATTTAAGATAATAAAATACAGTAATCAAAACTCATAAGTGAAAACAAAACACGTAGATCAGCGAAGAGTCTCTTTCCGCCGGTGAATTCATTTTCCTAGCTGTACAGTCACAAATAGTAATAATAATAATATAAATTCTCATTTTTGTACATGAGGGACGCCAGTTTTACAGGCATCATCAATTCGATATATTACGCATACGATTAGTAAGCATATTTAGTAAATATAATATAATAAGGTACATATTTTTCATAGCTATGTAGGATACACCAATTGTATAAGCATGCATAAATATTGTTTAAATTACATGATTTACTGTTGCTGTCATTTTGTCTTTAGTTTGTGGGAAAAATCTGATAACTAGTGATTCAATAGACCACATCAGGGGATATAGGGATATTGACTTCGCATTAACAAAAAAAACCCAAGTATTCGTTGGATGGATTATATATATATATATATATATATATATAAGGAAGGATATTGGAATAATTGTGGTAAACACATTTTGCATAAGTTGAAACAATTTATATGATATAACCCTAGGCACCATTACTGTTTGAATTTGTTGAAAATGAGCGTAACAACTGAGTGTTGCGTTACATTTCGTCGATATGTTGGGCTACTCACAAAAGTGTAAAAACGGTTTATAAAACGTTAGTTAGTTTACCGTAAACAATGTTTTAAGCAACATAATCTGCAGAAGGCTCACCACAGTAGTTAGAATACATTTAATATAGAAAATATCCCCATTTAGACATTTAGAAAAGAGAAAGATTGAGCGAAAAAATATTTACTTTTCAATTAGATCCTCATCTCTGGCTCTACTCTAATATACACGTATAGCATTTTAATTACAATACACAACAATTTACCAATCAAGTGGCGATATGTTTGTTAACAATAATTAGTCAGTGTCAAAATGTCAATGGGGTGGTAATTAACGAAGAAAAATTAATATGTGTAATTAAAAGGTGGAAATGGTTACAACACGTGGATTGCATAATGCATAATTTAGGAAAAATGAAGAGCAACTAAGGAATAAGCGTGTGTACAGGTTGATTACGTAACAGATTGTTAAAGAAAATAAAACAATTTGGAGAATGACAATTTGTAACTAAAGTTGAAGTGGTCATAAGAATAAAATAATTTTTACTAGGATAACACATAATTAAATATGAAGTAGTCAGAAAAATAAAATAATTTGGACAATTATAGTTTTTTATAGGTTTTTTAGAACGAAAAATATTTTAGGGGAGGGGGATGAAATAGTCCGGTTTATACAGTCATGTAACGATGGTCAAGGTAAGGAAAGTGGCTGTACAAATTTCTTCTGAACACACAAGTTTGGCTTCTTCAGGTGGATTCCTATTCCTACAGCTGTCGTATGTAGAAGACGAACTCGTAAAGCAAAATTAAGATTAGTAGGAATACGATAAATAATTTTAAATGCAGTATTAACGTCAACCTTATGCTCACTATCTACAAGGTGGGCTAAAATAGAGCTACGAATAGATCTTGTTTGTCCCTTGCTTAACCATGTTGGATGATGTTCAGAAATACGATGATGATGAACCTGCCTAACTGTACGCTCAATGCAGCTGACTGACCAGCTGCAGTCAAACTGGTAGATACACATACAAGAGGCGAATTTAGGTAGTTTATTCTTATTACTCGAACGTAGGATAGGTGTGGTTGTGAAGAGACAGCGTAACTCTGCTGCATAATAAGCTCTTTTAACTGCATTCTTCAGTCGTTGTGTTATTATTTCACTGACGTTGTCACCGAGGAACTGAATTTTTATGAACAGTGGTTTTTTCGGAACTGTTGCCATAGTGACTCTCCTAGGTGATGAATTCATATTTTTCTTCATGCTGAGAATTCCACATTGTACCAAAAGTAGTGTTTGGAAGGAAGCCAATATTATTATTATTAACCTCACCTAGCTTACTAACTCGCTAGCTTTCTAGCCGGTCTCAACACCAGGTAAAGAAGGAGGGTTGGCCATGGGGTTAGCGACCCCACACCAGTAAATAATTCAAACCACTGGAGAAACTTCAACACAGGAGCTGAATCTGGCGGTCATTATCCCATTGTATCAGGGCCTTCGCTGCCGTTAGTGACATCATGATAGCCACGCCTTCAGTGTGCGTGTAGTTGTTTTCTAGGTGACCGGAGTAGATCACTGACTCACTCGTTGACAATTTGGTGAATCCATTCCCGTTCCATCTGCTTTCACATATTTCCAGTACTTGAATTCCGTATCTTTTCATTTCGTTTGCGATCTGGGTAGCTTTGCCGATCTCGTACATGGCGCGGACGTTCCATGTCCCCACACAGACTTTTTCTTTTAGTGCAAGGTGATTCATCGTGCCGATGTTTCTGTAGCAACTTTGTTTACAAGGCAGGTTTGCTAGCCTCACGCTTGATAAAGGGGTTGTTACATTAAAATATAGTTTACAGAGAAGCGGCTTTGTGGGCTGCTCTTCTTAAAACCAGGAAAACAATGAATAGAGCAATCAGAACAACATCGGCAAAAGAAAAATAATTTACAACACGAAGTGCAACAAGCGACAACAACAATAATTTAAAAAAACCTTAGCAGTAGTATCACAGTCAGATAAAGTTAACAAAAATGTTACCAAAATCATAGACTCACTGACTTGAGCCAATTTGAGCCAACAAGGTAGAATACAGGACTTCAAGACTTAAGTAAGGAAATGTTATTAGGGATAGTGCCTTGTTTGTTTTTTCTTGGGGGCAGAAGAGTGGGTGGATAGGATTGTTAACCTCATGACTAACCATTTTTCTTTCTTCGTTTGTTTGTTATTCATTTTGATTCTAAGTGAGACATAGGACTACAGGAAAACATTTCCACTTCCTCCTACTCTACGCAGTCTTCTTCAAATGGCACCATGACCCACCGTAAGCTTTCATCTCCTCCCCACAAGATCCTCTAAGGGTCGCCCACACACCCACGTCTGACTTGTCATTTCACTTTTGGATTCCACCTGAGCTATGGTCTGGCGTGCGATATCCCTCAACGGTAACCTCTACGTGTGTCCAATCCATATCCATTTCCTTCGGAATATTTTTGGGGGAAACAGATTCTTGGTGGTTTCATTCTCAGGGTTCCCAGTGTTTAATAACTTTTGGTCAGTCATCTGGTCTACAGTATGGAATGGCTACTGATAAATGTCTGAAATAGCCTGTTCGAAATGTTTCCTGTGAATTGCTGGCCAAATTTATGGTTTATGGTTTGTAGAGCTGCAATTTAATCAGCAAATGATCCCCTCCTCCTAAATCCAGCTTGTTTCGGTGGGAGATGAGCATCTAATTGGAACGTGCATATTTCTTCGCCCAATCTTTCTGCCTTCTAAATACGTCAGTCACTGGATTCTACCCCATGGCCTCTGATTTAGTCCTTCTTGGAGTTACGATTGCAGGTTTACGAGAAGTCTCAAACAAAGATGATATGCCTGTACATTTCTCCTATTTTCTTTTACCAGACCCATGCTGAATCAAATAAGTTCTTTATTCCGAACAACTGACAAAACTTAACTGTAGGTAAACAGAGTCTTTGGTAGAAACTGTTTGTCTGGGCTTAACACCTGTACGATTAAAGCACAGTGATAAGGAACTTAGCAGATAGGTATTTTTAGATGGGGATTCAGACATAATTCTGATTAAGGAAGATACCATACACCTTCTAGGATTGTCACTGGAAGGTGCAAAGGTTCCCATCACTACGGTAGTGGCGGACGGCGGTAGCAGACTCAGCCAGTAAAGCTTCTGAAGTCCGTTCATGGGATGGTGGTGAATGTTTAACCATTGATCAGGTAGTTTTTGTGAAAGAACTTCTATTTACAAGTCCAAGAAAGTCCATTAGGGAAATCGCTGCGAGATAACCACACCTTGCAAACGTAGTTTTGACAGAGCTAGTTAGTGACAAGGTCTTCTTCCTTATTAATTGCAAAGTGCTGGTATTATACCACATGTTTGGTGAGAGGAAACGTCCGTATGCCACCAAGACTCTGCTAGGTTGCATTCTGTTCACACCAATGATTATAAAAATTGGGGTAGAAGAGTTGTAAATTTCATCTTGAAAAATTGCAACAACACGACAATGCTGCATGCCAAGTAATCCACAAGGGGAAACTTACGGAAGCCTTCGAAGTGAGGACGGGAGCAAGGCAAGACTGCCTACTATCGCCAATGATTTTACTGATTGCAGTAGATTGGATAATAGTACAAACAGCGAGCAATGAGGAAACAGGCATAAAATGGACTCACACAAGAAAGAATTCGGAGGATCCGGACTTCGCCGACAGTATTATGTCTGATTTCCCACAAACTGGAAGATATTCAAGTGAAAAGCAACGAGTTGACAGAAGAAGCATCTAAAATAAGACTTCAGGTGAGCATAGATAAAACAGAGGTGATGAAGATTCCTGGCCAACACCAACACCAACAGCAACATCAAAAACAACAGACAACTATCAGCTAGCATAAATAGGATGAGCCCGAAAGAAACAACCTTCTTTACCTACCTACCTACCTACCTACCTACCTACCTACCTACCTACCTACCTACCTACCTACCTACCTACCTACCTACCTACCTACCTACCTACCTACCTACCTACCTACCTACCTACCTACCTACCTACCTACCTACCTACCTACCTACCTACCTACCTACCTACCTACCTACCTACCTACCTACCTACCTACCTACCTACCTACCTACCTACCTACCTACCTACCTACCTACCTACCTACCTACCTACCTACCTACCTACCTACCTACCTACCTACCTACCTACCTACCTACCTACCTACCTACCTACCTACCTACCTACCTACCTACCTACCTACCTACCTACCTACCTACCTACCTACCTACCTACCTACCTACCTACCTACCTACCTACCTACCTACCTACCTACCTACCTACCTACCTACCTACCTACCTACCTACCTACCTACCTACCTACCTACCTACCTACCTACCTACCTACCTACCTACCTACCTACCTACCTACCTACCTACCTACCTACCTACCTACCTACCTACCTACCTACCTACCTACCTACCTACCTACCTACCTACCTACCTACCTACCTACCTACCTACCTACCTACCTACCTACCTACCTATCTACCTACCTACCTACCTACCTACCTACCTACCTACCTACCTACCTACCTACCTACCTACCTACCTACCTACCTACCTACCTACCTACCTACCTACCTACCTACCTACCTACCTACCTACCTACCTACCTACCTACCTACCTACCTACCTACCTACCTACCTACCTACCTACCTACCTACCTACCTACCTACCTACCTACCTACCTACCTACCTGGGAAGCATCGTTTCGACTACAGGCAGGTGGAACTGACGAGGATATCAAAGCTAGGACCGCGAAAGCAAGACAAGCTTTCATTTCTCTCAAGTCTGTGTGGAGGTAAACAACACTCACCATCAAAAATAACATCCGGATTTTCAACTCCAATGTGAAGTCAGTCAGTGCTACTTACTATGCGGATCAGAGACTTCACGAGTCATAAAGAGCACCCCAAACAGACTACAGACCTTCATCAGCAGCTGTCTTCTCTCAAAACTTCGCTCAAGATCGGATGGCCGATCAGAAAAGATCAGCAACAGGGATTTCTGGCAATGAGCGAACCAACCAGGAACTGATTGTGCAACGAATAAGCAGGAAGAAATGGAGATGGATTGGCCATACTCTGAGGAAACCATCAGTTGACATCACAAGACAGGGCACCACTCGAGTGGAACCCGAATGAGAAGCGGCTAGTCGACAGTCAGTGTGAGGGTGACATGGAGGAGGTGGTGATGTGAAGAGGAGATGAAATCATGTGGGCAGACTCGGAGTCAGGTGAAAACTCTAGCAGAGAAGCAAACGCAATGGAGACGCGCAGCTGAAGCCCTATGTTCCTCTAGGAATCAAAGAAACTAATAATATAGCAATAATACAGTTGTAAAAGATACTCCGAGGGGAATCCAGAATACTGATGGAATTCAGAGCGCTGGATTCAATTCTTTTGCGTCATATTCAACTGACTATGCTGACTAAAGTTATGCAGAATCCTAAACCTTTTCAAAATATGCCAGGCAGACCAAAGATTATGATTTCAAGCGTCAAGAATGATCTTGTTAGTTCACACATTGTGATCCCAACCAGCACTGATGTTCAGCATGATCAGCGGAAAAGAAAAGAAAACGCTAAATTCGCTTCATTGAAAACTATACAGGCAACAACAGAGACTAGAGCACTTAG
The DNA here is from genome assembly GCA_944472135.2 of Trichobilharzia regenti. Taxonomy (NCBI): domain Eukaryota; kingdom Metazoa; phylum Platyhelminthes; class Trematoda; order Strigeidida; family Schistosomatidae; genus Trichobilharzia; species Trichobilharzia regenti. Next base: position 22,457,771 of record OX235262.1, on the reverse strand, counting down.
TGTCGCTCAGCATAACACTAAGTCAGGATAAGCGATAATAATGAACAGGCCGGATAACTTGGATAGTTTAAGAGAGTTTCCTTCAAAGACAAGTATTGTTATCAACATGGGTAAGATGCAGCCCTCTCCCGTAAGAGATAAGGTGTCAAACTTCTTAGTGGTTCTTTAAGTATCCCTATTTTGCTACCAAGTCTATGCTGGTAAAAAAAGACTGTTTAATTGAAAAAGTGGAAAAATGACCGATTTCCTACCCCTTCTTCATATGAATGCTTTATCAAATATTGCTACTATCAACTGAATAAGCTACAACTTTATAGCCTAAAACTTTTAAAAGTCAGTCTGTAACATAACTTCGTATCAAAAGGTTATCAGCGAATATTTTTTAACTTGCTTCAGTGAATAATTTTCTACACAGGTTTATTGCTGAATGCTGGACCTTTCAGGATCTGAATGATTTCAAGGTAGATTTCATTACAGGGCGACATCACTTAGAGAATCTTTGAGAAACTTGATGTATCGGAATCAGAGAAGTGAAATGACACAGGATGTTGAAGAACTTAGGGAAACCAGTTAGTCAATATGTCTTATCTTGATGAAAGCAAGAATGAAAATAGAGTGGTGGGATGTCCGTACAATGTAGGAGACTGGAAAGGCTGCCGTGGTAGGCAAAGAAATGCGAAGATATGGCTTAGAAGTACTGGGTATCTGCCCAAAAAGGGGTAATGGATGTGGACTGACAACATTGTCAACGGGATAGTAAGTAGTCTACTCAGGTCTGGTCACCCAGACGACGAGGCAGTGAGTGGCTATCGTGATGTCACCAGTGACAGCCAAAGCCCTAATGCAATGAGAACCAATTTCATCCAGGATCATGACAGCATGATTCAACTCCGAAGGAAGAAAGGAATGTCACAATTATCCAATGAGACTCACAATGCTACAAACAACGAGGAACAACAAAAGAAGGAGGAGTTTTACAGACAACTACAAACAGTAATGGACAACATCGTAAATGGTGACAACAGAATCTTCGCAGGCGACATGAATGTCAAACTGAGAGCAGATAATACAGGAAGAGAACTCATCATGGGTTGAGAGGCCACCGCTCAGAGAAATGAATGAAAACGAAGAACTCTTCCCAGACTTCTGTGATTTCAATGATTTGTGGATAGGAGGAAGCGTGTGGAAACACAAGGATATATAAAAAGCAACGTGGATTTCGCCTAACCAACACACCATAAACCAGACAGACTTTATCTGAATTCTCCTCCAAGAAGTGGAGACGCAGCCTGCTATACACAAAGTCGAGAAGACGAAAAGATGTGGATTCAGAATATCATCTAGTTCAAGGATCCTTTAAGGTGGAGCTGAAATCCTTCAGAGCAACTGGAGACCGGCAGCTATAATTTAAGTACAACATTCAGAAACCGAAGGACAAAACTACAATGGATGCATTCGCTACAGATCAGTTCACAACATGGCATCACTGGAGAAACCTGTGTCGAAGAACACTGGAACTCTCTGAAAGCGATATTTAAGGAAACGTGTACAACTGTTCTAGTAAGAAAGAAGAGACAAGATAAGGAATGGCTCTCAACGGATACCTACCTGGAAGCTCAAAGAAGAGAGGAGATGGAGATGTTGCAGTGAAGGGCAACAGAGAGATAGGCTGAATTCAGTGTACATCGCAGTGAATAAAGAGGTGGAAGATAGTGCTAGGTAAGACAAAGGTAAATTCTACAACACTCTGGTTGACAACTAAAGTAGGGCAGGCAGGCCTCAGGTAAAAGGGACCTCAGAACATTAAATCATATCACCAGGCCGCTCACTATCCGGGAAGAGATCAACGTAAGTAAAACCCATAAAAGATGTTCAGGGGATCCTGATAACCAAAAAGGAGAAACAAACCAAACAGTTGAATGGTCACTTCAAAGCACTCTTGAGTCAGCTGTCACCGGCAACTCAACCAGAAATACCACCGACAACAACACGCACTCAAATGCCTGCCAGTGAGCACAAATCCTACAATGAACATCGAAATGTTGAATGGGATCAAGCTACTGAAGTCCAGTCGGGGAGGTGGCTGTACAGACGGAATTCCTCCTTCCCGAAGCACTGAAAATGGACCCAGAGACTGCGACAAAAGTGCTGACGCCATTATTGCAAAAGGTTTGAGAGGAAGGAAAGGTTCGTACCAATTGGAAGAAAGGCCAGTTTCACTGTGAAATCACCTAAGAAGGGCTACTTATGCCTCTGCAATAACTGACGTGAAATCAAGCCAGTCTTGTCCCCGTCAAGTAAAATACTAGATGCGATGGATGCAGAACTCCATCCTTCGTAACAGGACGGATCCGGGAAAGGAAAATCATAAGCTGATCAAACGGCAACTCTATGGATCATCGAGCAAAGAACAGAATGGTAGTCAAACGCCTACCGCCTCAACACTATGACCTATAATGCCCAAGTTTTTATCAACCCCATTCAGCAGCCATATGACAGTGTCAACTGTCAAGTAATCTGCAACAGAAAGCTCACTGAGGCGTTTGAAGCCAAGCCAGGTGTACAACAAGGTTGCTTATTATCACCGATGATATTCTTCATTGTGGCGGACTGAATTAGGCTGAAGACAGTGTATTAGGAGTGAGAAGACAGAAATTCGTCGGACCACTGATAAGAAGACTCTAGAAGACATGCATTTCAAGAGTCAACGCTTTCTGTTTAATGCCACGCAAACTCAAAGAATTGAAGGCGAAAACCAAAAAAAACTGGCTGAAGAAACAAAGAAAACAGGACTCCGGGTGAACATAAAGAAGACGGAGTTGATGAAGATAATCAACCAACAGCAGCAACATCCCAAAACCAATACCATCAACTGGAGAGTTTTAACAGAGGATAACCTATTCACTTATCTAGGAAGCACAATTTAAAGCACAGGCGGAATGGTGGAGATTTCATAGCTGGTCAGAGTTGGAAAGGCAAGACACGTCTTCATCAAACTGAAACCAATCTAGAAATCTCCTTCAACCCACAGCATAAAGAACAAGATTCAGGTTTTCATCACAAATGTAAAGTCAGTTAGTGTTTATGGGTCATGAACTCAGAGGGTCACGAGAAGGATTTCCAACAAGTTACACAGTCTTATCAACAACTGGTTTCACTGTTTCTATAATGAAGATCAAATGGCCAGACGGTCAGAAAGAATTAGCAACAAAAAACTCTGGCTGGGGATAAACCACCCAAGAACCGATTACTCAATAAATATGTAAGAGAAAATGGAAACGGATTGAGCATACATTGAGGAGGTTGTCGAATGACATCGTGTGCAGTGCAGGTCATTACTCAAGTGGGACCCATAATAGGAAGTGACGAATCGGGCGTCCGAAGGTGACTTGAAGTAGATCGTGAGAGGAGAAGATTAGAGATTATGGACAATAGTGGACCCAGCTGAAGAGGAGAGCAGAAAACAGAAGAAAGTGAAGATGTGTTGTTGAAGCCTTATGTTCCACTCGGAACCCAAGGGAATAATAATAAATTACTGTTGTTATTAATATGTTTACTGTCAAAGGCTTTTGGAGTATTGAGGACTATTGAGGTAAAGCCTTTCACATGCATTTTCTACTTGTGAGAGTCTATTTGCAGGGTGTGTCTAAAAGACCTAAGAAAGACTTACTTTTTTTCCTTCACGTTCCTATCGGAACATAGGGCTTCAAGCTAGTGGCTTGAAGTTTCTGTGGCAGTGTTTATGTTTACAGGATGGGGTTGCTAGCCTGACCTGGCCCAACCTTTCCTCTTTACTAGCATTATTTCTGAGGAAACCATCAAGTGACACCATTAGGCAAGCCATCGCTTGAGTGGAACCCGAAAGGGAAGAGGCGAGTTGGTCGTCAGTGCAAAAGTGACTTGGAGGAGATCATGTGAAGAGGAGATGAAAGCATGTGGACAGACCAGGAGTGGAGTGAAAAAAATGGCAGAAAATCAAACGCAATGGAGACGCGCAGCTGAAGCCTTATGTTCCTCTAGGAATTAAGGGATAAAATAATAATAATAATAATTTCAGGCTAAAGAGAGGTAAAGGAGTGAGTCGGCTGGGAACTGAACCGCGGACCAGGTGCATGGTCGTCGAGCGTACTAACTGCTATGCCAGTGACACACTCAATGTACGTGGCATAAAAGTCTGTCTGACCGATTGTGTGCTTACTTACTGGTTGGCTGGAAATGGATTCAGCATTCTTCACTATCGCAGTTTTACCTACTAAGCTAAAAGTGGTGCGTTTAACTAGTGAAGAACTGACAAGATATATGTACGGAGAGATCGAAAAAGATAGAAATCAATCAACAGAGTAAATATCGACCCACTATCATCAAAACACAGACATTATTTGAAAAAGACAAAATTACCTGACATGCTCAATACAGATCATCATATGAATACAGAAATAAGGGCCTATAACAATAATACTGCTAGTATGCAAAAGACTTTGAAACCGATACCAGTTCGTAAAAGAATGTGCGCTGTTCATAATTTGTTTCTAAGCTTTCATTCAAACCCCCCGCCACCTTTGCTGATTGGTTGGAATACAGGTGTATCTAGTGATGAGTTCCAAACAGGACGAAGCATGGATCTATCTGAATTTCACTGCTAGTCACCGTTCAAAGCTTGTTCAATTTATTAAAAGTTTCAGATAATAATTTTTGTTTTACTGATTTGATTGACGTCTACTTTTAGACGAAGTCTTTGTTTCGTGAAATGGGTATTTTTCTTCTGAAAAATCCAAAAAGTGAATATAATGTCTCATACGTCATAAGCTTCATTTCAGTCTCTGCCAGTATGTATATGTTTCTGTGCTCGCGTGTGTGGGTGGGTGATATTCCGTGCATATATTAAAATTGGCGTGTGTATCTGTCTCCGATTGTTGTTGTTTTTTTGGTGTTTAGCTGTGTTGACGTCATATACACTAAAAATACTCTATTGAATAAATAATAATTATAATTTTTGAGAAAAATAATAATTTTCTGGAAGAAAGATTCCATGAAAATTGTATCACCACATGATCTTTCTGTGAAAAGTCTCGACTGCAGAAGAAGTACCCTGTCGATGGCTTAACTGAACACCATAATGGTAAATATCGCGAAATGGAAGAAGTTGAAATTCATGGACTGGCTGGCTATTGCATCGGGTCTCAGTGGCTGCTGAATAGTCTACGAACTTGCCTTGTAACCAGAAAAGCCTCGACTAGAACCGCGTTGATGGGTGCATACTGATGAAAATTCCCAAACCAGGATTAAATAGCTATCCAGTACTCCATGTTGACTTTCCAGTAAGTCTTTAACTGATGTGAACTCGTGATCAAGCCTGTTATCAATCAAATTCCTGAAAATCAAAAATTGATAAATAAATTCTGAACACATGATGGGAAATTAGAATTTTAGGGTATAACTATTTTTGTGTTTGCTTTTCTTGTTGGAACACTGACGATTTCCCATGGTAGTTTTAATGACATGTTATTACAAATCAAAACTTTAATTCACTTATAAGTAAGTGATTTGTGAGAAAATGATAATCATAATTGGAGATGAGCAAATAGGCAGGATATCGACATCAACTAAAAACACTAAAAATTACAAGCATTGCACCTTTGTTTAAATTGAAGTTAAAAGACCTATAATCCTGCTTACAACAAGTTACTCCGACAAAACAAACCAAGACTATCGAAAATTTCTTCATGATGAAATCCTGTAACCAATCGAGTTCAATCCCTGCAATCCAACACTTGAATATCATCAGTTTAGTGCTCACTAGAGACAGGCCCTATTCAGGTAGGTAGTTACCTGGGTTCCAATGGGTAGTCATGACCAGTGGGGTACAGCAGGTCGGATGTGGGGACAAATACTCGCCAGCAGTGACACTGGCTAGTGATCAGAAATGGAATTCACAGAGACTGGCTAATGGATGGGGTCTCAGTGGTTGCTGAATGGTCTACGAGCTAGCTCGCCTTGTAACCGGAAGGTCCTGGTTTCGTACCCTGGTAGTGGGTGCATGCTGCTGTAGAGTCTCGAATTAGGACGAAACAGTTGTCCAGCAGTCTCGGGTTTTCCAATGGTCAGTGTATGATGAAATCTGGAAACTCTTCCAGATAAGTTTATCAGATATAAAATAAGAGCAAACAGTTCAACAAAGAGTTTTTCAGAGAATTATTCACTTAGCTGTATAGTCGGAATTATACAGAAATACGCTTTTGTATGTGAGTGAACATTAGGTGTGCGTCAGAAAGAGTGAAAATGAGATTGGGCGATTATTAACACCATCGGTGGCACAGTGGTTAGGATTCTCACCGACCATGCACACGGTCCGAGGTTCGATCCCCTGCCTACGCACACCTGATATCTATGGCCGGCTTGCAAAATTTTGGACTACCGATATCACATGCTGAAAATTGCATACTTGCAATTAAAGTACGGTGCGGCATCAAGCTGTATTAAAAAAATTTTCAAAATGTGTGAAGAATAACCAGAATTGTAACTAGGAATGAAGATCACTAATTTTAGACTAAGGTTACGTAATGGGAAAAACATTCAGAAAAAAATGGGTGATGGAAAGGCATTGGGTACACGTATCAAAATAAACTATGTAGTAGATGAAGCGAATGAACAAAAGTTTAAGGTTGTGTCAATAATATCGTGTGAAAAAAGTGCACAAAGTAGTAATAATAACAAAATATTCATAACAGTTGAACTTAGGATTATATCCAAGGCAGAAGGCGGGGATGGCGAAGTTTCGTCTCCATTTCCGACCGCCACTACAAAAACTTCAAACAACTTGAAGCACACACTGTTCCATTAGGTACAGGCAATGCAAACACACCTGACGGACACACCAAAAATCAGACAGACTTTATCTCAATCTCAGGATAATAGTGACTCAGTCTTCTGGACACGAAGTCGGGAAGGGGAGTAGATTTGGACTAAAGTTAAGGCGGCCTGTTTGAAACCTGGGCTACCTTTCCGTACATCTACATATTGCATCTAATACATTATGTTTTCATTTTTAATGTTAACAAAATAGGATCACAAATCGTGTCAAATACAGTAGTGAATTCATTAAACGTTTCCAACCATATGACTTTCATGCATCTAATAAGACTAAGAGAAAACATCACGGTGGTTGGCAACGTGCTCTCAAAAAAAGCATTACATATTGCTTCCAGCCAAACAGAAAGAATCCTCAAATCTATGTTTCATACGTTTTTTCACTTCATCAAATTAGTGGACCAGTTGTCACCCACTCCTTAAAATCAGACACTAAAACGCTCCTCTGGTTACTCAACAAGTTAACAACAGTCGTAATAGGAGGCTGAGACTTAATATGGCAAGGGCGAATGGGAACTGTGATTTCTTCTGCAGTTTGTAGAAGTTTGCTTGGTACCCTTTTAGCATGATTCGCACACATTCCGTAGATGATTTTGAGGTTAATTTGTGGGTTACCTTGGTGTCCAGATTCGATCAGGTGCTCAAGGATAGACCTTCGTGGGGGAGTTTTTTTTCTCCTTCATAAAACCATTAGGGTAAGTGTTTGGCGATACGTCTGGATAGCAAACGTCGGTTACAGCCGACTTGCCTGGCTCCATACAAGTAGGTGAATTGATAGCTTATTTTTTGCGTCCATCCTAATCATTGGTTTCGCGAAGAAAGTTGGCCAAAGCTCACCTACGACGGTTTTCTTCAATATCTGTGGCAGGTGGTTTCCCAGAATTTCTGCTGATAAGTCTCCACTGAACTGAAGATTCAGGTATAGAGGTCTTTAAGCAGCAGACAATGGGGCACTTTAAGTGGTTTAGGCTTCATAGAATCTGTAATGAATCCTCCAGGATAGCCATTTTCAGGGAGAATTCTTTTCAGAATGTTCACCTCCTCGTCTATAGTGTCAGGGCTGCAAATGCTATGAATTCTGAGGCTCACTGAACGGATCACGTTTTGTTTTCTACACAGGGGCCCGAAAATATTAAGATTGTCCTTCCTATGTCGGTTTTCTGCAGATGAATCCATTCAGTGTTCTGTCTTGTTCATGCCTCGTGAGTTAAACGCTTAGAAAAGGTGTTTCTGAATCGGATACTTCTAATGTGGACTAAACTCCATAGTGGTAGCCGCTTAAAAAATCCAAAAATGCAAGATTTATAAGGAGTTAACAAGCAAGCAAACAAACGAAAATCAAGCTAGCGGAAGTCAACAAGGTTGTTATCATGATAGTGGAAGTGATTGGACAGTTTTCTTTTCTGTGCATAGTTGCAGTTTCCCTTTATGAATGGCTAATGCTTCAGCAACGCAAAGGAGACGAAAGTGTATCGTCTGGCAGCTTATTCTTCTATTCTTAGATCACTTTAGAGGGAAGCCATTGGTCGAGTTGGAATGGCCAGTGTTAATGAGGTATTAGATTATCGCACTTCATACAAAGCCACTACTACTTTTCTGCAACTATGCGGGATGGTATTCTTGAACACCTTTAGACAGAATAGACGTCGAACGACCAGCGACAGGTGGACTGATATATGCACGTGAAACTGACCAGATATGAGATCTTGGCCTCAAGGCTCCTACGCTTCGGTAGACGACTGGGGAACACAACTACTAACGTTACCGCGATCAATAGTCTTCTCAAAGATGACGAAAGTTTCCTCTAAAGGATATTGCAGGTTAAGTTCTCCTTGAAAGTTTCTCTATAAGAACAAGTGATTTTCGTTCTTTTGAACTTTTGGTTTCATATTCTTGCCGATAAATCTCGGTGGGTATCCATTTAGGATGAAAATTTCTTACAGAAGACCTAGTTCTGTTACGGGACTACAGATGCACTGAATGTGAGTGTCAAACGATTTCATTAAATTTCATTCTCGTCCAACAAACTCCCAACTGTGGAAACTCGTCAGCTGATCGTTACAAGTGGGTTTTTATGGATTGGCTCACTTAGGGCTCCGTAGGATCGTCTTGTCAGTTCCACATCGGGAATGGGAATTTCTGATTAGTTTTCCATTTCAACAGTGAATTCTATTTCTGATTGGCAGCTGTTAAATATTTCCAGAAATTGATTTAAGTCATAACTATTGTTGTAAATGATGAAAGTGTCATCTGCGTGCCACGCGTACAACTGTAAATTGTTAACCGTGGAGTTTAATGAACCTCTGTCGAGAGTGACGATGAAACAGTCTGCTAGCAATGAATCCAATAGACATCTCAATGCAATACACCGTCTTTTTGTTTGTTGATGGTGTCAATGAAGGTAAATTCTGCATTGAGAGTTCAATTCAGCTTCAGTTGTTTCGAACATGTTGTTGGAACTCCAATATTGACCAAGTTATTATATATATAGTCGGTTGCCATAAGTGGGGCATTGGTGACTCAATGTAGAAGGATAGCATATTTTCCTTACTAGTATTCATGTCTTTTATCCAGCCGATGAACTCAAAAGTTTAAACGAATTGAATACATGCACAGCTGTTTTCTTATAGGGTCCAGAATATCAACCAACCAATTTGCAAAAGAAAAAAGAAATTGCATGGAGGATTTAATCATGAGCTGACATCAGTTAGAGAACCACTGGAAAACCTGGGAGTACTGGACAGCTGTTTCGTCCTAGTTTGGGACTCTTCAGCAGTACGCATTCACCGGGATTCGAACCCAGGACCTTCTGGTTACAAGGCGAGCTCGTAGACCGAGCTCGAATCCCGGTGGGTGCGTACTGCTGAAGAGTCCCAAACTAGGACGAAACAGCTGTCCAGTACTCCCGGGTTTTCCAGTGGTTCTCTAACTGATGTCAGCTCATGATTAAATCCTCCATGCAATCAAACAAAATCCCTACAAAACCAATACTTGAAAAAAAAAAGAAATTTTATATGAATGCCACTCTACAGTTGAAGAAAATGAATCCGTCGAAAACAGCCTCTCTGTTAAACTATGCATTTTGTTTTCATTATTATCCCGTTGGAGATTATTCATGAATAAATGTTATTATTATTATTTGATTTCACCACAAGTTTGCTATCGTTTTATAAATTATTTCTTATCAGGGTTTTTGTTGATTATTCACAAAAGTTTGGCCTTTCCATTTATTTTTGTTTGTTTCAATAAATGTGTTATGTTCCCAAGTGACCTTGACACCATACAACTAGTTCTAGTCTAAATTTCTAAATTCCTTCAGAATCAATCAATGAACTACAGGTAATTCGTTGGTCACTCACTTTCAAAAAAGTAAATTCTAGGTGAAAAAGTCACAGCCCTTCCATATTGTTTTGCTTATTAGATGCATCACACAGTGAAACAGTATTATGATTTACTGGATGACAAGGTTTTGAACACAATCTATTATTGTTCATAATCATATCAACTTTGATCTCACGACTTTGAAATTTTAGTTTTATAGTTTTCCTTGTCTTCTCCTTTTTGTCGTCGTTGGGGTAGTAGAATTTTCTAGATGTCCAGGTGGACAGCTGTTAAACCATTCCTATTACACGTATTCAGTTGATTTGATAAACAAAGCTTCTGCTATCAGTATCTCCTTCCACCCTGTGACATTAGATTTTAAAACTGTCATCCTATCCCGACATTCTATTGTACAGTTGTGTGTGATTGCATGTAGTGAGTGCTGTAGCTGAACTATTCTGTAGATTTCTTATCTTATTCGGGTCAACCAATCTAGATTTTGCTGCTAGGTTTTTATGCTCGGCTAGTCTGACTGAATGCCTCTATTCTACTAGTTTGACCTATGTATTTGACCTGACAATCATTCCAGCAGGGTAATAGATAAACCAAGGAAAATCTAAGACAGGAGGTGATACACATAAAAGAAGCCTTGAAACTTAATAATTACGCGGATAAATTAGTCAGGAAATATGTAGGGAAATGTAAAAATAAAATAAATAATGATATTAGTGATAGCGATAGTAATAGTAATATTAATGACGAAATGCAAGTCAAATGTGCGCCAGGCAACAATGAGGAATCTAAATCATCACTAGTAGTTCCATACAAGGAAGGAACCTCGGAAACCTTACGCAGAAATCTTAATAGGGCAGGAATAAAAGTGGCTGGCATTCAAACACACAAACTCAATTCGAAACAAGCTTTGTCGGCCGGAGGATCAATCCTGTGGAGCCTTTAAAAAATTGATGTGTGATATTTTCCTACAATCGTAATATATCAAATCTCAAAATCACCTCAACTATGCCGTTAAGCAGCTGTAGAGATTTAATAATTTCTCCAGTGGAACAAAAGTCCCATACAACAGAATTATCAAAGGAAAAGCAACCGTATAAAGTACCTGAGAATTAATCATAATACTTCCAGTAACTTGAGATCAATACTCTATTCACAAGAATCCCGCACCGAACAATGCAAGGTGAGAATGGAACTGGTTCGCCCAAACAAAATTACAGTCGTAAAATAACACGTCAAAATCATCACTCAACCGCAAAAAGAAGCAATAAAATTAGAGAATAAACAGGAACAACGATAAATAATACGGTTAGTAGTCAACAGGCAATATGCAAACATCAAGAGAATAATATACAGTCTAGAAGGGAAAAAAAGGATAGTAATTACAAAGTTAGCTGAAACATCCAAACCATATGTATTAACATGTGTTGAAGTTGGATCTTTCAAGAAGAAGTTTCCAATCCAAACAATTATTCCGTTACAAGCGTGGGGAAAGAATCACCTCAAGCTGTGTCATTTGCAAACTGTAAATTTGTCACAAATGCTTCAAACAGTTAAGACTACATAAGTGGACTGTTTGATATTCAGTTCATTCGCGAATCTTTGAAATCTTCTAATAGAGCGGAAAACCTGTGACATGACTGCAATATAAGCAGAAATAAATTAGCCTTAAAACATTATGCGTTTGTTGATATTGTAGCTCTACATGTTACATCAAATAAAGCTATCTAATATGGAATCACGTGCGTCAGTGGCACGGCGGTAGAATGCTCGCCAACCACGCATGTATTCCAGGGTTGGAACCCCAGCCATGGACGCACTCCTTTATCTCACTAAGCCAGTAATAAGACTGTTAAAGAGGGAAGGTTTGGCATGGGGCTAGCAACCTCATCCCGTAAAAATGAACGTCATTGCTATCGAAACTTCAAAAAAGGCTCTAGCTTGAAGTCCTATGTTCCGCTGGGAACGTAGAGGAATCAATAAATAAAATATATGGAATCAGATTGTATCACAGTGCCTAATTCTACACTTACATTGGGTCTGTGAAATGTTTTCAGTCACCTTGTGCAATAAATAGCAAAGAGTTATGAGTGACACCTGTGTTTATATTAATAAATATCGGATAACATGGTAGGCGATAATTCACTCTAACTATGATCAATTCCTTCATTTATCTACCTAGCATCGTCTCAACAACAGGCGGCAGCACAGATAAGGCTGAGAAAGCCATCCACGACAGGAAATTCCAAACAGACATTTATCAATGTGTAATAGAGGGTGACATAATTGATATAATCACTCAGAATTGGCTTTAGAAGTGAAAATTAAAACTTGTAAATTACGTGGTACTGAACGGGATAAAAATAGAAATTTGATAGTTAAAATTGGTCTTGAGTGAGAATAAAGGTATTTGAGTGTCAATTTAACAAGTGTGAAGTGGAGGTGAAAACATACAAAAGGAGCATATGAGAGTGATAATAGTGAATTAATTATTAAAGCAAAAGCAAACTAAAAGTAAAACTAAAAAAGCAAAGAAAAATCAAATTTTTTTACAGGAACCCATTAGTGAAGAGGTTATGACCAAGGTAGAATAAGAGAGTGGACAAACGTTTTCTGTATACAAAGTTCAGGGTTGTATTGATGAATTGCCAGCGCCTCCTCCATACACGAAAGCCGAAACATGATGCCCTTTGTACCATTTGACTTCACTTTGTAGATGATGTTGAAAGACTCTGGGGAAGCTACGTGACCTGAGATCACCGAATGTCCGAGAATTGAGCTAGTAATTGTCTTACATTGTCCCTTTGATAATCATGCCTGATAATGTTCAGAGATACGTTTGAAAAGCGTGCGCTTTGTACGGGTGGTTACACACGTGTAGGTGAATTTATAAACACATAGTAAGGTGGCCAAAAAGACATTTATCCCTCTGAAATCACTTTGCAAATCTTCTGCAATCAGCATAAAGAAAAAAAATTCAGATTTTCAACACCAATGTTAAGCCAATTCTTCTGTATGGGTCAGAAACTTGACGACTCACAAAACCCATTTCCAGCTGCAGACTTTTGCTAACAGCTGCTTTGCTCCATATTGAACATTAAACGGCCAGAAACGGTCAGCAACAGGAAACTCTCGAAACGAATCAGTCAAGAACCTCTTGCTCTACGAATATCCTGATGAAAATGCAGATGGGTAGAACACACGCTAAGAAAACCGTTGGATAGCATCATGCAGCAGGCCGTCACTCAGGTGGAACCGGAATGGGAAATGACGAGTTGTGTTTCGTGATTAAAATAGAGATCCTCTGAAAGGCTTATGAATATTACTGGAGCTAACTAAAAAGAAATTCTGCTGGAGCTGTATGTTCCACTCGAAACCTAATAGAATAATGATATTAATAACATTTACCGAGCCTCTCCCTAGATAAATGAAGTATCTGGTGACGTACATCAATAAGGACCATAAAACGACCGTATTGCTATGTTGCTTCTAGCACGAATGAATGGTAGTCTCTATTTTAGAACCAGACACTTTTCAAGGATGTAAGTGGTAGTAAACTTTTCGACTTTTATTCGGCTTATTTATTTGGTTTTTGTGGATGATTAACGTTCTGCTATTGTATGTAACTATAGAGCGAGGAGAATATACTCTGGAGAGTGACTAGAGGAAGAATTTACGAATCTCGAAAAGGTGCTGAAAAACAACGGTTATCCTCTAAGATTCATCAACAAATATGGAAGATGTGAAGGCTCAAATACCAAACAAATCACAGTTGAATAAAAGCCTGTCTTCATTCAACTAGATTCTAAAGGTGAAAACATTGCAGAAATGGTCAACAGAAGACTGAGAACGTCACTAGCCAGAGCCTATCCTGCAGCTAAGTTGGTTCCCGTCCATCGAACAACATGCTCTTTGGTGCAGTCATAAGTCGATAGATACAAATTTACGTGTATCTGCGGGAGCAGTTACATTGGGAGAACAGAAAGAAGGGCACACCTCCAATTTTCTGAACATGTGCCAAAAAGCCTACGTCTCAAGAGAACAAACTTTTATAGTAGCGCGATTACCAGACATCTCCTCGACACGGGTTATGAGGTGGAGATCGAGAAATCCTTCAAAATTATCAATAGACAAAGGAGCTCCATTCTCCTCAAGTTTGCCGAAGCAATTTCTATCAAACGTTTGAAACCAGATTTATGTGTTCAAAAAGACGCAGTTATTAGTCTTTCTTTGCCTTGGAAACTGGATATCTTTATTCTCTCATCTGATTACGTAATCTTTCGTTTTTAACCTCACCCTCTTTTATTATCTTTAATTTTGCTTGTCTCTTGTTTCTATGATTTGAGTTGAAGTCAGTTCATTGTTACCTAATTTATTAGTCACTCTGTATCTAACTCATATTTCGTCTTTATTACGTAACTCCTTCACCATTGTATGCATACATTTATTTTGTTTAAACTTGAACTTCCTGGGTAGAAACTATGTAAGCGTAATTTTCTGAGCACTGTTCACTGATTGTGGAACTTTCTGTCAACTGACAACATGTAAACTTTTCAAGTATGTTAAAACGTTTCCGTACGTAAACCTCATAATTTATTTAGGCTGTAAGCAGCTCAGCTGATGAGAAGCCAACGAAATAAGGATTGATGGTACCATGTTATTCTGCACAAATGACTGTTGTTCTCGCTTTTTTCAGTATATGACTTAGTTGCATATAAAGGATTTTCTTTGATCACCTTGTGGTGTAACCCAGTGCTATGACACCATTCCTTTTTAGAAGAATTGTATATCTCCAAATGAATAAGATGCTGTTCTGATTAAGTAAGGTGAATATCCATGCATCTGTAGCAGCTTAGTTGATTTTTCCGGAGTAGAATCTCTATCTCCATGCCTAAACTTCCCTCTTTTTCCAGTCTTAGGATTGGATAGTAAACTAGTTGAAGGGAATAGAGATGGGTCGGAATGCACTGAGCAGATGGTTGAGTGACATTGCGCGCCAGGCTATCGATGGAGTGGAGTTTAGTTTGGTCTTGAGGGTAGCATGAAGGAGATCGTAGAGCAGGAGATAAAAGATTACGGTGGACCATCGTGTCAGCTTTTCTTTTCCATATTTGTTGAATGATAGGTTCTTCGCTGCCCTACCCCACTATTGGAGTTCCTTGCAGCTAATTCTTTCCTGCCGACCGTCTGATCTTCATTGTCGAGCCAGTGAAGGTAACTGTTGGTGAAAGTCTGAAGCTTATTCGAAATACTTTTAGTGACACACTGAAGAAGCCCGAAACATATTTAGAAGAACTAACTTACTACATATTAGTGTTGGATCTGGTTCTGTATGCTGGATGCATCAAATTTCTATATTGATTTGAAATTAATAAAGCTGTTTTGGCCATTTTTTTGGCATTCTGTCTTGATATCCTCATCCGTAACGCTGGTTACTGAAACGATACTGCTCAGACAAGTGAAGGGGATGTTCCTCTTCAACATCCAGTGCAGGGGAACCTATTCATTTTCTCAGAGAGTTATCCTTGCAAATCGTTGACATGATGCTAAATAATCAGCACAGAAAGTATGGAACTGGAATTGGTTGAAGTGTTTAGGCCAACACCATGTAACCTAATGACTTTTTCCATTGTTTTCATGTACATTTGGTCACTGCAAATACTCACGTTTTTATCTAATACTGATATTTCATTCCGAGAGGTTGTTATGACTCAAAAACGGGGTAGCACAATATGAATAAGTGTATACAAAAAATTTACCTCAACTAGGTTAGTATATCCATTTTATGAACTTCGTATGCTTAAAATTTAAACGCGATTCAATAAAGTGCTTGGTTCACAGAGTAACAGGAATCTGCTCAAATAAATGCCTTAATGAAGAACTTAATATTATGCAACACTTATAGAGTGCGTCGATGGCACAGCGGTTACGACGCTCGCCGACCATGCACATGTTCCAGGGTTCGATCCCCGGCCACCGACGCACTCCTTTACCTCGCTAAGCCAGAAATAATTCTGGTAAAGAGGAAAGGTTGGTCATGAGACTAGCAACTCCATCCTGTAAAATTAAACACTGCTACAGGAACTTCAAGCCACTAGCTTCAGGCTCTATGTTCCATTGGAAACGTGAAGGAAAAAAACAGAGTGAGAGAAGTTCATCGACAAAAATATGAATATAAAGTCAAGACAAGCTAATGTACCAACAGTTCCCAAATAAGATCCTGTCCTTAAAACTTCAATTCCTGAATGATAATGTAACAGCAGAAAGCAAGACACGGAAGCCGAGGCATATTTCCAGTTGATGTAACTACCGTTTATATATACACAGTTTACATTCATCAACCAATCACTGAGCGTGTGATTTTGGCTTACATTAAACGACATGAAATAGAATGTTCAAATACACATATTATTCTGTTGTTAACGCGGTATTGAGCTGTGGGAATATGTAAGAATAATATTCCGCTGAAACACGTTGTCCGTATCACACCACCACAATAAAATCAATGAAATAATAACACAACGATTAAGGAATTAGATAAAAGGAGCATTCAGTGTCACTGAAATCAACTGTCTCTTCACAACCACTCCCAATGTACTTTTGGGAGTGATGAAGAAACTATGTAATTTTGCCTCTCCTATGTGTATCTATCACTTTAATTGTTCCGTATTGGGCATATGAATAGGTGTGTTTTTCAACAGATTTCCGAACACCATTCTGCGTGGCTAAACAAGGAACAGATAAGGTCCATTCGTAGATCCATTTTAACTCATCTTATAGATAGTGGACACTAAACTGATGTTAAAAACGGTTTCAGAATTGCATGTCATATTCTGAGTTCGTTTTATTCACATATAGCCTACCGAAAACCTTCATCAATAAAACTGCATATAATTTCTTCTGTTCTCTTTGTTTATATCTTTTAAAGTATGATCTCTAATAGAATTGTTTACTCTGGCAGGTATTTCAAACGTTTACAACCTTGTGATTCACAAGTTTTTGCCAAACATAAGAAAAAACATTATAGGATTTCATCATGAGCTGACATTGGTTACAGAACCATTGGAAAACCTGGGAATAGTGGACAGCTGTTTCGCCAAAGTTTGGGACTCTTCATCAGTAAGCATCCACCGGGGTTCGAAGAAGAATTCGTGACCAGTAGGGTGCAGAAGGTCGGGTGTGAGGACAAATACTTACCGAAGACATTGGCAAGGGGTCACTCTATGTCATGAATTGGCAGAAGTTCGAATTCATGGACTGGCCATTGGATCGGGTCCCGGTGGTTTAATGGTCTATGAGCTCGCCTTGTAACCAGAAGGTCCTGGGAGGGTATGTACTGCTTGAGAGTCCTAAACTAGGACGAAACAGCCTTCCAGCACTCGCTGCAGGTTTTACAATGGTTTTCTAACCAATGTCAGCTCATGGTGAAATCCTGTAATCAACCGAACCCCTAGAAACCAACACTTAAAAAAGCATTATCTTCGATGGTACCTTATCCTAAATACACGAGATGACCATCCCTGAATAGTGTCCTTCACTCACAAAGTGTATTCCTGAATCTTCTGTAACTGGCGCTCAGCCAATTGTCGTGTATTTGTCGAAGAAGAAAAAGAAGAGACATTAAAATGTATTGATTTGCGCTTCAGACCAGATAGAACTGTGTCACATGATCTACTATCGATTATTCTTTTATTTGAAGATCATGGACGAAAAGAAAATGCCATGCGATAAGTTCAGCTGAAAATTGTGTACATTACACAAATATTGTTACAGAATAAAGCTGTTCCTATTATTATTATTATTATTATTTTCATCATTCCAGATCATAATTCAAGTTACATAACTTCCTATTATTATTCAGGCTATTGGAATCCCCTGCTGAAAAGTACACTTGAATGGTCTCCTCTTTCTTATAATATATATATATATATATATATATATATATAAGAATACTAATAGCGACAGGTGAGATTCCGTTATTTATTTAGTCATAGTCGGCCAAATAGATACCTTTCATCTCAAGTAATTTTGATCGATGGCAATCAGCAGTGGAATCCAGGGTATATGCATTTCTTCCTGTTTAGAAATCATCATCTGCATGCACCTGTACTCCTTAGTGAGTGGTAGTGTTTTCCTCACAGTGGAACTCGAACTCAGTTCACACATCATTTAAAGCACCAAAGCTTTATTCACTAGACTGCTTGGACATTCAGAGCCACATCTTATGAGACGAGCATCGGTTGGTGTCTGCCAGCTATATTATCCAATTAAATTTCTTATTCAGGTGTTGGTTTGTAGGGATTTGATTTGTTACAGGATTTCGTCATGAGTTGACATTGGTTAGAGAACCATTGGAAAACCTGCAGCGAGTACTGGAAGGCTGTTTCGTCCTAGTTTGGGAATCTTTAGTAGTACGCACCCACCGGGATTCGAACCCAGGATCTCCTGGCTACAAGGCAAGCTCGTATACCATTAAGCCACTGGGACCCGATCCAATGGCCCATGAACTCTAACTTCTGCCAATTCACGACATAGCGCGACTTCTATCCAATATCTTCGGCCAGTATCTGTCCTCACACCATACCTGCTGCACCCTACTGGTCACGACTTCTTATGCCTTTAAATCAATATTTTATCATACATTTCCCCTATAGATACTTTTGGTTAATAGTGTGCCACTGAGGCATTCAATCATATAGAATTATTAGTGACTTATAATTTAGATACAGTTAGTTTAATGCGTTTTGATAGCCTTAGAAAAATGTATTACACCATCATCCTTTCTTTCTGTGTAATTCATTCTATGTGAGAAAAGCCCCCAGTTTTTTTTCATTAATGACATTCAAAGTTAACACGCGAAATAGGGGCCAATTCGTGTAGTGCTGTCATAAACATTTGTGGCTAAAAACTGTTTCCAAGTCCAAATGAAGAAATTCTTTTATAACTGCTTTAAGCAATATGTCTGGTGTGCATTCTTTTGGGAAGAGAATTGTCTGATTTCTGTCTTGCCTAATCAATAAATGCGTTTTGATAGAAACAACGTCTGACTGTGTCCTATTTTAATGCAGAATCGATCTTGTTGCAACAGCTTTAGCTGTGTAGAAAACATAAGCAAACTGTAGCTTCAGAATGCAGTATATAACCCTGAAGTCCATGTAAGCATCGATCCGATTTCCTGTATTTTACTAGACGTCACAGTATTTAAATAGTTATGCAACTGATTTTACCCTTTCTGAACCAAGCTAGTAAATGTTCTCGAATCTCTGGACGAACCTGCCTGATCTTACACTCCATATAACTTGAACCGCAAGAATATTTAAGTGTCTATGTACGATGAGGAGCGAAGATTAAGTAGAATGTAAATCACTTCTGGAGTGGACACTGAACGGTTATTGAAGATGGGACTGATATCCAGAGTAGAAAGTCCTCCTTTTCTCTGTGATTAGATGTTGCGATCGAATCTTCGTAAGAGTATCTCCCTTGAATTGCAGTCACAAAAATAATGATATTCAGATTGCAGGATTTGTGCAAATTCCGAAATAATTTCAACTAATAGAGTTTCCTCTCAAACAAACATAAGTGAGAAAAGTCACTGAAAATCAGGGGGCACTGAGCAACTGTTCGGTCCTCCTTTTTTGTCAGACTTCATTAGTTCTCACCCACAAAACCGCTAGGGATCGAACCAAGGACCTTAAAATAATGAGACAAAGCTTGTTGACTATTAACTGTTCAGTACTGCCTGATTTTCAATGTTCTCACCAACTGATGTTGTTTAGCAACGAAAACCTTCCAGTTACAAAACTGTTCACCTTCTCCGCCATTATTACCACTTCGTATTTGCGACTGTTATAAACTTTTCCGGGTATCTGTCTTCGTTTGGAATGTCCCGGATAATTTAGAGTCCTTTCTCTACACAGTCTTCAGAGTGATCTGACCTTACCATAAATGTTGAACATCTGCTCATATTAAGCTCATATCTCATTGATACAATGTTAAGGAAGCATTTATATTTAGCTATCGTCTCTTATTTTCTAATACAGATATTATTATTTCCTTTAATTACTAGAGGAACATAGGGCTTCAGTCACACTTCTCCATTGCCTTCGGTTCTCTGCTAGAGTTTTCACCTGACTCCAAGTCTGCCCACACGCTTTCATCTCCTCTTCACATGACCTCCTCCAAGTCACCCTTGCACTGACGACCAACTCTCCGCTTCTCTTTCAGGTTCCATTCGACCAATGGCTTGTCTAGTGATGTCACTTGATGGTTTCCTCAGAGTATGACCAGCCAATCCATCTCCATTTCTTCCTGCTATTTGTTGCACAACCGGTACCTGCGTGGTTGGTTCGTTGTTTGGCAGAGATCCCTCCCTGTTGCTGATCTTTTCTGGCCGGCCATCTGATCTTGCGTTTTGAGCGAAGACAGCTGTTAGTGAAGGTCTGTAATTTGTTTGAGATGCTCTTTATGACTCGGCAAGTCTCTGATCCGTATAGTGAGTAGCACTGACTGACTTCACATTGGAGTTGAAAATCTGGATCTTATTTTTCATGCTGAGTGCTGTTTACTTATCTCCACACAGACTTGAGAGTAATGAAAGCTTGTCTTGCTTTCCTGATCCTTGCTTTGATATCCTCGTCAGTCCCGCCTGTAGTTGGAACGATGCTTTCCAGCTAGGTAGGTAGGTAGGTAGGTAGGTAAAGGAGGTTGTTTCTCTCAGGCTCCTCCCATTTATGCTGATTGTAAAGATTAAACAACTGGAATTCAATAATTAACTTAAGTAAACTCATTAGAACAGAATTTCATGTTTAGTAGGTATAATGAAGGAGGATGGAATAGTTGAGCCGGTTTCAACTTATTTGTAATTAGAGTTCTTCTATTTCTGCCAGCATCATTATTAGTTTGTAGTTGAATGAAAGAAGTAGGCATCAGTGTTTAATATTTATAATTTTCAAGTGTTGGTTTTCAGGGATTTGATTGGTTACCGGTTTGATCACGAGTTGATATCAGTTAGAAAGCTATTGTAATTATCAGCAGAGAGTACTGGATAGCTGTTTCGTTCTTGTTTAGGACTCTTCAATAGCAAGCTATCTCCGTACTTCGAAACCAGATCCTCCTGATCATTTGCCTAACCCGTAAACCATTCAACCAGTGAGACTCGATCAGTCACCTCTCAAATTCCTGCTCCCACAAATTCGCGGTGTATAGCTCAACCGCCAATCAATGATAGAGGCGTGTAACTGTCCTATACCGACACTCAAAAATTGATCTGACGCTCACTAGTGACTGCGACTGGGATTTATTGGGATGAAGTGGCCAGAGAGGTTCGCCCAGTCAGATGAGAGGACAATTACTCGCCGATCACACTGACTAGCTGTTGCGCTATATATATATAACAATTCCAGCAGTGGTGTGGGCACGGGTAGTAATTTTGCTCGAAATATTACCAATAACAAAACTTACCATTTTGTGTAAACTATTGAAATATAATTATACTTTGTTATAAGTTAACAGCTATATGTCTTATTATTTATCGTTAATTCAGTCTTCATTTTCCCTTTGATGGATGAATGGACCGAAATGTGTGGTCTGTATCGTCATGTCAGCTTCTAGTATGGACGCTTCAACGACGTTTGAGGATTAATATGAAATAATTTAGTGGATGATGACTAACTGTGGAATCTAGGATAACAGGTCGAAGGTGAGAACAGTTACTCCCGAAGAAGACATTACAAAGTGGTTGCGCTATGTTGTGAATTGGTAGAAGTTAGAATTCATGGACTGACTGGCCATTGTATTGGGTCCCAGTGGCTGCTGAATAGTCCACGAGCTAGCTCGCCTTGTAATCAGAAGTTCATAGGTTCGAACCCTGTTGTTGGGTGCGTACTGTTGATAAGTCTCAAACCGGGACAAAACAACTGTCCAGTACTTGCTGTAGGTTTTCCAATGGTTCTCTAACTGATGTCAGCTCATGAGGAAAACATCCAACAGTCAGACAAAATCCTTACAAAACCAATACTTGGTAATCATAATATTAAGAAGAAAAATAGGAAGAAGAACCAACGCTCATTGCATAGGAGATATCTCTTAGTACCTAAGTGGTTTGAAACGATAACTCCTGGGTATGAGTGATAGTAGGGAGTATACCATCACTCATTCAGGAATGCAGGTACATCCAGATGACGAGTCCCAAATAGGATTTCCTGATAGATCCCATTGATGGCCATCATCCACCAAAATACTTAAATATTATCAGTGAGAAATTAATTGATTTACACACAGCATTAATCACACATAATTAATTGAACGAATCAACTTTCTTTTATGCACCTCAGTGTGTAATTTGGAGGGAATGTGAAAAATAACACAAAAATACAATAATAATAATAATAATTGCACAATACACAAAATCACGTTGATATAAGGCATAAAACTTCATGCTGTCAGACTGTGTAAAAGTTCTATGCTAATTTTTTTTATTTATTATTCTTCCTCTCTTTTTCTGACAAACACAAATGGTGAAATCTCAACATCAATAGAATTATCAAGCATGTATGATGACAAAAATGTGTTTACAAACACGTATACAAATGTATATGCAGCATTGTATGTATATAGTGGAATCTGACCTTAATCAAAATCGATTAATGCGTGGGTGCAAAATAAATTGATATACTTTATATACTATACTAGATAAGGGAGGCTATAAGTGTAGTTTTCTACATAACTTATATATGTGTATACATAGAGAAAAATTAAAAATTTCTATAGCAAAACATTCCAGAGGAGAAATGGAGTGTTATAGCTAATTACTTAAAAACAATAAGTGTGTAGGTAGAGAGATAGAGATAAATAGATAGATAGATGGATATATGCGCATAGGTGTTTTGTAGTTCACATTTTTGTGTACATTTTTCTATTTATGATCGTATAAAATAATACACTGACTGGTATATGAAGCATTATTTGCTGAACCAGTGGGAACACTCTCATAGATTTGTACTCATCTATTGCATTGTCCCCTTTTTCTAATTACGAAACTAAATTTTCAAGTATTGGTTTTGTAGGGATTTTGTTTGATTGCATGGAAGATTTAATCATGAGCTGACATCAGTTAGAGAACCACTGGAAAACTTGGGAGTATTGGACAGCTGTTTCGTCCTATGATTATGAGACTCTTCAGCAATGAAACTAAATTATTTTGTTTAACAAGGTTTACAGGATCACTTCTCTTGCGCGTATTTTCATTCAGTTGATTCCATAAATAAATCTCCCACTATCAATGTCGCCCTCTACCCACCCTGTTACATCAGGATTTAAGACCATCATCTTATCCCATCCTATTGTGTGCTTGTGTGTAATTGCACGTAGTGCTAAGGCTGAACTACTCCACAGATTTCTTTTCTTATTCGGGTCAACTAATGTAGATTTTGTTAGGTCTCTGTACTCGGCTAGTCTGACTGACCCTATCCTACTACTTTGATCTATGTATTTGACCTGGAAGTCATTGCAGCAGACTGTTAGATAAACTAAAAATGTTCTGTTTAATGGGCTCCATAGGATGCTTTAACCAACAAGGTTTGTTTCGTTTCTAATTGAGTTTGTGGGTTTGACTGGCATTTCTATTGTTGCACTGTTAAGAATTCTTCATAAGGTGGTTTCTGAGATTCCATCTTTGTATGGAAGCCCTACGGATGATTTAAACTCCTTATTGTTGATGTTGTCATTATCCTGTGCTTGTTTCACATGCATGTCGTCATTAATATTATTATTATTATTATTATTGTCATCACTATCACTACTATCATTATTTATTTTCTTTTTCTTTTTACATTTCCCTACATACTTTCTGACTAATTTATCAGGGTAACTATTAAGTTTCAAAGCCTCTCTTATATGCCTCACTTCCTGTCTTAGATTGTGTGGGTTCCCAGTAAACACTAGTGTTTAACTTCCTATCTTCTTTCTTTTTTGTGCTACAATCCAACGTTGGAAACTCCATTTCACGATTTTCCAATTCGTTAGTGAATTGAATCACCTCTAACTTTAAGCTGATTTATTCAGAAAAGAGAATGGAAGCTAGCTTCCAGGTTGCGTAGTTATTAATGATATGAATATGAACAATGATAAATTGTTTACAGGATTGCATCATGAGCTGACATCAGTTAGAGAACCATTGGAAAACCTGCGACGAGCATTGGACAGCTGTTTCGTCCCGGTTCGAGACTTCTCATCAGTATGTACCACCAGGTTTCAAACCGAGGACCTTTTCGTTACAAGACAGCTAGCTCGTAGACCATTCAGCAGCCACTAGGACCATACCAGATCCCATGGCCCAATGAATGAAACAGCTGTTCAGTACTCCCTGCAGGTTTTCCAATGCTTCTCTAACTGATGTCAGCTCATGATGAAATCCTGTAACCGGTCAATCAAGTCTCTGCAAACCTATAGTTGAATAATAAATTGTGTTCGGAACGTGATCCAGTGAATAGTGGCATTTCAGTGAGTGGTGACATATCAAATAAACAAATTAATATCAAAATTGCAATGCCCAATGGCTTTTTAATCTGCAAACACGAAACCATGTGGTCTTTGCCTGTTTCCGAAATTTCAATTCCAGAGATAAGACGTTTACTGAACTGGGAAGCATTGAGTTATATGAATTTAAATTCACTATTAGTCCATAATGGAATGACAGTTGTAGATTATATTTTGTCAGTAAGGGTACAGCATATTAATAAATAATAATAATTTTTTTGCTTTATTCCAAAAACAGTACTAATGATACAGCAAGGAATTTTCAGCATTCAGTACAATATTGCATCTAATTTACTCAAAAACGACAAAAAAATTTAAAAATACACATTACATAACAGTAACAAAACGATTTTTATAGCAGCTACATAGCAAAATACTGTATGCCATACGGAGCAAAATATGCATAAAGTACAAAATTGTAGTAATAATAGTAATACCAACTAAAAATAAAATAGCAGAGTAACAATTAAACGATAGAAAGTGTGACACCATAAAATACAGAAAGATGAACGATGAAAGGGTCGATTCAGCTTTCTAATTACATAGTAACTTGTAAGTTTCACGTCTAACAGAGTCTTCGTCACATAAAGTACGCGCTAAATAGGGTATTGTAGAATTTCTATACTTAGTGGTACGAGCATATAACTTCTTATATTGACTTCTCGTCCTACCTGATGAGATACAAGGGGATAGTTGTGAATAAAGGGGGTGCAGAGGGTCTGACAGTATGGCCTTTGCTCACTTTGTACAGGAATTTATGTGTCTCTCGACTATAGTATTGGTAAGCTCACGCAGCGGCATACCACAAGCTCTACTCACAGCATTTAATACTCTTCGTAATATGATATAATCTTTTTTGAGAAGCCCAGGAAAGATTAATGGAGAGCAATAGAGTACAATAGGTAAAATACAGGAGTTTAAAAATTGCAAAACTAAAGGTTGGTTGATACCTGATTGTCTTAACATTTGAATGTATAAGGTAAGACGAAACATTTTCTTAGAGATAGATAAGATATGGGATGATCATGAAAGGTCAGAGGAAAGAACTAATCCAAGGTATTTAATGCTTGATTTGGTTTCAATTTCTGTGCCATCTATGCTACAGGGATCATGCGAGCTAACTAGTTCAAGTAAGTCACGTCGATGCTTGAAAGTAAAGTCAAGTGCCTGGAATTCATGTTCTCATAAGGTTGGTGAATGAATTATAGATGTTTTTATCTGCCCTATAAATATGAGGAGTCTTTCAGATAACTGCGATTTTAATAATGAAATATTATTAAGACAGTTGCAGTGAAGAAAATTTTCTTCTCGACGAAATCATCAAATGGGATGTACATTCATGTATTTATAACAAATGGGTAGCAAAGTTCCAGAATAATCTCCGTTCAAGGGTCAAATTAATAAAATTACAACTAGGAATTAAAATGCCTCCGCAAATCTCTGAGGAAGACATATTTTGCCACATACTTCTCCGGCAAGAGAATGTTCAGCCAGAACGCGAAAGACAAGCTGTCGCATTCGGCCACCTCAACGTGCATATACAAGTTTACTTGCTGATGCGGAGCTGAGTACATTGGCTGTACCATGCATCAACATGGAAAACGCTCTCACGAACACTGTCCAGCCTATCTAGTAAAAGAAGAACGAAAACTTGGCATATAGTTCAGTGATAGAACATCTGGTCAATTCACGACATTCAGCGCCATTAGAAAAATCCTTCAAAATAATATACAAGATTCGATCAAACCTATCAAACGGAGTAAACTTAAGACATTTGGGCAAAGCCAAGCTGCTAGATATCCAAAAGCTCAAACCCATGCTATCTATCCAAAAGAAACACGTCCAACCCTTCTCCCTGACATGGCCATCATAAACAGGTAATTAATATAATAGTGACTTTCCCATCGCTTTCTCTTTCTTATCCAAACTTCATGTTTATTCTTGAGTTTCTCCTAATGCTTATTTACACTAGCATATTTTCAAATCCAAAATTTCTGTTTATTTTATCATTTTATACACATTTTCTACACATTCATTCCCTAACTGCATAAACAATTATTCGTCACACTAGTTATGATCCTAATAGACTTTGTTATCCAAACATCCTGTCTTTCTATTTTTGTTATTTCTACATTTCCAACACCCAATTGCACAATATGTCAATCTTCTCAGTGATAATGATGCTATCCATCGCCCTGTTTATTATGGTATTTTAATTCCTAATTGTAGTTTCATTATCCTGACTTTTGAACGGGAATTATTCTGGAACTTCGCTACCCATTTATTATAAATGCACGAATGTACAGCCTAGATGATGACTTCATCGAAAAGAAATTTTTCTCCACTGCAACCATCTTTTTGATAATTGCTATGATCCAATGTTTATATTCCGTGAAGGAAATATTGCTCAATAGACAATGTAACTGGTGAATTATTACACAAAATGAGTAAAAAGTCGAATTCAGAATTCATCAATTATTTTACAGTTTTCCAAATTAATTCGCAATTTCAACAGTCTGTGTTGATTGTTTCACTAAAGTTTCTTTTGGAAACCATGATTATTCAAATCAAAGTGTGCGTGTGTGTGTGGTCACCATGATGCCATAAACGGCAATCAGGAAGCCAAGCGTAACTTTTCAATTCTGTGTACTATTGATTCAATGAGATGAGTAGTATTTATCTAGCACACGTATCAATTAATAGTACTTTCCTAGTGACATTGGAGCTAGCTAAACACTGGATGGTTGTTTCGCCTGCATACAAATACTCATGTCAATAGATCAGTAGCCTTCTCGATTACCATTTACGGTATTATCACATACTGTGATCTAAATGATTTCACTTTTCAAAGGAAAGTGTGATGAAATTTCACCTCGAGTTGTGTAAATTGCAAATCGAGAATTTTTAGACTGCTAATATGCCGGCCGTACCCAGGTTCGCCTTCCAAACGTATCACCCAACACTGACCAACATGGTTTTACAAAGGAGAAAAACGATGTCCCAGCAGCTCCATCTTAGAACATCTGATGGATTTCGAACACCAAGCTACACCCCAAACAAACTTCAAAGTCGTCTACAGAATACAAAGTAGTCTTCCTAAAGGTGTACGAATCAAACTTCTTCAAACTACAGAAGCATTGACAATTCACTTGCTAAGCTCTGAAGTCTGCATACAGAAGAAGTTCGTTCAATCACTACACTTACAATGGACGTAATCTATTTTATTGCCCGACAAGTAAATTCTACCTAATCGTTTTTTCTGTCTCTTCATTAGTATTATTTTGCCTTCTGAATTGTAATGTTTTACATTTTCGACTTTCCTGTTCTCTGCCCCGACCCGATTTAATTTCTACACCTCACCATCACTGTTACTGACTTGACCAACGCTCAATTTTCAGTCATTTATTTTACGTCATCCAGTTTATTTGCTCAACTTTAGTCCCAATTTAAATGGCATTATTCTCTTTCCCACCTCTACTCGGTTTGTACCTGCAATTACCTCTTTTGCTGTCCTGACCTAAGTTGAAACATTTTATTCAATTATATTACATCATCTAACTTACTAACTCAATCTTACTTTAGTTGCTGTCTAATTAACCTTGTTTCTATATTAGATCATTCTCGTATTACCTGATCAATTGTCTAAATTTGACAAACCTCATGTACACACTCAAATAATTATATAAAAATGCCATTGTACAGCTATGTGAATGAATTTGCCAGCGAAAAGAGTCTCATCTCTGAATGCCTTCTCTTTTAATATGATTTCACCGATATCATCGATTCGCACAAGGAACTCGCCGCAAAACCAAGGCGTTGTTCGAACTGATTCAGCTGTCTAACCTAAGTCACTTTGAGTGCATCACTGATGATCGCTGCGTAAAACGAGTGGAACTGTCATCCTGTGTTTACATCACTTCGACAATCTGACTAGCAAACATTACTGGTTATTGTGAGAGGTAAGCGACTAGTCACCTCAACTAATTAGGTTGATTATGCTGCTGTGTTACACATACTCAAGCAGTCATCTAACGTCACTAAATGATGACTGAACAACACTCAGATAAGCTAGTCTCGATGTAACCAGATATATCATCAATTCACTTATTCAAACTTCTACTCAATCTTTCTCTCTCTATGCGTGTCTTCTTCAAGATTGAACCACTATTTGGCTACAAATATGTTATGAACATGACGTCAGAGTATGCACACGTGTATAACTATGCTTTTTTTAAAATTCATTCTGGCAAAACATGATTGAACATTGAATAAGAAGTCAGTTTTTTGTTGTTTTTTCTTTTGACGTTGTTATCTGATCTTTCAGTTTACAGTTGACGTTTTACTGTAATTACGTGTGGTTTCATGTGTTTTTGGAGGTGTGGGGGCGTACACATGTCAAATGCTTTCGTCATAATTATATATACACATACATATTTCTGTGTATAAAAATAATAATAGTGAACTTACATATTAAAAGAGAGGAGAAAAATTATAGTAAGCAATTTACTCTGGCCATGGTAGGGCCAGAGAATGTATGTATCGTTTTTGTGTGCACAGGTGCGGTTTTAGGTCTCGAATAGCTAATGCCTCAGCTATGTACAGATGTCATCCTTTTGTGCGATATTGAGGGTGCTCGATGTCCGGAGATGACAAGATGTTCGAGGATTGAGCTGTTGCTATTCCTCTTTTCTCCTCTGGCTGGCTAACCAAGCTGGACAGTGTTCCAGGATACGTTTGTGGACTTGACGTTGCGTACGGCCGATAAACTTTGCTTCACACGAGCAAGTGAATTGATAAATACACATTGAAGTGGCCAAAGGTAGTATCTTGTCCTTAACGTTAGACTGGATTAAATGTCTGCAGGAGAATGTTATACGTAGAGTGGCTGTTGGGAATGTTTTCTTCAGACTTTTTCAAAGGCGGTTTCTGAGAATTACTGCTGCAATGTCACCTTTGAATTCTAGGTTCATGAAGAGACTCTTCTTAGGAACCGTTGTGATATATGACACCGGAGGCTTCTCCCTCATGTTTTTGTCGATGAATCTTGGCGGATACCCATTCTCTAGTAGGGTTTCACGCAATAAATTTAATTCTTTCTCTACCGTGTCTTCCAAGCAGATTTTTCTAATCCTTGAGCACAATGTACGTACTAAGTTTCTCTTTCGGATCAGTGGAATAAAGCTCTGGAAGTTGATAAACTGTCCAGTCCATATTGGCTTACGGTATATCGATCTTTGGATCGTACAGTCGTGTTTTCTGGTGATTAGTACATCGAGGAATGGAAATGAGTTGTTTGATTCGCGTTCTTAGGTGAATCTTATTGATGGATGCGCTGCGTTGAAGGTTTTGAGGAGAGAATCTAAATCACATTTTTCATCACAGATTATAAACGTATCGTCTATGTATCTCTTGTATAAGTGCAGTTTACTTATCAAGGGATCAAGGGTGTTGTTTTGAAGACTCGTATTTCCTGTATTTCCTGCAAAAATCACTTCATTTGAACTAATTTCTCAGTTTTTTAAAGATAACAAACTGAACGATAAACTGATAGAACTCATAATCAACTTTGTAGTTCTATTTTACAGTGTGAGAGAGAGAGACGGTGAGAAGATAGCAAACCACAAAATAAATACATTCAAAGTATGATATACTTTTATTGATAGCATTGAGTATTTAACAGTTCAGTGTTTCATGGTTGACATATATATATATATATATATATATATATATATATATATATATACACATATATATATACATAAGTTTTCGATTATTTGTAGAATAATCAATACTTGAGTGCACCTAATCACAAAGTGTGTGTGTGTGTGCGTGTATGTGAGTGACAAAGATTATTACAAAGTTGACAGAGTTTTTAATAATCAGTCTGTCTTAGCATCATTTTCAAAAATCAATTAATTTAAAAAAATAACTGTCAAATCTGACTAAACGATTCGTATATGCGTAGTTGTTCACAACTCATAGCGACCAGTGTGGCACTGGCTAGCCATATCGAGTTGATCAAGACACCGTATGGCTGTTTCCACACGCTGGAGGTCGAGTTCATCATAGGGTGTACTCATTTTTGATATAGGCGGCATTCAATGACTGATCTTAACCAGTCAGTTTTATTATTATTGTTGTTCCTTTGGGTTCTTAGTGGAAC
Organism: Trichobilharzia regenti; assembly: GCA_944472135.2. Classification (NCBI taxonomy): domain Eukaryota; kingdom Metazoa; phylum Platyhelminthes; class Trematoda; order Strigeidida; family Schistosomatidae; genus Trichobilharzia; species Trichobilharzia regenti. The sequence continues at coordinate 22,426,873 of OX235262.1, read as the reverse complement.
ATAGGGCTTCAAATGCACGTTTCCACTTGCTTCTGTCTTCCTTCTGCTGTACTTTTCAACTGCATCCATGTTAGTCCATACTGTTTCAACTCCTCTTCACATGATCTACTCCATGTCACCCTCGCAATAACGTCCCACTCGCCGATTGCTCCCCTTTCGGGTTACACTCGACCAATGGCCTGACGCACGCGCGATGTCACCCAGTGGCCTTCTTCTCAGTAAGTGTCCAATCCATCTCCACTTTCTCCCGCATATTTGTTGGTTGGTGATTGCTTCTTGTTTTGTTTGTTCCTATAGTTTCTTGTTGGTGATTCTTTCCGGCCCGGTCATCTGATCTTCAGTATAGACCGAAGACAGTTAGTTGTTGATAAAGGTCTCGTCTTCAATAGACTGTTGGAAATATTCTTTGTGACCTGATCCGATCCGTATAGAAGAACTGACTGACTTGACGTTGTTTGTATTGAAAATCCGACCGAATTTTCCTGTTGATGCTGGCTGAGTGACGAAGATTTCCAGACTGGTTTCAGGTTGATGAATGTGTGTTTCTCGCCTTCCCGATTCTCGCTCGATTTGACATCCTCGTCCGTTCCTTCTTTCCTGTAGTTGATGGTGATTGGCGCTGGATGTAGCTGCGGTTGTTGATGTTGTTGGTTGGTTATTTTCATAACCTCTGTCTTGTCTATGTTCACTTGGAGTCCTGTCTTTGCTGCTTCTTCGACCAGTTTGTCGGTTTTCGCTTGTAAGTCTTCGATTTTGTGTGACATCAAACATAAATCATCCACGCGCGAAATCCAGGTCTTCTAGGTTCTTCACGTCGGTCGGTCCAGGATATCCCTGTCTTCTCGTTTCCCACTGTCTGACGCATAATCCAGTCAGTCCACCACAATTAGGAATATCATTGGTGATAATAAGCACCCTTGTCTGACTCCTGTGTTTACTCCAAACGCCTCGCTGAGTTTTCCGTTGTGGATCACTTGACATGTGCCGTTGTCGTACAGCTGTTGAATAAGGTTGATGAATATTTGGGGTACGCCGTAGTACTCGAGTAATTTCCAAATTACTTCACAATCAACGCTGTCGAAGGCCTTCTCAAAGTCTATAAAGTTGAGGTAGAGGTTTGATTGCCATTCCATGCTTTGTTCTGTGATGATGATGCGTAGAGTTGCAATTTGGTCAGTACATGATTTGCCTTTCCTGAATCCAGCTTGTTCTGGTCGGAGTTCTGTCTCCAGTGCGTCCTTTAATCTCTCCAGGATGATGCGACTCAGGATTTTACTTGGCGTCGACAGGAGCATGATTCCTCGCCAGTTCTTGCAGAGTGAGGCTAAGTCGCCCTTCTTTGGTAGTTTCACGAGGTAACCTTTCCTCCAGTCAGTAGGCACCTTTCCCTCCTTCCAGACCTTTTGCAATAATGGAGTCAGCATGTCTGCTGTCGTCTCTGGGTCTGCTTTCAGTGCTTCAGGGGGTATTCCATCTGGTCCGGCTGCTTTTCCAGCTTTCAGAAGCTTGATTGCGTTCAAGACTTCAGCTCTCGTTGGAGGATTGGTGTCAACTTGCAGTTGTGTGCGCGCTGTTGTTGGTATTTCTGGACGGGTTGCAGGTGATGGTCGGTTCAAGAGTCCTTTGAAGTGATCCGCCCATTGTTTAATCTGTTTTTCTTCCTTGGTAATTGGGTTCCCTTGGCTGTCTTTTATAGGTTTCGCTTGTGTTGATCTCTTCCCGGATAGAGATTTGGTTATCTGATATAGTGTCCTCAGGTCCCTTTTGCCTGCTGCCTTCTCAGCTTCAGTGGCGAGGTTGTCGTAGAATCGTCTTTTGTCCTTCCTAGCACTCTTCTTCACTTCTTTGTCCAGTGCTTTGTAAGTTGAGCTCAGCGTCTCCTTCTCCTGTCCGTCCTTGCATTGAATCATTTTCTCTTTCACCATTCTCCTCTCTTCTATTAATTTCCAAGTGTCCGTTGAGAGCCATTCCTTGTCTTGTCTCTTCTTTCTTCCTAGAACCGTTGAACACGTTTCGTTGAGAATCGCCTTCAGAGACTTCCAATGTTCTTCCACGCATGATTCTTCAGTGATGTCGCGTAGTGTTTCCTGCTTTGCTCTGACAGTTGCAGTGAAAGTGTCTTTTGTGGTTGTGTCCTTCAGTTTTGAGTGTTGAACTTGCATTGTGGCCTATCCCCAGCTATCCTCGAGGCTTTTAGTTTCACCTTGAAAGTCCCTTGTACTAGATAGTGGTCTGAACCCACATCTGCTCCTCTCCTTGACCTTGTGTCCAGTAGGCTCCGTCTCCACTTTCTTGAAATTGAGATGAAGTCTATTTGATTCTTGGTGTTTCCATCTGGTGAAATCCATGTCGTCTTGTGTATATCCTTGTGTTTGAACACACTGCCACCAATCACCAAATCATTGAAGGCGCAGAAGTCTGAGAAGAGTTCACCATTGTCGTTCATTTCGCCGAGGGCCTCACGACCCATGGTGAGTTCTCTTCCTGTGTTGTCTCCTCCCAGCTTCGCATTCATGTCGCCCATCAGGATTTTGATATCGCCATTTGGGACGTTGTCCATTATTGCTTGTAGTTGTCTGTAGAACGCCTCCTTCTTCTCTTGTTCTGAGACGTTTGTAGGCGCATAGCATTGAATGACTGTAACTTTCCTTCCTTTTGAGTTGAACCTGGCTGTCATTATCCTGGAGGAGATTGGTTCCCACTGCATGAGAGCTTTGGTTGCTGTTGGTGACATCATGATGGCCACTCCCTCGGTGTGCTCGTGGTTGTCCTCTGGGTGGCCGGAATAGATTACTGTCTCTCCAGTAGGTAGTTGGCACCTTCCAGTTCCGTTCCATCTGCTTTCGCAGATTCCCAACACTTCTATTCTGTACCTTCTCATTTCAGCGGCTATCTGGGCAGCCTTTCCAGTTTCGTACATTGTGCGAACATTCCAGGTACCCATCCTTACTTTTGCTTTCATCGAAAGAAGGCACATCGGCTGACTGGCTTCCCGAAGGCTTTCACCAGCCTGCGTCATTTCACTTCCCCGATTCCAGCGAAAAGTAAGGCTATTGCTTATGTTTTTAGAATTTTTAATATATTTATTCGTTGAAGTTTCTGTAGCGATTTGGTTGTTTTACAGGGGTGGAGTTGCTAGCACCACGCCCCAACCCTCCCTCTTTACCCGGGCTTGGGACCGGCTAGAAAACTAGTAAGCTAGTAGCCTAGCAAGCTAGTAATCTGGCGAGGTTTAGAAGTGGTTAGAATAAATTAATTTTACAAGGATAACACGTAATTAGAGATGAAGTGGTCAGAAAAAATGAGACTAAAATAATTTGGACAATTATAATTTTTATAATTTTTAAATGGTTAGGAGGGAGGGGGCGAAGTAGTCCGGTTTATACATTCATGTAACGATGGCTACGGTAAGGAAAGTGGCTGTACACATTTCTTCTGAACACACATGTTTGGCTGGCTTCTTCAGGTGGATTCCTATTGCTTTAGCTGTCTGTAGAAGACGAACTCGTAGAGCAAAGTTAAGATTAATAAGAATGCTATAGATAATTTTAAATGCAGTATTGACGTCAACCTTAAGCTGACCATCTACAAACTGGGCTAAAATAGAGCTACAAATAGATCTTGTTTGTCTCTTGCCTTACCATGTTGGATGATGTTCGGAAATACGATGACGATGAACCTGCCTAATTGTATGCCCAATGTAGCTGGCTGAACAGCTGCAGTCAAACTGGTAGATACACGTATAAGAGGAGGCAAATTTAGGTAGTTTATCCTTATTTCTCGAAAGTAGAATATGGGTGGTTGTGAAGAGACAACGAACCTCTGCTGGATGATAAGCTCTTTTAACTGCATTCTTCAGGCACTGTGTCATTGTTTCGCTGATGTCGTCGATGTTTCGGTTGATCTGTGTTCATGAATTTGTATTTTTATCTTTCCTAATTTTTGTGACATTCAGCTTATTTTATGTTGGCGCTATTGAACTGTAATCTATCAACATTATTGATTCGATGTTATTTAAACAACATGAATGTTGTTCATAGGACTAATTCATTCACTATAATGTGTATATATCACTGTAGAACCTGATGATGAAGGGATTATCGAAAATAGTATTCTTTGTCCAGTAACCATTCTTTTGAAAATTTTAATAGGCATTTTTTGATCACTTCAGTTATTTCTATGGGTTGTTTTTAGCAAGTGTCTTGGGAGACCATCTTTTATTTAATTATGGAGTGGACGTATTCAGGAAAGACTTCGTTTCACAGAACCTTTGTTTCACCGTAGTAGAGTAGGTGAACGAAGCTTAGATGAAAATCCAACTTGAGGGGGTACTTGAAGATGAGAGACACGAGTTTTTGTTGATTAACCTTCTGTTTCCTATGCTGCATATATCTGATATTTAAAACTTTTACTTATTTAAAAGAAACTAAATTGTACTACTTATAAGTAAGATGAATTATATTATTGGTATTGTCAGATTCAAAGGACCGATTAGTGAATAAAGAATATTCGTTAATATTTCCATAAGTGCCTCTTTATCACGCTCTACAGATAATAAATCCATAATAATGACAACTGAAGAAATATATGTGTAAAACTTAGCCACTATGGAAGTAAGTAATTCCATATTAGTTTGTTTATTAGATATATCACACAGTGAAACAGTAGTATTTACTGAATGATAGGGTTACATAACACAATTTATTGTGGTTCATAATCATATCAATTGTAATCACACGACTTTGAAACTTGAGTTTTATAGTTTTCTTTATTCTCTCTTATTTGTCATAGGTATAGTGGAATTTTCCAGATGTCTGGAAATCATTCGTATTGCATGTATCTGCAGTTGATTCGATAAACAAAGCTTCCGTTGTCAATCTCTCCCACCACCTAGCTGTTACATTAGATTTTAAAACTGTCATCCTATCCCATCTGTCCTATTGTATGGTTGTGTGGGATTGTATGTAATGAATACTACAGCTGAACTATTCTCTAGATTTCTTATCTTATTCAGGTCAACCAATCTAGATTTTGCTGCTAGGTTTTTATGTTCGACTAGTTTGACTGCCCCTGTTCTACTACTTTGACCTATGTATTTGATCTGACAATCATTCCAGGCGGAGTATTAGATAAACTAAGTTGTTTTGTTTAATGTGCTGTTCCACAGGATCATTTAAGCGACAAAGCTTGTTTCTAATTGAGTTTGTGGGTGGTTCGAATGGCTGTCACTTTTATTCCTACCTTGTTAAGAATTCTGTGTAAGGTGGTTTCCGAGGTTCCTTCCTTGTATGGAATTACTGCTGATGATTTAGATTCCTTATTGTTGATGTCGTCATCTATATTATTATTATTGTTATCGTTATTATTATTTTCACTATCGCTACTATCATTATTTATTTTATTTTTACATTTCCTTACATAATTCCTGACTAATTTATTCGGATAATTATTAAGTTTCAAGGCTTCTTTTATGTGTATCACTTCCTCCCTTAGATTTTTCTTAGTACTGCTTAGTTTTTGTGCTCTGTCACTTAAACATTTCACTAATCCTATTTTTACTGACATAGGCTGGGATGACCTGAAGTCCAAATATCTGTTTGAATGTGTGAGTTTTCTGTAAACACTAGTGTTCAACTTCCCATCTCCTTTCCTTTTTACGTTTCAATCTAATATTGGAAGCTCCCTTTCCTGATTGTGCAATTCATAAGTGAATTGAATTGCCTCTACCTTCGAGTTGATGTATTCGAAAAGTCTTTCTATATCTTGTGTTCTGAGTACAGTGAATGTGTCATCTACATACTCCCACCATACTTTTGTGTTGGGAGGGTGAACGTTTCAATCGCTATGTTTTCCCACCTATACATGAATATATCTGCTACAACCGGGGATATAGGTGATCCCATGGAAACTCCCTCAGTTTGTTTGTATATTTTACCTTGGAATTTAAATACTGTGGAAGTCAGGCATAGTTGCATTCCCAGCATCATATCCTCAAGTGGCAGCACTTTTGTCCTAATTTCGAGTTCTTGGTCAGAAATGAGTCCGTTTCTGACTGCCTCTAGAGCCATGTTTATTGGTACAGGTGCATATAAACTGACAATGTCAAAACTGACCAGTTTTTCTTCATTATCTAATTTTAAATTATCTCACTTCTGTGTTTTAGTTCATAAGAATTAGTTAGTCTAGATTTTGAGTGGCTTTTAAGGGGATTTAATACCATGGATAAATATTTAGATAATTCATAAGTAGGTGAATTTCTAAAATCAACTATAGGCCTAATAGGGTATCCTGACTTATGAACTTTAACAACACCATACATCCTACTGGGGTTATTAGTTTTGGCCATTGAATTAAACCACTTAGACTCACCTAGAAACGGCTTCATTCGGCGTATAAGGTCCGCTGTGGATTTCCTAACTTTATTCATAACTGTTTCTATTGCTTTATTAATTTCTTTTTATGGCCCTGTTTGTATGTGAGTATTTACTTTGTCCAAATAGTCTGATTTGTTTAATACTACTGTTGCGTTTCCTTTATCTGACTTTGTGATTACTATGTCCTTGTTGTTCTAAAGGTGTTTCAGGGCTTTTATTTATTTTTTTTTTTTTTGATTTACAGCTTGATTCCACACTGTATTTTTGGTACAAGTATGGAATTTTCAGCATGGATATCGGTAGCCCAAATTTTGCAGGCCGACCATAGATATCAGATGTGCGCCGGTGTGGGCTCGAACCCCGGACCATGTGCATGGTCGGCGAGAGTCCTAACCACTGTGCCACCGACGCAGGTTTTGTTAGGTTAGGCTTTCAACATTTTTGTGAGATAAATTAGACGAAGTAACACAGAACTGATTAACTTCTAGGCTAGATAACAAGCCAGTATGGCAATAATAAATGACGGAACCTATTTCTTTTGCCTGAAGAGCCTTGGCTGATTTACAATGCAAAGTTGATATACATCAAGTGAAATGATAAACATCAAGTTGAGAAAATCGACTCAAATGAATGTTTAGTACTGATTTCTTACAGCTTATAGTTTCTACCCAACCGGATGTAATTCTTTAACTGAAAGAAGAAGTATTTCTATCTATCAATTCAAGTACTCGTAGAGAGTGAGTTCTATTGGCAGCTGCTCTGAGAATTTAATTTTTTATTCTCGGGAATACGCCTACACCAGTGTGGCTAAACAAAGGTGCAGTTAAAACCATCAACACTTCTATTTAAGATCAGTTTTTTCAAATGGTCATCATTGAAGAGTCTCTATCATATATTGCCTATTGAGTGAATTACCAAATGTCTGTAGATATCAAACACTTTAGACAGTACAGGCCAGTGAAATTCGCTCAAATCAACCAGAGCTATGTATACAAAAGAAACAGGTCCAGACAGTCCCTGTTACTATGCCAACCTGTTGTCAATTCAATAAAAATTGATCTGATGCTCACTAGTGACTGGCCCAATTCAGTCCGTGACCCAGAGTTACATTGGGAAACAGTAACCAGTGGGTTGCAGCAGGTTGAAGGTGAGGCAGTAAACAAGTGGACACGCTATGTTGTGAATTGGTCTAAGTTAGAATTCATGGATTGACTGGTCATTGTATCTGGTTGGGTCCCACTGGTTGCTGAATGGTCTACGAGCTAGCTCCCCTTGTAACGAGAAGGTCTTGGGTTCGAACTCCCCTTGTGGTGGTGCGAACTGATAAGGGGTCCCAAACTAGGCTGATGAAACAGATGGCTATCGAGTACTCTGGTGATGGTTTTTCAATGGTTCTCTAACTGAAATCCTTCAAACAATCAAACAAAATCTCTACAAAACCAATACTTAATAATTGATTTAAAATGAAATATTTTCATAGCTACTTATTTTCATCTTTTATGATCAAAACCAGTCAACGATAACTTTTCGCTTGTAGAGAAATAATTCCACAGCTTCTATGTATTTACATGTCTGCCTGTGTGCATCACTTGAGCTAAATCCACGAAAATCTTCTGTCCTTCCATTATCGTTTATATTATGTCCAAACTGAGTTGATATTTAATAGTCTGAGAAAATTTAGGTATTGAGCGTATGACAGTCATTATTATATATTTTTATTATTATTATGTTTTTACATTTCCCAATGAATGAAAAACAAAACGATATCAGTTTTACTAACATTTGGTTATTTAATGCGTCATCAAAGTGATTATCAAAACAAAACTTACAAAATATTATCAGCTTATATATAACAACTTAATCATCGTAAACCTGCAGCAAGTTATTTTCACATTGTTAAGTTGATCACTTGGTAAAGATAACACAGCCGGGTGTAGATTGTTGGATATGATAAGTTTATGAAATTATAAAAACAGTATGTGTTAACACAACGAAATTGCATATCACACTCGTGTTGATTCAGTCAATTCATGGGTAGGAGTATAGAAGGATCTAGTGGTCTAGTGGATAACGCTTTGGCGTTCGAAACTATGGGTACTGGGTTCGAGCCTCGGTGGGAACATCATCACTCACTGAGAAATGCAGGTACATCCAGCTGACGAGTCCCAAATAGGACGAAATGCGCATCCTGGATTCCACTGCTAGTCACCATCCACCAACTGTATCCTAACTAAATGCCCAGACATCGTCGAAGCATCTGCACAAGAAGCCGACATGTCAACCTGAGACCGAGCACTTCGGTCCAATCAATCGACTGGAAAATCAAGAAATCCTATTCAGTACAGAAGGATAATCGATGTTTTGGTTTATCTGTATTCAAGAAGAAAACATGCTCTAAAAAACATTTAGACTTCGGATCATCACATCCCATCAGTGCTACGGTACCGGTTGTCTCAAGTCTTCTTAGCCGGGTTTACTCTTTGATGACGGGTAAGTAGGAAAAACAAGACGAAATATGAAATAATACTGTGTGGATGTCAACAGCACTAAGCATGAAAAATAAGATCCGGATTTTCAACTCCAATGTGAACTCAGTGCTGCTTACTACACGGATCAGAGACTTGGCTCCAAGTCACGAAGGGTACCTCGAACAAACTAAAAAACCTTCATCAACAGCTGTCTTCGCTCAATACTACTCAAGATCAGATGGCCAGTCAGAAAAGATCAGCAACAGGGATCTCAGGCAATGAACGAACCCACCCAGCAGGAACCAACTGTGCAAGAAATATGCAGGAGGAGATTGAGGTGGATTGGCCATACACTGAGAAAATAAGCCATCAAGTGAGTGACATTACCCGCAATGCAGACCATCACTCGAATGGAACCCGAATGAGAAGTGGAGAGTCGATAGTGAGTGTGAGGGTTACATGGAGGAGGTGATGTGAAGAGGAGATGTAAACATCAAGGGGCAGACGTGGAGCCAGGTGAAAACATTGGCAGAGAACCGAATGCAATGTAGACGTGCACCTAAAGCCCAATGGTCCCATAGGAATTAAACGAAACAACTTTAATAATACTGAAATTCTCAGGAAAAATAAATAACCAAAGAACTTCATTAACAAAATCAACATTGACATTAAACATGATTGATAACGTATTTCGAAGATGTGGACCACAACAGCTTTCGTTGCATACAAAGCGGAGAGGTCAGACGATATCAGAAGAGTAATCAACAAACACAGCACCAGGCACACTGAAAAAAGTAACCTTTTTCATGTGAAAGACAGAATTTCAAATAATTCACAATCTAACTGTTTCTACAAAATAAAATCTTTAGAATATGACGCCGGATAAACATCACGAGAAATCGCGATCAGAGGAAATGAACACCATAAAGCCTTTGTCTGACCACTGAGAAATCTAGTGGAACTAGAAAAGCAGAGGAAATCCTCAGCCACTAAAGAATCAAGTTACAAAATTGATTTGGATACTATTGAAATCCACAGAAAATACCTCTCCAGACACAAATATAGGAAAAACAAAGTTAAGCGAAGAGTCTGTTCCAGGAGGCGAATTCGTTCAGTCAGCTGTACAGTCACATTTATATATAATTATTTTGTGTGTGTGTGTTTACATTAAGATTTTAAAACAAAAATAAGATAAAAATTGATTAGGGTTACTGTTTACCTCATTAAAATGTCTCTAAAATTTGATGAACAATCAAAATTGTAATTAGAGGGGGATGAAGATTGATAAGTATTGACACGGGTTGCGTAATATGAAATAGGATGTTAATGGAGACATGTATTCAAAACAAATTATGTAATAGGCAGAAAGAGTAGATAAAGTGTTGGTTAAGAAGATGTTACAAGAAGATGTCTTACAAAAACTTTAAAAAAATCAAAAAGCACTATTAACAAAGTAGTAGGACTTCGGATTAGACTCAAGGTAGAAGGATGGGGTGGAGAAGTCTCTTCCATGCGCATAAATCTGGATTCTCTCTCCAGATCGCAATGAAAAGTATATCGAAGTTTATAGTTTTTGGGAGGCGCCTTTTGACTTTGTAGATGAATTCTCCTTACATGGTGAGTATTCAGTGATGAATATATGTTCAACTATGGCACTCTGTATTGATCTACTGTTACCTTTCCTTAGCCAAGTGGGATAATGTATTTGTCCCAATATGAACATGCACATACACACACAAAACAATCATATATAAATACGCTTTTACAGCTAAGTGAATAAATTCGCCAGAAAGAGACTCTTCGCTGAACTTTTCTGTTCTAATACTGGAATGATCTAGAAAAATTTCAACAATCAACACTTGGTTTTGTTATCTTCACCTGTTCACCCACTTAAAAAAACATAAAAATGACCTCATACTGATTAGGTTGCTATAGACTGGCTGATATTTTGTAGATTCTGGCTTAATAATACTTCTTTAATACAGCTTTTAGCTGTATTTAACAGTGAAACATCAGTAAAAACTTTTTATAATAACGTTTGGACTACTGGTTAAGATGCATATTCTGACGTGAAGAACTTATGTAACTGACAAAGCTTGTTTGTAATTGAGTTTGTGGGTTAAATGCCAGCTACTTTTATTCCTGCCTTGTTAAGAATTCTGTGTAAGGTTTCTGAAGTTTTTTCTTGTATGGAATTACTACTGATAATTTAGATTCCTTATTGTTGGTGTTGTCTTGTGCATATATGAAATGCATGTCGTCGTTAATGTTATTATTATTATTATGATTGTCAGGTCAAATACGTAAGTCAAACTACTAGAACAGGGGCAGTCAGACTAGTCGAACATAAAAACCTAGCAGCAAAATCTAGATTGGTTGACCTGAATAAGATAAGAAATCTAGAGAATAGTTCAGCTGTAGTATTCATTACATACAATCACACACAACCATACAATAGGACAGATGGGATAGGATGACAGTTTTAAAATCTAATGTAACAGCTGGGTGGCGGGAGAGATTGATAACAGAAGCTTTTTGTATCGAGCCAACTGCAAATATATGTAATAAGAATGATTCAACACCTGTTCAGTTGGACATCTGGAAAATTCTACTACAACAAATAAGAGAGAATAAAGAAAACGATAAAACTCAAGTTTAGAAGTAGTGTGACTATAAATGATGATATGATTATGAACAATAAATTTTGTTCGAAACGTCGTCCAGTGAATACTACTGTTTCACTGTGTAATACATCTAATAAACAAAGTAATATGGAAGTATGGCAGTTACTATTGTCCATTGATTGCTTTGTAGAAACATATGCTTTCAGAGAGATTCAGACTTCGAAAACAGCTCGAAAACAAACAAACAAAGAGACCAAGGACATATCGGAAAAATTTAACAGAGCACATCCTGGTATCAGCTTCACTAAGGAAGAAGGAGGACAAAATAACTCCATCTCCTTTTTGGACGTTCTAATAACTAGATGACTAGATGGAACAATATGTAGATGTTTGCACAACGGTCTGCTTAAACCTTGGGCTACCAGAATTTTTTGTCACTTATATTGCATCTGTTTACTTGGATTTATTTTGTTTTAATTATTCATTTAAGTGTCCAAATCGTATTACTTACTCTCACGATTATTTAAAATGTTTTCAACCTGATGATTTACGAGTGTATAATAACCTTAAGAAAAAGCATCATGGTGGGTGGCAAAGAACCTTAAAGTGTACTCCAGTGCATCAGATGACTGTTCCTATGATTATAAGCACAAATTGCAGGTCATTATCGAACAAGATGAATTACTTGGATGCTTTATTATGTTCAAATATTTATCGTAATACAAGTGTAATAACGCTCCAAGAAACTTGGCTGCACGATTCATATGATGACAATTTAATCTTACTGAATGGTTTCAATATGTACAGACAAGATCGAAGTAGTTCAAGGAAGAAGCGAGGTGGTGGTGTTGCTACTTTTATCAATTCTCAGTGGTCTGTTGCCAATAATGTCTGTTTTAAATGCTCAAATGATAATATTGACTGTATAACTGTCAAATGTCGACCTAAACACCTTTCTAAATACAAATTCATTTATATCACAAACATTTATGTCACACCTTGCTGTAGCACTTCATAACTGTCTATGTTTGCTGATGAATTCACTATTTTCGCTGCCTCCTCTTTTGGAAACTCATTGTCCATAGTCACAGGAGATTTTAATTCATGTGACTGCAGCTTTCTTACAGTGCTAGATCATGAAAATGTCGTCAACTTTCCCACCAGACTGGATAATTCCCTTGATCTTGTATTTATAAATGACTGTGGAATATACGAAGCTCGTAAAAAAGCCCCACTCTTTAACTCAAATCATTGCATTGTACGGGTTTTACCTAAAATTTATGGAAAGTTACAAAAGAGAACTTTTTCACACCTCTCCAAGAAAACTGTACATGTATGTTACTCTTTGGAGAATGTTCAGAATTTTAGGGGCATGCTCAAAGACACAAGGTGGGACCTGTTTAATGAAGATTCTCTTGATGACACAGGTTATCTCAAATTTAGTCTTGACACCTGTTGTCCCAGAGAAATGCCCTTCATCAGATCTGACCGTTTCTCCTCCCTTCGCAGACAAAAAGAAAAGCTACATAAAATGAAGGACAATACTGGTTTGAAAAGAATTAACATCCTAATAAAATCTGAAATGCACAGGTTGAATTCAATTTACAACCAGAAATTTATATCCTGTAAAAATGCGTCTAATATATGGAAACTTTTCAAAGAAATTACTGCTGGTAAGCAGATGAATAGTATTTCTTATTCCTTTGATGTTTGCACACTAAACAAGTCTTTCATATATTCTCCCACAAATGTCAAACTTTCTAGTGTTACAAGTGTTAATGAAACCTGCTTCCCTGGTTTCAATACAAATGATGCTCAGAAATGTCTCCAGTCTCTGAACCCTTCTTGTAGCTTGGGCCTAGATGGTTTGCCTAGTGTTATTCTTAAAAAATGTGCAGACATCCTGTGTTATCAAATAAAGTATAATTATATTTTAATAGTTTACACACAATGATAAGTTTTGTTATTGGTAATATTTCGAGCGAAATCACTGCCCGTGTTCACACCACTGTTGGAATTGTTTTCTGATATTAATCCTGTGTTATCCTCTCACGGACATATTTAACGAATCTTTTTCCAGAAATGTCGTGCTAGCCGTTTGGAAGGACATTAAAATTGTACCTATCCCTAAGTCGTCTACTGGAGCATGATTTAAATTTAGACCTATTGCTATTAGGTCTCCCTTTCTAAAAGCTATGGAAAAGTTACTCTTACTTAATCTTCAACCTTCACTTAAAGCCTTTAACGATCCTAAACAATTCGCTTATAAACACAGCAGAAGTACTTTAGATGCAGTTGCAGTCTTCCATCTTCACATTGTCTCCAGTTTGAACATGGGGCTAAATTTGTTCGCTGCACCTTCCTAGATTACACATCTGCTTTTGACTCAGTACCTAGGGACATTTTGCTAAACAAGCTGGCCGAAACTCAAACTGACTGTTGGGTTGTCAAATGGCTGCATTCTTATTTCTCAGGAAGAAAGCAGTACACTGTATGTCAGGGAAAGTCGTCCACTTCGTTGCTTACTGAAGCTGGTGTCCCTCAAGGTGCTGTCCTTTCTCCTTTTCTGTTTTCTTTCTTCTTCCATGACTTGCCTCACTCTGATGAAATGAACTTTGTTAAGTATGCCGATGATCTAACTATTTCAACGTCTGTTAACTCCCAGCTTGACTGTGCTAAGATGAACAGCTTTCTATCAGGAATTAGCAAGTGGTCTTCGTGTAACGGTCTTAAACTAAATCCTTCCAAATGCCAGACTGTTAATTTCAGTTTCCGATGTAAACGAAAGTTAAATAAAGCTGTTGGTTCCTATGACCCTTGCAAAATTGATGACACTGATACAGAAATCAAGTCTGAAGTTAAGTATCTTGGATTAATTCTTTCTTCTGACCTATCCTGGTCTTCCCATGTCTTAGCGATTTCTAAAAGAATATTTCGTCTGACTTTTTACATTAAGAAGTTGAGGCACTCAGGCATAACCCAACCCCTCCTCTTACAGTTTGTCAACTCGCGTATTTTACCTATTCTTCTTTACTGTTCACCCTTATTCTTTCCTGGATTGCTTAAAAAAGACTATGTCATACTTCGTAGAACTCTGAAGACTGTCAGTAGGACGAATGGTATCCTATTGGGCCATATCGTTGACATTGTCATGGATAGGCACTTGATGTCATGTAACAAATTTGCTAAAGGAATTTTGTCGGACTCTGAGCACCCACTCTACCCACAGCTTTAACCTTGTGTCTTCTCAGGTAAAACAAGATGTCTTTTCAGTAGACTTTATGCATGTACGTCTAAGTACAAAATTCCACTATACCATATTCAGCCCGTACTTTATGTGATGAATCTGGTGTCAGGCATGAACTAACTAGCCTTCTTTGCACTACTAAATAAACCATTTCCTCCACTCTTATAGTACCAAACTTTATTGTTATTGTACTTGTTATATTTATAATCCTCTCAATTTTTTGTTTTTATTTATTTATTTTTCATAAGTGTGAACATCGTTTAAGCTGTGTTACCACTGTTAATCTTGTATTTCCTCTCACTGTACTACATCAACAGAACATTAGATTCAATACTCTTTAGTAACATGCTAACATTTTTAAACTGAATCGACAAGACTGTTTGAAACAAACTCACTGTCATTATTATTATTATTATATCTAATTATCTCAATTAATGCTTAGAATATTTTTGACTTAATATCGTAAGCGTGGACAAATTCCTTTGGTTACTTTTGTTTTAATTTTTAATTTTATTTACATTTTAAGTAAATCAGATGCAATATTGTGACAAATGCTGAGAATTCCATTCTGTATTATAAGTACTGTTTTTGGAATAAAGTAAAATAAATTATTAAATTAAATTATAAATTATTATTAAAACCTACTTCCACTGGACAATATACTCACTTCCTGAGCTTTGTACCTCTACAATACAAACGTAATGTGGTTAGATGCCTAGTTCACCGGGCCAGAGTTATCTTTTCAAATGCGAAACTGAACAAAAAACTCAATAATACTCGCGATCTGTTAAGCAGAAATGGATATCCAACCGAATTCGTGCACAAACATATGCAATCAGAAAGTAAAATTTCATAAGTCCCAATTGTTTCCAAAAAATCAGTCTTCCTAAGACTATAATTCACGGTTGCTGTCACTGGCGAGATCTTATTACAACGTCTGTGAAGCGGCTTCAGAAGGACTTCCATTGCAGCTAGGCTATGCTGTATGTTCACCAGACGACCAATAATCAGTTAAACAAATGAAGGCAAACTGCCTCGTTTCACCTCTTCTATGTGTATTCACCGGTTTAACTGCCCATACGGAGCCAGTTACATAGGGCAAGCTATCAGACAAGTTCATCGTTGAATTTCTAAACACCTCCCATCTTGGTTTAGAAAAGGTTTGAATAAAGCTATACGTAGCTCAATACTTGCTCATCTCGTCAAAACTAAGTGAACGTCATGTTATTCTAGCTAAGCTTGTAAAGTTCTCTATCGTATATAACCCAACCTCTCACATGGTCTAAGAGTATGTCCTTGAAAGTCAGCCGAGGCAATCGGAATTCATCTCAACAAGCCAAATCATTATGTTCAAAAGAAATTTATACAGCCTCTTTCTTTGCCATGGCTAACTACATAATATGTACTAAGTTTTTAAAAACGCTATTTTCCCCTCCCCTAGTAACTATCTTTTGACTTTGTTAATGTTTACAACTCTGGCTAATCCCACTAGCTTGTTTGTATTTTACGTTACTCTTCTGAGTCATCCTATTCTACTTAGACTTCCTTATTTTACAAATTTCTTGACTATGTAGCAACTTGCTGATGATGTCCAAGAACCAACTTATCTTGGATTCCGTAATTAATTTCCACCCCTCCTTTAAAACTTAGATATCTTGTTACTAACATCTAACATCCTAAATAGAATCTTAAGAACCTAATAATGATGAGAGCAGGAGACCTAGTTCTTCTATTACGAAACATATTATGGATACAGGACATAAAACTGACTTTAACAGATCTTTTCAACCTGTCCATAAAACGTATTTGGGGCGTATCCTGAAGTTTGTGGAAGCCCTAGTTGGTAATTAGAAAGTTTAAACCATCTTTATGCGTTCAAAAACAATTTGTCATCACATTAAACCTTCCTTGGTAAATTCTGTTTTGATACCATAGCAGATGTACTATTTTTTGACCTTGAATGTGTCATTCCTAACTTGATCTAAGTCTATTTTCTCACCTCCTACCTCTTTATTAATCTCATATATATATTCCACGACAAGCCCGTGGGTGCTGAGATCGTTCGTAATGTGTTGCACAAATACATTACACGATTCAGACAAATTACGTCTTCTTATTGCTTTATGTATATTAGTTAATTGTTTGGATGACTCTTATCCTCTTAATTTTACCCCCCCCCGTCCTATGCCCAAAACTGATTAACTAAAATAACCCCTTGATTGGTAAACAGTTTTGATGTAAAAAACAGTATATATATATTGGTGAAGGGTGAGTCGGTGGCACACCGGTTAGGACGCTCGCCGACTATTCACATGATCCGGGGTTCGATCCCCGGCCACCGACGCACTCTTTTACCTCGCTGAGCCAGAAATAATGCTGGTAAGGAGGGAAGGTTGGGCATGAGGCTAACAACCTCATCCTGTAAAAATAATCACCGCTACTACAGAAACTTCAACCCACTAGCTTCAAGCCCTATGTTCCACTAGGAAAATGAAGGAAAAAAATTAGTGTAGAGTCAACAGCTGATGAAGAACTAATTGGAAAAGGAATGCATATTTCTTCGCTCAATCTGCTGATGTTGTTTTTTCTCTAAATGCGTAAATGGAAATTTGGAAATTTCAGCAAAAAAAGGATTTATTTAGCATAACATCTATCCTGGTTATTGATTAATAGAATGTCAGAAAAGTACAATGTAAGAATCAGACATCTGACACAGTTAACCTTTGACTGGTAGGTTTTTGAATATAGAGAAAAAAAATCCCCGTTGGGATATCATAGAAGGCAAAAGAATTAGCGATGAAATATTTCCTTCCCAATTCCGCCCTCTTCTATGATTATAAAAAAATGAGAACGAAGCAAGCAGTATCCTCGACAATTTCAATACCGTGTATCCTGCAATAAAAGTTCACCACTGAGAAAGAAATTAATGACAGAACTCAATTCCTAGACGTCTTTTCAGCCAGATGGTATTTTTAAGAAGGAATGTATATTGGAAACCTACAACGACAGGTTAGTATACACATTTTTTTTTAAATTTTCCACCTTTAAAATATAAACACAACTTAGTAAAGTGTTTGGTACATCGAGCTAGGATAATCTCCTCAAATGACTCTTAATGAAGAACTTATGCCTATCAGAGAGTTACTTGGAGAAAAATCGTCGTCCAGATAAGTTCATTGACAAAAATATGAATGCACTACCAAGATAACTCAGCTTTAAAGAAACCCTTGTTCATAAAACCGCAGTTTCATGGTGATAACATCAGCGAAATAGTAGTACAGAGCCAAAAGAATGTAATTTAAAAAAAAAAAGCGTTCAGTGCAGCACACGTACACTGTCTGTTCATAAACACTCTGATTTTACTTCCCAGAAATAAGGATAAACTACTTAATTTCACCTCTTCAATGTACATCTTCCAGTTTGACTGCTCTACTAGGTTGTCTTCTGACCCTACTTTATCAGCTGTAGTATGCCAAAGAAGGAGATTCATAAACATGTAAAATGGTTTAACATTTTTCGGTGCTTTAACTCTGAATGTTAGGAGATACCAGGAAATATGTCAATAATTCTGTGCGTAATTATGATAACATTGATTGAATATGCCCATTAAAAATTTAAAAAAATAAACTGATTAGTAAGCAAAGAATATTCTTTTAACTGAATTTAGATTTTCCCGTCGATTGACTGGATCGGAGTGCTCGGTATCAGGTTGACATGTCGGCTTCTTGTGCAGATGCTCCAACGATGTCTTGTCATGTAACTTGAAGTCAATTGATGGATGGTGATTCGTAGTGGAATCCAGGATGGGCATCTCGTACTATTTGGGACGTCATCACTCACTGTGTTTTTTAAATTACATTGAATCAAATAGTATCTACAATCTACATTTCAGTGACATCAGTAAGAGACAAAGAGAATGTGCATTCATACGACTAAACTAACTCAATATCAGATAAATTAAGGAAAGTAATCACGAGTTTATGGATTTATAGGCTCTACAACAGGCCAAGGCAGCCATAGTGGCTCGCTGGAACTATTTCTTTTGCACACAAAGCTCCGATTGATTTATCTGTGAGCCCTGGCCATTGAGAGTGGAAGACATGAAAAGACTAGCTGTCTTTGATCATAGGTGCCTGCGTTCTATCTCCTGTGTGAAGCGGTAAAATAGAGTGAACAATATTGAGGTTAGGCGTCAAGTGATAGGTAAGGAGGGGAAATCAATCAACGATGCTGTGGAGCTACATCGGCTGAGTTGGTTAGTACATGTGTTACGCATGCCTAGTCATCGCCTTCCTCGACTGACGGGCAATGTTAGCTGACATAAGATCAGGTCGGAAAAGAGTTATTGGGAGTCAAACTAAAAAACTGCACCAGTCAATGAAATCCACAACAGTTAGTTTAAGCCACATGTAGACTTCATGGTTGGGGTCCTTGGGACGTTAAAATCCAATGAAGGCTGGAGACAATCAGTGATATGGCTCAAAATCATTCTCAATGGCTGGCGCAGATGCGTCCACTCCTTGTGACCCATGATCTCCAATGGAGCTATATTGTTTTTCGTTATTACTTATATATATTCCTATGATCAGATTGTTCGAAATGTGTTGCGCAAATACAATACACGATTGAGACAAATTACGTCTTCTTATTGCTTTATCTAAATTCACCTAGGGAACCGATAGTTTTAAAAATTATCCTTTTGTCTCATATCCGTGTCTACTGTCTCTATTATACACTTCTGCTACTTTCTTCTCTAGCTTTGTGTGCTACATGGAGTGTGGCGACTTGAACTGCTGCACATTGGTGTAAAGTTCTATGTCGAAAACAGAGAGACAGACAAGTGAATTACAATAGTCTCTGCTGTTTGGAATGTTCCGTATTTAAAGGACTACGGCACTATATTCGGCATTCGATACATAAAAGAAGACTCTCCAATCAATGCTAGCTTTGTGGCCTATTTCGACGAGGTGATCTAATATAGGAGTGTTGATAGTCTTCACAACGCCCCCATTCTGCCACACTAGCGTAGGTGCTCTTAGGAGCACGAAAAATCACGTTTTTGGTGTACGTCGGTGGCACAGTGGCTAGGACTCTCGCCGACCATCCACATGGTCCGAGGTTCGAGCCCACGCCGACGCACACCTGATATCTATGGTCGGCCTGCAAATTTCGGGCTACCGATATCCACGCTAAAAATTCCACACTTGTACCAAAAATACGGTGTGGATCAAGCTGTAACCAAAAAATAAAAATAAAAAAAGTACAACCACCAATATAATTGGCTTTATAAGAGGAGTAGGTGAATTTGATGGATAGGGGTAGCTAGCTTGGTTTCCGAATGACGACCAATTGTGTGTAAGGTATGAACCACAGCTTTCCGGTATTAAACGTTCTTTGGAACTATTTTCTCAACTTGTCAGTCAATATTTCACTTGGTATACCACCTTTGAATTGTAATCGTATAAATGAAGGCATCTTATTAGCAGATACAGAAGAATTCTTTTCTACTCTCCTGGCTATGTATTTGGTGATGAACTAACTACTTACGGCAGCTGTTTGGAAATAACGTTCGTCTTCAGCGTAACAACAGAAGACAAGGACCAGGCAACAGATCATTTTATTACGGAAATCAACACGTATTTATATATATTTTATGTACATTATTAGAGCTTATTCAAGTAGACAAACGCAGTCTTCTGATTGGTTGTTTTCGAGTTCCTTGGAAAGTGGAGCTATCTATCTGCGAATCATATTTGCCCACGCTTAAGTTTGCTGTGATTGGTTGTTGAAACAGCCTTGTTCATATTTTCTCACGGCTAATATTAGTGACCTAGACATTGACGTAGATTAATGTCGACCAATTGCCTAGCAGGCTGCTCTCACCACACTCGTCCCCCCGTCAAAGACTTGCGAGTGAAGTCGGCTTGATCTTCTTGGTGAGGGCGTCATCGTTGGCTTGACTCGCTGTATCCATTTCTGGAGCTCGCTGACATTTACGCACCTCTCGTTGTTCGCCATTGCGACTGTGTCTGCGTAACCCTATCTCGACGTGACCATGTGTGGTCCCTCCCACTTTGGAAACTGTTTGCCTGACCCTGTCGAACATTCGTCGATATTTCGGCTCACACTTTCATATGCTGCTTTCGCCCGACCTCTCAGCAGTGTTTCAAGTAGCAGCTCCATCACTGACAGATCTCGAACCCCACTCAACTGCGCAGAAGCCTTGAAGTCCTGCCCGAAGATCCATATGTCTCCATCAAAAACTGCAGGGCATAGGTTTTCCATTTGTCGGCAGGCAGCGTATCTCCTGAATAAATAGACCTGACGCTATAACCGAGGGTACTTACCAAATTTATTTAATACAGGAGAGTTTCAGTCACTATTATGACCCTACTGTTGCCTGCTGTCAAACCGATTAATTCACAAAGAAGAAGGAAACGTAAACAGCGGGGAAAACTTTCTTTTCGGCAATTGATTTTCCCACGTTGTACAATCGTAATTTTATTTAACAAAGAAATTATAAGACCAATCATATACTGGGGAAATTTGTCCTCGAAAACGTATTATGTGATGTAAGGTGTAATCTAGGAGTGGTAACTAATTGGAGATCAGAAAAGGGGGCAAAATTTGGGATGACGTAATAAGTGTTAGAAAATGATTAATAAGTATAGTTTTGTACAGTGGACAAGAACAAGTCGGAAGAAGATAAAGTGTTTTTTATAAAATCTGTATCAAAAAAATGCTGTGTTATTAATAAACAGTAGTACAGTGATAACCAAATAAGGGTGATGATGAAGGTGATAGTAATAATAGTAAACTTACATAATAAAAGGAAGCAAAATTACAGTAAGAACGTTACTGTGGCTACAGTAGGGCGAGTGAATATGTGTGGTGCTTTTGGATGCAGAGGTCAGGTTTCAGATCCCGAATAGCCAATGACTCAGCTATGTACAGATGGCGTACGCGAAGTCCTTTAATACGATATTGAGGGAATCTGTGTAGCACTGTGAAGCATTCATGCGGGGGTGCTCAATGTAAAGAGTTGACAATGTGTTCAAGGATGCAGTTGCTACTATTCCTCTTTTCTCCTTTAGCTGACCAAGCTGGACAACGTTCCAGAATACGTTTGTGGACTTTACGTTGCGTACACACCAAGCAAACTGATAAATGCACACTGAATTGACCAAGGGCGTTAGACTGGATTAACTGTCTGCTGGAAAATATGACACATAAGGTGGTTGCTTGAAATGTCCTTTTCAGACATTCAGAAAGACGGTTTCTAAGAATTTTTGTTTTTATGTCACCTCTGAATTCAAAGCTCATGAAGAGAGTTTTCTCAGGAACAGTTGTGATTTTGAATTTTGGTGGATACCCATTCTCTAATAGGGTTTCATTTATTAAATTTAATTCTACCTCTATCGTTTCTTCCGAACAGATTCTTCTAATCCTTCAGCTTAATGCACCTACACCGTTTTGCTTTCGTATCAGTGGGACAAATCTCTAGAAGTTGATCAGCTTTCCTGTCCATGCTGACTTGCAACATATTGATCTTTGTATCATACAGTCTTGTCTTCTGGTAAGTAGTACATTGAGAAATGGAAATGTCATGTTTGTAACATGCTGCGAGGTAAATTTTATAGATGGGTCTGCCGCGTTGAAGGCTTTGAGGAGATACTACTCTAAATCAAATTCTGTCTTACTGATGAAATTTAATTAATTTATGATTATTTTAACAATGCACATTATCTCTCTATTACTGATGCTTTTCAAATGTTATCTGTCGATACTAATTATTGATTCAGTGTAATTTAAAACAGTATCGTTATTATTAATAACGATAATTCTCCACAATATTATAGTCACATAAATGTTGAAACTGATGATAATACTTTTAAATTCAAGTAAAATGTAGACATCACTCTCTGAGAAGAACAAAGCCGAATGAATTCTCAACTACCCTGCAGAATAGACTTGTAAAAAAACAAAATAATTGAGCAAAAAATATCCTTTTCGATAAATTCCTCTTCTGGCTCTACAATTATATACATCTGTTTATATACACAGAATATTCTAGAATAGTAGTCAATATCAATATTAGTGTTCCTTCAAATAATATCGATTTGTGAATTAAGACCAATAGAATTACAGTTCATTAAAGATGCTTAAGTTATAATAATAATAATATAATGGCGAATAGGATATCAACTAAACTTAAGGAAATTTCTACGAAAAATTGAGGATCATTCGAATCTAGATGGCCAAGGTAAAGATAATCAATGTCTGAACTAGCTTCTTTTGGACACATAAATTAGGCTTCTTAATATGGATCCCATCAGCCTCAGCAATATTTAGTAATCGAACTCTTAAGGCGAATTTAAGATTTGTTGGTATGCGGCAAATGACTTTGAAAGCCGCGTCACCCACATCAATCTTGTGTTCAGTGTTTGTCCTTCACTTAACCACTAAGCAGGTTGATGTTCGGAAATCCGAGAAGAAAAACATGCCTAATTGTACGGCTTATATAAATTGCTACACAGGAGCAGCTAAACTGGTAGATACACATGGAAGGGGCGAAATTAGTCACTCTGTCATTTACTGAT
This sequence comes from Trichobilharzia regenti, assembly GCA_944472135.2. Taxonomy (NCBI): domain Eukaryota; kingdom Metazoa; phylum Platyhelminthes; class Trematoda; order Strigeidida; family Schistosomatidae; genus Trichobilharzia; species Trichobilharzia regenti. The sequence continues at coordinate 22,403,560 of OX235262.1, read as the reverse complement.
TTCCTCCGCTGGATGACATGGAAGTTTTCTTGGGGTGTTTTATTTTTGTTTTCACTGGGATATGAGGTTCATTAACACAAATTACTGAAAAATTTCACACTGATTTATTCGATTTTTTACTCTTTTAAAATGATTTTATTAAATAGGCTGTTGCTACCCAATTCTAAGTCTTTATGCAAACTTCATGAAAAAGATCGATTTTGTTACATAAGATAGAGAAAAATATCATGATTACACAATACCATTAAAAAAAACTCTTTCATATTACCCTTTGGCTGAATTCGTTTTCTCACTCACTCACTAACTCCCTCCTCCTTCCCTCACTCAAAGTAAAGGCGTTACTTAACAAGATTTATACACACGTGTCTTCAGTTGTCTATCTTTCCTTACCAATCAAACGACTTTTTTTTTATTTTAAAGTTTTTGTATATAAATAACAATTAAACGTTTTCTTTTCCTTCTTTTGTGAATTGATTTAGATTATTATTATTATCACTTCTAGGAGTAGAAATTACAAGATAAGAGAGTTACTGATGAAAGAAGTATTGTCTCTCCCTCTCTCTATGTGTTTGTGTGTGTATGTGTATGTGTGTGTGAGTGGGTATGTGCTGAATGTAGACATTAGTAGAAAACTTGATTTCTGACATGACAGTAATTGATGCTAACCATAGTGACTATCAAAAGTAGGTATCACTTATGACATGGTGTAGGAGTCTTAGATATACACCATGTATGTATATACATGGTTCAGCCTCACGTCATCACCACACTATCATTATTATTATTATTATTATTATTATGTGTAGTGGTACGATAAACATACACGTATATAAATGGATCATTGAATTACTAGTTGGATTCATCAAATGTCTCCAAGTCTATTTATCTCATTCCATTAAATCTGTCAGTCAGAGGAATAATCAACTCTGAAGATCAGAAATTGCATGCTTGAAAAGAAATATACATCAGCACGCACACACATACACACACGTAAATACGCACACACAACATATGTACGTACAAAAAATATAAATATTTACACAGTCTATATAAAACTTAAGTCATCAGATTATAGTTAGAAATCCATCCATCAGAAGTGAATAACTAAAGAACAACATTCTGGTGAACAAGCAGAAGAAGAAGGAGCGAAAACAGAAAAAGGAGAATATGATATTCCTCTAAGCATAAGGCATAAAACAACGCCCAAATGTTGACAATATCATATCATCAGTGTAGATAAGCATATATAGATGGATAGATAGGCATGCATGTATCAACCTGTATTAAGGTTGGATTGCATCAATAACAAATTTATCATTTAAAGTATTAAAGAATAAATAGAGTACACTAAAATAGTCATCATTTTGTAGAATATAATAGAGGCTCATCAAACAGATATAATATTTGAATCGCCTTGCATTCTGCATCCATGACTTTTTCTTCCTTCACGTTCCCAGTGGAACATAGGGTTACTTCAAGCTAGAGGCTTGAAGTTTCTGTAGCAGTGATGTTTATTTTTTTCACGGATTGGGGTTGCTAGCCTCATGCCTAAACTTTCCTATTTACCAGTCTCACTACTGGCTTAGCGAAGTAAAGGGGTGCGTCCGTGGTCGGGGATCGAACTCCGGACCATGTGAATGGTCGGTGAGCGTCTTAACCACTGTGCCACCGATGCACACATCCATGATTACCTAAAATTTTTTATATTCTTATACATGATCTGCTCATCATTTCACTCGGACTTTCTTGTCCAACTGTTCTTTCTTATTCGATTTTCAATTGAGTAATGATAGCCTGGTAGATGATATCACTTGAATACCTTCTCACTGCATGTTCACTACGTCACTATTTCCTTTCGTAAATGATTCTTAGTCAGTATATTTTTTTAATTTTTTTTATTTTCATTACAGCTTGATTCTACACTGTATTTTTGGTACAAGTATAGAATTTTCAGCGTGGATATCGGCAGCCCAAATTTTGGAGGCCAACCATAGATATCGGTTGTGCGTCGGCGGGAGATCCAACCCCGGACCATGTGAATGGTCGGCGAGAGTCCTAACCACTGTGCCACCGACACACTAGAGTTCCTTCTTATTAATTCTTTTATGTGAACATAGAGAAGTCGGAGGTGATGAGGATAAACAACCAACGGACAGCAACAGCAATAGCAACAACAACAACCAGCACCAGTCATCATCGCTTGGAGAGATTTGACAGAGGTCAGTTCCTTCACTGGTCAGTATCCGAATACAGGGAGATATGCCTTCATCAACCTGAAGCCAATTTGAAAATCTTCTGCATTGCATTCAGTCAGCATAAAGAACAAGATTCGGATCTTTAGCAAAAATGTTCTTCTATAAGAGTCAGAAAATTGATGAAAAGGATTTCCGACATGGTACCGACTTTTATCAGCATCTGCTAAATCTGGCTTCTTACTGAATCAACAAAAGGCCAACCGGCCAGAAATAATCAGTAACAAGTAACTCTGGTCGGCTGGGAACAAACCAAAAAGAGAAATATGCAGGAGAAAATGGAAATGGATCAGGCATACATTGAGTAAACCATCAAATGACATCGCTTAAATGGAATCCAAATGAGAAGCGACGAGTAGGTCGTCAGTGAAAGCTGATATGGAGGAGATCGTGGGAGGAAGAGACGAGAGATAATGGACGATCGTGGACTCAGATGGAGAGGACAGCACTGTATAGAACAAAGAGGATATGTATTGATCCACTCGAAACCCAATCCAATAATAATATTATAATAATAGTGCTTTTAAGTTTTCCATGTGAAATTCATTATGCAGCGAAGCCAGCCGTCGATAAAATTTTGAAACAATCTCTTATAAATGCGTTTAGCGGTACCCGCTCCAATTCTTTAAATCATAAAGAAGAACTGACATTCTTGAAATAAGTGTTGCAAATTCGAATTTCGTTCTTTGTGTTGCTGAGTGCAGTAGATATCCAGATTGATTTCACAGTGAGGAAGGTCTGTCTTGCCTTTCCGGTCTTGGCTGGTTTTGATATCCTCATCCGTGACAAATGAAGGAAGTGACTAATTTCACTTTTATCCTATCAATGCTGACTGTTTCTTGTTGCAGTTGTTATTATTGGTGGTTGTACATCTTCGTCAACTCTGTTTTCTCCATGTTCATTTGAAGTCCTGCCTTCCAGCCTGTGTGACATTGGACATAAAGGATCCACGAGGTCACGGTCCTCTAAAGTGTTCATGTCGACTCGGTGTATCCTGTTTTCTCACTCCCAGCGCAAAGTCTGATGTATAATCCAGTCCACTACAATCAGGAATATCATCAGGGATATTAGTCACTCAAATCTTAAGCTTGCTTTACTCTTCGAATGGTTTCACAGAATTTTCTATTTTGGATCACTTAGTACATGCCATTTTTATATAGCTGTCGAATGAGGTTGAACAAGGTTTGCAAGATTACACTTCGTAGCGTTGAAGTAGCAGCTGAACTAGTTTACTTCACAGTTGACGCCAAGTCCTTCCTAAAGTTCTTGAAGTTAAGATAGAGGTTTGACTGTCATTCCATGCTCTGCCCAGTAGTCATTCGCGGAGTTGCATTTTGATCCGTACATCATTTGCTTTTCCTGAATACAGATTGTTGCAGTTGGAGTTTTGTGTCTATAGCATATTTAATTCCTGCTGGAATGACGGGACTTAATATTTTGTTTTGATGAGACAGAAGCATGATTCTGGGCTAGCGTCCTCAGGAGCTTAAATCTCCCTTCTTCGACATGATAGTGCTTCTTCCTGTCAGCTAAGCTTCTACATAAGTGACGTGAGCATATCTTCTGTGGTCAGTGAGTCCATTTTCAGTACTTCCGAAGGAATTTTTTCTATTCTGAGCCTGGTGCCCTTCTGAAAGACTTTTATTAGCTTAACGGTATTTAAAACTTCTGCTTTTGTTTGAGAACTCGTGTTCACTGGTATTTCTATGCGTGTTGTTAATGATATTTCTGGATGAACTGCGGGTGATGGTCGATTCAAAAGTCCTTCGAAATATTCAGCCAACTATTTTATTTGTCATCAAGCTGTCGCATATACATGGCTTTTAAAAAGTTATATCCGGTGAGCGAAATGAACCTTAGGTGTAAATGCATAAAATAAAAATAATATGAGGTTCAATTAAAACAAAATGTTTGTGATTATAATCGTAGTTAAATGTCGAGTGGCAAAAAAATTAATGTCATATATAGAATAATTCATAGGATGGATAGAACTTGAGAAGGGTGTGCAATTATAGGATTAGTAGGCAAATCGAATAAAACAAAAACGTTACGTGATATTGTGTGAAATTTAATAGCATAGAATTTAACGCTGTAAAAAAAGAATTGATTTAGAATGACAAGTGGAACAAGTGAAATAATACCGGGGACAGTTCAAAGTGAGAGTAATAATAGTAACAATTGACGTAATAAGGAAGAGTATACAAAGTGAATAGACAAAATGAAAAATTGGTAGAGCTAAAATATGATTGGGGATTACCATACTTTAGCATAGAGGGATTAAGACCATGAAATTTGGAGGGGTTGAACAAGCTTTTTCTGTACACAGAGATCTGGCTTTTCTGTTTCGATAGCCAAAGATGGCTTCAGTAATACAGATGAGTCGGGTACGTAGGGATTTGGGTAAATTACTCTTTGCCTTGTAGATGACTTTAAAGGCGGAGGCTATAGAGATAGGGTGATTATTATCGACCAGATGTTCAATGATCGCGCTTCTTATTGCTCCACTTCCGCCTCTTCATAACTACCATGCAGGATAGTGTTCTTGCACCCTTTGGACAAACCTCGAGTCGAATGACCGATGTACCTAGCTCCACACGAGCAGGTGAATTGATAAACCCACATAGAGTTGGTCAACAGCGGGATTTTGTCCTTCAGGTTATTGAACAGTAATGGTCGGCTAGTAAAGGCTATTCTCAGAGATGCAGCAGGGAATGTTCTTTTCAGGGACTGTGACATCCTTGGTTCCATAATATCGGAAGCTACGTCCCCTTTGAATTCGAAGCTCATGTAAAGTATTTTCTTGGAAACGGTTGATAAGTCACGTTTTTTAGGCTTTGAATGTATATTCTTATCTATAAAACGTGGTGGAAATCCATTTCAATTCCCTCACCGGATATAACTTCTTAAAAACTATATATATATATACGACTGTACAGCTTGATGATAAATTCGTTAAAAAGAGTCTCTTCGCTCATTCACTTGTTTTGATTTTCTATATGTTACAATCAGAATTTTCCATGAGTGTTTTATTTGTCTCTGATATAATGTTCTAAGGTCTCTTTTACCTACGGTCTGCCTGTTCTTCTTCAGTTGCCGTCCGCTGTGTCGTAGAATTGTCCTTTGTCTTTCCTAGCACTCTTTTCCACCTCTTTATTCACTGCGGTATACATTGAATTCAGCTTATCTTTCTGTTGCCCGTCATTGCATTGAGTCATATTCTCTTTCACCGCCCTCCTTTTGTCTCTTCCACTAGCTTATAGGCAGGTGTCCGTTGAGAGCCATCCCTTGTCTTATCTCTTCTTTCTTCCTAGAACAGTTGTACACGTCTCCTTGAGTTAGTTTCAATATTCTCCCACGCTGGTTTCCTCTGTGATAACATGTAGTACCTCCGTCTTCGCTCTGATCTGATCTGTAGTGAAGGCATGCCTTGTAGTTTTGCCTTTCAGTTTCTGAATGTTGAACTTGAATTATGGGGGCCTGTCTCCAATTGTTGTGAAGGACTTCAGCTTCATCTTGAATGCTTTTCCTTGAACAATATGATGTTCTCAATCCACATCTGTTCCTCTTCTCGACATTGTGTCCAGCAGGCTGCGTCTCCACTTCTTTAAGGAGAATTGAGATGAAGTCTGTATGGTTTATAGTGTATCCATCAGGTGAAATTCGTGTCGACTTGTGCATATTCTTGTGTTTGCACACGCTTCCTCTGATCAACAAATCATTGAAATCACAGAAGTCTGGGAAGAGTTCTTCGTTTTCATTCATTTCTCTGAGCGGGAGCCTCTCAACCCATGATGAGTTCCCTTCCTGTATTATCTGCTCTCAGTTTGACATTCATGTCGCCTGCGAAGATTCTGTTGTCACCATTTACGATGTTGTCCATTACTGTTTGTAGTTGTCTGTAAAACTCCTCCTTCTTTTGTTGTTCCTCGTTGTTTGTAGCATTGTGAGTCTCATTGGATAATTGTGACATTCCTTCCTTCCTTCGGAGTTGAATCATGCTGTCATGATCCTGGATGAAATTGGTTCTCATTGCATTAGGGCTTTGGCTGTCACTGGTGACATCACGATAGCCACTCACTGCCTTGTCGTCTGGGTGACCAGACCTGAGTAGACTACTTACTATCCCGTTGACAATGTTGTCAGTCCACATCCATTACCCCTTTTTTGGCAGATACCCAGTACTTCTAAGCCATATCTTCGCATTTCTTTGCCTACCACGGCAGCCTTCCCAGTCTCCTACATTGTACGGACATCCCACCACTCTATTTTTATTCTTGCTTTCATCAAGATAAGACATATTGACTAATTGGTTTCCCTAAGTTCTTCAACATCCTGTGTCATTTCACTTCTCTGATTCCGATACATCAAGTTTCTCAAAGATTCTCTAAGTGATGTCGCCCTGTAATGAAATCTACCTTGAAATCATTCAGATCCTGAAAGGTCCAGCATTCAGCAATAAACCTGTGTAGAAAATTATTCACTGAAGCAAGTTAAAAAATATTCGCTGATAACCTTTTGATACGAAGTTATGTTACAGACTGACTTTTAAAAGTTTTAGGCTATAAAGTTGTAGCTTATTCGGTTGATAGTAGCAATATTTGATAAAGCATTCATATGAAGAAGAGGTAGGAAATTGGTCATTTTTCCACTTTTTGAACTAAACAGTCTTTTGTACCAGCATAGACTTGGTAGCAAAATAGGATAATTAAAGAACCACTAAGAAGTTTGACACCTTATCTCTTACGGGAGAGGGCTGCATCTTACCCATGTTGATGACAATACTTGTCTTTGAAGGAAACTCTCTTAAACTATCCAAGTTATCCGGCCTGTTCATTATTATCGCTTATCCTGACTTAGTGTTATGCTGAGTGACACTAAGTGCTCTAGTCTCTGTTGTTGCCTGTATAGTTTTCAATGAAGCGAATTTTGCGTTTTCTTTTCTTTTCCGCTGATCATGCTGAACATCAGTGCTGGTTGGGATCACAATGTGTGAACTAACAAGATTATTCTTGACGCTTGAAATCATAATCTTTGGTCTGTCTGGCATATTTTGAAAAGGTTTAGGATTCTGCATAACTTTAGTCAGCATAGTCAGTTGAATATCACGCAAAAGAATTGAATCCAGCGCTCTGAATTCCATCAGTATTCTGGATTCCCCTCGGAGTATCTTTTACAACTGTATTATTGCTATATTATTAGTTTCTTTGATTCTTAGAGGAACATAGGGCTTCAGCTGCGCGTCTCCATTGCGTTTGGTTCTCTGCTAGAGTTTTCACCTAACTCCGAGTCTGCCCACATGATTTCATCTCCTCTTCACATCACCACCTCCTCCATGTCACCCTCACACTGACTGTCGACTAGCCGCTTCTCATTCGGGTTCCACTCGAGTGGTGCCCTGTCTTGTGATGTCAACTGATGGTTTCCTCAGAGTATGGCCAATCCATCTCCATTTCTTCCTGCTTATTCGTTGCACAATCAGTTCCTGGTTGGTTCGCTCATTGCCAGAAATCCCTGTTGCTGATCTTTTCTGATCGGCCATCCGATCTTGAGCGAAGTTTTGAGAGAAGACAGCTGCTGATGAAGGTCTGTAGTCTGTTTGGGGTGCTCTTTATGACTCGTGAAGTCTCTGATCCGCATAGTAAGTAGCACTGACTGACTTCACATTGGAGTTGAAAATCCGGATGTTATTTTTGATGGTGAGTGTTGTTTACCTCCACACAGACTTGAGAGAAATGAAAGCTTGTCTTGCTTTCGCGGTCCTAGCTTTGATATCCTCGTCAGTTCCACCTGCCTGTAGTCGAAACGATGCTTCCCAGGTAGGTAGGTAGGTAGGTAGGTAAAGGAGGTTGTTTCTTTCGGGTTCCTCCTATTTATGCTAGCTGATAGTTGTCTGTTGTTTTTGCTGTTGCTGTTGGTGTTGGCCAGGAATCTTCATCACCTCTGTTTTATCTATGTTCACCTGAAGTCTTATCTTAGATGCTTCTTCTGTCAACTCGTTGCTTTTCACTTGAATATCTTCCATTTGTGGGAAATCAGACATAATACTTTCGGCGAAGTCCGGATCCTCCGAATTCTTTCTTGTGTGAGTCCATTTTATGCCTGTTTCCTCATTGCTCGCTGTTTGTACTATTATCCAATCTACTGCAATCAGGAAAATCATTGGCGATAGTAGGCAGTCTTGCCTTGCTCCCGTCCTCACTTCGAAGGCTTCCGTAAGTTTCCCCTTGTGGATTACTTGGCATGCAGCATTGTCGTGTTGTTGCAATTTTTCGAGATGAAATTTACAACTCTTCTACCCCAATTTTTATAATCATTGGTGTGAACAGAATGCAACCTAGCAGAGTCTTGGTGCATTACGGACGTTTCCTCTCACCAAACATGTGGTATAATACCAGCACTTTGCAATTAATAAGGAAGAAGACCTTGTCACTAACTAGCTCTGTCAAAACTACGTTTGCAAGGTGTGGTTATCTCGCAGTGATTTCCCTAATGGACTTTCTTGGACTTGTAAATAGAAGTTCTTTCACAAAAACTACCTGATCAATGGTTAAACATTCACCACCATCCCATGAACGGACTTCAGAAGCTTTACTGGCTGAGTCTGCTACCTTCCTCCGCCACTACCGTAGTGATGGGAACCTTTGCACCTTCTGATGACAATCCTAGAAGGTGTATGGTATCTGCCTTAATCAGAATTATGTCTGAATCCCCATCTAAAAATACCTATCTGCTAAGTTCCTTATCACTGTGCTTTAATCGTACAGGTGTTAAGCCCAGACAAACAGTTTCTACCAAAGACTCTGTTTACCTACAGTTAAGTTTTGTCAGTTGTTCGGAATAAAGAACTTATTTGATTCAGCATGGGTCTGGTAAAAGAAATAGGAGAAATGTACAGGCATATCATCTTTGTTTGGGACTTCTCGTAAACCTGCAATCGTAACTCCAAGAAGGACTAAATCAGAGGCCATGGGGTAGAATCCAGTGACTGACGTATTTAGAAGGCAGAAAGATTGGGCGAAGAAATATGCACGTTCCAATTAGATGCTCATCTCCCACCGAAACAAGCTGGATTTAGGAGGAGGGGATCATTTGCTGATTAAATTGCAGCTCTACAAACCATAAACCATAAATTTGGCCAGCAATTCACAGGAAACATTTCGAACAGGCTATTTCAGACATTTATCAGTAGCCATTCCATACTGTAGACCAGATGACTGACCAAAAGTTATTAAACACTGGGAACTCTGAGAATGAAACCACCAAGAATCTGTTTCCCCAAAAAATATTCCGAAGGAAATGGATATGGATTGGACACACGTAGAGGTTACCGTTGAGGGATATCGCACGCCAGACCATAGCTCAGGTGGAATCCAAAAGTGAAATGACAAGTCAGACGTGGGTGTGTGGGCGACCCTTAGAGGATCTTGTGGGGAGGAGATGAAAGCTTACGGTGGGTCATGGTGCCATTTGAAGAAGACTGCGGAGAGTAGGAGGAAGTGGAAATGTTTTCCTGTAGTCCTATGTCACACTTAGAATCAAAATGAATAACAAACAAACGAAGAAAGAAAAATGGTTAGTCATGAGGTTAACAATCCTATCCACCCACTCTTCTGCCCCCAAGAAAAAACAAACAAGGCACTATCCCTAATAACATTTCCTTACTTAAGTCTTGAAGTCCTGTATTCTACCTTGTTGGCTCAAATTGGCTCAAGTCAGTGAGTCTATGTTTTGGTATCATTTTGTTAACTTTATCTGACTGTGATACTACTGCTAAGGTTTTTTTTAAATTATTGTTGTTGTCGCTTGTTGCACTTCGTGTTGTGAATTATTTTTCTTTTGCCGATGTTGTTCTGATTGCTCAATTCATTGTTTTCCTGGTTTTAAGAAGAGCAGCCCACAAGGCCGCTTCTCTGTAAACTATATTTTAATGTAACAACCCCTTTATCAAGCGTGAGGCTAGCAAACCTGCCTTGTAAACAAAGTTGCTACAGAAACATCGGCACGATGAATCACCTTGCACCAAAAGAAAAAGTCTGTGTGGGGACATGGAACGTCCGCGCCATGTACGAGATCGGCAAAGCTACCCAGATCGCAAACGAAATGAAAAGATACGGAATTCAAGTACTGGAAATATGTGAAAGCAGATGGAATGGGAATGGATTCACCAAATTGTCAACGGGTGAGTCAGTGATCTACTCCGGTCACCTAGAAAACAACTACACGCACACCAAAGGCGTGGCTATCATGATGTCACCAACGACAGCGAAGGCCCTGATGCAATGGGATAGTGACCGCCAGATTCAGCTCCAAAGGAAGGAAAAGCAAGAAATACTTTCATTACTCTCAAGTCTGTGTGGAGGTAAACAACACTCACCATCAAAAATAACATCCGGATTTTCAACTCCATTGTGAAGTCAGTCAGTGCTACTTACTATGCGGATCAGAGACTTCACGAGTCATAAAGAGCACCTCAAACAGACTACAGACCCTCATCAGCAGCTGTCTTTGCTCAAAACTTCGCTCAAGATCAGGTGGCCGGTCAGAAAAGATCAGCAACAGGGATTTCTGGCAATGAGCGAACCAACCAGGAACTGATTGTGCAACAAATAGGCAAGAAGAAATGGAGATGGATTGGCCATACTCCGAGGAAACCATTAGTTGACATCACAAGACAGGGCACCACTCGGTGGAGCCCGAATGAGAAGCGGCTAGTCGACAGTCAGTGTGAGGGTGACATGGAGGAGGTGGTGATGTGAAGAGGAGATGAAATCATGTGGGCAGACTCGGAGTTAGGTGAAAACTCTAGCAGAGAACCAAACGCAATGGAGACGCGCAGCTGAAGCCCTATGTTCCTCTAAGAATTAAAGGAACTAATAATAATAATGTTCCACCTTGAACTCAAATAAAGCAGGAAAATTCATTTGAGAAACTACCCTTCACAGTACTCCCTAGTTGTTTTCAATATTCCGTCAGTTCATATCGATTAGCAACTAAGTCAATCATAATATCAACCAACTCACCAAAAGCAAACTTAATAACTAATTTAACGTATGAGTAAAAACTTTGCCATATAAAGTAGCTTATAAAAAGAAGGTTTTCTGCTATTTATATTGGACTTCAACACACACACACATACACACACCCACACATACACACTTACATACTCATGCACATAATGAGTGTATATATATGTGTACCCCAAATTATACCCCTTTACATTAGAAACAAATAGGTTGTTTTTTGCCTTCTGAGAATGTCTTTCAGAGCAGAGCATTTTGTGCCTTTACAAAAAATAAAGCAGATTTCTTGAGAAAATATATAAAATCACCTTTCTAATAATAATAATATTAATAATGGTGAGTTGAGTGAGTGTATTTGTGAACATCTGTTATTACAAAATAATCTAAAGACTTTAAAAGAAAGAGAAGAACCTACACAAAATAATCTACTCTACATGTCTGTATACATGAAGTATTCATGTATAGAATACGCCTTTTAATCAGTGTGTTCATGTACTGACATGATTTAAGCAACAACAAGAACAACAACAAGACCAGTAAAGCACCAACGAAAGGCTTACTTTTCAAGTACTACACCAGTAGTCATAGTTAATACTACTAATACTGTGCTTTCCATGTGTGCTTGTTTATTTGTTAGTGCAATCAGAGTAAGAGTAGAGAGCATAGAAATTTTAATAGTAAAACTTACACTGTCGATTATTATTATTATTGTTATAATTTTCTTTAACCAATCACATATTCTGAGATCATGTAGACATGAAAGTTTATACATAATTTGTGTTTATACTCAACTGAATATAAACAATTCTATCAGTAGGATTGATGAAGGCAGTTCTCATTCTCTGTGAGGTGAACATCATTACAGAAAAAAAAACACAAGTATAGAATGCGATCACTCCTTTTGCCTTGTTGACGGGGACAACACAGTTCAAAGATGATTCTTCAAAAGGTTAGTTATTTAGTTAGTTAGTTATTAAAGCTGTTGTTTTCTTTCTTCATTGTTCTTGACTTTTGACTGCCGTCGTTGTTGTTGTTGAGATCAGTCGATTCACTGATTGTCCATTCGCATTTCTTGCCCAACATATTGTCAAATGAATTTTTGATAATATTCAATATTAACAAGAGGTGTTAATGGACATCACATGATCGATTATTAAACATCATCTTGCCTTTCGGGCTTTATATTTTAAAATTACATAATTTCATTTCATGCTGGTTTGGTTATTCTTCAGAGTTTTTATTTTATTTTTTTTGCCATTATTGTATGGCCATTTTAATGATAAAAACATGCTGTGAAATAGGTAGAGAAATAAAATTTTCCTTTTAGAGATTATAGCAACCCGTGGCTTATCGTCGCTTCAGAAAGTTAACCTCACCTTCAGGCATAAGCGTGATCTCCCCGAGGTTATTTGTCCATAAGACGCTTGTAGAGCATAAATGGCAGTGAAATAGAAACTAAGTTAAACACCTTGGAATAGTTCTATCCTCCGATCTTTCCTAGTCATCCCATGTCTTGCGAATTTCTAAGAAAATGTGATGTCTTACCTACTACATCATGAAGTTAATACAATCAGGAAGAAATCGCTCAACCTCGACTTTTACAATTTGTTAACGCTTTCATCTTACCTATTGTTTTTTATTCCTTCCTCTAAGTGTTTTCTGGGCTACCCAGAAAAGGCTATGCCATATTGTGAATGGTATTAAAGGTTGTCAGTAGGGCAAACGATGTGCTACTTAGTCAGCCAGCTCATTACTGTTGTAGTCTATAGACACTTGAGATCTTTTACGATGCTCAACTTCCATTCGCCCCCATTGCATCTCATTAGGGGGACTAGAATTCACAACCATGTACAAAAACTCAGCGATACCCAATTTCGTGTGCGTTCTATGTGATAGAGAAAGTTTTAAGCGTGAAACTTATAAGTAACTATGTAAATTGTAAAATAAATGACACTTTGACCTTCTCTTGTTTGTAATTTAAGGTGACACAATTTCAGTTATCTCATAATTTTATGATTATTTTTATTATTTTATAGTTTTTTTGTACATTTTTGTGATTTTCATCGTTAATGCTGATGGCAAAAGGTCACTATTATCATCTTTGGTGATGTATACCGTGTAATGTCTCTTTTTGTTGTTGAGTAAATAAGACGTAATACTGTACGAAATGCTGATAATTCCATGTTGTATCTTCAGTACTGTTTTGGAGAGAAGTAAATCACCATTATTATTATTAAACTGTTGTAGTTTTGTGCACTCCCCAAAGCTAGTACTCTAGGATTAATTCTTAGAATTGGAACTGGAAATATTCTTCATCCTTTCCAGAAGCTAACAGATGTAGGACAAGTCACTTGCAAATCGACTGTCATTTGAATGTTTACTTATCCGTAAGTGTATATCTAGCGTGAAATAGACGGGGGAAAAGTGTGGCCTATGCTATCTTAACTGCTTGTAAAAATTCATGACAGTTGATTACCCACATATAGTGTTACAGAGGGAAGTTAGTCAACAGGATAATTAAGTTATCCTGTTAAGAAAGTGATTTAAGTGACGGTTGGATTTTGTACGTCGTAGTTTCTAAAAGACCGACTAGAGTACAAAGAATATTCTTTTCGATAAATTCAACATCAGGATCCAGACTTACATGTCTATAACAATGAAAGAATTACCATTAATAATAACAGGAGCCGAGAAAAGCACTAGTGACTAATTGGAATTGTTCTTTTCTGCACAAAGAACTCCAGTTGATTAAGGAGAATATTCGATATCTAGAGTACTTCTGTGGGTGTTCCCTAGGACGAAAAGTCCAGTCCCAAAAGTAAAGAGGATCAATATAACTGGCTGCACTGACTTAGTGAAATTGATAGATACATCAGAGCTGGATAACCGAGGTGCTTCGTCTTTCAGTTAAAAAATGACAACCGGATGCGAAGAAAATCAGATCTGAAGCTCACTAGAATTAAATGTTCTTTGGGTCGATTTTATCGATTTGTCGGTTATTATTTCACTTGGTATATCACCTTGGAACTGTAGTCGTATACAGGTCGGTGTATTACATGGTTAACTTTTCAGGGTAGCTGTTATCAATTAAAGCGTTATATTCCACCTTAACTTCGTATTCAATTGCATCTCCTGAATAAATGGGCTCTTTACCAAACCTGTTTTATAGCAGAGAGGAATAAAGCTGTGGAAACGTGTATACTGACCTGTCTAAGTACTTTTCTTATGAAAATTTTTTTTATACTACCATCTGGTCTTCCTGTCAGTAGGGCGTCTAAAGAGGAAATTTTACTTCTGGATTTTTCTTCAGACGTGAATTCGATAGCCAAACGTACTTTATTAAATTGAGATATTAGTGCGTTCATGTCCAAATCATTTCCACAAAGGATGAATGTATCATCTATATATATACCTGCAGTAAAATGATAATTTTCTGATAAGGTAGTTTAAAAGACTATTTCCTAGTTTACTTAAAATGAAATCTGTTAACGCAATACCAAATGGACAGTCCATCACCACTCATTTCACTTGTCTATAGAGTTCACAGTCAAATTTAAAATTCACACTCATGGTGCACTTTATTAACAGTTCTTTATGGATTTCTACTGCAATCCCATTGTTCACCGTCCATTACTACTGTTATCTATTGTAAGATCATAGCGGCTGCCAATGGCTCAATGGCCTACGAATTAGCTTGCCTTGAAACCAAAAGGTCCTGGGTTCGGACCCCCCACTGGTGGATGTGAACTGCTTAACAGTTCCAAACTAGGATGAAATTAGCTATCCAGTACTCCTAGGTTTCCCGGTGGTTCTCTAACTTATGTCAGCTCATGATGAAATCCTCCATCCAACAGTGTAAATAACTTGTTTTCATACAACTCTTCACCTATTCGCTTTTTTATTATGAGAACCCTGAACATTATATCGTAGATACACGTAACAACCTCGATTAGATCGACAGAGTCTTGTGAACAGAATGCATGATAAGTTTTCTGGCGGAATAACCAATTGACAGCTTAACAAAAAAAGAAACACTCTATACATGACCTCTGAGTTCAGGCTCTTAAAACCGCTGTCAAGCAGATATAAAGGCATCAATTCCGATCAAAATATTTCAGTACCCGTAATTGACTGTATTTGTTTACTTGTGATTCTTTCCGGTATTGATATACATCTTATTTGGTTTATCTACTTCAGTGGCGTAAAGTTGAGATGTGTTTTTTTGCAAAGAACAGTTTAAAACAATTAGTTCCCTAGGTGAATTTAGATAAAGTAATAAGAAGACGTAATTTGTCTGAATCGTGTAATGTATTTGCGCAACACATTTCGAACAATCTGATCACACACGGACTTGTCATAGGAATATATATATAAAATTAATAAAGAGGTAAGAGGTGAGAAAAATAGACTTAGGTCAAGTTAAAAGAACATATTCAAGGTCAAAAATAAAAATGAAGACCGCTAAACCAAATAGCAGAGGTAATAGTACATCTGCTATGATATCAAAACAAAGTTTACCAAAGAAGGTAGGTTTAGTGTGATGACAAATTGTTTTTGAACGCATAAAGGTGGCTTGAACTTTCTAATTGCTAAGGCTTCTACAAACTTTCCTAAGTTCAAGCCACCTTTATGCGTTCAAAAACAATTTGTCATCACATTAAACCTTCCTTGGTAAATTTTGTTTTGATACCATAGCAGATGTACTATTACCTCTGCTATTTGGTTTAGTGGTCTTCATTTTTATTTTTTGACCTTGAATATGTCCTTTTAACTTGACCTAAGTCTATTTTTCTCACCTCTTACCTCTTTATTAATTTTTTATATATATATTCCTATGACAAGTCCGTGTGTGATCAGATTGTTCGAAATGTGTTGCGCAATTACCACAATATTTATATCAATCAGGGTCATGTATACTACACTACTGAAAATCACATAATAGTGGACACCGAACACTCGGAATAAAGTAGTGAGTTCTTCTCAAATATTCAAGCCTGTGAAATGGCACTTCATTTCAAAGTGGTGAATATAACCATACACCCAAGTTAGATAAACCAGACTCAGTCATTTAACTAGTGAGTTTTCAAACCTTATTTTAAACGTCGTCATACAAACTATCCGGCCTCATCATCGTACTTATGTAAAGGGAAGCATGTGCAACACAAAACTGATATTCATGCATGTTGAACTGATTTGAAGCAGTTTGTGAAAACGTCCAGTATACTACTTATTACAACCAGGCAGTTCATACACTAGTATCCACTAAAGTAATAAGGGCTAGTGATTAGTAGGCTGCAGGCACATATCGACCATCGGTCCAGAGCTTCATTTCAAAGTCAGTCGGCGCTAGGCGTATCACTGGAAGTCTATGAACAAACCATTTCCAAGGCTGTCTCGTCATCAGATATGAAATACTAGTGGAACGGCCAACTGTACTTTATTTTATTTTTTTATTTTTGGTAACAGCTTGATTCCACACTGTATTTTTGGTACAAGTATGGAATTTTCAGCGTGGATATCGGTAGCCCAAACTTCGCAGGCCGACCATAGATATCGGGTGTGCGTCGGCGTGGGCTCGAACCCCGGACCATGTGCATGGTCGTCGAGAGTCCTAACCACTGTGCCACCGACGCACAAGTGATGGTTCACAGATGGAACTCTGACGTTTGAGACGTGTAAAGTCTACACATTAGTATGAATGTCAGTGTTCATCACTTCTATAGACATTCAATGAAGCAACAAACACCTGACGATTCCACAGATTTACTGAACTCCCATGAAATAATAACAACATCATAGTCGTCAGTGAAGTCATTTTGAAATGTGTTCATATTAATAATAATACAACGCAAATAGATCCAGTCTTCCACAGGTCGCTTTGATAATCTCAAGCGAAGGCGATCAACATCGTCAAATATATTGGGATAATCCCATACAGATAATTCTATTCCACAAACACAATTCTGTTGAAAGAGGAGCTGTTGTAACCTCTAACTATGAGCGATTCAAAGGATGGAATTTATAGTTTGTCATATGTCATACTGCCAAAAAATATTCCTTGCCAAAATATGAGAACATTCACAAGTGTACACCTCTTTAAAAGTTACTGTCACTGTCTGAAATCATTAATAAGTTTCCAAATTATTCATTCAATCGTCGTACTCATATTTCCGGTTATTCCATAAATAATTAATAAATGAATAAAAAATTAAATAAATAAGTAATTAACAAATAATAAATAATTAAATCGAAATAATAACTTAATGGTTCACGCCTGAATACTATACTCACCTGCCAGTTTGCGTAAGGAAAATATCGACTGATTTATCCATTCCGTCTTCTCTTTCGAATCTATGCTGTTCTTCAACAATGCTCGCCAACAACCATTGATCTCTGTGGACACACTCCTGTTCGAAATGTGTTGCGCAAATACATTACACGATTCAGATAAATTACGTCTTCTTATTGCTTTATCTAAAGAACAGTTTATTCAAAATGCTGTACCCCATAGGTTATATTGTTAGTCTATTTGTTAAAAGGACTTCTGTATTGGAACATTATTTCTATGTTCTAAAACCCTAATGATGTAGTCGTATAGCTTCGTGTATGTATTCTGTTTCATGAAAAATCCCCATTCAGACATTAACGAAAACAAAACACACACAGTTCAGCGAAGAGACTCTTTTTTTTCGGTGAATTCATTTCCCTCTTTAGCTGTACGATCGCATTCATAAAAAAAGCAGTTTTTCTCATAAAATAGTTTATTAACAAAAGTGACGAGTTGTTATAACCACAGTTGGTAGTATTAGTCAATGCATAAGAGCAGTTGAATAAGTGAATTACAGATATTTAATGAGATAAATGGTTTGATGAATGAGTTATTATCAGAACGCACATGGAAACGAGGGAAAATATGAATTTGCTTAAAAGTCCTCAAAAAAACGCATATATTATAATGAGTTGGTAAGACAAATAAACCAAAAAATCACCAAAATCAAATCAATGGAAACATGATAACAGAAGAGGTTGACTAATTTTCTTTTCCACTCATAGCTCCTATTTCTCTGTCAGAATGTCTAGAGTTTTAGTTGTGCAAAGGAGACAAAAGCATATGGTGTTCCTGGCAGGTTGTTCTTCACTTCGCAGATTATTCTGGAAGGAAGGAGTTTGTTCAGATGGAATAATCAGTGTTGACGAGGTGTTTATTCACTGTACTGCTCATCCAACCACTACTAACTTTGTACCAGCATGTTGGACAGGATAGACGTCTACAGATCAGTACATACCTGGTTCCACAGGAAAAGGTGAACTAATGTATGCACACAGAAGTGGTCAGACGTAAGAACTTGTCGTTTTGGGCTTTTTCAGACCAATGAACGACTATCTGGCTTAGAGTGAATGATAACGGAAAGCATAAAACTCGCGTTATTGTCACAATTCGCAAATAGTAACAGTCATAGTAATATGTGCATTGTCAATTTCTTATTGTATTCTTTCCTCAGTCTCTTTACTGCCTGCTTGAGTTTAACTTCCGGTGACTTTTTCACTAACATATAAATTATCCTTGCTTCTCTGAAGATGTTACTCGACGTACTACTTATATCTTTCTGCACACACACACACACACACACACACACGACAGACTTGACCAAGAGTGCGGTAATGGCTAAATATAATTCACAGTTAGGTTTCATAGAATTATATAAAGCCTAAAGTATTAGAGTTTACAAAATGATCAATATTAAATGAGTTTAAATTCATGAATTCACTGCTTGATATTAACCTTCTTTAACACAGCATAATTATGTCTAATTATCTGAATTTACATTCAACTCAGCAAATTTCATTTAGAAGGTATTATTTTTGAAAGAATATAATCAAACATTTTTACTTCATTACTGGAGGATGGTTGAGCTGTGTACATCATCTTGTTAGAATACACTCATTTAGACTCATTAAACTACACGATGCGTAGTTTAGGTATTGGTTTCGATTCGTATATTTGTGATGCTATGTGCAATAGCTTCTAGTTAAACTCCCCTTGAAGTTTACTGAATACCATCAACTTTGTCACAGCAAAAATTCGACTTTATACTTCTTAAAATAGTTTATGAAGTGTATATATCTCAGAGTGTAAGAAATAAGGGCGCTGGAGGTTGAAATAATAAGATTATTAAGCAAGTAAAACTTAACGCAACAAGATGGTGATAATTATGATAAGACTAAATTGCAAGAAGAAATTATATTGAATTAAACAAATAAATGTGACAAGTGAGATAATACCGAAAATTGCCAACTACTGTCAACCTGGCCTGATGTATAAAACCTATAAATATATATATATATATATATATATATATATATATATAACAGCAGCAAAAACAGACAACAATCAGCCAGCTTAAATGGGAGAGTTCTGAAAGAAGCAACCTCCTTCACCTACCTAGGAAGCATCGTTTTAACTACAAGCGGACGCAATTGATCAGGATATCCAAGCGACGATCATTAGGATAGCAAAGCAAGCTTTCAGTTCCCCAAGTTTGTGTGGCGATAAATCAACAGCCCTCAGCATTAAAAATAAGATCCGGATTTTCAACTCCAATGTGAAGTCACTGCTGCTTACTATACGGATCAGAGACTTGGCGCGAGCCATGAAGGGCACCTCGAACAAACTAAAAAAACCTTCATCAACAACTGTCTTTGCTCATTACTTCGCTTAAGATCAATGGCCGACCAGAATAGACTAGCAATAGTGAGGGATCTCCGAGAGCTAACCAACCCAGCAGGAACCGATTGTGCAAGAAATATGTGGGAAAGAATGAAGTTAGGTGGATTTGCCATACTCTGAGAAAACAAACCATCAAGTGAGGGACATCACTTGAGTGGAACCCGAATCAGAAACGGATAGTCAACAGTCAGGGTGAGGGTGACATGGAGGAGGTGGTGATGTGAAGAGGAGATGAAAGCATGTGAGCGGACGTGGAGCCAGGTGAAGAAGTTCGCAGAGTATCGAACGCATTGTAGACGTGCGGCTGAAGTCCTATTTTCCTCTAGGAATTAAAAGAAACAATGATAATAATAATAATTAGTGTAATATTAACGCATATTACCTCTCTCTCGCTTACTGATGCTTATGAAACCTCATCTGCAGATACTGTTGATTCAATGTAATTCACTGATGTTAACAACCATATTCCTTTAATTTTTATGGTCACATCGAAGAAAATATTCTTTTTCCATCAATCATTCACTTCAGATTTTAAAAGGGTATCTTCAATCAATTAAATGATTAATTAATTTGCAAATTATGAATTTGATTTTTCGTATCACTGAGCCTTCCAATTAGCTCTCAAGAAATCGGATGGTTTGAACTGATTTAGCTCTCTGAGCTGATGAGTTAGACACAAGCAAAGCGAAACGACTGTCTTGTGTTTATGTCACCTAGATCTAGCTAGCAAGCAATACTGGCTAATCTGAGACATAAACAACTACTGATCTCAATCGATCCGTAGTACGTAGTTTTAAACATTTGGGATTGGTCGGTTTGTTGATTAACATTAACAGTATGAAGCAGGTCACATACCGTGGTTTGAATAATTTGGCTTTCCAACGGAAACCATGGTGGTATAATTTCACCTCCTCGAACTGTCTACATTTCAGATTGCAAATCTGACTTG
Source organism: Trichobilharzia regenti (assembly GCA_944472135.2). Lineage (NCBI taxonomy): Eukaryota > Metazoa > Platyhelminthes > Trematoda > Strigeidida > Schistosomatidae > Trichobilharzia > Trichobilharzia regenti. The sequence goes on along the minus strand of OX235262.1, from coordinate 22,382,611 downwards.
AAACTGGTCTAAGGATTGAATTCAGCTTATCACTAAGTAGGATGTCTAATTGGTTGCCAAGACATTCTTCACAAAGGCCAATGACTTGAGTTCAAATCCAAAATCAATAAGCATAGAGTAGTAAAATTAAGTCCGTCTGTCATTTATCATTGCCTTAAATAGTTAACTCTCTGTGTGTACATGTGTGTACATATTTACGAAAATCTTCCGACCAATTTGATAATATTTTATCTATCTTCACACTTAATGGTAAAGTTCTTTCATCACAATGAAAAATGATTGCCCAGCTTATTCATATAAATCATAGTCTGAACGGTTACTTTTCTCTCTCTCTGTTTTTGTGCTTGTTTGTTCTAGTATCGTATTATTCCATTAGAAGAAGAAGAAGCAGAGCTATGAGATGGGAAAAGACTTTTACTTCCCCTGTATGGTATTTTTTCTTTCAATTTTGTTACCTCTCTCTATTTCTCTCTTCTAGTGTTAACTTTGACGACAATTATGATGATTTATTGCGGGGATAAAGCTACAGAGAGAGAGAGGGAGACAGGAAGGATAAAAACAAACGGAGAAAAGCAGAGGACAGTGGGAAAATAAAGTGACTAATTGAAATTAATAACCGATAATATTTTACTCTCTTCTCAATATGATTCGCAAATGACACAATAAATAGTAACACAAATTAAGTGAATTGGTCATTTCCATTCATTATAGATTAGTTCTCCTTTTTAAGTAAAAAAAAGACGTATCGTTTTGATGAGAGATTAATAAACATTGCGTTAAATAGCTGATATACATGTATATATATATATGTATTCCTTTGCGTTCTGAGTCGAATATGAGGCTTCCGATCTGAACGTTGAAATTCCACTTGAGGTAGTGGTATCCTTTACATCTGATACGATAGATAGATAGATAGATAGATAGATAGATAGATAGATAGATAGATAGATAGATAGATAGATAGATAGATAGATAGATAGATAGATAGATAGATAGATAGATAGATAGATAGATAGATAGATAGATAGATAGATAGATAGATAGATAGATAGATAGATAGATAGATAGATAGATAGATAGATAGATAGATAGATAGATAGATAGATAGATAGATAGATAGATAGATAGATAGATAGATAGATAGATAGATAGATAGATAGATAGATAGATAGATAGATAGATAGATAGATAGATAGATAGATAGATAGATAGATAGATAGATAGATAGATAGATAGATAGATAGATAGATAGATAGATAGATAGATAGATAGATAGATAGATAGATAGATAGATAGATAGATAGATAGATAGATAGATAGATAGATAGATAGATAGATAGATAGATAGATAGATAGATAGATAGATAGATAGATAGATAGATAGATAGATAGATAGATAGATAGATAGATAGATAGATAGATAGATAGATAGATAGATAGATAGATAGATAGATAGATAGATAGATAGATAGATAGATAGATAGATAGATAGATAGATAGATAGATAGATAGATAGATAGATAGATAGATAGATAGATAGATAGATAGATAGATAGATAGATAGATAGATAGATAGATAGATAGATAGATAGATAGATAGATAGATAGATAGATAGATAGATAGATAGATAGATAGATAGATAGATAGATAGATAGATAGATAGATAGATAGATAGATAGATAGATAGATAGATAGATAGATAGATAGATAGATAGATAGATAGATAGATAGATAGATAGATAGATAGATAGATAGATAGATAGATAGATAGATAGATAGATAGATAGATAGATAGATAGATAGATAGATAGATAGATAGATAGATAGATAGATAGATAGATAGATAGATAGATAGATAGATAGATAGATAGATAGATAGATAGATAGATAGATAGATAGATAGATAGATAGATAGATAGATAGATAGATAGATAGATAGATAGATAGATAGATAGATAGATAGATAGATAGATAGATAGATAGATAGATAGATAGATAGATAGATAGATAGATAGATAGATAGATAGATAGATAGATAGATAGATAGATAGATAGATAGATAGATAGATAGATAGATAGATAGATAGATAGTATATCCAACACATATAATGGAGTCATTAAATATCTACTTTTTCATGAAGTCAAGTTAACTAATCAAGTAGGACAGAAAATCAATTAATATGTACGTCTATTTCCTGTCAATTAAGAAGTGAATGTCTCAACGTGCGAATATACAGACATACAACATTGTTATAATAACTCAAACAACGACAGAAATTACAAAAATTTCTTGACTCAATGAAGCACTTGAAAATCGTAAGTTGAAAATAATCAGAAGAGCAACGACACGGAGTTATCGATTTACTCTCTTATTAAATAAAACAAAACACAACTATCTTCAATGAATCACCCACTATAACTTGTTTTATTGACAGAATGTTGTTTTTTGTCGGATTTTGTTGTTCTGTGATTTGTACACGTAGTTATTGATTCTCTGAGGTAGACATTATATATGGGTAGATTCAGAATTAAGCGGTTTTAGATATGAGTAGTATTAGTAGTAGTGTTATGAGACTTTACCAATTGCGAAAGACGTTTATCATATTACCTTTGAAAAGCGTTCATTTATTTAATAATCGTATTATATGCACAAATAAACACTTTCAAACATTTGTACAAACCTATTCCAATGTTTCTCCGAATGATATCGGCTTACGATCAATCCTACAACCAACGAATGTCCTGCAAACCAAAACTTGATAAGTAATCTGGTATCTACTAGCGAGTGCCTCTATATAGAAAGTCACTTTCGGTTCTAGTGACTAGTCTGAACCAGCTGGGGCCACCAAGTCAGGTAAAAGAACAGTTATTCTCCTATGACACCGGCTGCCCAGTTGCGCTGCATATATATATCATGAATTGGAAGAAGTTGAAATCTGTAGGCCATTGGAACCTGTCGTAGCAGCTGAATAGTCTACGAGCTCCCCTTGTATCCAGAAGAGGTTTTCCAACGGTTTTCTAACTGATGTTATTTCGTGATCAAAATTGCAATCAATCAAATCCCTGAAAACCAACGCTTGATCATATTCCTAACCTTGTAAAGGATTAGTTTTAACCATTTGCCTATCAATGCACAGAAATCCTTACTCTGTGTCGGATTTCACGCTTGTTCAGGTTTACAATGTCTGAAGTATTTGAGACAGTGATCAATAGCTATTTAGCAGAAGAATAGAATAAGCTGCATTCTTCTGACTAATTCCCCTTCATTATCCAGTCCTAAAGAATCAGTCTTGGGAGGTCGCTAACTTCACAGACTTGAAACCACAATCATTCAACAACTACTGAGTTATTTATTTATTTATTTTATTTTTATTTTTGATTACAGCTTGTTTCCACACCGTATTTATGGTACAAGTGTGGAATTTTCAGTGTGGATATCGGTACCCCAAAATTTCACAGGCCGACCATAGATATCAGGTGTGCGGCGGCGTCGGCTCGAACCCCGAACCGTATGCATGGTAGGTGAGAGTTCTAACCACTGCGCCACCGACGCACATATAAATTTTATCAGGAACTAAATGTAGCATGGAAGTGTATAAAATGGATGAAATTCAGTTCCCCCGCTTGAATATTTTAACTTAAAGAACAGCTACTGCTCTAAATTGAAGAATATATTACAATTCATAATCTTTAAAACGTTCCTAGAAGTTTAATTCAAATTTAGATTTCCCATCGACTGATTGGACCGAAATAGTCGGTCTCAGATTGACACGTTAGCTTCTTGTGTAGATGCTTCGACGATATCTAGGAGTGTAAATAGAAGTTACTTGGTGGATGGTGGCTAGCAGTGAAATTCAGGATTCGAACTTCGTCCTCTTTAGGACTCGACAGATGGATGTACCTGCATCTCGGAGTGACAGCGCTTTGGCGTTCGAAACTATGAGCATTGGATTCGAGCCTCGGTGGGGACATTATCACTCACTATAGAATGAAGGTAGATCCAAAAGATAAGTCCAAAATAGGACGAAATGCGCATCCTGGATTCCGCTGATAGCCACCATCCACCAAGTAAATTCCTAGAAATTGTCTACTCGAAAACTTGAAGGTTTAGAGTATGAAAAAGTTGGATTGAAGATAGATGATAGATAGATGACATTACACTGAAGTGAGTAACATATTGCCAGAGTATTCTACCTAAACAGCCTTATTTGTCAGTATTTTACAAATAATTCATCGTTAACCAATGTGACTTTTGGACATAGAATCATAAATTACAAACCCTGCTTCTTCTTCTTCCTCAGGCGACCAATTTTTTTTTCAAAGTTCCATAATTAAAGATATCAGTAGTCATACGAACTGTGATCAAGATTTGACCGGATAGTTGCAAAATAATTGAGTGCTGAGTGAGAAGTATACATTTATAAAGTTATATTTGTAAAATCTCAGCGAAATTGAAATGATTAATTCCAACGTTTCGTTCGGCAATCTGGTCCGAACTTCTTCAGGGAAAACAAGAGGTGTCCCTTTAAATATAAACTTTGTTATGTTAATTTCGATTAATTTCCCTGAAGAAGTTCGGACCAGATTGGCGAACGAAACGTTGGAATTAATCATTTCAATTTCGCTGAGATTTTACAAATATAACTTCATAAAAGATATCAGTAATTTATGCAAAGATCAATAGTAACTCATCCAGTTGTAACCAAGTGTGCAAAATAACTGACCATTCGCCAACAATAAAAGAAACTTTCTCTTAACATTGTTATGATACAGTCATCTGTCATTAGGTGAAAATATGTTGGATAGATACATTGCACGACACTGAAACAATACAGGTCAACAGGCTATCCAAAAACATCTGTGCTAACTGTCTTTCATTTTAAATAACTTCATTCTGTTTTATGAAATAGAAATAGGGACTTGACTACTTCAAAGTTGAAATCATTGAAATCAAGAAAACAATTATCATGTTTGCATTACTTCAAGCACCACTTATTTGTTAAGACTGTTCACTAACAAACTGTTCACAAGATCTTAACACGTGACCTCACCCTACACTTCATCTAAATTGTGTTGAGTGTTTAGAAGTTCTACGCGTATATTTATCTATCTATCTATCTCCAGAAGAGATCAAGAGAGAACAATCAACATCACTTAATTGTCTTGCAGATATTTCACTCTACTCAGGGTTTGTTTTCAACAGATTTCTGAAGTTTGCTATCGAAACTAGCCTGTACATTCCACATTATATCTGATTATTTGAAATGAAACACCGTGATACAGCCATCGTGAGATATACTCAGAGCATATTATCAATAACAAAAAAATATTCCAGGTTTTTCATACACATTAATCTCTCTTCAACCGGAATACAGCTGATTTGATGTGCTGAAATAAGAATCGATCAGCTTCCGAGAAACACTCATTAACTTTCACTTACACTGAAGTTCCAGTTACGAAGATTAACTTGCAGAAAAATAGTGCAGGACAGAGGAACTGATGTGTACAAATGGATAGAGTGAAAAATGTATCTGTAGGTTGTCTCGAAGTGTCTTGGCTTACTAAATCAGTTCTAAGAAAGTTCCATGATGAAAATACCTCATCCCTAGTTTATAGGGTATTAATAGTAACAGTGATGAACTCGTAACCCTTGTTTTGTTCACCAGTTGTTAGTAAAGTCGAAAAGGAGTCATGATTGAGTATGATGCCTGCAACTACACCCCATAAAATTAAGACCATAGCCAATGAAACTTTAAAACTTGAAGCCCTATACTATTGCATGAAACATAAGTAAAGGAATATCGACGCCAATCTCCTATTAGGCGTTTTCACAGTCTCACATCTTCAGTCACATCTTCCTAACGTCACTCTGTTTGTACTCAGTTTAAACTGTGCAGTTTTCAAAGACACTTTCACTATTCGAAGATTATCAATAATATTTTTGAACTTCACAGACTGTGAATCAAACTGCATGAATGTGATATGAAAGCCTTTGCCTACTTTAGAATCACAAATGGTATTCATTAGATGACAGAGTGACTAGTTGCTTGAATCCTTTCTTCGTTTCTTTTCAATAAACATTTGAGGTCGAATTAGATTACTTTGATGAACTTCTTATAATAATTGTTGTGACTTATAGACACTAAAGCTTTCAACAAGCCGATGACTTCCTAGATAGGGATCTTTTAATAACAATCAAGCCGTTTGTGTAGTAAAATGACGAACATATACGCCGGACTATGGACTCGTTTGATTTCCAGGATTCCTTTTAACTGTGAACAACCTTAACAAAACCAAATTATAAGTCACAAAATTACCAGACAATTCTTTTCACAGTGACTTCGAGTTACATAACGAAAGTATAAGGAACATAATTCCAAGGATGATGTGAGTAGACGAATCGTTCGGTGTTAAAAAAAAGGTTAACTATTTATATAACAATTAGACAAAAGGGTTAGTCAACAAAATATTCTCATTGTGATTGCCAGACACCTAATTGATACAGGACATACACTGGAAATTAGTTAGCCTCAAAAAAATAATCAATACACACAAAGAAAATCGTGGTTAATTCGATTCACAGAAGTCATTGCCATCAAAAGACTTCGACCCAACCTCTGTTTACAGAATGAGAGCCTGACTAGTGTCTCACTACCCTGGAAAACCTAATTGGCTATTTCATGTGCTTTGTGTTTTGAGCTACTGCATAACATACCATTTAGTTTTCTTCATTTTGATTTTCACCTGTTGAGTGAAACTCACTTATAAAATTTCCAAATCCACTAAAGTGTTTTGTCTATCTTATAATTTTACTTTACTATTCACACAACCCACCCTTCTCAACTCTCCATCATAACATGCTTAAATTCATTCTGTTCTTCTATCTTGTATTTTATCTTTGCTGCATCCTTGTTTTCAAGACAAATCTGATATCTGTTCCCCTTGTCTAATTATTATATAAATAGCTGGTCTCTGAACACTGAACAATTTGTCTACTTACATCGATTTTTTGGAATTATTTTTTTTTGCCTAAACTTTTGATTTGTAACTCGAAGTCTTTGTTGGAAAAGCATGTTCAGGAAATTTGTAGCTTAAAATTGATTTTCATCTGAATGGTGATCAAGATTTTGTTCCCAAATAATTAGGCGCCTAATGTGAGCAGTATGCATATGTAAAAATTATATTTGTGATATAGTATATCCGATAAATAATAAGTTTCAGGGTATGCGCAGTTTTGCCTTCTATGTTGACCACTAACTACCTAATACTCTCTCAACATTTAATGAAAAAATTTGAAGTAAATGATTGGTGAATATTTGCAAAACTAACTGTTTAGTAGCTTATGTTTCTATTTCAATTTCCTATTCCTTTCTGGCGACATTACATAATCCAAAAAATAAAAGGCGGCCTGTTTGAAACCAGGGCTACCAAAATACTTCATCATAGTATTGCATATCATCTCTCTTGTTCACCTTGTTTTAATCAATTCAAATATCATCGCCAAAGGTGTTTTCTACTGTCACACACTGAGGAGACAGCTGTGCAACGCTACTCGCCAGACAGTCTAGCGGAAATCTAATGGGCAACGCCAAGTTGGACTTGGACTCTAGGATGACATGGCAGAGATTGTCTGAGGAGGAGATTAAAGCTTATGATCATTCATGGAATCATCAAAAAAGAACTACGGAAAAGAGAAAGAAATGAAAATATTCTGTTGGGTGGCCTGTTTGAAACCAGGGTTACCAAAATACTTCATCATAGTATTGCATATCATCCTCTTGTTCACCTTGTTTTAATCGATTCAAAAATCATCGCCAAGGGTGTTTTCTACTGTCACAAGTATTTAAAATATCTACAATCTACTGATTCACAACTTTACAGTGTACTTGAGGAAAAGCGAAATCATGGATGGCAACGTATTCAATACACACTATTAACTCTCCCTGAGATTTTCAGTACAAACTGCCACTACCTGACAAATAAAATAAAACTAGCTACCTAACTACCTACAGTCTTCACTTGTTCAGCTATCATTATGTTCTTGGATCAACAACTGTACTCCTTCGCCTTTCTTAATTGGCTTTCAACTAAATGGTGTGTATATTCATTCATTGAAGGAGGCGACGAAGAAACATCATAAGCGAGTGGTTTTCACTTCAGGTGAAATGGCAGTGTGTCACTCGATTCACCGTCAGTTACTATTTTACTTGGAGATCGTGGATAAAGAGGAACTATTATGCGATAATTTCCTCTGAAAATTCTGTACATTGTATGAACACTTTTCAGAATAAAGTTATTATTGTCATTTTTATTTAGTTAGTTTTATTTTTAATTTAAATAGACAAGAATTCCGTCATTGAAGACAATTCAACCTTTAATGAAGCATTTAACTATTCATAATGACCTCACATTCAAGCACTTAGTGTTAAGTGCTCACCTCTTCTAATACTATTCACAAGTATTATAAATGAATGTCGTGTATGAGCACAATCACACGTATTTTGTTTGCAATAGAGTCATTTTTTTTTCTTAATCGATTCTTATCAGAACACATTAGTTAAACAGTAGTGAATAAGACGTTTGAGTGTAGTTACCGCCCATAAGACACAACCCTGTATGATAGAAGCAGTTTGATTAGGTGTTTAATAATTTTTGCATGTTATTGTTGTTATTTGACGTAGAACTTTGTTTAAACAGCACACTATAGGCGTGCATAAACTTGTTCATAGTTTCAATGAATACAATTGCGCAAAAATTATAAGTACAAGAGTTACTTAATCCCTATTCTGCTTCTGTCTTATTCTAAAGTAAAGCTATTCTTTTTCAAGAATAATCACTGTGAAGCAAGAGTTTGTTCGTGTAGTGTTATTCAACAGGATTGCTTTCTTAGACTGTTTTCACTTTTATAGAGAAAAATGAAAATTATATAGAACATCAGTAAATAATATTTTGATTAGAATCGGTAAAGATGATATACAATTCGCTGATCTTGATGTATTATTATTCTCTTGGGTACCGAGTGAAGCATAGGGCTTCAACAACACATTTGCTCCTTGTTCTCTTCTCTGAAGTCCTCCCCGGCTGGCTCTGTGACTGGCAGCAGTCTGCCACCTCCTTCATGTCAGCCTAGAGGAAAAATCCAACCAGTCGTCTCCAATTCGGGTTCCAGATGAGCAACGGCCTGGCAACTTACTTCATTCAACAGTCTCTAGAGAGTATGTTGGGATCAATTTTTCATTGGTTTCGGTATATTTCTTGAATGATAAATTCTTAATTGGTTTGCTGCATGCTAGTGTTTCTTATTTCTCATTCTTTCTCGCCTGCCATCTGATCCTCTGTGGTGGAGCTAGCGAATTCACCCGCTGATAAAATTTTGAAGCCTGTTGGAAATGCTCTCGGTGACGCATCCAATATCTGAGTGATTTAGAAGAATTGACTGACCTGACATTGATACTAAAAATCCAAATTCTGTGTCATTATACAGAGTGCAGTAGACTTCTAGACAGATTTCAGAATGGTGGTCTGCTTTGCCTTTCTGATTCTAGTTTTGACATTCTCATTCGCCACCTGTGGTCGAAACGATGCTGCCTAGATAGGTGAGTAGAACGGCCTCTTTCAAATTTTGTGGTGATTAGTACTTTTGTTTGTTGTTTGTTGGTTATCTTCATCACCTTCATCTTCTCTTTGTTCACCTGAAAGTCCACGTTTTGCTTCTTCCTCTTCTTCTATCCGCATCATGTTTTATGATTTTGGGACATTTTACCATACAAAATGAAGCGAAAAAATCCCTTTAAATTCCAAAACATGTGACCGAAACTAATGCATTCAGGTGTGGTGTTATGCGGATGGTGAGGGAGTGAAGCCACATGATCTAGGATTAGTGCTAGTTGCTACTGATATTGCCTCAGTGACTCGTATCAGTATCACACAGTGTTACCATTAGGTGAACAGAGATGAGATTAATCACTTGTTAGACTGAACCAAGTAAAGTAAACTAAGTACTTCTTATTATCGTGTGCTGTGAATGACCCAATTCGATTCTAAACTACTGACATGAAACCATGCAGTTAAAAACTACCCACTAGTAGTATTTCTGAAGACAGCGTTCTCTGAAGTAAACCTACACTGCTGCGTAATCATCATTCTCACAAAAAGTGTAAATATGTTTTGCCAATGTATAATACAACATAAGTGATGTGGGTCAAGAGTTGTGAAGTGACTCGAAAATATCGACTCGATATTCCATATTAGTTTGATTATTAGATATATCACACAGTGAAACAGTAGTATTCACTGGATGACAAGGTTTCGAACAAAATTTATTGTTCATAATCATATCATCAATTGTAATCACACGACTTTGAAACTTCAGTTTTATAGTTTTCTTTGTCTTCTTTTATTTGTCGTCGTAGGGGTAGTAGAATTGTCCAGGTATCTGAGACAGGTGTCGAATCATTCCTACTACATGTATTTGCAATTGATTCGATAAACAAAGCCCCATTCAGTTACCAATCTCTCCCTCCAGCCTGTTACACTGGATTTTAAAACTGTCATCCTATCCCATCCTATTGTGTGGTTGTGTTTGACTGCGTGCCATGCTATGGCTGAACTATGCTTTAGATTTCTTATCTTATTTGGGTCAACTAATCTAGATTTTGCTACGTTTTTATGTTCGGCTAGTCTGACTCACTGACTCTGTTCTACTAGTTTGATCTATGTATATGATCTGACAATTATTGCAGAAGGGTACTAGATAAAGTAATTCATCAAGGGAAATAAATGCAAGAAACTAAATTGTTTTGTTTCAGGATTTCATCATGAGCTGACATTAGTTAGAGAACCATTGGAAAACCTGCAGAGAGTACTGGACAGCTGTTTCGTGCTAGTTTGGGACTCTTCAGCAGTACGAACCCACCGCCAAGGTTCGAACCCAGGACCTTCCGGTTACAAGGCGAGCTCGTATACCATTAGGCCCCTGGGATCCGATCCAATGGTCCTTGAATTCTAACTTCTGCCAATTCATGACATAGTGCAACCGCTAGCCAATGTCTTCGGTGAGTATTTGTCCTCACACCCGACCGGCTGCACCCTACTGGTCACGACTTCCCACTGGAACCCAGGTAACTACCTACCTGAATAGGGCCAGTCGCCAGTGAGCATCTCATTGGTATTCAAGTGATGGTTTGTAGGGATTTGATTGGTTTCAGGATTTCATCATGAGCTGAACTAATTTCAGCTCATGATGAAATCCTGAAACCAATCAAATCCCTACAAACCATCACTTAAATTGTTTTGTTTTTAAGGCTCCACAGGATCCTTTAACCGACAAAGCTTGTTTCTAATTAAGTTTATTGTTTTGAATGCTATATTTATTCCTGCCTTGTTAAGAATTCTGTGTAAGGTTTCCAAGGTTCCTTCTTTGTATGGAATTACTACTGATGATTTAGATTCTTTATTGTTGGTGTTGTCTTGTGCATATATGACGTGCATGTCGTCATTATGACTGTCAGATCCAATACATAGATCAAACTAGTAGAACAGAGTCAGTGAGTCAGACTAGCCGAACATAAAAACGTAGCAAAATCTAGATTAGTTGACCCAAATAAGATAAGAAATCTAAAGCATAGTTCAGCCATAGCATGGCACGCAGTCAAACACAACCACACAATAGGATGGGATAGGATGACAGTTTTAAAATCCAGTGTAACAGGCTGGAGGGAGAGATTGATAACTGAATGGGGCTTTGTTTATCGAATCAATTGCAAATACATGTAGTAGGAATGATTCGACACCTGTCTCAGATACCTGGACAATTCTACTACCCCTACGACGACAAATAAAAGAAGACAAAGAAAACTATAAAACTGAAGTTTCAAAGTCGTGTGATTACAATTGATGATATGATTATGAACAATAAATTTTGTTCGAAACCTTGTCATCCAGTGAATACTACTGTTTCACTGTGTGATATATCTAATAATCAAACTAATATGGAATATCGAGTCGATATTTTCGAGTCACTTCACAACTCTTGACCCACATCACTTATGTTGTATTATACATTGGCAAAACATATTTACACTTTTTGTGAGAATGATGATTACGCAGCAGTGTAGGTTTACTTCAGAGAACGCTGTCTTCAGAAATACTACTAGTGGGTAGTTTTTAACTGCATGGTTTCATGTCAGTAGTTTAGAATCGAATTGGGTCATTCACAGCACACGATAATAAGAAGTACTGTTACATCACTGCAAAAACACAAAAAATAGACTGGAAGATGTTATCTATTCTGCCAGGTACATATGAACCCAGTTACCGCTTAGCGCATCATAAGAAATACTGTCGACCACCCAACAAAATGCGAGACTTCAACTATTCTAAGAAAACTAAACATAGAGCATATTGTGTTAAACACTTAGATTATTACAAATCGTTACTTGCTTGTACCCGAATATGCTTGTCAATTAAAGACAGTTTCAGCGTCAATGGTTCAGTGGTAAAACACTAGCTAACCAAAAGTAATGTGGTATAGAGTTCGATCCTTGGCCGACGTACTCCCTAACCTCTCTCAGTCGAATTTAAAGCCAGTAAAGAAGGAGGGTTAGGCGTGAGGCCGGCAAGCCCGCACTGTTAGAAGAAACACCACTGCTACTGAAACTTTAAAGCTCACGTATGAAGCATCATGTTCCATTCGGAAGGCAGGGGAAGACAATAAATAGATGAATAACAAGCAGTTAACTATATACCGTGTAAATGATGGAAATTTAGCACATAATGTACACCTTGTTTATTACTGATCTACAAACAGAGACGCAGTCTTTAAATTCTGAAGCTTCAGTAGCGGTGGTGGTATTTTAGCAAGAGTTGGGTGGTGCTAGCCTCACACTCCGGACCTTTTGTCTGTCCCTGGCCGCCTAAACACAAGTTAGCTAGGTTAGGTTTAGGTGTTTATCGGCCGGGCTTTAAACCCAGACTATGCGAATTACTGTCATAGATTCTACTATGTAAATAGCTGCTCACAGAATTTATAGAAATCTACTTCTATTGCACTAGTCGGAAAAACAGGATCCTTGTATTAAATACGAGTTTAAAGTGAGCAGTACCCTTTTATAGGTCAAAAAATGGGCGCGCCAGTCTCGAATAACGTTTCCAATAGGCTGCAGCAGACTTTCAACAGTAGCCGCCTTCGCTGGCTGAACAATGAAGATTGAGCCGATGGCTAAAATGAATTAGCGACAGGAATTCTCGGCACACCAAGAAGACCGCTGAGTGACATTGCGCTCCAAGGCATCAAGTGTAACCTGAAATTAAAATGACAAGTTGAGTGTGGTTTCGAGAGCGATATGGAGAAGGAGATAGGAGCCTATTAGTAAACCTAAAGAAGACCGCAGAAGAAAGGATGAGATGAATATACAGTGTTGAAGCTCTATGTTCCATTCAGAATCTGGGGACATGGGAAAATAGTTTTTCATGAAACTGCAAAGTTGACTAACACACAGTCATAGTTATGCAGAAGTCCCATAAACCATTCAGGTTTCTAGGTACATAATTAATATGACACAAAAAGCAAACGAATTACAATGGGACTAAGTATGACACTGGGGCTTTCAGTTGATAAAATATTATGTACATCGCAGAGAATAATATTTTGATGGATAGATTTCGTTCGGAATCATTATTGTCTTTGTAGGCAACTCTTCCACTATTGTTTGCATTAAATCTTGAAAGTTTTAAATCTAAAGTCAAACATTCTGAAGAACACACTATTGAAAAGTTGTCAGACTAGCCAACACTTAATAGTGCGTCCCTATCACCGCATTCGTTTTAGTAAGTGTTAACGAATTTCAACTGGTAAACCCCTATCAGTCAAGAAATTTCATTAGACCTTGAAAAAACCCAAACTGAAACTAGTCACCATTGTCTAATAAACTTATTTTTAAACACCACATTTACAGGGTTTTTTTTGTAGTAGGATTGAGCAGTTGTTCAGCTAACTGTGACATTCAACAGATCTCTTACCTGTACTGTATCATAACGATATTTGTTTCAAATTAATTCGAAGCTTAATTTCATCTAAAAACTGACTGCAATTCAGGTTTTCCCAGGTCAGCCGAAAGTTTCTCATAGAAAATTTAAAACAAGCAACAACTCTGGAAAAAGTGTAGTATTTAACGAATTCATGAATTTCGGTAGAAGGACTCGTCAGCTGAATACTCCTCCACAAATATTCCTACTTATACAGTTGTTTTCTTTGTTAAAGGTTGAATACATCGTGTGACAACAAACAACAAAGGATCAATTCCATCAAATATATGATCTACATTTTTTCGTGGTAACAAATTCATCAGACATATGGAAAGATGTCTCTCAGTTAGCGTTGTCGAATGACTTAACGTGCTAAATAACTTTCTAGTAATTATGATAGAATCCCAAGGGACTCAACCACGCAGCACTTATTCGACTGGCGTCTTACGATGATGCTGAGTAAATGTTTTATAGTTGTTATTTATCAGGTTAGTAAAAAGGCTCTTAGTTTACCTGAAGCCTGCAGAGTCGGGTTAAAGAAGGGAGTGATTTGTACACAAAGGGAGACAGTAGTTGGTTTAAACCCACTTTGAAAGCATAGTTTCATTCAACCTTCACAATTACCCTTCACTTCCCCTCTCTCTATCTCTCCACAATATATCTTCCGTTACAATTATCATTGTTTATGAAGACATTAATGTGGTTAAACTTCCCAGTGTCTACGGCTTCCACAAACTTTAGAATACGCCTGGAACACATTTTGTAGATAGGTTTATAAGAGATGTGAACATCACTAATTTATGCCATAGCCCTATAACACTTTTCGTAGTAGAGGAACTAGGTCGTCTGTTTTTACCTTCGACGAGTTCAGAAAGTGTGATTTGCATTTGAAGTCATTTAGAGATATGCTTGAAGTGGTTACTTGTGAAGATCGACGAGTCCTCCTTATGTATGTGTAATCTGACGTACATGCAACTTGATAGATAGGTAGATGGGATATGACATCATTCTTCGTATGTTTGAAGAGCTTATATCGATATACAAGTGTTACGTATTTCAATATTAACTACTACAATAATTCCAGCTTAATTGATAATATGTAATCTGATGAAAACTATTTACTCTAATAATGACGTTAAGAGATTATAAATCACTTCCTATCGACCACTAATTTGTTGTCACTTCATGTCGATGTTTATGTATGTATTCAACCTTAAGTGAATAAAACTGCATAAATAACGATGCATGTAGAGGAGTGTTCAGTTGATGAGTCCTTCTACCGAGATTATAAATCCACTGAATGGTACTTTTTCCACAGTTTTTGCTCATTTCTTAAATCCCTAATCCATCTCGAACTAACAGTTAATTCACCTTGCTTAGTTTTTAAACTGGTATTCGCTTAAAGATTGTTATGTTTACAATTGTACAAACCAAAGTTTCTTGATATTATCAGATGAAATATGAGCTACTGAAGAAACCTTTGTATCTGTAATTCAATGTAAGTTAATTTTCATCATTATGTGACAAATATAGTTTGAGCAGTCGTCTCTTCTGTTTCTGAGATTGTTTGTGAATTAGGCCACTTTTAAATGAAATCAAAAGCTTTACAGCAAGCATACCACTTCAGAAAAATGTCCCCATCACTCAAATGATCGCTTAGTATACATTTAGTTTGTCCACTTACGTCGTAAACTGAACGCTAAAATACACTCACATGAGTAAAAGAATATATTTTAAAAAAGTGGTGATCATTCTCCCCAGACATACTTCGATCGTTGTACAGAGTAAAAATCTTTAGGAGTATGTTTTATGTCTGCTTTATTTCAATACAGTTTAAAACAACAACAAGGAGAAGCAGATAAAAAGAGTGTTAGATAATTTGGAGAATTTCACAAATAAATCAACTGTGAAACAAAGCTCCGATCAATTTCTTTGGTTAGCAATCAACAGATTTGTATATCTACAAATGTTGATTATTCAAGTATTGGTTTGTAGGGATTTGACTGATTGGTTAGAGGATTTCATAATGAGCTGATATCAGTTAGAGATCCATTGGAAAACCAGCAATGAAGTACTGGATAGCCATTTCTTCAGCCTAGTGTGGGACTCTTCATCAGTACCCACCTACAGCAGTGGCCTGAACCCGGGACCTACTGATTACAAGGTAAGCTGCCTCGTAGACCATTCCGCAGCCATTGGGACCCTATTCAATGGCCGACCAGCACATGAATTGTAAATTCTGCTAATTCACGACATAGCCCAACCGCTAGCTAATGTCCTCGACGAGTATTTCTCTTCACACCCGAACTGCTGCACCCTACTTGTCACGAATTCCCACTAGAACCCCAGTTAACTGCCTACATGAACAGGGCCCGTCATCGGTGAGTATCTTATGGATATTAAAGTTTTGCTTTGTAGGGATTTAATTGATTGATTAAGGGAATTCATCGTGACCAGTAGGGTGTAGCAGGTCAGGTGTGAAGAGAAATACTCGTCGAGGACATTAGCTAGAGGTTGGGCTATGTCGTGAATTAGCAGAATTTACAATTCATGTGCTGGTTGGCCATTGAATAGGGTCCCAATGGCTGCTGAATGGTCTACGAGGCAGCTTGCCTTGTAACCAGTAGATCCCGGGTTCAGGCCCACTGCTGTGGTGGCTACTCATGAAGAGTCCCACACTAGGCTGAAGAAATGGCTATCCAGTACTTCATTGCTGGTTTTCCAATGGATCTCCGACTGATATCAGCTCATGATCAAATCCTGTTACCAGATATTGTTTAGAGTTTCAAAAAACAAAGAATCTACTATTATGATTTAAGAATTTTAGTATGAATAACCTAAAGATTATTTTTAGATGGCATTATAAACTCACCGAATACTAGAGTTTTCGTTTAATTCATTAGATGAAAAACTGAATTCAGATCCAGCTGTGATTTTTCACAGAACACATCTCAAAGTGGTTGCCATACCACGTGAAATCGCCTTGCTCAATTCACCGTGAAAATAGACTCCTACGGTTATCCGTGAGAAGTGGTCGTAAAGTTGATTTAAACACTTCTTTTAAACCATGTATAAAATACGTGTATGACAAATGCTTAAATTTGTTGAAGGAATAAAAAACGACTCATAGCATCCTTACATATTCAGAAATTGTTACATTTAGCCTGCCTTGACAGGTGAAGTGAGATGGTTATATTTTGCTCTTTCTTCTGTCTATCTCTAATTTTACCCCTAAACTAACATTCTGACTCATACTCACTGCATACTGACCTTTTATACTCGAGTAGAATGTATAGCTTCGACAGCACATCTCCATATTGTCCTGCTATCTACTATCCTCTGTTACAAGGACCCACGACTAACCATAAGCTTTCATCTCTTTGTTCTCCTCACACAATCTCTATGTCACCATTGGAGGCACGAACAGACCGTAGTTTCCTTTTCTGTTTCTACTGAAGTGATCGCCTGGTGAATGATGTTACTTAATGGTGTCTTCAGCGCATGTCTATTCCATCTCTATTTTCTTCGTAATATCTCTTAAACAATAAGTTCTTGATTAGTTCGTTCTCAGAGTTCTGCATTGCTAATCTTTTCACTTTGGCATCTGATCTTTAGTAAGAAGCGAAGTCAAATGTTAATAAAAGCCTAAGACCTATTGAAAATGCCTTCTGTGGTGCACACATCAAGTTTCTGATCCACATAGAACAAAGGAGATTACAATGGTGTTTAAAATCCGAAGTTTGTTCTCTATTCTGAGTGTAATAGATTTCCAAAGCAATTTCAGAGTGAACAATGTCTGCCTTACCTTTCTGATTACTATTTCAACACCCATATCCATACTAACTGCCTGCACTTAAAACGATTCTACGTAGATAAGTGAAGGAAATAACCTCTTTCAAGTTGATTCTGTTGATAGCAGTGATTAGTGCTTTATACTCTATCTGCGTCGGTGGCACAGTGGTTAGGACTCTCGCCGACCATGCACATGGTCCGAGGTTCGAGCCCACACCGACGCACGCCTGATATCTATGGTCGGCCTGCGAAATTTGAGCTACCGATATCCACGCTGAAAATTCCAAACTTGTACCAAAAATACGGTGTGGAATCAAGCTGTAATCAAAAATATAAAAAAATCAACGTTTATTCAAATAAATCTGAAAAGTGACTGAGTAATCAGAAGGTTAGAAATGCTAGATCACGAAATGACACCAGTTAAACCACACTCTAAAAACCAGGTAGTCCTGGATAGTTGTTTTGTCCTATATTGAAAATTCGTCACCAGTGAGTCAACTCATGAATACGCGCAAAACTAATCAAATCTCCGTGAACCAGAACTTTAAAATGTTCAGAATATATATATATATCGTGTAGATGCATTTAGTGTGTCAGGCAAATTAATTCTTCTTATTGTTCATTAAAATAATTGAATGCCACTTTTATTCTTGCCTTGTTAAGAATTCTGCGTAAGGCTTCCGAGGTTCCTTCTTTGTATGGAATTATTGTTGATGAATTACATTCAAACCCACAAACTCAATTAGAAACAAGCTTTGTCGGTTAAAGGATCCTGTAGAGCCATTAAAACAAAACAATTTAGTTTATCTAATACCCTGCAATGATTGTGAGGTCAAATACATAGGTCAAACTAGTAGAACAGGGGCAGTCAGACTAGCCGAACATAAAAACCTAGCTAAATCTAGATTGGTTGACCCAAATAAGATAAGAAATCTAGAGAGTAGTTCAGCTATAGCACTACATGCAGTTACACACAACCATACAATAGGATGGGATAGGATGACAGTTTTAAAATCTAATGTCACAGGGTTTAGGGAGAGATCGATAACTGAATAGGGCTTTGTTTATCGAATCAACTGCAAATACATGTAATAGGAATGATTCAACACCTGTCCCAGATATATGGAAAATTCTACTGCCCATACAACAAATAGGAGAAGACAGAGAAAACTATAAAAATCAAATCTCGAAGTCGTGTGACAAAAATTGATATGATTATGAACAATAAATTGTGTTCGAAACGTCATCCAGTAAATAAAACTGTTTCACTGTGTGATACATTTAATAATCAAACTAATATGGAATTAATTAATACCACAGTGCCCAAGGTTTACACATATATTAGAAGTAGCTTCACCTTTCAGTTTTGAATTCCCGAACTGTTGCTTGCCGGCATTAAAAGTCTTTTGAATCGATTTTACCAACTGAATGGTTATTACATCACCTGGTAGGTTACCTTTAGATTGTAGTCGTATATATAGAGAGATTGTTTTGTTGACAAATACACAAGAATTCTTTTCTACTACCTACTCAGGGTGCCTACTAAGTAGCAATCTAACAAGTTCACGATTGATTATTGGACTCGTCTTTTGTTTTCTAAATCTTATTCTAAACTACAGGGAGTCTAACACAGGTAAACCACCTGCAACAAAGGCTATATTCAATCAATATTCATCAAAACTTAAGTGTATTGATCTACACATTAGATTTAAACCACTTATCATTTACTTGTATGTTAGTTATATAGTCTGCCTTTCACAGCTTTTATAGATATGATTAAATTTACCTCCAAAAATGCTCAATTCTTGTCTGTTCATTTTTATAGAGTAGTATTAGTAGTTTAATCGGTCCTCCTAAATAAACTTATTTCTACTTCCATCTAACATCATCCTGAAGAGAATTTTTTCATCTTAATTGACGTGAAGTAGAAACAGGTTTAATTCTATCTATAGAAGTATAAAATTGCTGAATAGTTTTTATAAATAGTAAATTCTGGTCCTTCAGATTGTCATGTATTCTTTTCTCACATTCTCTTCTCAATACCTGACGATTTAACAAAGTCTCTACTTCAATTGCATGTTTATGTTACTACTAATGATACTTCTCGTTCTAAGGTTTCTCAAAGTCTATGAGGACTTCAAATTTGTGAAATTCCACTAAAAAGAAGTTACTGATAGGAGGGGGGACAGATTACCACTAGTACCAAAGTGTATTCTTTGATATGTTTTCTGGAAAATGTAGACAGCGATAAATCATGATATTCTAGTTACAAAACTGGCGGATTCTGAGCATTCCATCGTGGAAAGCTGCTGATAAAATGCACTAATCGATTTAGAACCTCGATCCCAACAGCCCTATAGGAATGAATACTAATCATGCTGTTCCTTAACTCATTCATATATCATTCAAACTTCATAAAGATAAGTGAAACGTTGATAGTATTGTTTAACAGCAAGAGATGAATACAAACCACAAGCATCTGTAGTTCCCAGTTAGATAACTTCAAAACCGAGTCCACAACTGCCCAAACACTTTTAATTCCCTTTTTAAATGATCTCATCCATTTTACCCAATGGATGTCTAAATAGCCGCCTCCCACTCGGGTTCCACCCACTGACGTGGAGTGTGATGTCAACCGGATGTCTCCTCAGAGTATATCTAATCCACCTCCATTTCCTTCTGTACATCTGTTGGACAATAGGTTCTTGACTAGTTCACTTCCAGAGAGAAACACAAGTATTTTCTGCATATCTAATGATCTGATTCTAAGATAGAAAATAAAAATGAAATATTGGCCATTGCTGTAGGAACTTGATTCTTCGTACTCAAGAACATCTCCCACTATGGCTTAGTAAAGGTATAGTTAAAACCATTAATAGTTCGATATTGAACCATCTAGTACAAACTGGCCACAAAGCCAGCCAGCTAACGTGGAAGAATCCTTCTCTATCATCATCTACCGGGTGCCTAATAAATTGCCAATATCATCGAGGCACCACATGCTCCAAACAGCAGAGGCTATTGCAGTTCGCCGCCTCAAACAACCAGTGGTCTGTGTTCAAAAGAAGAGAGTCCAGCTAGCCACTTCTACTGTCCTGGCTGGCCTTCAGTAGAGATTATAAATTCATGAAGTTATGATATTATCTTTCCAAATTTTTCTGACAATCACTTTATTGTTAAATTGATGCTTTTAAGCTGTTATCTTTTGATATTATTATTTACTCGATATTATTTAAACAGTATTAATGTTGTTCATAACACTAATTCATTCATTCATTCATTCACTATTATGGATGGACATATAACACTGTAGAGCCTGATGAAGAATGGGTTGTCGAAAAAAGGACTCTTTGTTCAGTATCCATTCTTTTGAAAAATGAAAGTATTGAAGACTCATCATAAAAGGCAGTCAACACTGTTTCCTTGATGAAAGCAAATTTTAAGAAATCATTTGATGAAATTTTCAAAGGCGAAATGCAAAGTTTTGCTGGCATAAAATTAGTTAAGACAATACAAAATGAGCACTAAAAATCAAAAAGGAATTTGAATGCTTAAAGAATTTTTAGAAGCTTGGCATTCCAGTAAATTATCAATCAATAGACACATCGAATTAGACTAAATTCATCAACCGATAAGAAAGAAAACTCACACACACACACAAAGGGTCAAAGTTCAAGTCAAAGAAACAATCAGTTCCATTACAAGTAACCTAGAAGGTGTGAAAACACACATAAACAACCAATCACGTCCAAGGTCACCAGGAGAGATGACTAATAAACTCGTGGATGAAGGCTTCGCAAATTAACTATCCAGCTCAGAGAACACAACCAGATCAAAATCATCCACCTGAGCTACAACCTGACTATATATATATATATATATATGGTGTGCAGCAGTCAGGTGCAGGTTTTCAGCAATAATAGCTTTATTCTGAAAAGTGTTCATATAATGTATAGAATTTTCAGAGGAAATTATCTCATGATAGTTCCTATTTGTCCACGATCTTCTAGTAAAATAGTAACTGACGGTGAATCGAGTGACACACTGCCATCTCACCTGAAGTGAAAACCACTCGCTTATGATGTTTCTTCATCGCCTCCTTCAATGAATGAATATACACACCATTTAGTTGAAAGCCAATTAAGAAAGGCGAAGGAGTACAGTTGTTGATCCAAGAACATAATGATAGCTGAACAAGTGAAGACTGTAGGTAGTTAGGTAGCTAGTTTTATTTTATTTGTCAGGTAGTGGCAGTTTGTGCTGAAAATCTCAGAGATAGTTGATAGTATGTATTGAATACGTTGCCATCAACGATTTTGCTTTTCGTCAAGTACACTGTAAAGTTGTGAATCAGTAGATTGTAGACATTTTAAATACTTGTGATAGTAGAAAACACCCTTGGCGATGATATTTGAATCGATTAAAACAAGGTGAACAAGAGAGATGATATGCAATACTATGATGAAGTATTTTGGTAGCCCTGGTTTCAAACAGGCCACCTAACAGAATATTTTCATTTCTTTCTCTTTTCCGTAGTTCTTTTTTGATGATTCCATGATTGATCATAAGCTTTAATCTCCTCCTCAGACAATCTCTGCCATGTCATCCTAGAGTCCAAGTCCAACTTGGCGTTGCCCATTAGATTTCCGCTAGACTGTCAGGCGAGTAGCGTCGCACAGCTGTCTCCTCAGTGTCTGTCCGTACCATCTCAATTTTTTTTCTTCATATTTGCTAGGCAGTAGGTTGGTGATTAATTCATTGCCAGAGATGCTTGTTGCTTACTCTTTCTAGCGAACTACATGATCTTAATTATGTCGCGAAGGCATGGCATGATGAAAGTCTGCGATGCACTGTGAGAATTGCTTTTTATGATTCATAGACAAAGTCTACCATCCATAGAGAAAAACGCAGTGACTTGACATTTGTGTTGAAAATCAGAATTTTGTTCTTTAAGGGGAGTAAAAAGCAGATTTTCACACTGATTTCAGAGAGGTGTTAGTCTTTCTTACCTTTACGATTCTGTATGGTTTTGACATCAATGAAAACAAAACACGTAGATCAGCGAAGAGTCTCTTTTTGGCGAATTCATTTTCTTAGCTGTACAATCGCAAATATATATGCATTGTTTTGTATGTATGTGTACATTAAGTTTGTCAAACAAAATTACAATTAGTTAAGGTTATTTTAACTAAACAGGTAAAGGTTGGTAATAAAAGTCAAGACAATTAAGTGCTAGGGTAGTAACAAAGGTGATGAGTTGTCACAAACAGTTTTCAAAAGAAGTTATGTTATAATAATATGAATAGTTTGATGAGTGAGTTTTACTCAGGATGCACATAGGAGCGAAGCAGATAGTACGAAACTACGGAAGAGTTCTAAATGAATACAAGAATTATAAGTAATTAAAGAACAGGTAAAGAAACAAAATTAAGTCATCGAAAATCAAAACATTGTTACCATAACAGTAGAAGTGGTTGAGCGATTCTCTTATGTATGCACAGCTCCGGTTTTTCTATGTGAATGGCCAGAGCTTGAGCGATACAAAGAAGTCGAAACCGTGTTGCCTTTGATAAGTTATTCTTGACTCTGTAGATCACTTTGAAGGAGGCGTTTGTTGAAGTCGAATGGTCAATGTTAATCAGGTGTTCAATTATCACACTCCTTATTGTACTACTATTGCCTTTTCGCAACCATGCTGGTTGGATAGTGTTCTTGAATTCTCTTGGACAGAATGCGCGTCGAATGACCGATGTACCTGGCTCCACAGCAGCAGTTGAACTGATATATGCACATAGACATCCTTACTCTTTCCACCTATTGTTGAAATGATGATGTCTAGATAAGTGAGGGAAGTGACCTCTTTCAAATTTCTCCCGGTAATAGTGATCAATGCTTGCTGTTGGTTGGTTGTATTCATCACCAATGTTTTCTTTTTGTTCAGTTGATGTCCCGTTTTCGCTGGCCATGTCTTCTGAAACTTGTTGCTTTTGGTCTTCAGATCTTCGGGTCTGTGTGACATTAGATATAAATTGTCAGTGAAGTCCAGACCTTGTAGACCCTTCTTGCCTGTTCAACGCATCTTCATCTTCTCACTCTTCACCATGTGTTGTATGAGCTAGTCTACTACAAACAGGAATCCCGGTGGGTGCGTACTAATGAAGAGTCCCAAATTAGGACGAAACAGCTGTCCAGTACTCCCAGGTTTTCCAATGGTTCTCTAACTAATGTCAGCTCATGATGAAGCCCTGAAACAGGTAAATTATCTACGATAGTAGACAGCCTTGTCTCAGTTCATTGTTTCTTCTTATTCAAATGCATCTCTGAGTGTTCCGTTGTGGATGCCTTTGAAATGTAGCTATTGAGTAAGACTAATAAAGATTTTAAGCACTCCATCTCACATCACGTGTCTATTAGCAATTTAACGAGTTTGAAATTTATTCTTTTTGAAAATAAATTTTCCCTGAAGTATATGATTTTTTGATCCAAATCTGATGGGAAACTGCTGCAAGCTTATGCACACTCAATTAATTTTAATTATCATAATGAAAATGTTATTCGATGAGCATAACTTTATGCTTTTATTCGCTTTTGATGAATCTGAATAAAGCAAGAACAACAGTGGTTTGTGCAGAACAGTATGGTACCATCATTTATTTCGTTGACTTCTCATCAGCTGCTTACAGCTTGCAAATTTTACATGTTGTCAGCTGACAGAAAGTTCCACAATTAGTCATAAGAGATTTCGTAATGCGTCGAAGATTTTTGAGAGTGGGCAGTAATTTGCAAGTACGTAGTGACTTGATGAGATGGTGAGGAAGATAGTAGGACTCCAAGCATTCATCGTAAAATTTTATTCGAGTCACTTCTCTGGATATTCTGCAACGAATTGTCACCTAGTCATTCAGTGATTTGAAAGTATCTGCGGGGAGGCGATTGTGGAACTTTCTGTCAACTGACAACATGTAAAATTTGCAAGCTGTAAGCAGCTGATGAGAAGTCAACGAAACAAATGATAGTGCCATATTATTCTGCACAAATCACTGTTGTTCTTGCTTTATTCGAAGATAACTTTTATGAGGTCTCATATTATACAGGACTTAAGAAGTCATTCACTCTGGCCAGTCTTGACCTATGGCTAATGATAAACACAGTAACAGATGTGTTGTCAAGCAACGACGTTCATCCATGCCAATGAAGGCTATTAGTTAGATTGTTGCGTGCGTTTTCTGACTAACCTGCTGTACACATATATTCTATGTATTTCTTCGTTCTTATTGATGTGCGCAGACGTTGTGGCTACTCGACGCCCACAACGTAAATCAAAAGGCACTTGTGAAGAATACGAATATGTATTGAAGCAGTAGTCAAATTCGAAATTGTGTCAAGGTAATATTCAACAGTGAATGGACAAGTATTTGCGAAGTATATATAAAATCGGTCTGTATACACATATAATGCAAGTATACAAATTAGATTAAAAAGCATGTTTACAGTTGGTATAGGGGTACTACATAATTCCCCCACCAGAACACTAAAATATAAAAAAAATACATTTAAGTGTTCGAAAATAACATGCGTCAGCGTAATACGTAGCAGCGATAGTACACAGAAGGCGATTTATTAAGCTGAAAAATGAGCAGTTTAAAGCGGTTAATAACATCGATAATAAATGCGATAATCTAGGGAAAGTGGAATTGCTAATCGTAATAGAATATATAAGGAACGATAAAATTGTCCGGGGATCTGTAGTCGGTAGACGAAAACGATACGTGAATAATATACGAGATGTGATTAAATATAATAATATAGGAAATATCGATGTTAAAATAATAGTGACGTGATTTATGTATGAAAATATTAATCAGTTAAATGAGTAATCAAATGACAATTACGAATAAAGATAATAAAAATGAAAATTCATAGTAAGTTATATTTCGATGACTTGCACGTAACGTTTAGGCCAATGGACTCGTCTACCAGATCGTGTTGTTTTCGCAGGCTTCTCTGTCGACGTTGAAGCTTGTGTAGATGTAGGTGTTGGCACGTCGTTCAGCTGGTTCTTATCGTTGACTTCGAAATCGTCGAGGAACGCTGGTTTGACTCTGTCGATACTGATGGCTTCTGTTTTATTCAATCTTTCTATCGTGATAACTTTCGCGTTTCTGTTTAGAACTTTGAATGGGCCATCATAAGCGGGTTGAAGTGGTCGTTGTACACCTTCTCTCCTGACGAAGACGTGAGTACAATCTGTCAGTTGTGACGGGATGTATGACGCTCGTTCCTGCTGACGTGGAATTGATATCTTTAGCTCGTTCATGTGTCGTTTTAGCTGGTGCACGTAACCAGTCATATCGTGTGGAACTTGTTACCCGGGGTGAAAAATTCTCCTGGTAATCGTAATGTTGTTCCATAGACTAGTTCGGAAACACAGCAGCCAATATCTTTCTTTATAGTAGCTCGTATACCAAGTAATACTAGTGGAAGTTTGGTTGACCAATCGTTTTGAGTCAAAGAAGCAGCGAGTGCAGCTTTGAGTTGTCGATGAAATCGTTCGACCATACCGTTGGAACTAGGATGATACGCTGTCGTTCGTATTCGTTTAATGCCTAGTAATTCAGTTAGTTGGTCAAACAGTCGGCTTTCAAACTGGGCACCTCTGTCTGTAGTGATAATTGATGGGACACCAAAGTTGGCTATCCAGTTTTCGACTAAAGCTTTAGCTACCGTTTCAGCTGAGACGTCGATTAATGGAACTGCTACTGGCCAACGAGTAAATCTGTCAATGCAGGTTAGAATATAGTTGAAACCATTGGAAGGAGGCAGTGGACCAACTATGTCTACATGTACGTGGTCAAATCTAGAGTCGGGGTTAGGGAAGCGACCAAGTGGTGCTTTGGTGTGCCGGTTGATTTTGACTCTTTGACAAGACAAGCAATTTCGTGTCCACTTCTTAACGTCGCTGTTAATGTTTGGCCAGATAAATCTTTCTCTTAGTAGCTTGGTAGTAGCGCTAACACCAGGATGCGACAAGTTATGTAACTTCTCGAATACTGTATGTCTCATAGCTATTGGAATGAAAGGTCGATATTTACCTGTAGAGGTGTCGCAGATAACTTTTGTCGTGCCGAAAGGAATTGCCTCGAGGTTTAAAGATGTTGTTTTAGAAGACATGATCTTTTTGAGTTCGGCGTCATCTCGTTGTAAGTTTGAGAGATGTTCGTAGTCGATGTCTGGGCATACAATGTTATCAATGTGCATACGTGATAAAGCGTCTGCCACTTCATTGTTTTTACCCTTTATGTGTCGCAGATCGGAGGTGAACTGGGATATAAACTCGAGATGTCGTAGTTCACGTGGAGAGTAGTTATCCTGTTTTGCTGATAAGGCTTTCGTTAGAGCCTTGTGGTCTGTAAAGACAGTAAAAGGTGTACCTTCCAGCATATGTCGAAAGTGCTTGATTGCTAAATAAACAGCTAATAACTCTCTACCAAAGGTGCTATATCGACATTGAGTAGGATTCAGTCGTTTCGAAAAGAATGCAAGGGGTTGCCATTCGCCATGTACCTGCTGTTGTAACACTGCCCCAATGGCGACATCTGAAGCATCTGTCATGAGAGACAGGGGGCGTCATTCTGGCGTCTGACTAAGAGCGTCTTGTCGTTTAGTGATTGTTTAACAGCTTCGAATGCTTTAACAGCTTCTGCAGGCAAATAGAATGAACGACTATGTCCACGTAAGCAGTCGGTCAACGGTTGCAAAACTCTAGCACAGTTCGGGATAAAACGCCGGTAAAAATTGACTAGACCCAAAAATCGCCGTAGTTTCTTGAAAGAATCTGGTAATGGATAGTCTTTGATGGCTTGTACATCGTCGGGGACTGGTCTAATTCCTTGATTGTCAATCAAGTGACCGAGGAATTTCAGTGATTTCTTACCAAATTCGCATTTATCTAAATTGATAGTCATGCCGTATTTCTGAAGTCTTTCAAACACCGTCCTCACATGTTTCACATGCTCGGTTTCGTCTGCACTTGCAATTAGTAAGTCGTCAATGTATGCGTAGACGAAGGGCAGGCCGCGGAGTACTTGGTCGATGAGACGTTGAAATGTCTGAGCGGCGTTCATCAGCCCGAAAGGCATGCGCACGAATTCGTATAAGCCGAATGGCGTGGTGATAGCGGTTTTTGGAACGTCATCCGGGTGGATGGGAATATGATGGTACGCTCTGACAAGGTCGATTTTGGAGAAAATTTTAACCTCTGGCAAGTTGCTGGCGAAATCGTGAATATGCGGTATGGGGTATCGATCAGGTACCGTTTGCTTGTTTAAAGCTCGATAATCCCCGCATGGCCGTATCTCACCAGAAGACTTTTTGGGTACCATGTGCAGCGGTGAAGACCAAGAGCTGTTGGATGGTCGAATAATGCCGAGCTCTAACATTTTATCGAACTCTGTTTTTGCGATTTTAAGTCGATTTGGGTCAAGGCGTCGAGGACGTGCAAAAACTGGTGGTCCAGTGGTTTTAATGTGATGAACCACTTGATGCTTTAGTTCTGTTGCTCGGAAAGAGGGTTGTAGAAGGTCAGGGAACTGATTTACTAAGTCAGTATATGGAGATGCTGGTGTGCGTGTGACCATCAAGTTCAGCGATGATGCACGGCTAATCGTACCAGCGATGTACCTTTTATTGAGCGAGTCTATAAGCTTAGGGCTAACCGGATCAACTAGCAGTTTGTGTTGCTGTAGAAAATCTATACCAAGGATTGGGGATGGAACGTCTGCGATGATGAAAGACCAATGTAGGTATTCTGCAGACCAAAATCTAAAGTCATTCGTTTACTACCATATGTAACAATATTAGACTTATTAACGGCTTGGAGCGTAACTGCAGGGTCAGGATGTTGACGTTCCTGCGTAGTCGGAGGGAGAACACTAACCTCTGCTCCTGTGTCGACTAAGAACGTAGTACCGGTATTTCTATCTGTTACATAAAACAAACGACTGCTAGATCGTAGATTGCCAACAGTAGAAGTTTTCATACATGACGATATATCTTTTGGTTTAGCCTGAAAGTTGCAAGGTGAACGACACCGTCGTGCATTGTCTCCGTAACTACGGTGGTACCAGCAAATAGTATCGTGATGTCGTGACGTGCTGGGTGATCGAGAAAGACGTCGACGAGACGAGCTTCTAGAACGGCTTGGTCGTGTGCGTGTGGTCAGTGCTGCTAACTGACTCAGTACGGTGTCGACTTTGTGTTCTAGAGCCTGTATCCTGTCGTCAGTGTCTGGCATTCTGCTGGTGGAAGCAACAGATTGAGGTGTTGACCTCTCATACATGCGATCTGCGATTTTGGCAAGCTTCTCAATGTCAATGTCGTCATCTCCGTAAGCAAGAACTTGTTGAATGTTTGCAGGAAGTCGTCGCAACCAAATTTGGTAAAAGAGACTTTTGTCGATATCCCTTCCTGCTACTAGGCTTTGCATGTGCCTCATGAGTTGTGATGGGGTTTTATCGCCTAGCTCTACGTTGCTTAACAAACGATCGAGTGCTTGCCTATCAGAAAGTGAAGTGCATCGAAGTACTTCTTCTTTCAACTTGTCGTAAGGAGCGTCTGTGCTGGGCTGAACTATGTGTTGTCGAACCTGTTCGGCGATTTCGTCTGGTAGTACTGTACTCAATATGCCAAATTTAACCGTCTGTGACGTAAGCTTATTGGCAGTGAAATAATTTTCCAGTCGTGCAAACCAAAGATGGGAGTCTTTGGGCCTAAAAACTGGTACAGTAAGAGAAATGGTACCAACAGATCCCAGCTGTAAGGTATCAGGGTATCGGAAGACATGATACAATTCGTAGAAAAATGGTTTAACAGTAACAAAATAGCAAAAATTATGCACACCAAGAATATGGTAAAACAGAAAAACATGCAATGCGGTGCTTACCACAGATTACTGCAAGTTGTGCGATGAGAAAGCACAAGAATCAGCTCGAAATGTCTATTATATGTATATATATCCGATAAAGTTAGAGTTTAATTAATCCAGCAAGTGTAATGATGCGTCCGGGTGAACAAAATGTCGTTGGAGTCAACAAGTTATCGTCGCAGTGAACAAGTTATCGTCGAGGTGAAAAAGTTGTCGTTGCGATGGACAATTTGTCGTTGGGGTAGAAATTTGTCGTTGGGGTCAACAATTCGTCGTCGGGGTGAACCAGTTATCGTCAAGGATACCAATTTGTCGTCGCTGTCGAAATTGGTCGTCGGGCTCACCAATTTTGTTGCGTGCGTTGTCTGACTAAACTGCTGTACACATATATTCTATGTATTTCTTCGTTCTTATTGATGTGCGCAGACGTTGTGGCTACTCGACGCCCACAACGTAAATCAAAAGGCACTTGTGAAGAATACGAATATGTATTGAAGCAGTAGTCAAATTCGAAATTGTGTCAAGGTAATATTCAACAGTGAATGGACAAGTATTTGCGAAGTATATATAAAATCAGTCTGTATACACATATAATGCAAGTATACAAATTAGATTAAAAAGCATGTTTACAGTTGGTATAGGGGTACTACAAGATAAGGTCACCAGTAAGATGAACTTCTAATCAAACTGACCCATAAGTGTCACTTAATAAATAAAACTAAAAATGTAACATAATCTATTCTATAACAATACTTAAAATAGATATAAGACTACAAACATTGGTATTGGAGAGTCTTAAGCATGTTGATTAGGCTTGTTGAATCTTTCTAAATTAAAATGCTCAAATTAATTATTTTTACTGTCTATGATAGATAGTTCTGCAATAACAATAATAATGGCAATAATAGCGACTTAGTCTTTCATCAACTGCATAAACAGCATTTGTTTACCGTCGTATAAAATTTAATAATTATTAAAATGCACTGTCAGTGAAATACACAAGATCAAGGGTTTAAGAATTATGTACACCTAGTGCAGATTTCAGAGATTTTTTTGTGCAAAGTTTCAAAGCTATATTCGATTAAGTTTAGCAAAACAATGATCTTGCTTTAACGAATACACTTTTCAACATTTAAGAAAAATAAATAACTCACAATATATAGAGGATGCGCATTGTTTTAAATGGCAGAACTACAATGAGAAACCTGGTTATCTTTTCTAGGTCTTTACTGATATCGGCTAGGGACGGGATAAATCTTGAAACCACTGAATTCCTTGGGAATCCATTACTAAATGACTAATATTCATTATATTTTATTATTCCCTGGAGTTTCGAGTTCGAACAAAGGCAGTCAAACCTCCTTCTTCCTAAAGTTCATTGACTTAGAATAAGCCTTCGACAGCACAGACTTGATAGAGAGAGGCAATTTGGAAAGTACTTCGACACTATAGCGAGCAGTGCCTAAGTCTTTATCAACCTATTTCACACGTGGATGATATATCCTGAATTTCATACAAACTTGAAGACTTATAGGCAAAAACCAACAGGTTAGCAGAAGACATAAAGAACAAGATTCGAATCTTCAACAAAAGCGTTCCTCTATAAGGGTCAGAAACTTGATGAAAAGGATTTCCAAAAACAACAACTGCGCACTCTGGCTCCATTCTGAACAATAAGTGGCTAACAAGAAACTCTGGTTGACTGGGAACAAACAAACAAGCAAGAGCCGGTCGCTCAACAAATATGCAGGATAAAATAGAGATGGATCGATCATACGTTGAGTAAACCGTCAAATGACATAGCGCTCAGTTCAGGCCATCGACCAAGTGGAATCCATATGAGAAGCGATGGGTAGGACGTCAGAGAGATGGTGATATGGATGAGATGACAGAATATGGACAGCCGTATGGCTAGCCAGGTGAAGAGGACAGCAGAAAACATATCAAAAGACAAAAATGTCTTGTTAAAGCCCTTTGTTCCACTCGGAACCCAATGAAATAATAATAGTAATAAGGGGGTGCCTAGGGGAACTTAAATCTTCACTAACATACCTCCATTTCATCCTGTTCTATGAAGCTTTTTTCTTAGCCACTTCCACGATTACATACAAGCCTTCATCTCCTCCACACATTATCTTGTCAATGTTACCCTTGGAAGTCCAACTCTCTGGTCACTTCCCACTAGGTGTTCCAGTCCAGCAGTAGTTTGCTGCAAAATGCAGCTTAACGTTCTCTACAGCATATGTCTAATCCATCTCCACTTCCTTGTACATATTTGTTAGGCAAAATCAACTTCATGGATTCCTTGTTGCATATTCTTCTTCTTCTTCTGCATCTGATCTTCGAAATGGAATGAAGGTAGGTGTTGATAAAATTATTCAATAAACTGTTCTAGATACTTATGTGTCGCAACTATTTCATAAAATATATACAGATATACTGTTTTAACAACAGTGTTGAAAATCAAAATCCAGTTCGTTCTACGCTGTTTGCAGCCGTCGGATTTCTCCTTTCGATAGTTTCTCTTGTTGGCTAGTTGTCTTCCTCACCTTTCTCTTCTTTATATCCACTTGAAACCCTGTCTTCGTTGCCTCTTCCACCAACTTGGTGACTTTCGGCATTCAGATCTTTGAGAGTGTGCAAGCTACAGTCTGGAAATAATCTCAGTTGGTTGTTGCCAACAACTTTAAAAGGCAGGTTTCATAGCCTTTTATTAACTGTATTCCACTATTGTAGTAAATCCACTTCCACTTGAAGTTCTTTGTCCATTATTTAAACTCCACTCCGTGAAACTCAAATATTTGTCAGGAATACTGTCGCGAAGTGGTTGCGCTATGTCGTGAATTGACATAAGTTAGAATTCAAGGAAAATTGGATCGGGTACCAGTGGCTCAACAGTCTACGAGCTCGCCTTGAAACCGGAAGCTCCTAGGTTCGAACCCTGTGATGTGGTGCGTAGTGTTGAAGAGTCCTAAACTAGGACGAAAAAGTAGTCCAGTACTCCCAGGTTTTCCTGTGGTTCTCTAACCGATGTCAGATCATGATGAAATCCTCCATCGAATACTGTTACACACTATACTTGATCAGTTTCTTGTAAATATCACATAGCAATGCAGTATAATGGAATTTTTGTGTGTCGGTGGCGCAGCGGTAGAGTGCTTGCGGACCAAGCAGGTGGTTGAGGGTTCGATCCCAGTCCATGAACGCACCCTTTTACCTCACTGAGCTAGTAATAAGACTGGTAAAGAGGGAAGGTTGGGGTGAGGATAGCAACCCCGTCCTGTAAAAATGATCACCACTGCTACAGAAACTTTGAAGCTGTACCTTGGAGTCACCCACTGTTCCACTGGGAACGTAAAAGACTGAAAAAATAAAATATGGAATTAATTTTCTACCATAGTGTTCAAGTTCTACACTTATATTTATTACTGTTGCATTATTGATAGTTAAACGTATTAATATTATTTGATCTCTTATGATGGTTTTACTTTCCTTTTCCACATATTCAGAGAGAAAATACAATCTAAGTTTATTTTGAATAAATTGCTGAGAGGGCGACTTCTAACACTCATCGATTATATATTTTTCTTGATACCTTGTCTCCCAAATGGAACATAGGGCGACAAAGAAGTATGATCAGAAATTGTCAGAGATCCAGAGAGAAGTCCATCTGGTACATCAAAGTACTATGTGCGGTGATCAACGTGTGAATATCAACAAAAAACGGAATGGCAACATGAGTATTGTGAAATTCTTTACCAACAATGAAGCAGAACAGGGTTATAAGCCTTAAAATCTATGAAAAAACTTAAAACAATTAGTTCCCTTTATGAATTTAGATAAAGCAATAAGAAGACGTAATTTGTCTGAATCGTGTAATGTATTTGCGCAACACATTTCGAACAATCTGATCACACACGGACTTGTCATAGGAATATATATATAAAAAATTAATAAAGAGGTAAGAGGTGAGAAAAATAGACTTAGGTCAAGTTAAAAGGACATATTCAAGGTCAAAAAGTAAAAATGAAGACCACTAAACCAAATAGCAGAGGTAATAGTACATCTGCTATGGTATCAAAACAAAATTTACCAAGGAAGGTTTAATGTGATGACAAATTGTTTTTGAACGCATAAAGGTGGCTTGAACTTAGGAAAGTTTGTAGAAGCCTTAGCAATTAGAAAGTTCAAGCCACCTTTATGCGTTCAAAAACAATTTGTCATCACATTAAACCTTCTTTGGTAAATTTTGTTTTGATACCATAGCAGATGTACTATTACCTCTGCTATTTGGTTTAGTGGTCTTCATTTTTACTTTTTGACCTTGAATATGTCCTTTTAACTTGACCTAAGTCTATTTTTCTCACCTCTTACCTCTTTATTAATTTTTTATATATATATTCCTATGACAAGTCCGTGTGTGATCAGATTGTTCGAAATGTGTTGCGCAAATACATTACACGATTCAGACAAATTACGTCTTCTTATTGCTTTATCTATGAAAAAACGTTGAAATAAAGCGCAATATTACTTCTGATCGCTTTTCTCCCTGTCTTTTCATAAAGACTTTGGGTAACTATTTGATTCAAGAGTAGAATGAACCAATTTTAGTTCCCTGATGATCTCTTTTCCAGTAATACCCTTGAAGAATTTCAGACAAGTTTGCGGGATGAAAGGTTGGGATTACTTATTTCAATTTTATTGAGACTTTACAAGTATAACTCCATTACAGATAAAATTTGTTATTTTGATTAATCACACAGCGGTACGCGGCAATGTTAGCTGATGACCACGTTTCGAGCAGTAACTATTGCCACTCATAATCATATCAAGGCACTTACACAACTTTTTTTCCTTCATTTATATAAATGATTGGAATTGATGATTAGACATTTGAAAGGAAATCAGTATAACCTAATGTACATTCAGAAATAATAATATGAGTGTTATTTATTAAATATAAATATAATTTTTACATATGCATACTGCTCACATTAGGCGCCTAATAATTTGGGAACAAAATCTTGATCGCCATTCAGATGAAAATCAATTTTAAGCTACAAATTTCCTGAACATGCTTTTCCAACAAAGACTTCAAGTTACAAATCAAAAGTTTAGGCAAAAAAATAATTCCAAAAAATCGATGTAAGTAGACAAATTGTTCAGTGTTCAGAGACCAGCTATTTATATAATAATTAGACAAGGGGAACAGATATCAGATTTGGCTTGAAAACAAGGATGCAGCAAAGATAAAATACAAGATAGAAGAACAGAATGAATTTAAGCATGTTATGATGGAGAGTTGAGAAGGGTGGGTTGTGTGAATAGTAAAGTAAAATTATAAGATAGACAAAACACTTTAGTGGATTTGGAAATTTTATAAGTGAGTTTCATTCAGCAGGTGAAAATCAAAATGAAAAAAACTAAATGGTATGTTATGCAGTAGATCAAAACACAAAGCACATGAAACAGCCAATTAGGTTTTCCAGGGTAGTGAGACACTAGTCAGGCTTTCATTCTGTCAACAGAGGCTGGGTCGAAGTCTTTTGATGGCAATGACTTCTGTGAATCGGATTAACCACGATTTTCTTTGTGTGTATTGATTATTTTTGAGGGCTAACTGATTTCCAGTGTATGTCCTGTATCAATTAGGTGTCTGGCAATCACAATTGAGAATATTCTGTTGAAATTGAAGTATGCGCTGAAGATGTCACCCAGTAGGGTGATGAAAGCTTCGCAAACTAACCATCCAGCTCAGAGAACAAAACCATATCAAAATCATCCACCTGAGCTACAAATCTTCTCTATCATATCTACATGAACTCATCCATTCTTTCCCTGGATGTATCATCCAGTCGACATGTTTTCACCTAATAACATATGATTGTATCATAACGATGTTTGTAGTAATGTGCTTTAATTTTTGGTGACTAGTCAGTTATTATTGTACATCTAGTGACAAATGAACGAGTTACCACTGAGCTTTGCGTATATAATTGGTATCTTTGGTTTCGGAACTTTAAATAAATTAAAACTGGTCAATTACACTTCTCGATGAAATTGATACACGTGATTAAACAGCCCACTAGATGTTGCATGACGCCTATTTCAAGGCTCTGAAGTCAGCGATTTTCCAACAAATTGATTTGAGACACAATTGTTTCCTGTAGGACTGGATAATGAAGACGACTAGGTCATCAGAAAGTGAGGCTCTAAAGTGTACACATCTTTTTTTAATCTCATTCTTGTTATTATGTTTTGTTTATCGTTGATTCCTATTTTTAAGCCTTGGCTTAACTATTGGATCCTGGTGGACTGTTTTATGGTCATGTGTTGTTTCATGGTTGTGATTCTGTTTGATTGAATTCAAGATTTATCGCAGTGTTTGATTCTCACCAAAAGACTTTTGTTCTCACACTTTTTGGATTATTCCACTTGATTTTCAGGTGTTTCTTACAGTCATTTTTGATTCAGTAATTTTGATGTACAACACTGTCTATGTGGCTGAGTCAGTTTTGGATCGTATAACTGCCTAACCGCATCGTTGAAGTCATTTTTGAATAGTACCACAGATTGGTTATATCTGACTATCTGTTCGCTATTGTCAAGAGATTTTGGGACTGTGAATCACTCGTGGAAGTCTGGTCAGCCTAACACATCAACTCAGCCATTCTTTCCCCGCGTTCAACCCAAAATATATGGGTTGTGTTCTTTATATAACGTTTATCACTGGAACTAACATCCTGGAAAGCAAACACTGAAGCCTTGAGAATCGATATTTTCTCAAATAATAGTGATTGGTAACCAAAATGCGTGTTAAAGGTGCATTCAATATCCAAAGTCAAATCTAGCTACAGGTATTGAGCACTTCACTTCTGCATAAGTTTTATGCTGACTTGTAAGTCTTTGTAGTGTCACACGCTCAGTATACACATGAATTAATTAGACAGTCACACCTATTTGCCTGATCGGCTTCTAATCAACCATTTCATTACACTAGCGGCTTAAGGTATTACTCTAATCCCAATTGGTTATTAATATCTGCATGAATTGTGGAATTCATTAACCCATTATAAATATTTCAATTTTGACCACAGGCTAGCATCAATTAGAGAATCATTGGAAACCAACAGGGAGTAACGGACAGCCGTTTCATCTTAGTCTGAGACTCTTCAGATGCACGTACCCACTGCAGTTTGAATCCAGGGCACTCAGCCTACAAAGCAAACACGTAGACAATTAAGCCACAGTGACCGGATCCAATGACCAGATCATAAATATCTACTTCTGCCAACTTGTGGTTTTAACACTACAACCAGCCAGTGTCACTAGAGAGTATTTGTCTTCACACACGACCTGGTGAACTGCACTGGGGTTGATTTCTCACCAAAACTCCAGAAGACTTCATTCTGTAGATAGTCACTAGCGAGCATTAGATTAATTTTTGAGTTTCACCACCGACTGATATCAGTTGGAAAACTATTGAAAAAAACCAGGAAGCCCTTGATGGGTGTTTCGCTCTCGTTTGAAATTCATCGGCAGTACGCACCCACCGCGGAGTAGTATATCAAGTAAGGTTACAACAGTTAGACTTGCTCATATATATATGTATTATATTTCTATATTGAAAATCACAACCACACTGAAAAGATAAATTAGTTTTTCCCCATCTTTGTACCTTCATTAATACTGTTTTAGCTAAGATTTGTCACCATTCGACTGAATATCTATTTGAATTACAGTAATCTTGGTTAATGCAATTTTTATTCTTCTTGAACTTATCTGAGTACAAGGCGCGTTTAATAAGTGGTAAATGCGGGAACCAATAGCCAATTTATTTGGAAATCCATTTAGTTTTATTGGTACAAGGCATAACGGAATAAGTGTTTGGAAAACCCTCCGGAACTATCTATTTACAATGAATGTATCAATACTTATTTGGATATTTCAGTGAACTTTGTAATTATTTTCCCGCTTTTTCTCCAAGGCTATGTATCACTGTTCTAACGTTTGACTTCATGCTCTAATTTTAGGACTTCTCTTTGTCGTTGTGTGATAACATCGGTAATGTGTTGTCTTTTGACTGCAGTTTTGTTTGAATGAGTCAAGGCCATTCTGACCTTGGACTGTTTGCAAAAAATGTTGGTGTGTGATTTATTTTATCCCACATTGTTGAGAATATTCCTCTTGATTCTCAGGTACTTACTTCTTACGGTTGATTTTTGTTCTACGGTATTGGTTTTGTATATGAGAAATAACTTCATCTGTATAGCTGCCTAGTAATATTGTTGAGGTAATTTTGAGATTTTGATATGCTGTTTCACTCTGTGATATATCTAATAAAAAAAGTAATATGGAGTAACTCAGGAAGGTTTTGGTTAGTTGTAAGGTAGAATACAATGATTGGTTTACAGGGTTCAGATCACAGTATATCACTTTCAGCCACCACACAAAGTTTCCTAAGTATGGTATCTCACAAGCACCATTTAATGTCACTGGTCACGGCCCAATTGATTCCATCTACCCTAAAGATTTACGAACAGAACTCGTAGAGGTTCAGCTGAGGTCTTTAGTATTCGATTTTAATAATATATGGCTAAAATGAGCTTGAAATGCAACAGACAACTCGAGTGAAGACGGAATATGACTTTTCCACCTCAAATACCTTGTGCTACACTGAACTATAAAAATAATAACAACAATAAGTTTATTCTGGACATTGTGTATATAATATACAGTATTTTCAGCGGAGTTTGTTGCATGATGTTTTCTCCTTGTCGAAGATCTTCAAATAAGGATTTTATGGTTACAAGGCGAGCTACCTCGTAGATCATTGAGTCACTGGCCTTGATCTAATGGCCCATGAATTCCAAATTCCGTCAATTCACTAGGTAAAAATTCAGGTCAGTTAACAGTCAAAGAAGACATTGCGAAATAGTCGCGTTATGTCGTGAATTATCTTGAAAATCCCCATTTAGTCATATGAAAAAGAGAAGACGTTCAGCGAAGAGACTCTTTTTGACGGCGAATTCATTCACATAGCTGTACAATCGCATTTATATATAATTATTTGTGTGTGTGTGTGTACATGAGGTTTGTCAAATTTAGATAATTGATCAGGTAATAAAAGAATGATCTAATATAGAAACAAGGTTAATTGGACAGCAACTAAAGTAAGATTGAGTTAGTAAGTTAGATGACGTAATACAATTGACTAAAATGTTTTAACTTAGGTCAGGTTAGCAACAGAGGTAATTACAGGTAGAGACTAAGTAGAAGTGGGGTAGATAATAATGCCATTTAGATTAGAACTGAAATTGAGCAATTAAGTTGGATGACGTAACATAAATGACTAGAAATTGAGCGTTGGTCATATCAGTAACAGTGGTAGTGAGGTGTAGAAATTAAATCGGGTGGGGGTAGAGAACAAGAAAGTTGAAAATGCAAAATATTACAATTAAGAAGACAGAATAATACCAATGAAGAGACAGAAAAAAAGATTAGGTAGAATTTACTTGTCGGGTAATAAGGTAGATTAAGTCCATTGCAAGTGTAGTGATTGAACGAACCTCTTCTGTATGCAGAGTTCAGGGCTTAGCAAGTGAATCGCCATTGCTTCTGCAGTTTGAAGAAGTCTGATTCGTACACCTTTTGGAAGACTACTTCTTACTCTGTAGACGACTTTGAAGTTTGTTTGGGGTGTAGCTTGGTGTCCGGAATCTATCAGATGTTCTAAGATGGAGCTGCGGGGACATCGTTTTTCTCCTTTGTAAAACCATGTTGGTAAGTGTTCGGTGATACGTTTGGAAAGCGAACGCTGGGTACAGCCGACATACCTGGCTCCACACGAGCAGGTGAATTGGTAGATACATATTGATGAGGCCAACAGTGGTAGCTTATCCTTCACGTTCACATGAATCATAGGTTTTGTGGAGAAAGTTAGTCGTAGTTCAGCTGCGAAGAAGGTCTTCTTGAGTGAGCGCGACAGTCGATTTTTTAGTATTTCCGCAGATATATCTCCATTGAATTGAAGGTTCATGTAGAGCGGTTTCTTCGGGACGCTATGCATGGGCGGCTTTTGTGGCCTAGGATTCATAGATTTTGCAATAAATCGTTCTGGGTAACAATTCTCGACGAGGATTCTCTTGAGATTGTCCAGTTCATCTTCTACGGTGTCCGGGGTACAAATTCTGCGAACTCTGTTGCTAAGTGAACGGATCAGGTTCCGTTTGGTGTATAGGGGTACCCAAATGTGGAAGTTAATAAGCTGTCCGTTCCATGTTGACTTTCTGTAGATAGATCTTTTCAGTGTTCCATCGTGTTCTCGTCTTGTACCTATACACCAAACGGAACCTGATCCGTTCACTTAGCAACAGAGTTCGCAGAATTTGTGTCACCATCAAATCAAACTAAAATTGAAACACGAAATCTTCTACTTCTGTAGCCAAAAGGCTTAAAATATCTCTACTCTGATTGTAAGCAATATCTAGCAAGCTCATTCACTCATGAGTACTGGGTTTCTACTCATCTAGAAGATTTCTGATCTATAGATTAGTCTCAGACAATTTGTTGTCACAAACTCAAATTAAGAGTCTACATGGCAAAGATATTGTCATGCAACATGGCGAGACTAGTTTGTTGTTGTCTTTTTTGCCTTCAAAACTAGAAAAAGATTGTTTCAGACATCAAGTGAAACTTTATTTTTTTAAACATTTTGACTCATTATTATTGTCTTTCACGTAGAGAAATATGATGACGTATAACAAAGCAGACTGTCATTTGTGTATATGTCTCAGCAGAAATTACTGAGTAAATAAGGTCTACGAAAATCGATAATAATAGTAATAATAATAATAATGTTATTGACTTGTATTATAATTTTAATAGGTAAAGTACAATAAGTACTATACATACATTATACAGCATACATGGTTAAGACTATAAGAATATGCGAAATTTAAAACAAGCAACAACTGTGGAAAAAGTGTGATATTTAATGAATTCATGAGTTTTGGTAGAAGGACTCATCAGCTGAATACTTCTCCACAAATATTCCTACTTATACAGTTGTTTTCTTTGTTTAAGGTTGAATGCATACAAACACATGAACATCGCCGGACAACAAACAACAAAGGATCAATTCCATCAAATATATGATCTACATGTTTTCGTGGTAACAAATTCATCAGACATATGGAAAGATGTCTCTCAGTTAGCGTTGTCGAATGACTTAACGTGCTAAATGACTTTCTAGTAATTATGATGGAATCCCAAGGGACTCAACCACGCGGCATTTATTCCACTGGCGTCTTACGATGATGTTGAGTAAATGTTTTATAGTTGTTATTTAGCAGGGTCATAAAATGGCTGTTAGTTTTTCTGAACCCTGCAGAGTCGGGTTAAAGAAGGCAGTGATTTGTACACAAAGGGAGACAGTAGTTGGTTTAAACCCACTTTGAAAGCATAGTTTCATTCAACCTTCACAATTACCCTTCACTTCCCCTCTCTCTCTCTCTCCACAATATATCTTCCGTTACAATTATCATTGTTTATGAACACATTAATGTGGTTAAACTTCCCAGTGTCTACGGCTTCCACAAACTTTAGAATACACCTGGAACACATTTTGTAGATAGGTTTATAAGAGATGTGAACATCACTAATTTATGTCATAGCCCTATAACACTTTTCGTAGTAGAGGAACTAGGTCGTCTGTTTTCACCTTTGACGAGTTCAGAAAGTGTGATTTGCATTTGAAGTCATTTAGAGATATGCTCTGAAGTGGTTACTTGTGAAGATCGACGAGTCCTCCTTATGTATGTGTAATCTGACGTACATGCAACTTGATAGATAGGTAG
The DNA here is from genome assembly GCA_944472135.2 of Trichobilharzia regenti. NCBI lineage: Eukaryota > Metazoa > Platyhelminthes > Trematoda > Strigeidida > Schistosomatidae > Trichobilharzia > Trichobilharzia regenti. Next base: position 22,341,012 of record OX235262.1, on the reverse strand, counting down.
GATGGGATATGACATCATTCTTCGTATGTTTAAAGAGCTTATATCGATATACAAGTGTTACGTATTTCAATATTATCAAATCTACGTGTTTATCATTGTATTCACTTATACCACTTTTACTTGATAATATGTTGTACTTTGATGAATGTTATTCACTCTAATAATGACATTAAGAGATTATCACTCTCTGCTTATGGATTATAAATTTGTTCATATTTACTTATTACCATATCATGTCGATGTGTTTGTATGTATTCAACCTTAAGCGAATAAAACTGTATAAATAACGATGCATGTAGAGGAGTGTTCAGTTGATGAGTCCTTCTACCGAGATTTCTAGAAATTCATCAAATATTTCACCAATTCTTATTGTCGTGACATCAATGCTCTTCTCTGTAATAGTAAGCAGTATGAAAATAAACTTCCTCATGAGATCTTGTCAACACTTATATATTTTAGACAGTAAATTTCAGGAAAAATAAAAAGCAGCTTGAAGCGAATGAAAAATAAATGTTTCTTTTTGACAAAGTTATCACGTTGTATGTACATTTGTGAATACAGTGTGATAGAGAGGCGAAATAACTCGAGAAATGTTTCCAGTCAAAGAATGAAATGTTAAGCAACTACAGGGTGGAGTTATTGTAATACAAATAGAGGTTAACAAAGCAAGGAAGTCAGACAAATGAAAATGATGAAATAATCAGTAATTTTTTTCTCCAGAAAATAAAGTGATCATGGTGGTCGTGAGAAACGTGAAGATTCAACGTACCTTACTTTAAATACACAGTGCCGGCCTGAAGTTTTAGATCTCTGAAGCTTTACTTGTGCCCAGATGTCTTCATTTACCTACTTTGAGAGTTGTAACTGGATTCCATATAATATTGTGAAGGATTTCTCAAATGGACCGAAGTATACTGATTTCGAAGGATGTTCCTTTTATGAAGTAAAGACACTTCAGTTTTCTGTTTGCTAGTTAGGTTGGTTACCATCTACGGCGAGTTTTACAAGCGTACACATGACACTATAAGTGTATAGAGCACCATATGTGAACTGATATATACTCGATGATGCGGCTTACTGCAATAGCTCAGCTCTCAAATTCCAACAGAATAGTTTCTAGCAGTGAAGTGTTATTCTGACTGATTTTTATCATCTACAAAAGCATTTCTTCTAAACAATTACCCTTCCCATTGACACTGAAACAAAAACTTGTCTTTATCTGACATTTACTAAATCACCCTATGTTGCAGCAAGTAATATTGTTTTCCAACTTTCCAGTTTGTACAAACGAAAAAAGGCGTATTTCGTGGTATTCAAAGTTATCAGGCAGCTAAGCGGAATTACAATTTGAATTCATCTGTGCGTATGTAATTCAATGGTTGGAAAACTCGTCAACGAAACAAGCGCTCCAAGTTTCCGTCGTCGGTTGATGCACTCATAAACCTTGCTTAATCAGCAATAAGATCGATAAAGAGCGAAGGTTGGTATGGAGGCTAATGTTCTCCTCACTGTAAGAAAGCGCCACTACTACTATTACTAAAACTTCAAACCCCAAGCTGGAAGTCCGCTATTCTAAGCTACACACAAAGGAATAATATAAATTATAATAAACGGTTGAAAATTTCGAATAACTAGACAGATATCTCGTTAGACTTTTCAACTTATACTTTTCTTCTACTGTCATACCTCCGTCAGAGTGGACTAGTTGTCTTAAGTCATTAAGACCACAAATGAACTATTAAGCCAAGCAGCATTTATTTAGTAGCTTCATACAGTACACATGTGAAATTATTGAAGACAAACAGAAAGTTCAGTGAAGAAACTCTTTTCGAGAAAGTTTATCTTCTTAGAATGTATATTGACATCCATATACAATTTTTCATGAAAGAGGGTAGTAGCAAAAGCGATACGTTATCATAATCCTAGTTCTCAATATTCGTCAATACATGAGGAGAGTTGAATAAATGTACTACAATTACGTAATAAGATGAATAATTTTAACGAACTAGTTGTACACATAAATGCGCATAGGAAAAAAGGAGAATATAAAATTACTTGAGTTCCAAACAAGTACAAGAGTTATAAGGAATTAGAAAAACAAACCAGCAAAAATCAAGTTTAGTAGAGATCAACAAGGTTGTTCCCACGATAGTATAAGTGGTTGAATAATTTTCTTTCATTTACATAGCACTGTTTCTTGATTTGAATGGCTAGAGCTTCAGTAATGCAAAAGAGACGAAAGCGTATGGTATTTTTGGCAGGTAATTCTTCACTTTGTATATCACTTTGAAGGAGGTAGCATTTATTGAGATGGAATGACTAGTGTTGACAAAGTGTCCGATTATCAAACTCCTTATAGACTCCCTACTGTCTTTTTGCAACTATCTGGGAGCGTGGTCTTGAACTCATTTAGACAGAATACCCGTCGAATGACCAATACGGCTGCCTCTACAGGAACAGGTGCACTGATAAATGCACAAAGAAGTGGTTAGTTGAGAAATTCTATCCTTCAAACCTCTACAGACCAATGAACGACTGGAGGACACTGCTATTAGCATTGCTGTGAGGAATGTTCTTCTCAAAGATGCTGAATTCTTTCCTCTTAAGTATATTACTGGTGAGGCTTCTCGTGAAATCAAGGTTTTTGTAAAGTTCCTTCATTGGAAAAAATAATGTTTCATTTCTCTGAACTGCTGGTTTGATAATCTTTTAATAAATCTCGGTCGGTATCCATTTTGCATGAAGATTTTATTCTTTATTTTTGATTACAGCTTGATTCCACACCGTATTTTTGGTACAAGTATGGAATTTTTAGCATAGATATCGGTAGCCTAAATTTTGCAGGCCGACCATAGATATCAGGTGTGCGTTGGCAGGGAATCGAACCACGGACCATGTGCATGGTCGGCGAGAGTCCTAACCACTTAACATTTGTAAAACATTATATTTGTAAAATCTCAGCGATATTGAAATGAGTAATTCCAACGTTTCCTACGTTCGGCAATCTGGTCCGAACTTCTTCAGGGAAATTAATCGAAATTAACATAACAGAGGTTTAAATATAAGAGGAGCATCTCTTGTTTTTAAAAACTTTGTCCAATCATGAGTCATGAATCAGGTATCAACATGTATAATAAACAAAACTGTATGAGCTGTGATCAAAATTTGACCTCGGACTTACAAATGTTGGTCTACCTTTGTTAAACATTTTAAACAAAGTGTGCATGTGTGTGTGTGTGTGTGGGTAAACATTTGTCAAACATTTCTTAACGTCTCCATAAGAAGAAGATATAGACAGTCGGGAATTTCGACCAAGTATTATTAATTAGTGATCCATATCCATTTTTATTTATTAATCAGGATCTCCAAAGCATCAGCTAACATCACACCTTTTAAAAACAAGAAATGTTCCTCTTATACATAAACCTCTGTTATGTTAATTTCGATTAATTTCCCTGAAGAAGTTCGGATCAGATTGCCGAACGTAGGAAACGTTGGACGGCTCATTTTAGTCTCGCTGAAATTTTACAAATATAATGTTTTACAAATGTCAAGAAAGGGAACCTTAGATTCATCTTCTATTTTAATAGTGACATTTTTTCCGCATGGCAGTTGTCAAATACTTATAGCAATTGATTGAAATCCTAATTATTGTTACAAATGATCAAAGTGTCATCTGTGTACCTTGTACACAGTTGTAAATTTTCAACAGTTGAACTTAATGGTGCGTTTTTGAGGCTAGCTATGAAACAGTCTGCTAAGATAATTGACCCAAGGAAGATCCCATTGCAATACACCATCTTTTTGTTTGTAGATAGTGTCGCCTGTAGATTGTATAGATAAAGAGAAAAACTTAAATCGCCGAAAACGGTCTCTTTACTAAAAATAATAATAATTTGCTTTGTTCCAAAACAGTACTTGTGATACAGAACGGAATTCTCACCATTTCACTACAGTATTGCATCCAGTTTGTACACTAACATTAAATAAAATTCTACATAGATAAAGGGTAATCTCAGTTCATTATGACAACAACACATTAGCATGTCGATAGAAAAGCCAAAATTGAACAGAGTGTTCGGTGTTAGAAAAGTAGATGCTAACATATTTACTGGCGTAAGCGGTAACAAAAGGTCGAGATATACAGAGTGTGAGAGAACGGAGAATGTTTTAATAGAGTTAGTAGGGAAGAAAGAAACAAAGCTGCACATAACAGAAAAAAAGAGCGAGAAAAGAAAAAGAAAGAAAACGTTGTACCTATAAATGATATGAGTTAGAAAGACGAGATCCAGTTGTTCTACTGACTATTTAATAAGTTGTAGTTATCACGCCTAATGCTTTCTTTATCGCACAGAACACGAGCTAAGTATGGTATGGTTGAGTTTTTGTACTTGCTAGTGCGAGCATATAGTTTTCTAAATAGACTTCTGGTCTTGCCTAATGAGAGAGGCAGAGGGGAGAGTTGTGAACGAAGAGGGTGGTGTGAGTTAGACAAAATGGATTTAGTCCATTTCTCACATGAGTCTAAGTGCCTCCCAACCAGAATATTAACAAGCTGATTAAGTGGCACGTAGCTTACCCTGCTGACAACCTGTAACATCCTGCATAATAAGGTATAGTCCTTCTTCAGTAGACCTGGAAAAACTAAGGGAGAACAATAAAGAATAACAGGCAGGATGCAAGAGTTAACGAATCGCTAGAGTAAGGTTTGGGTTATACCAGCGTGTCTTAACTTCTTGATGTAGAAGGTAAGACGGAATATTTTCTTAGAAACACCTGTTTTGTTCTCATCAATATCTGAATGAGGACTATTCATTCAAACTTCTCCTCATTCATCAGTATATCTAATTAACTAGTTGTGCTACTGAATCGATAAAAGCTTACAAAGAATTCAAGTAAAAATGTATCATTAAACTTCAATGATTGACACAGTGTGTTTGCTAAGATACATATAGTGGTGTATATCTACTGCTGACAGTGAGTGTATAACTACTAATCTGATCAATAAAGTTTTGTGAATACAAAAAAAAGAAAAATTATCAGTTTTACGTAAGCTGGTTTAGCTAGCCTACATACAACTAACAGTGCTAAGTGTCTATCATCTAGCAAAATTGAATAGACCTTTTTTAAATTAACTTTTTGTCTACACTCTATGAATGAATGCCAATGACTATATTTATGTCTTATAAGTTTTCTTTTGATAACATTTGATAAGTTAGTTAAAGAATTTATTATTTTTTTTAATTGCAGTAAAAATATGTGTAAAACTTGGGCACTGCGGTATTAAGTAATTCCATATTAGTTTGATTATTAAATGTATCACACAGTGAAACAGTATTGTATACTGGATGACGTTTCGAACACAATTTATTGTTCATAATCATATCAATTTTTGTCACACGACTTCGAGATTTGATTTTTATAGTTTTCTCTGTCTTCTCCTATTTGTTGTATGGGCAGTAGAATTTTCCATATATCTGGGACAGGTGTTGAATCATTCCTATTACATGTATTTCCAGTTGATTCGATAAACAAAGCCCTATTCAGTTATCGATCTCTCCCTATACCCTGTGACATTAGATTTTAAAACTGTCATCCTATCCCATCCTATTGTATGGTTGTGTGTAACTGCATGTAGTGCTATAGCTGAACTCTCTAGATTTCTTATCTTATTTGGGTCAACCAATCTAGATTTAGCTAGGTTTTTATGTTCGGCTAGTCTGACTGCCCCTGTTCTACTAGTTTGACCTATGTATTTGACCTCACAATCATTGCAGGGTATTAGATAAACTAAATTGTTTTGTTTTAATGGCTCTACAGGATCCTTTAACCGACAAAGCTTGTTTCTAATTGAGTTTGTGGGTTTGAATGCCACTTTTATTCCTGCCTTGTTAAGAATTCTGCGTAAGGCTTCCGAGGTTCCTTCTTTGTATGGAATTATTGTTGATGATTTACATTCCTTATTCTACTGCCCATACAACAAATAGGAGAAGACAGAGAAAACTATAAAAATCAAATCTCGAAGTCGTGTGACAAAAATTGATATGATTATGAACAATAAATTGTGTTCGAAACGTCATCCAGTATACAATACTGTTTCACTGTGTGATACATTTAATAATCAAACTAATATGGAATTGCAGTAAAAATGTTCTACCCTTGCTTCTGTGATGAGAGAGAAAAGAATTCAAGGAACCATTAATAATAGCAAGATAGAGGAATATGCATGTCATTTCAGTGGATGAATACATTTTTACAACAGATTCCTTTAGGTTAGAGAAGTTATTTCCAATTAGAAAGAAAAAAGAACGAATATATTTTCAGGATACTCAGAAGCTAGTTTTATTTTGTGGGTTCTCTTCAAATGCTTACATTCTAAATAATATCAAAATATGATTTATCAAAATTTAACGGTAATTAATACATGCGTAAAACTTGGACACTGTAATAGTAAGTAATTCTGTATTAGTTTCTTTATTAGATGTATCACACAGTGAAATAGTATTATTTATTGGAGAGGCAGTCAGACTAGCCGAATATAAAAGCCTACCAAAATCTAGGTTGGTTGACCAGGATAAGATAAGAAATCTAGAGAATAGTTCAGCTATACCACTCACTACATGCAATTACACACAACTATACAATAAGATGATGGGATAGGATGACAGTTTTAAAATCTAATGTAACAGCTGGGTGGAGGGAGAGATTGACAACAGAAGCTTTGTTAATCGAATCAACTGGAAATACATGTAATAGGAATGATTCAACACCTGTCCACCTGAACATCTGGAAAATTCTACTACCCCAACGACGACAAATAGGAGAGAATAAAGAAAACTGTAAAACTCAAGTTTCGAAGTCATGTGATTACAATTGACATGATTATGAACAATAAATTGTGTTCGAAACTGTATCATCCAGTAAATACTACTGTTACACTGTGTGATACATTTAATAAACAAACTAATATGGAATTCCTTAAAACTCTTGTATTTATTTAAAAATCTTAAGCAATTTCATATCTTCCTTCGTTTCTATGCGCATCTATGTGTACAACTCACCCGTTAAAACTATTCTTCTTATTACGTAACTCTGGTACGCTTGATCAACTCCTTTTATGCACTGACTAATATTAGGGAACTATGATTATAACGACTTATCGCTTTTATGTTACTACTCTCCTTCGTAAAAATAAATGCGACTGTACAGTAAAAGAGGAAAATGAATTCATCGAGTTCGGCTTTTTCTCTGAACTACTTGTTTTGTTTTCAATAATAAATTTATTGGTATGGAAGAAATTCAGATCCAATCGACTCTGATACACAACCTACTGAGTGTTGTAAAATCAATAATGATAGTAATAATAATAATAATGACCACCGGAAATTACAGATAGTGTTTGAATATAGCTTATTTATAAAATAAGAGAAACCTATGTAGTTTATTGGAATGTCTGTAGGGATCACACAGCACATCATACCCTGATATTTGAATGATAAGTCACTTGAGAAGTACTTGTATTGGTGTGGTTCTCATTCCCAAGAGAGTGTTGAAATCAAATGAATCAAAATCAGAAAATTTATCACTGAGTAAATGAAATCGTGAGTCATGCAGGTAAAAATTAATGACTGCACAAATGACGTTCACCAGCCACAAAATGTCCTCCATCTCTGTAAAATATAAGCTCCTCTGTCCGGCAGCCTCCATGTGCATACATCAGTTCATCTACTCTTTTTGAGCAAGGTACATTATCCGTAGCCAGATGATGCTTTCCACATGTATACGAGAACGTATTCCGGCAACATTGTTTTACAAGGGTAGAAGAAAGTTTGTGCGAAGCTATTTTCTAGAACACCTGATCGACTCTTGTCACTCTATCGACCCTGACCATGATTTTAAGGAAATCGACCAAATCCATGCTAACTTGCAGTGTTTTCTTCTTTATAGACCTCTAAAGACAGTGGAGGCCTTGGCCATTCCCGAATTTAAGCCAGACCTTTGTGTACAAAAGAAGTATATACAATCCTTACTTCTGCCTTGGCCGTAGAGGCACAGACATTTATTTATTTATTTATTTATTTTGTTCATTTAGTTATTTTATGTACCTTTCCCTCATTAATACGATTACTATTATTACTACTACTCTCACTCTGAATTGTTTCCGCTTATCCCACTCGTCATTTAAATCTAAAGATTTTTTTCAATACTGAATTCTATCTTATCAAATTTCATACCATGTTATGTAACATTTTATATTAGCCGACTAAACCTGTAATTACACAACCCTTTCTAACGTCAATAGACCTTGTGAATTATTCTGTATATGACAGTGGTTGTTTTGCTGCATGAAATTTAACTGTGATTACATTCATAAATATTTTAATTGCACATCAAACTATTATTAAATCATGTATTCACACCTTTGATTTTATTCCCTCATCTCATATAATTTCTTAAAAACCATATATATACGATTGTACAGCTTGATAATAATTCGTTGTTGAAAACAGTCTCTTCGCTGAACATTGGGCTCTTAATGCACAATATATACCCGATAGTAAAATTTCTGTGAACATTTAAGGTTAGGAAATGAACTGATTACTAATGACCGGTGTTCAGACCCAAAGGTTCATTGAAGAGCTAAGAAAGTCCCTATACCCTTTTCCTGTCGACTTCAATATATACTCAGGTCAACTATTACCTGACAGGCGAATATAATTTGTGCTATCTCGACGGTGTCGTTGAGGAAGTACTTCTGGTTTCATGATAGGATATAAACCTGCCTAACATGTGACTTGAAGGTCATTCATCTTAATAATACGATTATTATAATTTGTCCTTCAGAGGACCGGTAGTGAAACCAACCTATCGAATGTTGACGAGAAGATCAGATTTTCATTGCTCGCTAATTCTAAGATCTAAATCAAAATCAGGTTGTTAGTGACGACTTGACTACTAATCGCATTCATAACACAGCATATAAACTGAACAGAATAAATATCACAGTTGAGTAAATTATTATTTTTTTTTCCTTTAATTCGTAGAGGAACATAAAGCTTCAGCCGCACGTCTCCAATGCGTTCGATTCTCTGTCAACATTTTCACCTGGCTCCAGCTCCACGTCTGCCCACATGCTTTCATCTCCTTTTCACATCACCTCCTCTATGTCACCCCCCCACTGACGACCAACTCGCCGCTTCCCGTTCGGATTCCACTCAAGGGATGGCTTGTCTTGTGATATCACTTCATGGTTTTTCTGCGTATGGTCAATCCACCTAACTCGATTTCTTCCTGCATATTTGTTGCACAGTCAGTTTCTGCTAGGTTAGTTCGTTTTTTGCCAGAGATCCTTCCCTGTTGCTGATCTTTCCTGGCCGATCATCTGATCTTGAGTAAGATTGAGCGAAGACAGCTGTTGATGAATGCTTGTAGTTTGTTCGAAGTGCCCTTCGTGAGGCGCCAAGTCTCCGGATCTTATTTTTGACGCTGAGTGTTGTTGACCCCCACACATACTTAAGAGTAATGAAAGCTTATCTTGCTTTTCCGATTCTGGCTTTGATATCCTCTTCAGTTCAGTGCGCCTGTAGTTGAAACGATGTTTCCCAGGCGGGTAGGCTAAGGAGGTTGTTTCTTCCAGGTTCCTTCCATTTATGCTGACTGTTGTTTTTGCTGTTGCTGATGGCCAGAAATCTTCATCACCTCTGTTTTCTGTATGTTCACCTGAAGGGAGTCCTATCTTTGATGCTTCTTCTGCGAACTTATTGCTTTTCACTTGCATATCTTCCAGTTTGTGGGAAACCAGACATATGCATATCATCGGCGAAGTCCAGATCCTCCAATTTTTTTGAATGGCTCATTTTATGCCTGTATCCTCGCTGCTCGACATCATTGCGTCTCTCCAATTCTAACGAAGAGTAAGTTTTTTTTTAGCCTTTTTGTTGTGCTCTGAGGTTTCTGTAAAGACTGGGTTAATTTCGTGGAGTGCAGTCACTAGTCTCATACCAAAAATTCCCCCTTTACCCAGGCTCCTATCCAACCTCCTAGAAAACTAGCAAACTATACATGTTATCCAAAGGGTGTTATCAATAACTCATACGAGTCTTTAAACCTAAAATTATTTGCTTATTGCTAAGAGTTAGACATTATTTAGAAGTAAAAAAAAAAGAAAGATGTTTTTAACTCCAGGGTTTCTTTTTCACTCACTGTCTTTCTCTGCTGACAAAGTTAATCAATATCACTAGATCTTCAAGTAGTTAGTATCTCTATCTACTAAGGCGTTAGATTTAAGAATAAGAATCTTTTGATAAACTTCGAATCTTGTTTGTATTATAGACGAATATTAAAAAGTTTGATTAATATTATAAATAAATAATTGTATACATAATCAATGAAGATACTTTTTAAAACCATTTTCTTGTTTAAACAAAATAAAGTGTGTGTGTGTGTGTGACGTAATTCTGTGATTTAGTTGCTAGTGAAATCAAAATGACATTTTCTTCGAGGGTTGGTTAAAACAAAAAGAGAGACAGAGACAACAACAGATTTTTGATTTCTCTCTTTTTTTCTTGTTTTTCTTAGCTTAGTTTCTATGAGTTTGAATTGTTTATGATATAGTAAAATAGAAGAAACAAAACAGAAACCTTTTTGCTTACTTTAATATGATATAAAATATTCTTCAACACAGACTATATGATCACATTTTGACTGTTTCAGATAGTATTGTATGTATTATACGTTCCTTTTATTAGAACTTACTTGTTTAATGATATCTGGCGGTAAATCAATATTGTCGGACCCCGAGGATCCTCTCTATACGCATCTATCTCCTTGCATTTCATCTGGTAGAACTAGAAGCAGCTATAGGAGGCTATATGCTAGGACTACCAAATACAAAAACTCCACAATACCATATCTGGCACAGCTGTTATGTGATGAGAAATCCGTTAGGTATGACACGATAAACTTACTGCGGCACTCTAACAAATAGTCTCATTAGTTTTTGTTTTCCTTTCCTCGTTACTACTACACTGTTGTTCTCATCTACTACCACACATCAACTTCATATTTCAAATCCTGTGGTACATTGTTTGAAATGTAATACTCTACGCTGTTTTTTTTCTTAATTTTTAATATTATATTTATTTTATTTATTTATAACTTATTTATTTTATTTATTTATCTTTGATTTTTAAAAATCTTATATAATTTATGAGGTAATTAGATGCAATATACTGTAATGCATGCTGAAAATTCCATACCTGTACCACAAATACTGTTTGGAATAAAGCTGTTATTATTATTATTAAAATACAGGATAAAGCGAACTCATCACTGGATGTTGTTGCAGACACCAGATAGTGATAGTATCCTCAATGAGACTCAAACCCAGTCACTTCAAACATGGAAGTCTCATCCATTAGATCATAAATGCCACCATTTCTGCAACAGGCATGATTTGAAGCTATTTTCAAGTAGTGGTTTGTAGGGATTTGGTTGATTGGTAACAGGATTCCATAATGAGCTGACATTGGTTAGAGAACCATTGGAAAATCTGGGAGTACTGGACAGCTGTTTCCATTGTCCTAGTTTGGGACTCTTCATCAGTACGCATTCACAGTGGTTCGAACCCAGAACCTTCTGGTTACAAGGCGAGCTTATATACCATTAAGCCACTGGGACCCGATCCAATGGCCCTTGAGTTGAATTGGCAGAAGTTAGAAGTCAAGGGCCATTGGATCGGGTCCCAGTGGCTTAATGGTATATGAGCTCGCCTTGTAACCAGAAGGTCCTGGGTTGAAGCTACTCATTAATTTCAGTTTTGACCACGGACTGATATCAGTTAAAGGACTATCAAAAACCATTAGGGAGTTCTAGACAACTATTTCGTCCTTGTTTTGCACTCACCAGTAGTAAGCGCACTCCGACGAGGCCCTAACTCAGGAATCTCCGTATACAAAACGGATTCTTAGACCATGTAGCCACTGGGATCCAAGATAATGGCTAGTTCATGAATCATGACTTCTACTAATCCGCAATTTTAGTACGACTACCAACTTGGAACTTGAAACAAATCAAATCTCTACAAACAAAACTTTTAGATAAATTTGATACCCACTAATGTCTCACTAAAGAACGAAAATGCCTGCAGCGCTAATCAAAAATGATGTCCAGTGAGGCCCGTCCAATCGGAGAGGAAGACGAATACTCGACAATCAATATTGACTGGTTCCAGTTGCGCTAAAATCACGAATTGGCAGATTTTAGAATCCATAGGCTGGTCTTTGACTTGAGCTCCAGCGACTGAATGGTCTGCGAGCTTTCACTGTAGTTGGAATCTGCTAGGATCAAACCCCGTTGGTAAGTGCTTGCTGCCAGAGTCCTGGACTAGGACTAAATAGCTGTCCAGTGCTCCTTGGTTGGTTTTCTATGGTTCTCTATCTGATATCAATCTGTGGTCCAACTTGAAACAAATCGAATCCTGTCGAGGCTCCTGTAAGCCACTGATTATCCAGGTATACAAAGAAGAAGACAAGTCTTCTTGTGATAATCACTGGAGGATTAGCTTGACTGATATGATATCTTGAATTCTAGGCCCAATAATGATGCCTAGATTAAGAGGTGCTCGGGAGAAAAAACACGAGGGAAGTAGGCTGGTTTTAGACCAGGAAAAGGGTGTATTGATCATATCTTCACCCTTCGACATATTCTGGAACACAGCATAGGCATACTTACTGTCGTCATCCAAAATTCGTCATATTTCTTGACCTAAATGCGGTATTCGATTCCGTCGACCGAGAGGTATTCTGCCAATGTTTGGCTGTGAAGGGAATGCCAACAAAATTCATTGCACTGATCAAGGCACGCTACTCGAATTCATGCAGTCAGCCAGGTGAGAGCTTACGGCGAGTTGTCATCTGAAGTGGTGACAACTAGTGGTGTCCGACAGGGATGCCCACTATCCCTATTTCTATTCAACTTCATTATAGATGTACTAATGGACTTAACCCTAACTGACTTCGGCGACTCAGGGATCGACTTGTTACCACCAGAGAATAATCCCGTTGACTTAGAATATGCATGTGGATGATATAGTCCTTCTAGGTGAAGGCGCTAACAGAATGTAGTCTTTTGAACATCTTGAGGGGCAGCAATCTTCGAATATTTGACATGCGATTCGCTCCCGCCAAATGTAAGATGATACTACACGGCTGGACTACACTGACTCCTGGCTTAGAAGTAGGGATTGAAGGGGTAAAGCACGTTGACCACTTCACTTATTTGGGAAGTTGCATCAGCCAGTGCCAGTGGGTTGATCGCTGACGAAATCTCGGCAGGGATACAGAAGGCTCATTCCACATATGCCAGTTTACACCGTCTCTAGCGCAGATGGTGTATCAATTATATGACGTGCGCACTGGTCTGCAGTTTGCTCTGTGCTCCTTTATGGCTGCAAGACACGGCCATTCATAGTGGAGTATATGAAAAGACTATCTGTCTTTTATCATAGGTGTCTGTGTTTATCTCCCGTGTTAAGTGATATAATAGGTGAGGAATACTGAGTTAGGCTTCAGTCAAGTGCTAGGTAAAAAGTGTAAATCAATCGACAAGGTTATGAGGTTACACCTACTGAGATGGTTAAGACATGCGTCACATATGCCTAGCCATCGCCTTCCCTGAAAGATGATGTTAACTGACATATGATCAGGTTGGAAATGATCTTGTGGGGTGGTCAAATCAAAATATGGCTTCATCAGTCAATGAAATCCGTAACAGTTAGTTTAAGCCAATCTGTAAGGTGTAGACTACTTGGTTGTTTGGGGCTCTCTGAATGGTAAGAACTAATGGCTGAAGACAACTGGTGGTATGGTTCAAAATCCCTCTCAACGGTACAAATGCCTCTACTCTTTGTGATTCATCATATTCAATAAAATTCTATCTTTCTTGAATAATAATATTCCTTTTTCCTCACAGTTCTGTTTGTTATCTCTCTTCTGAAACTCTTTTCTCTAGCTTTGTGTGCTACATGGAGGAAGTGTGGTAATTCAAACCGCAGCACACCTGTGCAAAATAGTTCTACGCTGAAATTAGTCAGTCACAAACTTATTTACTTATTGCTCGTAAACCCTGGTAATATCAAGGCCTCTGCTCAAGGACCCTACATACCAAATTGAGACCGATCAATTGGATCGTATATATATATATATATATATATATCAGAGGTGGAAAACAAGTAATCTAGATTCTTAGATTGAAAAGATTAGAGTTTCTAAGATTAGAAACTGGATAAACGCACAGATGGAAAGTTAATTAAGTACCGAATAAAAGAAAGCAATTTATTGATAAACTGATTTCGGCCCGAGGATTCAATCTAATCGCTGCTTCACTTATGGATCCGACTTTTAAAGTAAGAACAAAACATTTTTCTGCAAAAAGAAAAATTTATCTAAGTGTTATTTGTGCTTTATGGAAAGAATATGACACTAAATTTTTTATAGATATACGCTGTTGGCTCTCCTAGTGTTCAGTATGGTAAATAACATTGAAACATAATTCGACTGGACACCAGTTAGTGACTAGTGCACAGTGCGTTTAGTTCCTGTCGTTGGTGCAGACGGAATTCTATCAGTCAGCTTTGGAATGTGACTGTTATGCTAGACGGCTAGATATCACGGTACATTCTAAATTGTTATTACTAGATAGTTGAAAATAATCGGCGGGAAGTCTTGCTACACCTAGGTTTCGTGCTTCCTAAGGAAACTCATGTCCCTTTGAGACTCGCACCTCATTCACATAATGCTGCAGTCAGAGACGTCATCACTGAGCTATTTGTAATTGCGTTAGGCCTTCTGTAGGACTGTGATGGATAATTTGATTGGACACTAGGTAGTAATTAATGACAATGCGTAGGGGCATAAGAAACTATTCCTACTGCTTTCCTGATCATGTGCAACGATAAAGTTACAGCTGAACACCGACACATTATATTTGGGATCCATGAATAAATTTCCAAAACTATTCATTGACAATGTCTTTGCATTGTGCTAATCTCTTAACCAAACTGTTTATCTTGCTGATTTACCACTTCTCCTGTGAAATATAACAATATATTTCTACAAAAACCCTTTAAATTAACTATGATCCAGTTAGAGACAAATTCCACCCACAGAATTCAGCATCCTGCTTAAAATTCATCATAGTCAGTAGCACATAGTTGAAAAAAGCAGCAGGACGCATTATCACCGAAAAGAACATAGATTGGTAGTCAACCCTCCACCTCAAATTCATCGAGTTTGACAAGGCCTTTGGAAGCACTGATCGTGAAGCTATTGGAAGTTACTTCAACAGTATGCGAGTGCCACAAAACCTTTGACAACCTTATTCAGAAACTATATAATAATGCCACATTTCAAGCAAATCACTAGGGAGAACTCGCAGACAGGAGTAGGACAAGGCGGCCTACTGTCAGTTGTGATATACCGGGTTGTAATGGACCGGATTATGCGCCACACTGTGCGACAGGTACGTGTAGACAAAAATACTTTGGACAGATAAGAAGACTCTAAAAGATCTCGACTTCGTGGAGGACTACGTCTAATGTCACATAAATTCGAAGACTTGTAGACGAAAACCAACAAACTGGAAGAAGAAACAGTTAACGAAAACAGAACTTCAAGTGAATATAGAGAATACGCAGGAGATAAAGATAACCAACAACAAATACCAATATTATAAGTTTCCAGACCGTAGGTGTTACGAACTTCCTGGAATAATTTGAGCGCCAAGTCAGATTGATTCATTATTAAATTATTTAAATTAATCCCAGCGTGTTGAGAAAATCAAAACAAGATGTGTTTTCTGAACGTTTCGCTGTGCAAGCCACAGCTTCTTCAGCGATTTATACGGATTTTTATTCCGAACCAATCCCTATCAACGGTAGGAATTTTAAAGAGGTCATCTGCTTCGCTTATCTGGTTAGGCAGCATCATTTCAACTGGAGGCGACAGAATGGATGAGAATGCCAAAACCATAATTAGAGTGGTAAGGCGGACCCTACATCACTCTGAGATTAGCACAAAACGGGATTTTTAACATCACTGTTAAGTCAACTCTTCCGTATGATTTAGAAACCTTCAGTGCATGTCACGAAGGGTGATAATGATTTTTTTTTCCTTCACGTTCCCAGTGGAACATAGGGCACCTTCAAGCTAGAGGCTTGAAGTTTCTGTAGCAATGTTTAATTTTACAGGATGGGGTTGCTAGCCTCATGACCAACCTTTCCTCTTTACCAGAATTATTTCTGGCTTACCGAGGTAAAGGAGTCCGTCCGTAGCCAGGATCGAGTCCCGGACCATATGCATGGTCGGTGAGCATCCTAACCGCTGTGCCACCGAGGAACGTGATAATAATAATAATAATAATAATAATGAAAGCCATGAAATTTAACCATCCCATCCAAAAGAATCTCAATTTTAAACAAACGCATAAAGAAGCTAGAAAATGTTTTAATCAATCAGCAATTCTGTACAAAATGATGCTGTGGAAGTAACAAAAAGGAGCTGTAACAAAAGTGCATCAAAAAAAAATTGACGCTATTTTTGTTCTTCGTGAAGTTTACTTACAAATACAAACCATTTCACCTAGTTACATCAATTCATATCCACCATTCTTTTCCCTGAACTTCTGGTTGTCCTGTACGCCCAAATTGTATAGCCATATCGGCAGTTTTCATACGTGATGCACCTTTAGCCTCTCTTGTCCTGTAGTCGCCTCGTTCAAAGGTGAAATGACGGCAGAATAGTACTAAGGCGATAACAGATAGAATTAGGATTATTCCAGAGACGACTTTGAAAAAAAAGAAACAAGATAGAAACGAAAGATAAACTGAATGGTTGTCACATTAGTTAACAAGATGATATTATGACTAAAATAAATAAATTAGTCTAGAAGCAGCAATCAGTGCGTCCACCTAACTCGTCCCACTTACTTTTACCATAATCTTACCATATCCAGTCAATCGATTGTGATTTTGAAATTATTTTTTTTACTATTCCCTTTAGTCCCGAGTGGAGTATGGGGCTAACCACACCACGTCTTCATTTTGTCCCCTTCTCTACAGTTTCCTTTAGCCGCCACTAGTCAGTAACTAGTGTAATGTGTTTAATCCTATATTTGGTGCAGACTATCAGTCAAGCTTGGAATGTGGCCACCATGCCACGTGGGTCGCCACTACGGTGCACTGTGAATTGTTGGTATTAGATGGTTGGAGGCGATCGGCAGGAAACCTTGCTCGACCTGGGTTTCGTGCTAGTTGGCACTTATCTGCAGGGCGTATCTGATGAGTGCCAACTAACGTGAAACCTAGGTCCAAGGCTTCCTGCCGATTGCCTCAAACCATCTAATACCAAACCCTCATTCCCTACTTACACGATCTCCTCCATGTCACCCCTGTATACACGAGCGATGGCCTGCATTGTACGCGATGTCACTCAACAGTCTTCTCAGCGTGTGTCCAGTTCATCTCAATATTCTTCAGAATATTTGTTGAACAATAGTTTCTCGATTGGTTTATCTCCAGAATTTCTTATTGCTAATTCTCTCCGCCCAGCCATCTTTACTTAAGTTTGGAGCTGGCGAAGGCAGTTGTTGATAAAAGTCTACAGCCTGTGTCTATATATATATATCACTAATCAGTGATAAATTTAGTTGCATCCAACTTCAAAAAGACCTTAACTTGTCTTCCTTCCCACATCAATATGTATGTAAAACCTGGGCACTGGGATAGTAAGTAATTCCACATTAGATTGTTTATTAGTTGTATCACACAGTGAAACAGTATTATTATTTATTGGATGACAAGGTTTTGAACACAATCTATTATTGTTCATAATCATATCATCAATTATAATCACTTTTGTCTTAAAGTGCTCTTCATTCCTTTCTATTGGTCTTAGGGAAAGTGGATTTTTCCAGATGTCCGGATAGACAGGTGTTGAATCATTCCTATTACATGTATTTGCAGTTGATTCGACAAACAATGCTTCTGTAGTTATCAATCTCTCCCTCCACTCAGCTGTTATATTAGATTTTAAAACTGTCATCTTATCCCATCATCCTATTGTATAGTTGTGTGTAATTGCATGTAGTGAGTGGTATAGCTGAACTATTCTCCAGATTTCTTATCGTATTCGGGTCAACCAATCTAGATTTTGGTAGGTTTTTATGCTCCACTAGTCCAACTGACCTTGTTCTACTACTTTGACTTATGTATCTTATTTCTAATTCACTTTGTGGATGGTTTGAATGTTATTCACTTTTATTTAAAAATAAAATAAATAATTATAGTGGTGATATTGATAATAATAATAACGATATTAATGATGACAGGCAAGTCAAATGTGCGCAAGACAACACCAACAATAAAGAATCTAAATCATTAGTAGTAATTTCATACAAAGAAGGAACCTTGGAAACCACCTTACGCATAATTCTTAACAATGCGGGAATAAAAGCTACATTCAAACTACAAGCACACTTAGATACCGACTAAATCAGTAAAAGGATCCTGCAAAATAATCTAGTTCATCAAATGGCCTGATACAATGACTGTTAAGTCAAAGTAGTAGAACAAGTTCAGTTGGACTAGTGGAGCACAAAAATCTAGCAAAATCTAGATTGGTTGACCCGAATACGATAAGAAATCTGGAGAATAGTTCAGCTATACCACTCACTACATGCAATTACACACAACTATACAATAGGATGATGGGATAGGATGACAGTTTTAAAATCTAATATAACAGCTGAGTGGAGGGAGAGATTGATAACTACAGAAGCATTGTTTGTCGAATCAACTGCAAATACATGTAATAGGAATGATTCAACACCTGTCTATCCGGACATCTGGAAAAATCTACTTTCCCTAAGACCAATAGAAAGGAATGAAGAGCACTTCAAGACAAAAGTGATTATAATTGATGATATGATTATGAACAATAATAGATTGTGTTCAAAACCTTGTCATCCAATAAATAATAATACTGTTTCACTGTGTGATACAACTAATAAACAAACTAACATGTCTTCCCACTTATTTGTAAATCACGAATTTATTCTGTTGAGGCCTATCATATCGGAATTTCCATTTGTTTTTCTCATTCCCATCCAACAGGAATTCGCATCGGAATATTACTGTAATTCTGTGTAATTTAGGGAGTCTATATCTGAATAGAAATAGCTTCATCCTCTTACTGAGAAAGCTTAGTTCTTCCATCTTAGTGGAAAGAAACAAGCGGATGCAAGTTTAAAAATTGCTTTAAACATAATTTACTAGTAAGTCCCATCAACTGTATGTGGGGAAATGACGGAATTCTCCATCACTATTTTCTGACATCTAGAACTACAAATATTACAACTTCATACAGCTTACTACTCAAATCTATTAAAGTAATATAGAATGCAAATTTCGAAATTACAAGTATTTCTTTAGTTTAAGGAAAACAAAACTAACCTAGAGTAATAATATGAACAATAATATTAAGGATATTTAAGACATTGCTTCACATTCAAATCATTCTTTCGTTTTATGCACTTAATTTCGGCTCTGAAAAATTTTGCATATCCAACTGGCCTACGAATTAGTCCTTCGTAATTGATGTTAATCTACGATCAAACTTGAAACTAGCCAAATCTCTATAACAACAACACTTGAAAATTAATCTACTGCTCACTAGCAACTGACGACAGGACGGAGTTGCCTGGAGTTTTGGTAAGAAATCGTGACCATTGGGGTTCACAAGGTTGGATGAGGAGACAAATATGGGCGGTGGTGCCAAAAGTTAAAAATTCATGGGTCATTGAGCCAGTGGCTGAATACTCGACTTCACAATCGAAAGGTCTTAGCTTCGATCCCTGATGGAGGGCACTATGGGTGCATATCCACGAGAATTCCTAGACAAGGACGAAACAGCTGTTCTATAAGTTAAGGCATCAGTAGGAATTAAACAACTTTCAAACTCCAAATAGTAAGGTGTACGTGTATTCAAAAGTCAACTTGCCGCTGTAGCGTAAACTAATAAAGAAATCTATAAATCAGGCGGTTTTCAAGGATACTTTCATGATGACAAAGAAATGTATAGTAGTTGATTGTAGCACTTCCACTTAGATGTGATGGAGAAGATTTGTAGCTCAGGTTGATGATTTTGATGTGGTTGTGTTCTACGAGCTGGATAGTTAATTTGAGAAGCTTTCATCCCCCAACCACTTATTTATTTATTTATTTATTTAAACGCATAAAAAACTTGGTACAATATGGCACCAAGAAAGATGCGGCACACAATAATAATAAAACAACATAGATCAAAAAGAAAAAAAAGGAAGGAAGGAAAAGAAATATATATATATATAAGTAGAGAACGGAAAAAGAACTTCATCTGGAAGGAAAACACTTATGCTTAACAAGTTCAAACAGTGTTCGTTAACTATCATCTGGAAGGGAAGAAAGAAGGAAATCGCAACACATTCACCATTGATTACGATTCTTGGCCATATCCGATAACGTTTCGAGCCATCGATTTGAGCTATCTCTCGGACGCCAACCAGGGAGTTGTGACACACCAACCGATGCTAATCTAGCACAAAATCCTTGATCCCACGACGCCACGTCATGGACTGACCACCTCTTCGCCTTTTCCATCCCGTCCCAGGGCTAGCGAACAGAGACCTGTACGGAAGCCTCTGGGGTGACATTCGCTGTACATGTCCAAGCCACCGGAGCCGGTGTTTCCAGATGACAACGACACTCAGTGAATGGTGATCTCCACTGTGTTCAAACACACGCCGCCGAACCTCAGAATTACTCACGCGATGATGCCATCGAACGCAAGCAATCCTGCGGAGACAGCGGTGATCAAACACGCAGAGTCGCCGCATATCCTCAGCTCGGAGAGGCCAGGTTTCACAGGCGTAGAGCAGCGCAGCTCGCACCGAAGCATTGTATACCTGACATTTGAAAGCCAGGCTAACATCGCGACGGCGCCAGAAGTGGCTCAAGTTGATGTATGTCATTCTAGCCTTCATTATACGGTTGGAAATCTCATCCGTCAACCCTCCGCCAGCACTCACACAACTACCCAGGTACACAAACTTATCAACAACTTCAAGCGGTTCACCAACAAGAGTGAGTGCAGGTACAGGCTCCTGCCAATCTTGTAACAGTATTTTGCACTTAGAAGGCACAAGGCACATACCATACTTACAGACACTGATCGCCAACTGATTAAGTGCGATTTGGGCAGCCTGCATGCTATCGCACAGTAAGACGATATCGTCTGCATACTCGAGGTCGAAAAGTCTATCTCCAGGCAGCAGATCTACACCACCTTCATGCACATCTTTCAGAGCTGACTCCAGAATGTCATAGATGGCAAAGTTAAAGATAAATGGAGAGACTGGGCAACCCTGTCTAACCCCACTGTTGGTTGGGAACGGTGGTGATAGTTGGTTGTATGCCCTCACTCTACCTGAGGTGTTTCTGTATAGGGCTTTCAAGATGTTAACAAATTTATCAGGTAAACCTCTCTCTAACAGACAGTTCAACAGCACAGTTCTGTCCAACAAATCGAAGGCAGCCCTAATAACCACTAGGCGACATCTTCAGCGAATACTTCAATTCGTTGAAGTGAGCTTTTAGATTTCTCCACGTGTTTATTGATCATCTCTCCTGGTGACCTAGGGCGTGACTCTTTGATTGTTTTTACGTGTTTTCACACATTCTAGGCTACTTGTATTGGAATTGATTGTTTCTTTGACTTGAACTTTGACCCTTTGTGAGTGAGATTTCCTTCTTATCGGTTGGTAAATTTTGCCTATCTTGATGTGTCTATTGAATGACAATTCACTGGAATAGCAGGCGGTCTTCTAAAAACTCTCTAGCATTCCCGGTGTTTCCTCTGTCTAATATTTGAACGTTGGTTGTCCCAGTAGAATTGGTGTCCGTGGTTGTCTGTATGTAGTGATATGATCGATGGAGTGGATGTCATGTTTCTTGACGGCTAGCTTATGTTAGCAGATACGAAGACGAAGGGGACGTCCACTTTGGCCAATGTAGTGTTTATCAACCGATAAGAAAGAAATCTCACACACAAAGGGTGAAAGCTCAAGTCAAGGAATCAGTCATTTCCAATACAACCAATCACCGTCAGGGTCACGCATCGGGAGAGATGGCTAATAAACTTGTGAAGAAATCTAAAAGCTCACTTCAAATTGAAGTATGTGCTGATGATGTCACCTAGTAAGGCGATGAAAGCTTCGCAAATCAACTATCCAGCTCAGAGAACACAACCACATTAAAAGCATTTTCACTTAATAGAACTTTTTGGTTTTTTAATTCAATTATAAAAGCTTGATGCTCGATTGTTGGAGGTAATTGGTAAGCAGTCCTGAGCTCAGATATTGTGCATGTTGACACTTATCAAGAAGGGTATCTGAAACTCCGAAGGAAATTTCCACACCCATCTTACAGATTCGGACGCATATCATCCAGTGAAAGAGAGAGAGAGAGACGTTACTACTAAACTACTGATCCTCTATAGTACTGTACTGAATGTACTGATAAATCATAGTACTACAACCAACGTTATGCATTTAAACAAAACTTGGATTAGTCATTATGAAGCCTAAATTTATAATTATTCTCTCCAAAGATCCATAGGAAATAAATGCTACTGAGAAACATGAATTTAGAAGTGTTGTCACCCCCATTAGTTCAGAGATAATCCTCTTGTTATCTATTGATAGTTAGAACAAGAAGTCCAGATGTTTGGTAATATGACTAAATAGGCCCGCTTCATAGCGTTCAACAATTACACTTATCTTTTAATTTATCTAAAAATTTAAAGGGGTATTATTCAGTCCCGAAGTCAGAGATCAAAAATCTTAGTAATTCAATTTACAAATGTATTTGTGTAGAACGGGTCAATATACACAAGCTGGTAGTGGGTTAGTAGTTAGGACAGATAAACACAACACTGTTATGCACTGTGGTACAATTCGTGCTTCTGATATTATATTTAACCAATCACTGAGTGTATGATTTCGGTTTACACTAAACAGCATGAAATAGAACGCTCAAATGGCATATAGCATTCTGTTGTTAATGCAATATATAACCGTGGGAAAAATATTCTGTGTCTCTAACATCATATAGAATGTTCAAATAGGATATATTGTGCCTGAAAGGAAGTAAATATTCCCAGAGTGCAATTACCAGACACATACTGTTGATACCGGACATCTCGGATAGATTTCTAAGCTTTTCAAAATAATAAATAGACAAATGACAGCAAATTTACTACGATTTACCGAAACGATCGCAATCAAAACCAGACTTATGCATACAGAAAGAGAGTGTGATTAACCTATCACTCACTGAATTTTCATTGTGATTACAATAATTAGTCATCTAATTCAGTCATCTCAACTCACTGAACAAATCTTAATCTCATAAACAGTAACCGCTTTTGTTTTTTGGAGTTGCTATGTGAACAAGCTACAAGCTAACACTGTTCTGTTAATCTTTTTTTCTGTTTTCTGTTTTCTGTTTTACCCCTCCCCCTCTTTTCAATTCTAAAAGAGTATAAATTGATGATGAAAACTTAAACTAAAAAAATTTAATGTTTCCATTTTGGATGCGTCAATTTCTACTACTGTGGTGAGAGCAGGCTGCTAGCCGATTGGTTGACACTAAGCTACGTTAATATGGGCCGTGAGAAAATATGAACAAGGCTGAGTCAACAACCAATCACAGCAAAGTTAACGTGGCAAAATATGATTCGCAGATAGAGAACTCTATTTGTCAAGGAATCCCGAAACAACCAATCAGAAGCCTGCGTTTGTCTGCCTAACTTCTGATAAACAACCAATCAGATGACTGCGCTTGTCTATAATAATGTATGTGAAATATGTATAAATACGTGTTGATTTTCATAATAAAACGATCTGTTGCCTGGCCCTTGCCTTCTGTTGCTACACTACCACTCAAACATTAAAGTATGTTATTATTATCATCTATATAACCATTGTTATTTCAGGTAGTGGTGTGCAGTTGATGAGATCCTGTGAAATAGAATGACATTGTCATTTTATACTGCAAATTTCGTCTTCCTTTCTTTACCGAAATTTATCAAGGGAACCAACTGTATGAAGATATATTGTATTCTATTGCTCTTGCCGACTTGAAATGTGGGAATATGTGAAACCTTGGTGGCCTGATTAAATCTTGGGCTACCAATTACCTTAAGCATTACAAATCATATTGCATTTAATTTCTCATTTCTAATTGATTTTTTAATCAATAAATCTTATTCAAATATGACCTCTAATCGGATTATTTATTCTCGTGAATATTTAATATCCTTAAAACCTACTGACCTGCAACTCCAAAAAAAGCATCATGCCGGCTGACAGAGAGCATTAAAAAATACCCCTATTCAATTCATGACTGTTCCCGCAATTATCAGTACCAATTGTCGATCCCTCCCGACTAAAATTAACTATCTTCAATCGCTGGTGTCTTCCATTATATATCGTAATACTGGGATTATATCACTTCAAAAAACATGGTTGCATGATCTATATGATGACAATCTAGTATATCTAAATGATTTCAAATTGTACCGACAAGATCGTTGTAAGAAACTAGCGAATACAATATTGTCGGACCCCGAGGATCCTCTCTATACGCAGCTGTCTCCTTGCATTTCATCTGGTAGAACTAGAAGCAGCTATAGGCGGCTATATGCTAGGACTACCAAATACAAAAACTCCACAATACCATATCTGGCACAGCTGTTGTGTGTGATGAGAAATCCGTTAGGTATGACACGATAAACTTACTGCAGCACTCTAACAAATAGCCCCATTGGTTTTTGTTTTCTTTTCCTCGTTACTACTACACTGTTGTTCTCAACTTCTATTACACATCAACTTTATATTTCATATCCTGTGGTGCATTGTTTGAAATGTTAACTCTACGCTGTTTTTTTTTAATTTTTATTTATCTTTTATTTTTTTGGCGTTGGTTTTTATTTATTTATTTTTTGATTTTAAAAATCTTATAAAATTCATGAGGTAATTAGATGCAATATATTGTAATGCACGCTGAAAATTCCATACCTGTACCACAAATACCGTTTGGAATAAAGCTATTATTATTATTATTTTTACTAATATTCCGTTGGAATACATTGTCTGTATCACACCACCAAACTATGATAAATGACTTACTTGGACTCAGAACTGCACAACTAAATTAGTCGTTATTCAGTCATAAATTCGTCGAACAAATTTTCACCTCTGTATACTTTCTGCTCTTTTAAAAGATTGATATAATCTTCCCTCAATAATCTAGTGGTTCATTAGTGCGTAATATTTAGAGAATAAAATATATATTAGAAGTAACTGTCAACAGTATTTGTAAAAATGTTTCAGGAATACAAAGAATTTTAGTAAAAAAAAAACAAAAAAACACAGTAAATACCTCCAGCAATAATCCGAGTTTCTCTTTCTTTGTCATCTGTAACTTCTGGCATAGTAATATTAGGCGGAATAGCTGGAGAAGGACGTATCTCTACAGGTTCCTGTTTTGGTAATATCTCAATAAAACCACATAAATCTTCTCGAACTGAATCTATAAAGTGCCAATAAATTTTTTAAAAAAAAAACATCACTTTTAAGATTTTGTACGTATAGGACTAGAATCATAGTAAAGTCGACTTCTCAAAGTGTAGGACTTCATCCACATGCTCACTTTTGTACTAGTGTTAGCACTTTGAAATCAGAAAGAATACCAGATTGTATTTCCTTTATGCCAGCATGTTTTTTCATAACTTCCAGACTCTGACTTTTGGATAACTGTAGACTTGAAGAAAGTAAGATCCTGTCTGTTTCAATTGGTTACTTGAAGCCAGCTACATGAAAGCGGAGATTGTTAATAGACTTGTTTCCAATTAGTCTGTAAGCAGTGTATTTCTGACAGGGACTTTTTATACCTGAAAAGCATATACTGCTTATTACTTAATATAAGTAGTTGGATAACACACACATTATTTAGTAGTGCTTGGAAACCAGCTTGAAATTATCCAAATATTGGCAAGTCACTTTTATTGGTTTTGGACTGAGCTCATCAGCGGTTTGACTCAATCTAGTTAGCCAAATCAGTTCAAATCACCTAAATTATGACAGCCTTCTTGGACAGACTGGAATCAAATTCTTGATATTAGATGGGTGGAGGCAATCAACAGGGGGAGCCTTGGACCTATGTTTCGTGCTAGTTGGCACTGACCAGTCAGCAAGGCATACCTGCAATCTTGAGGGAACTAATATCCCTCCTGAGGTTCGGACACGTGTCATCCATTGCTGCAGTCAGAGACTTTACCACCCAGCTATTCGGCTCATGATTGACTGCATTTGGTACTTTGATTGGACACTGGTCAATAACTAGTGTGTCTAGTCCTATCTTTGATGCAGACTGGATTTTATCACTCACGTTTATTATCATTATTATTGTTCCCTTGGGTTCCTAGTGGAACATAGGGCTTCAAATCTACGTATCCCTCCACTTACTTCTGTCTTCCTTCTGCTGTACTTTTCACCTGCATCCACGTTAGTCCATACTCGTTCAACTCTTCACACGATCTCCTCCATGTCACCCCTGCACTAACGTCCCACTCGCCGCTTCCCTTTCGGCCTGGTTCCACCCGAGCAATGGCCTGACACGCGCGCCATGTCACCCAGCCGCCTCCTCCCCAGTGAGTGTCCAATAAATCTCCACTTCCTTCTGCATATTTGTTGGTTGGCGATTGCTTCTTGTTTTGTTTGTTCCCAGTCAGAGTTTCTTGTTGTTTGTGATTGTTTCCGGCCCGGCCATCTGATCTTCACTCAGTATAGAGCGATAGTTGACAGTCAGTTGTTGATAAAGGTCTCGTCTGCAATAGCCAGCCTCTTGAAAATATTCTTTGTGACCCACCCACCCACCAAGTTTTTCATCCGATCCGTATAGAAGAACTGACTGACTTGACGTTGTTTGTATTGAAAATCTGACCGAATTTTCCTGTTGATGCTGGCTGAGTGACGAAGATTTCCAGATTGGTTTCAGGTTGATGAATAATGTGTCTCTCGCCTTCCCCATTCTCTCTTGATTTGACATCCTCGTCCGTTCCTACGTTCCTGTAGTTGAGACAATGCTCCCTAGATAAGTAAGTGAATGAAGTAACCTCTTTCAAATCACTCCGTTGATGGTGATTGGCGCTGGATTTTGCTGCTGCCGTTGTTGCTGTTGGCTGGTTGGTTGGTTATTTTCATAACCTCCGTTTTGTCTATGTTAACCTGGAGTCCTGTCTTCGCTGGTTGCTTCTTCGACCAATTTGTTCGTTTTTGTTTGTAAGTCTTCGATTTTGTGTGACATCAGACATAAAACATCCACCCAGGAAATCCAGGTCTTCTAGGTTCTTCACGTCGGTCGGTCCAGGATATCCCTGTCTTCTCGTTTCCCACTCACTGTCTGACGCATACTCCAGTCAGTCCACCACAATTAGGAATATCATTCGTGATAATAAGCACCGTTGTCTGACTCCTGTGTTTACTCGAAACGCCTCGCTGAGTTTTCCGTTGTGGATCACTTGACATGTGCCGTTGTCGTACAGCTGTTGAATAAGGTTGATGAATATTTGGAGTACGCCGTAGTACTCGAGTAGTTTCCAAATAACTTCGCGATCAACGCTAACTGTCGAAGGCCTTCTCAAAGTCTATAAAGTTTGGTTGCCATTCCATGCTTTGTTTGATGGTGATGAGGCGTAGAGTTGTAATTTGGTCAGAACACGATTTTCCTTTCCTGAATTCAGCTTGTTCTGGTCGAAATTCTGCATCCAGTGCGTTCTTTATTCTCTCCAGGATGATGCGACTAAGGATTTTACTTGGCGTCGACAGGAGCATGATTCCTCGCCGTTTCTTGCAGAATACTTCACATGTACGAGGAATTTACTATAGGAGTTAAGCCACTTTAGTTTTATAACGACGTTAAGTTACACACTTATACATTTCATAGTTAATCGTTTGGAATTATTTGCTAAACATCTCAATTTTGTACAGTCAATTATAAAAATTAGGTTAGTGGCGGAATAAAAGCCTTAAGTGATGAATACCACTCAGAAATCACCACCATTAATGCTAAAAATGCTTGAAAACAGGAATTTTGTTCAAAGGATTAAAAGATTCTGAGTATTTATAATGTATGTTTTTAAGTTAGGAGTTTGAAAGGAAAAAAAATAAGAGGAGAGAAGAATCGAATAGGTATGGATTACGTACCAAATTACTGTTTGAAAAAAAGGGAAAGTTTAAGGCAATGGCAGTAAAAGGGATTGGATAAACCGCTTCTGTTTAACTCATAGTTTAAAGTCTTCCTTGTGTATAGTGACAATTTCTGCTGTGGACAGAAGACATAGAGGAAAACCCTTCAAACGATCTAGCCTTAACTTATATTTCACTTTGAAAGACTTTCCTATTAGTGTGGAGAGATTCGTGTGGACAAGATGCTCAATAATTCAACCATTGTTTGGTCTAAGTTCCTATTCTGACAATCATACTGAGAGGCATTCGTGCGCGTGTCTGGACAATGTTCGACTGGTATGGCTTATGTACTTAGCTGAGTACTTGGTAATCATTTCGGAGCAATACTCACCAATTAAAGTTTTCAGACCAAACAATTTATTATTTATCCTGACATGTAATCCCATATGTTTTGTTACTAACTGTCATGGAGAGTAGACATTTAATCGGCATTTCCCTGTGTAACAACAGAAGACAAGGGCCAGGCAACAGATCGTTTTATTATGAAAATCAACACGTATTTATACATATTTCACATACATTTTTATAGCTTATGCAAGTAGACAAGCGCAGTTATCTGATTGGTTGTTTATCAGAAGTTAGGCAGACAAACGCAGGCTTCTGATTGGTTTCTTCGGGATTACTCGACAAATAGAGTTCTCCATCTGCGAATCATATTTTGCCACGTTAACTTTGCTGTGATTGGTTGTTGACTCAGCCTTGCTCATATTTTCTCACGGCCTGCACCTATCGTAACAAAATATAACTGTTCAGTTTTCAAATGAAGATTTATGTTAGAACTATTCCCTTGGATTCCTTGTGGAACATAGGGCTTCAGCATTACATATCCATTTCGACCTGTTCTCTGCAGTCCTTTTTAGCTGGTTTTACGATTGCAAATAAACTCTTATCTCCTCCATGTCACCATTCGACGTCCAACTAGTCATTTCCCACTCAGATTCCACTCAACAGATGACCTGGCATGAGATGTCACTCAATGGTCGCCTTAGTGTGTGTTTAATTCGGTTCCGTTTCCTTCGACATTTTCTTTTGGCAATAGGTTTTTACTTGATTGGTTTATTGGATCTTCAGTAGAGAGTGAATGGAGGCGGCTGTTAACAAAAGGTCTCTAGTAGGCTGTTGGAAATGCTTCCCGTGGTATGTCAAGCCATATAAAGGCACCGATTGGTCATTAATGTGTTAAAAATCCGAAACTATGTTCGGACGTGCTGATTGCGAAAGATTTCCACACTGATTTCAAATTAAAGAAGGTTTGTTTTTCCCTTTCAACTCTTCCTCTGACATATTCATCCGTACCACCTGTAGTTAAAACTATGCTGTGCAAATAAACGAAATAAATGACCTCCTTTATATTCCTCCCGTTGAAAGTGATTGATGCTCATTGGTGGAAACGGTGGTTGGTTATCTTTATCACCTCCGTTTTTTCTAAATTCCCTTGAAGTCCTGTCATCGCCGCCTGTATTTTCTACAAGCTTGTTGCCTTCCAACTTCAGGTTTTTGAGTTTGTGTGACATTAAGCACAAATCACCTGCGAAGTTCGAATCTTCTTGCCGGTTCAGCGCGTCCCTATCTTCTCACTCCTGGTAGTTAGGTGCACGATCCAGTCCACCACAATCAGGCATGTGACCAGTAATAGTAGGGAGCCATGTCTTACTTGTATCTGCACTTCATAGGCTTCTCAGAGTTTTCCATACTGGATCGCTTGACATGTGGCATTGTCATATAGCCAGCTGTTGAATGAGGCTGATAGAAGTTTATAGCACTCCATCATGTGTTAAGGAGTTTTCAAAATTACTTCATGGTCGTCAATGCTGTTGAAAGTCATTTTGAAATCGAAGTTACAAAAAGAATATTCTTTACTGACCTATATCTTCTATTTAATTTATTTTTACGAGTTGATCACGGATTGATATCAGTTAGAGAACCATTGAAAACCAGAAAATTAATCTGATGCTCGCTAGTGACTTGCTACAGAATGGAGTTTCCTGGAGTTCTAGTGTGAAGCCGTGACCAGTGATGTCCAATCAGATCTTAGGTGTGTGGATGGATGTCCCACCAACGACACGCTAAATCACGAATTGATAGAAGTTAGATTTCATGAGCCATTGAATCGGATCTCAGTGGCTGAATGGTATACGAGCTTCCCTTGTAACCGGAAGGTCCTGGGTTCGAATCCCAGTTGGTGCGTACTGCCGATGATTTCTAAAATAGGATGAAACAGTAGCTGTTCAGTACTCCCTGTGGTTCTCTAACTGATATCGATCCGTGGTCAATTCGTAAAAATATAAATAACCCTTAGAAACCAAACTATAGAAAATATTTAATTTATATCAGATGGGTATTTTTCATAATTTAAAATAAAAATCATCCGTAAAATTAGGTAATAAAAAGGAATAAATGAACACCTTCGTAATGAGCATTGCCTACCTGCTGGAACCATTTCAACCAGTGCACTTCTTGGTTCTTCATAGGCTAAATGCAAAGGGAAAATGTTATTCCATTGTGCAGCATAAATGCATCCATCGAAACCATCAGCCGGTTGCATTGTATCATTTCTACCCATATATATAACATATGGATCATCCAATCTCACATCAGCTGTTGGCGATAAAAGACTGCTGAAATCTTCTACTACTTCATTATAATCGTCAACCTGTTAAAGAAGAAAATAACACACACGAAACGCTATGTTATCAAACGCCTTGAACTTGACTTTTGTGTTCTGAAGGAAGCAGTCTGGCGAAGTTCCAGAATTGCGTCCCAGGAGTGCGAACGCTCAAATGACCTTGAACGCTTGCTAGTCGTTGGTTTAGGAAATTTACCATTATTCTAGCGCAAAAATGAATGCTGTTCATCTGCTCAGATGCAAATTTCACCCACATTAGGTATTTCAATAATGTCTGGATAATGGATTAATTGGACGTTCTCGTATATGTACCTGTGGTGCTTCAATGAACCTGCAACCTTATTCCTAGGTCATTGATGGATATATATATATATATTGAGATGTACAGAGTGTAAGAAACGAATAAGTGTTCACACTGGTAAGTGAAGCTCTCAGTTAATTGTCTTCTAGGAACTTTCTTAGGAAAATCGAAACTTTCCCTGACGAATATACTGTTTCTTTGCCATTACTGGGTTTTGAAGTCCGATGTGAGGTCAACTGCAGCTCAAACAGAAAATACGTTAACGTCTACTGTGCAATAGTTCCAGTTTTGTCGAGATTTAGCGTCGTGGAAAATGAATAGTATTACTCAACTGTTGGGAGGAGTCGGTGTAGTTGTTCATATCGATAAAACGGTCCTTATAAAGAAGAAGTATAATCAAAGACGTGCTAGAGCAAATAACGTTTGGGTTCTGGGAATTTATGACACCCAGACTAGGAAAGGATTTATAGAACTTATTCCAGATCGGAGTGCAGACAAACTTCTCCCTATTATTCAGAGGCTCGTCTTGCCAGACACTACCATTCACACGGATGAATGGGCAGCACATAACCGATTATCGGATTTGAGATATATACACCATCGAGTTAACAATTCTGATGACTTCGTCGATCCCATAACCGGTACTCATACGAATTCAATCGAAGGTTTCTGAGGAACACTCAAAAATAGAATAAGAGCTATAAACGGCTCTCAAAATCAAGTTATTTTTAGTCATCTAGATGAATACATGTATAGGAATTGGTTTAATTTAAAATCTGACACCCCGCCCCATTATAATTGGGATATTGTTTTATCTTACATAAGACAAAAATACCCTGTTTAATATTTTTTTCATGCTTCTTTTATGTAATTTTTTGTGCAAAAATCCTCCTTTTTTCTGATTGGTCGACTCAAGGTCACTCGTGCGTTCGCATCCCTTGGGACGCTATTGTAGAACTTTGCCGACAGTGTTATCAATCCCGCCTTACTTACTTCCTTGCACTGGTAACTGGATATCTTTACTCTCTGTTTGTCTCTCTTTGCACTTGCTTCCGTAATCTTTGGCTTTAACCTCTCTCTTCCCTCGCTTGTCTTTTATTTCTGTGATTTGAGTTGAACTCACCAAAGTGTGACTCACCTTATTAGTCACTCATCGTTTTATTCATATTTTGTCTTTATTACGCAACTCCTTTGCGATTGTAAGGAAATATTTGTATTCGTTTAAAGTTACAGCTTAATTTCTGAGCGCTATTTATTATTTTAATAAATATTGGAGATTTTCCTGTCGATTGATTGGACAGAACTGCTCGGTCTCAGTTGACATGTCGGCTTATTGTACAGATGCTTCGACGATGTCTTGGTATTTAATTAGAATTTCATTTGTGAATAGTGACTAGCAGTGGAACCCAGGATAACGCGCATTTCGTCCTATTTAGGACTCGTCACTGGATGTATCTGCATTTCCCAGTGAGTGATGATGTTCCCACCGAGGCTCGAACCCAGTACCCATTGTTTCAAACGCCAAAGCGTTATCCACTAGACCACTTGGGCCACGAAAGCCATATCTTGAGAAACTAAGGGCACTGGGTTTGAGCCTCAGTGGGAACATCATCGCTCACAGGGAAATGCAGGTACATCCAGCTGACGAGTCCCAAATAGGACGAAATGCGCATCCTTGATTCCACTGCTAGTCACCATCCACAAATTAAATGCTATTTATTATGTTTGAAGCCGCTTGTCAACTGATTTCATTAGGTTGTAGAGAGCTGATGAAAATCCAAGGAAATAAACATGGTAGCATCTTCCTCTACACAAACTGTTCTTCTTGATTTATTTATATTCACAAAGTGGAATAAATGCTAATATGTGGAAATCTACTTTGAGAATAAAAGGAGAGTCAGTAAACAAATTCACCTTCTCAGAAGCGTTAGTTAGGTTAGTGAGAACAGCACCCCAAAGATAGGATTTCTTTAGCCTATTGATTTGTTCGGATTTACTACTCAGTAGGTTATATCTGTTGAAATATATTCACTGCTCAATCAATGTCAATGCAAACTGTGCACAGTTATATTAGAATTACCAATAAGTGTTTTACTGAAACTAAGCTATGCGATGCAGACTTTTGTGATCCACTGAGACACAAGCTAAAATGCATATGTGACAGTTTACGACATAAGTGTATCGATCAGATCTAAGTAATTAAAAAAACAAACTCACAATCAAAGCGAGATAGATTCATCTAAATTTCTTAACGCAAAACTAACAAGGTGACCTGATGGAGGTTTAAGTAGGTAAGTCCACAGGAAACTCATTTAGAACGGCGAAGTAACGAGTCTCAACAGTTGGGTACCTGTTTAACAAAAGTAACATTTAATTAGATTCCTTGTCACTCGCATCAAAGACAAATACAGTCTCGACATCCTGGAAACAGAACTGTATCTTCTGAAAGAAATCTTCATCCAAAATGCGTACCCACTGAGATTTATCGGCAAGAATATCAAACCAGAAGTCCAGAGAAAGGAAACACTTGTTCAAAAAAAGAGCTTATAACTTAAACCTCGATTTTGAGTGACACCACACTGGTAATAATACCCTTAACAGAAGAATTTCGGCATATTTGAGAAGAACATTCCTCGCAACAACGTTAAGACTAGTGTTCTCTAGTCGTCCATTGGTCTGTAGAAGTCTGAAGGATAGGATTTCTTAACTAACCACTTCTTTGTGCATTTATCAGTGCACCCGTTTCTGTCTAAGTGAGTTTAAGAGCACTCTCCCACATGGTTACAGAAAGGCAGTAGTGGCTCTATAAGGAATGCAATAATCGAGCACCTAATCAACACTAGTCATCCGATCTCAGGGAACTTCTCCTTCAAAGAGATATACAAAGTGAAGAAAAAATTGTCGAAGACAACATACGCTTTCGTCTCTTTTGCATTACTAAAGCTCTAACCATTGAGACAAAGAAACAGTGCTATTTAGACGAAAGAAAATTATTCAATCACTTTTACTATCGAGGGAACAAACTTGTTGATTTGCAATTGATAGTGTTCTCTGAGCTCCTTGGTTTAATTGTAGAGCTTTCATTGTCTTTCTGGACGACATCTTCAGCGCAGTATTTAGGATAAAGTGAAATGATTTAAATTTCTTCATGAGTCTCCCGGTAGCCATCTTTAGATATGTATTGACCGTTTTCTATTGATTGGGATTTTAAACTTTCTGATCACCTGATTTACTTTTTATTAGTTGGTATATTTCATCTATATTAACGTGTTTATTAATTGCGTTTTCATTTGAGTACCAGGCTTCTAGGAATTCCCTGGCACATTTTGTGTTTCCTCTGTTTAAGATTTTGACATTATCCTAATTAAATTGATGTCCATAAACGTCTGTATGCATTGATACTAAAGAATTTATATCATGTCTTTTCACAGCTGATTTGTGTACCTGGATTCTTATTCGAAGGGGACGTCCACTTTGGCCGATGTAATGTTTGTTACAGTTCATACAATTTATTTTGTAAATGGTGTTAATTTTATCTCCCTTTTCTATCGGATCTTTTGGTTTGCATAAGATTGAATTAAGTGATTCATCTGGTTTGTTTGCTACATCTATATCAAACGGTTTCATTATTCTAGCCGTTAAACTTGTTGATTTCTACTAAACTTGATTTATGGTTGTGAGACCTGGTCACTGAGAGTGGAAGACATGAAAAGACTAGCTGTCTTTGATCATAGGTGCCTGCGCTCTATTTCCCGTGTAAAGTGGCATAATAAGGTGAGCAACATTGAGGTTAGGCGTCGAATTCTAGGTAAACAGGGGAAATCAATCGACGAAGTCGTGAAGTTACAAAGACTGAGATGGTTAGGACATGTGTTACGTATGCCAAGCCATCGCCTCCCTCGACGAGCAATGTTAGCGGATATAGGGTCAGGCTGGAAAAAAGCTAGCGGCGGTCAAACAAAAACTTGGCACCAGTCAATGAAATCCACAACAGTTAGTCTAAGCCACGTAGGAAGGTGTAGACTTCCAGGCTGGGGTCCTCGGGACGGTAAAAATCTATGGTTGGAAACAATTGGTGATATGGCTCAAAATCGTTCTCAGTGGCGCAGATACATCCACTCCTTGTGACTTATGATCTCCAATGAAACTGTTTTGTTTTTCGTTATTACTCCTTTGTCTCACACCTCTGCTCACTGTTTCTATTATGCTTTTCTTGTACTTTCTTCTCTTGCTTCGCGTGGTACACGGAGTGGGCGACTTCAACTCCCGCACATTTGTGCAAAGTTCTATGTCGAAAACAGACAGACAGACAGACAAACTTGATTTTTACTGGTTTGTTTTTCTACCTCCTTATAACTCTTGTATTTGTTTGGATCTCTTACATGATTTAATATTTTTTTCAGTCCTGTGTGCATCTGTGTGTACAACTCATTCGTTAAAATTATTCATCTTATTACGTGACTCTAGAGTAGACTTAATCGACTCATCTTTTGCACTGACGAATATTCAGAACTAGGATTATGATAACTTATCACTTCTGTTACCACTCCCTTTCATGAAAAAAAGAGGTTGTATACAATTGTGATCCACAAAGAAAAATGTATTTTAACTGATTAAAAATGCCCATTAGGATTTTCAGAGGAATGCCTACTGAACAAAGAATACTCTTTTCGATGTTCTCGAGCGCGAAAAGTCAAGTTCTTAGAGCAACGGCCAATAAAACTCGCTCCACCACAGAATAGCAGTTGAATTGGTAGATACAGTTGGAAGTGGCTAGTCTAGGTACATCATCTTCTAGTCGAGGAATCACCAACGGTCGTGTAGAGAATAAGACGTGAAGTTCGCCAGCACTAAAAGTTCTTTGAGCTGATTTGATTAATTTATTCGTAATTATTTCACTTGGTATACTGCCTTTGAATTTCAGTTGTATGTATAAAAGCTATTTGTTTACGAATAGTGAGTAGTCCTTTTCTGATTTCTTTGTTATGTGTTTCTTAATAAATTTGTCAGGATAGCTATTTTCGACCGAAGTATCATATACAATGCTTAATTCATCTTTAATTACTTCTTCTGAGCATACAGCTATAACTTTGTGACTGAGGGTTTTTGAAAATGTGTATATTGTCCTGTCCAAGTAATTTTTCTACGCAAATTTCTTTTTATGCTACAATCTGGTTTTCTTGTAAGTAGGACATCCAGGAAAGCAATTAATTCTGCTTTCGGATTCCTCTTAGTACGTGAATTTCATAGCAGAATGTACTTCATTGAATTCAGTTATTATTGTGTTCTTATCCGAATTATTATCACAAAGAATGAAGGTGTCATGCATATACCGGCAACAAAATGAGAACTTTCTGATAAGGTTGTTCAAGGACCTTTGAACAACCATTGATATTGTGTATTATTGATTCGATGTTATTTAAACAACATTATTGTTGTTCATAATATGAATTCATTCACTATAATGTATAGATATAACTGTAGGACCTGATGATGAATTTATCGAGAAGAGTATTCTTTCGAAAGGTGTATCTCTTTGTTTCTTGAATTATGCGAGAATACCATCACTCACTGACTAGCTACATCCAATTGACAAGTCCTAAATAGGACGAAATGCGCATCCTGGATTCCACTTCTAGTCACCATCCACCAGTTGGCTTTTATTTTGATAATCCTTTTCTGATTAGATTACCAAACGTTTTGTTAATTATTCTTATTATTCCTAAATCCTTTCTGTTACATTTTTTCATATAAATTGACTTGTGCGTCGGTGGCACAGTGGTTAGGACTCTCGCCGACCATGCATATGGTCCGGGGTTCGAGCCCACGCCGGCGCACACCTGATATCTATGGTCGGCCTGCGAAATTTGAGCTACCGATATCCACGCTGAAAATTTCATACTTGTACCGAAAATACGGTGTGGAATCAAGCTGTAATCAAAAATAAAATAAATAAAATAAATAATTAAATGTGTGTGTGAGAGCAGATTGTTCGAAATGTATTGCGTAAAAATACATCGCATCACATTTTTCAGGTTATTTCCGTCTTTTAATAACACTATCCAAATTTATAAAAGTGATCAAGTATTCTAAATAGTTAGTACAATAAAAGACTTTTGATCATCGAATTTTCCACTATGGGTATGAGTTTAGAATAAAAACTTAAACAATATCTATTTGAAGCGGACTAACCTTTAAATGCCATTTAGTGCCTAAATCCGTTCTCCATGCATAGACCACGTGATGTTGATCGTTAGTTAAGTCTATTTCATAGTTAGTTGTCACTTCGTATCGTTTGAATCCAACATCGAATTCAATTGTTATTCCACCATTATTGTTTACTTTGATAATAATATAATTACTTTCTCCTTCTCCTCGCATTTCCATGAGTATACCGCGTTTTGATTTTGTTTTAAAACCAACCTGAATATATTCTTCAACAGTACCTAAACGATCTTTTGGTCTGCCGAGTAAAATTTTCACCATTGGACCACTGTTGAATGTTCCGCCGATTTCTAGGAGGTTAAAAATTTGGCAAAACCTTTGTATACTACTTTTTTCTTATTAAGTATATTCATTTAATGTTAATTTTCACATCATTTTTGACACGTATAACCTAAATTTTATGTAAAAACAGATGACTTCAAGTTTTCCATTTTTAACGGTCATAAATAACAGTGACAAAGAAGGATGGAACGAATTTGGGGACAGTCAGAAATCATACCCGCATCAAAGACGATGCAAGTCGACATATGCTAAACGAGCCTTTTGTCTCCTTTCTCAGATTAGGAATGATTCAACTCCTCAAATAATTGAGGAGGTCAATGCATCCACTCCTTCCACTCTATATCATTAAACTATGAGTCGGCTTAGACCAGTTCTCACCATGAAATTGACAGGGTGGATAGTGTCCTAAGCACAGACAAACGTTTCCTCCGGGCGTTCGAAATACTTTATCTCAAACTACTGTTTCCTGCTTACTTCAGCTGTACTAGACCTTCGCCTGATAACAAGCAACACTTACTGTATAGAGCTGGAAACACTAATTGGCTAACCAAACTTCGGTAGGAGGAGCTGGGCTCGAACCTGTGACTCCCTAGTTGGAAGTCGAATGTCTACACCAATCAGCCACTGTCATAGACGATGAGAGGATGTGAAATGTAAACGCACGTCTCTGAAGGACTGCAGCCAATACATCAAGCATCACCATCCTCTCCTTCACTGGCTAAGTTATTAGTCGGATATTTCACCCTTTGTATTTCCAAGTGAATCAAAGTGTCCAGCCACAATTCAAAACTCCAAAATCTGCATATTCCCAACATTTTTAGAAGTTTAAACAAAAATTTTCATGAAAATCTTTCTTTAAAACGATGAATTAACGTGTACTTCATCCCTGAAAACTACTTTTAGTCCACCAACAGTTTTGTTCTGTGCAAAAGGTAAATTGATGATACTTTTGTCATTCGTGATAACAAATGCTACCTGAATAGTGTCCTACAGGTTTTGAACAGCTGTCACCTAGTCATCAAATGTACAATTGAAGTAGAAACTAGGCAGACAATCTTCTTTTTGAACGTTTGACTGACAAAGAAGACTGATGAGAGTTTGAAAAGATCAGTATATAGAAAGTCTAAGCGAAATAGCCAGCTGACCAGCTTTCACATTTCAGCACTCTTTTTTGAGGGAGATGCTACTTGAGAATGGTTACACCCCACACTTTACACATAAATTCATTACACCCTAAACGAACAACCCACACCATATCTGTATGCCAAAGAAGACATTATACATAAATGTGGCAATCGAAGATGACCTTCTGGCAGTGAAAAGAACTCGCTGTGAAAAGAACATTCTCTTCTGCTACATTATGATTGTTATTCTCTTGCTGCCCATTTTGTCTTCAACAACTCTAAAGATAAACTATCGCATTTGACGACGGATATATTTACCTACCAATTCACTTGCTGATGTTGAGCGAGATATATAGGTTGGTCGATGCATGTGTCATCTAAAAGAGTTGAAGAAAGTCATGCTACCTGGTCACAGAGATATAAGAATAAAACTTGTGCACTGTGGTAGAGTGTAATTCCATTATGGGTAAATTTGTGCTTTGATAAAGTCTCACAGTGTTATACAGTAATGTTTACTGATGACCACGTTTCGAGCACAATTTATTGCTCATAATCATATCAAGGTAATCACACGACTTCCTAAATTCATTTATATAGTTCCATTATTTTTCACTTGATTTTCACTTGATTTGATTGGTAATAGTATTTTCCATATTTCAGGTGTGAGTGATGAGTCCTTCCTTCCTATTGCATGTGTTGGGTGTAGACTCAATGAACAAGGATTCAGTGATCAACCTCTCTCTCCACCTACCTAGATTACTTTTTAGATTTTTAACCCTCTCCCACCCTATTGTGTGGTTGTGTGTTAGCGCATGCATTGCAATTGCTGAGCCTTTTTCTAAATTGCTTATCTTCTCGGGGTCAACCATTCTTACCTTAGCTAAATTCTTATGCTCTGACAATCTGACTACCCCTGACCTACTAGTTTGATCTATGTAGTTGACCTCACAGTTATTGCATGGTATTTGTAAATAATATTATTTTGTCTAATTGGGTCAACTGGTCAACTATATAAATGAATTTAGGAAATCGTGTGCAATAAATTGTGCTCGAAACGTCATCAGTAAACATTACTGTATAACACTGTGAGACTTTATCAAAACAAAAATCTACCCATAATGGCCACAGATAGGTAACAGTGCTACGGTTGAATATATATATTTAATACTGGTCACTCAATTTACAAGAAGAGTTCATTCATAGTTATCTGCAAAGTTAAAAGAAGCCTCCAGAAAACGTAATGCTTCCGTATACTTAGCACTGCGAAGGCCTTAGCGGACCAGTTGGAAAACCCTGATTTATGCATTGTCATATTATGTTATTATTCTCTCGGGTTCCAAACGGAACATAAGGCTTCGACAATACATCTCCACTTTCCTCTGTTTTCTATCACCCTCTTCAGCTAGGTCCACGATCGCCCATAGTCTCTCATACCATCCTCCAATCCACAGGATCTCCTCCACGTCACCCTCGCACTGGCGCCCTACTCGTCCATCGCTTCCCAGTGAATTTCCACTTGAGGGCCTGGCATGCGATGTCATTAGACGGCCTCCTCAGGGGCATGTGCCTAATTCACCTCCATTTTCTCCTAAATATTTCATGGGCGATCAGTTCTTAGTTGGTCAGTTTCCAGTCAGTTTCTCGTTACTAATTGTTTCTGGTCGGCCATCCGATCTTTAGTATGGAGCCAGCCAGAGAATGGGGCAGCTGTTGATGAAAGTCTCCAACCTATTGGGAATCTCTTTTCTTGACACGCTGGTCAGGTTTCTGACCCGTGAAGAAGAAGAAGAAGAAGTGACCGATTTCACTTTTGTGCTGAAAGTTGGAATCTTCTTGTTCTTTGTGCTGAGGATTGCAGTACAGAAGATTTCCAAATTGATTTCAGATTGATGACGATGTATCTCGCCTTTCCGATTCTGGTCTGCTTTGACATCTTCATCCATTCCGACTGCCTGTAGTTGAAATGATGCTTCCTGGCTAGATAAGTGAGCGAAGTAAGCTCTGTTGAATCTCTCCCGTAGGTGGTAATTGTTTCTGGTTGTTGTTGCTGTTCGTTAGTTTATTTGCCATCTTCGTCACCACCGTCTTCTCTATGTTCACCTGGAGTCCTATCTTCGCTGCCTGCCTCATTAGCTAGTTTGATGGTTTTCGCCTGCAAGTCTTGGAGTTCATATGACTATAGGTATATATCATCTGCGAAGTCCACATCTTTTAGAGTCTACTTGTTGGTGGTCCAGTCTTTTCACTCTCACGCACAGTCGGACGCATAATCCAATCCAGCACAATTAGGAAGAAACTTCTCCATCCCATTCTTATTATTATTATTTCCTTCAATTCCTACAGGAATAGAGGGCTTCAGCTGCACGTCTCCATTGCGTTCGGTTCTTTGCCAGAAAGTCTTGTCTTGCTTTTCCGATTCTTGCTTTGATATCCTCGTCAGTTCCGTCCTCCTGTATTTGAAACGATGCTTCCCAGGTAGGTAGGTAAAGGAGGTTGTTTCTTTCAGGTTCCTCCCATTTATGCTGGCTGATTGTTGTCTGTTGTTGGTGGTGGTGTTGGCCAGGAATCTTCACCACCTCTGTTTTACCTATGTTCACCTGAGGTGAAGTCCTATCTGTGATGCTTCTTCTTTCAACTTGTTGCTTTTCATTTGCATATCTTCCAGTTTGTGGGAAATCAGGCATATGCATATCATCGGCGAAGTCCAGATCCTCCAAGTTTTTCGTTAGGGTCCATTTTATGGCTGTTTCCTCATTGCCCGCTGTCTGTCGCATTATCCAATCTATTACAATCAGGGAAATCATTGGCGATAGTAGTCAGACTCGCCTCACTTCGAAGGATTCCGTAAGTTCCGCATTCTGGATTACCTGGCTTACAGCACTGTTGTACAATTGTTGGACGAGATGTATAATTGCTGGCGGCACCTCATAATAGTAACCAAATCACCTCTCGGTTGACGCTGCCAAAAGCCTTTTCAAAGTCGATGAAGTTGAGATAGAGAGCTAGCTGACTGCCATTCCAAGCTTTGTTCAGTAATGATCCGTAGTGTGGCGATTTGACCAATACATGACTTGTTTCTCTTGAATCCAGCTTGTTCCAGTCGAAGTTTTTCATCAAGGTTGGCGTGTTTGGTTCTCTCCAAGATGATGCGGCTGAGTATTTTGCATTTTTGTACATTAGGTAAAATTCCAACTTCAATTGTTATCAATATTTTGCTGTTAATAATATTTTTATGCATCTTTTATGTGACATTTAGTGTCATCATTTTCTTAATTAACCTTCTATATACTATTTTCATATTTGTCTCCATGCTCTTCATAAACACCCAATGTGTTATGAACGTTATAATATCATGTAACTAACTTTTAACCTATCTCGCTATAATTTTGATTATTGATCACAGTTTTGGAATATCCGAATAATGTACACAATAACCCAAACTTTTGTGCTATGTACACACACATACAGAGATAAATACACATCATTCGAATTGTACTACTAGGTGAATAAATTCGCAAAGGAGGAGATTCTTCTCTGGACTGTTGGTTCTTATTTTTATCTCTGGATGGTTATTTTCCATGAATTACAACCACCTTTAACCTGCTGAATACTTCACAGTGCTTAGAGAAAATAGTTTACTTTTCAAGTGTTCATTAAAAAAACGACAGAATGTATTTGAAAAGGTGAAAACTCACGTCGTCCACATATAAAACCACGATATGGTGTAAGTCCACATTCACACAGGTAATGTGAATAGTATTCAACACATTCACCTCTATTTAAACATGGATTTGTATCACATTTCGGTTTACAACCAGCGCTTAAACCGTAAGTGAAAACACCACGTTCAACTAAGCCACGCATATCTTGTACAACACCATTGATTAATAGATTTGATAAACAGCCAACATAACCATCTGTAAAAGCCTGTGTGCAGTAAAGATAACAAATAAATAAGCTCTTAATCAAAGAAATAAAGACTTTTTTTCAACAGAAGGATCCATGGAGTAATAGCTAAATAATAAATAATTTTTCCTTCACGTTCCCCAGTGGAACATAGGGCTCAAGCTGTGGCTTGAAGTTTCTGTAGCAGAGTTTTTTAGAGGATGGGTTGCTAGCCCATGCCCAACCTTTCCTCTTTACCAGGTTTTTTCTGCTTAGCGAGGTAAAGGATTGCGTCGGCCGGGGATCGAACCCTGGACCATGTACATGGTTGGCGAGCGTCCTAACCGCTATACCACCGACGCACGTAATAGCTAAACACTTCAAAAGTCTAACGGATAATTCCTGAAAACATGAATGTATTAAGCATAGTTGTTCAACTGGAAAGGTTAGTTACACCATCTGCTTATTAAGAAAGACTTCCAAGGATTAGGTTGTAGGGATTTTAATATCCTGGGTAGGATCTATGATGAAGTCTTGGATTCACTCTGATGATGAATCCTATAGCACAGTAAAAGAGATGTCCGGTGCCCACTGATTTTTGGTCTTTCTCTTCACAATGTCTTCCTATATGCAGCATTGTAACTGAACAATTGTGTGATAAATCCCCCCCCCCTGAACGACCCAATTACAATATTAACATTAATTTGGATATTTCAACTAACTTTTTAATTGTTACCCTCTTTTCTCTTAGGCTAGTTGTCATTGTTCTAGCGTCTGCATATCACCCACTGACCTGATCCTTATTGCTTGTCTTTATTCTTGTATTGTTCCTAATTTAAATGCTTCTCTTTGCGGTTGTTGCGTGATGCTGTTGATATCATGTTGCTTTACGTTTATGACTTTGTTTGAATGAATTCAAGGTTGACTGTAGGGATTTTGACCTAGGGCTGTCTGAGGGAAGTATTTGGTGTGTTCGATTCTTACAAATAGAGTTTTGTTCCCGCCATGTTAGGAATAATCCACTTGGTTCTCAGGTACTTCTAACAATCGATTTTTGGTTAACTAATTTTTGTTACACAGTACTTATTTTGTATGGGAAAATTCCCTGATCTGTATAGCTGACTAGCAGTATCGTTGAGGTAATTTTGAGATTTTGATATGTTGTTATTGCTAAATAGTACTACAGTTTTATAACAAATAATTATCTTTTTGTTGTCGTCGGTGAACTTTAAAACCGTGAGTAACTCAAGGACGTTTTGGTTAACTATACTTTAGAATGTGGAGATTGACTTCCAGCATTCATACCACTACACGTCAATTTTGTTTGTTACAAGGATTTACTTCCTATTTTTAATTAAATCGTAGATTGTAACGCATTCCACTTACTTTACCCTTATCTTATCAGGTTCTGTTAGTCAGCTGTCTTCACGGATGTATATTGAGTGATAAATTTGGTTACACACATCTTTACAGAGAACTCTAAACTTCTCCTTCCATCCGTCTGTAAACAGATGATTTATTTTATAGAGGCCTATCACGTTGCCTCCCCTCCCCTTTTTTTATTGCGGTCTATAATATATGGCACCTCCTCTGTCTGGGTAAAAACTTGTGTCCTTAAACTACTAATATTCTG
Organism: Trichobilharzia regenti; assembly: GCA_944472135.2. Classification (NCBI taxonomy): domain Eukaryota; kingdom Metazoa; phylum Platyhelminthes; class Trematoda; order Strigeidida; family Schistosomatidae; genus Trichobilharzia; species Trichobilharzia regenti. Next base: position 22,296,535 of record OX235262.1, on the reverse strand, counting down.
AGTATTTCAAGGCATCTATTATTAAACAGAAATGACTTCATGTTATTAAAGAATTCCAGTTACAACTGTTACATGTCTGCTTGAATCGCTGAACTACCTGAATTTTTATCCAACACAATGCACTATATTTTCTCTAATTCCTTACTGTTTAGATTATTCAGTTATGTTCTTGACTCACACAAACTGTACTAACGCACATTTTCAACTGGCTTTCGAAGTACCGGCGTACATTTCTCCGAGACGATGAAAAAATATCATTAGGGTGTGGTCTACACTTTAGATTGAACAGTACTACGTTACACGACATTCTACAGTAGACTGCTATTTCACCTGAGTTAGGAGAAGATATTAGAAAGTACGTTGTGCTAAGAATACTGTACATTTTGAAAACACTTTGTCCAGAATAAATCTGCTGTTATTATATCGGCATATTCTTAAATTGAATTAATTTATCTGTTTTGATGCTATGCACCATTCACCAACTGACTGATATTGGAACAACGCCATTTTCACACCAGTTTACATCTAGAAGAGTTAATTTGTAGAAATTCGATCTGTTTCAAGCTTGGTCCGCGAGTTGACATCATTTAGAGAACGACTGGAAAACCAAGGAGTACTGGACAACTGTCTCATTCTAGTTTGAGGCTCATAGGCAGTACGCACTAGCTAGGATTCGAACCCAAAACCTTCGGGCGAGAAGTCATGACCAGTGAGATGCAATATGTCGGGATGTGAAAAAATATACTCGCTGATAACATTCTCTGGTGATCCAGCTAAAATCACAAAGTGATAGACGCTAGGACTCACGTTTAACGTCAGTGGTGCTGAGGTAGAATACTCGCCGATCACGCCGCACGTGGTTCGGGGTTCGATTAGCTTACTGAAACTCACACTGAAAGTTGGGTTGTCAACAGGCTGCATTCTTACTCTCAGAAAGAAAGCAGTACACTGTATGCCAGGGAAGGTCGTCCACTTTATTGCGTACTGAGTCTGGTATCTCTCAAGGCGCTGTCCTTTCTCCTTTTCTGTTTCCTTTTTCTTCCATGACTTGCCTCATTCTGATGAAATGAACTTTGTTAAGTATGTAGACGACTTAACTATTTCAGTGCCTGTCAACTCCTAGCTTGACTGTGCTAAGATGAACAGCTTTCTATCAGGAATTAGCAAATGATCTCCGTCTAGCCGCCTTAAACTAAATCCTTCCAAATGTCAGACTGTCAATTTCAGTTTCCGATGTAAAAGAAATCAAAATCAAGCTGTTAATTCCTATGACCATTGTAAAACTGATGATAGTGATATAGAAATAAAGTCTGAAGTTAAGTATCATAGATTAATTCTTTCTTCTGACCTATCCTGGTCTTCTCATGTCTTAGTGATTTCTAAAACAATGTTTCGTCTGACATTTTACATTGAGAAGTTAAGGTACTCAGGCAAAACTCATCCAACCCTTCTCTTACAGTTTGTCAGCTCTTGCATCTCACCTATTCTTCTTTATTGTTCGCCCTTATTCTTTCCTGGATTGCTTAAAAAAGACTATGTCATACTTCGTAGAACTCTGAAGACTGTCAGTAAGACGAGGGGCCATATCGTTGACATTGTCACTGATAGGCACTTGATGTCATGCAACAAATTTGCTAAAGGAATTTTGTCAGATTCTGAGCACCCACTCTACCCATCCAACCTTGTGTCTCCTCAGGTAAAACAAGAAGTCTTTTCAGATGACTTTATGCGCGTACGTCTAAGCATAAAAATTCCACTATACCATATTTGGCGGCACGTACTTTATGTGATGAATATCGTGTTAGGTATGAACTAACTAACCTTCTTTGCACTACTAAATAAACCATTTCCTCCACCCTTACACCATGGAACTTTATTCTTATTGTATTTCTTATATTTATAATCCTTTCGATTTTTTGTTTTTGTTTATTTATTTTCTCATAAGTGTGAACATCATTTAAGTTGTGTTATAAAAGTGTTAATTTCTCCTCACTATACTATATCAACAGAACATTAGATCCAATAATCTAAAACATGCTAAAGTTTTCAAACTGAATCGACAATACTGTTTGAGACAAACTCACTGTTTTTATCATTATTATTATATTTAATAATCTCAATTCGTGCTTAGAATATTTTTGACTTTATATCGTTAACGTGAACAAATTCCTCTGGTTACTCTTGTTTTAATTTTTAATTTTATTTGTATTTTAAGTAAATCAGATGCAATATTGTGAGAAATGCTGAGAATTCCATTCTGTATTATAAGTAGCGTTTTTGGAATAAAGTAGATTATTATTATTAAAAATAAACGCCAGTGCTACTGAAACTTCAAGCCTCTAGCTCGAAACCCTATGTTCCACTGGGAACGTGAAAGAATTATAATAATAATAATAGAATTCATGAGCGGGCCATTGGATTGTGTTCCAGTGGTTGGATGATCTACGAGCTTGACATGTAACCGGAAGGTCCTGGGTTCAAACCTCGGTGGATTTGTAATACTGATGACTCCCAAAACAGGATGAAACAACTGTCCAGTAGTCCAGTACTGGTTTTCAATGGTTCTCTAACTTACATCAGCTCATAATCAAACTTAAAGCCTATATCTACTAAAAAAACCGGATTTAGAAAGTAGAATAAATGACTATATATATATATATATATATATATAATATTATATATATATATATACATGTACATACTTGAGTTGTACCAACATAAAGCGGTTGATCAAAATCAAATCCTTGAAATGAACGTTGTGATGATTCAACAATAACAGATGGTTCTTGTGTATCTACAATTAAACGTGTTTCTTTACGATTACGTTCAAAGCGTACTACATGCCATCGATTATCATTAAGCCAATGTGCTGTTATAACTTCTGTCAACTGAATTCCATTACCAACATTGAAGGCGACACGTAATGCATTTCCGTCTAGGAGGATAAAATAAAAATTGTACAAAATAAGGATAAAATGACAACTTATAACTTAAACAAAAAAGAGATGAGCTGCAAAACTTTGGTATCGTTAGTAATAATAATAATAATAGCTCGATTCTGGACAGTGATTATATTAGGTGCAGAGACTTCGGCGGAGTTTTTTGCTCAATACTTTCTCTTCGTCCAGGAACTAACTCCAAGTAAAATATCAACTGACAGTAGACCATATATCACAATGCTGTCTGATCTGAAGCGCGGACGAATCCATTATGATATTTCTTCTTTGCCACTTTCACGAAATGCATGAGATTTGATTGAAAGCCAGTTACAAAAAAATTCTGGAATATATTTTGAAACCCAAGGACATATTTCTGAAAGAGTTCTCTTATGTCTTTGAATACGTTGCCAACGAAGATAATGCTTTTCCGACTTCATTTCGTATTTTATTTAAATTCACAGTAATTCGATGTAGTTCTTCTCTTAGACATAATCTACTGACATGTTCAGCTGCTAATGTTATTTTTCTTGAAGAAATGCGTAAATATTTTGGAATTACATGATTTTTAAAGCATCGACTGTTAAAAATCCGATGGTTCGTGAATCTTGCTTCTGTTTGAGAAAGTCGTGTGAGTTTATTGATAAGCTTCCTTGTAGGAAGATCATATGTATTATTGATGTGAATATAAAACTTTGGCACTGTGGTAGAGCATAACTCCATTATGGATAAGATTTCATTTTGATAAATCACACAGTGTTGTACAGTAATATTAACTGACGACGTTTTTAGCGCAAACTATTGTGTGTCGGTGGCAAAATGGTTAGGACTCTCGCCGACCATGCATATGGTCCGAGGTTCGATCCCCTACCGACGCACACCCGATATCTATGGTCGGCCTGCAAAATTTGGGCTACCGATGTCACATGCTAAAAATTCCATACTTGTACCAAAAATACAGTGTGGAATCAAGCTGTAATCAAAAATAAAAAAAATATCAAGTTGAATGATAATGAGCAATAGTTTGCACTCGAAACGTCATCAGTTAATAACTACTGTACAACCCTGTGTGATTTATCAAAATAAAATCTTATCCATAATGGAATAATGCTTTTTCTCAATTTTAGTAGAAACTTACAAATTAACCGGTTGTAAACATTTTAAATGCTCGCAATGATAAATAATACCATTCAAGGCTATATTTTAGTTGATTAAAACAAAATAAGCTTGTTAGTAGGGATCTGATTTGTTTCATTCGAAGAACCACCGAAAACCAGAGAGTACTTAGCATCTGTTTCGCCCTAGCATGAAACTCATTGGCAGGTCTTGAGCCCATGATCTTCCGGCAATCTACAAGCAAGCTTGTAGATCATTCAGCCACAGGGACCCGACTCAGTGGTCCATGAATTCTAACTTCCACCAATTCGTGATTTTAGTGTGATGAGTCCCAGACTAGGACGAAACAACAGTTCAATCCTCCCTGCCGGTTTTCAATGTTTCTTTAACTGATACTAATCCGTGATCAAACATTAAACCATATATATATATATATATTGGCAGTCGAAGTTTTAAGTAGGCCACCAGTTTTTTCATGAGCGTGGAGCTAACCAAGGTGTGTTATGTTGCTGCTGCTGAGTGGTTAATAGTAGTTTTCCCCGTCGCCAAATTGTTATATACTCGTCGCTAAATTATTGTTATGGACTGGTCGAGAATTTAATAGTCCTGACGCAAGAAGGCGGAAATCAGAAGACCACTAGGTTTGCGATGATACTTCTATTTTCCAAACACAAGGAGAATGCAAAAGTGGTATCACACCAAAGTAGGTAAGTGAGTAAGTGTAAGTCACAAGATTGTGAGAACGAAATATATATGAATGTGTGTGAACAAATCAATAGACAGTCTTAACATGAATGGCTAATTATAATGGAGTGTCGATCCAAATATACATAGCGAAATATAGCAGACATGTCAACAACCACCATATATGGATATATGTCACCAAGCAACGGACTGATATTCACCTTGAGCGCGCTTTTCGACTATTACGCTACATTTTGGTCATAAATAAAATCTCTTATTACTCTAAAATTTTATGCAAAGTGTTTGCGGAAATTATCACAATTATTAACCTTTCGAACACTGAATCCAAAAAATACAATCTTATTGACAGATAATACACATAACTCACTGTTTGGATTTGTGGAATTTTTAAACATAAACACATCTATAATTGTATATATTGTTGGATTTATATGTTCAAGTTGCTCCAAGTCAGTGAGTTTATGGTTAAGATATCATTTTAGTTAAATGTACTGAACTATATTGCATGTTGTCTTATTGTATAGTTGTCGTCGCTTTTTGCCCTTTTTTCTGTGAACTGTTTCCTTTGTTGATGTTGTTCTCATTGTTTGTCCGTTATTTTCTGATTTTGAGGGGAGCAACCCAAAAAGTTGCTTCTCTCTAAACTTTTACTTAATGTAATCATTCTTTTCTCAGGCGTGAGGCTAGCAACCCCACCCTGTAAACAAAAATTGCTAAAGAAACTTCAGTATGTGAACCTCCTTGCACCAAAAGAAAAAGTCTGTGTAGGAACATGGAACGTCCGAACTATGTACGAGACTGGAAAGCTGCCCAGATCGCCAACGAGATGAAAAGATACGGAATACAAGTGCTGGGAATATGTGAGAGCAGATGGAATGGGAGTGGACTCACCAAATTGTCAACAGGTGAGTCAGTGATCTACTCCGGTCACCCAGAAGATAACCACACGCACACCGAGGGCGTGGCTATCATGATGTCACCAACGGCAACGAAAGCCCTGATACAATGGGAGGCGATTTCGTCCAGGATAATGACCGCCAGGTTCAACTCCAAAGGAAGGAAAGTGTCAATCATACAATGTTATGCACCCACAAACAACGCAGACCTCGAGAAGAAAGAAGAATTCTACAGGCAACTACAGGCAACAATGGACAATACTCCAGCTGGCGACATGAAAATACTAATGGGAGACATGAACGCCAAACTGGGACCAGACAATACGGGAAGGGAACTCATCATGGGTAGAGAAGCTCTAGGAGAAATGAATGAAAACGGAGAACTCTTCGCCGACTTCTGCGCCTTCAACGAACTGGTGATTGGTGGCAGTGTATACAAGCACAAAGATATCCACAAGGCTACATGGGTGTCACCAGACGGGCAAACCAAAAACCAAATCGACTTCATCTCAATCTCAAGGAAGTGGAGGCGCAGCCTACTGGACACAAAAGCAAGAAGAGGAGCAGACGTTGGCTCAGACCACTATCTCGTACAAGGGACAATCCAAATCAAATTAAAAGCTTTCAGGGAATCAGGAGCTGCAGATAGACCACAAGCCAAGTTCAACACTCAAAAGCTGAAGGACCAGGCTACAAAGGACATCTTCATTGCAAGCATAAAGGACAAAGCCGAGACACAAATCAACACTAGCGAAGAGGTCGGCGTTGAAAAGCACTGGAACAACTTGAAAACGGTGTGGAGCCAAACCTGCATAGAAATTCTAGGCAGAAAAAAGAGACAGGACAAACAGTGGCTCACTACGGACACTTGGAAACTAATAGAAGAGAGAAGGACAGTGAAGCAAAAGATTATCCAGTGCACGACGAGCAACAAAAACAGGAGCTGAATGCAAGCTACAATACACTGAACAAAAGAGTGAAGAAAAGTGCCAGGGAAGACAAAAGAAAATATTATGAAACCATGGCAAACGAAGCAGAACAAGCTGCAGGCAAAGGAGACCTCGCCACACTCTACCAAACAACTAGGAACCTTTCGGGCAAACGTTCGACACAGATTAAGCCAATAAAGGACGACAATGGAAAGTCAATCACCAAAGAGGTGGAACAGAGAAAGCACTGGGTTGAACACTTCAAAAGACTTCTAAATCGTCCGCCACCTACAACACGTCCAGCAATACCAACAACGGAAGCAGAACTACCAGTGAACACTGACCCCCCGACGAAATCAGAAGTCCTGAATGCAATCAAGATGCTTAAAACTGGGAAAACACCGGGACCAGATGGAATCCCAGCAGAGGCTTTGAAAATAGACCCAGAGACAACAGCGGACTTGATGACACCACTACTGGAGAAGGTGTGGAAAGAGGGCAAAGTACCCGAGGATTGGAAGAACAGTTACTTATTCAAACTTCCAAAGAAAGGAGACTTAAGTCAATGTAAAAACTGGCGTGGAATTATGCTTCTGTCCATTCCAAGCAAGATACTAAGTCGCATCATCCTGGAGAGAATCAAACAAGCCCTAGATGAAAAACTTCGTCCGGAACAGGCTGGATTCAGGAGAAACAAATCATGTATTGATCAAATCGCCACTCTACGGATCATCATTGAACAAAGCTTGGAATGGCAGTCACCTCTCTATCTCAACTTCATCGACTTTGAAAAGGCCTTCGACAGCGTCGATCGAGAGGTCATTTGGAAACTACTTCGCTACTACGGGGTCCCATCGACAATTATACACCTCATCCAACAGTTATACGACAATGCTGCATGCCAAGTAATCCACAACGGGAAACTTACGGAAGCCTTCGAAGTGAGGACGGGAGTGAGGCAAGGCTGTCTACTATCACCAATGATCTTCCTGATTGCAATTGATTGGATAATGCGACAGACAACGGCAACCAACGAGGGAACAGGCATAAAATGGACTGACACAAAAGACTTGGAGGATCTGGATTTCGCCGATGATATATGTCTGATTTCCCATAAACTGGAAGATATGCAAGTGAAAAGTAACAAGTTGGCAGAAGAAGCATCAAAGATAGGACTTCACGTGAACATAGATAAAACAGAGATGATGAAGATTCCTAGCCAACATCAACAACAACAACAGACCACAATAAGCATAAATGGGAAGAACCTGAAAGAAACAACCTCCTTCACCTACCTGGGAAGCATCGTCTCAACTACAGGCGGAACTGACGAGGACATCAAAGCCAGAATCGGAAAAGCAAGACAAGCTTTCATTACTCTCAAATCTGTGTGGAGGTCAACAGCAATCAGCATCAAAAATAAGATCCGGATTTTCAACTCCAATGTGAAGTCAGTGCTACTATACGGATCAGAGACTTGGCGAGTCATAAAGAGCATCTCAAACAAACTTCAAACCTTCATTAACAACTGTCTCCGCTCAATACTCAAGATCAGATGGCCAGAAAAGATCAGCAACAGGGATCTCTGGGAGCGAACCAATCAGGAACCGATTGTGAAACAAATAGGCAGAAAGAAATGGAGATGGATTGGCCATACGCTGAGGAAACCATCAAGTGACATCACTAGACAAGCCCTCGAGTGGAACCCGAAAGGGAGGCGGCGAGTTGGTCGTCCAAGGGTGACTTGGAGGAGGTCATGCGAGGAGGAGATGAAAGCATGTGGACAGACCTGGAGCAGGTTGAAAAAGTTGTCAGAAAACCGAAGTCAATGGAGGTGCGCAGCTGAAGCCCTATGTTCCTCTAGGAACTAAAGGATACAATAATAATAATAATAATAAGCAACGGACTATCAACAAACACTCATATTATATATAATATAAGGGGAATATACATTGTTAAAGGAGACAAGTTCATACAAGTGAAATGGTCACAGACTAAGAGAGCAAACATAAAGACAGACCAACATAAACACACACATAAATATATATATGTGGATACATTTCAGTAAGAACGCACGTTTCATTCGGTGCAGACCAACATAAATTACTCAGTGCAAGTTTTGCGTTGAAAATTCAAAGCTTACCATAAAAAAACAAAAAAAACCTTGCTTACTTCGAATACGAACTTCAAAGAATTGTTTTGATACGCGTCCATTGTTTTGCATAATAACAGCATCTGTGATAGTTGTTCTAAATATAAATGACATATCAAATGCAAATTCTGAATATAATGGTGGCAATTCAAGATTTGCATCCACCTTTCGAAAGGTTACAGTATTATCAAACAACTTATCACCATAACAACGCAATGGTCCAACTCGATAGGCTGCACGCTTATTATCATTGATGCCACCAGTATCACCGAATCGAACTTCCATAACTGGTAAATGATCCTAAAACAGAAGGAGGGGGGTGGTAATTCTGTACCAAAACACAATTATATCTCACTGTATAAATTCATAAGGCTAATAAGAATCCATCTTAAGCGTTCCATTCTATTTTTGAATCGTTAAGTGTATGTAAGTTGAATCCAGTACAGAGGGTGTAAAGGAATGTCAGCACTGAACGTTGGTTCATTGGCCTTGGTTGCCATTGACGAGCAACTCGAAGCGTGAATGATTCAGTCTTGTACAAGTTGGAAGAAGACGAAAGAATACGAATAAAAGTACAAGACATTCTTTGTAAAACATTTGTTTATAGACTTTGTATGAAATATCGATTTTAATTGCTGAACAATACAACTTATTACAAGTCCTCATGTTTTTGGAGTTAAAGTCGACAATCGTTCATAGTAATTGTGAGTTCGGAGGGTCTTCGAAAATAGTAGGAACTTAGGGTCAAGTCACTCCACTTCAATGAAGTGAAAAACGACAAAATAGAAAACTGAATATTATTAGATTAATAACAGCTTAGTACAGTATTTCTTTTAATCTTTCGATAATAAAAGGAATATACAGGACTATCATGAAAATGACAGTACTTGAATTCTAGATGCCTCGAACTCAGATGTCCCCTGATTTTTTGAAATGTTGTTAATCTGTGAGCTTAAATTCCATTATATTATTACTACCAAAAGATGCAAAATGCCTACATGTTTTTTTAAGACTTCTCTACAACTTGTGTCGCGTCGGTGGCATAGTGGTTAGGACACTCGCCGAACATGCACATGGTCCGGGGTTCGATCCCCGGTCGACGTACTCCTTTACCTCGCTAAGCCAAAAATAATCCTGGTAAAGAGAAAAGGTTGGGCTTGAGGCTAGCAACCCTATCCTGTAAAATGAACACTGCTACAGAAACTTCAAGCCTCCAGCCTGAAGTCCTATGTTCCACTGGGGAACGTGAAGGAAAAAAACAACTTGTGTCATTTGATGTTACTGCTCTGTTAATGAGTGTGGAACGATTGATTATAGGCTTATTATTACTATTCGTCCCTTGGGTTCCAAGTGGAAAAGGACTTCAATATCTCCATCTCCATTTTAGTCTGTTCCCTATAACCGTTTTTAGCTAGCTCCCGGATTGCCAACAAGCTTTCATTCCCTCCTCATACGATCTCCTTCTTGTCCTACTTGAACGTCTAACTTGTCATTTCCTATTCGGCTCCCAATCGAGGGCCTGCCTTGCTTATGATGTTGATCAAAAGGCTTTTCAGTGTATGTCCAGTTCATCCCCATTCCTTCCGCATAATTGCCGGGCAATAGGTTCATGATTTATTCACCGCCAGGGTTCCTTTCTAGCCAACCATCTGATCTTAAGTATACAGCGATGGCAACTGTTGGTGAAATTCGTCAGCAGACTGCTGGAAATGCTTATTATGACGCGGGTGCCAAGTCTCTGAACTAAATAGTATCACTAGTCTAACATTACTGTTTAAAATTCGTATCCCCTTCCTTGTGGTGGGTGTTGTAGATCTCCACAATATACATTGACTTCAGAGTAACAAACGCCTGCCTTGCCTCCCCGAACCAATATTAGCTGGTTTTGACATCCTGATCCATGCCACGTGTATTTAGAACAATACTGCCCATTCCCCATACCCAAGTGGAAGAAATGACTTTGTTTAGACTTCTGATGTTGATGGTGATTGATTTGGTTGGTTGGGTGTCCTCATGACTTTTATCTCCTCTATGTTGTTCATCTAAAGTCTTATCCTGTTTGCCTCTTCTGTCGAATTGTTAATTCTCACTCGTAAATCTTCAAGTTTATGTGATGTGAGACAGTAATCGTCCGCCAAATCCAGATTTTCACAGGTGTAGAGTATGACCTCAGGTTAAATAAAATCGATTTCAACTAGAAAGCATTACACTGTTACATTCAAAAGCCAAAGAAAAAAATCAATGAACCTCTTCGTACAGTGACGACCAATCACTCAAAACCAAACGTAATCAAAATGCACGCCTTATTACACAATTAGTGACTCACTTTAAATTGTAATAATCCTGTGTCGACTAACGGTGGAGCTGCTGATCCATCACTGTCACAATTACAAGTTAACGAATCTCCTGTACATGTTCCCTCGACACCACATGCACATTTTTGTAAACCTGGTACTCCTCCGCCCCAATAAAACTGTGGTCTGCCTTCTTGACTAACCCACCAGCCCCAAGCACGATTTTCATAAGTTGTTCCACCTTAAATAATTTTTTTTAAAGTGAAAAAAATGAATTTATCAATTAGAACACGTGAATGTAAAACACGTTGTTGCCACGGTAACTATTGGACAGTTTAAAAACAGGAGAATTAAGACTACTGTCTAATCAAAAAGTGTCATTCTCGCCTTCCTTACTGGTGTGTTAATAAAACTAACGCTAATATAATAAGAACAAAGCAAGAACAATAGCTCGTACAGAATCAGGTGGTACCATCGTTTATTCCATTGGTTACTCATCAGCTGCGTACAGCTTAGAGAAATCATTAAATTTATGTACAGAACAATTTTAACATACGATGTAAGTTGATAGGACACTGCAAACTTGATAAAACATGCTCAGAAAATTTTAATTATATAGTTTATACCCAGAAAGTTTTAGTTTAAACAAAAATAAATACCTGCACAAAATAGTAAATTAGTTACGCAATAAAGACAAGAGGTGGATAGGATGATGAGTAATTAATCGACTACACATCTGCTTTTGACTCAGTACTTAGGGATATTTTGTTATATTAGCTTACTGAAACTCACAGGCTGCATTCTTACTTCTCAGAAAGAAAGCAGTACACTGTATGCCAGGGAAGGTCGTCCACTTCATTGCGTACTGAGGCTGGCATCTCTCAAGGCGCTGTCCTTTCTCCTTTTCTGTTTCCTTTTTCTTCCATGACTTGCCTCATTCTGATGAAACGGACTTTGTTAAGTATGTAGACGACTTAACTATTTCAGTGCCTGTCAACCCCAGCTTGACTGTGCTAAGATGAACAGCTTTCTATCAGGAGTCAACAAGTGATTATTTTCTAATAATCTTAAACTAAATCCTTCCAAATGTCAGACTGTCAATTTCAGTTTCCGATGTAAAAGAAATTTAAATCAAGCTTTTAATTTCTATGACCGTTGTAAAATTGATGGCAGTGATATAGAAATCAAGTCTGACGTTATGTACCTTGGATTAATTCTTTCTTCTGATCTATCCTGTTCTTCCCACATCTTGCGGAATTCTAGTAAAATATTCCATCTGACATTTTACATTACGAAATTAAGGTGCTCGAGCATAACTCACCCCCCCTTCATCTTACACTTTGTCAACTCCTGCATGTTACCCATTTTTCTTTATTTTTCATCCTTAATCTTTCCTGAGTTGCTAAAAAAAGATTATGTCATACTCCGTAGAACTCCAAAAACTGTCAGTAGGGCGAATGGTAGTATCCCATGGGGCCAAATCATTGAGATCATCATTGATTGACACTTGATTTCATGCAAAAAATTTGCTAGAAGGTTTTCCAATAGTTCTCTAACTGATGTCGGCTCGTGATGTAATCCTGTTACCACAAGTTATTCACCAGCAGAACAAATTACGTCTCTAAATTAATTTAGGGCCTGTGAAACGGGAAGATTGTTTATACTTATTTGGATGTTTCAACTAACTTCGCTCCCAGACTGTATATTATTGTCCTGACATTTGCATACCACAAGTTGATTATCTGTCTTTCTCCCCGTTTAATCTCTAATCCTAATGCTTCTGTTTGTGATAGTATACACTCATAATGTGTTGTTTTAAGATGTGATTTTGTTTGAGTGGATCAAAGATACTTCACCTTGAACTGTCCGCCAGTGGTTCGATGTATGATACTTGTGGACAGAGTTTTTGATCCCACCTTCTTCAGCCATATTCCGGTTGATTCTAAGTGCTTTTTTATACTTAGGAAATAACCTTGACTGTACACCTGCCTAACGGTACCACTGAGGTAGTTAAGAGTTTCTGATGTAACTGCTGTTGAATAGAACCACAGATTTACCGAATAATCGCCTTTTTGCTGACTTAGGAGAGTTTTTTGAATGCATGTGTCTCAGAAAAGTCTTGTCAGCTACATAGTAGGATACAGAGACCAGTTTCCTGCACTCGAAGCGCAACAATTCGGTTTTGGTCGTAACAGTCTGTACATATAAAAACCTTTTCTAACTCTCATCCAATCATCATAAAAGTCAATAATGACTGTAAGAAACATAAAATTGTCACGGTGACAAAATAAACAGCTCTTGATGGCTTAAAGATAGCCTTTGTCACAGGTTAAAACCATTTAACTAACTTTCGAAAGTCATTGAGTACTGGAAATCTATTTTTTGTGATTGCGGAAGTTAATTAGTATACCTCCCCCCTCGACTGGTTCGACGGGAATCAAGTCTGTGTCAGTTGTATTAGCAGGTGAGGGCCAACTAATGAGGCAAAATGAAAAATCCCATGAATTCTGTCTTCTGTTATTTCCGGTTTCATTATCTCAACAATATCTTTTGTTATTTTTACAAGTTCTCACAGCTCAAGTTCCCCATGTTTATTACACTATTATTATTAGTATTATTCCTTTGGATTCCGATTGGAATGTAGGGCTTCATTGGCACATTCCCACACATTTCATCCTCCTCGTTGCAGTCATCTTTAGCTAGCCTTATGATTATTCAGAGGCTGTTATCTCCTCTTCATACGACCGCCACTACGTCACTCTCGAAACCACGAACAACTCGTTGTTCTCCGACCCGGTTTTCACTCAAGCGATGGCCTGCACTGTACGCAACGTCACTCAACAGTCTCTGTAGCAGCATGCATCCAATCCATCTTCATTTGCTTTGGAACATTTCTTGACCAATAGGTCCTTGACATGACTCGTCCCACAGCAGAGTTTCTTTTTGTTAATCCTTTCAGGCCATTTGAATTTCAGTATGCAACAAAGGCAGCTGCTGATAGAAGTCACCAACAAACTGTTGGAAATAATTTTCGTGATGCACTGGCCAAGTTTCTGACCCTTATAGAAGTTGTGTTGACCCTTAAAAGTTGTGTTGAAAATGTGAATATCAGCAGATTTCCAAACTGAGGTGTACCTCATGGGTCATGACTTTTGCATTATATATATATATATATATATATATATATATATATTGTTGGTATTAGATGATAGGAGCAAATCGGCAGGAAGCCTGATAGAATTCAGTCTGCTCTGAAAATGGAACTAGACGTAATACACTGGTTACTGACTAGTGTCCAATCAAAAATATCCAATACAGTCAATCGCTAGCCTGAATAATTCAGTGGTAATGTCTCTGACTGAAGACGTCACTGGGTAATGCGAGTTCAAATCTCAGAAGGGACATGAGTTCCTTGCTGACTGGCGAGTGTCAACTAGCACGAAACCCAGGTCAAACAAGGCTTCCCGTGGCGGCCGATTGCCTCCAACCATCTAGTACCAACAATTCACAGTACACCGTGATGGCGAGCCACCTAGTGGTATGGTGGCCACACTGCAAACTTGATTGATAGAATTCAGTCTGCACCAAATAGACGACTAGACAAACTACACTAGTTACTGGTTATTGTCCAATCAAATATATATATATTGGAAAAGAGAAATTTAAGATCTAAGCTAACCTCCGGCAGGCAATTGAAGAAGTTTTGCATTCCAACACTGATAAGTAAGCGATTGATCACATTCAACTGCTCGTCGTACCAGCTCCCCCAGTGTATCTCTGTCAGCGCGTCCATAATTTAATTTACGTCTGTATGAACCAGGAGCTTGATAACCATCAACTATAATATCACCAGGAGCATCATGATTTAACATTGTCATAACTGTATTCTGATCTAAAAATGTAAAATCCATATAGTTCAAAATGTATCACAAAAACATCCGTATTATGTTAACAAACAGTTCAAAGAAAAATTAGTTTTCTGTAATAAAGAGTTCATCATAAATCCTAGATAAATATAAGACCGTGTGAAAAGCTAGAAACAAACCTTATGTCACATTCATGAATCATAAAACTGTAATTTATTTTTTTTATTTTTGATTACAACTTGATTCCACACTGTATTTTTGGTACAAGTATGGAATTTTTAGCATAGGATATCGGTAGCCCAAATTTTGCAGGCCGACCATAGAAATCAGGTGTGCGTCGGCAGGGGATCGAACCTCGGACCATGTGCATGGTCGGCGAGAGTCCTAACCACTGTACCACGTGACAGAAGTCTGAGAATAGCACTATAAAGTTATGGAGGAGGAGAGACAGTGTGTATATATCATTGTACTATTCATTAAAAAGTTGTTTCATTTTCAAGTCAGCCTCAGTGATATCGTCTAGATGGAGACTTAAGGCTTCTAAATGAGACCTATCAGCTACAAATAGATACCGTTTATTGTCAAGTATTGGTTATGCAGGGACTTTGTTTGATTGGTTGGGGGATTTCAGCATGAGCTGACATCAGTTAGAAAACCATTGGAAAGCCTGCAGGAAGTACTCGACAGCTGTTTCGTCAGCCTTTGTTCCAGGGTTCGAACCCAGGACCTTCAACCAACCAAACACAACCCCTACAAAACCAATACTTGACAATTCATCTGATGCTCACTAGTGACTGGGGTTTGAGTGGGAAGATGTGACCAGTAGGGTGCACCAGGTTAAAGTTGAGGCAGTAACTCATCGAAGAAGACATTGGCCAGTGGTCACCCTATGTGATGAATTGATAGAAGTTAGAATTTATGCACTGGCTGGCCATTCGATCGGGTCAGGTCAGGTTCCAGTGGCTGTTGAATGGTCTACAAGTTGGCTCTCCTAGTAACCAGAAGGTTTTGTATTGGTACCCCGTTGTTGGGTGCGTACTTCTGAAGAGTCGTAAACTAGGCTGACGAAACAACTGGCTGCCTAGTACTCCCTGCAGGCTATCCAATGAATCTCTAACTGATGTCAGCTCATAATGATGCCATTTATTTTTCAGTCCTTATAATGGTACACTTACCTTCAGGCCTCATATGTAAGATTCTTTTACAATATTGTTCTAACATTAGACAAATGCAAAGATCTGACGGCCAGCTTAAATCACTAAGCTGCCTAAATGTTCATCCGGTATTCGTATATAAACTCTTCTTCCCTTCTTTTTCTTTTAATCGTCTGTGTTTTCAGATCCCTATATTAAACTCGCACACAGTTTTAGTTTGCTATAATTCAGGACATTTCTCAACAGAATTAAAGGAAATGAAGAAATCGTGGAGATTTAGATATTGCTTCATACGGAACATACTATACACTACCGAATACAATTTTACGAAAAGTGAATACTCTGCAATTGAAACAGTCTGGAAATTCTGTACTATATGTCAACATATTGGCAAGAATATGGCTCTTATGATTATCAATAATTTAGAAAACTAGACCAGATTACTAGTGAACAGCTTTTTTCAAATTCAATTTTTTCCGAAAACATATATTTTCATAAATTAACTTCTGGCAGTTACAGGATTTTATCATGAGCTGACATTGGTTAGAGAACCATTGGATAGCCTGCAGGGAGTACTGAACAGCTGTTTCGTCCTAGTTTGGGGCTCTTCAGCAGTACACACCCACCAACGGGGTTCACACCCGGTCGGGTGAGAGGACAAATACTTGCCAAAGACACTGGCTAGGGGTCGCGCTATGTCGTGAATTGGTAGAAGTTAGAATTCATGGGCTGGCCATTGGATCGGGTCCCAGTGGCTTAATTGTATACGAGCCCGCCTTGTAACCAGAAGGTCCTTGGTTTGAACTCCGGTGGGTGCGTACTGATGAAGAGTCCCAAACTGGACTGGCGACACAGCTGACTGTCCAGTACTCCCTGCAGGTCTTCCTATGGTTGTCTAACCAATGTCACCTCATGATGAAATCCTGTAACCAACCAAATCCCTACAAACCAACACTTAAACTTCTGATAGTATTTAATAACTAAGATTGTCTCACAGTATTAGACCTTCTTCTAAGCCTTTCAGAAACAGCATCATGAATGAACTAGAATTCAGACACACTTCTCCTAATGCAATTAAGAATAGCCTAACAAAATACCGTACACTGCCAGCACAAAATTCATGCTGATCCACATTGAAAATACACTATGTAGTAACTAATGTCGTGCGTCTAGTCTTTGGGTTGATGGAGACTAAATTCTGTCAGTCAAGTCTGAAATGTGGTCACCATGCTAGGTGACTCGCCGTCACGCCGTACACTAAATTGATGTTAGATGGTTAGAAGTAATCATAAGGAAACCTTGCCTGACCTAGATTTCCTGCTTGTCGGCATTCACCAATCATTAAGGCGTGTATCTGTAGTCTTGAAAGAATTCATTTCCTCTTTAAGATCCCAACTCAAGTCATCCAGTTTTACAGCCAGAGAAGTTACCATCACAGTCCTACTGGGGGTGCTTCCCGAACCATAATGGCTTAATAATAACGTCTCTAAGAGCGGCATTGGATGCCGTGGGTTCGAACCTCCGAGGAGATATGAGTCCCTTCCAGATTGAAGGTACACGCCTTAATGACTGATTAGTGCCGACAAGCACGAAACTTAGGCCAAGCAAAGCCTCCTGCCGATTGTTTTCAACCATCTAATAACAACAACTCATAGTGGACTGTGATGACGAGTCACCTAGTATGGTGACTGATAGAATCCAGTCTGTAGCTAAATCAAGAACTAGACAAATGACATATTGATTAATACCCAGTGATCAATCAAAAAATACAGACAAAAATTTAAAACATAAAAAAGTTGAGTTTTAGAAAAGTGACAAAGGGATTTGTTGAGGTGATAGTGAAATATTTTTCTCCAGGACAATTATCTTCCTACACATCATAGGGTCTGAGGCCCAATTCCCGGCTGGCGCATTCCCAAACCTCGCTAAGCCTGTAGTAAGCACAGTGTAAAGGGAAGGCTACAGGGCGAGGGACTAGCCACCTAGCCCCCCCACACACACACACGTAAAATGACACCACTGCTATCGAAACTTCAAAGCCCCAACTTGAATCCCTGTGTTCCACTTGGAAAGTAAGGGAATAAAATAATATTAAGAAAAATAAATACTAACAATCGACAGATAATATTAGTGATTGTTATAATTTCAAAAAATACTTTTCTTTTCATCTCACATATTGAAGAGATGATAGTCGTTTGCTTACCTGTGAAATCACATGTCACCTCAATAGGCTTTAATACACCAGATCCATCCATATCAATAGTTATGTTGATTGTCGACTGTTGAAGTGAATAAAATAGTCCAGCTTCTGAACATGATGTGAAATATTCACTTTGATGGCATACAGCTCCTGCATAGCCAGTGTTTGTACAATCACAGTAAAAAGTGGCACCAGTCTGTGAACATGGAGCCTCATGTTTACATGGATTTGGATTACATCGATCTTGTATCATACAACTCCCGTTAATAATACTTCGATGACGAGCTGATGGATCTAATTTATCCCATTCCACATCAATTCCATTAATACGTATCTGTCGTAGACAACCTTGAAATGAATAACGCTGAGGTCGACCACCACCAATATATGAGACTTTATCGAAATACAACTGTAAAAGAACAGTAAAGCCAACAGTCATAAATAATAAAATAGATATCGAAGATGTCTAAACTCTACTTTATTTCAAAATACATTTTGCCATGAAACAATATCACTTATTGATTGTTGGAAATTATGGAAAGCTGGATGTCTGTTCCGTCCTAGTTGGGGACTCTGAAGCGATGAAATCCTTACAGGCGTAAATCATTTTTTTTCTGTTTAAATCCACATTACTCAAAAATTACTATAGGAGGATAGAAAGAAGAAAGAGTATATCCGGTTTTCGGAGCATATTCCAAGAAACATATGTTTGCAAAGAAGCAGATATACGCGATGTGCAATTACCAGACACCATTTGCATACGAGTCACTTCGTCCAGATTTCCAAATCCTTCAAAAATTAAGCACTATACAGGACAGCAGATTTACTACAATCTGTTGAAGCAATTGCAATCAAACATTTCAACCAACTTACGCATACAGAAAAAGAGTGTAATCAATCTCTCAATCACTTAGGTAACTGCATTTTGATTACACTGATTAGTCAACCATATCAGGGATTTCAGCCCACCGAGCCAATTTGCAATAATCTGAAATAAAACCTTCTTGAGTCGCTATATGAAGATGTAGCCACCCTATATTAAGCCTAACTGTATTATTATTATTGTTGTTCCCTTTGGCTCCTAGTGGAACATAGGGCTTCAACTGCACGTCCCCACTTGCTTCTATCTTCCACTGTACTTTTCACCTGCATCCATCTCAGTCCATACTCTTTCAACTCCTCTTCACACCATCTCCTCCATGTCACCCACCCTTGGACGTCCCACTCGCCGCTTGCTTCCCTTTGGGTTCCACTCGAGAAATGGCCTGACGCGTGCGCGATGTCAGCCAGCGAGTGTCCAATCCATCTCCACTTCCTCCTGCATATTTGTTGGTTGGCGATTCCTTCTTGTTTTGTTTGTTCCATAGTTTCTTGCTTTTGGTGATTCTTTCCGGCCTGGACATCTGATCATCATTCAGTATAGCGAAGAGCGAAGACAGTTAATTGTTGATAAAGATCTGCAACAGGCTGTTGGAAATATTCTTTGTGAACCACCCACCCACCAAGTTTCTCATCCGATCCGTATAGAAGAACTGACTGACTTGACGTTGTTTGTATTGAAAATCTGACCGAATTTTGTGTTGATGCTGGCTGAGTGACGAAGATTTCCAGATTGGTTTCAGGTTGATGAATGTTGTGTTTCTCGCCTTCCCGATGATTTTCTCTCGATTTGACATCCTCGTCCGTTCCTCCGTTCCTGTAGTTGAGACAATGCTCCCTAGATAAGTAAGTGAATGAAGTAACCTCTTTCAAATCACTCCCGTTGATGGTGATTGGCGCTGGATTTTGCTGCTGCCGTTGTTGTGTTGGTTGGTTGGTTGGTTATTTTCATAACCTCCGTTTGTCTATGTTCACCTGGAGTCCTGTCTTCGCTGGCTGCTTCTTCGACCAATTTGTTGGTTTTCGCTTGTAAGTCTTCGATTTTGTGTGACATCAGACATAAATCATCCACCCAGGAAATCCAGGTCTTCTAGGTTTTTCACGTCGGTCGGTCCAGAATATCCCTGTCTTCTCGTTTCCCACTCACTGTCTGACGCATAATCCAGTCAGTCCACCACATTAGGAATATCATTCATTGGTGATAATAAGCACCGTTGTCTGACTCCTGTGTTTACTCCAAACGCTTCGCTGAGTTTTCCGTTGTGAATCACTTGACATGGGCTGTTGTCGGCACATGTACGCTTAACCGTACGCTTATAAAACTAATTCATGTACGCATGTTGTACGCCTATGCCGGTTAAATATTTGCCATTGTATTATTGAATATTGATTCTCATTTGTTACACATATATTTACGCGGTTATGCACTTTCTTAGTTCATCTAGCGCTTTTCAAATTCAATTTCGTTAACAATACATCTTTTCAAGTTTTCACTTGTGCTTCTTAATACAACGTTGTTTGTCGTTGACCGTGTATAGCATTAGCACATATTAGAACGCGAAAAATGTGGATGTACTATAGCATAATAATTGGAATCCTCTTAAGTACGCCATAAAGCTACAAACTACAAACTATGTTGATTAGATGTGTCTATTTTCTCCTCTCCACACCCTCCTTTTTTTTCCACATTGAAAGTATATAAATTAATGGTAACTTAAACTGATAATTGTAATGCTAACATTTTGGATGCCTCCTTAAATATCTTATAATCTTTTCTCTACTACTATTCACGCATTGAAGTATGTTATGTTCACTTTTTATAACCACTGTGATTTCAGATAATGGTTTGTAGCTGATGTGAACCTGTGAAATAGAAGTGATGAGACCAGTTTACACTGCAAACTTGGTCTTAAATTTATCAGGATTTGTGGATGAAATCACCACTTAGTATTACCATGGACTGCTTACTGATATAACTAAGTAGTGTCACGTAGTACATAAATTATCAACTAATTATGAAATGTCAGCTTTACGCTTGGAAAAGTATAAAGAATGAGGATGCCAAAACCCGAATGGAAAGGCAAAGAAGACCTTCAACAACACTGTGAAATCAGTTTGGAAATCTGCTCCACCCATAATCAGGAAAAAAAAAATTCAGATTTTTAACTTCATTGTCAAGTAAGTTAATTGTTCCATATGGGTCAGAAACTTGACACACGCGCGTCATGAAAAGCGTTTCGAACAGCAGTTGACTTCTCTGTATATTGAAGCTGAAATGACCATAAAGGATTAGCAACAAGCAACTCTGGTAGCTGCGTCGGTGGCGGCACAACGGTTAGGACGCTCGCCGACTATCCACATTGTCCGGGGTTCGATCCCCGGCCATGGACATACTCCTTTACCTCGCTAGGCGTAGTAAGACTGGTAAAGAGCAGAGGTTGGTCATGAGGCTAGCAACCCCATCCTGTAAAAATAAACACCATTGCTACAAAGACTTCAAGCCTCTAACTTGAAGTGCCCTATGTTCCACTGAGAAAGTGAAGAAATAATTAAAACTCTAGTAGCCAATCAATTAGGAACCTATTGATCAACAAACGGAGATGGATCGGACACATCCTGAGAAGACTGTCGAATGACATCTCACGCCAAACCATTGATGGAGTGGAGTCCGAATGGAAAACGATTAGTTGTTTGTGGGTCACAGGATGAAATAGGAGGGATCTTTTGTAAAGAGACGAGAGTCTTTAGGCAGTCGTTAGGTCAGCTTAAGAGAACAGCAGAAAGCAGGGGAAAATGGGAATGTGCTGTTGAATCCCCCAATGTTCCACTCGGAACCCAATTGAGTAATAATAATAATAACAATATAACTTACCGGTAATGTCATATTTTGTACAGTAGTGTAGACAATGTTATCCACGGTAAGCTTCACTAAATTTTGTGACATACTGAATTTAACAGAATGCCATAAACCATCCGCAATGTTCCATTACTGGCTGCAGAATCTTTATTCTGTATGGTATATTTAATAATATATACACCAGGCAGTATAATTTCCAAGGTTAAATGTCCAGTATGATCTTCCATGCCAAACTGTTAAAATGGAGAAAAAATTTCAGTGGAAAAATATAAATAGATTTAACAGAAAAACTATTTTCATGATATCTTATTTCAGAAATTCTCCAAACAATCAAACAAAATTCCCTACAAAACCAATACGTGACAGTTCATATTATGCTCACTAGCGACTGGCCATATTCATGCAGCTAACCTGGGGTTCTTGTGAGAAGCCGTGATCAGTACGGTGCACTAGGTTGAAGGTGAGGCAGTAACTCATCGAATAATACATTGGCTAGTGGTCGTGCTGTGTGATGAATTGACAGAAGTTAGAATTCATGGACTGGCTGGCCATTCGAAAATGAATTCCAAATGACCAATAAAATATATGGTGAAAGATAAGCAATTGTGGAAATTATCTGGAGCAATTATTATTGTGTGGTGAGAGCTGTCTGCAAGACAAATTGTAGACACCAATTGGCAAAGTTCAACGATAACGTCCCAGGAATGCGAAAGCACGAGTGATCCTCAGCCAACCAATCATAAAAGTGAGGAATTTTTGTACAATAAATGACGTATATTTACAAGAAAATGCATGAAAATACATTAATCAAGTATCTTTCCTGACATGCATTAGAAATAAGTCGCAGTTATAATGAGGAGTTTCAGTTGCTAAGTTAGACTAGTTTCTGTACACGTATTCACCGAGGTGACTGAAGATGAGCTGTTTTTGTGGATAGTTTATCTCTCTTATCCTGTTGTGTAGCCTTACCCAAAAGCTGTCGGCTAAATTACCATGGTTTCCAGTAAGAGGATCGACGACTACTTACTGGGAAAATGTGGATAATGAAACAAATTCGAAAATAAATGACACCAACTCTAAATCTATCCCTAATCTTAACCCCAACCTTAGTCCTGAACCAAATCCTAAGCTTAACACTGACACTAACCTTAACCTTGACCCTAATTACAACCCCTATCCTAACCGCAAACCTAACCTCAATCCTTATTATGACCCTAATCCTAACCCTTACCCCAATACTTACCTTAAACCTAATCCTAACCCTAACGAGCTACTAACACATTATCCAGACAGTACTTACAAATGTGATCTGAGTGAAATTCGCTGCTTAGTTGGTGAAATAGCTTTGATATTTCGGCTACCAAAATGACAGGTGCAGTTAGCCAACGACTACCATGCATTCAAGGTCATTGGATCGTTCTTACACCTGAAACGCTATTGTTAAACTTCGTCCAACAATTGAATTGGTTGTTTACATCCTAAATCTGGGTCGTAAGAAAAACAAGAAGGCAGCCTAACCTTGAGGAACTCAACAACCATTCGCAGCCCCAACTTAACGTGGGTGGATACGATTAGTAGACATATTAACGACTGTCTAAGGAACAGTAACAAAGTGATGACAGAATAACTTTAACAGGAAAACAACCGATCAAAGGACATTACTTCTCTGCTAACAATAACGAATAATAATGTACAGAAAAATACATAAATATCTCTTGATTTTCTCAATTAACGATCTGTTGCCTGACTCTTGTCTTCTTTCGCTACAAGTGTACATTAATATTTACCATGAAATAATCGTTGGATGCTGAGATAATATTTTTAGGTTTCCCCAACTCCCAAGTAAGGCTTATAAAGTTCACTTTACTGTTAAATGATCGAAGGTAATTGCCGACGTAATAGTAAGTTTCCTAAATTGATGTTCATATGACAAACTTTACTAGCGAAATTCTATTCGCACCCACGCTAAGGAGAAGACATAGATGACATTAGTTTCTTCTCAGTGCAACTGACCAATATAAAAACAGTCATCCAGGCTAGTTGACTGCTTAACGAACTGAAACTAAGATTCTTTCACTATTATTATTTATTCAACCGATTCCAGTAGATCGGATAACTGTTGAACACTGATTAACTCAAATTTATTTCATTTTACTCGCCTAGAGGTGTACGTCTCTTGGAGAAATATTAAATTTTCTTTTCTGACTACAGGACATGTACTACGCTTGCCAAATATCTTACAAAACGCTTTCATCAATACCTTTTTAACAAGAAACCAGGGTCATTTTCACATTCAAGTCTTAGTGTATATGATAAATTCGAATTATTCTTACTGTACTATTTAATTGAAGTATTGCTGGTAATTTAAGACCCTATAAGGTAATCGCTCACTTTATTGGATGGGTCATGGCTAAAGACAGATACTCTATAGAATTAAAAGGTTAGGTAGAATTAGAATCATTTAGTACACTAATTAGTATACAATTGGAGATCTCTCGGTATGAATCCTGGGGGTCATCGAGAAACATTTTGTGTTTAATTATATTCTCAGACATGTCGAGAAACTCTTGACACAGTTTTACATCATTCATTACATCACTGAGATGAATCCTGTCATCAATGAACTCTGGTTCTACTGTAGATACACGGATGATTGTTTTATCATGTATAAGAATGAAATCGATACTGAGTTCCTTCTCGAAATGTCCAGTACGGCTCACCTACAGGTTGGATTCAGAAACGAAATACAGAAAGATAACGCTTTATCATTTCTTGATGTCCTGTTAACAATAAGGAGGGATGTCAGTATTAAGCGAGATATTTTACACAAAAAGGCATCAGTTGGCCAGTTACACCCATTTCAGATCGTTTGTTCCTCTTGCATACAAGCGAATTTATATCAGTACCCTGAAGTGTAGTGTTAAGAAAATTTGCACAACCGACACTCTTGGCAACGAAATAAAAGAAGTAGAAAACTCATTATATGAAAATGGATACCTCGAAAGATTTATTAAAGTTTCCATGAAGAGATAAGATAGAAAGAAATACATGCAAACGGTGCAAAAGATATATATATATATACATGAATTTACCGCTAAAAGGAGACGCGAACACTGAATAACTGATATCAAAACTTCAAAAAAATAGTAGCTAAACCATTCTTTGCCACAAGACTATGTTTAAAATTCATCAATCGCTGCGTAATTCTAGTGCAGGTGAAAGATAAACTACCAAGTTTGGCCATCTCAGTGTGCATTTATAAATTTAGCTCTTCTTGTGGAGATAGCTATATAGATAGAATGACTCGGAAAGCCCACTGACGCCTCTTTGAATGCCATCTCAATTCCCTAAGTTTGTACGCCTTCTTTCGCTAAGCACACGTGATGCAGTTGTTATAAAAAAAAAATTTAATCCAATCTCTGTGTTCAGAAAAAAGTCTGATCAATCCCTATCCTTCCCATGCCCTTCAACCCTAACCTAGGACGGTATTCTCTCCCAGTGACACCGAATAAAGTTAAATATTATTCTTCTGTGTACTGTTAACTTTATTATCAATATCATACTGTCAGTCAGCCAGTCAGTCAGTCAGTAAACCTTGCGTTCCGAGTGGAACATAGGGCTTCAACAACACATCTCCACTTTCAAGTATTGGTTTGCAGGGATTTGATTGGTTTCAGGATTTCATCATGAGCTGACATTAGTTAGAGTACCATTGGAAAACCTGGGAGCACTGGACAGCTGTTTCGTCCTAGTTTGGAACTCTTCAGCAGTACGCACCCGCCGGGATTCGAACCCAGGACCTTCCGGTTACAAGGCGAGCAGCTCGTATACCATTAAGCCACTGGGACCCGATCCAGTGGACCTTGAATTCTAACTTCTGCCAATTCACGACATAGCTCAACCGCTAGCCAATGTCTTCGGCGAGTATTTGTCCTCACACCCGACCAGCTGCACCCTACTGGCCACGACTTCCCACCGGAACCCAGGTAACTACCTACCTGAATAGGGCCAGTCGCCAGTGAGCATCTCATTGGTATTCAAGTGTTGGTTTGCAGGGATTTGATTGGTTTCAGGATTTCATCATGAGCTGACATTAGTTAGAGAACCATTGGAAAACCTGGGAGTACTGGACAGCTGTTTCGTCCTAGTTTGGGACTCTTCATCAGTACGCACCCGCCACTTTGTTTTGTTTTCTGCCATCCTCTTTAGCTGGGTCCACGATTGACCAAACCCCCTCATCTCATCCTCCAACTCACACGATGTCCTCCGTGTCACCCTATGACAATTCACTCGTCGCTTCCAATTGGGATTACACTGGGCCTATGGCTTGGCGTGCGATGTCATTCGGCAGCCTATTCAATGTATGCCCCACCGATCCATCTCCATTTTCTCCTACATATTTGTTGAGCGATCACCTCTTGGTCGGTTTGTTCCCAGAGTTTCTTGATGCTAATTTTTTTTCTGTCCATTTAATCTTAAGTATGGACTGACAGCAGCTGCTGATGATGAAAGTTCACAACCTGTTGAAAATCCTTTTCGTAACACGCGGTGCAAATTTCTGATCCACAAAAAGAAGAACTGATTGACTCAACATTTGTGTTGAAAATCCGAATCTTGTTCTTTGTGCTGAGGATTACAGTACAGAAGATTTTCAAACTGGTTTCAGGTTGATGAAGGTGTATCTTGTCTTTTTGCGATTCTGACTCGTTTTGACATATCTTCATCCATTCTGACTGCCTGGTATTTGAAATGATGCTTCCTGGCTGGATAAGTGAAGGAGGTAACCTCTGTTGGATCTCTCCCATTCATGATCATTGGTGCTAGTGTGGTGAGAGCAGGCTGCTAGCCGATTGGTTGACACTAAGCTACGTTAATATGGGCCGTGAGAAAATATGAACAAGGCTGATTCAACAACCAATCACAGCAAAGTTAACGTGGCAAAATATGATTCGCAGATAGAGAACTCTATTTGTCGAGGAATCTCGAAACAACCAATTAGAAGCCTGCGTTTGTCTGCCTAACTTCTGATAAACAACCAATCAGATGACTGCGCTTGTCTATAATAATGTATGTGAAATATGTATAAATACGTGTTGATTTTCATAATAAAACGATCTGTTGCCTGGCCCTTGTCTTCTGTTGTTACACTAGTTGTTGTCTTTTTTGCGATTTTTTGGTTACCATCATCTTCTCTATGTTCACCTTGAGTCCAGTATTCAGCCAGTTTGTTGGTTTTTGCCTATAAGTCTTCAAGTTTGTGTACCATTAAACATTTGTCATCTGCGAAATCCAGATTTTCTAGGGTCTTACTGCCGGTGATCCAGCGTATTCCTGTCTCCTCGTTCCCCATGCACAGTCTGACACACATAATCCAGTCTACCAGAATTAAGAATATCATCGGTGATAATAGGCATCCAGCTTGTCTTACTCTTGTATGCACTTCAAAGACTTCACTGAATTTCTCACGGTGGATCACCTGTCATGTGGTATTGATAATGACTTGGACACTGCACGCTGTAGTGTTGAAGTAGGCTTGCAAATGACTTCTTGGTCTACACCGTCCAAGGTTTTTTAGAAGCCGATGAAGTTGAGATAGAAATTTGACTGCCATTCTATGCTTTGTTCGATGACAATACTTAGAGTTCCTATTTGATCAGCACATGATTTGCCTTTCTTGAATCCAACTTGTTCCGCCTGGAGGAGTTCTGTATCCAGTGCATCTCTTATTCTCTCCAGGATGATGTGACATAGTATTTTACTTGGCATGAACAAGAGCATTATTCCATGCCAGTTCTTGCACAGTGAGGCGTAAGTCGTCCTTCTTTAGCAGCTTGACGAGGAAGCCTTCTTCCAATCAGTAGGCACCTTTCCTTCTTCCTTCTAAACCTTTTGCAGTAATGGAATGAGAACATTGGCCGTAATCTCTGGGGCCGTCTTCAGTGCTTCAAGAGGAACACCGTCTAGTCCTGTTGCCTTCCTGGATTGCCTTCGGCAGCCTGATTGCATTCAGGATTTCTTCTTTCGTTGGAGGATTGGTGACACCGGCGTTTCCGTGAGTGTTGTTGGTGGTGGTAATTCTGGTCGAGTTGCCGGTGATAAATTTTATTCTTAGTTTTCCAATTTATTACTATTATTATTCTACTTAAATCCCCCTCGCTTATATTTGATTTTATTGATCGATATTGTTTCAAATGTCTATGACTGCTATTTTATTATGTAATCGTAAAACCTGATGAGAAATTATCGAAAATATATATTTGCTTGCCGAAATCATATTCTATAATTATCATAGTGGGAATATTTAAAAGTTATATTGCAGCTGTTTACACTTTAAGTATGAACTTGTTCTTACTTTTCTTTCGAATGGAATGTGGGCTCATTAGGCTTTAGGCTTAGAGTATGACATGTTTGAGTTTAACATAAATAATTTCACGATTTTAAGCCTAAAATCGGCTTCTCGAATTTCCTGTCTTTCAGCGGTTGCTGTCAGAAGATTTGAATGGAGAACTTCGATTGTTGTGTCAGTAGTGCAATAGAAGCCTGCAGTTCGCACACTTGAAACTTATTTACTGAAACATGATGTCTAGTCGCCAAATAGGTCTGAGCTTTATCTTAATCATTAAAGGTTTCCTCTCGGCAGACATTTAAGTATGCATTCACTTCAGAGGTTCAGATAAAATTACGTCCTCTTGTTTTTCTAGTTTTCACGAGTTAGTCTGTATCTAGTTTGATTACGGATTGATATCAGTTATAGGACCACTGTTTCGTCCTACCTCGGGACTCATTTGATTTTGATTTTGATTTTTGATTTACAGCTTGATTCCACACTGTACTTTTGGTACAAGTATGGAATTTTCAGCATGGATATCGGTAGCCCAAATTTTGCAGGCCGACCATAGATATCAGGTGCGTCGGTGCGGCTCGAACCCCGGACCATGTACATGGTCGGCGAGAGTCCTAACCACTGTGCCACCGACACATCGGCAGTACTTACTCCCGGGAATCACAGCCAGGACCTTCTGGTTACAAAATAGGCTTGTAGACCAT
This sequence comes from Trichobilharzia regenti, assembly GCA_944472135.2. Lineage (NCBI taxonomy): Eukaryota > Metazoa > Platyhelminthes > Trematoda > Strigeidida > Schistosomatidae > Trichobilharzia > Trichobilharzia regenti. The sequence continues at coordinate 22,267,504 of OX235262.1, read as the reverse complement.
TCAAGCACTGGGACACAATCCAATGGTTAGCCTATAAATTCCAACTTCTACCAATTCGTAATTTTAGCATATCCTCACAACCGACATGGTACACCCTGATAGTCACGACTTCTCGCTAGAACTCTAGTTAATTTCACTCTGTAGTCGGTCACTAGTGAGCATCAGATTAATTTGCAAGAGTTAGTTTGTTTGGGATTTGATCTGTTTTAAGTTTAACTACGTAGTGATATGTTTTCCTTCCAGCGCGTTTACTTTTGATATTTGTTAACAGATAAATTCAGATCTCCATTAAATAAAAGACTTATCAGGTATGATTAATTATTAAAGACAATATAAACTTACAGATATGTAATTATTATCCTTATCAACAGTATGATAAAATAATATTCCACCTCTATTAAGACTTCGAAAACCAAATTCAAATTGTAAAACATTTGTCCCGCCATCTCGTTCAATTTTTAAAAAACAATATACTGTTGAACATCAGGAAATGTTAAAACAGTATTGTCTATCACACCACCTGGACATTCTGTTCCTATTACGCCTGAGCCACCGATAGCCAAACCACTGATATTCAGTTTTTCTTCAGTAACCGGTGGACCCCACCATAGAAAAGAATTGCGTTTTGGATAGCCAAGAGCTTCTTCCCACGGGATTTCTAGATTACCATTGACAGTTTGTGATTGAGTAATTTTCATCAATGATCGTTGAGCATCTCTTATGATGTGTACACCATTGAAAATAAACTCTTCTATGCAGCCGATAAAATTTTGACTGACGCTTACACCCCGTCGATTTGAAAAGTCTGGCAAACCTCCAACTGATAGCTAGAATATTATTTTAAAATATAAAAAGGAATTTAGCACCAAAGTAGTCATTATATGAATTACCACAAGCGCACATTACCAAGTCAAGAGCTGAGAAACGGTGAGAAAACTAGAGGGTTTAAGGCATTTCTTAGCCTCTTAGTCATGGAACTACTTTATCTGACTGACTTATAAGCGCCAGAACCATCAGTACATGATGTTATATTCTGCTAAAATAATAGTGAATATGTTTCAAGTTTGATCGCAGCTTGATATCAGTTAGAGAACCATTGAAAACCAGCAGAGAGTACTGGAGAGCTGTTTGGTCCTAGTTCCTAGACTCTTCAACAGTAACCAGCCACCAGGGTTCGAACACTCAAACTTCCAATTACAAGGCAAACTCGCGAACCATTCAGCCAATGGAACCAGGTCCGACACCGAGCCAATGAATTCCAACTTCCACCAGTTCGTAATTGTAGCGTTAACACCAGCCAGTGTCATCGGAGAGTTTTTTTTTGTTCTACTGAGTGTACTGATGAAAGTCTAAAGTCATAAAATCCAAACCACTGAACATCTGCCGGTTAACAAATTTAGATGTGGTTGTGTTCTCTGAAATGGATGGTTGATTTGCGAAGCTTTCATCACCCTACTAGGTGACATCTTCAGCGCATACTTCAATTCATTGAAGTGAGCTTTTAGATTTCTCCACGAGTTTATTAATCATCTCTCCTGGTGACCTTATGAATATAAGCTAGCCGTCAAAAGACATGATATCCACTCTCTCATTTCACTACATACAGACAACTACGGAATCAATTCGACTGGGACAACTAACGTTCAAATATTAGACAGAGGAAACAACAAGAATGCTACAGAATCTTAAGAAGCTGCCTGGTATTCCAGTGAATCATCAATCAATTAACACATCGAGATAGACAAAATTTAGCAACCGATAAGAAAGAAGCTTCACACACAAAGGGTCAAAGTTCAAGTCAAAGAAACAATCAGTTCCAATACAAGTAGCCTAGAAGGTGTGAAAACACACAAAAACAACCAATCACACTCAAGGTCACCAGGAGAGATGATTAATAAACTCGTGGAGAAATCTAAAAGCTCACTTCAACGAATTGAAGTATGCGCTGAAGATGTCATCTAGTAGGCTGATGAAAGCTTCGCAAATCAACCATCCATTTCAGAGAACACAACCACATCAAAATTATCCACTGAGCTACAAATCTTCTCTATCATACCTAAATCTTACGAGTGGGTTAACTAATTAGATTGCTAAATACCAATATATTCTAAATTTACCGTGTTAAACTTACATTTCGATTCATGTTCATATGTAGGAATATAGCTGAGATGTTCCTCCACACCTTAATTCTATCAACAGATATGTTTAAATTCTTTTGTTCTCGAATGATTTTAACATCATGCCACTGATCATCATCTAGCAGACTGCCTGCATCCACCGTATTATCAGTGGGTTCACTGGATAATGGAACTGTGCCAAGATTAACACGAACTCGTAATCTCCTCTGAAAAAACAGACGTATATAATACAAATTAGTGATAGAAGGCATCTCAAAAGAAAGTAAGCGAGTCTGTATCTTCCACACAATAGTATATTTAATGACAGTAAGAAGATGCTAAACAGCTGATGGCAGTTTTTATAGAGCCACTGCTACCTGTGTGCAACCACACTGGATAGTGTTCTGGAACGCTTTTACACAGGATCCGTGTCGAACGAACAATATACTTGGCCCCATAAGTACTGGTGAACTAGGATACATACTTAGAAGTGGTCAGGTGCAAGATCCCGTCCTCCTTTGGGCTTCTGCAGACCGGTGGGTGACTGAAGAATACTATTCTTAGCGTCTCTGAGAAAAATGGTCTTAAATGTTGCGTGGACAACAATTTTGCATGAAGATCTCTTTCAAAAACTCTAACTTTTCTTTTTGAGCATCAGGGTTGTAGATGCGTAGAACGCGAGTAGCGGGAGGTTTAACTAGGTTCCGTTTACGTCCAATCAGTACCTAGCTGTAGAAACTTGTCAGTTGGCTGTTCCATATGGTTTTCCTATGTATGGACCTCCTTAAAGTTTCGTCTGCTCTTCTTCTAGGTTCAATATCAAAACAAAAAATTATTTTAGATTCATTTTCCATTTCATTTGTTAACTTTGATACTGGAGGACAGTTGTTGACCACTGATTAAGATTATGACTACTGATTATTAGTTAGTAGTCAAATATAAAAAGTGTCAAATTAGCTTAAGATATTAGACACTTCGCATATAAATTGAAATTCTACTTGAACATAGTGCAGAATGTCTAATAATATTTTTATAACTAAGGAGTGAAGTAAACGTTCCTAAATCAGATTTCATTTGAACACTGTAAACATATCACGAATCGCAGGAAACCTAACATGAAACAATTAGAAATCGTATTAAATCCCTTAAAAAGTCACTCGAAATCTAGACCAATTCTTATGAACTAAAACACAGATTAGATAATTTAAAATTAGATAATGAAGAAAAAATGGTTAGTTTTGACATTGTCAGTTTATATACACGTATACCAATAAATATGGCTATAGAGGCGGTCAGAAACGAACTCATTTCTGACCAAGAGCTCGAACTTAGGACAAAAGTGTTCACTTGAGGACATAATGCTAGGAGTGCAGCTTTGCCTGACTTCCACAGTATTTAAATTCTAAGGGAAAATATACAAACAAACTGAGGGAGTTACCATGGGATCACCAATATCCCCGGTTGTAGCACAAATATACATGGATAGGTGGGAAAACATAGCGATTGAAACGTTCACCCCCACCCCAAAAGTATGGTGGAGAAATGTAGATGACACATTCACTGTACTTAGTACACAAGATATAGACAGATTTTTCGAACACAATAACTCTAACGAGGAGGCAATTCAATTCACTTATGAATTGGAAAGTCAGGAAGGGGAGCTTCCAATGTTAGATTGCAACGTAAAAAGGAAAGAAGATGGGAAGTTAAACACTAGTGTTTACAGGAAACCCACACATTCAAACAAATACTTGGACTTCAGATCATCTCATCCTATGTCAGTAAAGATAAAATTGGTGAAATGTTTCAGTGACAGAGCACAAAAACTAAGTAGTACCAAGGAAAATCGAAGACAGGAAGTGATACACATAAAAGAAGCCTTGAAGCTTAATAATTACCCGGATAAATTAGTCAGGAAATATGCAAGGAAATGTAAAAATAAAATAAATAATCATAGTAATAATAATAATGATAACAATAATAATGACAAAAATAATAGTGATAATAATAATAATATTAATGACGACACCAACAATAAGGAATCTAAATCATCAGTATTAATTCCATGGAAAGAAGGAGCCTTGGAAACCTTACGCCGAAGAATTCTTAACAAGGCAGGAATAAAAGTGGCATTCAAACCCACAAACTCAATTAGAAACAAGCTTTGTCGGTTAAAGGATCCTGTAGAGCCATTAAAACAGAACAATTTAGTTTATCTAATACCCTGCAATGATTGTGAGGTCAAATACATAGGTCAAACTAGTAGAACAGGGCCATTCAGACTAGCCGAACATAAAAACCTAGCTAAATCTAGATTGGTTGACCCAAATAAGATAAGAAATCTAGATAGCAGTTCAGCTATAGCACTACATGCAATTACACACAACCATACAATAGCATGAATGGGATAAGATGGCAGTTTTAAAATCTGATGTCACAGGGTGGAGGGAGAGATTGATAACTACGGAAGCTTTGTTTATCGAATCAACTGCAAATACATGTAAGAGGAATGATCAACACCTGTCCATCACGATATCTGGAAAATTCTACTACCCCTACAACGACAAATAGGAGAAAACAAAGAAGACTACAAAACCCAAGTTTCAAAGTCATGTGATTACAATTTATGATATGATTATGAACAATAAATTTTGTTCGAAACTTCATCCAGTAAATAATAATACTGTTTCACTGTGTGATAATATGGAAGTAGGAATCGATTAGTTTAAAACTACACATGTGAATAAGTTCAATGTGACTAATTTTTATTTCATAATCATTGGACACCAATCTGAAATGTCTTTGGGACCCCAACCGGTGCTAACCTAACACAAATATATTTTATTCCACAACGCCACGTCATAGGCTGACTACCTCTCCGCTTTCTGCATCCAGTCTCAGCGCCTACGCATAGAGCTTGAGTGACATCCACAACGCATTTACAAGTCACCGAAGGTGGTGTTCACAAATGGCTATACTCAATGAATGGTGATCTCTACCGTGTCCAAATACATGCTGCCGGAACTCAGGGCTGTTCACACAATGATGCTGTTGGTTGCAGACAGTTCTGTGGTAGCAACAATGACCGAATACGCAGAATCGTCGAACATCTTCAACTTGCAGAGGCCAAGCTTCACAGGCTTAGAGCGATACTGTGAGCACTGAGTCATTGTAAGCTCTACCTCTGCGCTGAGAAAGACTCAAATTGGCATATGCCACCATAGCTTTCACTATACGGCCAGAGATCTCGGCTGTCATACCTCCACCGACAATCACACAACCTCCCGGATATACGAACTTATCGACAACTTCAAATGGTTCACCTTCAAGGCACAGGCTCTCGCCAATCTTGCAGCAGTACTTTGCACTTAACATAAAGCACATTCTACACTCACGGACACTGATCTCTAACTGATTAAGTGAGGTCTGGACAGCCTACATGCCATCGCAGAGTAAGACGATATCGTCTGCATTCACGAGGCCAGAGAGTCTTTCTTCAGTAAACAGATCTACACCGCCACCACACAAGTCCTTCAGAGCTGACTCCAGAATGTCATCGATGGAAAAGTTAAGAAGAAATGAAGTGAGTGGGCAACCCTACCTAAGCCCACTGTTAAACAGAAAAATATGGCAGTTTTGCGTATAACAATTTCTGCTAATGGTAATTATGCTGATCATAATTTTTGTTCCTTAGGGTTAATAATTTAATCAAATCAGCATTTTATAAGAAAATAACACTCTGAAACAAGTTTCGAAATCCTCATCACTGGTGTTGGCGGTGACAGTTTTGTCCAGAACTCTGTTTTAATAAACAATGATCCACAGAATACTTCAACCACAACAATCACATTCACAAATAAGGAACTTCCCTTACCAATTTTGAAAATGCCGAGTGCTCTACAAAGGAAAACTCCGCGAAGTCTTTGAAATGAAGACGGAATGGAGTAATACAAGGCTGTATACTGAAACCGGTGATATTCCTAACTGTAGTGGACTGAATTCTGCAACAAACAGTGCGTAGGCAGCGAGAAGACAGAAATAAGTCGGACCGATACGAAGATTGTAGAAGATATGAACTTCGCGGACGCGTAATGTCTATTGTCACACAAACTTGAAGATTTACACAAAGGGATCAGCAGTGAAGACAGGATTTCAAGTGGACATAGAGAAGATAGATAACCAATCGACAACAACAAAAGTCACCAATCATTATCAACGGAAGCATCTTTTCAAAGACAGGTGACAGCACCGATGAGGATGTCAAAGCCAGTCAGAAATGGAAATACAAAGCAGACATTCATCATTCTGAACTCAGTTTATAAGTCTACTGAAGTCAGAATAAAGAACAATTCGGATTTTCAATACCAATTTCAAGTCAGTCAGTTCTTGGATGAAGAAACACTTTCAATAACCCTACCGCAGACTTTTGTCGACAGCTAACTTCGCTAGCTCCATACTGAAAATCAAATTGCCAGACAGAAGTAATTAACAATGAGAAACTTTCGGAATGAACCCATCAAGCTTCTGTGGTTCAATAAATATCCCAAAGAGACGAGATGGATCGAACTGTCTGTCTGTCTGTCTGTCTGTCTGTTTTCGACATAGAACTTTGCACATATGTGCGGAAGTTCAAGTCACCATACTCCATGTAGCACTCAAAGCAAGAGAAGAAAGTACAAGAAAAGCATAATAGAGACAGTAAACACAGGTGTGAGACAAAGGAATAGTAATAACGAAGGACAAAACAGTTTCATTGGAGATCATAAGTCACAAGGAGTGGATGTATCTGCGCCACTGAGAACGATTTTGAGCCATGTCACCAATTGTTTCCAGCCATTGGTTTTTACCGTCCCGAGGACTCCAACCCCAGGATGGATCTAACACGCTCTGACGAGATCAAAGAATTAAATCGCACGCCAGGCCGTAGATCGAGTGGAACCTGAGTGGGGGGGGCAACAAGTTGGGCGTTCGAGGATGATATGAAGGAGATCGTATGAGAAGGAGAATGGTAGGGACAGTTGAAAAGAACCAAGGGAATAATAATAATAATCTTGTTTCGTAATTCACAGTAACTGAAATACCATAATAATCAAAAAAGCTACTACACGAAAAAATTACCAACCTATACAGCTCTACACAAAAGTAGTCCCCCTGACTTGAATCCCCGTACAATATCAAACCATTCACTTCTCTTGTACGAAATCTAAAGCTTATTTCATCCATAACAGTTTGAGTTGCACGTCCTGGAAGATCTAAGCGTAGGTCAATCCAACTTGTACCATCTAAATAAGCAACAAATGGACCTATAAAAGAAAAGTAATCAATCTAAAAGCCTGTTACACTCACGATAATCACAACCGAATAACTCCATTCTCAGGGAAATTAAATCACGCCATCTTTGTGGATTTAAGCGTATAAAACGCGCAACAATTGGATAGGAGAAATTATTGAATTTTACAGTATTGTCGTCAACATTTCCATCAAACAGCTAAAAAAAATTGGGTGAATAATTGAATAAATTTCAATAGTTATTTAATTCTAAAACTCAAAAACAAAAAATTACCAATGGTTGACCCATATCATCTTTTATCACAGACCAATGAACTGGTTCATCTGAATCCGTATAATAAATGTAATAATCTTGTACCCATTGTCTTGCACCTTGTCTGCCTTGAGTAGCTACACTCTGTATAACTTTACGTTTTAATAAATCAATTTGTATCCATTGTTTATCATCTTGATCTAATGCAACCCATGCACCTGCACCTTCTAATAAATTTACAAAGTAATTATTATTATTATTGATGAACTAGTTGACAAAAAAAATGTGAATTACGTAATTCTTGATCGAATAAATAGGCTGAAATTTCATGAAAACAAAAGGAAAGTTGATTAGAAATAACGAAAAGAGAAGAAGACTACCATCCGATATATGCAGTCTTCCATAATTTGGTGTTGTCTGATCTGAGAATGAAGATGATGCTGTGATTTGATCATCAATAATCCCATTATATCGATCTGTCATTCCAAGTGGTATATATGGAAAGTAGTCACATTCTTCTGCAAAAGATGAAAATTATTCAAAACTTTAAAGAAGAAAAACATTATTGAATACATTTTTAAAAAAAAGGCCTCTTAAGTAACAAACAGAAGAAAATATTAGGTTTTTAGTCTAAAATCTCCGAAAAACCCTGATGGAAAACGGTTTTCCGCCCAGGTTCATAGACAAGAATTTCAAATCTAAGAAGACTTCCAAACAAGTTCAATCCGTTCTGCTTAATCTAGAATTCAAAGGTGACAATGAAGCAGAAATCCTTCGTAAACGCCTCTCCAAATCGCTGAGGAAAACATACTTCGCCGTGAGCCTACAACTGACGTTTTCCTGCAAGAAACTGTTCAGCCAGAACGCGAAAGACAAGCTGTCGTACTGGGCCACCTCAGCGTGCATATACCAGTTTACTTGCTCTGGTGGAGCTGAGTACATTGGCCGTACTATGCACCGACTTAAAAAACGCACTCGTGAACACTACCCAGCCTGGTTAGTAAAAGGAGACCAAAAGCGTGTATACAGTTCAGTGACAGAACATCTGGTCAATCCAGGACATTCAGCGCCTTTCGAAAAATCCTTCAAAGTAATATACAAGATCCAATCAAAACTATCAAAGGGAGAGAAATCAAGACATTTGGGAATAGCCGAGGCGCTAGTTATACAAAAGCTCAAACCCACACTTTGTATCCAAAAGAAATACGTCCAACCCCTGTCGCTGCCATGGCCATCATAAGTTTTTCTTAATCCCTGTTTACACGACCATATTTTCATACTCGAACTTCGTGTTTATTTTGTCATTTTACTATTTCCACACATTTAATCCCTGATTGCATAAACAATTATTCACCACATTAGTTCTTATCCAAACATCCTGTCTATTTTGTTATTTCTACATTTCTAACCCCTAATTGCACAATGTCAATCTTCTTATTTATTATGATGCTACTTTGTCTGTTTTATCCGTCCCCCTGTTTATTAAGGTATTCTAATTCCTAATTGTAATTTTTATTAATTTGACCCTTAACCGGAAATTATTCTGGAACCTTCCCATCCATTTGATATAAATACACGAATGTACAGCCTAGATGATGACTTCGTCGAAAAGAAAATTTTCTTTGCTGCAACTGTCTTCTTAATATCTCCTATGACCCAATGTGTATATTCTGTAAAATAGAATTTATTGCCAGCTAACATCAGAAAATTCACAAATTCAAGTATTGGTTTGTAGGGATTCGACTGATTGGTTACAGGATTTCATCCATCATGAAAATCAAAACAAGTGATTCAGCGAAGAGACTCTTTACAACGAATATATCATAAACCTGTACAATCACATATATATATATATATATATATATATATATATATATATATATGGTTTTTAAGAATTTATAACCGGTGAGGGAATTGAATCATAGGTGTGAATGCATAAAATAATAATAATAGTAGTATGAAATTGTGGTGATTGACAATTTCTATCTCTGCATTGTTTAAATACTTACTGTTGACTGTTAATATGTTTCATATATGAATTGCATAATAATTCCGCTAAATACAAATTCCTGAGTTCTGCCCTCTCTGTGTTTTGTTTGGATTCTTGTAATTCGGTCATCTTGAAATACTAGAACCACGATTACAATAAATTACTACAGAAATGAAATTAGAACTAAGATGTTTGTGATTATAATCATAGTTAAATGTCAAGTGGCAAAACAATTAATGTCATATGTAGAATAATTCATAGGATGTATACTACTTAAAAAAGGGTATGCAATTATAGGATTAGTAAACAAATCGAATAAAATAAGAATGTTACGTAATATTGTGTGAAATTTGATAGCATACAATTTAACGTTGTAAAAAAGAATTAATACTGTGGAGGGTGAGTTAATTCTTTTGAGGGGAATCCTAATAGAAAATGGATTTCCACAGCGTTTTATAGACAAGAATATACATTCACCCGCACCCAAGAAAATACTGTACATGAGCTTGGAATTCAAGGGTGACCTAGCTTCCAGTATTAATAACATTCCCTGCTGCATCTCTGAGAATAGCCTTTCCTAGTCGACCATTACTGTTCAGTAACCTAAAGGACAAGATCCCGCTTCTGACCAACTAACTCACCTGCTCGCGTGGAGCTAGGTATATCGGTAGTTCGATTCGAGTTTTGTCCAAGAGTGTGCAAGAACACTATCCTGCATGTTTACGAAGAGGTGGAAGTGGAGCAATAAGAAGCGCAATCATTGAACATCTTGTCGGTGATGATCAACCTGTCTCTATAGCCTCCGCTTTTAAAGTCATCTACAAGGCAAAAAGTAATTTACCGAAAACAGCACGTACCCGACTCATCTGTATTGCTGAAGCCATCTTTAGCTATCGAAACAGAAAAGCCAGATCTCTGTGTACACAAAAACGTTCATGGTCTTAATCCCTGTATGCTAAAGTATGGTAATCCTTAATCATATTTTAGCTCTACCAATTTTTCATTTTGTCTATTCAATTTGTAGTCTCTTCCTTATTACGTCAATTGTTACTATTACTAATCTCACTTTGAACTGTCCCCGGTATTATTTCACTTGTTCCATTTATCATTCTAAGTCAATTCCTTTGACAAGGTTAAATTCTATGCTGTCAAATTCCACACAATATTACGTAACGTTCTTATTTTATTCGATTTGTCTACTAGTCCTATAAGTGCACACCTTTTTCAAGTTCTATCCCTCCTATGAATTATTCTATATATGACATTAATTTGATTTGCCACTTGACATTTAACTACGATTATAATCACAAACATTTTAGTTTTAATTGAACTTCATATGATTATTATTATTATTTTATGCATTCACACCTAGGATTCAATTCCCTCACTGGATATAACTTATTAAAAACCATATACACATACGATTGTACATTTTGATGATAAATTCGTTGTTGAAAAGAGTCTCTTCGCTGAATCAGTTGTTTTGATTTTCTGTATGTTACAACGGGAATTTCCCATGGATTTCATTATGAGCTAACGTCGGTTAGAGAACCATTGGAAAACCTGCAGGGAGTACTGGACAGGCAACTGTTTCATCCTATTTTGGGACTTTTTATCGGTATGTACCGACCGAGGTTCAGACTTAGGATCTTCTGCCTACAAGGCGAGCTCGTAGACCATTAAGCCATTGTCATGAATCGGCAAAAGTTATAATTCATGAACTGGTTGGCCATTGGATCGGATCAGGTGCCAGTGGCTGCTGAATGGTCTACGAGCCAGCTCGCCTTGTAACCAGAAGGTCCTGGGTTCCAACCCTGGCACTGGGTGCCTACTGATGAATAGTCCCAAACTAGGCTGACAAAACAGCTGGCTGTCTGGTACTCCCTGCAGGTTTTCCAAAGGTTGTCTAACCGATGTCAGCTCATAATGAAATCTTGTAACCAAACTCAGAAATACTAAATTAATACTACTCTTACACATGTAATCATAATTTAAAACAAGCTATGTGGCTAGGTGAACGCAGAAATTCACAATTTGTAATTTACACAGCTCTAGAGGTGAAATTTCTACCATAGTTTCTTTTGGAAGCCAAAATTCCTCAGCGAACAAAATGTGACCTGCTTGATATCATGAATGGTACTCAGGAAAGCAGGCATATTTGCATAAAGGTTATATACTACTTATTGATTGAGATGAGTAGTTGTATATGCCACTCATATCAACCAGTTCTACCAAGAAATTAGCGGGAAATCGGATGGTTTGAACGAATTTGGCTCTCTGATCTGAGGCAGACTGAATACACCGCTGATGAACTACACTGAAAGTGAACTAAACGCTCCCCCGATATTATTTAGATCACGTCGATATGGCTAGCAAGCACTACTGGCTAATGTGAGTAGTATACGGCTTATCATATCAATCAATAGCACTTAGTTTTACACAAAGAGAAGACTTCTTTCATATTCGCATATACACAATCACCAAGTATGTTATAAAGACTCTGGCGGAACAGTTAAGTCCATGTATATTCATTAGCAACATCTAAATTAAACTTGCTAACAAAGTGGCACATAAAAGTGACTGATAGACCACACTAGTAGTTTGCTAAGTTATATTGTATATGCTTGTGTGATGTTACAGGCTACAGTAAAACAGTGTTTAAGGCGTAAAGTTTGAAATAGGACAAACTTTGTCAACCGCATATGACAGACTGAAACTTCTTATCATATTAACTTCCGTCTGGTTATTACTGACTGGTGTTGTGAAGACAAATCTCAGCATCTGTATAATATTCAGCGAGTTGGAGCTAGATTTATTTTATATTTTTAAAGTCCTTTGTAGCAATAAACAATCTCATGAGTTCAACTGTATACAGCTGTATCAATCAACATATATAACAGTTATAGTGAACTCGTTAGGCTAAAGTCTTTCGGTCAGATACTCTCTCCACTAAACATACTGTCGCATAACCTCCAGTTGTTCATCGGCTAACCCTACCTAAGCAAACCCGTATTTTAATCTGCCTACATCAACCACAAAATATACATCGCATTTCAAACGAATGAATAGTTGTTCTTACTTTCCTTTTTCCGAGTGTTTATGTTTCCATATTAAATAACTCTGGTTTTTTTAGAGGAGAGGTAAAGGAATGGCATCGTTTTTACATTGTGAGACACTCGGGGCTTTGTTGTACTGATCATATCAAGAGCTACCATGGTTCAGTTTAACGGAGTAATCCAGTTAAAGAAACGTCTCTTTTCCCTTTCCTTTGTGTCACTGTGTTTCTTTGTCCTTCCTTCTGTTTCGTAAGAGACATATTTTAACTAATTAATACTATTATGACTAGTAAAATTATAATGGATTAAAGGACTGTCATTATTCGATTGACGGTGATATGCAGTGTATTGCCTTCAACCAGTGGTTTTCAAATAGTTTGTACCAGCCTATCAACTGTCATCTATGTGACTTTACAACTTCTGTGGTGAGTCATTCAAAATCCTCATTCAAGAGGCAGTTGGATTTCTAATATCCACTAAGTTTACACTAAAACAAGCCAAGAAAACAAGCTCGGATCTAAGGAAGTTGATATTGATAAGAATAGCGAAGTAACCAGTGGTCAGACCCTAAGGAAACCTCGAAGATTGAAGAGAGTATCTGGTCTCAGTACCGTAAGACCAGCCGGCTAGATTGATGTGAAGCAACTCAGTGCATCTAATGGTGTGTGGTCCGAATATGTAGCAATACCATAGTGGATAAATCGAACTCCACATGAAGAGCTGCAAGTGGGAAGAAGTCGAGCAAATTTTAAAAAATAACACGTAACGCAAAATTAAATCAAAATTTCGCGGATATCATGTATGGCCTCATTATTTGGAATATAGAAGAATATACGGACTCCGACTCACTTGCAAGTCATGCACATGACGTCAGGGTGGTGGAGCATTATTCCCTGATTTACTCTCCTAGGCAACGGACGAAATCCATATAACAAAGGCCAGTTGAATCGGCAAACGTAATACAAAGAGTGATGACATTTACTGAAGACTGCTGTTGCAGAACACAATCAACAGGAGAGATGCCATAGGCGGATGAAGGGCGTACTGTTAAGTGAAGTCATACGATGGGACCAACGTGCATATTTGTTGGAATAGAAAGAGGTTAGAAAGAAGTGGAGCAACTCGAAATGCTGTATTTTGTACAAAGTTCCACGTTTATAATCCAGTTCGCTTCAAAACTACTGTTAATAAGCCAGATAAACACACAAGTTTTTTCTGTGCTATACAAACACACGTATTCTTCGAGGAGAGCTTCCTGAATTAGGAGAGTTTTCAGAAGGACTGGACTACGGCGTAATGGCTATTACTGAAATATGCTTACTGGTGGGTGTGAAACTTCATATACTCACATGTGGATATGTCTATATCGGACCGTAAACACTGATAAGCCGTGAGGAAGATGGTGCACATGTATACATTCGGAAAGACTTCGGAATTAGATGAACTCTGTTTGAAGCGTATGGAATTGGCGAATTGTAAAAATTAACTTGAACAGGGGCACTGTGACAATCAAAGTCATACACAGCCAACCTGACGACTTTGCCTTAAACCACCTGAATGTTTGGATCACTGGGAAAAGATGTCTGATATTAGGCCCCATACGTTGACTGAAAGGAGCTAACATCGACTAGACAATAGGAGTGTTTCAAGAATCAGCTTACATCGACGCTGAGATTGTAATCATACACCATGTACATGTACCAACACGATATGACAGTAAGCATAACCTTTTGGTTGTAAAATCGGCACTTGCACATCAAATACCAGATGTAAGCGACACCAGGTGAATTCCACTGCGAGGTAGCTGTGACTGTGAAGTCATTGCTTTTACATTTAAAACTTATGGCTTCACTCATAGGTCAGCACCTCTTTGTCAAAACATTTGGTGAGAAAATATACCCATCATAGAATAAATTAATTTGATAAAACCACACAGTGATACAATATTATTTACTGATGACATTTCAAGCACGGTTTATTGCTCATAATCATATCATGGCATTCACAAAGCTTTCCAAATTCGCCTATATAACCACACAAATATATTTACGTTTATCAGCGATCGGCAATGTAGCAATCTTAGCTGACTTTTCAGTGAACACCAAGTGCACTGTCGAAGAAGACTATGTAGAAATCTAAAATAAATTTGAACATGCTACATCACCGTTTTACGTTGGTCTACACCTTGCTAAATAAGCATACAGATATGGGGGTTATTAGGAAGGAGAAATCGTTCATAGAACCTGTTGACGAAAATATTAAGGGATGAGTTTCAGCCAAAATGATGCGAAAGTCGGGACTTCTGCAAGTTTATGATAAAGAAAAGTTGAACAGCATATGAGAGACAGTTGGTGCTCTACTGCCTACATTGTCTTCAAAAAAATGTGCTTATGTACAAAACACAGGACTAAAATAAGGAACTATATACTATTGTCCGGCGACAATATAGTTGGACTGCCTGAATCAGATGAACTGAAGACTGAAAACTTTTTCAAATACTTCTGAAAACGGTCTCCCGAAGATTAGCTATGTTACTATCAAAGCCATACAACTCCCCCCTATTATGGTATACGATATAGTAGTGCTCAGACTGCTGTCCGGATTAAAGCCGGGCAAGTCTCCAGGGCTCGACAGACTCCATCAACAGCTGCTACTCTCCTTGGTTGATTTATTATAACTACTGCTAAAGAAGATATTTACTGTCTAAATCGGAGACTTTATCAGCAACGAATCGAAAAGATGCAGTTTCAAGCCCTGTTTCCAGAGACAGCGATGGGTGATTAGGATCACTGTAGTTACCATACTGGAGAAAGCACATTAGGGACCCAATACTAGTGCATGGAGAAAAACATAGCTTATCGACAATAGATCACCACACTTACAGATCAGTATGGTACTTGCTGACAGCTAAAACAATAGGTGAAGAGCAAGGGACAAGAATCTACTAGCCAACGTGCTGTCTACTGGTCTCAGTAAAGTTTTTGATAAGGTGTCCAATTGAGACCTCGTCAGTGAACTAAAAGAGGGAGACTTAAATAACATCCTATATGGTTGATTTATGGACTACCTGCTGAGCATAAGGCGTTTAATAATACTGGGAAAATATTTCCAGTGGAGTCTTACACAGCACGATTATAGGCTTATTGTTATTCCTACAGTGTATTGACAACTTCGCAGAGCCTTTACTAGAATCACCAGAGATATGTTCATCTACTTATATACGTCTCTGGTGAGGTCAAGACTGGAAAACTGCATCCAGGCCTCCAGTCCTTGTCTAAAAGGGACTCACACATTCTAGAAAGGGTTCAAGGGAAGACAACACGTATGGTTCACGGCATGGCTAACTTATCATACGAGGAAAGACTAGACAGTTTAAATCTCTTCTCCCTGTCATACAGTAGGCAGAGAGGAGATTTAATCACAATTTTAAAAATTTTAAATAATGACTACGGACCTGACATATCCTCTTTTTTCCTTCCTACCAGGTGGTCGGAACACCTTAGAGGACATAGCAGGAGAGTTCAGAAGCCAAGAAGAAATTATATTGCTGTTGAGTACTGGTTCTCACACCGAGTCATAAACTCTTGGAACCGACTCCCAGAAGAAGTGATGTCTACAACCTCAACTGATTCGTTCAAGAAGGGTTTTCACAACCACAGAAATTTACTAGAAAAAGATTAACATAGGCTCCAAGCCTTCTATCTTCAACCAATAAATTTAAATCTGAAATCTAAAATTACGAAATCATCTTAGGTATGATTTGTAGATGACTCAATATATATACAACACTAATTAGTGTGAATAAGACAAACTAATTGAATGATTCGGTCTGTGGAGCTTGTAAATTAACTCCAGGGAAAGTGCAATAAAATACCTAAGCGTGAGATCTTACTCGACGTCTTTCCTGAGGGAAACTGAATTATTTGACGTCAAGGAACAAAACCAACTATAATAATGACTATAGTCATTATAATGACACCGAAAATATAAAAACTATTTCAGATTGTAACAAAGATGCAGTCAAAGCTTTCCGAATGTAAAGGGAGCATAGTAGGCATAATGAATGCTTAGTTGAGAATGTGTTTAAGGCATACTACTCAACCTAGTTAATACCTCAGAGTATGAGCTCGTCCCCGGTACACAAATGTTATTAATTCATGATTCAATTGAGAATGACGTCTTTTCCAGTTAATATCGATAAGAAAATGAACTAAGACTGCTTGAATTATTGTTAGGCCCTCTAGAGTATCGTCATGACGATAGGATATGAATAAATGCATTTATTCATATTTGACGATTATAATTATGACTACATTAATACAGCGAAGTCGGAATCACGAATCTTATACAACAAAAACTACAACCTGGCAGTCGCATGAACAAACATGTCGCATTACCGTACATATATAAAGCTTAGAATTTACCTTTAGTTGAAGTTAAGAGCGTTAAATAGGTCAAACCAAACGAACACTTTACCTTTTAAATAAAAAAAGGAAAACACGGAAATATTTTTGAATTTTCTTACGTGTTTTGGTGTGATGCACAATGAAGAAAACTGAAAACAAGCCCAGAAAACAATTCATTGCACGGAAGAAAAAACTTGAGCCAGCGCTGTAAACAACAAAAGCCTTTGACCTAGAAAGGATGCATTTTAACAAACTCTGCCTTTTAAATCCTAACCATCTATTTTGTATGAGAAGTTTTTTCACTGTTTATAAAATACAGTATTCCTACTACTGGTGCTTTGATGTCATTACATAACTCTGCATTCCTAACCAACTTGTCTTAGTTCTCCTAAAAGCGTGTTTGATTCCTTTCTCCTTATAAATGATAATACTTAAAATTCTTAAATGAAACAAATGTTTGACATGTGGATTTTACTTCTATTTCTAATATCAAATTGGACGCCTGGACAACTTCCTGAAATTCCTGCATTTGCCTGCTACTAAAGGTTAATGAATTGGCATGAATAAAATGCGGCGGTGGTTCACTGGTCTTGAATAAGAATGGATTGAGACAGAAGACTCACTAAATTTCCATATGTAAGAACTAAATCATCTTGTGAAACATGTTTTCTGTTTATGTTACAGCATAGTAGGAACTGATAAAATGGAAGCTTCGAAATGAGAATTAACGCATACCATAGGGTTTTTGAGTAACTTTCCAATAATGATCACACACCAGCAAGTTTCGATTAACATTCTTCGTTTCGAATGGCATCCACTTATAAATTGAACATCCAATTATCTGTGTCACTCACGAATTGCTCATCGTCCATAACTAAGTTGTTGCTCTTCAATTTAGATGTGATAATTTAATTGGTGGATGGTGACTAGCAGTGGAATCCAGGTTGCGCATTTCGTCCTATTTGGGACTCGTCAGCTTGATGCACCTGAATTTCTCAGCGAGTGATGATGTTCCCACCGAGGCTCGAACCCAGTACCCATAGTTTCAAACGCCAAAGTGTTATCCACTAAACCACTTGGGCCATGAGAGCCACCTCTTGTGCAACGGGTCATATTAATTTAATTGAATTTTTGATTTTCCCGTCGATTGATTGGACCGAAGTGCTCGGTCTCAGGTTGACATGTCGGCTTCCACTGCTAGTCACCATCCACAAATTAAATACCAACTAAATGCCCAGACATCGTCGAAGCATCTGCACAAGAAACCGACATGTCAACCTGAGACCGAGCACTTCGGTCCAATCAATCGACGGGAAAATCTCAAATTCAGTAAAATAGATGTGATAATGTTTATGCACCATTCAGGGTAAGGGGCAAATCATTTCAGCCGTGCACTTTTCCAATGTAGCCACTCAAATTTAATATTTCGAATCTCGAAAAAGGCGTCCTGGAGGTGGGGATTTGAGTCATCCCTTGTCGTTCGGGACTACTTTCGTAAGAATTTGCCGAAAAGAATGGAGAAATTACACTGGACAAAATACATAGCACGTTGAAGAAACATTTAAATTAGGGTGTATCACGTGGAGAAGACTTTCAGCCCGAATATGGATTATTCGGTTTTGTTGGCGGCCAAGTGTCTTAAAAGAGCCAGCTAATGTTACGAACAAGTATTTGACATAACCAAGGGTTGAAACTTTTTATCGTTTCCTCGAAGTTATAGTACCAAAAGCATCTTGGACGGTATGTAGGTTCTCTTAATGCCTAGATCCTTGTCAAATTCCTGAAATAGGTTGCATTTACTTCAGTAATAGTAACGGCTGAAATGAAGGCCCTGTGTGGGTCTCCAAAAAAACATTTTCTGTGATACCCTAGGCAAGGAATCTGCCTACACTATTACGAGTACAATTAAAACCCTTGCCAAGAGGTAGAGAACCAGAAGATATGTGCACGTTTGAATCCTTACCATCAGCCATGCATAGAGAAACGAACGACCGGAATGCATTTGTAAAAGTCAAGTCAAGCAATTTTCGTTTGTTTTTAAGTAACTATGAATGTCCGTCCATTGAACTACTCTTTAAATTGTCTGATGGGAGTTTGCAAGTCGTGCATGTGTGGTAAATTATCTTAAAATTTGTCATCCATTAACACATGCTGTCAATCTAACTGAAGATTGAACAATCAATTCATGGTTGTTTGCTCAAAACCAACTTCCCCAATTTTCGCGGAGGCATCAATACACAAGTTATCGTCTCATCGGTCGCTGTTCAGAAAGAAGTCAGGACAAAACCGTCAGAAGTAATGTTATGATTTATTATTGTAATATTTGTTCATAGACCTTAGTTGTAAAGCTTAATTTTAAAGTTGGCTATATGTCGGTGTCAGAATAAATAATTCTCGAATCACCAAACTGGGTTCTGGCTTTTGCGTCCGTTCGTACTAAGCGCTTCTGAGAAGCTTCGAAGAACAGCGTAAGTCCCAGTGTAGCAAGAGCTGGACATTGACGGTTTACGAGACGTGGCTGACACATGCCAAGCACAAAGGCATTCATTCCATTTGAACACGCGTAATTTCAGCATGACGGTGAGTACTTTAACCTAGGTGACAATGACATACACCTTGTTTTTCAAGAGTAATGTGAGGTTTCAGCAGAACATCCTCGCTACACCCGGTCATCTGTAATCGCTTCCAACCACCCCCACTCTGGGAAACCATTTAGTTGGGCTGCTTGAACAATTTTCTAGCTGGCTTCTAGTTGGTTTTGACCAGAAATAATGCCCACTACTAGTGTATGGCTATCTAACATGCTAGACCTGAGCTGTGACCACACTACCTGCTGACCTCATGTTCTGGCCCGCCTAACCTCGTGGCCAGAATGTCCTTGACACACCTCGTGCGTCGGTGGCACAACGGTTTGGACTCTTGCCGACCATCCACATGGTCCAGGGTTCGATCCCCCACCGACGCTCCCCTGATATCAATGTTCACCCTGTAAAATTTAGGCGACCAGTATGACATGCTGAAAATTCCGTACTTGTACCAAAATGCTGTGTGGAATCAAACTACCATCAAAAATATAAAAAAACTAGCGGAGGCATAATACAACACGGCCGCTGAAATGTTTATTTATTGACGGTAATTTGAAGAGGGTGTAGATATATACAATCATACCACAACGAAGCTGCCTGCTCTTGTCCCTTGAAAACTCAACGGTCATACCGCATTTCAATTCAAACAGATAAACAGATTGATTGTTGACAATCCAGTTGATTTAACGAACTTCTCTAATCCCCTAATTAAGACTGCCTGTAAGCTTTTAACCTGTCTTCACACGACGCTCACCATTTCAGCCCCCTGACACCCAGCTCGTCACTTCTCATTCTGAATCCACTCTGCTGCCCAACAAGGTTGTTATATCATTCGATGGTTCCCTTGGCGTGTTTCTAATCCAGTCTTAATATATATATATATGTATTCCTGTTCATGCAGGAAGATACCAATTGTACATGCATGGATAAGTTGTTATATAAATTACACACATTTTGATGTATGGTAAATTCACAGTTTGGTTGTTCTTTCTGACATTGGAGTCAGTCGAAACAGTCTGCTACAAAGTATGTTTGTGAGACACATAAAGAGATATGGAAATATTGCCTTCGCATTAACAAAAGACCCAGACATCAGATGAATGTAATACAAATATCTGGTTGGAAAAAGCTTGAAGTCAATTCTGCTATATAACTTTGTTGTGAACAGCACCCTTGGCCTAAAGTTTATTGATGTATTATGTTGAGATCAGTGATATATTTATTCCATTTTTGTCAGCAGTCTTATCGTAGTTTTGTAATAGGAAGGAAATTCGATCGTGGATGCGAAAACTAGATAAGGTTATGTTGGATTGTTTTACTCCACTCTTTTCAAAATGTGTATTGAGCACTGGATGCATGTTTAGTTTCTCACCTCGCCCGGAGAGTTCCTTGATGCATGCTTACCTTCTTTGGCCAGCGAAGTGGAATTCAGCATCGGAAAAAGGTAAGTAATGACGGAAGTCTGTGGCAAATTGACAGAAATCCTTTTGGGGAGGCACACATCCAATTTGTGAACCACATAGTAGCCTTTACCAAGCAGTAGTGTTAAAATTTCGGATCTCGTTCCTTGTGCCGAGCGCTACATTATCTCCACACCACACTGACTTCAAAGTAACCAGTGCCTGTTTTGATATCCCGGTTCTCTTTCTTTTACGGATCCAACCACGCCACTCGCCTGTAGATGAAACTCTACTGTCCAGTTCAAATAGGCGAAAAGACGACTTCCTCCAAATCTCCCCGATAATGATAATTTATATTCGTTTTGGTGACTGGATATTTTCACTGCATTTAACTTCTGCCAACCTACTTGGTTTGGCTTGCAAATACTCAAGTTTTGGCGACCCGAGATAAAAACCATCACTGAAATTCATGTCTTCTAATGTTCACCACGGGCTCACGATCCAATCTACCATAATCAGGAAAATCACTGGTGATGACAGTCGGCCTTGTCTTAAGCCCGTCTTCACTCCAAACGCCTTGGTGAGCTTTCCGTTGTGAATCACTTTTTATGTGGTGCCATCATGTGACTATCGAATGCGGTTCATAAATCTTCGTCTAGCTGCACTCATTAGTACTGATGAGGTCGAAAACTCTTTCAAAGTTGATGAAACTGAGGAGTGAGACTTACTGCAATTCTGGGCACTGTTTGATGGTGATAGGATTTGTCGCAGTTCAATTCGCGATGACTTGTTCCTCCTGAATACAGTCCGTTCATATCGCAGTCTACTATTTATTATTATTATTATATCCTTTAGTTCCTAGAGGAACATGGGGATTCAGCTGCGCACCTCCATTGCCTTCGGTTTTCTGCCAACTTTTTCACCCCGCTCCAAGTCTGTCCACATGCTTTCATCTCCTCCTCGCATGACCTCCTCCAAGTCACCCTTGCACTGACGACCAACTCGCCGCCTCCCTTTCGGGTTCCACTCGAGCAATGCCTTGTCTAGTGATGTCACTTGATGGTTTCCTCAAAGTATGGCCAGCCAATCCACTTCCATTTCTTTCTGCTTATTTGTTGCACAGTCGGTTTCTTGTTCCCAGAGATACCTGTTGATGATCTTTTGAGGCCATTTGATCTTGAGCATTGAGCGAAGACAACTGTTAATGAAGGTCTGAAGTTTGTTTGAGATGCTCTATATGACGCGCCAAGTCTCTGATCCAAGCAGTAAGTAGCACTGACTTCATATTGGAGTTAAAATCCGGATCTTATTTTTGATGTTGAGTGATGTTGACCTCCACACAGACTTAAGGGTAATGAAAGCTTGTCTTGCTTCTCCGATTCTGGCTTCGATATCCTCGTCATTTCCGCTGGCCTGTAGTTGAAACGATGCTTCCCAGGTAGGTAAAAGAGGATGTTTCTTTCAGGTTCCTCCAATTTATGCTGGCTGATTGTCGTCTGTTGTTGTTGCTGTTGGCCAGGAATCTTCATCACCTTTGTTTTCTCTATGTTCACCTGATGGAAGTCCTATCTTTGATGCTTCTTCTACCAACTTGTTGCTTTTCACTTTTATATCTTCCCGTTTGTGGGAAATCAGACATATATCATCGGAGAAGTCCAGATCCTCCAAGTCTTTTGTGTCAGTCCATTTTATGCCTGTTCCCTCATTGGTTGCCGTTGTCTGTCGCATTATCCAATCAATTGCAATCAGGAAGATCATTGGTGATAGTAGACAGCCTTGCCTCACTCCCGTCCTCACTTCGAAGGCTTCCGTAAGTTTCCCGTTGTGGATTACTTGGCATGTAGCATTGTCGTATAACTGTTGGATGAGATGTATAGTTGTCGATAGCGCCCCACAGTAGTAGCGAAGTAGTTTCCAAATGACCACTCGATCGACGCTGTCGAAGGCCTTTTCAAAGTCGATGAAGTTGAGATAGAGAGGTGACTGCCATTCCAAGCTTTGTTCAATGATGATCCGTAGAGTGGCGATTTGATCAATACATGATTTGTTTCTCCTGAATCCGGCCTGTTCCGGACGAAGTTTTTTATCTAGGGCTTGTTTGATTCTCTCCTGGATGATGCGACTTAGTATCTTGCTTGGAATGGACAGAAGCATAATTCCACGCCAGTTTTTACATTGACTTAAGTCTCCTTTCTTTGGTAGTTTGAATAAGTATCCGTTCTTCCAATCCTCGGGTACTTTGCCCTCTTTCCACACCTTCTCCAGCAGTGGCGTCATCAAGTCCGCTGTTGTCTCTGGGTCTATTTTCAAAGCTTCTGCCGGATTCCATCTGGTTCTGCTGCTTTTCCAGCTTTAAGCATCTTGATTGCATTCAGGACATCTGTTCTCCTCGGGGGATTGATGTTCACTGGTAGTTCTGCTTCCGTTGTTGGTATTGTTGGGCGCGTTGTAGGTGGCGGTCGATTTAGAAGTCTTTTGAAGTGTTCAGCCCAGCGTTTTCTTTGCTCTACTCCTTTGGTGATTGACTTTCCATTGTCGTCCTCTATTGGCTTAATCTGTGTCGAACGTTTGCCCGAAAGGTTCCTAGTTGTTTGGTAGAGTGTGGCGAGGTCTCCTTTGCCTGCAGCTTGTTCTGCTTCGTTTCCCATGGTTTTATAATATTTTCTTTTGTCCCCCCTGGCACTTTTCTTTACTCTTTTGTTCAGTGTATTGTAGCTTGCATTCAACTCCTGTTTTTGTTGCTCGTCAGTGCACTGTATAATCTTTTGTTTCACTGTCCTTCTCTCTTCTATTAGTTTCAAAGTGTCCGTGGTGAACCACTGTTCGTCCTGTCTCTTCTTTATGCCTAGAACTTCCATGCAGGTTTTACTCCACACCGTTTTCAAGTTGTCCCAGTGCTTTTCGACGCTGACCTTTTCACTGGTGTTGATTTGTGTCTCGGCTTTGTCCTTTATGCTTGCAATGAAGATGTCATTTGTATCTTGGTCCTTCAGTTTTTGAGTGTTAAACTTGGCTTGTGGTCTGTTCGCAGCTCCTGTTCCCTGTAAGCTTTTAATTTCATTTGGATTGTTCCTTGTACGAGATAGTGGTCTGAGCCAACGTCTGCTCCTCTTCCTGCTTTTGTGTCCAGTAGGCTGCGCCTCCACTTCCTTGAGATTGAGATGAAATCAATTTGGTTTTTGGTTTATATATATTACATTATATATTTTATTATTCCTTTGCGTTCCGAGTGGAATATAAGGCTTCAACGACACATCTCTACTTCGCTCTGTCTTCTGCCGACCGCTTCAGCTGGCTAGCTCCACGATTGATCAAACCCTCTCATCCCTCTTCCAACTCACACGGTCTCCTACATATCGCGCTCTCACCGACGAACCACTCGTCGCTTCCCACTGGGATTTCACCCCAACTATGGCCTGCATTGAGCGTGATGTCATTCGGCAGCCTCCTCAATGCTTGGCCGACCTATCCCCACTTTCTCCCACATATTCGTTGAGCAATCGGCTCCTGGTTGGTTTGTTCCTATTGTTTCTTTTTGCTTATTCTTCTCGGCCGGCGATTTGATCCCCAGTATGGAGTCAGTGAATGCAGCTGTTGATGAAAGCCTGCAACTTTTTGAAATCGTTTTGGTGACAGGCAGTGCATGTTTCCGATTCGTATAGAAGAACCAACTTGACATTGGCGTTGAAAATCCGAATCTCGGTTTTTTATGCTGGCTGAGTAGAAAATATTTCCAAACTGGTCTCACGCTGATGAAGACATGCCTCACCTTACCTATCCAGCCTGGCTTTGACATCTTCATCCGTTCCGACTGACTGGGGTTGAAGCGATGCTTCCTGTTTAAATAAGTGAAGGAGACAACCTCTGTTAAATCTCCCCCGTTGATTGTGATTGATGCTGGTTGTTGTTGTTGCTGCGGTTTGTTGGTTATCTTCATCACCTCCGCCTTCTCTATGTCCACATGGAGTCCTGTCTTCGCCAACTGCTTCTTCAGCCAGTTTGTTGGTTTTCGCCTGTAATTCCTTGAGTTTGTGTGACACCAGACATACTTCGTCAGCGAAGTCCAGATCTTCTAGAGTCTTCTCATCGGTCTTCCAGCTTATTCCTGACTTCTCGCCCCCATACAGTCTGACGCATAGTGCAGTCCACTACAAATAAGAATATCATCGTAGATGATAATAGACAACACTGTCTCACTCGTGTATGCACTTTGAACGCCTCGCTGAGTTTTCTTTCTGGATCACTTGACACGTGGCATCGTCATATAGCTAGATGTTGGATGGGGTTGATAAAGACCAGGGATACTGCACGCCACAGTGTTGAAGTAGTTTCCAAATTACTTCTCGGTCAAAGCTGTCTGTTGAAGGGCTTTACAAAGTTGATGAAGTTGAGCAGAGAGACGTTTGATTGCCACTGTATGCTTTGTTCTGTGATGACGATGCGTTGAGTTGCAGTTTGACTGGCACATTATTCGCCTTTCCTGAATCAAGTTTGTTCCTGGTTGGCGGAGCTCTGTATTCAGTGTATCTCTTACTCTCTCCAGGATGATCGAAATTAGTATTTTACTAGGCGTGGACAGTGTTGACATGATTCCATGCAGGTTCTTGCAGACGCAGACCTATGCGGTCTACTAATCATTTTTGGCCTATTGGAACTACGTATCAGGATATTTTTCCCCGGGGTGGACTGAAACATAACTGCGTTTCAGCCCTTGCGCACACTTAAGTTATCCTCCTTCAGCAGTTTGACAAGGTGGTCTATCTTCTGGTCAGCAAGTACCTTTCCTTTCTTCGAATCCTTCTGCGGTAGTGGCGTCAGCATATCCACTGAGGTCTCTACCTTTTCAGCACTTCATAGGAGACCCCGCCTGGTCCTGCTTATTTTTGACCGACTTTCAAAAACTTTATGATATCCCGAACGTCTAAATTTGTCAGAGAGTTCATGTTTACTGAGAGTTCTGCTTCAGGCGTTCCAGGAGAAGTTTTTGATAGTGATAGATTCAAAATCTATTGAAGGGATCAGCCAAGCTTCTCCTATATCCCACCATTTCTCTAACTTGGCTTCCTTCACTGTTGCTCACTGGTTTCATCTACAATTATCTTTTCCTTGATAGCAACCTGGTTGTTTGACGCAGTGCTCTGTGATCTCTCTTATATGCACCCTGTCCGGCACCATTTACGGTTCGCCTTAAAAGCCTGCTTTTCTTGACTCTTCTTCCTTCTGAAGATGTCTGTGCATGGTTCACAGAGTTCCAGCGTTCTTTCACTCAGGTTTACGCGGTGACGCTAAACGGTGTCTCCAACTTTTCTCCTATAGCCACAGTGAAGGTGTCCTTTTGTAGTTCTAAACTTCAGTTCCTGGCTGCTAAACTTGAGCTCTGGCCTGTCACCAGCTTCGCTGAAGGCTTTCAACTTGATGCTGAAGGTTCCTCGTATCAGACATTGCCTTTCCCTACATATGCTCCTCTCCTCGATTTAATGTCAAGTGGGCTTCATCTTCATTTTTTTATTGAGATGAAGACTATCTGACTTTCGGCATGTCCACCTGGTGAAGCTCATGTCGCTTTCCGTATGTAGTAGTGAATAAATAAGCTGTCTCCGTCACGGAATCATTATAATTTCAGAAGTTTAAGAAGAGTTCCCCGCTTTCATTTTATTTCTATTAGAGCTACTCAGCCCTTTGGTAGTTCTTATCCCGAGTTGTTTGCTCCCAGCTTAGCATTAATGTCACCCATTAGGGATTCTGTGGTGCCGTTTAAGATCCTAATCACTACTGTTTGCAGTTTTCAGCCAGACTTTTCACGTCTATCTGGGTCTGCGTTTTTCATTAGAGCTTAGTTTAGAAGACGAAACATGTTGACGTTTGTGCAAGATATGTGTCATAAAAACGCAACTTTTAATCCTGCCACTCCCAAAGCACTTGTTCTACTGAGACCAGAGACAGGTCAACACAGTAGATTGATCGCAACAGATAAGAGACATACTTCAGGATCAGAAACAATGAGCGATTATTATCATTTAACTAGCTAGAGATCATATAGTACTGACCTGACGTGAGTCGACAGAGTGCCAAATGACTTCGATACCTGACCGCGCATCTTTACTGTAACAAACTGACTTGGAAACAGAGAGGGTCAGCACTCTATGTTGAATGAAGAATGCCACAGTCTAGTAATTCTGGGGTAACAATCGGTCGCATACAGGGTTACTCCTGGTTTCCAAATCGACGATGACACCTTTCTAGGTATAGCTGTAAGTATTTTGGCGACCATGACGTCTACCGTAAGGTTTTAGGTTGTCCCCCCAATGCAAAGTTAATAGTTGCCCTACCAATATATTTAATTTTTATTGTCTTACAGTAATAATATCTTGTTATCAACTGATAACTAGTATACTCTTTGGAGCCATTCTTCCACATATTCCTTTGTCGGCGCCAATCAGTCTACTGATATCCATTTCAACATATGCAAATGCCAGCAGCTGTCTGTAATCGGAAAGCATGTTTTAAGTACATCGTGACAGCTTTCACACTGATTTTACTGGCTCACGGCCCTAAATAACACCTGGAAAGAGTTTCACAACTCAAATAGGAGTCTTCTTACTCAAGGAGAGGAGATCGCTTATTTAATTTAAACAACTCACTAATCCCCCTATAGTGATTTTCCGAGGCACTGAGAAGACTGATTCCTACAGACTTAGTAACCTGGACAGAAACATTTCTCCAAAAGGACTTTCACCAGGTTTTCATTGTCTTATGAATTCATGCACATATGCCTAAAAACAATATTCTGCTCAAGCCAACATTACAAAAACATGATCTGAAAGATTGCTTCTGCAGAGTAGTCCTTTGAAGAAAATAATGTGGGTTCCCGCCCTCTTGGATGAAGATACACAATGTTTTGTAAACGTTCAGTTTTCTCGGCAATTTATGTATTATACTCGAAGGTTTTTGATGTAGTTTTACGATATTATGTTCAAAAAATACGACTATTAATACGGAAATTATGTTTTCACACTATCTGTTGAAAATAGGACAAACCAAGCCGACTAAGTGGTTGCAGCGGTAAATAATTCCCCAAAATTATTGACCACAGCAATCACTCATCATTGGATGCTGACTGCCATTGTTTAAGTCGACTTGTTTAGCTGAAGGCTTCCGGTCAAGCATCCCCGCTATTTGGTACTCCGTCGTGTCACGCGCGGCACGATCACTAGCCAGCTGAGCGTTCGTCTGACGGCTTGTTCTGGTCCCGAAATATATCACGTAATTTGGACGATCAAATATTGTCTTTTGCTTTGCCTTTGGTACGCGAGAATTAATAAGTTAGAAGTTGATGTATAAGAACTTGCGTAAATACATATTCGTACTGTTCGCGAACGTCTATACCGCCAACCTCTAAACTGGTGATCCACACCGCGAACTTCATCCACGATAAATCCACAGATAACCCCGGTGAGTTCGTCCCATTTTGTATTTGTTCTTGTACCATATATAATTCGACATAATTTTCGTCATGAGTGATCTTAGTCCCAAGGTCATTCGTATCCGCTCAACTCCTAAAACCATTCAGCTCGTACCATACTGGCCAGATAATGCTGAAACGTGGTTTCAGCTAGCTGAAGCAGATTTTTGTGAGCATGGGATAACCGATCACCGTTCACAGTTACTTGCAGTTATTCACGCCCTACCGCGGGAATTCAGCAAGTACGTAACATCACAGATGTTGAGTCCCGAGGTAAGTAACTCGTACGAGTTGCTCAAAGCATCCCTCCTCAGGAGAAACGTTCTCACGGACCGACAACGTCTGAACGAATTATTTCGTAACATCGAGTTAGGAGATCAGTCAGCCGTGAGCATGCTGACAAGAATGAGAGAAGTTATTGGCCAAAGTCAGTTCGACGAAGGACTATTTAGAGAACTCTTCTTATCCAAGCTGCCACAGTCTGTACAGACCGTACTTGTGACACTTCAGAGTGTTATAATAGATAACTTAGCTATTACTGCAGATAAGATTCTAGAAATAACTAAACGGTCAGTTCCCGAAATATGCTCGATGACTAAGCAGACTTCGAGTAAGGATCCTGCAATGATAGAGTTATGCAACTCCATCCAGCAGATGTTTAGGTCAAACATGCATTCTAACTCCTCCGACCGTCGTCCTAAATCTCCTCAACGCAGGAACTCACGTGGTCGATCTAAGTCCAAACCACGTTCACTGAAAAACCCTGACTGGTGCTGGTACCACAACACCTATGGCCAAGAAGCGAAGTGTTGCCGTAAGCCTTGTAACTTCGGAAATGTCTCAAAGTCTGTGGGAAACTATCCCGCCGGCACGCGTTAGCGGCAACCGTCGCCGGTGGCACTAGCCGCCTTCTTTACATCCATGATGTGATAAGCCAGACTCGATATTTAGTCGACACAGGCGCCGAAGTCAGCGTCCTTCCTGCTACAGCAGCAGATCGACAGAAGGAACCTACCTTCAACTTACAGGCTGCAAATGGAAAACCAATCGCAACCTTTGGTAGGAAATACGTCTATCTGAACGTAGGTTTACGCAAACCTATTCGATGGATTTTCCTTCTCGCTGACGTTACAATGCCCATCATTGGCACGGACCTACTTAATCATCATGATTTACTCGTAGACGTCCGCCGAAAACGACTGATTGACAATACTACTAGTCTGTCTATCAAAGGCATCAGCTACATAGGCCCTAGCTTGTCACCCGTTAAGATAAAGGCAATCCTTGATCCAACTTTTCAACCTATGTTGACAAGTATCCGGAACTTAATTGCCCGTCGAACGACCTACCGTGCATAACCAGCAATGTTATGCACCACATCATTACCACAGGACAACCTGTGACATCTAAAGCACGACGATTAGCTCCTGACAAACTGAGAATCGCCAGGAATGAATTTGACCATATGCTTACCCTTGGCATCATTCGACCTTCGAATAGCCCATGGGCATCCCCACTTCATATGGTTCCGAAAAAGGATAGCAATGATTGGCGACCCACCGGTGATTACCGGCGAGTGAATGCCAAAACAACCCCTGATTGCTACCCGTTGCCTCATATACACGACTTGACGGCAACCTTATCTGGCGCGACTATATTTTCTAAAATCGACTTGGTTAAAGCGTATAACCAAATCCCGATGGCAACAGAAGATATCCCGAAAACGGCTATCATTACGCCTTTCGGACTTTTTGAATTTCTACGTATGCCATTCGGTCTCCGGAATGCAGCCCAAACATTCCAACGCTTCATTGACGAAGTATTTCGCGGTCTCGACTTTGTATACGCATACTTAGACGACTGCCTCATTGCCAGTCCAGACAAGGAAACTCACCTTAGGCACTTGGACTTGGCATTTGAAAGGTTACGCCAACATGGTGTTACCATTAATATTCAAAAGTGTCAAATCGGTGTTGACTCACTCGACTTCCTGGGTCACACTATTGACTGCAAGGGCATTCGCCCACTGGCTACTAAGGTCGAGGCTATACTGAACTTTCCAGAGCCACAGACGGTGAAAAGTCTCCGCACTTTTAACGGCTTAGTAAGTTATTATCGACGCTTTATTCCCAACTGTGCCTCTTGATTCAGCCATTGACAGACCTCCTTCGAGGGAATAACAAGTCCATAGAACTTGACGCGTCTGCTCGAAATGCTTTTACCCAGATTAAAAAAGCTATTGCGAATGCCACACTTCTGATGTATCAGGATCCAACGGCACCGTTAAGTATCTCGGTTGATGCATCAAACACTGCAATCGGCGCAGTTCTACAACAGCTAGTTGACAATGAGTGGCAACCACTCGCCTTTTTCTCGAGGCGCCTTCAATTAGCTGAAACGAAGTACAGCACATTCGGCAGAGAACTTCTGGCTATGTACTGTGCTATACGACATTTTCGACATTCAGTAGAGGGTCGTGAATTCATAATTTTTACTGATCACAAACCTCTGACGTACTCTCTGAACTCACCTTCAGATAAGTATTCACCCAGGGAATCACGACAACTGGATTACGTTTCACAGTTTACATCAGATATTCGCCATGTATCCGGAGTAAACAACACTGTGGCAGATGCCTTGTCGCGCGTTTGTTCCCTCACCCAAATCGACGGCATAGACCTTGTAAAACTGGCTCGTCTTCAAAAAGAAGATACCGAGCTTCAACATGAGTTGTCGAAAACAACTCTACAATTAGCTGAGAAACCCTTAGGTATGGGAAGAGATACTATTCTATGCGACATTTCCACGAGTACTCCTCGCCCCATCGTGCCTAAAAGTTATCGCCGTAACGTCTTCAATACGTTGCATGGCTTATCTCACCCAGGTATTCGAACTACTGTCAAGCTCGTAACTAGTCGGTTTTGTTGGCCTGGCATTAATAAAGAAGTAAGGGAATGGGCACACACGTGCTTAGCTTGTCAAAAGTGCAAGGTGATGACACACCAAAAGCCCACTTGGCACCTTTCTTCTCCCTGACGCTCGTTTTGAACACGTCCATATAGATTTGGTTGGACCCCTTCCTGAATCCCATGGATATACCTATATTTTAACTTGCATCGATCGATTCACACGATGGCCGGAAGCAGTACCCATCAAGGACGTATCTGCTGAAACAGTCGCACGCGTCTTCGTAGAAAGATGGATCGCTAACTTTGGATGCCCATCTTCCATAACAACTGATCGCGGGCGGCAATTCGAAAGTGGCTTATTCTTCGCCCTGACTAAAATCATAGGTTGCATGCGTTTTCGAACAACAGCCTACCATCCTCAAGCTAATGGTATGGTAGAACGTCTACACAGACAGCTGAAAGCTGGTCTGTCAGCTGCAAACAACACCCATTGGACTGAATCCCTTCCGTTAGTTCTCCTAGGGATACGAAACGCCTTGAAAACCGATGCTGGTTGTACTAGCGCCGAGCTAGTATATGGCACGACACTGCGACTGCCTGGTGAATTTGTTTCTCCCTCGAGCTTCCCACCAGTGGTAGATCACGCTTCATACGTCAGCAGGCTTACAAACGCAATGCGTTCAGTTAAACCTGCTCCCCTTCGTCCACAGTCCATTGATGTTTTTGTTCATCCGTGTTTAAAAACTTCTTCACATGTATTTGTTCGTCGCGACTCTGTGCGCAGACCTCTGGAACCCCCATTGACGGACCTTATAAAGTAATTAAACGTTCGGATAAATTCTTTGTCTTGGACAAAAAGGCCGCGAGGACACCGTCAGCATTGACCGTCTGAAACCGGCTTACTTGGAGGGTAATCCTATTAGCATAGAGCTCAACGTACCCCATAAACCACAAGTAACCTAAGATCGTTTAGACCTCGATGAAGTCACTAGCACAGCGACAGCTACCGAACCTTCTGTCAAGCCCCCTAAGAAAACCCGTTCTGGACGTACCGTAAGGTTCCCAGAATATCTTCACACTTATTTAACATAACGAAGTCGTGTGACTCACCCATCTCATTCGTTTGTGGTACTAACTATTTTTAGACGTATCAATTTTTTATATACAGCATCACTAAACACAAGTAATTTTTTTCTTCAACAGTACATGTTACATGCACAAAAAATTAATCAGATGCCTTTTTCTTGGATGTTCTGAACTTAGCATTATTTTACTGTATAGTAAATGCACATCATTTTTAAAAAAAACGAAAAAAGCTGATTAGGTACATTTTCCTCGACGTGTTTCTTAGCGTTCTTGTTTTCTTTTCCAGGTGCGACGGGCACTGGACAGGGAACAAACGAAGCGCGGGATCCAGCGAACAACTTCAAGGAAGCCATGTACAAATACCCTATTAGCATAGGCAGACAAACCAGTAGGCACCCCCACCAAGCCGCTCGGAAGATTTTTTTCACCCGAAAGGGGAACATCGAGGTTTTTACTTCCGGTTGGTTCTGTCTTAGGGTCCTCACCACCCCGCTAGGGGGAAGTGAGCTGTAGCGGTAAATAATTCCCCAAAATTATTGACCACAGCAATCACTCATCATTGGATGCTGACTGCCATTGTTTAAGTCGACTTGTTTAGCTGAAGGCTTCCGGTCAAGCATCCCCGCTATTTGGTACTCCGTCGTGTCACGCGCGGCACGATCACTAGCCAGCTGAGCGTTCGTCTGACGGCTTGTTCTGGTCCCGAAATATATCACGTAATTTGGACGATCAAATATTGTCTTTTGCTTTGCCTTTGGTACGCGAGAATTAATAAGTTAGAAGTTGATGTATAAGAACTTGCGTAAATACATATTCGTACAGTTCGCGAACGTCTATACCGTCAACCTCTAAATGATAGTCGGTTTAATACTTGAAAACGTTAGTGCCTGCCTTCACCCTCGTAGCGCAGGTGATAACAACAGTAAATGGATATAGAAATGAACTGGCAAAACAGGAAGACATACATAAGTTTACGAAGCGAGATGATGTCTGTCTTAGCTAAGTTTATTCAGATTCCCAAGCCTACAATAATAATGAAGTAAGTCTCGCAAACTTTTAACTAACTCTGAATTCTTTTAATGAGTAAATTCTGAAATTTTCCTGAAATGGTTTGAATATGCTCACAAAATAGAACTCACTGCTGGTTTTCAGAGCGACTGTCAATCACGTCTCATAAACCGTTAATGCCCAGCTCTCGCTACGCTCGGGCCCACGCTGTTCTTCGAAGATTTCTCAGAAACGCTTAGTTATAACGGACGAAAAAACCAAAACACCGATCTGCCGCTTGAGATTTCTTTATTGTTACACCAACATATAAAGGGAATAAGTGAACTAAGGTCTGAAAACAAATATTACAATAATAAATCAGTATTATTCTGACGATGTTTCACTCTTCTTTCTGAACAGCGACCGATGAGACGATGACTGTCGTATTGATGCCTCCGCGAAAATTGGGGAAGTTGATTTTAAGCAAACAACCAAGAATTGATCGTTCAATCTTCAACTCCATTGACACTCCCCGGCAAAAAAGGGATCCAACCCTTTTTTCCTTCACGACCAATGCACGTCGACTTGGATGCCATTGCGAGAACCTGGGTCACACGGACAGAGCTGAAATGGAAAACAAACAGAAAAGCCAACACACCACAAGCATACCCACAGCACAATCTCACACATCAATGACGACCTGCGCCTCCAGACAGAGACCTCCTCTTGACATCTTGCAACACAATCGCCATTTGCTAGAATGACTCTTGCAGAATGCAAAGTGACCATGGCAGCACCTCACGATACTCTACGCACATCCTCTTAATTACTCACTACCAATTACCATTGAAATCGCTTGTCACTCATTCTGCCTCAGTTCTAGTAGCGGTGACGCATGCGAGCCTCAGTCGTTTACACTCTTTCTCCCCGGCGTGTCGGACCGCAGCTAACAATTATCTCCGTGTGCGTTTCATTCTCAGCAATAGCCTAGCCTCCCCGGCGTATACGACCCATCTGCTGTCTCTAACATCAATCAATTCATTCACGGATGTAGAAGAGTGAACACAACTTCAGAAGTAATCACGACGAAAATTTTAACAAAATTATGCAATAAAAACAAGGCACGAAAACAACGAGTAAACACAACTGATCCAAAATCACAAATTGCGAAGACACACCACACGTATACACAAACAGTACAAATAACCTCGCGGATCATGTCTTGGTGGAATTCCTTTGAAGAATTGCAGGACTTACACCAGTACGCCTACAACCCTTCACAGGTTGACGATTGTAAGTTGTGGAATGTCCAGACACAAACAAGATTAACCAACAATTACATCAATTGGAACTCACACAACTATTTAACACAAACATATGTACAATCAACACATCAAATGTTGTGGATTCTGACACGACAAACTACCCTTGAAGAACTGTAGGACTTACAGCAGTACGCCTACATTCCTTCTCAGGTTGATGATCCAAGTGGAAGTCGTCCGGACACAAACAGAATTACCAACAGCTAGATGACAGATGATATCAATTCAGTATATACAATATGAACATATGTACAAGATCATACACCAAGCACATTGGACTGCTCATTGATGCGCTACCCTTTGAAGAACTGTAGGACTTACACCAGTACGCCTACAACCCTTCTCAGGTTGACGCCCTAGGTTGGAAAATCGTCGCAGAGTTCATTTGCTAACTTCCTTCTATCAGCTATATCCTCAAATCTGAACGGCAACACGCCCATGTCATTGTATCGTAGAATATAGATGACCAACAAACACACGACATATCTCATCAACCAAGTATAGAAACAGAGTAATTTACACCAAAGATAATAACATTCAAATAGTAACTTGAAACTAGAAATGCCTTTATTCGTGCAAGTCAATTTAACAATAACTCTCTCCTTTACACTTGGCTTATCCACACTAAACTGACCATTGATATTCGTCCTTTCAAACGAACTGATACTACCATAGTCATTGCACAAGATACTTGAGTTGATGGGTGTCTGTTTCATTGTGGATGACAGCACCAACGATGACTGAGTGACACAAGGTGATGAACTTAGTGGTGGATCAGAAGCTGTTCTTGTTCGGCTTTCAGATAGTTGTCCAACTGCAAGATTACCACCACTGCTGTCTTTCACTACTAGTTCGGGTTTAGCACTATCATCTGATGATAGGTGGGCTACACGCTGATCAATTACACTGACTGTCTCACAAGTATGCACACCTTCTGGAACTGCATCTGCGTTCAATTCTACTTCACGTTGTAGTTGTACAGAACCTTTATTTAACTTAGCAGTAGTAGGCATATCCCTCATCTCATAATGATCAACCAAAGACAAATCTGCACTATCATGATCATTACCACAAATATTCAATTTACCGTCAAGTTCATCATTTTCAAACTCTTTAATAACAGAAGTAGACAATTTTGGTTCCTCCTCAAAAATCATTAAAGGTTTTATATCTTCACTCTGACTAGTAATACCTTGTAAACTTTTGGAGTCAGAACTCCACTCTGAAGCAGTAACTCTATTCTGTGACACTCTATTCAACAACGGCTTACCAGTTGCAACTACAGACTTCTTCACAACACCGTTATCGTCACACAATTCGGAGTCAGGCCTGGAGTTTACATTTAGCTTATCACTGAACTTGCTCACCGGTTCACAGTTCACTTCTGTATGCACCTCTTGCACACGTGTAAAGCACAACCGTGTTTGTCTTGCATCTTGTAACTTATCTGTTGAGGATGTACTACGAAACCTGTTACACTCACTAGGTCTATATGCATTACTAGACATCATGGAGCTTTCTCGATATCCACCTCTCTGAGGCCTACTCGTCATCAATGATTGCATTTTGCTCTCAGACTGCTCTATTCTAGGGGTGAGATGTAATAGACTGGCGAACTTGCTCATAGATTGATTGACACTATATTTTACCAGTTTCAGGATATCATCAAACTTTGGCTCGATACCCTCATCCTCCATACGGGAGCTTATCTTCACCCACTTCCTTTGCAGTCGAGTAGGTAGACGTCTTGCTATTACTTCTAGTATAAAACTCGAGTTGAGGTCACTCATGCGATTCATCGAAATCATTCCATTCTTGTAAATTAGCAAATTATCTAAAAACTCAGTGAGTGCCTGGGAGTCATCCTGTAATTGACCACCATTACCCTTAACAGCCTCGAATAATTTCCCTGCAATCATCGAAGGTCTTCCAAACCTTTGACGTAATATGCTCATAGCCTCGTAGTAGCCCTCTTTTGGCTTCATAAACTTACAACACTGTATAGCTCTTGCAGCATCTCCAGTGCAATATCTCATCAAATACATTAACTTCAATTCATCATTTAATAAAAAACCACTCAACATGATCTCAAACTCCTTTACAAATTGTAAATAATCAGCCGGGTTTCCATCAAAACACCGTGGTTCAAATTTAGGGAGTTTGATGTTCCTATTATCCCTGAACGGCGAAACAGTAACATCAACCATGTCATGCTTAACATCAGACACATCGTTACAATTAACAGACAAGTCACCATGACTTACTTTCCTGTTTGCATCCAAGACACTCTGTCCCTTCTTTGACCCAGGCATTGTTGAACTTGACCCAATTCCAAAAAGTTCCAGATATTGCTTGTTCAAAGAGGACTTGACCGGCACCAGGAAAAATGAACGGCGACTATCCAAACTTTCACCAACTGTTTGAATCCGCCAGATCTGTTTCTATCGTCAGAAACTGTCAATCACGTCTCATAAACCGTTAATGCCCAGCTCTCGCTACGCTCGGGCCCACGCTGTTCTTCGAAGATTTCGGAAACGCTTAGTTATAACGGACGAAAAAACCAAAACACCGATCTGCCGCTTGAGATTTGTTTATTGTTACACCAACATATAAAAGGAATAAGCGAACTAAGGTCTGAAAACAAATATTACAATAATAAATCATAAGATTACTTCTGACGATGTTTCACTCTTCTTTCTGAACAGCGACCGATGAGACGATGACTGTCGTATTGATGCCTCCGCGAAAATTGGGGAAGTTGATTTTGAGCAAACAACCAAGAATTGATCGTTCAATCTTCAACCCCATTGACAGCGAATGATACTAATCCAACACCCTGTGCTTTTTCTAAGCATTTCTAGAACTGAATCAGAACCCATTTAGCTTGTTTGTCAACCTTTTTTCAGCCCTCTGGGCCTACATTCAGCACCGACTGGCGTTACTTAAGAATGACCAGACTTAGTTCAGAGCATAGTGACAATTTTTTCAAAGTGATTTCAGCCTAAAATTAGCACTGACTAGCATCGTTTCATCATTACCTCTATGTATTCTGGAGCGATTCGCGAACATTAATTCAGCAGTCCCTTAGTCCTTTTCCGAAGAAGAAACCAACATCTTCAACACATTATGGAAACACTGCTGCTGTTAATTATCGTTTACTGTATTCTATACTTATTTAAATCATTACGTTTGCAGAAAAAAAATCACGCGTTTTTCATTTGGAAAATTTTATATCATAAAATTACAGTACAGTGTCACTTCAAATCCGTCAAGTAATGTCCGTTGGCAGCATCCTGCAATAATGATAATAATAATAGAGCTTTATTCCAGACAATATGCGAACACATAATAAAGGAATTTTCAGAGTACTCGGTTACGAAATACCTTTTTCTTCATACAGGATTTACATCTAGAGTAATAATCTGAAGTATATCTACGTCTCGTTGATGAACTGTTTAGCGTTTACTTGGAAGCAAGTCAAATCAGCGCCGAGGTTCATGTATAGGTCATTTCACACAACTGGACAATTAAAACAATCGTAAATGCAGATGAAATTAAGCATTTTGGTGGAAAGCAATTTCGGTAGCCCATTGATTCAAGCTGGCAGCCTTCATGCATCTTTGAATTGACAAAATATAAAATCGGGAAAAAGTCTTCTCATTACACTTTCAGCATTCACATTTAGAAAGGTGCTGTGGTGATTGACAATTTCTACCTCTGTATTGTTTAAATACTTACTGTTGACTGGTAATATATTTCTTATATGAATTGCATTATAATTCCGCTAAATACAAATTCCTGAATCCCGCCCTCTCTGTGTTTTGGTTGGATTCTTTTAATTCGGTCATCTCGAAATACTAATACTACGATTACAAATAATTACAACAGGTGTGCTTACATAACTGCTACTTTTTCTCTCAAGGCTTTCTTTCCTTTGCCTAGGAATGAAAATTGATTTTCTGATTACTAAATGTTGATTAAACCATGTCTTATTAAAAGTAAGTAAGCGTTTTGAAGTATTACCTGACTTCCTTTCCACAGCATACCCCTCAGGACACGATATTTCAAATTATGAAAGTAAGATTTTGTAGCTTTGCCTATAATGTCGACAACCTGTCTTAACGTCATCAGCTGGCCGGAGAACACCGACGCAGTTACAGCTATAGAAATAAATACTCTGTAAATGAACTTAATATCCCATGATTTTACAGAAGGCATAAAGCACAATGCTGGACTTCGTCACAGTCCCCTAAAATGTAAACTTCAAGATGCAAACTTCACTTTTGAGAACAGTGTACATGTTGTAATTATTTGTAATCGTAGTATTAGTATTTCGAGATGACCGAATTAAAAGAATCCAACCAAAACACAGAGAGGGCGGGATTCAGGAATTTGTATTTAGCGGAATTATAATGCAATTCATATAAGAAATATATTACCAGTCAACAGTAAGTATTTAAACAATACAGAGATAGAAATTGTCAATCACCGCAGTACATCATGAATTTAAGTGACAGCTTTGGATCACACTGAGAGCAACTAGCCATTTGAGCTGTCTGCATAATATGCGAGTTAAGTACACGAACTCTAATACTTATCATCTCTTAAAGACGCTTCTAGAATCTGTAAGTGATCTTCATTCTCGACCGGAAACTCCAGTGTGCAATCATCGTTAGTTGAAGGGTTGGTTTGCAACAGAGATTTGCCGTGAATAGTAACAATGTTCCAGATTTTCGCACACAAATCGATTATTTCTGCTAACTATTCTTGAAATAAATAATTATTTGTTGGTACTTACCGAGCACTTTACACTGAAGAGTCAATATCGCATTGACAGCTTCGTTAGAGTACAGTCTAAAGCAAGCATACAAATCCTCACATTTATTCCTACTGGTTAGATAAGGTTATCGTCTTTCTGTCAGTGAGAGATGAAGAATGGAAGTTCGTGGCATTTGGAGTACTTAAGATGAATGACATTTAATCAAGTTAATACCTTCTAATCGGGGGTACAAAGTCATCAGACATATTAAAAACTGGATATTGTGGTTTGATCAT
Source organism: Trichobilharzia regenti (assembly GCA_944472135.2). NCBI lineage: Eukaryota > Metazoa > Platyhelminthes > Trematoda > Strigeidida > Schistosomatidae > Trichobilharzia > Trichobilharzia regenti. Next base: position 22,227,587 of record OX235262.1, on the reverse strand, counting down.
ATTAGCTTCCCTGTCAGTTACATTATTATCCCCGTATCCATAATTTCAATAGACAGCATATTTTTCGCCCAAAATCCAAATAATTATTTGAATTTTAAAAAATGCGGGTAGAAATGGAGTTGAGATATCCGCCAAATAGTAATTTAAACAAAAGTGGGATGTAGCACGTATTTCTAATTAGCATACTTGTAAGTATTCTTGAATTATTGTTCTGTATAATGGAGTAATAAATGTATTCAGTTTGAAATAACACAGAATCCCTAATGATATAGTTTGTGGAGCGCGGTAATCAAAGAATTAATTTCCAACTAAACCCTTAACTACTGACTAATGTGCAGTAGTATATAAATTTAGTAGAAATTTCTTAAAATTTGGCCAATAACCATGGTTTTTTGTTCATTAAATTGTCGTTCTAACCACAACTCATTTTAACCGTTATTTAACCATTCTTAGCCCACTTTTGTCGGATTGTATCAATATGAACATTCGTACTGCAACAGGTTAATTCTGAAAAACTCTAACGATATAGAATTCACAGGCTCAAGAAAAGAAAAACAAACTTTGGGGTTACTGAGACATCCTCAGAGGTTGAAGAATGTTGACGTTTATGGAAGATAAGCTGTATATAAACGTAGGTTCCTGTCTCGTAACTCCCAGAGTACTTGTTCTACTCAGACCAAAGACAAATCAAAACGACAAATTAATCTTCAAAAATACAAGATATATTTCGGGATCAGAATTGTAGTGCAGAGATGATTGCTTAACTAGCTAGGTATCATCCAGGAATGATCTATAACATAACGAGCAACAGTCACGCAAGGTAGGAAAGCATTATGCGAGCTCCATAAGAGCGTGTATTTTGTACAGTGGAAGAAATCAGAGTACGCGAGCTAAGACCTTGCAAAAAAAAGTAGTCTTTTTGTCATCATTGATATCAAATCTTGATAGAAGTTATGCCTCTCGCTCCACAGAATGGGCATCTAGGTGTTTGCCTGGAAGTAACAGAAGAGGACAATGCTGAATGCTTTATCTATTTTCAAGAGTAAGTTTGTAAAGAATCGATTTCTTCCTCTATCGGGATTTATCAAGGGAACCAAATATATGATTTCTTTTAGTCTGATGTTCACTGGGGACAGGCTACAGAAAGAAGCTGACTGGATTTCTAGTGAGAAGTTGTGACTCATGGGATCCACCAGGTCAGATGTGAGGAAAACTACTCACCGATGACATTGGCTGGTGGTCGCGCCAAAATCATGAATTCTTAAGAGTTGGGATTTATCAACTAGTCATTTGATTGGATCCCAGTGATTCAATGGTCTATGAACTTGCCTTGTAACTGAAGGTCCTGAGTTCGAACATTGCTGGCTGCCTATTGATGAAGAGTCTCAGACTGAGGTGAAACAATTGCCCAGTACTCTCTGTCGGTTTTTCAGTATTTTTTTGACGGATTTCGGCTTCTAACCATAGTCTTAAATCCAAGTTGAAAGTCTGAAGCCCTGTATTTCACTAAAAAACACCCAAAAGAATAAAAAATAAAACAAAGGGAAACTTATTAACTGATAAAAAAAAATACCCACTAAACTTTTTTCAAAAGAATAGTTACTGAACAAAGAATATTCCTGTGGTGATTGACAATTTCTATCTCTGTATTGTTGAAATACTTACTGTTGATTATCAATATGTTTCTTATATGAATTGAATAATAATTACGCTAAATACAAATTCCTGATTGCTGCCCTCTCTGAGTTTTGGTTGGATTCGTGTAATTCCGTCATCTCGAAATACTAATATTACCAGTACAATAAATTACTACAAATTGGCGTCGCGATGGAGCTAAGTAACCTGGTAAAATTCCCCATTAATGGGTCTCCGCGGGAGATTGCTGATTATTTGGAATGCTTCGATGCGTGGTGCATTTCAAAGAATGTTCGGGATGACAAAATACCAGCTCATTTCATCACTACTATCGGGCTTGATGCATATAGCCTAGTGAAGAATCTGGCGTTTCCAGATAAACCCATTTCTCTGCCATATACTAAGCTCCGTGAACTTCTTATAGATCACTTCCATATAACTACTTTTGAGACGCGAGAGAGGGCTCACTTCAACAAACTGGTTCGTGCTCCCAACCAGAGGACTAGAGACTTTATCCTGCAACTCCAAATACAAGCTTCAAAGTGTAACTTTGGAGATCAGCTGCATACTCAACTACGTGATCGTCTAATTGCTGGAATCAATATTCCTAAGTTAGAGAAAGAGTTAATTCAGATTCCTTCTTGTACTTTTCAAACTGCTAAAGATTTATGTATTACATATGAAGATGTCAATAATGAATACTCTGCTCCCACTACGTCAGTGTCTGATGTTATGCTTTCTAAAGTCGAAAATACAAGTGGTAATGGAAAGCAATCCAAACTGCCGTCCACAAGTAATAGAATGCAGCGAGAGATCAAAAACATTAAACCGTGTTTTTCCTGTGGAAAGTTACATCTACGAAGTACTTGCCGTTTTTGGGGTGCTAAGTGTCACAAATGTGGTAAAGTTGGACACATCAAGGCGGTTTGCAGAAGTTCGAATACTTATGTTGCTCAACATTCTTATAATTCTCCCAATCTGTCTAGTAAAATGGAGTCAATGTGTCTTTCAACCTTTCAAAATACTCAAGCTAATCCAATGAAAACCTCCACTGCAAGTTCGGCAACTCAAGTGTCAACTGTTGTCAAAAATGTGGTAGCCGAGTTACAATGTGAACTGTCGAAAACACGAAAAGACCTGAATGAGATGAGAGAGCAACTGATTAAAATTGAGGAATTACTGCATATGCATAGACTGCGTTTGTCGAATGCAGAGCATACAAGTACCCGTGAAAGTCCTGCAAAACTTTTCAAATCTCGAATTCTCAAAAAGCATCTGATGTCCACGACTTCTAATGTACATTATTACAAAGATAATAACTATAGACCTTCTGTTGGAATTATACTACAAAAAATGGGAAATCGAGTGGGGAAGATATTAGACATCAAAGATCACTCAGTTCATAACGGACACCTGGACAAAGTGACAATAAATGAAGTAGGTCGTTCCAATTATAATATTATTGATTCCGCTAATAATCCTGATTTTGTAGATAATTCAGAAATAGGTCCAGATAATACTGATGAAAATAATATCACAGAATCAGTTAGGTCGAAGCTACTTGCAAGCAAACCGAGACATCGTTATAAATACGCGAGGAGATATTCGAGGTGTGGCGGATGTGGTGATTGACAATTTCTATCTCTGTATTGTTGAAATACTTACTGTTGATTATCAATATGTTTCTTATATGAATTGAATAATAATTACGCTAAATACAAATTCCTGATTGCTGCCCTCTCTGAGTTTTGGTTGGATTCGTGTAATTCCGTCATCTCGAAATACTAATATTCCTATTACAATAAATTACTACAATTCCTTTCGATACAGTTACATGTATAACAGTGAATGGACTCGTGTTATTAACAACACTAATGTTGTTTAAATAACACCGAATCAATAATGATATTAATATGAATGGGTTATATTTAGTTCTATAGCATCAACATAACACAACACACTGAATATCAGAAAAATTAGGAAAGATAATAATACAAATTTATGAATTCATCATCTCCACTGAAGGCCAACCAGGGTAGTAGAAGTGACTGGCTGAACTTGCTTCTTTCGCACACAGAGTGTGGTGGACCTTTTACTCTGTTAGCTTAGTTACCCAAATTCAAATAGAAAATAAAGTACCAAATCAGTTTAGTTACGGGAAGAATGTATTAAAGTTTGGTTACTTGGGTTTACAAAGATCCAAAGTCCACAATAAACGTAATAGACTCCAGAGGCGCTGCGGGAAGACTGCTCCAGTACTAATTCTCCAATGTTGACGTTGCCGGAGGTCGACCAAAGTACGTAGGAAGAAACTACGGTGCTCCTGCAAAAATTTGAGATAGAAAGCAGGTGATTAAAATTGATCGACGGCAGTTGAGATGGTGGAGAAGACGGAGAGTCGCAGGCAGAACTATATATTTATTCAAAACCCGAGGTAAAGTTCAAAGTACAGAGTTTATGGTTAAAACAAAGTAGTGTACAATATGTTCATTTCTTACATAGTAGTAAAATTTGGATAAGTTTATTTTTGAGGACTCTACAAGAGCACTGGTTGTTTCAAGCGAGTCGCGATAGCCTCTGCTGTTTCGAGTATGCGGAGTATGAAGTACATTCCGCTATGAAATTCAAGTGCTAAGAGGAATCCCAAAATAGAATTAATTGCCTTGCTAGATGTCCCCCTTACAAAAGAAAACCAGATGGTAGTATAAAGAGAAATTTGCATAGGAAAAACAAATCGACGGGACAATAAACACATTTCCATAGCTTTGTTCCTCTTCAGTACAAAAGAAATTTAATAAGTCACAAGGTTTGAGTTATATGCACAGAAGACGTGATTGCAGATGAACTAAGGATTGTATATGATGATACCTTGATTGAAACATATGACCAAGAAAGTTGTAGAAGGGGTATTCACTATCCCGTAAAAACAGGAAGCATTTGTGCACATGACTGAAATTCAAGGGCGATATACTTAGCGAAATAATTACAAAGAGGTTAAGAAAATCAGTTGAAACTACAAATCTTATTTTCTACATTACGGTGGTGATTCTTCGACTGAAAGATGAAGTACCTAAACTAGACTAGCCACTTCTAATTGTATCTACCAATTCAAATGAGCTTGTGGAGACAGTTATATTGGCTATTACTCTAGGAATTTAATTTTTTGTGCTCGTCAGCATCTACCAGTGTGGTTAAATAATGGTGTAGTGAGAAGCATCAATAGCTCGATATTAGAACACCTAGTTCAAACCGGTCACAAAGCCAACGTTGAAGAGTCCTTCTCCATCATCCACTGGGTACCAAATAAATTGCCAAAAATATAGAGGTACCGCATACTCGAAACTCGAGGCTAACGCGATTCGCCTGAAACAACCAGTGCTCTGTGTTCAAAAGAAGCAAGTCCAGTCACTTCTACTAACCTGGTTGGCCTTCAGTGGAGATTATGAATTGAGGAATTTGTAATATAATCTTTCCTAATTTTTCTGATACTCTGTGTGTAGCATTATATTAGTACTTCGAAATTAATAGTGTTCTCTGAGCTGGTTGGTTAAATTGCAGAGCCTACGTCATCCTTCTGGACAACATCCCCCTTCACCACAATATTTAGCATAAAGTGAACTGATTTAAATTTTCTATGAGTGATAGAATTTCGTCTCCTAGTAGCCATTTTTATATCTATATTCATCATATTTTTATTGACTTGGAATTTAAACTTTCTCGTCACATGATTTACTTTTTATTAGTTGGTAGATTTGGTCTCTATGTTAACGTGTTTGTTAATTGTATATTCGTTTGAGTACCAGGCTTCTAGGAATTCTCTGACTCCCCTTCTGGCAGTTCTTCTGTTTAAAATTTCGACATCATCCCAATTGTCAAATTGATGTCCATAATTGTCTATATGCATTGATATGAAACAGGAATATATATATCATATCTTTCCACAGCTGACTTGTGTTCCTGGATTCTGATTAGAGGGGGACGCCCACTTCGACCACCGATGTAATGTCTGTTACATGCCAGTTCATACATGCAGTTTATTTTGTAAATGATATTGATTTTATCTTGCTTCTTTTTCTGTTGGATGTGTCTTTCGGTTTGCACAATATCGAATGAAGTGATTGTGTTGGCTGGCTTGTGTGCTATATCTATCTATATCAAACGGTTTCAGTATTCTAGCTGTTATTTCAGAGATATTTTCTAATATATGGTAGGATGAATTTTCTTGTAGTCTTTGATGATGGTTCTTTTTGATGTTGTGATTCAATTTTAAACACTTTTTGATGAAATTGCAAATCATCCACCTGAGATACAAATCTTCTCTATATGTTTATGCTATCGAGCTGTGTAATGCACTGATATTATTATCATTATTGATTCGATGTTATTTAAACAACATTAGTGTCGTTAATAACAGGAATTCATTCACTGTTATGCATATATGTAACTGTAGAACCTGATGATGTGCGTTGGTGGCACAGCGGTAGAGTGCTCGCCGATCACGCCTCATGTGGTCCGGGGTTCGATCCCCTGCCAAGGACGCTCGCGTTTACCTCACTAAGCCAGTAGTAAGACTAGTAAAGAAGGAAAGTTGGGTATGAGGCAGGCTAGCAAACCCAACCTGTGAAAAAAAATAATCACCACTTTTACAGAAACTTCACGCTTCTACCTTGAAATAGCCCTATGTTCCACTGGGAACGTAAAAGAATAAAAGAAAACAGAACCTGATAATGAAGAGCAAGTTATCAAAAAGAGTATTCTTTATTTAATTAAATTTTAGATATTCCCATCGATTGATTGAACCGAAGTGCTCGGTCTCAGGTTGACATGTCAGCTTCTTGTGCAGATGCTTCGACGATATCTGGGCATGCAATTAGAATTTAATTGGTATATAGTGACTAGCAGTGGAATCCAGCCAGGATGCTCATTTCGTCCTGTTTGGGACTCGTCAACTGGATGTACCTGAATTTCCCAGACAGTGAGTGATGATGTTCCACCAAGGCTGGAGCTATGGGTACTGGGTTCTAGCCTCGGTGGGAACATCATCACTCACTGTCTGGGAAATGCAGGTACATCCAGCTGACGAGTCCCAAACAGGACGAAATGTGCGTTATCCTGGATTCCACTGCTATCCACCATACATCAATTAAAGTATTCTTTATTCATTAACCATTCATTTGAAGTATATTATCTAAAATTTTACAAATTTTATCATCATAATGACAAATTATTGAAGTGGATATATTGTGAAATATTTCTTTTTCGCCAAGTTTTCCTTAACATTATTCAAATTTATTACACAGTTGTTTGTATAAGAACAACATATAATTGATGTACATATTGAAATCTGTGTAAAATAGTCCTATAACAGTGTTTGCTGTTTAATGTACATTTTGTGTAGTAATAATAATAATGTGCACAAAAATTCTATCCAATTCACTTCTAGTGAAGTGGTCGACATTTTAAAACATTTTCATCAATCATGGTAACACATAGAATTCTGTTATTGTTGTTGTTGTTCCTGTTGCTATTACTGTTGCATACATACACTGACAAGATCTGAAATGCTGTCAGCATGGTTACATAAACACACTATGTATTTATGTTTTCAAGTACTTTGATTATTATTACTATTATTATTACTGCTATTATTGTAATCTTGTGACTACTTTTTCTATAGTGTACTGAAACACTACTTGAAATTGTATATTTAAACATACAATATTATCTATCCTTCTTCGCCTGTCATCAGGAATAACAACAGTGTGATACCCTTTTCCGGCTTCTATGCAAGGCAAACAGGCACACACACACACAACTGTTGTACATAAAACACAGCAGGTTTAGTTAAATAAATCAATTGTCTGTATGTATGTTGTATATTTATACAAAAGTAATAAAGAACCACTTGAAATCCCCGTTATATATCACAATTTTAAGACAAAAATTGTCTTCAAAGGCTTTATTTGTTACTTTGACAACTAATCAGTCAGTCTTGCTTACAAGAGAACATCAACAAGTGTTAGGTAATAGTGTAATTACTGTGAATTATGGCGTCCACATAAACACACACACATCACACAACATACATATATGGCTACATGGAAAAAGTGAATGTGAAATTCTTAAAATCGGGAAGGATACTAAATTCTTCTTTTCCATTACAAATTCAACATCAATTTTTATAACGGTATCTTTAAGTGTATATGATTCTTAAAAATTATTTTAAAATATTTAAAAGATTGATTAGGAATGAATTGTGAATATTTCTTTCGGAGAAGGAATTCATCATCAGGTTCTACATTTTCAAGTATTGGTTTTTGTTGTAGGGATTCAGTTTGATTGTTTGGAGGATTTCATCATGAGTTGACATCGGTTAGAGAACCATTGGAAAACCTGTCCGGAGTACTGGACAGCCAGTCGTTTCGTCAGCGTAGTTTGTGACTCTACAGCCCTACGTACCAACCACCAGGGAGGGTTAGAAACCAGGACCTTTTGGTTACAAGACAAGCTCGTAGACCATCGTTATTAACAATAACCGTCTAATATCATCAAATCAATGTACCCCGTGATGGCAAGCTACCTAGTGGAATGGTGGCCACACTGCAAACCTGACTAACTGATAGAATTCAGTCTGCACTAAACAAAGGACTAGACATATCGCACTAGGTACTAGTGTTCAATAAAAAAAGACCCACTACAGTCCTACAGGAGGTCAATGGTGAGTCCGAATAGCTCAGTGGTAACGTCTCTGACTGTAGCACTGGTTGAAGACTCAGGTTTGAATGTCAGAAAAGACATGAGTTCCTTCAAGGTTGCAGATACACCTTGTCGACTGACTGGTGAGTGCCAACTGGCATGAAATCCAGGTTTAGCCAAAACTTTCTGTGGCCGATTGCCTCCAACCATCTAATATCATCAAATCAATGTGCAGGTCAAGTCAGTTCTTCTATACGGATCAGATCAGAAACTTGGCGGGCGGGCGGGTCACAAAGAATATTTCCAACAGGCTGGCTATTGCACACCTTTCTCAACAACTGTCTTCGCTCTATACTAAATGATGATCAGATGGTCGGGCTGGAAAGAATCACCAACAAGAAACTATGGGAACAAACAAAACAAAACAAGAAGCAATCGCCAACCAACAAATATGCAGGAGAAAGTGGATTGAGATGGATTGGACACTCGCTCGCTGAGGAGGCCGCTGGATGACATCGTGCACGCGTCAGGTCATTTCTCGAGTGGAACCAGGCCGAAAGGGCAGCGGTGAGTGGGACGTCAGTGCTATGGGTGACATGGAGGAGATGGTGTGAAGAGGAGTTGAAAGGGTATGGACTAACATGGATGCAGGTGAAAAGTACAGTAGAAGGAAGACAGAAGCAAGTGGAGACGTGCAGTTGAAGCCCTATGTTCCACTAGGAACCCATTGGAACAATAATAATAAATGTACACCGTGATGGCAAGCTACCCAGAATGGTGGCCACATTGCAAACTAGCGGACTGGTAGAATTCAGTCTACAGTAAAGAAAGGACTACACACACACACATCACACTACTTACTGACTAGTGTCCAATCAAAGTAATAACATAAAAGCTTCCAATAACTTTAAATCAGTAGTCTTCACAGATTGTATTTCAAAAGCATCAGGGTAAGAATAGTGTGGCTGACTAGACTGGTTTCTTTTACACTCACACACACACACAGCTCTGGTTGATTTAAGCGAAGTGGAATTGTCTCTGTGTTTGGAGTTTCCGGTATCTAGAGTTCATTGCAATCCGCTTAAAGCAAAGTGTGCAAAAGAAGCAGGTGCAGTCAGTCAATACTGCTACTCTGGCCTACTGTAGAGCTTATAATTCCATAAATTCCGTGAGTTACTCCGCCTAATTTATCTGATATTCAGTCAGTATAGTGTTATGCTGCTGCATTGTATCTCTTTCTCTCTCTCTCTTACTGATGCTTTTGAAATCTAATCTCTCTGTTGGTACTATTGATTGATTCAGTGTAGTTCAAATAATTAAGAGAAATGTGATTTAGAATATACCCATAAATTAATAAACAACATATTTGAAGACATCAAATTCACCACAAGAGAAGAAGAAGAACAGTTCGATAACAAAATCCCATTTTTAGATGTTTTAATCAGGAGAACCAACCAACACAGGAAATTTAGAAAGACAAATACGGAGAAAATCAACGCACACAGATCGAATAATCTATATCAAACGGTTTCAGTATTCTAGCTGTTATTTCAGAGACATTTTTCGTGTATGGAGGATGAATTTTCTTGTAGTCTTCGATGATTGTTCCTTGTTGGTGTTTTGATTCGATTTTAAACACTTTTTGATGAAATCGTGCGGATAACCATTCTTTTTGAACACCGTTAGTGGGTATTTTTCTTCCATTTTTTTCAATGCTGTAGTGCTACAGTGTGTTTGAATTCTTTTAAACAATGTCTGCACACAGTCTCTTTTGTGATAGAGTAATTGGATCATTACTACTTTACTTGAGTATTTGATCTGTGTGTGTGCGTTGATTTTCTATATACTTGTGTTTCTAAATCTCCTGTGTTGGTTCTCCTGATTAAGACATCTAAAAATGGATTTTATTATCTAACTGTTCTTCTTCTTCTCTTGTGCTGAATTTGATGTCTTCAAATATGTTGTTTATTAATTTATTGGTATATTCTAAATCACATTTCTCTTAGTTATTACAAATGTATCATCAACGTAACGTACTCAGATTTTCGGTTTAATTATAGGTAGAGCTGTTAATTCCAATCTGGGTACGTTACGTTGATGATACATTTTTAATAATTAAGAGAGATGTGATTTAGAATATACCCATAAATTAATAAACAACATATTTGAAGACATCAAATTCAGCACAAGAGAAGAAGAAGAACAATTAGATAATAAAATCCCATTTTTAGATGTCTTAATCAGGAGAACCAACACACGAAATTTAGAAACACAAGTATATAGAAAATCAACGCACACACACCACACACAGTCAAATACTCAACTATACTAGCTAGCAATAATCCAATTTCTCACTCACTCACAAAGGAAACTGTGTGCAGACATTGTTCACAAGTGAGTTCAAACACACACACTGTAGCACTCCAGAGTTGAAAAGAATGGAAGAAAAATACCTACTAACGGTCTTCAAAAAGAAAGAATGGTTATCCATAAAATTTCATCAAAAAGTGTTTAAAATTGAATCACAACACCAACAAAGACCAAAAAGAAATTCATCCCGCCATACATTAGAAATATCTCTGAAATAACAGCTAGAATATTGAAACCGTTTGACATAGATAGATATAGCACACAAGCCAGCCAACACAATCACTTCATTCGATATTGTGCAAACCGAAAGACACATCCAACAGAAAAAGAAGCAAAATAAAATCAATACCATTCACAAAATAAACTGCATGTATGAACTGTAACAGACATTACATCGGTGGTCGAAGTGGGCGTCCCCTTCTAATCAGAATCCAGGAACACAGGAAGTCAGCTGTGGAAAGATATGATATATATATTCCTGTTTCATATCAATGCATATAGACAATTATGGACATCAATTTGACAATTGGGATGATGTCGAAATTTTAAACAGAAGAACCGCCAGAAGGGGAGTCAGAGAATTCCTAGAAGCCTGGTACTCAAACGAATAGACAATTAACAAACACGTTAACATAGAGACCAAATCTACGAACTAATAAGAAGTAAATCATGTGACGAGAAAGTTTAAATTCCAAGTCAATAAAAATATGATCAATATAGATATAAAAATGGCTACTAGGAGACGAAATTCTATCACTTATGGGAAATTTAAATCAGTTCACTTTATGCTAAATATTGCAGTGAAGGGGGATATTGTCTAGAAGGATGACGTAGGCTGCAACTTAACCAACCAGCTCAGAGAACACTATTAATTTCGACACAACATAATGCTACACACAGAGTATCAGAAATTAGGAAATTATATTACAAATTCATCAATTATATCTCCACTGAAGGCCAACCAGGTTAGTAGAAGTGACTGGACTTGCTTCTTTCGAACACAGAGCACTGGTTGTTTCAGGCGAATCGCGTTAGCCTCGAGTTTCGAGTATGCGGTACCTCTATTTTTGGCAATTTATTTGGTACCTGGATGATGGAGAAGGACTCTTCAACGTTGGCTTTGTGACCGGTTTGAACTAGATGTACTAATATCCAGCTATTGATGCTTCTCACTACACCATTATTTAACCACACTGGTAGATGCTGACGAGCACGAAAAATCAAATTCCTAGAGTAATAGCCAATATAACTGTCTCCAAAAGCTCATTTGAATTGGTAGATACAATTAGAAGTGGCTAGTCTAGTCTAGGTACTTCATCTTTCAGTTGAAGAATCACCACCGTAATGTAGAAAATAGGTGAAGGGGGATTTTGTCCAGAAGGATGACGTAAGCTCCACAACTAAAGTATGTCTGTAATAAACACCTTACAGTTTATCACACTTGCTATGATAGCTGTTATTACTGAAGGAGAGGAATTTATTTGCATAGTGGTTCATGAATAGAATACTGGCTAACCTGCCTCATATGGTCCAGAGCCGAATTCCCTACTAACACACTCCTGAATCTCCTCTAGTTGATAATAATCTCGGAAAAGAAGGGATATTGGGTATGAGACTAGCAACTGCACCACGTACAAACAACATTACCACCGCTAGTCAAAACTTCAAAGCTCAGAGCCTGAAGCCTTCTTTATGTTCCACTCTGAAGGCAGAGGGATGAACAAGAATTTCTTTGCATAATTTAATCATACTTGTGAAAGTTGAGTTTGAACCACAATAAAGATAATTATTGTATGGATATATTTCATGTGAAAATATATATTGTTGTTGTTATACCGATTACGCGTGAATTTATGCTTCAAACATAGAGTTCAAGTATTGGTTTCTAGGGATTTAATTGATTGGTTACAGGATTTTATCATGAGCTGATATTCGAAGTACTGGACAGCTGTTTCATCAACCTAGTTTTGAACTCTTCATCAGGAAGTCCTGGGTTCGAACCCCGTTGGGTGCGTACTGATGAAGAGTCCCAAACGAGGATGGAACAGCTGGCTGTCCAGTACTCTCTGCAAGTTTTCCAATGGTTCTCTAACCAATGTCAGCTGATGATGAAATCCTGTAAAGAAACACAGAATTCTCAACAACATTGTACATGGTGTGTAAGCCACCAAAACCGACTTGTTGTGATGTGAACTCAGGAAAGTAATCTATGCGTCTGACTGTGTAGCTAGCCTGAACTTCCTTGAATTACACAAAGTCATAAAATGCTTCAACGACAAAAAGAAGACAGGTATTTGAGATAAAATCTACGGTACTATTTAATCATAACAATAATAATAATTGACATCAAGAACTCAAAGTAACTTCAACAGTGACGTTAGGCAGCTAAACAGATCAGAGAATTTTCCAGTACAAAACAGGTACTGTAGAACAAAATGAGTTAAACATAATTTAACTGTAAGCTGTACCTGAAAATCAAACGGAATATTCCCATTAAGGTGGGAATAAAACTCTGTCAGGAAGGATCACCCCAAAAAACATATCCCGAAGACAGCCCAAGGTTGGAATGACTCTGATTCACTTTAACAAAATTGCAGGAATTTAATACTAGCTAGTGACTTGCTACAGGATGGAGTTTCTTGGAGTTATAGTGAGACGTAGTGACCACTGAGATCCATCCACCAACGACAGTGGTTGGTGGGACACGAATTGGTAGAAGTTAGAATTCATGGACTAGCCACTGAATCGCGTCCCAATGGCTGAATGGAATACGAGCTTGCCTTGTATTCAGAAGGTCCTAGGTTCGAACCCCAACGGGCGCGTGCTGATGAAGAGCCTCAAAACTAGGATGAAACAGTTTCCCAGTACTTCCTGCAGGTTTTCCAATGGTTCTCTAACCGATGTCAGCTCATCAGGAAATCCTTCAACTAATTTCTAAGTGCTTACTGCTGAAGAGTCCCAAACTAGGACGAAACAGCTGTCCAGTACTCCAGGTTTTCAGTGGTTCTCTAACTGATGTCAGCTCATGATTAAATCCTCCATGCAATCAAACAAAATCCCTACAAAACAATACTTGATAATTTCTAAGTCGCATTAATTGCGGATCATTTATTTGTCGTACAATGAAGCCTAACAATGTTTAAATCTAAATGTCTTAGACAGCTTATGACAAGATTATTACTCCAGAAAACTCCTTCCTTCATGAATTTAATCTGTATAACATCAAGAAGTTCAAAATAGTTTAATTTAGCCTTCTATATAAATAGGGAAGTTCATAAGAAGTCCAATAAGGTTTGGTCAGTCGTTGGAGTAATACGTGATACTTAAAAACCATTCTTTACTCATCAAACCACAATGTACACTTATTATAACGAGAACTAAATAGTCAGCCTCTGATTATAAGATATTTGACTTTAGATTAATTCTGCATTTATCGTTGATTGGTTACAGTGGACTAAAATGTTCGATCTCTTTGACATACTGACTTCTAGTCAGGACACTTCGATGGTGTCTATGGATTAACCTGAAGTTACTTTTGGTAGTAGTAACCAGCAGTGTAGTGCAGGATGGGCATTTTGTTCTATTTGGGACTCGTCAGATAGATATCTCTGCATTCCCAGTTAGTGATAATATTCCCACTGAGAATCGAACCCTGGAACTGCCGTTTCAAACGCAAAGCAAGGATCTGAGTTCACTGGGAACACCATCACTCCCTATGTAATGCAAAATATCCATCTAACGAGTGCAAAATGAGACCAAATGCCCATCCTTGATTCTACTGCTGGTTGCTACCAATCAAAATGAATTTATTCACACATGCGCCTCTAGTAGATACAGTTAACTACATATGTGAACAAGTGGACAACTAGTCGATAAACATTGGCATCCGTACTGAAATCCTAAAAGAATTGTTATTAAGTTGTACCATGAATGTAAACTTCAAATTTAACGGGATGCTTTACAGGCAAGTGGACGGGGTGGCGACGGGTTACCCATTTTGGCTGATTTCTTTCTAAGAAAGCCAGAAAGTGGACCTTTGAACAACCTTATCAGTAAGCTCTCATTTTATTGCCGGTATATGGATGACACCTTCATTGTTTGTGATAATGATTCGGATAGGAGTACAATAATTACTGAATTCAATGAAGATCATTCGGCAGCTATGAAATTCACATGCGAAGGGGAATCCCAAGACAAAAATGCCTTCCTGAATGTTCTACTTACAAGAAAACCAGATGATAGCATAAAAAGAAATTTGCATAGAAAAAGCACTTGGACAGGACAATATACACATTTTCACAGCTTCGTTCCTTACAAGTACAAAAGAAATTTAGTTAAGACCCTCAGCCACAGAGTTAGTTAGAGCTATATGTTCAGAAAAAGTAATTGAAGATAAAATTAAGCATTGTATATGATACTTTGATCGAAAATAGCTATCCCGAAAAATTTACCAAGAAACACATGACGAAGAAAGCGGAAAAGGATTACTCACTATCTCTGAACAAGAAGCCACTTTTTATACGACTGCAATTCAAGGGCAATATACTTAGCAAAATAATTACGAGGAAATTAAGAAAATCAATTCAGAGAACTTTAATGCTGGCGAACTACACGTCTTATTCTCTACATGATCGATGGTGCTACCTCGGCTAAAAGATGAAGTACCTAGACTAGCTGGCCACTTCAAATTGAATTTATCAATTCAACTGCGCTACTTGTGAAGCGAGTTATATTGTCTGTTGCTCTAGGAACTTGATTTTTCGTGCTCACTCGGGAACATCCCTCACTACGGCTAAGTAGAGGTGTAGTTAAAACCATTAACAGTTCGATATTGGACAATCTGGTGCAAACCAGCCACAAAGGCAGACAGAATTGAAGAATCCTTCTCTTTAATATACAGGGAGCCTAATAAATTGCCGAAATCATCGAGGCACCGCATACTCCAAACACCAGAGGCTATTGCCATTCGCCTCAAACAACCAATGCTTCGTGTTCGAAATTAGCAAGTCCAGTCACTTCTATTACCCTGACCGGCCTTCAGTAGAGACTATAAATTCATGAATTTGTAATATTATCTTTCCTAATTTTTTTATGACATTCCGCTTATTTTATGTTGATGCTATTGAACTGTAATCTATCAATATTATTGATTCGGTGTTATTTAAACAGCAACATTAATGTCGTTCATAACACTAATTCACTCAATCATTCACTATAATGTGTATATGTAACTGTAGAGCCTGATGATGATGATGATGAGGTTATCGAAAAGGGTATTCTTTGTTCAGTATGCATTCTTTCCAAATGAATTTATTTTTATAAATGTTGTACCTTTTTCTGAATTTTCTATAGTGTGATCATATTTTCTGTATAAGAATGAAGTTAACATTTTAAAAAGTTCTGATACAAAAGCATAGAAAATGAATGCTCAATGAAATTTATTATCACCCCTTGAAAAGCTAAAAACTTCTCACTTCTTTTTATAAATCATTTATGCTACTCAAATAAAATATAGTAGTGTGAATTGTTTTTTCTAAAAGTCCTGATGATGACCTATTCTAGTTGGATAGCCAATTGAAGAAAATAATTTGCCTGAAATCTATTTATTCTTTATTGCTTGAAATGATATTTCGATATTTGATTGCATGGAGGACTTAATCATGAGCTGACATCAGTTAGAGAACCACTGGAAAACCTGGGAGTACTGGACAGCTGTTTCGTCCTAGTTTGGGACTCTTCATGAGTGCTCACCCACTGACAGTGTTAGAAGCCTACTTGTATACCATTCATCAGCCACTGAGACCCGATCCAATAGCCAGCCAACCAGCCTATGAATTCTAACTTTTGCCAATTCACTACATAGCGCTCTACCGCTAGCCAATGTCTTCGGCGAGTATTTGTCCTCACACCCTACTAGTCATGACTTCCCACTTCTAATGGGAAACTGGGACGAAACAGCTGTCCAGTACTTCCTGCAGATTTTCCAAATGTTCTCTAATCGATGTAAGCTCATAGGGAATTCCTGTAACCAATCAGGTGTCTGTAAAAGTCAATTCATACAGACAGGGCACTCACTCACTCACTTACAAGAATAATAATGCCAAATTACGCAAAGAAAAACTGCATACCAAATCCTGAAGATAACAGAAGCAAAAGACACTTCACAACCGTCTTCGAGAAGAACAGATATCTACAAATTTTCATCAGAAGATATCCGCCCCTTGATTCTAATTCTGTTTAAAACAACGGGACACAATGGATGAATATTTATCATATGACATCATTCATGAAGCAAAACTGCTAAATTTCATTTGTCCTACCAAAGTAACAAATTTTTAGACATACCTTTTAACAAACTGTAGACATTTTGACTAAACACTAAGTAATCAGCAACCAGTGTCCACCGTTTAGTCCTTGGGTGTTGGTGCAGACTGGATTCTATCAGCTTGATTACTTCTAAACATCTTAGAAGAAGAACAACAACAACAACTGGGAGTGCGCCACGATGGCCAGCCACCAAACTAGATGGTGACTACACTGTAAAGTTGACTGACAGAATTCTGTCTGCACCAAACAAAGGACTGGGAGCAGAACACCTAGTGTTCAATAAAAGTAACCGGTACAAGCCTACAAGAGGTCAGTCGCGAACCCGAATAGCTCAGTGGTATGTGGTGTGTGCTACTCATAAGAATTAGCAATAGCACATAAACACAGACGTTCACAGTGGCATAAAAAACATCAAATAGCCGAGAGACAGATTTGACGTTAAAAAAAAGGAAATGAATCAGCGTTGTGGCAAAACATGAAAGAAACAACAACAACAAAAAAGACAAAGAAACACAATATGAAGGGCAGAAGTAGCACAACACCGAAGATCTGCGCAAATGACGGTTTGCTGATAAGGTGTACATAATTCCTGTATGTAGAGATATCAGATTTTCAAAAGATGGATACTGAACAAAGAATACCCTTTTCGATAACCTCATCATCATCATCAGGCTCTACAGTTACATATACACATTATAGTGAATGATTGAATGAATTAGTGTCATGAACGACATTAATGTTGCTGTTTAAATAACATCGAATCAATAATATTGATAGATTACAGCTCAATAGCATCAACATAAAATAAGCTGAATGTCAGACAAAGAAATTAGGAAAGATAATATTACAAATTCATGAGTTTATAGTCTCTACTGAAGGCCGGTCAGGGTAATAGAAGTGACTGGACTTGCTACTTTTGAACACAGAGCACTGGTTGTTTGAGGCGAATGGCAATAGCCTCTGCTGTTTGGAGTATGCGGTGCCTCGATGATTTCGGCAATTTATTAGGCTCCGGTATATTAAAGAGAAGGACTCTTCAATTCTGTCTGCCTTTGTGGCCGGTTTGCAACAGATATCAAATTCCAAATAAATATTTGCTTACCATGCCTCTTGTCTTCTACCGTCACAGTTGGATGTCACAGCCTCCAGATAGTGAAGGTCCCATGACCGGCTGCCTTCGAGGTAAGAGACATCAGGAGCTTCTTGAGGGACTTCGAGGCTGTCGCAAAACTGGTGGATATCAAGGATCCGACAGTGAAGGCGGTTGTGCTGGGGACATCGCTGGGAGATAGGGCAAAGGCGGTATACGACAGTGTGGAACGGTCAAGTAGTGAAGAGACATGGAAAGTTTTTGGTGAATGACTGGTGGCGGGGAGGGGGTTGACAGCCTGACGGACAAACATTTGGTGATGCAGCAGTTCCGTGACGCAAAGCTGGGGTTGGATGTAGACCTGTTAGTGTCGGCGGTGAAACTGACGAATCTTATCAGTAGCACACACCACAGTAACATCTCTGACTGTGCGCCAATGGGTGATATGGGGCTTGAATTTCATAGAGGAAATGAGTCCCTTGAAGAGAGTGCAGATTCGCCTTACTGACTGATAAGTGACGACAAGCAAAAGAGACCTAGGCCAACCAAGGCTTTTTGATGATTGCCTCCAACCATTTTATAAATCGATAGGCATGTATCACATATGGAGGTTCGTTTACTTCATTGCTATATCAGTCAGAATCGTAAATTAGTTTCTCCTTATTAAAGTCAATAATATGACCTCAGGAAACTAATAATAATAATCTACTTTATTCAAAAGAGCAGTACTTACAATACAGAATAGAATTCTCAACATTTGTCACAATATTGCATCTGATTTACTCAACATATAAGTAAAATTAAAATTAAAACAAAATTAACCAGAGGAATTTGTCCATGTTTACGATATAAAGTCAAAAATACTCTAAGCACGAATTGAGAGTATTAAATATTATAATAATAATAATAATAACAGTGAGTTTGTTACAAACAGTATTGTCGATTCAGTTTGGAAATTTTAGCATCTTATAGATTGTTGGATCTAATGTTCTGTTAATATAGCATGGTGAGGGGAAATACAAGATTAACAGTTATAACACAGCTTAAATTATGTTCACACTTATGAAAAAAAAATTTAAAAATTGGGAGGATTGTAAATATAAGAAATACAATAACAATAAAGGTTGATGGTGTGAGGGGATGGAGGAAATGGTTTATTTAGTAGTGCAAAGAAGGTTAGTTAGTTCATGTCTGACACTATTTTCATCACATAAAGTACGTGCTAAATATGGGACAGTGGAATTTTTATACTTAGACGTACGTGAACAAAGTCTTCTGAAAAGACTTCTTGTTTTGCCTAAGGAGACCCAAGGTGAAAGCTACGAATAAAGTTGATGTTCACCGTCTGAAAAAATTCCTTTAGCAAATTTGTTGCATGATATCAAGTGCCTATCAGTGATAATGTCAACCATATGACCCAATGGGATACCACTCAGCCTACTGACAGTCTTTAGAGTTCTACGAAGTATGACATAGTCTTTTTTAAGCAATCCAGGAAAGAATAAGCAAGGGTGAACAGTAAAGAAGAATAGGTAAAATACGCAAGTTGACAAACTGTCAGAAGAGGGGTTGGGTTATGCCTGAGTGCCTTAACTTCTTAAAGTAAAAAGTCAGACTATATATTTTTTTAGAAATCTCTAAGACATAGGAAGACCAGGGTAGGTCAGAAGAAAGAATTAATCCAATATACTTAACTTCAGACTTGATTTCTATATCAGTATCATCAATTTTCCAAGGGTCATATGGAGCCACAGCTTCATTTAACTTTCTTTTACATCGGAAACTGAAATGAACAGTCTGACAGTTGGAAGGATTTAGTTTAAGACTGTTAGACGAAGACCATTTGTTAATTCCTGATAGAAAACTGTTCATCTTAGTACAGTCTAGCTGGGAGTTAACAGACGTTGAAGTAGTTAGATCATCGACATACTTAACAAAGTTCATTTCATCAGAGTGAGGCAAGTCATGCAAGAAGAAAGAAAACAGAAAAGGAGAAAGGACAACACCTTGAGGGACACCAGCCTCAGTAAGCAACGAAGTGGACGACTTTCCCTGACATACAGTGCACTGCTTTCTTCCTGAGAAATAAGAATGAAGTCAACTGACAACCCAACAGTCAGTCTGAGTTTCAGCAAGCTTGTTTAACAAGATGTTCCTAACAAATTTAGCCCCCTTGTCTAAGCTGGAAACAATGTTATGCTACAAGACGTCATAGTTTGGGTCTCATCAACAGTACCCACCTGGTGGGGGTCGAGTCTAGAACCTTCCAGACCATTCTGCAACTGGGACTCGATTCAATTAATGACCAACCCATAAATTTCAACTTCTACCAATTCGTAATGACACCGCAACCACTAGCCAATGTCATATGTGACTCCGCTGGCTGCAACTTCTCACTAGAAGCTAGAATTCATGGCTGATGGAGTCAGGTCCCAGTGACTGAATGGTCTACGAGTCTGCTCTGTAACCAGAAACTCTTATATCCGAACACCAGGGAGTTCATACTGATGATGAGTCCCTACCCACTGCTCTAGTACTGAATTTCAATCCCTTTCTAACTGATACCATTCCATGCCCAAACTTGAAACAAATCTCCAATGGCCATTACGAAAACATCAATAACAATAAAAAAAAGCTACATTTTTTTCAACTTATTGCATTAGACAAATCAATAATAATCATATTTTCATGTATAAACTTCATCTGGAAAAATAGGAAAATATAAAAACAGCATCATTCTGTTTTCATAGAAATCTGTTCTTTTTGTCTTAATTATGTCCATTAAATATATTATAAATTTCTGTTACAGTCTCTTCTCTTCAGAAAATTTTTCTACCTCTCTCACTCACTCTGGCTATCATCCATATATATACATTTTTCTCCTGTATATTATATTATATTGCCTTGCCTCTTCTTCTCTCCTCCACACATGTGTACCCACACACACACACACACACAGAGAAAATAACACAACATATAATTCACATAGTAGTAGTAGATAATATATGACGATTCCATTCCATTTCACGGATATCTTCCCCCTGAATCAGTCTCTCTCTAGTTTTTTTTTTAATCTCTAGTGATAATCTCTACCAGCTAAGATGTAAATTCCTGATAATGCTGAATTGACCAATCAACAATCAGGGCGTAGTAGCATTGAGTCAAATCTCTAATCTGACCCGCATGAATTGGATTGGTGCGCTTTGTTCACTTCTCTCTCTCTCTCTCTCTAGATAAGAGAGAAACGAAGAGTAATGCATGTCCGTTATAGGTATATTGTTAGTTGACATACACACAAGAACGGAGGAGGCGGAGAACGACGCAAGAGGAGGAAGGCGAATAAAAATGGATAAGGTATAGCCACCTTCATATGTTACGATTATAGACTAATATTATTCTCTGATTGCCACTGTTACTACTATTAATATTATTTTTACGAATATGATCATTAGGTGGTGGTGGTGATGTTGCTTAGCTAGATTGTGATTGGTGGAAATGTTTTGGGCGACATATTCCTATATAAGCGTTAACAATATGATAATCTATCCAATCGTAATGAAGATGAAATGAAACAAGCCTACAAATAAGGCATATAAATAAATGCACAACACAGTCATATATTATATTCGCATCCTTTTAGTTATACACACACACACGCACACGCACACGCACACACACACAACATATTGCTCTCTCTGGCTCTGTGTCTCTCCTAATAATTAAGTTCATTTTTTGTTCACCTTGTGAACTAGAGAACCAAAAACACACTTAAGTTATTTTTCATGATTACGCTTATCAGAGTAGATCTAATTAATTTCTTGTTCTTATCATCGATCATCATCAGCAGCAGCAGCATTACTCCGGCTCAGTCGCTGGCTCTTTCACGTTGACACACACATACACAAACACATTTTTTATCAAGCTTGTAAATTACTCAAGACATTATTGTCTGATATCATCTCCTCAACAACAACAACAACAACAACAACATCAGTTGATATTTTCTCTGAAGAAGAAATTGAAGAATTAAAGAAACTTCTTTGTCGACAAGAGGTAGAAACACAAAAGACAATAGTAGTAATAATAATAACAATAGTAATACTATTATGAACTTTAATTCTTGAGTACATACATCATTTAATTGATTATTGAATTCCTCGAGGAGAAGACATTTGACACAAAGAATATTCTATATAGTGGTCATTTTAATCGTCTACATATATACATCTATATATTTCTGATAATTATACTCGGTGGGATATTGAATTCACATTTTAATTTACAGGAGTTATATTGCGCCAAAATAGATGTAAGTGTGAATTTATTCTTAAAATTTACTTTTAAAATAAATTAAGTTGTAGTGAATAATTTTTATTTGTTGTGTTAAATTCCCGTTGTTTTTCTTTTTAATTGGGAGTCATTCAGCGGATATACTTTTATTTCTGTATGCAATCAGTTGTAGCGTTCCTAGTGAGACCATCATTTGAAATGATCAAAGCCCTGATCCGATAGGAAATAACAGATAAGTAGAGTAGTTTCAAGCAAGGTATTATTATTATTATTATAATTTATAACAATGTTCTGTTTAGAAACCTTGTGTATTTAATCTTTTCTTTTCTTTTTTTGCTTTATTCTTAAATACTACTATAATACTAGGAGAATACTTTTTTACTTCCTTCATGTTCCCAGTGGAACATAGGGCTACTTCAAGCTGGAGACTTAAAGTTTCGCTAGCAGTGGTGTTTATTTTTACGGGATTCGGTTGCTAGCTTCATGCCTTCAACCTTCCCTCTTTACCAGTCGTGTATTACTAGGTTAACGAGGTTTTAGAGTTCATCTGTGGCCAGAGATTGAACGACGGACCACATGAGGTGTGGTTTGTGAGCATTCTACCGCTGTGCCACCGATGTACACCAGTTAAATAACTAGATACTCATATCAAGGTATTTACATTACTTTCTACTTGATTTCATACAGTTCTCATGTTAGACTTCATCCTGAAACGTTATCACTCAGTGTTCACTTTTGAATGCAGAAGTCCGGTTTCAGATCTCGAATAGCTAATGCTTCAGATGGCGTATCCGAATTCCTTTTGTACGATATTGAGGGACTCTGTGTATATCATTATGAAGCATTCATGTGGTGGTGGTGGGGGGTGCTTCACTTCACAGAAAGTAATAATAGTCTGTCGTATTCTACCGTATCACTGAATAATTAATGTTGTTAGTAACACGTCGAATGAAATCAGCATTACAAGACAGCGACTGATTCTTCATTACTGTCTCTACGTAACTAAATCTTGAATAAGTCCACAAATTATTTCAGGCATTTCAAAGTAATGAATCAGATAAGTGAATAAATAAATAACTTTCTGAATAACAGCCTCATTACTGATGAAAGTGAGAAAACCTTGGAAACACTATTTCTTTTTACAATGATTGCACAGCATAGTACTAATAATGATTTATTCATGTTAGACAAGTGACTTTCTTTCTGTACATCATTTTTTCCCTTCACATTCCCTAATGAAACATAGGCTTGAAGTTTCTGTAGCAATGTTTAATTTTACAGGATGGGGTTGCTAGCCTCATTCCCAACCTTTCCTCTTTACCAGGTTATTTCTGGCTTGGTGAGGTAAAAGAGTGTGTCGGTGGCAGGGGATCGAACCCCGAACTATGTGCATGGTCGGCGAGCGTCCTAACCACTATGCCACCGACAACACTCCTCCGTGTTATAAAACTTACATGCATACATTCAAAAAAAAGTTTGATGACATGTAGATCTAGAGATGTGCTAAGCAACTTCCTTTTTTACACAAATGATAGTTAGGCATACAGTTGTTTGTAAAACTGCTATTATTCCCTTAGATTCCTAGTGGAACATAGGACTTCAAAAGCACTTGTCTACTTCACTGTCCTCTCACCAGGTCCAACGATTGACTATATACTGTCATCTCCTTACATGATCTCCTCTATGTGATACTTGGACCCACAAAAACAACTCGTCGATTCCCATTCGTATGTGTGCGATGTCATTCAACGGTCTCCTCAGTGTGTGTCTGACACATCTACAGACTTGTTGAACGATAGATTCCTGATTGGTTCACTTGCAGAGTTTCTTGTTGTCTATTCTTTCTGTCTGGTCACTTGACCTTCATTATGGAGTTGAAGAAATCAGCTGTGTAAAAAGATTTTCAACAGGCTGTTTGAAATGCTTTTCGTGGCGCATCAACCAACTTTCTTACCTAAATACATTGGTGATGAAAATCCTTAAATGCTGAAAAAAAATTCTTAAAATATTGGCTCATTTTAATGAATAGATTATATTGACAAACCATCTTGACAACATTTCGAATGTATATCTACACTTCAGGGATAATTTCATTACACTTGTTTATAAATTATTGAAACATTTAATTTTTCGAGTTTAAATTCAAAAGTGTATCAACCTAGATTTGAGTACTTACCGAAACCTATAAGTATGGTCTGCATGATTACAAAATTAAGAATGATTTCATTTCAGATAAGGCAATCGGGGGGGAGGGCGAGGTTCGTCTCTTTTTAACGCAGTCTTCATCAGGATCTATATTTATATGAACACTATAACTAAAGAAATATTATTATTATTATTAACAACATTAATACTGTCTTAAATGACGCTGAATTACAATGACTGCCTGTACCTGTTTCTTTTGCCTATACAACTCCTGTTGATATATTTCGATTTTAATGGCCTCTTCTGAATTGATTGTTTGGTATGTAGTATTATTATTATTTTTATTGTTTCCTTGGGTTCCTAGTGGAACATAAGGCTTCAATTGCACGTCTCCACTTGCCACTTCTATCTTCCTTCCGCTGTACTTTTCACCTGCACCTGCATCCATTTTAGTCCATACCTTTCAACTCCTCTTCACACCATCTCCTCCATGTCACCCATAGCACTGACGTCCCACTCTCCGCTTCCCTTTCGGCCTGGTTCCACTCGAGAAATGACCTGACACGTGCGCGATGTCATCCAGTGGCCTCCTCAGCGAGCGAGTGTCCAATCCATCTCAATCCACTTTCTCCTGCATATTTGTTGGGTGGGCGATTGCTTCTTGTTTTGTATGTTCCCATAGTTTCCTGTTGGTGACTGTGATTCTTTCCGGCCTGGCCATCTGTTCTTCAGTCAGTATAGGGCGAATACAGTGAGTTGTTGATAAAGGTGTGCAATAGCCAGCCTGTTGGAAATATTCTTTGTGAAGCCAAGTTTCTCATCCGATCTGTATAGAAGAACTGACTGACTTGACGTTGTTTGTATTGAAAATCGGACCAAGCGAATTTTGTTGTTGATTCTGACTGAGTGACGGAGATTTCCAGATTGGTTTCAGGTTGATGAATATGTGTGTTCTCGCCTTCCCCATTCTCACTTGATTTGACATCCTCGTCCGTTCCTCCGTTCCTGTGGTTGAGACAATGCTCCTAGATAAGTGAATGAATGAAGTAACCTCTTTCAAATCCTTCCCGTTGATGGTGTTTGGCGCTGGATGTTTCTGCCGTTGTTGTTGTTGTTGGTTGTTTACTTTCATAACCTCAGTCTTGTCTATGTTCCCCTGGAGTCGTGTCTTGACTGTCTCCTTCTTCGACCAGTTTGTCGGTATTCGCTCGTAACTCTTCGATGTTTATCCCTTACACAATATCAAATATCCAGTGTGAACAAACCAACGAGATAGTAACCGATGGCACTGGTTGATAATAAGCTCGTCGTGATAACTGGGGTATTCAAGGAGTACCAACTTATGCTTCATACTTATTTACAAAAAACCAAATGAATTCACTACCTTTACTCACACATGTCACTAGCTTCAAATGTATATCTTAATAATCTAGAAGTAGCAGTGTTTATTTATGTAGGTGATTTCTTAAAAAGTTTAATAATCACTAAGTGTGTGATCATCAAATCAAAGATCTGCCCAGCTAACCAAGTATATTGATAACTTTTTAAAAAACAACGAAACCACTTCAATAGTCTTGACTCCTGTCGCTTCGTTTAATAAGAATTATTAGATTTTCAACACATTGGGAAGCTATAAATAGCTGTTTTGTCCTATTCTGGAATTCCTCAATAGTGTGCACTCATAACGCCTTCAGGAAACGTACCCGGAACGACTAAGTTATGAGACCAAGCTCAATCACAACTGAATTCTAACTTTTTCAATTCCTAATACAGCGTCGCCCTCACGAATGGCTTCGATAGGCATCTCCTACATCTTGGGACACTGCATCTTCCGGAAATCTATCCATTAACCGTCAGTCAATTGGAGAATGATATTTAGACTAAGAGATTTATATTAATTTCAACTGTTAGATTAGAGGGAGAGAATGCAGGGAGTACTAGGTAATTGTTTCATCAAATTCTTGGGCTCCTCAGCAGTGTGCACACAGCACGCCGCCAGGACCTTCAAGTTACAAGACCACTTAACAACTTCGACTTGATAAGCTACAATCAATGCTGAAAGAGTATTCAAAGACAGTTATTTATTATTTTATTCGCTTACGTTACCAATAGAGCATAGTGGGCTTCAAGCTAGAGGCTTGAAGTTGCTAGCTTTATGCCAAAACGTTGTGGAGATCGTCAGTGGCCAGGGATAGAGCCCCGAACTACATGAGGCGTGGTTGGTGAGCATTCTATCATTGTACCATCAACGCACACACACACACACACACACACACACAATCCAAGACAGTTACGAAGCATTTATTGTAAAAGCAAAAAAAGTGCTACCTATCATAACATTGAACAATACACCTAAAAAATATCCTATCCTACCTTTCCGGTAAAGTACAAACACAAAACTATTCTATGTAATTACTCAGAAGTGATTTGTGGGTCATCGATAAGCAAAAACTTAAAATGAACTTTTGTATAAATAATGGTGTAAATAGGTACCTTCTCAAGTATCACTTAATTTCGCCTCATTATTATTATTATTATTATTATTATTATTATTATTATATAAGATTGTTATTATTATTATTAATCGTTTCATTATGGATAAATTGTAATCTCTAAAATAAACAAACCCTCTTGACAAGATATTTTTTAGGCATTACACATAGCCTATTAAGTAAACAATGTGAACGGGAGTTATTTGTTTGGCTCATACATTGTCAGCTTTATTTATTTATTTATGCGTATTTTTTGACTTCTAAACACCTTCCTTAACCGCATAGGATCTTGTGTTTACAAACAAGCAGATGTGGCATCTGGTATGAATTTTTACAGTGTACAGTGTATTGTTGGTGTTTTGACAATTTTTAAAATAGTGCACTCCCCGATCTATTTATCGCCTTCCCCCACCCCACTCCACCTCCTAGGGCTGTCTCAATCCACAAAACAGCCAGACTCATTGAAAACAATACTGTATGCACTTGTACAAATCACTGCGTATATATACATATATATATTTACAATAATGTTAGAACATTATTATTATTATTAAAGCGTGTGATACAGGGAAACATTAAACAAAAACAAGACGCGAGATGTTTTCATCCATAGTGTTAGGAGTGAGAATCACTCTTATCTATTTGTGTTTGTTGTTTATTTATACGTGTAAACATCCATCCATCCATCCATCAGAATGGTGATGATGATGATGCCGATGAGAATGTTGATAATTAATACTGTAGAAAAACATACAAAAATGTGCGAAAGCCATCTGCATAAACATACATATTTGACTATGTTTGTGTGCGTCTGTGTGTGTGTGTGTGTGTGCGTGAGTGAGTGTAAGTGAGACATTTAATGTTTACATGTGTTAATCAAATTGTGTTAAAGTCACTTCTGGATAAATCAAGACCAGATTTCAGTTTTAAAGCTGTCGAATAGTAATATACCCACATGAAACCAGATGATTCTATGCATAAAAACAGAAGTGTTATATTATATGTTATGTATTATGTAATAGGTGTGTTCACTTTTAAGTTCTTTGACCAAAATCTCTTTTTTTGGGGTATTCTATATTATAAATTCATTGAAGTTATATGAGTTTAACAAGAATGGAAGAGATACTATGATAAAGTCACGTTTTTGGTTTAATGAAGACAAACTAATCAATTGGTATGCTTCTCCTGTGAATCTGCGATCTGTATTATTGGGCCCTGTCATTTATTATTTTTATTTATTTTTTTAAATTTTTGATTACAGCTTGATTCCACACCGTATTTTGGGGACAAGTATGGAATTTTCAGCGTGGATATCGGTAGCCCAAAATTCGCAGCCGATCATAGATATCAGGTGTGCGTCAGCGTGGGCTCGAACCCCGGACCATGTGCATGGTCGGGGCGAGAGTCCTAACCACTGTGCCACGACGCACAGTTACACATTAGGAATCTAATTTTTCCTTCTCGGAAACATCCAACTGCCTCGTTCAAATTATATTATTATTATTATTATTCCCTCTAGTTCCAAGTGAAACACAGGTCATCTGTCATCCTCGTCAGCGTGAACCACGGTGTTGCCCACAATCGCTCATCTCCTCCCCCCCCCCCAACTAACACGATTCCCTCCATGTCACCCTCGCATAGACGCCCCACTCAACCTGTTGCCTCGCGTGCGATATTTTTCGGCGGTCTCCTCAATGTATATCCCACTGAACTATCTCCATTTTCTCTTATATTATTTGTTGAGCAGTCGGTTCTTGATTGATTTGTTTCCCAGACAGAATTTCTTCTGGCTAATTCTCTCTGGCCGACTGACCGTTTGATCTTCAGTATGGAGTCAGTGAAGACAGCTGTTGCTGCAAAATCTGCCATAGCCTGTTGGAATTTCCTTTTTGTGACACTCTGGCCAAGTTTCTGACTCGTATAGAAGAACCGACTTGACATCGATGTTAAAAATCCGAATCTTGTTGTTTATTCTGAGGCAGTGTGCAGAAGATTTCTAAATCAGTCTTGCTTTTCTGATTCTGGCTAGCTGGTGTTGACATCTTCATCCGTTCCGACTGCCTGTAGTTGATAACGATGCTTCCTAGTCGGATAAGTGAAGGAGGTAACTTCTGTTGAATCTCCCCGTTGATGATGATTGATGCTGGTTGTTGCTGTTGTTGCTGCGGTTTGTTGGTTATCTTCACCACCTCAGCCTTCTCTATGTTCACTTGGAGTCCTGTCTTCGCTTCCTGCTTCTTCAGCCAGTTTGTTGGTTTTTGCCTGTAATTCCTTAAGTTTGTGTAACATCAGACATATATCATCTGAGAAATTCAGATCTTCTACAGTCTTCTTATCGCTAGTCCAGTGTACTCCTAACACCTTGCTCCCACGCACAGTCTGACGCATAATCCAGTCCACGACAACTAGAATATTATCGTAGGTGATAATAGGCAGCCAGTTTGTCTTACTCCTCTATGTACTTGGAACTCTTCTTTGAGGTTTCCATTGTGGATCATCTAATACGTGGCACTCACTGCCTTATAGCTGTCATATATTGCTACCCCAGTAAATCTATAAATTCTGTGTTTCTTCTCTTAATTCATTTGATATTTAGTCAGTTTAGCGATATATTAATGCATATTATCTCTCACTGTCTCTTTGCTGATACTAAAGAAGTGTAATCTATCTGTGGATATCAGTGATTCAGCGTAATTTAAAAGAGTATTAATGTTGTTGATGATAATATTTCTTTAATTCTTATCGTTAAATAAGCATAGAGCTCAACGAAGAGGTAGTTATCGAAAACCATATTCTTTGCTCATTAATCAATCTTTATCAGCTTTTAATGAGCATCTTCAATCAATTAATATGCCTTTGGTAATTTATTCGATACCCGATAGATAACAGAGAAAGACTATTCAATCAATACTAGCGTTGTGGCCTGTTTGGACAAGGTGATCTAATGTAGTACTTACTGTTGATGGTCTTAACAACACCTTTATTTAGCCATACTGGTTAGTAGGTGTTCCCGCGCACGAAGAACTATGTTGTTAGTGTGCAATCTATCTTATATAGTTGGCTTCATACAAGGAGTAGTTCATCAATGGGTATATCATTTTTGAATATATATTCCTTCACGTTCCCAGTGGAACATAGGGCTTCATGCTAGAGGCTTGAAGTTTCTGTAGCAGTGTTTATTTTTACAAGATTGGGTTGCTAGCCTCATGCTTAACCTTTCCTCTTTACCAGCTTTATTGCTGGCTTTTCGAGGTGAAGCAGTGCGTCCGTGGCCGGGGATCGAACCTTGGACTATGTGTATGGTTGGCGAGCGTCATAAATGACTTCTCTTTAGCCGGAATAAAACTGGGGGTAAAATGTACCCACCATATGCATACGGACACATTTTATGGAAACACTCCAGAATGATCAAATAAATCGATGGATATTTTTCTAAGAAACATAAACAGCGTTTTGTCATCGATAAATGGCGTTCAGTTTAAATGAAATCGGTAGTCTCCAGTATCTTAACACGGTAGCGGTACATCTGTGTCAGGGACAGGTACCAGTATATATATATATACATAAAGCTGTGTCACACACATACCTGATTAACCACTCACTAATCCTGTACACACACACAACACACAACACACATGCGTATAATTACATTCACGGATAGTCGGAGATTTCACTGCCTAGTTTGGCTTAATTATTATTTTTCTGCTGCTGTTGTTGTTGTTGGTGTACCAAAGCCATTCCCACTTTGACAAACGGTGGTAAATATCATCCCTTAACCTAATCACCCCATGGGTTACAACAATGAAGTTAAACAAAGGCGGCTCTGTACCACAAAGAGGATCACAACAAAAACAAAAAGGGTGAAAAGAAGAAATAGCAGTGATATTTTTTAAGAGAAAACAGGTTTGTAAGAGTATGCATCGTCTAATTACACTAACTGATAGGATTAGTGATGCCATTAATGTTCGTCTAGTCACCTGTCGGAGCATATTTTTATTCGGTTAACTGTGAAGTGTATCAGTCAATGGAATAAAAAACTGGCTCCTTGTCAATGTAGTGTCATCTTAAGGTAAACTAATCAATGCATCACACTATGTCCGCTTTTTCTAAAAGTTTTTAACAGTACTTGTGAATAAGAAGGTATACTTTTCTGTGAAGTTCTCATTTTAAAGAAGTCATGAAGGTAAATTTTGCTGATCTAGGTGAAAATTATACAGTTACAACCAAGTGTTCTGATAAAACTTGTTCAATTACTATGGCATTCGTCAGTCTCCTTAGTGTGTTTATCCGATCCACTTCCATTTCCTTTCATCTTCTGCGTATTTGTTGAACGATAGATTCTTAATTGGTTTGTCTTCTCAGAGTTTCTTGTTTCTACTTCTTACTGACCTTGTCATCTTCAATATGAGGTCAGCGAAGGTGGCTGTCGATGAAAGTCTTCAGTCTATTGGAAATGTTTTCCGTGAAGCATATGTCAAGTTTTTGTCTGATATAGAAGCATTGACTAAGTAAACATTTGTGTTAAATTCCGAATTTTGTTCTTTCCAATTCTGGCAATCTTTAATATCTTCATCCGCCTGTAGTTGAAATGATGCTTTATAGATAAGTAAAAGTAGGGATCCTCTTCAATTCCATTCTGTCGATAGTGATGATTGGTGCTTGTTGTTGTTTTGAAATAAGTTTGGAACAATAACTTATGTTACTGTGATTAAAAACCTCAACTGTTTTTGTCTTCATAAGAAAAGTGTAAGTGATTGCAAGCGGAACGGAACGAACTATTCTACCATAAAAGATAACAATAATTAAAAACATCAGTTAGTTAGTTAGTTAGTTAGTTAGTTAGTTAGTTAGTTAGTTAGTTAGTTAGTTAGTTAGTTATGTTTTTCATATAGATCGGATAGCTTTTTGTCTTTCTAGCTCAATACATCATTGAATGCTTAATGATACTTAGGTTTCACTTCACCCAATGAATTACATTTCCCCAGTAAGTGTCATCAAATCTTTCATTACAAACAGTATTCAGAGTAAATGTTCACGCAATTCCTTACATATGAAGCTACCACGAGTTTAAGACTTTCTCAGTCCTCAAATCGGTAGCATGATTTCTAGTATTAAGTATTTTCATACACTTATGCAACGAAATTATTTTCACAATTATAACGGTACCAGTAAACAGGAAATCGTAGTCTAAGTCATCTTATCATCCATGGCGAGCTACCCAAAATCAGTCCGAGGTGTACGTGATAACGAATCACCTAAACGCATGATATTTGTTACATCTTAGTTACCGATCAACAGATCACTCAGTTACCTTTTTATCATAAAAGGCCACTTACACAACATTCCCTTACTTGAATAAGTTTTTCACTGAAAAACTCTTTATTTATGAGTGAACAATCATTCTGCATTTATAAATAATTAAAGCTGATGGCGTTAACAACCGAAAACTTACATTTGACCTATGAAAACTTCACTTTTTCACCAGGTAATTTATCTTCTGAACTAAAACTAATCTTTGAAACCACTCCGTGTACATGAAACAGTTGTGATCTAACTAGTTTATTGGTAACACTGCTCATTTAGACACAAATGGAGCATATATCTCCAGAAAATAAAACACAGAAATACCTTGCTGATAAATATTCGAAAGTATGAAATCCGATTCCACGACTTCTTGCAGTCTGACCTCTTCTGGTGCTTCACATCAAATTACAGTGAACCACAGTTCACAGTAGTTACATATCACTTACACTAATCGGCGTATACTACTAAGGATAAGAGAACTGCGTAAATTGTCATTCGCTAACAGACTGTACACTTTTATCAACAGCTCACTTCTATGTATATACTAAAGATAAGGTGGCTCATCAGAAAGAATTACAAACAAACAAAACTCTGGTAATGTACCAACCAACAGCCTGTTATCCAACAAATTGTTCGAAGAAAACAGACACAGTTGAATGACATAACACGTAAGACAGACCATTGCTCAAGCGGAAGTTCAAATTAAGAAACAACGAGCTTGGTGTGTCTTAAAGATTGGACATGGAGGGAAATCGTGTGAAGCAAAGGTAACAACCGATGTGGAATATTTAGGCCAGCTGAACAGGGTTTCATAGCATAGGATGTAGCACTCGGAACTCAGGGGGAATACTAACAATCATAATGTTAGGTTATGTATTGAAGTGATCAGAAAGGCATGCAGAATTGTCTTCTTAAATATAATCTTATTAGGTAGGTGGTTTCAATCGAAACTGACCAGTTAGTTAGTCTACTTTTCATTTTACAAAATGTGTAACAGACAAATTAAAAGTAAGTAACTAACTCACTAACGCTTTCAGTCAACTATCTGATCTGATTAGTGTTTACACAGAGGACATTATTACCTTAGAGATTAATATTCTGTAAGCAATGTAAGCAATTTTAACATAGTGACAAATCAGTGTCGGTTACAAATATTCTAAGTATTCTAACATTGACATTTTTATATGTAGATGACGTAATAATTTGTTTTAATAAATGACTTAACAATGCTTTCAGTTAAAACAACAGTAAGAACAACAGAATCACTTTTCTTTTCTTTCCCCTCCTCTCTCTCTCTCTGTCTATGTCTAACATTGATGTATCACCTGATGATGTAACAACTTGCATAATTTGTATACACATTGTAAAAATCAAATGAACTAACTTGACAGTCATTCAAATGTTGGCATGTAAAAGTGATTGATGAATATTTAACTCGCCAACTTCTTATAGTTTTTATAGTATTAAGCATATCCTATTGATTCTTTATACGCTTGAAACCATCCATACAGGCAATTTTAAACGATTAGATGGAGGATTTCATCATGAACTGACACCTGTTACAGAACCACTGAAAAACCTGCAAGGAGAACTGAAAAGCCAGTTGTTTCGTCAGCCTAGTTTGGGACTCTTTGTCAGAACACAACCGCCACTGAGTTTCAAATCCAGGACCTTCTGGTTACAAGGCAAGCTAGCTCATAGACTATTCAGCAGACACTAGGACCCCATCCGATGGCCTATGAATTCTAACTTCTGCTAATTCTATAGGGTCAGGTGCCAGTGGCTGCTGAATGGTCTACGAGCTAGCTCGCATGGTAAGCAGAAGGTCTTGGGTTCGAACCTTGGTGGGGGGGGTGCGTGCTGATGAAGACTCCCAAACTAGGGTGACGAAAAAGCTATCAATTCCAACGGTTCACTAACTGATGTCAGCTCATAATGAAATCCTCCATCCAATCAAACCAAATCCCTACAAAGCCAATATTTGAAAACCTGAAATTCCCATGAGATGGGATTTATAAATACATCTGAGTTACTAACTAGTCAGTCAGATAGTTTTTAAGCTTTTATAGCATATCGGGGGATGAAACACTCAAAGTGACTGAGTTTTCAGTCAGATTTGGTTGTGTTCTACTTTACTTTTTTACGAATAAGCATAGAGGACGGTGGTTATTAAAACTTGCTGTAACAATTCTGCTAAATATAATTGGCTTAATAACCCACTCACCCACGCATGCATGAACGCCTACACACATACACACATACACACACTCGAGAAGACTATTAAGCACTATTAAGTAATCAAGCAGGGGAATTAGACATAAATAGGTCATAAAGAAAAACAATGGTTTCTTTAAACATGTACACCTATACACACCCTATGTATGATAATAGAAATGATCTTGAAATAAGGTTCATACACCTACCATATCATGAATTACAAACTCATGTTTTGTTTCTTCTGTGAATTCAAATGTGTCGTTGTTGTTATTACAACTTTATGATTAACTCAAGAGTGCATGGATCACAGTGAAATTGTCACCGTCACACATACATACACACACATACACACATACATGTAAGCTAAGTAGTGAAAGAACTATAAACAATATTGAAAACTTCTTTTTCTCTTCAGAATAAATAAAGTCATTTACATTGATAAGAATCTAATTTTCATTTTTCTCTTCTTTCTTATGATGATCACGATCATCAGGATGATCATCATCTCCGTATTCGTCATCTACACCAACATAATTATGTTGCACAGAGAGAGTGTGTGTGTGTGTGAGAGAGAGAAGAGAAATATGTTGAACGCATACATGATTACAACCACCAGATGTCATGGTTCTAAACTAAAACCCGCATTTAAAAAGGGGTAAACAAAAATTATTTCATAGCCAATAGGATTTAATTAGTAAATAAATCGTTGGGAAGTGGGAGGGGGGGGGCTGTGAGTTTATAACAATGAGAAGTGAAATGAAGTCATTATTAGTGTTCAGGTAAATTCTATTGGATTTTTGTCTTCATTCAGCAAGCATAAACAATGACAAAGTGTGTGACAAAGTGAATAAAAATATTTGAAAGGATAGAACAAGAAGAAGAAGAAACTTTCGCGTACTTCTTTTGTGAGCATAGAAAACAATTTAGAGTTTATCAGTTGAGAAGTTCACTTTGTTTTATTTTTATACGTACAAAGGACTGTTTCAGATTAGATCACGGATTGATATCAGTTAGAGGATCATTGAAAACCACCAAGAAGTACTGGATAGCGGTTTCGGCCTAGTTTGGAAATCATCATCATTACTCACCCACCACCATGGTTCGAACCCAGGACCTTCCAGTTACAAGGCATGCTGGCTCATATACCATTCAGCCACTGGGATCCCATTCAATGGCCAGCCAACTCATGAATTCTAACTTCTACCAACTCGTGATTTAGCGTGACCGGCAACCAATGTCATCGACCGGAAATCCATCCTCACTCGCAACTGAATGCACCTCACTGGTCACGACTTCTCACTAGAACTCCAGGAAACTCTGTCCTGTAACAAGTCACTAGCGAGTATCAGATTAATTTTCAATAGTTGGTTTGTGAGGAATAGATTTGTTTTACGAGTGAGGATGGATTTCCTCCTGTTGATATTGGTTGGTAGTCATACTAAAATCACGAATTGGTAGAAGTTAGAATCCGGTCCCAGTGGCTGAATGTTATACGAACTTACATTGTAACCGGAATGTCCTGGGTTCTAACCATGGTAGTGGGTTCGTATTTCCAATGATTTGTAAACTAGGATGAAACAGCCGCTGTCCAGTACTCTCTGCTGGTTTTCAAACGTTCTCCAAATAATATCAATCTGTGGTAAAACTTGGAAAATAATTAGGAGTTAAAAGTTTGTCTATTAATAAAATTAATTTTCTACAGGTAGTTTGTAAGGATTAGTTTATTCTTTTAGGAGTTGATTACTGATTGATATCAGTTAGAGAACCATTGAAAACCAGCGACAGGGAGTACTGGACAGCTGCTGTTTCATCCTGGTTTGGAAATCATCGGCATCGTCTTGTAAGTCCCTCATCCCCTAAAAACATTCTGAATTAACCTTCTAGACAAATGAATTTCAATAATGATCTTAAATCTAAATTACACATAGCATGATAGAAATGCAATTTACTCATCATTGTAGATTAGAATAATTCAAGGGGTTAATAAACGACACCCTCCCCCCTCGAAACTCTTAGAATCTAAATATATATATAAGACTTGAGCACTGTGGTAGCATTTAATTCTATGTGAATCTCTTTTATTGAATACATCAAACAGTGTTATTATATTAATATTATTACTCCTTTAGGTTTTGAGTAGAACATAGGGCTTCAGCAGTATATCTCCATTTTTGTCCTGTTCTCTTCAGTCCTCTTTATCTGACTTCACGACTGACCATAAGCCCTCACCTCCTCATACTCTGACCTACAAACAACTAATTTTGGACTCTTCATCAGTACGCACCCACAGGGGTTCAAAACCCAGGACCTTCTGGTTACAAGGCGAGCTCGTAGACCATTGAGCCACTGGGACCCGATCCAATAGTCCTTGAATTCTAACTTCTGCCAATTCACGATATAGCGCGACCACTTCGCAATGTCTTCTTCGATGAGTTACTGCCTCATCTTCAACCTGATGTACCCTACTGGTCACGGCTTCCCACCAGAACCCCAGGTTAACTACCTGAATAATAATATAGTTTCATTGCTGAAGAGTCCCAAACTAGGACGAAACAGCTGTCCAGTACTCCCAGGTTTTCGTGTGGTTCTCTAACTGATGTCAGCTCATGATGAAATCCTCCATGCAATCAAACAAAATCCCTACAAAACCAATACTTGAAAACAACTAATTGTTTCACATTTTTGGGCCTGGCTTACGTATAATGTCAATGAACCGTCTTCCCAGTGTGTGTGTCCCCCCTAGCCATCTCCATTTCCTTCGGAATATTTGTTGAGCAATAGTTTCTTAATTGGTCCGTTGTGAGAGTTCCTTGCTTCTAATTCTTTCTAACCAGTCATCTGTTCTTCAGTATAAAGCAAGCGAAATTGTCTGTTGATAAAAGAGGTCTGTGGCAGCCTGTTTAGAATGCTTTTCTCTGACGCGTTGGCCAATTTTCTGACTCATATTAGAAGAAGTGTTTCCCTGACTCACACAGACAAACACAAGGTTTCGACACACAATTCACTGTTCGTAATCCTACCATCAATTATTATTATTATTACACAACTTAAAAACTTCAGCCTCCTAGCTTTCTTTTTCCTGTCCCATTTGTCATAGAAGTAGTAGAATTTGATTATGAACAATAAAAATTGTGTTCGAAACGTTATCCAATGATAAATAATACTGTTTCAATATATGCTATGCTCTTCTATGCTCTTTCAGTTTTCTGATGTTAAAAAGAATCTTAGTCACAGTTAATTTAAGGTTGGTAAATTCTGTTTAACCGGACGTTCATAACCCCCCCCCACTCCGCCAAAAAAATCGCATACTTTCATCATTCAGGAAATGTTATAACATCTAAGTTAGTTGACTTAATCAGCCATAGATTCTCAAAGTTAGTTGTTAGTGTTTGTTTGTAAGTTAAACGAGACTTTTCAGGTGTGTGTGTGTGTGTGTGCGTGTTTAATTCAGTCTTGACTTTCCTGTTAACTGATGATTGAACTGAAATGTCCGGCTTCTGCTGTCATTTCACCTCCTAGTACGGACGCTTCATCAATGTCTGCAGATTAACTTGAAGTATTTTAGTGAATGATGACAAACAGTGGAGTAAAGAATACGCATTTCGTCCAATTAAGGACTAGTCGTCAACTGGATGTACCTGCATTTCAAACAATACATACTACTGGGAAAAATCATCATTTACCAGAGAATGTAGATACATCCAGATGACAAGTCACGAAGTAGGAGGAAATGTGCATCTTGCATTCTACTTCTTGAAAAGGCTATGCCTGAATAAAATATCTCATTATATGGGAATGAATTCCGCGCTGATCTGCGTGTCGGGAGAGTCCATGTGATCAGTGGGTGTAGTGATAGTGGTATGTGTTGACTGATGAGGGGATGAATGTTTAGGCTGGTCAGTGGACAGATAGCATTTTTTTCCTTCACGTTCCCAGTGGAACATATGGCTTCAAGCTAGTGGCTTGAAGTTTCTTGTAGCAGTGATTCATTTTACAGGATGAGGTTGATAGCCTCATGCCCAACCTTTCCTCTCTACCAGCATTATTTCTGGTTTAGCGAGGTAAAGGAGTGCATCGGCCGAGGATCGAACCCCGAACCATGTGCATGGTCGGCTAGCGTCTTAACCACTATACCACCGACAGATAGCATGGTTGTTCAGAATTTCGACCTCGACGGGACTCGAACCCACAATATTCTTATCTGAAGTCAGATGCCTTATCCATTAGGCCATGGAGCGTCGGTGGCATAGAGGTTAGGACGTTCGTCAACCATGCACATGGCCTGGGTTTGATCCCCGGCCACGGACTCACTCCTCTACCTCGCTGAGCCAGTAATAAGACTGGTAAAGAGGAAAGGTTGGGCATGAGGCTGGCTAGCCACCCCATCCTGTAAAAATATATAAAATACTGCTATAGAAACTTCAAGCCACTAGCTTGAGGCCCTATGTTCTACTGGGAACG
The DNA here is from genome assembly GCA_944472135.2 of Trichobilharzia regenti. Lineage (NCBI taxonomy): Eukaryota > Metazoa > Platyhelminthes > Trematoda > Strigeidida > Schistosomatidae > Trichobilharzia > Trichobilharzia regenti. The sequence goes on along the minus strand of OX235262.1, from coordinate 22,188,560 downwards.
TGAAGGAAAAAATATGAGAATAAATTCTCCACATTCAAGTGTTGGTTTGTAGGGATTTGATTGGTTTCACGATTTCATCATGAGTTGACATTAGTTAGAGAACCATGCTCACTGGCGATTGGCCCTATTCAGGTAGGTAGTTACCTGGGTTCCAGTGGGAAGTCGTGACCAGTAGGGTGCAGCAGGTCGGGTGTGAGGACAAATACTCGCCACTGAAGACACTGGCTAGCGGTTGAGCTATGTCGTGAATTGACAGAAGTTAGAATTCAAGGTCCACTGGATCGGGTCCCAGTGGCTTAATGGTATACGAGCTGGCTCGCCTTGTAACCGGAAGGTCCTGGGTTCGAATCCCGGTGGGTGCGTACTGATGAAGAGTCCCAAACTAGGCTGACGAAACAGCTGTCCAGTACTCCCTGCAGGTTTTCCAACGGTTCTCTAACTAATGTCAGCTCATGATGAAATCGTGAAATTCTCCACATATTTTATTGTCAATAAAAGTAAATGTTGCAAACGTTGTGTACACCTACCCCCACCCCCCACCCACATTCACATACACACAGACACACGAATGCACACATTTACATGAGTGTGGATGTATACATATAAGTGAACATTTACATTAAAATCTAAATTTTTTTCTTACCTATTACATGATTGATCATATATGATTGAGTATGAGTTGACAAAAAAATTTGTGTCAAAATATGTTGTGTCATTTACAAAATGAAACACACATTCATTTCCTTCCGTGTTGTTCAGGCATCGTTCGATCTTGATTTTATTTAGTGATAACCAAAATGACAGGCAGTTTTAAAATGTGAAAGAAAATATTGTGTTGATTACCCTCTTGCATTCTTTTGGACTGTCTATCTTTCCTTTCTATACACAGACATACACGCACACACACACACACACACACGGACACACATTTACACACTCACACCGATATGCATGCACTGGCTATATATATAACTATTACTTCACTCACTTAGAACAATTTAAACAACATTTTCCTTCCCTTATTGTTCATAGTTGAAAGAAAAGAACAACAGAAAACAGATTTGTTAAATGTGCTTATTTAATAATAATAATAATAGGTGGGAATTAAGTTTTATTTATAAAAATCTCATCTGAGTACTTTTTGAGTTTTACAGAGTTTTGTTCAATGGGAAACAAGCTTTCAGTTCCCATAGATGTATTCATCCCATCAAAGCGAACTAAGTGATATACTGAAAGATGTTCTTCAGGAGGTGTTGAAATAGTTGGTTAGATCATAAAGTATTATTTTGAATGAATACAACTCATTATGTTCTGTGGAATTGCGTCGGTGGCTCAGCGGTTAGGACGCTCGCCGACCGTGCACATGGTCCAGGTTCTATCCCTGGCCACGGACTCACTCCTTTAACTCGCTAAACCAGGAATAATGCTGGTAAAGAGGAGAGGTTGGGCATGAGGCTAGCGACCTCATCCAGTAAAATAAACGCTGATACAGAAACTTCAAGCCACTAGCTTGAAGCCCCCCTATGTTCCACTTGGGGGTGTGAAGGAAAGAAAAAAAATATTCTGTGGAACATTAGATAGCCTAATGATTTGAGCAGGCTGACTGATTGACTGACTGAGTGAGTGGTTTCAGCATACAACAGTGTACAGAAGTACAGTAGTTCAACTTTCCAGGCTTCACACAGAGCACAAAGATTGAAGAAAGAGACAGTGAAAACACTCAAGAGAAATGCGAGGGAGAGAAAATGAGAACATGGAAAAATAATAGAGGTTCAGTAGATATTGGTAGATCACAGAGAGCGAATGCATCTGCATCTTTGAGAACGATTTCAAGCCATATCACTAACTGTCTCCAGCCACCTGGCTCTTAAAATCCCAAAGACTGCAAACCAGTCCAGAAGTCTACATCTCCCTATATGGCTAACTCAAGCTATCTGTTCGATATTTCATGGTTATACCACCACTAGCTCTTTTCCAACCTGAACTTACTTCAGTTAATATTTCTCGTCGAGGAAGTCGAGGAAAGTAGGCCGCCTGGATATAAAATTAATACATACTTAACATATCTAATAATTCTCAGGACTCCTAAGTGCAGAGAAGCGCAATAAAGACTTCCCAATTATATATAACGTTAAAAAAAACCCTTAAATTTTAAAGTAATCTATAAAAATTATTATCCCCCATGGTTTCATCAAAAATTTCGGTGTGAAACAGTTACATTCCTTTAGATTTTTTTTAGATTTACAGCTTGATTCCACACTGTATTTTTGGTACAAGTATGGAATTTTCAGCATGGATATCGGTAGCCCAAATTTCGCAGACCGACCATAGATATCAGGTGTGCGCCGGCGTGGGCTCGAACCCCGGACCATGTGCATGGTCGGCGAGAGTCCTAACCACTGTGCCACCGACGCACAAAGTAAATACGTTGCCCTACTCTCTGTTGCTCCTTTTTCATCAAACTTGGGAAAAATATGAGTTAAGTTTACACCCCTTACAATTAATAACATTAGTGTGAAATAATTTCAAGATTGAATATAGAAAATATTTAATTTATTTAAATTAAATATTTTCTATAGTTTGTAAGGGTTAGTTTTGTTTTTACTAGTTGATCACGGATTGATATCAGTTAGAGAAGCATTGAAAATCAACCACAGGGAGTACTGGACAGCTGCTGTTTCATCCTAGTTTGGGAATCATAGGCAGTAAGCACCCACTGGGGTTCGAACCCAGGACCTTCCGGTTACAAGGCTAGCTGGCTCGTATACCATTTAGCCAGTGGGACCCGATTCAATGGCCAGCCAACCCATGAATTCTAACTTCTACCATTCCGTGATTTAGCGCGATCCCAAACAATGTCGTCGGTGGGACATCCATCCTCGTGAGAATAAATTAAGTATATTTTCCAGTGTTGATCTGCAGGGATTTGATTGGTTAGATCATAAACGGATGTTATAGAACAGTTGAAAACCAGAGATTATTGGATAGCTGTTTTGTCTCTAGCAGTACACATACACAGCAATAACAGGAAACGAATCCAGTAGCTTCAAGCTATTAACCTTTCAACTACTGAGATGGAATCCAATGTCATCACAGGAATTCTAACTTCTATCAATTCGTGACATATATACCACCATCGCTCACCGACATCATTAGCTATTATCTGATCTCACATTGAACTTGATGCAACCGGGTGGGGGGCATGACTTTTCAGGACTAGAGTAGAACTAGTAGAGTATATTTATTAACTTTCAAGTATTGGTTTCTAAGGTTTTGATTAGTCTAAAATTTGATTACTTATGATTTCATCAAAAAATTGAACTCAGTGTTAAAGTGACTTAAACTAGGAGGGAAAAGGTGTCCTGTGTCCCCTCCTCTCAGCTCCAGGTTCAAACTTGAATATATATTTCTTCCATCAAATATTTAAGCATTAAAGTTGACAATAATACTTAGTTCTTGAAAGGTAAAAATCGAGACGAATATGTGGCTGTGTCTAAGGACTGGTTACTTGTTTCTGTATGAGTACCCTTGTAGACCCCCTGAATAACCCTGATTCATTGAGTACTTTAAGATGCGGAAATATCTGTTTGCCTACCTGTATCTGTTAGACGAATATTTTTCTTTACTCCTTTACTTTCCCAGTGTAAAATAGGGGACTTCACGATAGAGGCCTGAAATTTCTGTAGCTGTGGTGTTTATTTTTTTTACAGGATAGGGTTACTAGTCTCATGCCATCAACCTTCCCTCTTTACCAGTCTTACTACTGGGTTAGCGAGGTCTGGGAGTGCATCCGTGGCCGCGGACTGAACCCAGAACCACCTGCATGGTCGGCGTGGTTGTGTTAGATGAATATAAGTATTAAAATCTTTGAGGAAATATTTCTTTCACTGTCTGAATGGAGAGGAAAATGTGAGTGATCAGCATAACACTAATCATTTAACTGTCATCAATTTAAAGTCATCTTGAAATCTTGTTTTGACTGTAAGGTATAATTAAATATGACTGTCACTATTACTATTAATATTACTCTTAAGCGTAGTCTATTTATTGTTATAATTATGAATGAAACATATAGAACGTAAGAAAAAATCTGCTTATTTCTCTAGGGAGATAGTCGGATGGATGGAGAATAAATCACTTAAATAGTTCACTGTTTCTTTTATTCCTATTATGGATAAGGACAATAGCGCTAAATGCTAAATACCAAAGTGTTAATGACCCATTTTCAACTTACTCATCAAGATAGTAATTATCCTCGTCTCCCTCATCAGTCTCTGTGTGTGCGCTTAGGTTCAACATTGGAAATCGGTAAAGTGTAACAGACAAAGTGTTTCCAGTGAACAAGTTATTAAATAATCCAACTGAAATAAGAAAGTAATCTGAATAAAACTTATAATTTTCTCACAGTGAGTTAAAATATCAAAGTATTACATGGCATAATTCACCACCAGGAATATATCAAAGTGATTATACTAACTCTAATAAGGTGATCATCATAATTTTAATGACTGAGTTAGTTTAAATCGTTATAACATTTCCCAAAATATACATATAGGTGAATTGAAATGATATATATATATATATATATATATATATATATAGGTGACATTTGTCCATTAAGTGAGACATTAATAACACTCCCAGTTGATATGTGTCAATAACATATGAAAGGAGCATTTTAAAATCATTGCCTTCGTGAACTAATGGATGTATTGTCTATATGGGTTCAATATAGAACTTTGCACCAATATGCAGCAGTTCGAGTCGCCACACTTCACTCAACACATAAATAAAGTCAGAGAAGAAAAAAGTAAAAAGAAACACAAAATAGAGACAGTAAACAGAGGTGTAAGACAAGGAATAGTAATATTGAAGAACAATATAGTTATTTTGGGTATAAGTCACAAGGAGTGGATCCATTTGCGCCAGCCACTAAGAACGATATTGAGACATTTTACCAATTGTCTCCAGCCTCCATTGGTTTTTACCGTCCCGAAGACCCCAAGCAGTCAGGAAATCTACACCTTCCTTTATGAATGGCTTAAACTAACTGTTGCAGATTTCATTGACTGATGAAGCCATCCTTTGGTATGACCACCTCTGGCTCTTTTCCAAACTGATCCATCCTTTGTCAGCTAACATTGACCATTGTCGGGGAAGGCAATGGCTAGACATGCATGCGTAACACGTGTCCTAACCATCTCAGTCGATGTAACTTCACAGCCTAGTCGATTGATTTCTCCTCAATGCTTACCTAGCACTCGACCGAAGCCTAACCTCAATATTACTCAACCTTTCATACCATTGCACACGGGAGATAGAACGCAGGCACCTGTGATCAAAGACAACTAGCCAGCCTTCTCATGTCTTCCACTCTCAATGATCAGGTCTCACAGATATAAAGGAGGAGGTGTAAGCGGACTGCTGAGCAGTAAACACGTCGTTTCGTTGACAGCCAGCCGGATATCACGTCTACGCCAGAGACGGCGTAAACTGGCAGGCATATGCGAAACGAGCCTTCTGTATCCGTGCTGGTGCTGGCTGATGCAACTTTCCAAATAAGCGAAGTTGTCAACGTGCTCTACAACTTCAATCCTGCCTATTTCTGAGCTAGGAGTCAGTGTAGTCCAGTCCTGTGACATCGTCTTACACTTGGTGGGATCGAATCGCATGCCAAACATTCGCCGATTGCAACTCAAGCTGTTCAGAAGACTCTACTGTATTTTGTCAGCGTCTTCACTTCGGAGAGAGGACTATATCATCTGCATATTCTCAGTCAACGAGATTATTCCCTGGTGGTAACAAGTCGATCCGTGAGTCGCTGAAGTCAGCAGTTAGGGTTAATTCCATCGGTACATCTATGAAGAAATTGAATAGAAATGTGGATAGTGAGCATTCCTGACGAACACCACTAGTGGGTGTATTATAACAGTAGCATGCAGTTTTGTGCAGTTATGCTTGTCTACCATTTATGGTGTCAAAGCAGATCATTTTCCGTGATCTGAATAGTTTAGTTTTTTAAGGAAACTGTGTTGGTGAAGATTTCACCTTCACGAACTGTGTAAGTAACAGATCGAGAGTTTGCGAATTGTGAATTTGTTTTATGATGTTACCAGTTCATCTTTGTAGTCAGCCAGACATCGGGTACACCACTGATGAATTTTGCCACTAACCCGCGACACAATCGTCTGTCTGGTGATTAGATTACTTCTATATATGTGGTTGTCTGGTGAGCAACACTGGTTGATATAAGTGGTACGAAAGTATTCACCTGAGTCAATCAATCGATCAGCAGTCTATAGTTTTCTGTGGAAGTAACCGTTTTGATTTGCGAATACCGCCCTTTTCAATAAAGATGAAGTATTTTTAACTTGAAATGACAAAAACACGTATTCCAGTATTGTATTTTCTGGTGAATTAGTTTTGAATTTATTTTTATTATTACTTACTTCTTTGATCCTCTGGCTTCTGAGTGGAACATAGGACTTCCACCTTGAAGTTCGAAGTTTCATAAATAATGGTGTTTATTTTTATTTAAGGGATAGGGTTGCTAGCTTTAAGTGAGACGTAACCCTACCTTTTAACTGGGATTACTTGCGGCTAATCGACGTCTACCGAAGATCAAACCTGGACCACATCAGGTCTGAACTATTGAAGAATAAGACATTTTAGAATATACAATGCATTCCTTGAATAAACATAATAAATGCCATTTTATCTTTTTTTCTTATCCCATTGTAGAATGTTTCCTATGACAGCGTTTCCATTGAATCCTGTTAACTGTGGTCGAACATCAACCGATTAATATGGCCAAGTCCTGGAACACTTCAAGGCATTGGATCTGGATTAAACTGTGATCCATTGATGTATAACACTCATAATTCTTCATCATTATCCTCATCATCACCATCAAATCATGGTGTAATAAATAATTCAGCTGCGATATTCAGTGGAGCGACGAATTTTCTTTCACGATCTAACTATAACTGTGGTGTTAATCAAACCTATCGATTACAACAGCAACAACAACAACAACAGAATTCAACAAATTATTTAAACGAAGAGATAACAAACCAATGCAACGACGGTATAGATGTTGGCGTTGTCAACGCCACCACCACCACCACGTCAAATGAAAAATCCCAAGCAACTATAGGCAATAAATTATCATCAACACTGGATATAACAACAAAAGCGGAATGTTTATCTCAAATTGGTAAATTCCCTACAATATTATCAAGTATAGAGAAGAATGAAATTCAAAGCGTTACGAATTATGAGAATTGGTCACGTGAACATCGGAAAAAGCATAAAAAATCAAAAATGCATTCATCAAGTAATTCTACTGAAAATGATTCGGTAAGAAGTAAGACAACAAAAGTATCACCGCATCCGCATCCAGTATATATGGATGAATCTGTTGATAGCTTATATCATAAGTTGAATGGAATTTCTGATGATATTACACCATCCATTAGTGGAGGGCTATCAGCTACAACAACACTAGTGTCGTGTACAAATTCCCTGACGAAGACAAGACCATCAGATATGAAAGATGCATGTGAAGACTATTCATCAAATATTAATGAAGAGGATGATGAAGAGGAGGCGGTGGAAGAAGCTGGAGCAGGAGGAGAGGGAAATTATCCATTCAATATGTTCTCTACTCCAGGTCATAACAATAATAATAATAATAATAATTTCCCTGGTGATTACGATAATCGTTATAATACTTCATCATTCCGACAATATGATCATTGTCAGCCATCCTCATTATCTCGTAATGATGAGAATATAAAACGTACATTAAATAATATCATTAATATGAATTATTCAGTAAGACCAAATCATTCTCAGTATACAGAAAATTCAGGTATGGATGAAGAAGAAGAAATCTATAAAACAATGATAAATACAAGTAATCCAGATGATATTATTACATCATCAAGTAATCCGAGTAGTCTTGAAAGACGAATCAATAATCATTCAACAGAATTAGACTCAGACACTTGGAATACATCGATACATTCACAGTATTCACAAAATATTCTACCACATCAGCTGGCATCATTTTATTCAAGTTGTTCAAATGAATTGGCTTTAAGACAAAGTTTGCTGTTCAATTCACATCAAAATCAAAATAGTCTAGAGACAGGGAATTATTCTATGTATCATTCTCATCCTCATCAGTCTGAATCTGGACGTCATACATCTTCGCCTCCTGCTCCACAACCACCCCCACCTCTGCCGCCAGCAGCAGCAGCAGCCGCGGCAACAATGTCAACAATACAAACCAGTATAGAGCATAATTCTTCTACTGGAATGAGTCGTAATGAAATGGAATTTTTAAGTAATTTCAATAAATTATCGTCTGATAATAACCCCAGTGAACCAAATGATATAAAAGTCGTAACAAAGTTCACTAATGCAATACAACAGCAGCAACAACAACAACAACAGCAACAAGGAACAAGACGAATGATAAATGGTCCATTAGGTCAGAATACTTTAGATGTATGCAAGTTACCATATCAACAACATCAACAGTCACAACATCGACAAGGACCTGGTACTGGTAGTGGTCAAATGATTGATGATATAAGCGCAGCATATCATTCAGCTGCGGCTATGGCAGCAGCGGCAGTAGTTGCACAAGCTGCAGTGGCTAGTGCAAATGTGACAGGTCATCAAAATCATTCTCACCTTCATCAGCATCACCAACATCATCCTCATCCGCATCCCAATCCTCAAACCCATCCGCATCTCCATCCTCATTCTCATTCTTCACTTCAACATTCTATCCCACTAACACAACAACACCATCAACAACAACAACAACAATCACAGTTCACTGAAAGTGAACATTCCATTATGCATTCACATAATACAGAACAATACAGCATGAATACTAGTAATAATAATAATAGTAGTAGTAATGGTAGTAATAGTAGTAATAACGGTAACAATAATAATATATTGCATCAATCACAGTATAATAATATGATGAATCAAAGTCTAGGATTATTTCCTCTTATGAACAATTCGAATTCGCTGAATACAACATTACAAAGTATGAATAATAATAATAATAATAAAACAATGAAAAATAAAAAGCTTACAGTTACAGGTTAGTTAAAACAAAACAAAAATAAAATAAATCATAATGACAAGTGAATTAGTTTCTGTTGCTACATTTATTATTCTGTTGTTCTTGTAGATCTATAGGCATGTTTAATACTCTGCTTGTCTGTGTGTTTGTTTGTGTGTCTGTGTGCGATTGTTTACGTATCCATGGTAGTAGTTGTAGGCATGACATCTTCTATGTGGCGTATTAAAATGCCTATAGTAACAGTTTGGAATATTATTGACAGTTGAAAGGATTGTTTCAAGAATGAATGATAATACTACAGTTTGTTTATTTTTGCATCGACGGATGATGAAGGTTTATGTAAAACAGTGTTTTTGTCTTTATTCCTTCACATTCGCCAGTGGAACATTGGGCTACTTCAAACTAGAAGCCTAAAGTTTCTGTAGCTGTGGTGATTATTTTTTTTTTACAGGATGGGGTTTTGCTAGCCTGCTTCATGCCCAACCTTTCCTCTTTATCAGTCTTATTACTGGGTTTGCAAGGTAGAGGAGTGAGTCTGTGCTCGGGGGACCATGTGTCCGGGGTCAACGAGCGTCCTAACCGGTGTACCACCGACGCATGTAAAACAGTGTATGACTTGTTTGCTGACATGCTTAATAGGACAACTTAGGGGGGGAATAAGACGTGAATTTAAGGTTCTTCACTTTATCCACAGATGGACGCTGATAATTCAGTTGTATGTGTAATTAGCAAAATTTTTATATCTTTAGTGGGGGAAATTCTGTAAGGTTCTCTTTGGAGACCCAAAATACACGGGTGATGAATGACAATAAAGAGGACAAGCATACTTGCCTGGTGATGTATTCGACATAGAGAAGATGTGGATGATGAAAATACGCGACAATCAACAACAACAACAAGAATAACAAGCACCAGTCAACATTATCAATGGAGGCAGAATGAAACGAGGTCAATTCCTTCGCTTATACACAACCAGGCAGCAGGAATGATGATGATGATGATGTAGAAACTAGCAAGGATCAGAAAGGCAAGACAAACTTTTATTACACTGAGATCAGTGTGAAAATCAACACTAGTGCAAAGGCAGTTGGGTGAGAAAATTAATGCATCATGAAAAAAAGGATTTCGAATAGGATATTGAAGACTTTTATCGATAATTGTCTTCATTGGCTACATATTAGAGATAAAATAGCCGGCCAGAAAGAATTAACACCAAAAAAAACTCTGGAAATGAAACAATCAAGAATGTATTTTTCAACGAATATGTGGAACAAAATTGAAATGGATCGAATAAACACTGGGGAGGTCGTTGGGTTGTCCACTACTCAATTGGAAACCGAATGAGAAATGACGAGTTGTGCTGCGGCCCAGGGATAACAAGGAGGAGATAATTGTAGAGCAACTTGAAAACGATTGAGGACGACAAAGTGATATGGCGATGTAGTGTTGAAGCCCTATATTCTACTACGGGCCAGACTGAATAATATTGCGTCGGTGACACAGCGGTTATGACGCTCACCGATCATGCATATAGTTCAGGGTTCGATCCCCTGCCGACGCACACCTGATATCGATGTTGGGCCTGCAAAATTTGAGCTACAGATATCACACGCTGGAAATTCTATACTTGCACCGGAAATACGGTACAGATCTAATAATACTATTTTTAGCAACATTACTGAAGTAGTACCATCACTTCACTTTGGACAAGCTTGATGAATGTTAAGATTAGATATATTGTTTTATAATAACTTTCATTTTCAATGGGTTGGAATGAACAACACACGCTGTTTGACGGTTATTTAAGCCACCTGAGTGAGATGTGATTCAAACCTGTGACACAGTAGTCGAGCACAGTTGAGAACCAAAATCCAGCGATTTACAGCTCTGTTGAAGTCTTGTTGACAAGTACCATTAAGGAAAAGAGTACTTTAAAACTGAATGATGGGACAGGGAATAATTTCCCAATACAGTGTATAGCATTGTTAAACTCTTCCTAAGTTTATATATAACACTGAAAGAAGACAAGCATACTTGCTTTGTGATGTATTCGGCATATAGAAGACGTGGATGATGAAAATACGCGACAATCAACAACAATAATAATAATAATAACAAGCACCAATCAACGCTATCAACACCTGAAGCCGAGCACTTCGGTCCAATCAATCGATGGGAAGATCTAAAATTCAATTAAATAAGTAATTAATATGACCCGTTGCACAACAGGCCCATATGGTCTAGTGGATAACGCTTTGACCTTTGAAACTATGGGCATTTAGTTCTCGAGCCTAGGTGGGAACATAACCACTCACTGGGGAATGCAGGTGCATCCAGCTGGTGGAAAAGTCCCAAATAGGACGAAATGTGCATTGTCCTGGATTCCACTGCTAGTCACCATCTATCTACCAGTTATAAACACTGAAAGTTAGTCTATTTTCATACAGTTTTGAGTGTGACCGTAAAATGCATGAAATAATTAATTTTCTGAAGGTGTATACGACCTAATGTGAATTTTTTTTCCTCATATATTTCGTACTAATCAACAGAAGGAAGAGAATGTGTGAACTGTGGGGCTACAAGTACACCATTGTGGAGACGAGATGGTCAAGGCAATTATTTATGTAATGCTTGTGGATTATATCAGAAAATGAATGGTCAAAATCGTCCATTAATTAAGCCTAAAAGGAGATTAGTAAGTGAGATTTTGTGTATCTTTTCTTTTATTCTTTTATTTGCTTCAGGGTAACTTGAAGCATACTGATGCAATTTTTTTAAATAAGCAACCTCTGGAATTAAAAATTTCAATCAGCGTATCCTAAGGAATGTTTAAACACTTTTTGATTGGTTGGTGAAAGCTGAATTCTATGAGTCAAGTTTTTAATGTGATGAACACTATGCTAGGTGCCTTGGTATCACGATGTGCTGTGAATTGTTGTTATAGGGAATCAACAGAAGGCCTTGCTTGATCTAGGTCTTGCTCCTGTTGGCCGTCACCAGTCAGCAAGGCGTGCATCTGCTATCTTCAAGGAATAATTCATATCCCTTATGAGATTCGTACCTATATCAGCCAGTGGTGCAGTCACAGACATGACCACTGACCTCCTGTGGGACTGTCTTACATACATTAATTAGATACTGGGTAGTAAGTAACTGGTGTCATGTGCCTAGTCCTTTATTTGGTTGGTGAAGATTTAATTCTGTCAGTGGTTCAGAAAAGAATGACTAAACCTTTCATATTGAAGTTGTTGATAATAAACAAAGGCTCAGTGATCCTTTAAGCTGAGAATCCTAGCTTCTAGATTTCATGACTTTAGACACCTTTCAATAAAATACACCTATTAGCTTAAAGAAAGTTTTGGGTTATCTCTAGTAAAACCCTGCATCATATAACTCTGAAATATGAGAAATGAAGCTCTAATTTTCTGAATGAATTAATGGGTAATACCAAACTGTAAATTTCAAAACTGGAACTGCACTTCATCTGTGTTTGTAAAAAAAAATAAGCGTAGCAATTTTGTCCGAGATTTCCCCTAGGTCTGTCGGTTCATTTTTTCCAGTCGTACACTACTCTCAAACCACATTTCATCATTGATGTTGTTTTTGCACTGTTTATTTGCGCAAATGTGTCAGTCGTCCAGTATAGCAGAATACTCGCCAACCACGTGTCAGATGGTCCGCGGTTCTATTCCCGACTGACGCACTCTGAAACCTCGCTTATGCGGTAGAAAGTTTAGTAAGGAAACAGAAGGTTAATCATGAAACTAACAATCCGAACCTATAAATCCACACGAACGCTACTGGAACTTTAAAACTAAAGCGTGAAGCCCTACACTCTACTTGAAACACAAAAGAATTATTTTAAAAAAATATATTTGTGCAGGAACCATTTGTCTGAACGTAATCTGAGTCTGTTGATAAGTGAAGATCATTCATAAATTACCGAAAATATTATTACTAAACAACATTCAGCGTTCGTTGTTCGTTCAAGTTAATCTTAATGCATTGCCTAGGAGTCGATAATAAGAACTGGCGTCTAAAACGATGGGCGGGGAAGGAGGGAATGCAGGTACATCCGGTTGTCGAGTCCAAAATAGGCCGAACTATGCATCTTGGATTCCACTGCTACACGCCATCCCCCCAAAACGACTTCAGATATTCAATTCTGCTAAAACTTAGAATAACAATAGATAAATTTGGACTGAATAAATAAATGTTTAAATCTTCTCTCACCTTTAAAAAATATCTAAAATGTAAGTTTAGAAAGAGAAAAGCAGACAAATCAGATATAAAAATATGGTAACTACTATCAATATAAACAACCCATAAGTACTTATCTGTTTGGTAAAAGCCTGTGTATGAAGAAATGTGCTTTATCTAATACGCAAACATGTTCCATCTGTTGCCTAGAAAATAAGAATTACACATAAGTAAATTGTAACAGATTTCATGCATCTATCTGCAACGAATGTTTCCATTAAACCGTATGCAATAAGCATTAATTAATTAATTAATTATTCAATTATCCATAGAATTTATTTCTCATTAATGGCAGGAAATGGATTCATTGGAATGCGCTGTGTGTGTGTGTGTGTTTATTTAGACTAAAATCAATATTTTGACTGTTTCTGTTGGTGATTGGCATATGCAGAATTCGGATGATGATGGTGAAAGATACTTCAGATGACTTCATTAACACACCCGTCAAGTTAAATAGACCTTTATGAGCTAACCTGATGTCGGGATATACCAGCGAGTCCTGCCTGCGGCATCTGAAAGTGGTTGAGACTATAAAATGGGGGGCGGGGGGATGACGTTTGAAGTGAAGACAGAAAACTGAGTTATTTTAGATATGGTAACTGGGATATGGAATTCCAACACAGACCACTTCTCCCTTTTCTCTTCAGTCGTCTTTAGCCAACCCCACGGTCGTCAACAGGCTGTTATCACCTCCATATCACCCATGAAACCAAGCCAAACTTGTCATTTCCCATTCGGGTTCTACTCGTAAGCTGTCACTCGATGGTTTTCCCGACCGATCTTCAATTTCTTCGGAATGTTTCCTGTGCAACAGATTCTCGATTGGTTCGTTCCCAGAGTTTTTCTTTTCTAATTCTTCCTGGGTGACTATTTGATTTTCAATATACAGTTGGCAAAGTCAGCTGGTGATAGAAGTCTTCAGCAGTCTGTTAGAAATACTTCCCATAATGCCCACTGACTGACTAACTCAATATTGGTATCAAAAATCCAGATTTTTTTCTGTATCGTAAGTACAACAGGCTTCCAAACTATTTGCAGAGTGATGAATGTTTATCTTGCCTTTCCTATCTTGGCTGGTTTTAACATGCTCATTCGTGCTGTCGGCCCTAGTTGAAAGGATGCTGCATGCCTGTTTAAGTGAAGAAGGTGACCTCGTTTAAATTTCTTCCGTTGATAGTGAATGATTAGGTAACTTCATCACCACCTTCTACTCTCTCTATATTCACTTGATCTATTGTCTCACGAACTGTCACTTCTGTCAACTTGTTGGTTTTCTCCTGTTAGTCTTCTGATTTATATGATAGAAGACATAGTTCGTCCACAAAGTCCAGAATCTTCTTACCGGTCAATCAGTGATCACAGATACTTAGGATTAATTGATGTGGATCATGTTTCGGTGGATGCAGATTGTCATCATATCCCACCCCCAACCCAAAAAAAGAACAACATTGAAATTTCTCCTCGACTGTATTTCATCATTTATCCTATCGTTGAATGCAAAGAAACATTTTCCGCTTAAATTAATTTCCACCAATTAGTTACTAAAAGTCAAAATGAATAAAAATGATCAAAATATACTCTATGGGATCAGAAGTAACAACGAGTGTCTCTGTGTGTCCCTGTGTGTGTGTGTGTGTGAAATGTATTTATTAGACTCAATAATAATAATATCGCATTATACAGAATCATATTCACGCCTGACTGAAATATTTGACATGTGTTCAACAGGAATATATGCATATGTATATTTAAAGATCTTGTTATCGTATCATATCTCTATTGTCACGCCTTGTTTCCCTACAAACCTTACCATATATATATCGAGGATACATCTTTGACTCAACTTTCCTTCAACCATCCATATCATGTTATGGAGTCAATTATTGTGGCATTGTCTTTATTAAGAGGGAAGACATATTTTCAGTAATACTGATACGATTAATGTTGATTGATATTGTCAGTAATATTATTATGAATGACGATAGGATTAATGTGTCAGATAGAATTTTAAAGCTTTCTATTTTCTCTACTTGTTCATATGATCAGTCCATCCTGGTGGTTAAAAACTTTGACGTCATTTGCCTAGAAACTATGCGTATATATATATATATATATATATATATATATATATATATATATGGATTCTGAGATGTTGAATAATTGACATACCCCTTTATTACTTGATGACAAATTGTTACTGGGATTGCGTAATTCCACCGAAATTATGAGAAAAGAATAGACAGAAAGATAGTTAAGATCTTGATGATAAAAAGAAGATGTAAAAGATGAGGCAATCATTTCATGCATCAAGTCTTATTAATTCAAAGATGGTCCTGGGGAGTTCACAGTTTTTTTTTTACTGAAATATATATAATAGGATTAGGAGTAGAAGTAGCAGATAGAAGTTAGATGGAATCCGGAACCGATTTCTCATGTGTCATGTTATGTGTTATGCGCATTGTGTGAAGGCTGACGATATAACTCAACTGTCTAGTCTGAAGTGCCAGGACACGATTCGAACTTGGGATATATAGGTTGAAAGTCGAATGGCTAAGTCAGTGAACCACTATCTATTTGAATTTGGCCTAACCCTCGGACCAAAGGTAATATCTCCCTAATTAGGTTCGGCTAAATCTAACTTATCGTTAGCCTAAACTTTTAACCTAATCTCACCCCTCTCCCAAAACCTAACTTATAACTTTCTAGATATCCCATTTAATATCATAAAACTTCATTAGGCATATTTTATTCATGATTATGATACCATTTACGTGGCTTCACTTTCTGGCTGGCTGGCTGGTTTCAACATAGAACTTTGCACCAGTGTGCAGCAGTTCGAGTCGCCACACTTCATTCAGCACACAAAGCAAGAGAAGAAAGTAAAAAGAAACGGAAAATAGAAACAGTACACAAAGATATGGGGCAAAATGAATAGTAATATCGAAGAACAACATAGTTTTATTGGATATTATAAGTCACAAGGAGTGGATGCATCTGCACCAGCCAGCTATTGAGAACGGTTTTGAGCCATGTCACCAATTGTCTCCAGCCTCCATTGGTTTTTACCGTCCCGAGGCTCCCAGCCAGTCAGGAAGTCGGCACCTTCCTACGTGACTGGCTTAAACTAACCATTGTGGATTTCATTGACTGATCGTCCTAAGATAATTGGTGCATTCACCGCTCTTCGATGCTTAAAGTTTAACTCACCACTTTATTAATCAAAAGACTTCTCTAACTGATATCACTGAATGATCAAACTTCGAACAAATCAAATCCTTACACATTAACTCTTCAAAATTAATCCTTTGCTCACTAGTGACCAGGTGGATGTGAGGACAACTAGCCAACGATGATATTGGCTGGTGTTCGTGGTAAAATCACCAAGTGGTAAAATTTGGAATTCATGAGTTTGACCATTGGATTGGATTCGAGTGTATGAATGATATATATAAGCTTGCTTTGTAATCGGAACGTTCTGGGTTCAAAAGCCAGTGGGTGCGTACTGCTAAAGAGTCACAAATTAGGTTGAAACAGATGTCCAGTACTCCCCAACTGTCTTCAATGGTTCTCTAACTGATATCAATCGGTAATCACACTTGAAACAATATTTTCACCGACAGGATTCGAATCACTGTCCTCGCAGTTATCTTCGGTGGATTCAGAAGCTAGATGTTATCGCTTACTAGCCCACTGCTTATCCGAGTGCTTATTTAGACTGAATTCGTCATTTGATTTATGCATTTGAATTTGTTAGATACAAAATAGTCGTCTTGTTTGAGACAGAATCCAGGTTATGTGTCTACGTGCAGCATGAAATGTAGTTTAGTTTATGTAAATATATTTATACACCACATAAACTGCCTGTATACTTTGTTGCCTAAAGTGAATTGTAATTACTGAAGTTCTATTTCTCTTTAAAGTGTTAAACTAATTCATACCGGTTCCATTTTTTTTAACAGCAATCTTCGAGTAGACGTACTGGTACTATATGCTCCAATTGTCGTACAATAACAACAACATTATGGCGTCGAAATACTAATGGTGAACCTGTGTGTAATGCATGTGGACTTTATTTCAAATTGCATAACGTAAGTAAAAAGATTTTTGGTTGTTTGTTTGACTGTGTTTAACTCTGTTTATGAAAAGTATTTGAAAACGGTCAGTCATTCATGTTAGAATACTTGGTTTAAATTATGAAATTTGTGGGAATTTTGATTAATTAAATTTCAGTTCTTAGAATTCATCAAGAATCAACATCAATTAATGAGATATTTGGAAACCGGAGCATACTGGACAGTTGTTTCATCGTATTTCTTGGGACTCTTCAGTAGTGCGCACCCTACGAGCCCATCAGGGACCTAAACCAAGACCTTCAGTTGACTATACTGTCAATCAGTTTGAATTTAATGACCCATGAATTCTAACTTTTGGATGGGAGATTTCATCCTCAGCTGCCATCAGTTAGAGAACCACTGGAAAACCTGGGAGTATTGGAAAGCTGTTTCGCCAATCTTAGGTTGGGACTCTTCAGCAGTACACCGACTCATCTTCATCATTATGACGAAATTCTCCATCCAATCAAACTAAAGCCCTAGAAAATCAATACTTGAAAATTCTAACTTTTTATCAATTCAGAATATGCCATCGGT
Source organism: Trichobilharzia regenti (assembly GCA_944472135.2). Classification (NCBI taxonomy): domain Eukaryota; kingdom Metazoa; phylum Platyhelminthes; class Trematoda; order Strigeidida; family Schistosomatidae; genus Trichobilharzia; species Trichobilharzia regenti. Next base: position 22,170,542 of record OX235262.1, on the reverse strand, counting down.
GAGCATCCGTTCCAAACTAACATTGTGAACCTCACAGTCAACGACTTTTCATTAGAAAAGATATTCATCTGACAGCTACTGACTCGTAGAAGAGTCACATTCAGATTTTAAGTTTTGTAAGGAATTCTATTGGCGACAGTGCTATGTAAAAAGTTGACAATAGTTAAAAAATTCACGGGCTTTTAGTTTTCAACGCAGGGACTGAATGTGTTATTCAACGGGGTCGTTGATATACATTGTCGAGGAGTTTAAAACTAGGACGAATTAGCTGTCTAGAGTTTTCCTTGGTTTTCAATAACTGTCTAACTAGTGTTGCTTCATGATGATAGTAACTATATCTCCACCTGACTGACTGCATATCTCTCTTTTTTCCTACAGCGCAGACTATTTCAGATATGATTATCAACCTTTTTATTTTGATTACTTGCTTGAGAAAAGTATGTGACTTACTAATTCTTGCTATTTATACATTTCAAAAATGATAATTTATCAAGTGGTAAACCAAAGTATAGAAAATTAATTTGATGCTCGCTAGCAACTTGCTACAGGATGGAATTTCCTAGAAAAGTTCTAGTGAGAAATCGTGACCAGTGAGGTCCAATTAGGTGTCACGTGTGTGGATGGATGTCCCACCGACGACAATGGTTAGGGTCACGTTAAAATCACGAATTGATAGAAGTTAGAATTCATGGGTTGGCTGGCTATTGAATTGGGTCCCACTGGTTGAATGGTATTCGAGCCAGCTTTCCGTTTAACCTACACGTCCTGAGTTCTAATCGTGGTGGTGGTGGTGGGTTTGTACTGTCGATGATTCCCAAAGTAGGATGAAACAGCAGCTGTCCAGTACTCCTGTGGTTGGTTTTCAGTGATTCTCTAACTGATATCAATCCGTGATCAACTCGTAAAAACAAGACTAACCCTCACCAACCAAACTATAGAAGATAATTTATCAGCTTTTCTACCATGCTACTTAAATTGTTCAGATTGTGACTAAAGTTGTTCCTTTTTTTTGCTTAACTGTGCCTTCTTTATTCGTTTCCTTCATATCTTGTCTTCCTTAACAAGAAAAATCCATACAATCTACCTTATAGAATAATTTGCTTATTACGTATATATATATATGTGTACACTATCTATACTATACTTTCAAACTTCACGCATTCAACTTTCCTCATAGGCGATTCTAGGAGATTGATAATATAATAATAATAACATAGGAGTGAAGATGAGATGGAGGTGTGTGGGTGAATATGAAAGACTGACTACTGACTGGGTGACTGAGTTAATAACGAATAAGTTTGGTGTTGGTGTTAGCTTTGGTGGTGAGGCGGGGGTGGGGGAGAAGGAGTATAATGTATGCTCAAAACTGAGGAAGATAAAATGACAGGACGAAACAAGCAAACACTTTTCACCATATACATATATACTATATCTATAGATGTATACATATATATATAATAAAAAGTCAATGGTGTGATAAACTGAAGTGAGGAGTTAACTACCCATTCTCCTTCTCTCTCTCTCTCTCGCTGTCTCTCTCTCTCCCTCTGTTGTATCACTTATGAAGGCATTACTTATTTATTTATTTTTTTCGATAGATTTTTCTATTATATTGGGCGGGGCAAATAGAATATGACGATTGTTCAGAGAAAGACAGTGAGTGCGTGAGAGAAGGAGGTAGAGAGAGAGAGAGAGAAAGTGGGAGACAGAGAGATAGAGAGGGAGTAACACTCACGAAGATGATTGACCAAATGAGAATGACTTACTGACTAACACATACTACCACTACTACCTACCCAAAATTGAATGCCATTATTGACTGATTAGAAATACTGAAAATAGAAATGCTTGTCGAATGGCTGATAATAATAACAATAATAATAATGGCTATGAAAAATCACAGTATTGATGAATGTTATGAAGGTGAAAGGGAAAACGAAGCAGCTGGGCGCGTAGTGGAGGCAGGCAGGGGGTTGTGGTGGATGGTGAGAGGGAGGTGGATAACACAAGGGCAGATTAATAATAATAATAATAACAATAAAGAGAAAACGTAATTCTGTACATTATTTGATTCTATTAGGATCTCATTTGAGGTGTGTCTTGAAAAAAACTGAGATTTTGGCGCCATTACCAGATGTGGTGTATGACAATGTTTGTTTTTTTTCGCCCTAATAATATTGTGATAGTACTCAAGAAAATAAAGACTTATCATTATTATTATTATTATTGTTAATAAACATATTAATAATGGGCGGGGGGAGAGGAGGGAGTGAGTAAAATTAAAGTATTTATTGATAAAACAGAATGATAGACAGTGAGCTTTTTTAGGCTTAGTTAGCATGCACTACAAAAAATACCGATGTTAGGTAGTATACTCAATTTTGAGAAAAAAAAAAATCAATTATTTGATGAAATGATGAAAGACAGAAAGTGAAAACTGTAAACAACCCTAATGCATTTTTCCTCCCAATTCTGACAACTCTCTAAATTGAGCATATGATGGGCTAATTTATTATAATGAGAACAAGTGTTTATACAGATGTGTTTGTATGTATGTATGTGTGTATGAGTGTGTGTGCATGTGTGTGTGTGTGTGTGTATGAGTGTGACTTTCTGTCATTGTTGGCTATTCTGCTCGATACAACCTTTTAGGGAGTATAATAGAAAAGAGATTAACAAATTTATATTCAATCCTGTAGTGAATTCTGGACATGAAATTAGGCTTGGCGTACTGTTTATTTACCAGTCTTTATGTTTTCAAATGTTAGTTTGTAGAGATTGAATTTGTTTCTATTTGTATTGATATCGGTGAGGTGATGGGTGTAATCTGATGAAAAGTCTTTAACTAGGTTGACGAAACAGTTCACCCAGTACTGTCTCATTGCTGGTTACTTACAGATTTAAATATTTCAAACTGAAAAGGTTTTTAATTGGTGGATGGTGACTAGCAGTGGAATCCAGGACAATGCACATTTTGACCTATTTGGGACTTGTCCACCAGCTGGATGTATCTGCATTCCCCATTTAGTGATGATATTCTCACCGAGGCTCGAACCCAGTGCCCATAGTTTCAAACGCCAGCTGAAGCGTTATCCACTAGACCACTTGGGCCACGAGAGCCACCATCCACCAAATAAATATTAACTAAATGCCCAGACATCGTTGAAGCATCTGCACAAGAAGTCGACATGTCAGCCGGAGACCGAGCACTTCGGTCTAATCAGTTGATGGGAAAATCTCAAATTCAATGAAAAGGTTTTCGTTGGAAATCTAAATTAATTGGTCTTATGTTAAATCCCTCTAAATGTTAGACAGTTAACTTCACCTTCAATTATAAATGTGACCCACATGAACCTGTTTATTCATATTATCCTTGTAGCATAGAGGGCACTAAAGTATAGAAACTAAGTCAGGTGTATTAATTCTTTCTTCCGACATTTCTTGATCTTCCCATGTCTTGTAGACTTCTAGGAAAATTTTCCGTAAAAACCTCCTACATTGAGAGGTTAAGACAATCAGGGGGGGGGGCGGAATCGCTTAAACTCTACTTTGACTATCTCTTAACTCTGTTTAGTCTTTCCTGGGGGTACCAATCAAAACGCCTATGTCATGTTGAGAAGGGTATTAAAGGTTGTTAGTAGGTAGGCAAATGGTGTTTCATTAATTCAGCTCGTTACTACTGTAGTTGGCAGACACTTGAACTCATACTAGAAGTGGTCTAAATCCATACTGTCGGACTGCCAACACCCTCTTTATTCATAGCTGTTCTCTTGCATCTCATGAAGTAGAGCACCAGAAAAACCATGTACAAACACTCAACGATACCGTACTTGGCGCGCCTTCTATGTGACAGAGATGGTGTGAGGCAAACAAAGTATTTCAGTGGTTTACACACAATGATAAGTTTTCGTTTTTGGTAATATTTTGAGCAAAATTACTGCCCGTATTCACATTCAATACTGTGAAGTGGCCCAAGTCTTTACCAACCTTATCCACCACCTACATAACACTGTTAAGTGAAGACATTAGTTAGACAAGGTTACCTTCTATCACCGATTATATTTCTAATTGTTGTGGACTGCATTATCCGGACGGCTCAGCAAGAAAATTCTAGGAGATGTGAACTTTGCAGATAATTTGTGTCCAATGTCACATAAATTCCAGGATCTACAGGTGAATACCAGAAAGTTAGCGAAAGAGACAGACAGCGAAGGTAGGACTTCAAGTGAACATATGGAAGAAGTCACAACAAGCACCAATAACCATAAAACAGAATAAATTTGAAAGAGATCGATTCCTTCACTTATATCTGGTCAAACAGCATCCCCTGAACTACAGGCGATACCACAGATCAGGATATGCAAACGAGAATCAGAAAGGTAAGACAGACATTCATCACTCTAAAATTAGTGCGGAAATCTTCTGAACTCAGCAAAAAAAAAACAACAACCGAAATTCGAATTTTCAACACGGATCTTAGATCAGTCAGTGTTTCTGTATGATGGGTCAGAAACTTGGCGCATGTATCAAAGAGAGAGTATTTCTAACAGGTTACTAGAGAGTTTTATGGACAACTGCCTTCTCTGGCTCCATAGTGAACAGAAGATAGCAGGCTAGAAACAAACAGAAACACGAAACCATGAGAATAGAAAAAAACCAACAAACATTCGGGAAAAAATGCAGATGGATTAGGTGTGGCGTATATCGGCATAAAAACATCAAACAGCTGGGAGATAGATTTGATGTCAGCACTGCGGAGATACATAGAAGACGTGAAAGGAATACAAAGAAACACAATATGACGGGAGGCTAAAAGTAGCAAAACACAATACGGAAGATCTGTAAAAATAGTAATTTGAAGGCAAGGTGTACATAATTTCGCTATATAGAGATAGAAAAATTCCAAATGAACATCCCTTTACCACGTCTCTCGTGTTCTACCGTTACACAGGCACATACTGGGGAGACATTTGAGTGACAACGCATGAGAAGTCATCACTCAAGTGGAATCTGAATCAGAAACAACAAGTTAATGGGTTGTTTCGAAGATGAGGAAGAAGTGACCGTCTATGGGGGATCGTGGAGAAAGTTGAAGAAGACTGAATAGAACACGGTGAAATAGAAATCTTCTTTTTTTGGAGCTCTATGTTCCACTTCGAACCAAAGGGAATAATAATAGTAATAATGATAACCTTTCTAGTGGTAAAATACTGTTTAGGCGATCATTTCAGTACTAAAGTGAAAAACATTCGACAGAGAGAGAGAGACGCGTAAATACCCCAACACTTTCGCATATGTCTCATTATTTGGTTGTTGTTCTTGTTGATTTTTATGTATAAACATATTCATTTCTGACAACTTTGAACATATTTAATGAATTAAACAGAAAAGAATTTGAGGGGATTTATATCAATTCAGTAATGTATATATATATCAACAGATTGTTTTATTTTACTGGGTAGAGTCCATTCCCTTGCCGTTAATACTATTACTGCTAATAATAATACTACTCAAAATAAAAATGTCTGCGGTTGTCATGTTTTTTTTTTGTTGTTGTACCAATTTCATTTAAAGGTAGCGAAATAGTATGATGACAAGTTATGGCGCCAAAAATCTTAATATTTTGTAAAAACACAAAGGTGGTTAATAAACTCACCGTACCACATTTTGACGGGTTTTCCATATCACAAATCTACACACACACATGCACTCATACACAGATGCTTGTATTATTCATTTATTGGTATAATGTTGAAGATCACGGGGTGGATGAGGGTCGGTTGGGAATATTCCCTTGTCTATACTCACATATATAGATGAAAAAGGGTACGGGAAACCAGTGGAAATGGAAATGAGTCAATGGACTTCAGTTTCAGTGTCACTGGCAGGTTGTGTTGTGTTCATTGTTACCTATGATTAGTATTAGTATTATTATTATTATCATTTTGAAGGGGGAGTGGGACTAATCTTTTCTGAAAAAAAGAACACAACAAAGTAATCACAAAATAATTCATCATTGGTATCCTTCCTATACACACGGAAAATCTAAAAGAAACCCTATACAGTGTTGTAAAGTTGTCATTTCTACAGCTCTTTTTTTCATGATTGAGTTTTCCTTGAAACTGAGCCGACCTTTTTTTTTGACATATTTTTTCCGGTGGTATTCAACAAATTTATCATGTTATGTTGGCTTTTTTTTTTGTGTGTGTGTGCGTGTGTGTGTGGTTTTTATTTGTGAAAATCAAAGTTATAACGAGTAAAATCAATAAGGTGTTCGTATATATATATATATTATATATATATATATATATATATATATATATAGGGAAAAAGAATTTTGAGCAGAAATAAATTTTTGAATTTGAGGATTGTTCCTATAGCGCGCTATCGAGTTTATAGTAGACTGATAACGTGATTGATATAGTATAAGTGAAACATTCATAACTTGGAGTAAACACAGGAGTCAGACAACGGTGCTTATTATCACCAATGATATTCCTAATGGTGGTGGACTGACTGGATTATCCGTCAGACAGTGAGTGGGAGACGAGAAGACAGGGATTGATATCCTGTCTGGAGCGACGTGAAGAACCTAGAAGACCTGGATTTCTCGAGTGGATGATTTATGTTTGATGTCACACAAAATTGAAGAATTACAAGCGAAAACCGACCGACAAACTGGTCGAAGAAGCAGCCAGAGAAGACAGGACTCCATGTGAACACAGGTGAACAAGACGGAGGTTATGAAAATAACCAACCAACCGACCAACAACAACAACAATAGAAGCAGAAACATCCAGCGCCAATCACCATCAACGAGAGGGATTTGAAAGAGGTTAGTTACTTCATTCATTCACTCATCTAGGGAACATTGTCTCAAATACAGGAATGGAGGAACGGACGAGGATGTCAAATCGACGAGAATCGTGAAGGCGAGAAACAAATACATTCATCAGCCTGAAACCAATCTGGAAATCTTTGTCACTCAGCCAGAATCAACAACAAAATTCCGTCGGTCGGATTTTCAATACAAACAACGTCAAGTCAGTCAGTCAGTTCTTCTATACAGATCGGATGAGAAACTTGGCTTCACAAAGAATATTTCCAACAGGCTGGCTATTGCAGACGAGACCTTTATCAACAACTAACTGTCTTCTCTCTGTACTGAATGGAGATCAGATGGTCAGGCCGGAATCAATCACCAACAAGAAACTCTGACTGGGAACAAACAAAACAAAACAAGAAGCAATCGCCAACCAACAAATATGCAGGAGAAAGTGGATTGAGATAAATCGGTCACTCGCTGAGGAGACCGCTGGGTGACATCGCGCGTCAAGCCCTCGGGTGAAACCCGAAAGGGAAGCGGCGAGTGGGACGTTGGTGCAGGGGTGACATGGAGGAGATCGTGTTGGAGTTGGAACAGTATGCACTAACATGGATGTAGGTGAAAAGTACAGCAGAAGGAAGACAGAAGTGGCAAGTGGAGACGTGCATTTGAAGCCATGTGTTCACTAGGAACCCAAGGGAACAATAATAATAATTCATAACCTGTACTTGGAGTTCATCTTAGTTGTACACAGACTTTTTCGAATCAGTGATTCATAATTTCACATCTACTCAAGTTATGAGCTGGCGCTAACTCTAATCACGAACCTGTTGGGTAGATCTATCTGTGGTCAATCAACTGTGTGTGCTGCACTATAATGTGTGTTCATGCATGTAGTTTTTATTTCATTCTCTGAGAATTAACTCATTTAGGAATGGAATGGTTTTATCACAAGTTTCAGTCAAATGGAAAAATTCCCATCCCAATTTTTGACTCATCAACTGGATTCTACCTGCATTCTCCAGTGAACAGCAGTCTTCTCATTGAGACTCGAACTCAGTACCCATTGTTTAAAATGCTAAACTGTTTTTTTTATTGAGTAGATAACCTTTTTTTATTTCCCCGTTCTAGTCAAAAGTCGTGACCAGTGAGGTCCAATTAGATGTCAGTGTGTGGATGGATGTCCCACCGACGACAATGGTTAGGGTCACGTTAAAATCACGAATTGATAGAAGTTAGAATCATAGGTTGGCTGGCCATTGAATCGGGTCCCACTGGCTGAATGGTATACGAACCAGCTTTCCGTTTAACCTACACGTCCTGAGTTCTAACCGTGGTGGTGGTGGTGGTGGGTTTGTACTGTCGATGATTCCCAAACTAGTGGGATGAAACAGCAGCTGTCCAGTACTCCTGTGGTTGGTTTTCAATGATTCTCTAACTGATATCAATCCGTGATCAACTCGTAAAAAACAAAAATAACCCTTACAAACCAAACTATAGAAAAAGTTATTGTTTCAGTCATCAAAATATTTCAAAAATGGGATGTAACTAGGGTAGTGGTAGCGAGTTGTCAAAAAATAGCTGTCATGTTAGTCAATGCATAAGAGAAGTTGAATAAGTGTATTTTAGTTGCATAATAAGACGAGTAGTTTGATGAGTGAGTTATGATTAGGATGTACATAGAAAGAAAGAAAGAAAAATTAGCAATTATGTAAGAGTTGTGAAGAAATACAAGGGTAGTAAGCAGGTTAGAAAAGCAGACACACATCGAACATCAAGTCAGTAGAAGTCAACACAGTTATTGCCATGATAGTGGAAGTGGTTGGAATAATTTTCTTTTGCATGTGTACAACTCAGGTTTTTCCAAATGAATGGATAAGGAAGGCTTCAGCAATACAAAGGAGGAGAAAGCGTATCGCCTTTAATAGGTTATTCCTGACTTTGTAGATCATTTTGAAGAAGGCGTTTGTTGAGTTGGGATGACCAGTGTTGTCAAAGTGTTCTATGATCGCACTCCTTATGCAGCCACTATCACTTTTTTGCAGCCATACGGGATAGTTTTCTCGAATACTTTTGGACAAGATACGCATCGAACGACCAATGTATCTGGCTCCATAGCTACAGGTGAAATGATATATGGACATAGAAGTGGTTAGATGTGAGATCTTGTCTTTAAGCCTTTTTCATACGAATCAACGACTGGAGAACACTACTCCTAGTGTTGTTGAAAAGAATGTTCTTGTCAAAGATATCTCAGATCAAGTCTCTCCTAAAATCCAAGATATCTGTATGCTGTATCTCAATCAATTCAGTTTTGTCTCTATCGTTGGGAGACTAAGAAAATTTTCTTCTGTTCGAGCATATATTCTTCATTTTCTTCATGTAGTTTGTTTAGTTCAGAAGAACTACACCAACACATTTGTCAGGATGGATTATAAGTGTAATTACCTGAAGTTATTTCAAATTGTTCACATTAATTAATTGAATTTTAGATTTTTCCGTCGGCTGATTGGACCGAAGTGTTCAGTCTCAGGTTGATATATCGGCATCTTGTGCAGATGCTTCGGCGATTTCTGGGCATGTAATTAGAAGTTAGTTGATGATGGTGAATAGCAGTGGAATACACCAGTATGCGCATTTCGTCCTATTTTGGACTCGTCATCTGGATGTACCTGAGACCGAGCACTTCGGTCCAATCAATCCACGGGAAAATCTAAAATTCAGTTAAATGATTAATATGACCCATTGCACAACAGATGGCTCTCATGGCCCAAGTGGTCTAGTGGATAAAGCTCTGGCGTTTGAAACTATGGACATTAGGTTCGAGTCTCGGTGGAGATACCATCATCCAGATGACGAGTCTCAAGTAGGACGAAATGCGCGTTATCCTGGATTCCGCAGCTAGTCACCAACTACCAATTAATATTCACATTACTATATAAAAATCTTAATCATTTAATCAAAACTTTTCAAATTCTACTCTTCTTTTTTTTCAATTTTTTTTTAAACGAAATCATTTGCAGATTCAACGACCAATATCAATGAAAAAGGATGGTATTCAAACACGTAATCGTAAAGTTTCACAAAAGACAAAAAAGCATAAATTTGGTTTTTATTCCGAACTTTCTGATTTACCAGTTGACTATTTAATGAAAACACCATTACACCGGTTCGGCGCAGCTGCCGCAGCGGCCGCCGTAGCAGCCTCAAATCATTTTGCCTGTACTACTCGTGGTCTACAAGCTATTCCGCCGCCGCCTAGTTCACCCAACTCTATGCGTAATCCTTATTTAACTGGTTATTTCACCGATGGAAATATCAACAGTGGTGGTAGTCTATTAAATGGGATAAAACAGCATAAAGATAATGGAAGAGGTGAGCTGAATCATTCTGATGAAGTTGGTCAGTTTACTGATGTTACAAAAGCATTTCATGCTACATTTGGTAGTTTAACAAATAGTTCTGGAGAAGAGATTAGACATTCCAGTTTATTAAATAATAATAATAATGATAATAATAATAATGGTAGTAGTAATCATTTCCAACTGCCTTCTCCACATCCCTCACAAATTCATTCTCAACACCATCTCGAACAACAACAACACCAACATCAACAGTACCTTCAAAAACAACTATCTCAACAGACAAATCCTGTCAACTTTACAAGTGATCTTTATAACCAACAGGCATCTTCTTTAATCAATAATAACAATAATAACCATCAACAAATGAATGAAAAGTACTCAAGATATCAAAAATCGAATTATAATTCTGGATTGATATATAATCATTCTGCTAGTGATGAACAGAATGCTAGTGCTGCCACCGCTTCCAATAACAATAATGGTAATGGTAACGGGAATTCAGAATGTATGCCGTTAGGCGTAAAAACTTCAAGCCTAATTCATCATTCCCCTACAGATATCATGCTACAATGGAATTCACATTTACGATCTACACCGAATCAATTAGACGCAGGAGGTGTTGGCAATTTCAGTCCTAATTCTTTATATAATCGTCAGCATATTAGCAGTAGTAGTAATAGTAGTAGTAGCGCGGGTGGAAGTGTTACACACACTTCTTATTATAACCAATCCGATAAAAATGATTCAGATCAAATTGATAATAATAATAATAACAATAATAATAATTTAACAGATTCACTAAATCATCATTCTGTTTTATTGTCATCAGAACATCGAAGTACCGGGCAGGATTTATTAAATTGTCATGAAATGAAAGTTTGTTGTACGGATTCATTAACGTCAAATTCTGCTGGTAATTATCATCACCATCAGAATTTAGAGTCTGTTAAACCACAAAAGCAAGAACAACCACACCACCACCATCAACAACAGCAACAACCATCACAACAGCATCAGTTGACAAATCATTCTGAATTAGGAGGAGTAGCAGGAGGAGCATTCCCTTAATAATTAATAAATTGTCTTGTTATTTATTCGGTTGTGATATTTGCACATATATATACATATACGTAGCCATTTCAACTTCTCACATTCTTGTATAAATCTTCTAGTTGTACACGTCATAATAATAACATGGAGACAAAACAAACAAACACAGCATTATCTGAAGCAGTAGATCCTAACTTCAAATGGTTATCGCGTGCTGTTATCTTCACGCTGTTTATTTCATTCCATGCAGTAAAAGAAGTATCCCTTGTCCAAGAGAGAGAGAGAGAGGGTGTAACACTTCACTTCAAGAATCAATTCATAGGATGATTGCAATATAGAAGAATAAGAAAGCCCTTTCTGTCTGTCTGTCTCTCTCTCTCTCCCCTGATACTCACACCACACACACAACACACACACGCACGTATACACGTCCATGCAGAAACAGATTTTAAGGGCGGATTTCAAAATTATCGTATTCTACTTCTCTTCGTTACTTCAAAAAAAGAGGAAAGACGGGAAAAAACTCTATACTACAAACTTCATGACCATTATTACTGTTTTGCATTTTTATTATATATATATATTCTACAAATCTAGGCGTATCACTAAACCCGAAACGCAACAATGCATTCAAGTCATCCATCCTGTTTCGGTAAAGTGGAATTGCCCTAGTGTAATCATGAAGACTGGGTGTATGCGCGTATCTGTGTGTGTATGTGTGGGGGGTGGGGTGGGGTTGCGTTTACGTATGTTTGAGTGTGCACAAGGCTTTATATATATATATATATATATATATATATATATATATATATAACCCGCTTTACGCAAAAACTTCAGATTATTCGTAACATTTCCCACCATCACATTGCCATTATTATTATTATCATCACTATGTTCGTTTGTTTTCAGAAAGAGAATTTAAAACAGGCATTAACAACACATGCATATTATCATTTTTGAACCAACTATTATTTCCCTTCTACTCTGATTGAAAAGTTTGCTTCGTTTATGCATACAACAAAACTCGACCTTTTCTTTTCTTTTAGTTAGTTAGTTTGTTTGTTCTACTTTTGAATTTTACAATATTTTAAATATTATTGCGATAAGTATAAACAAACAAACAAACAATGCATTATTATTATTATTCAAATTTTATTAAACGCAATTTATATTCCCTCATCTTTTTTTTAAAAAAAAACAGTTTCTACTCCTTATAAAAATAATTATTTAAAGTAATCAGAGTAATGTAAAAGACTGTCAGATGACCACTACTCAAACTACTACTACTACTACTACCACTATCGCTACTACTTCTCGATGTGTGAAAGTAGTATATATGACATACATTTTAGATTTTTAAAAAAAAGGTGATATCTATGCGTAAAACTTATGCCTAAACTGTATGTGTATATAAATATACATTAAAATATATCAAATTATTGCGTGCATTTATATAAATATTGTCTGTATCGATAACTTCTATATTCTTCTTCAGCAGTCTGTATAGTTGTCTCGTCAGTTTTTGTGTGTGTCTGCATGTGTGTGTGTGTGTGTGTGAGTGAGCGTTTCGTTTCCTGTGTTCTGCGGTTCATTAACCTGTTTGCGACTCCTGTTCCGTACTAATACTTCTATTATTACTATTACTCTTATAATTACGTTCCTCAGCAAAAGCGGACAGACGAAAACCATTATTAATATTATTACTATTATTATTATGTGATGTATCTGTATGACTTTTTAAGTGCAAAAAAACATGTTACACAAGGTTATTAAAAATTATTACAAATTTTAATGATTTCCTTTAAATTTTGCTTAAATAAATAAAATAATTGGGTAAATTAAAGAACATAAATAAGAAATAAGTTTTACAAGTGAATCAGAATGATAGAGACAATAGTAATATGTAATGATGTAATGTATTGTATAGTTAGTTAATAATAAATGTCAGATGATATATATATATATATTCTTGGTTTTAGAAAAGTCTGTTTATATTACATCAGTATTCACTTTGGTTTCAAGGGTGGAACATAGATCTTCAACAGACCACCTTCATTTGACCCGGTTCATTCCAATCCATTTTAGCTGACTCCACGATTCTCAATAGACTCTCATTTCTTTCTCACACTCGAAGCAACAACGAACTCATCGTTTACTCGTCCGCGTTTTCGGTTTCCACAAGAGTGATGGCCTAGTGAGCGATTTCACTCAACGGTCTCCTAAGTCGTGACCGGTAGGATGCAGCTGGTCGGGTGTGAGGTCAAATGCTCGCCACCGAAGACATTGGCTGGGGTCGTGTTATATCGTGAATTGGCAGAAGGTAGAATTCGTGCGCCATTGGATCGGGTCCCAGTGGCTTAATGGTATACGAGCTGGCAAGCCTTGTAACCATAAGGTCATTGGTTCAGATCCCGGTGAATGCTTACTGTTGAAGAGTCCCAAACTAGGATGAAACAGTTGTGCAGTACTCCCAGGTTTTTCAGTGGTTCTCTAACTGATGTCAGCTCATGATGAAAATCCTGCTCTCCTAAGCATTTGTCTGCTCCATCTTTACTTTCTTTGGAATATTTGTTCAGCAGTAGGTTATGATTGATTGGTCCCCCTGAGATTCTTGTTGCTGATTCTTTCTGGTCTGCCAGTGAAGTTAGCCGTTAGCTGGTTTGAAGTACTTTTGATTACGCCCAGGCCAAGTTTCTGACCGATATAGATACAAAATCCAAATTTTATTGTTTATCGCTTAGCAGAGTAGACCTCTACACTGATTTTAGAGTGATCAGTATCTGTTTTGCCTTTCCGATTGTGGTATTGACGTTTTGATCCATTCTGTCTCCTGTAGTCTGAGACGATGGTGTATGGCCTAGATAAATGAAAAGAGTGATATCTATTTATACATAGTTTTAAAGTATATGGAAGTGTTTTTACTTCGATAAGTCACAAAGTGACGCCTCTTTCTAACTATGATATACAACTTTGCCCAGTCTAATAGAATGTCATAAGTTTTGGAAATGATGACAGGTTGAGCATATGGTTAGCGCCCCTACAATGGGATCACTGCAAAACTTCAAAACACAGGGAAAGTAAACTTATTCTCCTCTTGAATCCGGGAGACGAAATGATGCGTTTGGGTAAAAGTCTTCGAGAAGTCATTCAACCTATGTGTCTTCTTACGATGAAAGCGCAAAATAAGTATGGAGACGTGGAATGCTCTTATGGTGTTTGAATGTGGGAAGGCTACTAAGATTATAAAAGTGCAGTGACTTGCATTTACTAAGAAAGATGTCATTGAAATAGCTTACAATACTGCATTGTAGCGCTTACCTACAAAATGATGAACACTGTTCCAATCATAGTTCACGGTAAAGCATGATGAAAAACAATTGATTTCCCACAAACTGGAAGATATGCAAGTGAAAAGCAACAAGTTGGCAGAAGAAGCATCAAAGATAGGAAGGACTTTAGGTGAACATAGAGAAAACAGAGGTGATGAGGATTTCTGGCAATCAACAACAGCAAAAACAACAGAGAATGATCAGCATGAATAAGAGAAATCCTAAAGAAGCAACTCTCTCTCTCTACCTACCTGGGAAGCGTCGTTTCAACGACGGGCGGACGGAAGTGATGAGGATATGAAAGCGAGGATCGGGAAAGCAGGGCAAGCTTTCATTTCTCTCAAGTCTGTGGGGATGTCAACAGCACTCAGCATCAAAAATAACATCCGGATCTTCAACTCCAATGTGAATTCAGTGCTACTATACGGATCAGAGACTTGGTGAGTCATAAAGAGCACCCCAAACAAACTTCAGACCTTCATCAACAGTTGTCTTCGCTCAATACTCAAGATCAGATGACCAGCCAGAAAAGATCAGCAACAGGGATCTCTGGCAATGAGCGAACCAACCAGGAACCAATTATGCAACGAATATGCAGGAAGAAATGGAGATGGATTAGCTGGCCATACTCTGAGAAAACACGTCACCAGGTGACATCACTAGACAAGCCACTGCTCGAGTGGAACCAGTCCGAATGGGAAGCGGTGTGTTGATCGTCAGTGCAGTGATGGTTTGACTTGGAGGAGGTCATGTAAAGAGGAGATGAAAGCATGTGGGCAAACTTGGAGCGGGGTGAAAAAGTTGGCAGGGAACCGAAATCAATGGAGACGTGAGGCTAAAGCCCTGTGTTCCTCTAGGAATTAAAGAAAATAATAATATAAATAATTATATTATATATTATATCATAGGTCAAAGTAAATAATAATAATACCAACTGTATTCGGCATAAAAAGTTAACACTTTATATAAAATTGTCAGCCTAGTTTATTGCATAATACTTCCTCTGTATCCAGGATCTTCTAGTCAAAATAGCCAAGTACATCATGTGTTTCAATGCTTTTCAATCTAGAGAATAAAATAATGTCACATGGTATCCTTCTCTCATCGCCGAGAGATGCATAACAGTGATTATATTTGCCGACCCACCGAATCAAAAAAACGAGAAATAGAGTAGATTTCATGCATTTAGTGTTTTGCATGGAAATTCAGCTAGCCTAGTGATTTAAACAGGCTGCTGTAGAGGATTTCCTTCCATAAATAAAAACAGTGGTTTAGTCATCTACGAGCTTGCCTTGTAACCGGAAGGATCTAGACTCGAACACCAGTGAGTGTGTACTGATGAAGTGTCTCATAGTAGGATGAGACAACTAGCTGTCCAGTATCGCCAAATTTTCAAGTGGTTCTCTAACTATTGTCACCTCATAATGAAGTGCTGCGATCAGTTAAAGCTGTGCCAACCAACACTCATAATAAAAGCTATTGACTAGGATAATTTTTAGCACCACTTTTATTATTATGTACCTACAATATATGAGGCTGAAGGGATAATCCACACTGTATCGTTTAACATCCTTCAGACTGAAGATAAATAAATCATTATCCTGAAAAATAACTTAACAGACAATAACTTTCCATCAGGTTGTAATAAGTCGCAAGAAGTCGGATTTTTAGGCAATTCACGACATTCAAGGTAGATTTCCTGATGTCAAATTCACAATCTGAAAATCAGTTAGCAGTCTGCGATATACACAGTTCACAGAGGTGAAATTTCCCTTTAGGTTTTCTTTTTTTTTATTTATTCCTTTACGTTCCCAGTGGAACATAAGGCTTCAGGCTAGTGGCTTGAAGTTTAGGTAGCAGTGGTGTTTGTTTTTACGAGATGGGGTTGCTGGCCTCATGCTCAACCTTCCCTCTTTACCAGTCCTATTACTGGTTTAGCGAGGTAAAGGAGCGCGTCCGTGGCCGGAGATCGAACCCGAACAATGTGCATGGTTGGCGAGCGTCCTAACCGCTATGCCACCGACACAGGTTTTCTTTGGGAAACCAAATTATTGTGGTCACAGTATGCAATCTGCTTCATACCATTAATGGTAATCAACAAAGTAACCATATTTGCATCGAACTGTATACTACTGACTAATTGGGGATCAGTAGTTGTACACCGACCATATCAGTCAAAAGTGTTTGCTGGCTAGCTGGATTATCGAAGTGACCTAAACACCGGAAAGCCGTTACACCTGTTTGGAGTCGAAGTCAATACCGGTGTACTCGGTTTTGATTCACCTGGGACAGCCGAATCAGTTCAAACCACCTGAATTCCTTCTGAACAGGAATCAGAGAGTTAATGGAAACCATAGAGCAGTGAATGACTATTTTGTTCCAATTAACGATTCTTCTCCAAGATCTACCTATCTGATATATCCCGGTGAATAGTGGTACTGCCACTGCTAAAACTGGAACTTAACCCCCATCATTTCACACTAATAAAGGATTAGTGATCAGGCTGTTGAACTACTGTGTAGACATCTATTGTCCGATATATTTCAAGCTGTTATTTCTCGAAACTTGTGATTACATAAGGAACTATGTTAAGACAATCCACATAAATGTAAGAAATCTTACACTTTACAAGTGTGACCAACCGTATATGAGAAGGAAAAGTAGCCACACATTTATTGACTTACTGTAAAATACTGACATGCATATTGTCATGACACAAACAATGATCACAGGTTAAATGTTAATTACGTTCAAATAGAGTATTTTAACTTACTGTAGAGAAAATACTTCTGGAAATCTTTTACACCACTGAACTTGAAGTCACATTTCATAACAAACTTCCATCAGTTAAAGAATTATTCGGAACCAAAAAGCACTACTGGACGATTATTTCATGCTGTTTTGGAGCTCTTCGATAATCTACCCCCACGAACCCTCCAGGAATCAAACCTTATACTCTCAGGTCACTAAACGAGAGCGTTAGCATTCAACTAACTGGAAGAAATTTAATGGTTTATGAATCCTAACTTATAACATATCGCTGTGCATAATGGTGTGATCAGCCAATGTCGTTAACCAGTATTTGTTCTCAAATTGAGACAGTTAGATTTCTTTTTATGTGATGCTTCTGTAAGCGCGGGAGTTATGAAGCACATGAGTGGCCTCTGATTATTTCTATAAGTCATTTCTATCTAAGAAAGTTCAGAGTGATTTTTAAGGGCGTTATAATCATCGTTTGAAATTAAATACTTGATAATTCTACAAAGTTATAGGAGGCCGATTTCAAAAAATGTGATTAAACCTTGGATATTTTTCAGCATTCAGTTTGTAGGGATTCGATTCGTTTCAAGTCTGATTGAGGATAGTTATCATCTGTCTGTCTTGTTTCAACATAGAACTTTGCACCAGTGTGCAGCAGTTCGAGTCGCCACACTTCATTCAGCACACAAAGCAAGAGAAGAAAGTAAAAAGAAACGGAAAATAGAAACAGTACACAGAGATATGGGGCAAAATGAATAGTAATATCGAAGAACAATATAGTTTTATTGGATATTATAAGTCACAAGGAGTAGATGCATCTGCGCCAGCCATTGAGAACGATTCTGAGCCATATCACCAATTATCTCCAGCCTTCATTGGTTTTTACCGTCCTGAGGCTCCCAACCAGTTAGGAAGTCCACACCTTCCTACGTGACTGGCTTAAACTAACCATTGTGGATTTCGCTGACTGATGAAGCCATTTTTTGGTTTTTGTCCACCTCTGGCTCTATTCCAATGTCAGCTAACATTGCCCGTCGAGGAAGGCGACGGCTAGGCATGCATGCGTAACACATGTCCTAACCATCTCAGTAGATGTAACTTCACAGCCTCGTCTATTGATTCCCCCTCTTTACGTAGCAGTCAACGCCCAACCTCAATATTGCTTACCATATTATACCATTTCACACGGGAGATAGAGCGCAGGCACCTGTGATCAAAGACAGTTAGCCTTTTCATGTCTTCCACTCTCAACGACCAGGTCTCCTAGACATAAAGGTGGAGGTTTAAGCTGACTTCTGAGCGGTACACACGTCGTTTCGTTGACAGTCAGTTGGATTTCACGTCTACGCCAGAGACGGCGTAAACTGGCAGGCATATGCAAAACGAGCTTTCTGTATCCGTGCTGAGATTTCGTCAGCGATCAACTCGTTGGTGCTGGCTGATGCAACTTTCCGAATAAGTGAAGTGATCAACGTGCTCTGCCACTGCATTCCTGCCTATTTCTAAGCTAGGAGTCAGTGTAGTCCAGTCCTGCAGCATCCTCTTACATTTGGTGGGAGCAAATCGCGTGCCAAACATTCGGTATCGGCTAGAGAAGCACTGAAAACCAACAGGGAGTACTGAACAATTATTTCATCCTGGTTTGGGAGTCTTCACAGTATACACCTACCGGGGTTCAAATCCAGGAAGTGATGGTAATTGGCTACAGGACGAAGTTGTCTGAAGTTCCAGTGAGAAGCTGTGACCAATGAAGTCCACCAGGTTGGGGGTAAAGACAAATACTCACCGATAACACCACCAATAGCTAGTGGTCACGGTATGACCTCCAACCAATAAATGTTAGAATTCACAGACTGGTCAGTGCATTGGGTCACACTGTCTGGATAGTCTGCAAATTTCATTGTAAGCGAAAGGTCTTAGATTCGAGTCCCAGTGGGTGAGGATTGATGAGGAGTCTCAAGCTGGACGAAGCAGCTGTGTTATACCGTACACTGAAATGAACTAAACCACTTTGGACAGCTCCAAAATGACAAGTTAAACAAAGTTAGGAATACGTTAGAGTAGCAAATGCCTTGATGCTGAGGACCGTCGCTTCTACAAATTAACCAGTAGCTACTCTACATTAGGTATAAAGTCCTCAGATTCATGTGTACTAGAGATTAATGGGCAATTCATAAGCAATTCATCATTTCTTTGAAGACAGTCCCTAGAATGCACAATCTGCAATTTATAGAGCCTGTGGCAATGAAATTTCACCACAGTTTCCTTTGGAAACCAAAACTGTTCAAATCACAACCAGTCAGCAGTATATAATTTCATGCAATTATGGTGCTCGCCGACCACATAGGTGCTCCGGGATTCGATCCCCTGCCACGGATACACTCCCAATTCTCGCTAAGCCAGCAATAAGACTAATAAAGCGGGAAGGTTGAGCATGAGGCTAGCAACCCCATCTTGTAAGTATAATCACCACTCCTACTGAAACTTCAGGATTCAAGCTTGAAGCCTCATCTTTCACTTCGAAGATAAAGGAATAAAATGTTTTCTTTTTAAATACCCTCCTCAACATAGATTTCATGAAAAACCAGTATTAGCTAGAGAGACATTGGAAAGTAAGGAGTATCGGAAAACTGTTTCATCATAACCTGAGACTCCACAGAAGCACTCACCCATGACTCCACCAGAAGTCAAAATTCCTAGAGATTTCAGACACTGTTTCTCCTCTTTTGCTGGCTAACTATAAGACAATAAGGCATGTGTTTCTATCTGCCAATCTTTTGTCAGTTGAACCGCTTCACTTATTTGAGAAGTTGAGTTAGCCCCCAACGGACTGGTTGCAGACGAAATCTCAGAGGGGGATACAAAAGGTTTGTGTGACATTTGTCAACTTTTAGCCATCTTTCATGCATGCAGACGTGCTATTAGGCCATCGATCAAACGACGTCTGTACTGCACAACAGTTCTCTCCGCCCTCCTTTATGGTTGTGAGATATGCCCATTGAAACTGGGAAACATGAAAATGCTATCTCTATCTGATCATAGGTGTCTGAGTTCTGTCTCCCAAGTTAGTTGGTATAATAGGTGGAGTAATATTGAGGTTAGGCGTAGTGTTAGGTGAGAAAGGAGAGTCTATCTTTGAGGTTGTTAAACTACATCGATTGACATGGCTAGCTAGGAGAAGTGTTGCACATTCTAAGGCGTTGCCTTCGTTGACCAGTAGTGTTAACTGACATAGAATCAGACTGAAAAAAAGGGCAACTGGTGCTCAAACCAAAACCTGTCATCCGTCCATGAAATCATTAACGGTTAATTTGAGCCAACCACATAGGGAGATGTAAACATCCTTGTTATGGTCCTGGGGATCCTAAGAACCAATGGTTCAAAATATTTGGTGAGATAACTGAAAATCGTTGTCGGTGGCGCAGATGCTTTCACCCTCTATGATCTCACAAATGTACGTTACTATTCTTTCTCCCTCACATTTCTGCTTATAAGTGTTCTTTCTAGTAGTAGTAGTATATATCAGTGTGGAAATTGTTTGTCATGCTGCCAGAATTGTCATTTTACCGAGGACATTTCGTGTTGTGGCTTGATGACATCTTCATCAGTTAGTTCAACAGAATGTGATGCATATTTAGTGGTTGTATGAATATTAAGGAATCACTTTTTCATATATAAGAAATAATATTTTTTTTAATGTGGTGTAATTGTGGGGAATCCATCCAGTGCTGTTGGATTAATATCTCATTTGATCTTGAGTCGAAGAATCAGTGGGGAAATTCTCTTTTCAGTTCTTCCGTTGTTTCCAGACAACAATTTTCTTTCTTCCAGCGAACTGAGATCATTTTTAGATTTCTTCGAAAAAATCCGGGGTGATAATCAAATCGGTTAATTAGACTACAGGTTGAGTAACACGTAAAGTCTAGATGCACTGTGTTTCTGTCCTAAGCACGATACTGTATATTACATAAAAAATGAAACATAATATCCAGACTGGCAATTAATAGTGTTCTCTGAGCTGGTTGGTTTAGTTGCGGAGCTCTCGTCGTCCTTCTGGACAACATCCTCCTTCAGTGCAATTTTTAGCATAAAGTGAAATGATTTATATTTCTTCATGAGTGACATAATTGCGTCTCCCAGTAACCATCTTTACATATTTGTATTGACCATTTTCTATTGACCTGGATTTTAAACTTTCTCGTCACATGATTTACTTTTTATTAGTTGGTAAATTTGGTCTATAATAACGTATTTGTTAATTGTATATTCGTTTGAGGAGTACCAGGCTTCTAGGAATTCTCTGACTCCCCTTCTGGCGGTTCTTCTGTTTAAAATTTCGACATCATCCCAATTGTCAAATTGATGTCCATAATTGTCTATATGCATTGATATGAAACAGGAATATATATCATATCTTTCCACAGCTGACTTGTGTTCCTGGATTCTGATTAGAAGGGGACGCCCACTTCGACCACCGATGTAATGTCTGTTACATGCCAGTTCATACATGCAGTTTATTTTGTAAATGGTATTGATTTTATCTTGCTTCTTTTTCTGTTGGATGTGTCTTTCGGTTTGCACAATATCGAATGAAATGATTGTGTTGGCTGGCTTGTGTGCTATATCTATCTATGTCAAACGGTTTCAGTATTCTAGCTGTTATTTCAGAGATATTTCTAATGTATGGTGGGATGAATTTCTTTTTGGTCTTCGTTGGTGTTGTGATTCAATTTTAAACACTTTTTGATGAAATTTTATGGATAACCATTCTTTCTTTTTGAAGACCGTTAGTAGGTATTTCTCTTCCATTCTTTTCAACTCTGGCGTAGTGCTACAGTGTGTGTTTGAACTCACTTGTGAACAATGTCTGCACACAGTTTCCTTTGTGAGTGAGTGAGAAATTGGATTATTGCTAGCTAGTATAGTTGAGTATTTGATCTGTGTGTGGTGTGTGTGCGTTGATTTTCTATATACTTGTGTTTCTAAATTTCCTGTGTTGGTTGGTTCTCCTAATTAAGACATCTAAAAATGGGATTTTGTTATCTAACTGTTCTTCTTCTCTTGTGGTGAATTTGATGTCCTCAAATATGTTGTTTATTAATTTATAGGTATATTCTAAATCATCTCTCCTAATTATTACAAATGTATCATCAAGGTAACGTACTCAGATTTTCGGTTTAATTATAGGTAGAGCTATTAATTCCAATCTTTGCATGACGGCTTCAGCTATTAATCCTTATGTGGGCTATCTCATTGGTGTTCCTTTTATCTGTTTGTATATTCGAGTATTGAATTGGAAGTATGTTGTAAGGCATAATTCTATGAGTTCTGTACACGCTGAATATTGCGTTTTTATGTTTTCACCACTATGAAGTAACTGTTGCATAGTTTCTGCTGCTAGTTTTGGACTAATTGAAGTATACAGTGCTGTGACGTCATCAAAGGATATCATTATTATTTCATTGACTTCTACTCGAATGTTTTTGATTTTCTCTAAAAATTGGATTGACGAATTGATAGAATGGTCGCATGATTCTGTTAGGTAATTTAACTTCCTGAAAAGTTCTTTAGATAGGTTATATGATCCAATCCACTACTTAAAGTAACTACTTTTGAGGTGCACTCTAAATTTCCATTTCAAGTTCAACAACACGATTTATAGACAAAGAGATTGAGTGGGAATGGGGTCACCATTGGGTCCTTTACTTGCAGACTGCTTCTTGGCTAGTTTGGAGAATAGTATTTTACAGCCTACTATCGACAGTTTCCATCTGTACCAAAGATACACGGATGATACTTTCATCATATGTGACGACAATACCGACATCGAATTGATAATTAAGGAGTTCAACAGCTGCCATCATCCCATCAAGTTCACGTCGGAATCAGAGATTAACTCGGAATTCCATTTCTTGGATGTTTTTCTGAAAAGGAAATCTGATTGTTCTCTTCAAAGATCGATCTACAGGAAACCAACATGGAATGGTCAGTACACAAATTTCCATAGCTGGATCCCTTTAAGAAAAAAGAGAAATCTGATCCATCCCTTATCTTCAAGAATAAGGATGATATGTTCATGTGATACAATCGATGGGGAACTGGAGTGACTCAGACAAGTTCTCATAGAAAATGGATATCCTCCAGGCTTTATCGAGAAAAACATGAAGTTAAGGGAAAGGCCTGAAAGAATCCAGGCGGTGTCGAAAAAACTTCTATTTATGAGTGTTCAATTTAAAGGTGATACCGCAGCTGAGATCCTGAAGAATCGCCTATGTAGATCACTGAGGAAAGCCTTCTTTATGGCTGAGCTACGTATCAATTTCCACAGCCGACAAATGATCAACGGATGTGTGAAGGATAAACTGCCGCTTTGGGCCACCTCGATATGTGTTTATAAATTCACATGCTCGTGTGGAGCAAGTTATATTGGCCGCACAAAGCGACCGTACACTTTCCAAACGCATCTCTGAACATTATCCAGCATGGTTAGCAAAGGGACAATGTAAGACAATCACTATTCTCGAGCATTTGGTGAACTCAGGTCACGTAGCTCCACCTGAGTCGTCTTTCAACATCATCTACAAAGTGAAGCCAAAGGGGTAGAAAGGGCGTCAGGTTTTGGCTTTTGTGTATGGCGGAGGCGCTGACAATTCATCAATACAACCCTGAACTCTGTATACAGAAAAAGTTTGTCCAGTCTCTTATTCTACCTTGGTCTTAACCTCTTCACTAATCATTCCCTGTAAAAAAATTTTTGATTTTTTCTTTTGTTTTTTAATTTTTAATTTTACTTTTAGTTTACTTTTGCTTTAATAATTAATTCACTATTGTCAGTTTCATATGCTCCTTCTGTACATTTCATACCCTCTTCCCACTTGCTAAATTGACACTCAAATACCCCCTTTATTCTCACTCAGTAGGAATTTTAACCTTATCAAATTTCTATTTTTGTGCCGTTGAGTACCACGTAATTTACAACTTTTAATTTTCACTTCTAAAGCCACTTATGATTAGTTACATTCATTATGTCACCCCCTATTACTCAATAATAGACCACAATACATTTTTTTTCTAAGTATAAATACGACTGTACAGTTCAGCCTGTGAAGATGATCTCGTCGATAAAGAAAATTTTCTCCGCTGAATCTGTCTTTTATTTTCTTATATGTTGGTTTTAGTTAGTTAGTTAGTTAGGTAGTCAGTTACGTAACTATACTTCATTGAAGCACAAAGTTTTCCCTGAGACTTGATACGATATATATATACACTAAACTGCTATCCACATTATCTCAAGTTTTCAACTACTCATTTCCATAAGTAGTATATGCATCACTTTTTGAATTCTAACTGTCATTCGCCTTCTTAATATGCGTTGAAGGAAACAAAAAGAGACAAAAAAAGTAACAAAACAAATAAGAGAATACTGAGACAAGCATGAAATCAAAGAGATACCTAGTTGACATTTTTGACTTGATTTAAGTGGAATGACCAATATGTCTAAGCATGTATACATGAGAGTATTATTATCACTATTATTATTATTATTATTGTCGTTGTTGACATCAGGGTATATATTTATACTAAGAAGAATTAATAAACAAGACAGTTGATGTATAAGGAACACTGGAAAACAATTATCTCTCTCTCTCTCTCTTATAATGTGAGACATGATCATTGTATCTCCTGTCTGTGTGTGTGTGTGACACGTCATAAACCATATGTGAAAGTATTCGTCTTCTGCTTCTTCTTCTTCGTGTTCATTTGAATAACAGTCAAACTACTCTCGCTCTCTCTCTCTCGCCCTTTCTGACCCTCCCTCTTGGTCTCCTACTTACCTGCCCACCTTTCCTTCTCTTCTTCAAATACCATGACTGTGATTAGTTTGATAACTTGTAAAGTCTACTTTCATTTTACTACAAAAGAGTAATATATATATATACTTGACACACGCAAATGGTACAACACACACACACACACACGCAAACACACATGCACACAGACAGAGGAATTGAGCACACCAAGTTGCAGGAAATGAACAAGTCAAATCATAATACTATTATTATTATTATCATGACCCTTAAAGAAGTTATTTGTGTATATTACAAAAGCGAAAGACCCCATGAATGACCTATGCATGCATAGACATAATGTACACATGTGACACTGTCATCACACAGAGAATGCTTGGGTGCTGGGGGTGGTTTGTTCGTGTGTGTGTGTGTGTATGTAGGGGGGAGAGATGAAGAAAACACGTGAATCAGTTTATTTCTTTTTAAGCATAGGATACACCTGAATTTTCCTAAATCATCATCTCATGTGAAAGTTATCCTTTAACAGTTGTTGTTGTTGTTATATTGACCATTCCGTCCCCACCCCCTCTCTCTGGCCCCTTTTTCATTGCTCTGTTATTATGTGTTGCATTGGTTATGCGTTGTTGATGACCTGTAAAATTAATGTCAAAGTTTTCTTCTCGCTATTATTCTTATTTTTTATTGTAATTCTATTGGATTGGTAGTTTGTGAGTACAACACACGAATGATGGCTATTCTTATGTGTTTGTTGAAATATACGATTATTTAGAAAAATATATTATTATTATTATAATGATGATCATATGCATAAAAGAGAATTAAGCGTACAGATGGAATATTATAAATTTGGCGCCATCAGGCATTGAAAATTAACTCATTCATAAGTCTTCGTGTATGTGTGTGTGTGTGTGTGCGAGTGAGTGTGTGCCCCTCCTACCCCCTACCCACCATATACTTTGTTAATTTTCAGTTTTTGCTTTTTTTATTCATATTAAATTTTTTAAAATTTACTTCAATCAAATAATATTAACAATTTAAACAAAAAAAATGGATTAAATGTTTGCTTAATTTTGAAGACATGATACCTGTTTCTCCATCTCTCTTTGTCCCCTCAAATATTGATAATGATATTATAATTAAATAGAGAGAAAGACAGAGAAAGAGGTCAACAATGACAAGATCCTCTTCAAAACTATTAGATCCAAATATCTAATCCGTTAGTTAGAATAAAAAGCTACTGTAACATGACAGACAAGTCGATGAGTGCAGCTCAGCTTTTCTGTCAATCTAAAATCATTTGATTATATGCTGACAGATGTGTATTTGTGCTCTATGTGTATGTGTATTTGTGTGTGTGTGTGTGACAAGGGTATCAACGCAAAGTTCAGCTTATATACTCAAAAATAACATTTGCCAATGATCATGTAACCACAAGAATGATTTGAGATGGGTTTTTTTAAAAAAAAAAATAAATTGAATCAAAATTTAATGAAATCAATTTTTAATTAACTCTCGTTTTTATTTTGTTCTCCAATTAATTACATATTTAATTAATTAATTATTATTTTGTAAGTAACCTTAATATGGCATTGATAAGGTGATGATGAAAGGTTTAAGTTTGGCACTTAAAAAATATTACATGGAATTTTAATTTGGCTATTTTGTATTTTTATTTTTTTGTTATTATTTTACGAACCAGCAATAAATTAATTGATTCAGAATTCTAATAGTTACTATAATAATTCCCTTGGATTCCCAGTTCAACTTAACTCACAGTCATTGCAAAGTATTTTGTAAATTATATTATTTTGTTTAATTGGGTTCACCGGGTCGTTTGGCCTACAATGACTGAGAGTTAAGTCGACTACATAGGTCAAACTAGTAGATCAGGAGTAGTAAGATTATCAGAACATAAGAATTTAGCTAAGGTTAGAATGATTCACTCCACCCGCAAAGATAAGTAATTTAGAAAAAAAAACTCAGCTATTTCACTGCATGCATTAACAGAGCACAACCACACAATAGGGTGGGAGAGGGTTAAAATTCTAAGAAGTAATATAAGTAGGTGGAGAGAGAGAGATTGATTACTGAATCCTACCTACCTACCTACCTACCTACCTACCTACCTACCT
Organism: Trichobilharzia regenti; assembly: GCA_944472135.2. NCBI lineage: Eukaryota > Metazoa > Platyhelminthes > Trematoda > Strigeidida > Schistosomatidae > Trichobilharzia > Trichobilharzia regenti. Next base: position 22,143,269 of record OX235262.1, on the reverse strand, counting down.
ACCTACCTACCTACCTACCTACCTACCTACCTACCTACCTACCTACCTACCTACCTACCTACCTACCTACCTACCTACCAACCTACCTGGGAAGCATCGTCTCAACTATAGCCAGACGGAACTGACGAGGATATCAAAGCGAGGATCATTGGAAAAGCAAGACAAGCTTTCATTACTCTCAAGTCTGTGTGGAGATAAGTCAACAGCACTCAACATCAAAAATAACATCCAGATCTTCAACTCCAATGTGAATTCAGTCAGTGCTATTCACTGTACGGATCAGAGACTTAGCCATCGCCTCATAAAGAGCATCTCAAACAAGTCACAGACCTCCATCAACAGTTGTCTTCGCTCAATTCTCAAGATCAGAGGACCAGCCAGTAAAGAAAGATCAGCAACGGGGTTCTCTGGCAATGAACAAACCAACCAGGAACCGATTGGGCGACAAATAGGCAGGAAGAAATGGAGATGGATTGGCTGGCCATACTCTGAGGAAACACGCCATCAAGTGAGTGACATCACTAGACAAGCCATTGGTCGAGTGGAACCAGGCCGAATGGGAAGCGGCGAGCTGGTCGTCAGTGCAGTGATGGGTTGACTTGGAGGAGGTCATGTGAAGAGGAGATGAAAGCGTGTGGACAGACTTGGAGTGGGGTGAAAACGTTGACAGAAAACCAAACGCAATGAAGACACGCGACTGAAGCCCTATGTTTCTCTAGGAATGAAAGGATATGATAATAATATATTTTCCCTGTGATTGTATTTTATTGATAACACTAATATTATTATTTCCGAATGCACTTTACCTCATATTTATTTTATTCAAATGTTTAATCAATCTTTACTCATGTATATAACTGAAGCAAGAAAGTGTGTGTGAGTGCCTTGACATGTTTATGAGTGGTAATAATTTGTGCTCGAAGTGTGGTCATCAGTAAATATTACTGTATAAAAGCACTGAGTGATTTATCAAAATAAATTTTATTCATAATGGAGTTATTATTATAATTCTCTTGGATTCCGAGTACAACATTAAGCTTCAACATTACATCTCCATTTCCCTATGTTCTCTTCAGTCCATTTTCAACTGGCTCCATGATCCCCAAAAAGTTTTCATTTTCTTCTGAAACACGATCTCCTACCATGTTACCCTCGGACCTAATATACCCAAATCATCGATTCGTATTGGAGTTCCACTTGAGTGATGGCCTGGTGAGTGATGTCACTCAGTGATATCTTACAGATTTCTGTCACTATTATATCATATCTCCTTATATTTCTTTTGAATTTGACCAGCCTTCAAACATTATGCAAATATTCAATGGCTTCATGTTTATTTTTGCTTTTACTGAAAAAAGATATATTGGGTGAATGGCTTCCCAAAAGCATTCACCAGTCTGCATCATTCCATCTCTCCGATTTCAGAGAAGAGTAAGTTGTGTGATATATTTCTGTGTTTTAAAGTTTTCGTAGAGAGATTGGATTGACTTTCCGGGGGTAGGGTCGCTTGCCCCACCCTCAATCTACCCTATTTTCCAGGCTTATGACCCGCCAGTAAACCAGGTGGAGTTGTTTTCATGGTAAATAAAAGGTGAAATTCAGACATTTAACAGGAACTAAGTGATTTGGTTTTTAAATTTTACTTGTACCTGACACAATTTTGTTGAATTTTTGAGAAGTAGAAATACGTCGGGGCTATGAGAAGACTCTAGAGGATATAGACTTCGCGGGTGATTTTTGTTTGATGTCATACAGATTCGGAAACTCACAGGTGAAAACTATCATTACTCCGAAATCTGCTGCATTCAGCGTAAAGAAGGAAATTTGGATTTCCAAGAACAATGTTAAAGTAGTCGGTTCTTCTATGTGGTCCACAGACGAAGGATCACGAAAGGCATTTCTATCATGCTACCACAGGCTTTTATCAACAGCCCATCTCTCTGACCCCGTACTGAAGGTCTGGTGGCAGATCAGAGAAAAAATAGCAACAAAAAACTCTGGAAACAAACCAATCAAGAGCCTATTCCTGAAGATGGATTAAACACACGCTTAAGAGATCATCGACTGACATCGCACGTTAGGCAATCACTCGAGTAGAAACCGAATGAGATAAGAGGTGGTTTTGTGAGTAACATGAAGGAGATCATGTGAGGAGGAGATAAGAGGCTGTGATTAAACATGCGGTCGGCTGAAAAGGAATGAAGAGTACAGAATGAAATGAGGATATCCCACTGGAGGCCTATATTTCACTCAGACCTCAGGAGAATAATGGTAATAAAAAAACTTTCTGTTGTTTGGTTTGTAAGGATTAGTTATGTTTTACGGGTTGATCACGGATTGATATCAGTTAGGGAACCATTGAAAACCAGGGAGTACTGGACAGCTGCTGTTTCATCCTAGTTTGGGAATCATCGGCAGTACGCACCCACTGGGATTCCAACCCGGGACCTTCCGGTTACAAGGCAAGCTCGTATACCATTCAGCCACTGAGACCCGATTCAATGGCTCGTGAATTCTAACTTCTACTAACCCGTAAAACATAACTAATCCTTACAAACCAAACAATAGAAAGTTAATCTGATGCTCGCTAGTGACTTGCTACAGGTTGGAGTTTCCTGAGTTCTAGTGAGAAGTCGTGACCAGTGAGGTCCAATTAGATGTCACGTGTGTGGATGGATGTCCCACCAACGACAATGGTTGGGGTCGCGCTAAATCACGAATTAGTAGAAGTTAGAATTCACGAGCCATTGAATCGGGTCTCAGTGGCTGAATGGTATACGAGCTTGCCTTGTAACCGGAAGGTCCCGGGTTGGAATCCCAGTGGGTGCGTACTGCCGATGATTCCCAAACTAGGATGAAACAGCAGCTGTCCAGTACTCCCTGGTTTTCAATGGTTCCCTAACTGATATCAATCCGTGATCAACCCGTAAAACGTAAAAAAAAAAATAAATTCTGTGAATTGCTATGTAGTGCGTGCTTGTGAATACAATCCGAATAACAGTGGAGTATAAGTTACTAGGTGCGTCAGTGGCATAGTCGTTAGAACGCTCGCCGACCATGCACATGGTCCGGGGTTCGATCCCCGGCCACGGACACACTCCTTTACCTCACTCAGCCAGAAATAAAAGCTTGTAAAGAGGAAAGGTTGAGTATGAGAATAGCAACCCCATCCTGTAAAATAAACATTGCTACAGAAACTTCAGGCCACTAGCTTGAAGCCCTATGTTCCACTGGGGAACGTGAAGGAAAAAAAGAGTTATTAGCCTTCTTTAATAAACATTTAAGTCAAATTCACTGTGGCATTTTTCTAATCTGATGTAACCAACGATGTTCTTTGTAGGAGATTTTTTAACTTCTTAATTATTACTATTCTCATTAATTTTTTCCAGATACTAAAATTTCAATAAATCTCATGATGTGAAATGATTGTCTTAATTTTGTTAGAGTGTATGAACTGACAGTCGTTTCACTTCTTAATCATTCATTTGATATCTCATCTTGATTTCATACATTTTGACTCAGAATTGATAAGTAAATAATTTGATGCATTGGAAGAATGTATTTCCTTCGTTTTAACATCACAGGAACACAATTTTCAGAAATGGAAATACAGTGGATGATTAATTAGTACAGATGTGATCACTAGCTGACACCAGTTAAGGAATCATTGCGAAACCAACAGAGAGTACTGGACAATCGTTTCTTCCTAGTATGGGATTCTTCAGCAGTACCCACCCACCAGGCTTTGAATCCAGGAACTTCTAGTTACAAGGCCAACTCGTAAGCCATTCAGTTACCGTTATCACCAGCCAACGTGATGGCCTCACTGGGTCCACTGAAATCCAGGATCTTTGGGGTCATTAAATTGGATCCCAGCAATTGAGTAGTCTACGAGGTCACATGGTAACTCGAAGGTCCTGGGTTCGAACCCCACTGAGTTGGTATGGATGGAGTAGTCTCAAAGTAGGATGAAATAGCTACCCTGTACTCCCTTGTAGTTTTCAATAGTTCACTATGAGTGATATCAATCCTCCGATCGAACTTGAAACAGTTCAAATCGTGACAAACTACCTCTTGAGAAGAAAGTAATGACCAACTGTCTACTTCTAGTCTTAAAGTTATCATCAGTGCTCATAATGATGAGTAATCTTTGAAGGCAAAGTGAAACAAAAACAAAAAAACAAACAGTAACAATACGGAGTCACATCACAATATTCGAACAAATCAAAAAGCACTTATTGGTATATTATATTATTATTATCATATCCTTTCATTCTTAGAGGAACACAGGGCTTCAGTCGCGTGTCTTCATTGCGTTTGGTTTTCTGTCAACGTTTTCAACCCACTCCAAGTCTGTCCACACGCTTTCATCTCCTCTTCACATGACCTCCTCCAAGTCAACCCATCACTGCACTGACGACCAGCTCGCCGCTTCCCATTCGGCCTGGTTCCACTCGAGCAATGGCTTGTCTAGTGATGTCACTCACTTGATGGGTGTTTCCTCAGAGTATGGCCAGCCAATCCATCTCCATTTCTTCCTGCCTATTTGTTGCTCAATCGGTTCCTGGTTGGTTTGCTGATTGCCAGAGATCCCCGTTGCTGATCTTTACTGGCTGGTCCTCTGATCTTGAGAATTGAGCGAAGTCAACTGTTGATGGAGGTCTGTGGCTTGTTTGAGATGCCCTTTATGAGGCGATGGCTAAGTCTCTGATCCGTACAGTGAATAGCACTGACTGAATTCACATTGGAGTTGAAGATCCGGATGTTATTTTTGATGCTGAGCGGGCTGTTGACTTATCTCCACACAGACTTGAGAGTAATGAAAGCTTGTCTTGCTTTTCCGATGATCCTCGCTTTGATATCCTCGTCAGTTCCGTCTGGCTATAGTTGAGACGATGCTTCCCAGGTAGGCGGGTAGGTAGGTAGGTAGGTAGGTAGGTAGGTAGATAAAGGAGGTTGTTTCTTTCAGGTTCCTCCCATTTTTGCTGGTTGATTGTTGTCTGTTGTTGTTGTTGTTGCTGTGGCTGTTGTGTTGGCCAGGAATCTTCATCACCTCTGTTTTCTCTATGTTCACCTGAGGTGAAGTCCTATCTTTGATGCTTCTTCTCACAGCTTGTTGCTTTTCACTGCATATCTTCCAATTTGTGGGAAGGTATATCATATTAATCAATTTCAATTAAGTTCTAAGCAAATTCTAAGCAAGCAGAAAACTTCGCAATATTTTGTCATCCTTCAGTGGATTCGGTGTAAAAATGCACTAGGCTGCATTTGACAATTAGAGTGAGAGGCATGCATAAATCTTGAAAGATAAACTCAAGTATAAAAATGGAGAAAAATGACTTTTTTGTTAGATATAAAGTAATACAACTATCGAAGGTAATAATGATAGATAAAAATAATAATAATAATCGCGACAAAATTCTTCATTATGTCTGATATTTAATTTATTATTATTACTGTTGTTAACGCTGAGGGGTAGAAAATACACTCAGTTCACTCACATTAGTTTGCTGAATTAGAAGTTTTTATTCGTATGCCAAAATATGCATAGGCAGGAGTCATTCTAACAAATTAATTTCGGTTTTTTAATCTAAATTGTAACAATTACTATTTCTAATACAAAGTAAGTATAGGCTTTATTCTACGCCCCATTGATAATTCAGTTTGACAGAAAGGTTTTGTTAGATCATGCTTGTCACAGAATGGGCTACAGTTCGGCAAGAGCTTAGATTACTAGCTCGCTAGTTTTCTAGCTGGTCCCAAGCCCGGATAAAGAGGGAGGGTTGAGGCGTGCTGCTAGCAACTTCACCCCCAAAACTTAACCAAATTGCTACAGAAACTTCAACATATAATCAATCTGGAAATCTTTGTCACTCAGCCAGTATCAACAACAAAATTCCGTCGGTCGGATTTTCAATGCAAACAACGTCAACTCAGTCAGTCGGTTCTTCTATACGGATCGAATGAGAAACTTGGCTTCACAAAGAATATTTCCAACAGGCTGGCTATTGCAGACGAGACTTTTATCAACAACTAACTGTTTTCGCCCTATACTGAATGAAGATCAGATGGCCGGGCCGGAAGCAATCACAATCACCAACAAGAAACTCTGACTGGGAACAAACAAAACAAAACAAGAAGCAATCGCCCACCCAACAAATATGCAGGAGAAAGTGGAGATGGTTTAGACACTCGTTGGTTGAGGAGGCCGCTGGGTGACGTCGCGCGCATCAGGCCATTGCTCGAGTAGAACCAGGCCGAGAGGGAAGCGGCGAGTGGGACGTCGGTGCACGGGTGACATGGAGGAGATGGTGTGAAGAGGAGTTGAAAGAGTATGGGCTAACGTGGATGCAGTGCAGGTGAAAAGTACAGCAGAAGGAAGACAGAAGCAAGTGGAGGGAGACGTGCAGTCGAAGTCGTATGTTCCACTAGGAACCCAAGGGAACAATAATAATATTCTGTAAGAATGGAATACAGATGAGAAAACCTCTAGATTATGATGCAGTACTGTAAGTCGATGGTCAGTAGTAGACCGCTCGCCGACCATGCGCACGGTCCGGGGTTTGAGTCCCATCTGGCACACACCTTTACCTCCCTTAGCCAGTTACAATCCTGACAAAGAGGGAAGGTTGGGTGTGAGGCTAGCAGCTCCACCGAATACACCAATACACCATTGCTACTGTAACTTCAAAGCTCAAGTAGCCTGAAGCTCTTTGGTCCCCTGGTGCAGTGCAGAGCCATTTCCAAAGGTTATGAATACACATAAATCAATTTGTTGATAGGGATAACTAATAAAGTCATTGACTTAATAGTGAGAAGCAGTACATCCTCTATTCGATAGATGATGGTAACAAGCGTCAAAAGGCTTCACTAACAATGAAAAAGTACACTTAGTTTTCGTGCTTGTTGTTGATACTAATTAGGAACACTGAGAAATTTCGCAAAGATTTATATTAACTTCGAGATTCTAACTTATTGTCGTTAATTACTGGAGTTAGAAACTTCATAGCTAGACTGTTTAGGAAGTAAATGGTCCAAAGAATAAAGTCTGGTAGAAAGTTTGTCATACTTCATAAATGTTTAGTGATATCGCTTCTGACTGATCCATTGTTACTTTTTCGTAGCCAAACGGGGTATTTCATTTGACTGTTTTAGATATAAAAGACGCGAATAAATTGGTAGATACACATAGCAATGGTCAGATGTAGTAGTTTATCCTTATAGTTGCTGAGAAATATCGGGTAATAGCGAAGAATGTTCTTTCCATTGGGTTTGATATTCTCTTGTTTACTGTGTGTTGGTCAGAAGGTCGCCTTTGAATGCCACATTCAAGCATACTATCTTCTTCGGCATAGAAGTGTTGGTGTTCTTAATTGGTTTTCTGTTTTATTTGTTTATCTGTAGTGCGTGGAAGGTAACCATTTTCACGTAGTATCTTCCTCAAAAGAGTAATCTCTTCATCTATTGCCTCGGGACTGCAGATTCTTAGGATCCCAGTCGCAACAGATATCATCAAGTTTTGCTTGCGGTTAATGGGTACTCAACTGTAAAACTTTTCCATGCAGCTGTTGTTACTACTTGGAAGACAACACCCTAAATGTGGGAATACTGACTTCCAGATTAAAGGAACTCCCATTCAGATGCAATTTGAATGTCCAATTCACATTAAGTGGTATTATTTACAGAAACCAAGATGGTGTAACCATAGCATCACCTTTAGGTCCGTTACCTGCAGTATTTTCATGAGAGTTTCGGAAAATGGTCCCCTAAAATCGACCATAGACAGTATTTTTCTGCATAAAAGCCACGCTGATGATACTTGTGTGTTTTGTGATAACAAATGTCACTTAAATGATATCTTACAAGTTCTTAACAGCTGCCACTCAACCATCAGCAGAAATTTCATAGACAACCTTCTTCCTTGGGTACCCATTAATCACAAGTAGAACTTGATAATATCTCTTGTGACTGGGATCATAAGAATCTGCAGTTCTGGGTCAGTGGAAATGAAAAGATTATTCTTTTTAGGAAGACACTACTTGAAAATGGCGCCCATAAGATATGCTGCGTCTTCATTGATAGTATTATTTGAATTGAAAACATTTATTTCCCGATACGAATTTAAAACAAGCAATAAAGGTTAATAAAGCAGGATTTAATGAATTCATCAAATGTTGCTAGAACTCCTCGTCAGCTGAATACTCTACATACACGGATATATATACTTTTGAAATTACATTGGGAAATATAAGACTGATAAGTAAACAAACTACATTGAATTAATCATGCAGAAAGACACGTGCGAATGTTTTCCAGGTCATGTTCAAATAGATAAGGGGAGAGAGAGAGAGTATGAGAGATCAAAATTAAGATAAATTGCATTACGCTACAATTACATCACTTAGATAAACAATTAGTCATTAGGGAATATAACGAGAATTGCAAACAGACTAATATCAATAGTAATAGTTATAATAACAGTTTTAATAGTGTTGAAGTGAGTTAAGATAATCTTACTGATAAAGCATAGTTTTAGATGAATCAAGAATAATATAATAATGGTAATAATAATAACAATAGAGGAAAGTTGAGAGCAATCCATGTGATTGTTCTGCATAATATTATAACTAAAAGAGATAGTGTTAGTTAGATATAACTTGTCTGCATGAAAACCTTGTTTGTCAACAATGCTTCGATTTCACTTGTTTTAAATTCAACTTTGAGGCTGTGAAATAAACTCTGTAGGGTTTTAAATAACACTCAAGGGACGATTTTCACGTGCATATTCGATGTTTACCAATAACTGTCACAGATGTATTTTCGTGGTTATTTCAACTTGGAAAATAATCCACCATCTGATAACTTTTGTTTACTAATCTAATTAAATTATTTTATATGTTCCTCAAATCTGATCAAGGATTGATTTCAACTAAAGAACCATTGAAAATCAGCAGGGAGTACTAGACAACTGCTTCATCCTAGTTTGGACTCGCCGGCAGTAATAATCCACTTGAGTTTGAACCTAGTACTCTATGGATTTTATTGGTTCTGTAACTGATATCTGTCCGGGATCAAACTTGAAATATATATATCTATATATACATAATCCCTTGGGTTCCGAGTGGAACATAGAGCCTCAACAACACATCTCCACTTTCTTTTGTTTTCTGTCGTCCTCTTCAGCCGGGTCCACGATCTCCCCATGTCACGACCCACTCATCGCTTCCCATTGGGCTATGGCCTGCATTGCGCGTGATATCATTCAATGGCCTCCTCAATGTATGCCCCACCGACCCATCTTTACTTTCTCCTGCATATTTGTTGAGTGATCGGCTCCTAGTTAGTTTGTTCCCATAGCTTCTTGTTGTTCATTCTTTCCGACCTGCCATTTGATCTTCACTATGGAGCGAAGGCATCTGTTGATGACACGCAGTGCAAGTTTCTGACCCGTATAGATGAACCGACTTCACATTGATGTTGAAAATGCGAATCTTGTTCCGTATGCTAAATGCAGAAGATTTTCAAACTGGTTTCAGGTTGATGACTCTGACATCTTCATCCGTTCCGCCAGCAGTTGAAACGATACTTCCCTACACACTTACATTTGAAAACAATTTTGAAGCTCGTTAATGGCTACAGAAATGACGTCGACTTAACTTCTATTGAAAAGCTGTGACCAGTGGAGTCCACGAAGTCGGGTGTGAGAACAGATACTCGCCGATGACATTGGTTGGTGCTCGCGCTATAATCAAAAATTGGTAGTAGATAGAATTTATGGGTTGGCTATTGAACCAAGTCCCAGTGGCTGGATGGTTTACGAACTTGCCTTGTGATCAGAAGTCCTGGGTGTGAACTGTCGCAGATGGATATTTAATTGTTGGTTTGTAGGGATTTGATTGACTACAGGATTTCATCATGAGCTGACATTGGTAAGAGAACCATTGGAAAACCTGCAAGGAGTAGTGGACAGCCAGCTGTTTCATTCCAGTTTGGGACTCTTCGGCAGTACGCGCCCACCACTACAGTTCGAACCCGGGACCTTCTGATTAGAAGGCGAGCCAGCTCCTAGACCATTAAGCCACTGGGAGCCGATCCAATAGCCATTCCGTGAATTCTAACTTCTGCCAATTCATGACATAGCACGACAACTAGCCAATGTCTTCAGTGGCGAGTATTTGTCCTTACACCCGACCTGCTGCACCCTACTGGTCACGACTTCCCACTAGAATCCCAGGTAACTACCTACCTGAATAGGGCAAGTCTCTAGTGTGTGAGGACAAGTACTCGCCACCGAAGACATTGGCTAGGGGTCACGCTATGTCGTGAATTGGTAGAAGCTGAAATTCATGGAATAGCCATTGGATAGGGTCCCAGTGGCTGAATGGTATACGAGCTAGCTCGCCTTGTAACCAGAAGGTCCTGTGTTCTAACCCCTCGGTGGTGGCTGCGTACTGATGAAGAGTCCCAGACTAGGAAGAAACGGTTTTTCAGTACTCCCGGCAGGTTTTCAAATGGTTCTCTAACTAATGTCAGCTCAAGATGGATATTTATTTCTAAAGGGTCCCAAACCAGAATGAAACACCTGTCAAGTACTCTTTGCTGTCTTTCAATGATTTTCTAAATATAATATCAATCCATGGGCAAACTGAAGGAAATCAAATCCCTACAAATCGACTCTTGAAAATTTTATTTCCTTTGTTTGTTTTGTTGCTACTGTTGTTGTAGTTTTTTTAAAATAAATAATTCCTACAACACTGTTAAGCATTCTAACATACATAATATGTATGAATATATCCATCATTCAGTGTAAACAATACAACCTAGTAACCTAACCTCGAGACAACATTCGAATTATTATTATAAGATAAGGTCAGTAAGATAAAAAGAATATTGACTTTCATAGTGTAGTGATGATTATCTTCTTCGTTGACCTGTTACTGATTTTTTTTAAAAAGTATTTATAACATTAATTCAGTTGTCAGTGTATCTTTGTTTAAATTGTTACAGTGTGAATTTTAAATTTATGTTATGCATGAGGGAAGAGCAGAGGTTTCCAGAAAAAAAAGGTAAAAATAATCTGGCTACTTCATTCGATTGTATTATTATTATTCGTATTTTGTAGACGGTTAGTTCATGACCTTTCATGCTAACTGAAAAGAGAAACGTATGTATGCTTTTTAATACCATAAAGTTGTCCACCGTCTGTTTGTAGGAATACCCGATTAACTGGTGACCGGGACCAAGGTGAGTGAAATATCATTGTCAAGTATTGGTTTTGTAGGGATTTTGTTTGATTGTATGGAGGATTTCATCATGAGCTGATATCAGTTAGAGGACCAGTGGAAACCCTGGGAATGATGGACAGCCATCTGTTTCGTTCCAGTTTGGGACTCTTCATCAGTACGTACTCACCGACACGGTTCGAACCCAGGACCTTCTGGTTACAAGGCGAGCTAGTTCATAGACCATTGAGCCACTGGGACCCGATCCAACGGCCCATGAATTCTGAATTCTTCCAATTCACCACAAAGCGCAACCATTTCGCAATGTCTTCTTCGATGAGTTACTGCCTCATCTTCGACCTGCTGTACCCTACTGGTCACGGCTTCCCAAATGAACCTCAGGTTAACTGTCTGAATAAAGCCAGAGGCTAGTGAGTATCTCGTTGATATTCAACTATTGGTTTATAGGAATACTGGTAAAATCCTGCAATCAATCAAACAAATCCCTACAAACTAAGACTTGAATTTATAAATGGCTAACGGTGTTGTTTTCTTCTTCTAATTATTATTGTATCCTTTAGTTCCTAGAGGAACATAGGGCTTCAGCTGCGTACCTCCATTGCCTTTGGTTTTCTGACAACTTTTTCATCCTGCTCCAGGTCTGTCCACATGCTTTCATCTCCTCCTCGCATGACCTCCTCCAAGTCATCCTTGGACGACCAACTCGCCGCCTCCCTTTCGGGTTCCACTCGAGGGCTTGTCTAGTGATGTCACTTGATGGTTTCCTCAGCGTATGGCCAATCCATCTCCATTTCTTCCTGCTTATTTGTTTCACAATCGGTTCCTGAGTGGTTCGCTCCCAGAGGTCCCTGTTGCTGATCTTTGTTGTTTTCTATGTATGTGTAACGACCAGAACTGACTTGTTTTGGTCTGAACGCAGGAAACCTATCTCTGCGTACTCTTATTGTATAGCTGTCCAAAGCTTCCTTGAGAGTTGGAAGCATCCTCACAAAACGCTGATGTCAGCTCATAATGAAGTCCTCCATACAATCAAACAAAATCCCTACAAAACCAATACTTGAAAATTAATCTGATGCTCACTAGCGTCTGGCCCTATTCAGGCAGTTAACCTGAGGTTCATTTGGGAAGCCGTGACCAGTAGGGTACAGCAGGTCGAAGATGAGGCAGTAACTCATCGAAGAAGACATTGCGAAATGGTTGCGCTTTGTGGTGAATTGGAAGAAGTCAGAATTCATGGGCCGTTGGATCGGGTCCCAGTGGCTCAATGGTCTATGAACTAGCTCGCCTTGTAACCAGAAGGTCCTGGGTTCGAACCGTGTCGGTGATACGTACTGATGAAAAGTCCCAAACTGGAACGAAACAGATGGCTGTCCATCATTCCCAGGGTTTCCACTGGTCCTCTAACTGATGTCAGCTCATAATGAAATCCTTCATACAAATATCATTTTGTATGAAGTGAATCTCAGTTCTTGCAATTGCTTCAGCAGAGTGTAGAATATTTGCTGTCTTTTGTATGTTTTGAAAGATTTGGAAATCTTGACGAAATGCTTCGTATTCACATGGTGTTTGGTAATTGTACTTTGTGAGTGTTTGTTTTCTTTTAGACATAGGGTTTTTGAAATATGCTCAGAAAACAGGATAGAAGCCCTTCGTTCTGTCCTTCCAATGTACTTGCTACACAAGTACAGGTAAATTTATGAACTCAGTTGGAGGCGACATCAACAAGGTACTTATCCAGTTTAGACTGGTTTACTGAACATGTGACTTGATGTAGTGTTATCAGCTTAGCTGCAGGTGAGCATCTTTTTATTGCTGTTTACCTCCTCTTGTCAATCTTTTTGTGATACTGCATCTCCTTTGAATGGGAGATAAATAAACACTTTCTTCTTTCAACTTCTTGGTTTTTCGCTTTCTCGTCTTATTCTTTGCTGTACTTTTGGATACCATTAGGCATTTCTCAACAAAACCTAATTCTTCTTCTCTTAGAATGCTGGGGGAAAATAGCTCCATGGCTCTGTCATAGAGTACTCTCACTAATTCGCCCTTATACCTGATAGGATAGAAGCTGCTATAGTGAAGATATCTTCTGGTCCAGGTTTATTTTTCACAGATGGACTTTTAATCATACATGGTTTCTTCTTCTTATATTAAGATCCAGGAAATTCAACTATTCGTTATGTTCATATTCCATGGGGTATTGAATACTGTGGTGGATATCATTGAAACTTGATTGATCTGAGTGAGTTATTACTGCGTTCTTGTCCAAATCATTTTCACAAATGGATGAAGGCATCATCCAAATATCAGCGGTAAGATTAGAATTTCCTGATAAGGTTGTTCAAAGAACCATTTTTTAGTTTACTAAGAAAGAAACCTGCCAACGTGGTACCCAGTGGGGAGCCAATTGCCACTCCATTCACCCATCTGTAGAGTTTACCATTAACCTGAGAGCGAGCACTTAAGTCCAATCAATCGTTGGGAAAATCAAAAATTCAATAAAATTAATATGACCCATTCCACAACAGGTGGCCAGCTCAGGTGGCCCAATTGGTTTAGTGGATAACGCTTTGGCGTTTGAAACATTGGGCACTGGGTTCCAGCCTCAGTGGGAACATCATCACTCACTGGTAAATGCAGGTACATCTAGCTGACGAGTCCAAAATAGGACGAAATGCGGGTTATCCTGGATTCTACAATTAGTCACCATCCACAAATTAAATACTAATTAAATGCCCAGACATTGTCGAAGCATCTGCACAAGAAGCCCCATGTCAACCTGAAAGTGAGCACTTCGGTCCAATCAATCGACGGGAAAGTCAAAAATCAAAATAATAGTTTACCATCAAATTTAAAATTGACTTTCAGTGTACACTTCAGTAGCAATGCTTTAAGGATTTCTACTAAAATTCCAATATTTATTGATTTTTTATGTGTTTGTTCAGAGAAGTAATTTAGTTAATCGTTTCAGTTAGAGATGCACTTGTAAATAGAGATGTTCCTTTCAAAGCAGAACATCGTTATACTTTCACTTATGCAGTTTTAAACAAAAAACAGTTAATAAACTTAACATACCTTAACTTTGCTAAACCTACTGCCAACAGTTTTGTTGTTGTAAAAATTAAAACTAACGTTGAAATCTAACGAAAACAACAGAAGTAAACTTTAATAATAAGAGAAAAACACTTTTATGGGATAAACCATTTATATATACCTATACATATATGTATGATGCAACATAACATTAATAATTTATTTATTTTATTGCTTTACGTTCCCAGTGGAACACAGGGCTTCAAGCTTTTTGAGCCACAAAGTTTCGGTAGCTTCAGTGTTTTATTTTTAGGGAGTAAGGTTGCTAACCTCATGCGCAACCTTCCCTCTTTCCACCAGTCTTATTACTGGCTAAGCGAGAGTAAAGAAGTGTGTTGGCCCGGGACCGAACCCCGGACCACATGAGGCGTGGTTGGCGAGCAGCCTACCGCTAAGTCACTGATTATTATTATCATATCCTTTCATTCCTAGAGGAACATAGGGCTTCACCTGAGCACCTCCATTGCCTTCTGTTTTCTGCCAACTTTTTCACCCGGTTCCAAGTCTGCACACATGCCTTCATCTCCTCCTCAAATGACCACCTCCAAGCCAGCCCATCACTGCACTGACAACCAACTCACCGATTCCCTTTCGGGTTCCAATCGAGTGATGGCTTCTCTAGCGATGTCACTTGATGGCGTGTTTCCTCAGAGTATGGCCAGCCAATCCATCTCCATTTCTTCCTGCCTATTTGTTGCTCAATCGGTTCCTGGTTGGTTTGCTGATTGCCAGAGATCCCCGTTGCTGATCTTTACTGGCTGGTCATCTGATCTTGAGAATTGAGCGAAGACAACTGTTGATGGAGGTCTGTGACTTGTTTGAGATGCTCTTTATGAGGCGATGGCTAAGTCTCTGATCCGTACAGTGAATAGCACTGACTGAATTCACATTGGAGTTGAAGATCTGGATGTTATTTTTGATGCTGAGTGCTGTTGACTTATCTCCACACAGACTTGAGAGTAATGTAAGCTTGTCTTGCTTTCCCGATGATCCTCGCTTTGATATCCTCGTCAGTTCCGTCTGGCTATAGTTGAGACGATGCTTCCCAGGTAGGTAGGTAGGTAGGTAGGTAGGTAGGTAGGTAGGTAGGTAGGTAGGTAGGTAGGTAGGTAGGTAGGTAGGTAGGTAGGTAGGTAGGTAGGTAGGTAGGTAGGTAGGTAGGTAGGTAGGTAGGTAGGTAGGTAGGTAGGTAGGTAGGTAGGTAGGTAGGTAGGTAGGTAGGTAGGTAGGTAGGTAGGTAGGTAGGTAGGTAGGTAGGTAGGTAGGTAGGTAGGTAGGTAGGTAGGTAGGTAGGTAGGTAGGTAGGTAGGTAGGTAGGTAGGTAGGTAGGTAGGTAGGTAGGTAGGTAGGTAGGTAGGTAGGTAGGTAGGTAGGTAGGTAGGTAGGTAGGTAGGTAGGTAGGTAGGTAGGTAGGTAGGTAGGTAGGTAGGTAGGTAGGTAGGTAGGTAGGTAGGTAGGTAGGTAGGTAGGTAGGTAGGTAGGTAGGTAGGTAGGTAGGTAGGTAGGTAGGTAGATAAAGGAGGTTGTTTCTTTCAAGTTCCTCCCACTTATGCTGGCTGATTGTTGTCTGTTGTTGTTGTTGTTGCTGTGGCTGTTGTTGTTGGCCAGGAATCTTCATCACCTCTGTTTTATCTATGTTCACCTGAGGTGAAGTCCTATCTTTGATGCTTCTTCTGCCAGCTTGTTACTTTTCACTTGCATATCTTTCAGTTTGTGGGAAATCAGACATATATCATCGGCAAAGTCCAGATCCTCCAAGTTTTTTGTGTGAGTCCATTTTATGCCTGTTTCCTCATTGCCTGTTGTCTGTCGCATTATCCAATCCACTGCAATCAGGAAGATCATTGGTGATGCACTGATGCAACATTAGTAATAAGGTTAGTGAAAATAAACTTTAATGGGCTACTTTGTTATTCTCCCGATTATCTGAACTGCCCAGCAATGATTTTATATGTATCCAGGTATGTGACAATAAAATTTACTGTTTAGTAGGTACTGTTTTGTGGTGCCTATAAGATTATATACACAACCAGCAATTAGTGTAATTATTGTGCTGTTAATAACCAACTAGTGAAAATGTTAAAGTCAGAATGAAAATTTCACTTGTGTGAAAGAATAACAGAAGACAAACAAGCAAATCTAAAAATGCAGGTCTATCGGGAATTGGGATACAGATTTGGTCTGCATAAACTGCACCACCACATAAAGCCTGTGATTTCTTAACAGGTTTAAGTGTGATTTCTGTAATAATCTCCTAAAAATATCAATTTTTAGATTTCCATAACGAACAAGCATCATTTAGAGAGATATTCGAAAACTAAGGAGCACTGGAGAGCTGTTTTACCCTACTTTGGGACTCCTTAGTGCTGCTGAATTATAACCCCAGCACAGATGAACACGGGAGTTTCAAGTGATGGGACGGAGCTATTTGGGCTGGAAATCAATGACAGCTGACTTCTAACTCTGTAAACTCATGATGTAGCACTGCCCTGACCAATGACTTCGATAAGCACCCACTTCGGCTTGACATGATGGAACTTACTCCTGGTGAGGACTTCCAGCTCCGTTTTTAGGAAATCAATCCAGTAGGTGCAGTCAGCTGGCGACTGATATTCAGTTTACGGGAGTTTTGTAGATTTAGATTAATTTATTTTCAGATTTTTTTAGATTTTGTCATGAAACAGCCAACATCAGTTAGAGAGAGAGATAACTGAGAACCTGGAGGCAATAGAAACCTGTTTCATCCTAGTTTAGGTCTTTTGGGTGATTATAGGATTTCTGGGGATTTTTGGATTAATTTCACGTTTCTCCTGGTGTTCTTTCCCATATCATAAGTATCTTTCTTGATTTCCACCACCACAGTGTCAAACATTACAGATGTAATATTTACAAGATTAGGTTTAGGAGGAAGACATTTGTGCGCGTCTGTGTCTGAGATCTACACGACACAGATGTTTTATTCTGAACTACTTTTCAGGTTATATAATTCTGTGCTGTAAAATTACGTGATCTTTGAAGGTTTTTGCAAACAAGTGATGAAAAGGTGACGTAATAATAACAGTCCGAGGCAAATTACTATTTGGTACTCGTTGTCCCATCGCCCCCCCCCCGCCTACTTACATAATGATACGACTGAAGCAGTTTGATGTGGGCTAACTTAAAATGCAATATACTCAGTATGTCTCACTGGTTCGAACTCCCTCTAATTTCACCATGAAAAGTGTTATCGATTATTTCATGTGTCATTCCATGTATGACTTGTCAAAGCCATATAAAAACATCAGCTGAAACTTTGCAAAGGAGTTCAGTGGCTCAACTTGCCACACTTCATATAGCACACAAAGGAAGACTAATAAAAAAAGGATCTTCAAAAGAACGACAATAAGCAGAAATGTCAGGAAGAAAGATATGGGAGATCACAGAGAGTGAATGCATCTACACCATCGAGAACAAGGATTTTTGATCATAACACCAACTATCTACACCGGTTGGTTCTTAGAATCTCAAAGACCCCAACCAGGTAGTCTACATATTCCTACATGGCTAGTTGAAACTAGCCGTTAAAGATTTCCCAGACTGGTACCGTGTTTTCATCTGACCAGCACTAGCTCTTTTTCAACCTAATCCTATATCAGTTAACATTACCCGACGTCGAAGAAAGCGAGGGTTAGGAATGCATAACACTTGCCCTAGCCATCTGGATCGATGTAACCTCACAACCTCGTTGACTGACTATCTCTCCTTACTTAGCAGTTGGCACCTAACCTCAATATCACTTACTTCAGAAAGAACGGAGACATCTACAATCAAAGACAGCTAGCCTTTTCATGTCTTCCACTTTCAAAACCCTCTCATATTATCTACAGTACAACATTAATATGCTTTTCTATGTTATGATTTCAGTGGTTCAATGACATAAAACTCGCCTGAACCACACACGTGGTCTATGTTCCATTCCCAGCCGGTACCCTTTTGGTTTATTAGTCAGCAGTAACCCCCCAATGGAAGTAAAGGGTCTTAGCAGGAGGCTAACAAGCAAGTGCGGTGTAAAAATTCAACATCCTTCTGTTACTGAAACTTCAAACCTCGGAGTTGTATGTTCCGCTTGAAATGAAGAAAATCCCAATAACTAACTAACAACAGTAATAATAATAATTATTATTGTTCCCTTGTGTTACTAGTGGAACATACGACTTCAACTGCACGTCTCCACTTGCCACTTCTGTCTTCCTTCTGCTGTACTTTTCACCTCCATCCATCTTAGTCCATACTGTTTTGAACTCCTCTTCACACCATCTCCTCCATGTCACCCTCGCACTGACGTCCCACTCGCCGCTTCCCTATCGGCCTAGTTCTACTCAAGAAATGGCCTGACGCGCGCGTGATGTCACCCAGTGGCCTCCTCAGCCAGCGAGTGTTCGATCCATCTCAATCCACTTTCTCCTGCATATTTTTCGGTTGGCGATTGGTTCTTGTTTTGTTTGTTCCCAGTCAGAGTTTCTTGTTGGTGATAGTGATTGTTTCCAGCCCGGCCATCTGTTCTGATCTTCGGTATAGAGCGAAGACATTTAGTTGTTGGTAAAGGTCTCGCATGCAATAGCCAGCCTGTTGGAAATATTCTTTGTGAAGCCAAGTTTCTCATCCGATCCGTATAGAAGAACTGACTGTCTGAGTTGACGTTGTTTGTATTGAAAATCCGACCGACGGAATTTTGTTGTTGATTCTGGCTGAGTGACAAAGATTTCCAAATTGGTGAATGTGATTCTCGCCTTCCCAATTCTCGCTTCGGCGGTACATATACTAAAATTGGAATGATACAGAGAAGACTAGCATGGCCCCTGCGCAAGGATGACACGCAAAATCGTGAAGCATTCCATATTTTTTTAACCTCGCCTAGATTACTAGCTGGCTAGTTTTCTAGCCGGTCACAAGCCCGGATAAAGAGGAACGGTTGGGGCATGGTGCTAGCAACTCTACCCCTAAAACTTTACCAACTTGCTACAGAAACTTAAGCGCACAAATATATTAAAAACAACAGTAATAATAATAATATTTCATGAGTAGTTTTCGCTTCAATAAGTAAGGTAAGAAAAGACAAGGTAAATCATTAGTTCTTATAATACCCTTAGGTGAAAACTTAGCATAAATCATTCCAGTATAATACAGAAGAATATGCTAAAGCCTTCTATAAGATAATATTCAGTGAGGATGCCTGTAAAGAATTTCAAAACTGTACGGTTGTATAACTAAGGCGAAAACCAAACAAACAAACAAGATAGGACAGGACAGGACACGACAGGATAGGATAGGACAAGAGAGACCTGATCATAAATACTCAGAAGAAGTCCACACATCCGGCTTCTTCCTATACATCATACTCACCACCATCTTTTGCCTTCAGTTTAATTAATTAATTCATTAAATATTGATTTTCATATCCTCTACTGTCATGGTTAGAGATAAATATCTTTAGAAACAGAAAAAAACATTCCTTCACACAGTTATACTTGTTTACGCCAGGGTGTATGAAAATTAAAAATAAAATGTGTGGTCATAACAATGAAGGTGAAAGTTTTGATCGGTGGAATATGAAAGCAACACTAAAAGGGCTATATACAAGTGTAACTATAGTAATCATTCATAAATAGCGTAAGGTATTTTATTTAGTGAGTATTCCTTTCTTTATTCATCAATAATATTTACTTTCCTTAGGAAATGAACTTCCAAACAGATGGAAATAAAGGTAATGGAATGAAGAAGGGAAGACAGAGAGAAAGAGAGAGAGCGATAGGGAAAAGAGTGGCTAAAATAGGCTTACGTTTACTCTGAATTACATTTTCCCTGCTAACTGACAATCTAGAGAGGAAGAAGAAGAATAAACAATATTAATAATACTCAAGAGTTGGTTTGTAAGGATAACAATTGTTTTCTCGAGTTTGACCAAGGTCGGGTGTGAGGACAAATACTTGCCGAAGACATTGGCTAGGGTCTCTCTATATCGTGAATTGATAGAAGTTAGAATTCATGGGCTGGCTGGCCGTTGGATTGGGTCCCAGTGGCTGCTGAATGATCTACGAGCTCGAATTGTAACCGGAAGGTCCTGGGTTCGAACCGTGTCGGTGGGTGCGTACTACTGAAGAGTCCCAAACTAGTGTGACGAAACGGCTGTCCAGTATTCCCGGCAGGTTTTCCAATGGTTCTCTAACTAATGTCAGCTCATGATGAAATCCTGTAAGATTGATATCAGTTAGAGAACCATTGGGAAACCTGCAGAGAGTAGTGGACAGCAAGCCTTTTCGTCCAAGTTTGGGACTCTTCACAGTACGCACCCTCAACAGTGTTAGAACCCAGGATCCTCTGGTTGCAAGAAAAGCTCGTACACCATTCAGCCACTGGGACCCGATTCAGTGGCCCATGAATTCTGACTTATATCACTTCGTGAAATATTAAGTGAGACTTGTACCAGCCAAGTGGATGTGTATTCCCGATGATTGCCAAACCAGGATGAAACAGCCGTCCAGTATTCCTTGTGGGTGGTTTTCAATGATTCTCTAACTGATATCAATCCGTGGTCAAACTCGTAAAGTACTAATAATAATTTGCTTTATTCCAAAAAAAGTATTTATGAAACCACATGGATTTAGATTATGTATATGGTTCTGTGAGTAAGAACTTTGTTGAGATATCTCAGTAATGTGCAAGAAGATACTTATGTATAACTTACTGAATGGTTCAGCGAAAACCTGTATAAATTAACGACCAGAGTTCAGTAGTGGAGCACGCTTGCGTGCCTTAGATATTCCATCATCATTTATGAACACAATATCCAGTGTTCTGTCAAGTTGAGTAGTGGAGTTAACAATGTTTACATAACCTAGTGATTCAGGGAATGAGCAACTGCCGGAATTTAAGCTCCCAGCAACTATTTATAGAAAGTTTCCAAGACAAGTAACAGGAAAAGCTGTAAATTGGTTTACAAAATTAGGCAAATCCAGGAGTAGCATAAATGTTCGAAACAAAAATGGATTTCAAGATTTCATCATGAGCTGACATTAGTTAGAGAACCATTGGAAAACCTGGGAGTACTGGACAGCTGTTTCGTCCTAGTTTGGGACTCTTCAGAAGTACGCACCCACCGGGATTCGAACCCAGGACCTTCTGGTTACAAGGCGAGCTCGTATACCATTAAGCCACTTGGACCCGATCCAGTGGACCTTGAATTCTAACTTCTGCCAATTCACGACATAGCGCAACCGCTAGCCAATGTCTTCGGCAAGTATTTGTCCTCACACCCGACCAGCTGCACCCTACTGGTCACGACTTCCCACTGGAACCCAGGTAACTACTTACCTGAATAGGGCCAGTCGCCAGTGAGCATCTCATTGGTATTCAAGTGTTGGTTTGTAGGAATTTGATTGGTTTCAGGATTTCATCATGAGCTGACATGGATTTGAGAAGTGTTTGCGATGACATTTGATACTGATACAATCAGTAAACTGAAGATTCGAAAATCATCTTATTTTCTTAGTTCGATGCCTAAAAAATGAGACCATTCCTAATCATCGATGTCTGTGAGCTGTAATCCCAACAGATGAAGTTGTAGCAAGACCGAAAAGACTACAAAAAAGTGTGCTTAAAAGGAAAGATCCACAGAACTGTTAAAAAGTTATACCATATCATCAGAAATGAAGTCGGTCAGTTTAAGCATAAATTAATAGAGATAGTTACCAACATGCTTTGTGCTCTTATTATACAGTCCTCTAGCATCGCCAAATCAAGAAATAATCAAATCGAAAAGTTCAGATTGTGTGCGTCGGTGGCACAGCGGTTAGGACTCTCACCGATCACGCACATGGTCCGGGGTTCGACCTCCTGCCGACGAACTCCTGATATCTATGATCAGCCTGCAAATTTGGGCTACCTATATCACAAGCTGGAAATTGCTTACCTGTACCAAAAAATACGGAGTGGAATCAAGCTGTAATCAAAAAAATAAAAAATAAAGATAAACAAATTACTGGAACAGAAATCCCCAGTAATATACAGTCCTTGACCGGAAATTTATCAAAGTAAGTTTTCAATCTTTCGACAGATTTGTTATTTAGTGTATTAGAAAAGGGACTAAATTTAAGTGTAGCAGCAAACTACCTGAAACATGAGGATGTCATCTTTAAAATAGAAATTTCACCAAATGGAATAGAGGAAACAACGGCAGATGTGAAGTCCGAGCAAAATCTGCACTGACATTAAAACAACAAAAAAGATAGGGAAGTCTAAATTGACACGACCAGAAACAGAAGGCATAGAAAGCCTAAAGAATAACAAGAAATGCAATAATCATTTGACCAGACAAAGGCAATTCAACAGTAGTACTAGACATATCAGAATATTTGCAGAAGGTGTATACCCACATACAAACAGGTCCATATAATGGGTTCCATTCTGGCTGATTTCTTTCTAAGAAAGCTGGAAAGTGGACCTTTGAACAACCTTATCAGTAAGCTCTCATTTTATTGCCGGTATATGGATGACACCTTCATTGTTTGTGATAATGATTCGGATAGCAGTACAATAATTACTGAATTCAATGAAGATCATTCGGCAGCTATAAAATTCACATGCGAAGAGGAATCCCAAGACAAAAATGCCTTCCTGAATGTTCTACTTACAAGAAAACCAGATGATGGCATAAAAAGAAATTCGCATAGAAAAAGCACTTGAACAGGACAATATACACATTTTCACAGCTTCGTTCCTATCAAGTACAAAAGAAATTTAGTGAAGACCCTCAGCCACAGAGTTAGTTAGAGCTATATGTTCAGAAAAAGTAATTGAAGATAAAATTAAGCATTGTATATGATACTTTGATCGAAAATAGCTATCCCGAAAAATTTATCAAGAAACACATGACGAAGAAAGAGGAAAAGGATTACTCACTATCTGTAAACAAGAAGCCACTTTATGTACGACTGCAATTCAAGGGCGGTATACCAAGTGAGATAATTGCAAAGAAATTGAGAAAATCAGTTCAGAGAATTTTAATGCTGGCGAACCACACGTCTTATTCTCTACAAAACCGATGGTGCTACCTCGACTGAAAGATGAAGTACCTAGACTAGATTAACCCCTTCCAATTGTATCTATCAATTCAAATGCACTTGTGGAGCCAGTTATATTGGCCGTTGCTCTAGGAACTTGACTTTTCGTGCTCGAGAACATCTCCCACTAAGGCTAAGTAAAGGTGTAGTGAAAACCATTAACAGTTCGATATTGGATCCACAGCGGATCTTATGAGGACGTTTCTAGGCGAGTCTTAAGGGTTTCAATTGATGCTGAAAACTAATAACTCCAGTATGATACATGGCGTTGTTAAAGTTCGTGAGTCAGGATATTCTATCACACCTTTGGTTGATTTTTCTAGAAATTATGCACTTCAAAGTCACTGAAAATACAGACTGACTAATTCTTATGAACTAAAACGTAGATTAGATAATTTTAAATTACATATTCAGGAAACAGAATAGTTCGTTTTGATATCCATCATTTTATGTACAACAGAAGAAAGCCGGTGAATTTGGCAACGAATTGATTTCTGATCAAGAACTTGAAATTGGGACTAGTGTACCTTTGGACGACATCATGCTAGGAGTAGAGCTATCTATGCCTGATTCCTACAGTATTTAAATTTCAAAGGAAACTAAACAAACTAAGGGAGTTGTGATGGCATCGCTAATATGTCTTTCTGAGAATTAAAAGAAGTATTCATAGATAAATATTATTATTGTTCCTTTGGGTTCCCAGTGGAACATAAGGCTTCAACTGCACGTCTCCACTTGCCACTTCTGTCTTCCTTCTGCTGTACTTTTCACCTCCATCCATCTTAGTCCATACTGTTTTGAACTCCTCTTCACACCATCTCCTCCATGTCACCCTCGCACTGACGTCCCACTCGCCGCTTCCCTCTCGGCCTAGTTCTACTCGAGAAATGGCCTGACGCGCGCGTGATGTCACCCAGCGGTCTCCTCTGCGAGCGAGTGTCCAATCCATCCAATCCACTTTCTCCTGTATATTTGTTGGGTGGGTGATTGGTTTCTTGTTGGTGATTGTTTCCGGCTCGGCCATCTGATCTTCAGTCAGTATAGCGAAGAGCGAAGACAGTTAGTTGTTGATAAAGGTCTCGTCTGCAATAGCCAGCCTGTTGGAAATATTCTTTGTGAAGCCAAGTTTCTCATCCGATCCGTATAGAAGAACTGACTGACTGAGTTGACGTTGTTTGTATTGAAAATCCGACCGACGGAATTTTGTTGTTGATTCTGGTTGAGTGACAAAGATTTCCAGATTGGTTTCAGGTTGGTTGATGTATAATGTGTTTCTCGCCTTCATAGATAAATGAGAACAAACTATGATAGAATTGCAAAATTCTTCTATCTAGCCTTTTCCATTGATCCTCATAATGGATATATGGATATATGTGGAATAATTAAGTGGAATGCGTAAAATAAATATCCAAACGTAAGAATAATAATAATAATAAACACATTAAACAACATTTTTCCATTCAATAATGTCAATATCTAACTCTGAAAAGCAGTCATAACCCTGTTGCCAACCCAATCAATCGTTACTACATTTCTACACCGGGATACTTAATAATAATAATATCTGTTGAAGTTTTAAATTTGGACAATCAACGCATTTGAAGAATATTATTTCCTGTGTCTTTTATCCTTGATTTTAAGTATTCAACATGAAGTGTGCTGTGTGTATATGTTGTAGCAACAGTCGGAAAGTGTTTCACCGTTCTAATGTGCACCTATGCGCCTGTTGCACACTTGTTCTTGTTGTTGCGTGCTAATTACTCCTGCTGTGTAAACCGCACAAAATTTTTTTTTTGATAAGCAGAACATAAAAAAGACAAGACAATCCTATTGGGGGTTCAAGCAGTGTATAACCAAACACTATCCTGTTATTTTTAATGCGTATCCCTTTTTTTAACAACGCAAAGAAGCGTGAATGTATGCAGAGGTGGTGGTGGTGGTGGGGGGTTGTAGGTTTAGGCCTTTTTGGGCATGTGTATAATATTGTTTATGCCTACAAGAAGACAAGGTGTACAGAAGTAGACCAAGAGTGCGAATTATCAGTAGCGTACGTGTGTATGTGTGTGTGCGTGTGTCTGGAATGTAACCATGTGGATAAAATTATGTTCCGTATGGTTTGCAACTTCTTATATAGCTTAATAAATAAGTAGAGTAAGTGTTTATGTTTTGACTAGAAGAGAATTTCCATGTATGTATGTACGTATGTATATACCTGTGTTTGTTTGCGCGTGTGTGTGTGTGTGCATGTGTGTGTACAGGAAACCATGCACTGCATACTTACTAATAATCATGTGTACTGAGATTTTATCAAAATGTGATGATTTCCAACAAACCGTGAAAAACTCTCTTTCTTTCTTTCTTTCTGTGTCTCTCTTTGTAAATCATATAAACGAATATTTTTTTAAAAACGAATACTCTTCGCCTGGATTTCTTTAAGTATATATAACCCTTGTATTATATGTTCTGGTTAACCTGGCCAAAAATATGGCCATAATAAAACCACATGGTGATTTCTCTCAGCCTGATTAATAATAATAATAATAGTAATAAACTCGTCTGGATTGAATCAGGTTGCCCCTCATCCTATCCAGTCACTAAGGTGTCCTGTTTCTGCAAGAATACACTTGAATAGCTTTAGCCCAGTTCTAACCAAACACAGTCATCATTCAAATACTTCAATTCTGCATTGTGTTGCTATTTTAGGAGTTTAATGATTTTGATTAGATTTTTACTGGAAATCAAAGTTCAGTCATAATTTAGTGTCATTTGGTGAATACTGGTAGTGGCTGGTCTTCTGCTTCGGATTTGTAATTCGTGTGCGTACGCGCGTGGGTGCTGGCATCTGTAATGAGTGATTGTATTCTAACACCGAAACTCAAAATGCACATCCTGAATTCCACTGTTGTAAACCACCATCAATAACCATTTATCACATTCTGTCAACTCTAAGGCATTCTTGAATAGGCAGCAGAGATGGAGCATTTACGTCAAATAAAATCAAGCAGAGCGAAAATTCAAAGTAACCATTTCAACGATTGTGAAGGTTGGTCATGGGTTAGCTACCCTACTCCGGAAATTAATGATAATAATAATAGGTTTATTCTGAACAGTGCTTATATAAAGTACAGAATTTGCACTGGCGATCATTGCGTGATATTTTCTCTTCGTACAAGGTTTTCAGATAAAATATTAATTAACAGGGGATCCTGTGATACAGTACTGCCTTACCTGAAGAACAAACCAATCCATTATAATTGGATGGAGGATTTCTTCATGAACTGATATCAGTTAGAGAGCCACTGAAAAACCTGGGAGTACTGGATAGCTGTCTCGTACTGATTCGGGACCCTTCAGCAGTACGCACCCGCCGGGGTTTGAACCCAGGATCTTCTGGTTACTAGGAGAGCTCGCAGACCGTTTAGCCACTGGAACCCAATCCAATGGCCTATGAATTCTAGCTTCTGCCAATTCACGACACAGTGCGACTACTTCGCAATGTGTTCTTCGATGAGTTACTGCCCCATCTTCAACCTGCTCTACCCTAATAGTCACGGCTTCCCAGGAAACAGCTGTCCAGTTCTCCCTTCAGGTTTTCCAGTGATTCTCTAACTGATGTCAGCTCATGATGAAATCCTCCATTCAATCCAACTAAATCCCTACAAAACCAATACTTGAAAATCAATCCATTATGGCTATTCTTCTTTGTCTCTTTTGTGATTTGCGCGACATTTGGATAAAAGTCAACTGTAAAATTTTCAGGAGCATATTTTGAGACCCAAAGACATAATTCAGAAACAGTAATCTCATGTACTGGGGTACACTGTTCCCTACCATTATGCCCCTTCTCAAGTTTAACCAAAACTTGTGAATCCTCAGGTTGTAAACACCTGAAATACTCGCGGGGTAAATAATACCATTAGAAGTCATATTTTAATCCATTAAAACAAGATGAACGGGAGAAATTATACACAATAAAATAATGGATTTTGTTTTAGTAGTCCAAATTTTAAGCACGCCGCTGTACTGAAATCAATCCAACTGTGAGATTTCATCTGAAACACAAGTGAACTATAACAAACAAGGTCTGGGTAGGTTCGATAGTCATTTTATTCCACGAAATAGACACTCAATCAATTGCATGAAGTAAATAGTCGAATGTGATTTAACTTTCTATTTAACCAAGAAGTCGGATATGATGCATCTTATTGGTGGGAATGACTAACTCAACTGATTCGACATAGGTAAACTGAATCTAATCGACGTTTTTCATTTTGAGATAAAATATCAGATTGTTTGAGAATTCTATAAAACTTGTTAAAACCTTTTTCGGATTTTATGATTTGTTAGTATAGACTAAGAAGTTTTCATGCATTTCATTTCGACAATTTAACGAAGTAAATTAGAAATAAGTTGGAACTTGGAATCTTTTTCTTATAGTGAATGACAAATATAATCAGGTTAAGAAGTTTTAGAAAGTTCTAGCTAACATTATTAGAAGAAACTGATGACTTAGGCAATGACCCAGATGGAATGTGAAACAGTCACTTCTAAATAAATACGCTGTCGTGCAACTTTGATTTACAGTATACTCTCTTTGTTCCCATTGCCAATAGACGAATTTAAACGTCTACTTCTGATGTGCACCACAGATGTACAATTTCAGTTTTATAATAATCTCTGTCGTTAAATAGAAGGTGTACATATAGGCAGTCCACTAGGCGCCATACTAGCAGATATTTTCATGTCTAATCTTCAGATACCCTGGAAGAAGAAATACACTTCCTGAGAGAAATCTTCATACGAAACGGTTATCCACCAAGATTCATAGACAAAAACATCAAACAGAGAATCCGTGCTAAAAAACATACTTTATATGAACCTCGACTTCAAAGGTGACGTACTCAATGATATCCTTAGGAGGAGAATTTCCACTTGTGTAAGAAGAACTTTCTTTGCGGCAACATTGAGAGTAGTGTTCTCCAGTCGCTCACTGATCTGTAGAAGTCCAAAGGACAAGGTCCCTCACCTAACCACTTCTATGTGTATATATCAGTTCAGCTATTGCTGTGGGGCCAGGTACATCGGTTGTTCAACGTGCATTCTGTCAAAAAGCCTCAAAGAACACTATCTAGCGTGGCTGAAGAAAGAAAGTAGTGGCCGTATAAGGAGTGCAAAAATCGAACATCTCGTTTCCGCTGGTCATTCCATCTCAACAAACTCCTCCTTCAAAGTAATCTACAAATTGAATCATAACCTTCCGAAGACAATACGTTTCCGTCTTCTTTGCATTGCGGAATCCCTAACCATTCAGTTAGGAGAATCAGAACTATGTATACAGAAGAAAATTATTCAACCAATTCTACTATCATGGTAACAACTCTTTTGATTTGACCTAACTTTTGCTCGTTTTCTTGTTTTTCTAACTACTTAAATTTCTTACGTGATTCCGTATGTTATTTTGTTTCTATGTGCACCCTGAGCACAACTCTTATTTAATAATCGTGTGTGACAACTCACCACTTTTGTTACTACCCTCTTATATCAACATCCAAACCATCTGAACTTACTAATTGTATTTTCGTTTATCAAATGTAATGTACACACATACAAGAAAACCATATACATATTTTCGATTGTACAGCTTTGAAAATGAATTCGGCGAAAATAGACTCTTCGCTGAACCCCTGGTCTTATGTCTATTAATCTTGAGATAACAAAACTGATAATGGCGATTGATGAAACAAATTACTACTGCCGATATGTTGATAACACCTTCATATTATGTGATAATGAAAATCATTCACATCATCTACTTCAACTGTTCATTGACTCATATGAGAATATCAACTTCACCATATCACATGAAATTGATAGAATGTTACAATACCTCGATATTGCCATACAACCCTTGGAAGATGAGAGTCAACATAGATCCATTCACCGGAAATTCACATGGAGTGGATTATGCCTAAATTTCAATAGCTTTTGTCCAATTAGCTGTAAACGAGCATCGGTCAAAAATCTATTTTACAGGACCAAAAGAGTATTCTCCATAGGAATACTAGGAGAAGAACTCCTAAACATTAAAAAGTTCTGAAAAATAGTGCTTACCTGGAAATCTAAAGGTGAAACAAACCAGAGTGAATAAGAAACCTATCCGATTGTATTTTAAGGGTAATAATATTGCAGGAATAATTAACACTAAACTGAAGACTTCTCTAGCCAGAACCTATCCGGTAGCTAAATTGGTTCCCATTTATCGAACAAGAAAACCCTTTGGTGCAATCAAACGTTGATAGATACTCTTCCCATGTTGACTGAGATTTTGTATACAAATTTATGTGTCGTGTGAGAGCAATTACACTGAGAGAATAGAAACAAGGGTATATGTCATATTCTCTAAACATGTACCGAAAATTCCACGTCTCACGAAAACAAGTGCTTTGAACACTGCTATTGCCAGACATCTTATTGATACGGGCCATGAGGTGGACACCGTGAAATCCTTTAAGACTACTAGTATTAGATGGTTGTAGGTAATCGGCAGGCAGCCTTGGACCTAGGTTTCGTGCTACTTGTCACTCGTTAGCTAGGCGTATCTGCAGTTACCTTGAAGGAACTCATGTCCCTTCTGAGATTCGAACCCGAGTCACCCAGTGCTGCCTTCGGTCAGAGATGTTACCACTGAGCTATTCGGGCTCGTGATTGACCTCCTGTAGGACTGTAGTGGATATTTTGATTTGACACTATTAACTAGTGTGGTGTGTCAAGGTCTAAGGCTTCCTGCCGATTACCTCAAACCATCTGATATCATCAAATCAATGTGCACCGTCATGGCGAGCTACCTAGTGGAATGGTGGCCACACTACAACCCGACTGAGAGAATAATAATAATAATGGTAAAGCTTTATTTAAGACAATATGCGAATATACGGGACAAAAATTTTCAGCGTATTCAGTTCCAAAGTACTTTTTTCTTCACAAAGGATTCACATGTAAAGTAATAATCTGAAGTATATCTTCATTTCGTTGAAGAATTGTACAGCGTTTACTTGTGAGCAAGCTAAATCATCGTGCAAGTCTGCATCAAAGAGAGGACCAGACACATCACACTAGTTACTAGTGTCAAATCAAAATAAGACTATTAGTAGACAGTATGACTCAGCTCTTCTCAAACTTGCTGAAGCAATTGCTATAAGACGTTTAAAACCTGACTTATACGTCGATGGCACAGTGGTTAAGGCTTTCGCCGACCGTGCACATGGCCCAAGGTTCAATTCCCTGCCGACGAAGCACATCTGATATCCATGGTCCGCCTGAAATATTTGGGCTACCGATATCCATGCTGAAAATTCCATACTTTTACCAAAAATACAGCCTGGAATCAAGCTGTAATAAAAAAAATATGTGTTCAGAAAGACTCACTTATTGGTTTTTCTTTGCCTTGGTGACAACGTCTATTCTCTTTGTCTCAATTGATTATATAATCTTGGTTTCAATCCCCTTCACTACCGCACTTTTGACTTGGTGTAATTCAGTTCTTTTTTTGTTTCTATGACTTGATTTAAACTCACTACACCATCAATCATCATCAACTTCTCTCCTCTGGTCATTATTGTGCAACTCAATTTTTAATCTATCCGACCATCAATTTTGCATATTGGTATTTTGACCTCCTTCATAAGTGTGAGTCGGTAGCATAGCGGTTAGCACGCTCGCCGACCATACACATGGTCCGGGGATCGATTCCCGGCCGGCGCACTCCTTTACCTCGCTAAGCCAGGAATAATCCTGGTAAAGAGGAAAGGTTGGGCATGAGGCTAGCAACCTCATCCTGTAAAACAAACACCGCTACAGAAACTTCAAGCCACTAACTTGAAGCCCTATGCTCCACAGGGGAACGTGAAGGAAAAATTATTATTATTATTCATAAGTTATACAAGTAGAACTTCTGGAAACTGTTCATTAACATGTGTCTCTATCAACAAGAATCATGTTGATTCTTTCAATTATAACAAAATTCTGTGTACATTTGCATAATCAGCCTTTAGGTTGCACTGATGCAGATGCACTGAATCCAACGACGAAATAAATGATGGTCTCGCATTGTTCTTCACAGACATTTAGTTTTACTTTGTTTAAATTCATAAAAGGGGGATAAATGTATGCAATACTCTAGAGAGTTATTCATGAATGTTAGTTTCAAATATAAATTACTTATTTTTCTTATAATTTCGTGCACACTGATGTCTGATTTCCACTTAAAATTCATTATTTTTTAATAGCGTTCACTGCAAAATGGTTCAAAAACCTTAAAAACAACCTTATTCAACGGCAATATGATGATGTCACCTGTCCAGTGATTTATAACGGAAAAATCAACTATACCTATGAAGTGAAGACACAATGGAGTAAGGCAAAACTATCTACTATCAGATTATGCAGCTGACTGTGGGGAGCGAGAAGACCGGGAATACGTTGGGCCAATAGGAAAGCTCTAAAAGATTTGGATTTAGTGGACGATATTTTTTCCTACGCGTTTCATATGTTCCTTCGTCGTTTGTAAAAACTAAATCGAGTGTTTTGCCAAGTCGAGTGGGAAATTTGACTATGTTTGCATGACTAAGTGCTCCAAGGAGAGAGCAGTCTGATGAGTTGAAGTCCTTAGTAATTACAGACAGAGAGTTGTCGAATTTGGCAGCGGCAAATATGGTGAATTCGTCAGTAAAATTTGAAAGATCAGATAGTGGGCAACTAGGAGAAATGTACATGTTTGTAACAAAGATTTGTTTATATTTGGGGAGAGACGACATTTGACAGTAATACAGTCAATGAAGTCATTTGAGAATGAGAAGCAAACGTTATTTGGTATAGACCATTTGGAGTGAATAAAAGTTGCAACGCCACCACCATTTTTCTTATTACAGCAGTGACGGTCTTGTCTAAATATTACGAAGTCCTTTGGTGAGATAAGGTTATCATCACACAGTTCATGTAACCACGTTTCTTGTAATGTGATTATGGCAGTATTATGATGTGTCAGTGGATATCAGAGATTGTAGGAACATTATCTTGTTAGGCAGAGAGCGGCAGTTTGTGTTCATTATGACAGGGTCCATAGTTAAGTGTACGGGTATACGTTTGAGAGCTCTCTACCAACCACTACGATGCCTCCTCCTTGATTTCTTGGGAATATGAAAGTCATTTGTTCGTAAATGATTAATAAAGTTACGGGAGTAAATGATCCTGTTAGAATTCATATTTCGGTGATAAATAAATGTGAGTAAACGGTAGACTGGATGCAATATGTAGATATTATAATATCTGGCCCGAAAATTCGAACAGACCGCCAGGTCAAGTTTAATGTGTGTTTAATGTCACGCAAACTCGAAGCTCTGTAGAAGAGAAAGACAGAGAAGATAGGAATTGAAGTGGACTTAGAGAAGAGAGACGTGATCAAGATATCAAACGAACAACAACAAGCAACAGTCACCATTAACAGGAGAAATGTAAGGGAAGTCACGTGCTTCACTTATCTAGGTGTCATCGTTTCGACCACAGGCAGAAAGAATGAAAATGCCAAAACCAAGATCAGAAAAACAAGACAGAAATTCATCGTTTGGTAGTCCATAAAGAAACCTACTTTACTAAGCATGAAGAAAACGAATCCGGATTTCCAACACTAATGTCAAGTCAATTCTTCTATATGATCCAGACATTTGGAGTACCATCAAAACCATTCTAAGCACACTTCAAACTTTTATCAACAGGTGTCTTCGCTAGTTACATACTGAAGATTAGATGGCCAGCCAGCAAGGGTTAGCAGCAATCAACTCTCACAATGAATCAATCAAGAGTCTATTACTCAACAATTATGTTGCATTGGATGCACAATAAGGAGACCGCTGAGTGACATCGTGGATTAGATCACTACTCTTATGTGGAACTTGACTGCAAAACGATGGGTTGGGTATGGTTGTGAGGGCGACATGCAGCAGATCACATGAGAAGGAGATTACAGAGAAAAAAGAACAAGAAGTTCACCTATTGTTAATGTGTGATTTAACATTCTCAGTTCGTTTGCTCTGCACCAAGGTAACCTATTCATTAAACGATTCTCTTTCGTTTGATGATAATTAACAGATAGCAGAAGACATTTGTAACCTCACCTAGATTACTAGCTCGCTAGTTTTCTAGCCGGTGATTTTCTAGCGGATGATTTATGTTTGATGTCACACAAAATCGAAGAATTACAAGCGAAAACCAACCGACAAACTGGTCGAAGAAGCAGCCAGAGAAGACAGGACTCCATGTGAACATAGGTGAACAAGACGGAGGTTATGAAAATAACCAACCAACCGACCAACAACAACAACAATAGCAGCAGAAACATCCAGCGCCAATCACCATCAACGAGAGGGATTTGAAAGAGGCTAGTTACTTCATTCATTCACTTATCTAGGGAACATTGTCTCAAATACAGGCATTCGGAACCGACGAGGATGTCAAATCGACGAGAATCGTGAAGGCGAGAAAAAATACATTCATCAACCTGAAATCAATCTGGAAATCTTTGTCACTCAGCCAGTATCAACAACAAAATTCCGTCGGTCGGATTTTCAATACATCAAAAACGTCAAGTCAGTCAGTCGGTTCTTCTATACGGATCGGATGAGAAACTTGGCTTCACAAAGAATATTTCCGACAGGCCGGCTATTGCAGACGAGACGTTTATCAACAACTAACTGTCTTCGCTCTTCGCTGTACTGACTGAAGATCAATAGCCGAACCGGAAAGTATCACCAACAATAAGAAACTATGGGAACAAACAAAACATTTGGAATTCGGATAAATATTATGCCTCTGGAATGCCTTCCAGAACCACTTAGGATATATTGATGATTCTTAATGCAGTTTTCAAAGAAGTCCAATTTTGCATTCACTTCGGCAGATTTGACAAAGTAACTCAGAAGCGCATTGATTCCTCTCACTGTCAGAGGGTCTGTGCTTTCAATTTTCCTTCAAATCATGGGAAATAACCATTGGGACAGTAGAGAGAAAGGAACAAGAAGTCCAGTATATCCAAGAACTTCTTGTTCTTTTCTCTCTAAAGATATTACTGCTTATCAGTAGTCGATAAGACAGCTAAAGAGAATATCAGAGAATAGCAGGAAATGAAAGTATACTGTTGACGCCCTATATCCATTCGGAACAATAATATATATATATTATTACTTCCTACAGAGACAGCGAGTGTAATCTGCAACTATGAGGTAGGCAGAACATATAAGGAAATTTCTATCTTTGAAACAAACATATATATTTCATTTCTTTATGTCTTGAACAAGTGGTTCAAAAAAACAGGATTCTTTACCGATGCCTATATATATATATATATATATATATATATATATATATATATATATTTGAAAAAAATAATTTGGCGGCAAATATTCATTTTTCATTCTTTGAAACAAACAAACGACAAAAAACCAAAAAGAGAAAGGACAAATGCAATCATTCATCCGCTGGGGTTGTCCAGTTTTTCTAGAATAAAATTATTTTTTTTTGTTTAAACTACCTACTACTACTACTACAGGTGGGAATAACAACGATTTATACCTGTTTTACCGATAACCAGAATAAAAAGTCTCCGTATCTTTTGCCTTTAAAAGAATTTCACTTTGAAAGTTCTTCATGTTCATTTGTATTAAAAGACAAATCATCGATCTCCCTTGTTATTATTTTTCCCGTTTTGACAATGCGCAACAATCCAACAACCGTTTAAGTTTAATATAACAAAGAATATCTGCATTTCAAATGTATTTACTGCTTCTTGTGTTTAGTTAGGTGTGTCTTCAAATATGTACTTTAAATGCAATAAATCAAATCAGAAAAAATATTGCTAAGTTTTTGATTTTCGTGAATTAAAATCTTGTATTCATTTGCACAGGCATACACTGATTCACTATGGATATTTTAAACTCCCGCCTAATCATACGTTACACTATAGTTCAATGTTCAATTCCAATTAATCTTCTTCTTATTATTATTATTATGTGATGTGTACAACAGCTATTAACGGTAAGCTTTACAACTTGGAAATACAACATGAAAAATGATAAAAAATTTTACTTGATCATAAAATTATTAAGGTAAAAGTAAAATTATTGTCATTATTACTAGTACTATTATTACTTTTATTATTTTTCATTTGTATTTCATTAGGAATAGTTCACATGAAGGATATCTGCAATCTGTTGAATCATATAAAGTTCAAGTTGTTTTTTTTTAAAAAAAGAGTTTTGAAGAAAACTTTATTGGTTTCTTCATAAAACTTTAACTTTTTGACATGAAAGATGATGAAGTACAAAGATTTTTTAGAATATATAACTAATATATTTTGAATTAATTTTTTTTCTTTCTGGGGTACTTGGATAGCTGGGAAATAATAATGGATACTTTCTATAGTTTGGTTTGTAAGGATCAGTTATGTTTTACGAGTTGATCACGGATTGATATCAGTTAGAGAACCATTGAAAACCAGGGAGTACTGGACAGCTGCTGTTTCATCCTAGTTTGGGAATCATCGGCAGTACGCACCCACTGGGTTTCGAACCCAGGACCTTCCGGTTACAAGGCAAGCTCATATACCATTCAGCCAGTGGGACCCGATTCAATGGCTCGTGAATTCTAACTTCTACTAATTCGTGATTTAGCGCGACCCCAACCATTGTCGTTGGTGGGACATCCATCCACACACGTGACATCTAATTGGACCTCACTGGTCACGACTTCTCACTAGAACTCAGGAAACTCCAACCTGTAGCAAGTCACTAGCGAGCATCAGATTTGGATACACCTACTTTATATATTCCATTTGGTCTTGAATTTGTATGACCTCATCCATGTCACCCCACACTCACACTGACGACCAACTCACCGATTCCCATTCGGGTTCCACTCGAGTGATTGGCTAGCGTGTTATATCATTTGATGATTTGTTTTCTCAGAGTATGGCCAGTCAATCCATCTCCACTTTCTCCCTGCATATTTCTTGCACAACTAGTTCCTGCTGGGTTGGTTCGTTCTCTCCCAGAAATCTCTCACTATCGCTGATCTATTCTGGCCGGCCATCTGATCTTGAGTATTGAGCAAAGACAGCTGTTGATGAAGGTCTGTAGTTTGTTTGAGGTGTTCTTTATGACACACCAAGTCTCTGATCCGTATAGTGAGTAGCAGTGACTGACTTCACATTGGAGTTGAAAATCCGGATCTCATTTTTGATGCTGAGTGCTGTTGTTCTATTTCCACACAGACTTGGGAGTAATGAAAGCTTGTCTTGCTTTTCCGATTCGTGCTTTGATATCCTCGTCAGGTCCGATTCGTAACCATGGATTCTCAGAATCCCAAGGAAGTCTACACCTTCATTCGTGGCTGACTCAAGCCATCTGTCAACAACTTAATGGACTTATGTCATGTTTTAGTCTCACCACTTCTAACTTTCTTCCATCCTAAGAACATGTCAGCTAAGATTGCTCGTCGAGGAAGGCGATGGCTTGGTATGCAGATGCGTCAATATTACCTGCAGTATTTCATCACTTAAAGTGGCCGACAGAACGCAAACATCTGTGGCCAAATACAACTGGCCTTTCACTTCAGTGTTCATTTCTTACAGCCATTACATGCACGACAGATCAAACTGCTGAACATTATCCAGGTCCTTTGGTCCATACTCAGATATTACGTCTAAGCTGGAGATGACGTAAGTAGGCAAATGTCACACAAGCCATTTATATTCATGCTGAAATTTCATTACCAATCAGTCCATTTGGTCTGATGCAACTTCCCAAATAATTGAAATGGTTGACATATTCAACCACTTCACTCCCTATCTTTAAACTAGGAGTCAACAAAGTCCAATCCTTTAGCAACATCCTACATTTGACAGGATTGAATCTCATCCCAGACATTCAATGTATTCAGATGACTCTGCAATTTATCAGAGTCTTCAACTAGGAGGGCTATATCATTCTCATGCTCTACGTCAGCAAGACTGTTTCCTGGTAACACTTCAATCCCCGTTACACTGAATTAACTCAAGGCTAGTTCTAATAGTACATCTGTGATGAAATCAAACAGAAATGGAGATAGTCGGCATTCATCATCTCGGACAACTCTCTGAGAAAGGTCCTACGCGGCGCCGTGAGCTTGAGTAGAATAACTCTGTTACATTTCAAACAAACATTGCCAAAGTACCCCTCGTTCAACAGAGTCAAATGGCACCTTCAGATAGATAGGTATGGTAGGCGCTGGATCCCGGTATGCTTGTAAACCAGAATCTACTGAAGACTGAAGATGCGGTCAATACACCCTCTTCCTTGCCTAAAAGCCTGCCTGGCTTTCCTGTGTTTGTTTCCTCCGAGCACCACTTAGTCTATTCATGATTATCATACCTCTCCAACAGTGTAAAGTTAGTGTTAGAGAGTGTATTGGGCATGTTCCGCTAAGTTCCTATGCTCCATCTGAAATTCGAGAGATGAATAATAATGTTCAAAAGACCACCATCAATCCAATGAGATGTCTTGTAGTCGACTACGAGATTATTTGATGTATCGCTTTATCTAATAAATCAGAGGCTCTCAATGTGAATACCGTCCATGCTAGGATTTACCCTTTAGGCATGTCTCTATCACAAAAACAGGCTACACATTTTGCACGTTGAGGAATTTGCTGTGAGACTATGCTGACAATGAATGCCTATCTGTAAGACACAATTTTCTTGATAATGGTTACCTTTTATTTTTAATAAGACTACGTTAAACGCTATAAAATACCTTTTAGAGAATGTCATAAGTGAGTCCTTGACCCATTAGTTATTTCATCAACAGTTGCTTTATTTCCAGTGGCATAAATCCAAACGTATTTTTTTCAACAAATCTGTGTTGGTTACACAATTGGTGCTTTTCTATTTTCCCAACAAAGCAATAAACTTCTGTCAAGCAAAAAAATATATGTCTCATCATATACTACAATGATAGGCAAAAAAGAAAAATTGTGTCACAGTGTTTCTCACACGCTGATTAAGGTAATTTACCAACTAGCTGAACTCCTAGCCATATAAGTACTACTGAGGAAATCGTTCAGAAAGCAGAGTGGGTAATTACTCTATGCATAATACAAGTGTTTAGCCTCAAGCTACAACATCTATCTATCTATCTATCTATCTATCTATCTATCTATCTATCTATCTATCTATCTATCTATCTATCTATCTATCTATCTATCTATCTATCTATCTATCTATCTATCTATCTATCTATCTATCTATCTATCTATCTATCTATCTATCTATCTATCTATCTATCTATCTATCTATCTATCTATCTATCTATCTATCTATCTATCTATCTATCTATCTATCTATCTATCTATCTATCTATCTATCTATCTATCTATCTATCTATCTATCTATCTATCTATCTATCTATCTATCTATCTATCTATCTATCTATCTATCTATCTATCTATCTATCTATCTATCTATCTATCTATCTATCTATCTATCTATCTATCTATCTATCTATCTATCTATCTATCTATCTATCTATCTATCTATCTATCTATCTATCTATCTATCTATCTATCTATCTATCTATCTATCTATCTATCTATCTATCTATCTATCTATCTATCTATCTATCTATCTATCTATCTATCTATCTATCTATCTATCTATCTATCTATCTATCTATCTATCTATCTATCTATCTATCTATCTATCTATCTATCTATCTATCTATCTATCTATCTATCTATCTATCTATCTATCTATCTATCTATCTATCTATCTATCTATCTATCTATCTATCTATCTATCTATCTATCTATCTATCTATCTATCTATCTATCTATCTATCTATCTATCTATCTATCTATCTATCTATCTATCTATCTATCTATCTATCTATCTATCTATCTATCTATCTATCTATCTATCTATCTATCTATCTATCTATCTATCTATCTATCTATCTATCTATCTATCTATCTATCTATCTATCTATCTATCTATCTATCTATCTATCTATCTATCTATCTATCTATCTATCTATCTATCTATCTATCTATCTATCTATCTATCTATCTATCTATCTATCTATCTATCTATCTATCTATCTATCTATCTATCTATCTATCTATCTATCTATCTATCTATCTATCTATCTATCTATCTATCTATCTATCTATCTATCATATCAGATGTAAAGGATACCACTACCTCAAGTGGAATTTCAACGTTCAGATGTGAAACCTCATATTCTACTCAGAACGCAAAGGAATACATATATATATATTAGCTATTTAACGCAATGTTTATTGATCTCTCATCAAAACGATACGTCTTTTTTACTTAAAAAAGAGAACTAATCTCAAATGAATGGAAATGACCAATTCACTTAAGTTTTGTTACTATTTATTGTGTCATTTGCGAATCATATTGAGAAGAGAGTGAAATATTATCGGTTATTAATTTCAATTAGTCACTTTATTTTCCCACAGTCCTCTGCTTTGCTCCGTTTGTTTTTATCCTTCCTGTCTCCCTCTCTCTCTCTGGAGCTTTATCCCCACAATAAATCATCATAATTGTCGTCAAAGTTAACACTAGAAGAGAGAGAGAGGTAACAAAATTGAAAGAAAAAATATCATACAGGAGAAGTAAAAGTTTTTTCCCATCTCATAGCGCTGCTTCTTCTTCTTCTAATGGAATAATACGATACTAGAACAAACAAGCATAAAGGCAGAGAGAGAGAGAGAGAGAAAAGTAACCGTTCAGACTGTGATTTATATGAATAAGCTGGGCAATCATTTTTCATTGTGATGAAAGAACTTTACCATTAAGTGTGAAGATAGATAAAAAATTATCAAATTGGTCGGAAGATTTTCGTAAATTTGTACACACATACACACACAGAGAGTTAACTATTTAAGGCAATGA
Source organism: Trichobilharzia regenti (assembly GCA_944472135.2). Taxonomy (NCBI): domain Eukaryota; kingdom Metazoa; phylum Platyhelminthes; class Trematoda; order Strigeidida; family Schistosomatidae; genus Trichobilharzia; species Trichobilharzia regenti. The sequence goes on along the minus strand of OX235262.1, from coordinate 22,102,839 downwards.
TAAATGACAGACGGATTTAATTTTACTACTCTATGCTTATTGATTTTGCATTTGAACTCAAGTCATTGGCCTATGTGAAGAATGTCTTGGCAACCAATTAGACTTCCTACTTAATGATAAGCTGAATTCAACTTTTGGAGCAGTTTTAAGTCAGATTTACAATCTGAAATGTAGACAGTTCGAGGAGGCTAAATTCCACTATGGAAACCAAAATTACTCAGACCACGATATTTGACCTCTTTTATGCCATTAATGGTAATCACATAACCAAGCCCAAATGTGTAAAACTATATACTACAGGTCGAATGAGATCAGTAGTTGTGTGTGGTTCAGATTAGCCAGTATTGCTTGCTAGCCAGATCTAGGTGACATAAACACAAGACAATTGTTTTGCTTCGTTTGTGCCTGACTCGTCAGCAGTGTACACGGGTCGACTCAGCTCAGAAAGCTAAATCGGTTCAAACTACCCGATTTCTTGAGAGCTAGTTGGAAGCATCAATGATTTGAAAAATCAAACTCGTAATTTTAAAATTAATTAGCCATTTAATTAATTGAAAATGTCCATTTCAAATCTGAAGTGACTGATTAATGAACAAAGAATATTCTTTTCGATAACTTCCTCTTCACCAGTTTCTACACTTATGTGACCATAATAATTAAAGGAATATGGTTGTTAACACATCAGTAAACCTTTTGTAAATTATACTGAATCAAATTAGGTGAAGTAACAGAGAATCTGTGAATTTATTGGTTCAACAGCAGGCAACAACAGGGGGCGGCAACATTGACTGACTGGACCGGTTCATTTTGCACACAGATCCCCACTTGATTAAGGTGAACTGAAACGACCTCTGCTTTTCGGAATCTCCGGTATCTAGAGACGTTTGGTAATTTATTCGATACCACAAAAATTATAAAGAAAGACTCTTCAGTCTGTGCTAGCTTTGTGGCCTGTTTTGGACGAGATGATCTAATTTAAAACTGTCGAGGATTATAACAACGCCTTTATTTAACTACACTGGTAGCTATATGTTTCCGACCACGAAAAATGAAGTTCATAGTGTGCGATAGGGCCAATATAACTGGATTCATAAGATGAATAGTTGAACTGATAGACACAATTAGAGATGGCTAGTCTACGTACTTCGTCTTTCTTTTTCGAAACACCGACCGGCTGTTTGGAAAATATAAGTTACAGCTTACCGGAATTAGGAGTTCTTTGAATCGGTTTTTTCAACTTGTTGTTTGATATTTCACCTGGTATAAATCACCTTTGAATTGCAAACGTGTACATATATATACATATATGTATGCTTACTTACAGTGCGGCGGTTAGACTTCTGCACGAACCTAGATTTCAAGGGAGACTTACTTTTGGATATAATTACGCGGAGGATTCCAGCATCTTTCAGGGGAACATTCTTCTCAGTGACGCTACTAGCAGTCTTCCCCAGTCGTCTACTGGTCTTCAGAAGACTGGAGGACAATAATCTCTCATCTGACCTCTTCTCTTTATATGCATATATCAATTCACCAGCGTATTGGTTGTTTGACGCGTATTATGTCTAAAAGTGTTCAAGGACACTATCCTGCGTGGTTGCAGAAAGGCAGTGATGACTCTCTAGGCAGTGTGATAACTGAACACCTTGTTAACACTGACCATTCCATCTCAACAAACTTCTCCTCCTTCACAGTAGGCTACCCAGTGAAGAACAACCTGCCAAAGACAATATGCATCTCGTCTCCTTGAATTTCTGAAAGAGAAAGCTGAGATACGCATATGCAATACAATTATTTGGCCGCTTCTACCATCCTGGTAACCACCCTGTTGACTTCTAATAACTTCATTTTTTTTATTTCTTAAAAATTCTTTTAACCTCTTGTATTTCTTCAGAACGCTTGCGTAATTCTATATTTCTACATTGCAAACTTGACTGGTAGAATTCAATGTGCACCAAGCAAAGGACTAGACACATAACTCTAGTTATTGACTAGTGTTCAATGAAAAAAAAGTATTCAACACACTCCTACAGGAGATCAATCGCGAGCTCGAATAGCTCAGTGGTAACATCTCTTACTGAAAGCGACACTGGGTGACGCAGGTTCATCTTATAACGCAACTGTAATGCACTTATTCAACTCCTTTTGTGCATTGACTAACATTAACAACCATGATTACGATAGCTAGTCACTTGTGTTATTACCCCCCTTCATGAAAAAATTGTATATAAATGAGGTTGTATAGTCAAAGGAAATGAATTCACTGTAAACAGCCTCTTCGCTGAACCACGTGTTTTATTTTCGTTTTCTGACCAATTCATTTATTGATGTGTGGAACCTCAGGTAATTAAGTGAATGATGCAGTCTGATTGTCAGAGAAAACGATGCTCATCAATTATTTATTATTGTTCCCTTGGGTTCCTAGTGGAACATAGGGCTTCAACTGCACGTCTCTCTCCACTTGCTTTTGTCTTCCTTCTGCTGTACTTTTCACCTCCATCCATGTTAGTCCATACTGCTTCAACTCCTCCACTTCAAACGACCTCCTCCATGTCACCCCTGCACCGACGACCCACTCGCCGCTTCCCTTTCGGCCTGGTTCCACTCGAGAAATGGCCTGACGCGCGCGTGATGTCACCCAGCCGCCTCCCCCTCAGTAAGTGTCCGATCCATCTCAATCCACTTTCTCCTGCATATTTGTTGGTTGGTGATTGCTTCTTGTTTTGTTTTGTTTCTTCCCATAGTTTCTTGTTGTTGGTGATTCTTTCCGGCTCGGCCATCTGATCTTCAGTCAGTATAGGAGCGAAGACAGTTAGTTGTTGATAAAGGTCTCGTCTGCAATAGCCAGCCTGTTGGAAATATTCTTTGTGAAGCCAAGTTTCTCATCCGATCCGTATAGAAGAACTGACTGAGTTGACGTTTTTTGTATTGAAAATCTGACCGACGGAATTTTGTTGTTGATTCTGTCTGAGTGACAAAGATTTCCAGATTGATTTCAGGTTGATGAATGTATTTGTTTCTCGCCTTCACGATTCTCGTCGATTTGACATCCTCGTCCGTTCCGAATGCCTGTATTTGAGACAATGTTCCCTAGATGAGTGAATGAATGAAGTAACTAGCCTCTTTCAAATCCCTCTCGTTGATGGTGATTGGCGCTGATGTTTCTGCTGCTATTGTTGTTGTTGTTGGTGGTCGGTTGGTTGGTTATTTTCATAACCTCCGTCTTGTTCACCTATGTTCACATGGAGTCCTGTCTTCTCAGGCTGCTTCTTCGACCATTTGTCGGTTGGTTTTCGCTTGTACTTCTTCGATTTTGTGTGACATCAAACATCAATCATCCACGCGCGACATCCAGATCTTCTAGGTTCTTCGCGTCAGTCCATGATATCCCTGTCTCATGCTCATCAGTAGATAGAATCTAATTCTCTAACAGGCTTACTTGAGACCTGAATCAAAATTCACAATATTTTTCAGAGAAAATTATGTTTACAACCACCTATCTTTCACTTGTACAGCCTTGTTTCTTTTTCACCAGAAAATATTTTGAGTTTTTGTCACGCAGTTATATAATCATTGATGAGAATTTGTGATTCTGTCTTCAAATGTTTATACAATCATGTTCACACATGATTGACAGGAAATTATGTAAACATACTAAATTGTGGGTGTGTGTGTGCGTGTGTTTATGCAACGCATATTATCAGAAACCATTTCAATGTTTGTTTATATTATTACTGCTATTATAAATAAATTTAAGTAGTCATACCAAGGAGACAGAAATGAAGGTGGGGACAACACTAGTCGTCGTCATCTTGTGTATATCATCACCTTCTGTTAAAATCAGACACGAGCTGAACACTTTTCAGTGTTATACAGGCTGTTAAAAGCGTGTCGTGTTTTTTTTTGCATTTTTGATTACAAGGTGTAGAAAGAAAGTGTTGTCCAACTGATGTAAACGGTGAAGATGAAAACAGTAGATAGTGGGTAAATACATTTTGTTTTTTTTTTAAAAAAAAAAGATTTTTCAAACATACTATTCGATTATTTAACAGATTTTTTGCTATTAATCTAAAATGATTGAATAATTGGTAGTGTTTATTTTAAAGGATCTCTAAGAAGATTTATATACCCCCTCCTGCCCCTCCCCTCCCCCCCAACCCAACCCAACCCAACCCATCCCAACCCACCTCACCTCGCCTTGCCTCATCCTTATTCTAAAGAAATATACCAGATGAATAATAATTTGTATATCATGGCAAGTATTCACTTGAATGAATTAGTTCAGTCAACTACACTCGGTTTTTTAAATAATTGCATAAATGGATATTTACTTTTAGGGAGGCAATGACCGTGAAATTCAGTTCAGCATTTCTGCCTCAGAGATATTTTGATCAGTGTTAAACAATATTATGAATAAATGAATTGTAAAAGATTGATTAATAATGAACAAAGAATATTCTTTTGGATAAATTCCTTCTCGTCAGATTCTAAAATTATATGACATTAGTAATTAAAGAAATATCGTTATCAACAGCATCAATGCTGTTTTAAACTACACTGAATCAATCAACATACCAATAGACAGATTACATTTCAAACGCATCAGTAAGAGAGAGAGATAAAATGCAGCGTAGCGGTTAGGACGCTCACCGACCATGCACATGGTCGGGGTTCGGTCTCCGGCCGACGCATTGTTTTACCTCGCTGAGCCAGAAATAATGCTGGTAAACATGAAAGACTGGGCATGAGGCTAGCAACCCCGTTCTGTAAAATAAACACTGCTACAGAAACTTCAAGCCACTAGCTTGAGGCCCCATGTTCCACAGGGGAACGTGAAGGAAAAAAATATATAACACTGAACTGACTGAATATCAGATAAATTAGGCGAAGTATGATAGAGTTCTTACTCGCCTAATTTATTGCAGTCACCTCTAGTATCTCTACTTCATCGACTTTGAAAAGGCTTTTGATAGCTCAGCATCGATTGAGAGGTGATTTGGCAACTACTTCGCTACTACGGGGTGCCATCGACAATTATACATCTTATCCAACAATTATACGACAATGTTGCATGCCAAGTAATCCACAACAGGAAACTTACGGAAGCCTTCGAAGTGAGGACGGGAGTGAGGCAAGGCTGTCTACTATCGCAGTGATCTTCCTGATTGTAGTAGATTGGATAATGCGACAGACAGCGAGCCAGGCAGCGAGATAACAGGCATAAAATGGACCCACACAAAAAAGAACTTGGAGGATCTGGACTTCACCGATGATATGTGTCTGATTTCCTACAAACGGGAAGATAAGCAAGTGAAAAGCAACAGTTGGCAGAAGAGGCGTCAAAGATAGCACTTCACTTCAGGTGAACATAGAGAAAACAGAGGTGATGAAGATTCCTGGCAACAGCAACAACAGACAACAATCAGTCTGCATAAGTAATAGGACCTGAAAGAAACAACCTCCTTTACCTACCTGGGAAGCTTCGTTTCAACTACAGGCGGAACTGACGAGGATATCAAAGCAAGACTAGATAAAGCAAGTCAAGCTTTCATTACTCCCAAGTCTGTGTGGAGGTCAACAGGACTCACCATGAGAAATAAGATCCGGATCTTCAACTCCAATATGAAGTGAGTGCTGCTATACGGATCAGACAATTGATGCGTCACGAAGGCCAGTTCAAACAAACTACAAACCTTCATCAACAACTGTCTTCGCTCAATGCTACTCAAGACTAGATGGCCGGTCAGAGAAGATCAGTAACAGTGATCTTTGGGAGCGAACCAACCAGGAACCGATTGTACAACAAATATGCAGGAAGAAATGGAGATGGATTGACCATACTCTGAGAAAAGAAACCATCAAGTGACATCACTAGAAAAGCCATCGGTCGAGTGGAACCCGAAAGGGAAGCGGCGAGTCGGTCGTCAGTGCGAGGGTGACTTGGAGGAGGTCATGTGAAGAGGAGATGAAAGCATGTTAAAAACCTGGAGCCAGGTGAAAACTCTAGCAGAGGATCGAACGCAATGGAGACGTGCAGCTGAAGCCCTTATGTTCCTCTAGGAATTAAAGGAAATAATAATAAAATAGAGTTCATGAATTTATAGGTTCAACAGCAGACATCAGGAGGGTAGCAGTGGTGGTTGACTAAACCTGTTTGTTTTCCAAGTCAAGCTAATTACAATGGTGTCTGTTGTATGAATTTGTTCTGTATCTAAAGGCCTTTGATAATTTATTCGATACCCATAAATGATAAAGAAAGACTCTTCACTCAGAGCTAGCTTTGTGGTCTATTTGGACGAGGTGATCTAATGTGGAACTGTCTGGAGTTATAACAACACGATTATTAAGCCACACTAGTAGTCAGGTGTTTCTGAGCATGAAAAAATGAAGTTCGATGTGTACAATAGGGCTAATATAAGTGACTTCACATGAGGAACAGTTGAACTGATAGATACAATTAGAGGTGGCTGGTCTTCGTAATTCGTCTTTCAGTTATCATCTTATTCGACCAAGCCATCCCAATCCGCCTATATCAACTGGAGCTCTGTGTGCGAACGAAATAGGTCCAGCCAGTCATCATTTCTAACCTGGTCTGCTGTAGAATCTATAAATTCATAAATTTTGTCTTACTTCGCTTAAGCTATCCGATATTCAGTCAGTTCAGTGCTAATTAATGTATAATCTGTCTTTGTCTCTCTTATTGATGTTTCAAAATGTTGTAATCTCTCAATACTGCCGATTCGGTGTAATTTAAAACAGCAGTACTGTTGTTAATAAAAAATATTGCTTTAATGATTACTGTCCTATAAATGTAGTACCCAATGAAGAGGAAGTCATTGGAAAGAATGTTCTTTGTTCATTCGCCTCAGTCCTTAACATTATCATTTTCTTCTCGATTAGTTTATCAATATTCATCACTGATAGAGTCTGCTTGGATTGTAACTGGAGTATTGAACAAAAAGCAAAACTGGGTTTATAAACTGAATCAGATGTCATTGTGTAGTGTGCACAGACACAAAATGAGAACCATTTTTCACCCTTCAAGTCACACAGGATAGAAAGAAATATTATGAATGAAGAGAAGCTAGACCGCATGCCATTCATCAGCCATAGAAAAAGACCACGTAGATACTCAAGAACAAGACGAAAAAAGAAATAGAGGCACTCGCCTCTCTTTTTTTTATTTTCTTAATTTTCACTGTTCGCCATTTGAATTACAATGGTGAAAGGTATTTTTGTTTTTTATTTGTCAAAAATAAGGCAATTAACAACTTTATTCACCTTGCATTGAGAGAAATCGAATAATTTATATTTCTGTCATTGATTGAAGCAATAAAATAGCTTGTTATATTAGACAAAAGGATAATATATATGTGTACTAGGTCCTAGCTACTGTTCTTTAACCCTCGTCTGGTAGGCACACATGCACACCCTGTCTCTTTCTCTCTCTCTCCGTGTTGGTTACTGAAGCCACTTTGATATATTCTGATCAAAACTGCAAATAAGAACAAATATCACGATCTCTTTTCATTGACAAAAACAAACACACTACCTCTAGACTGTTAAAAAAGATTAATGTTTTTGTTATACTCAGACAGTTGTGTTAGTTTATTGAGTTCGAATGCATATAAGTTTGTGAAGTACTAGTAGTAGTTCGACCATTATTAAGACAATACCTAGTAATTAGAACAATGGCTACCTTGTCAAATTACTAAAGAATGGACGGAATTATACGCTACGCATCATCATCATCCAACAGAGAATAGAAGGGTAGTCAAATCTCTAACTCCACTTCATTGACTTTGAAAATCCTTCGACAGCACTGACTGTGAAGGAATTGAGAAACTGCTTCGACACCACAGAGTGTCCCAAATCTTTATCAACCTCATTAAAACAGCTATATGAAAATGCCAAGTTTTGAGCAATCCATAGTGGAAAACTCTTTCCAAGGCCTTTGGAATGAAGACAAGATTTAAACAAGGCTGACTAGTATCACCGGTCATCTTCCTGAATGTGGTGGACTGTATCTTGCAACAGACTGTGTATAGGGAGTGAAGAGACAGCAATTCGGTAGACTGATTGGAACTTTAGGATGACTGTTCATAAGCTTCCATTTTCTCCTTACACGATCTCCTCTATATCACCTCCAACCTAAGCCAAACTCATCGTTTCCTGATCGGGTTCCACTCAAGCGATGGCTTGGTGCACAATATCACTCGACGGTTTCTCAACGTGTGTCTCTGATCCATCTTCATTCCCTTCACCATATTTGTCGGTCAGTAGGTTCTTGACTGTTTTGTTCCCGGAGTACCTTGTTGTTAATTCTCTTCCGGGCGGTTATCTGATCTTCAGTATGCAGCTAACGAAGTCAGCTGTTGATAAAAGTCTGCAGTGGAATGTTAGATATGTTTTTTTGGTGATCAGCCAGGTCTCTGGACCATATCAGAGAACTGAGTTGACACTGGCGTTGGAAATCCAAATCGTGTTGTGTTATGCTGAGTGCGACCGATTTCCAATTTGATTTTAGAAGGATGAATGTTTGTCTTGCCTTTCCGATCCTGGCTGGTTTTAACACCCTCATCTGTGCTGTGACCCGCAGTCGAAACAATATTGTCTAGATAAGTAAAAGTGGTAATCTCTTTCAGATTTCTCCCGCTGATGGTGACCATGTATCCCCATTACCTTTGTCTTCTCTATGTTCACCTGAAGTCCTGTCTGTCTCCTCTGCCAACTTGTTGATTTTCGAGGTAAATCTTCGAGTTTGTGTGACATTCAGCAAAAATCATCCGCGAAGTCTGTCTTTTGACAGCTTCTTGTCTACCTAACGTATTCAGTGTAGTGTTTGGTTATTACAGTAAGTAACGTATCCGTTGTGTTTACCTTTATTTTGATTTTATGAGTAATGAATAAAATCATGCCTATAGAACACAAACTACTCTGCTGCTAAATGACTGTTAATAATACTCCTACTTTGGGACTCCACAGCAGTAGACAACAAAAATCCAACCCGGAACTTTCAAGTCATGACTTCAAGCCCACTCAGCATTCAGTAGCACAGGCTGGATTTCATTAGCCCCTGAGTTCTTACTTTGTCAACTCTTCATATAGCGCTACCCTCAACAATGATTTCGATGAACGTTTTCTTCACCTTGACATGGTGAATCCCAGTAGTCCAGTTCAAGTGGCTAGATGGTCAAGAGCTAGGTCTCACAAATTGAAGGTCACCGGTTCTATCTCTGGTGAGGTCAGGTATGCGCACTTCTCGAAAGTCCCAGACTGGGAAAAACAGTTATGCTGTGCTCCCTAGTTTCATTTTACCTCTTTAGATGATGTCTGAAGGGATCTGATTTGTTCCAGGTTTGATCATGGACCAGTGCCAGTTAGAGGACCATCGAAAACCAGCAAACAGTACTGGACTCTTCAGAGGTGCCCACACCTCAACCGACTTTGAACCTGGGACCTTTAATTGGCAAGCCGAGCTCGTCGACCATTTAGCCATTGGGACGTGGTGCATGCGCGATCCATTTATCCCAACATGTACAAATTCGTGATATGTTAGATGGTTGGAAGCAGTCGGCAGGAAACGTTGGCCAAAGCTAAGTTTCGTGCTAGTTGGCACTCACCAGTCAATCAGTGAGGAGTATCGGCGGTCTTGAAGGAACTTATATCCCTTCTGAGATTAGAACTTCGTAACCAGTGCCGCTTCCAGTCAGAGACGTCACCACTGAGCTATTCGAGCTTGCGATTGACCTCCTTCAGGACTGTATGGGATATTTTTGGTTGAACGCTCATCAGTAACTGGTGTAGTGTGTCTAGTCCTATCTTTGGCTTAGAATAAATTATATCAGTCATGTTTTCAATGTGGCCACCATTCTAGGTAACCTACCATCACGATGCACTTTGAATTGTTGATGTTAGCTGATTATAGATGCGGGTTCGAATCTCAGAAGGGACATGAGTTCCTTCAAGATTGCAGATACGTCTTGCTGACTGGTAAGTACCAACTGGCATGAAACCTAGGTTTAGCCAAGACTTCCTACCAGTTTCCTCCGGTCATCTAATATCATCAAATCAGTGTGCACCATGATGGCGAGCACCTAGAATGGTGGCTACACTGCAAAGCCGACTGATAGAATTCAGTCTGCACCAAACAAAGGACTAGACCCGTCGCACTAGTTACTAACTCGTATTCAGTCAAAGAATTCGTGATATCTTTAGCTCGATCACCAGTGAATGTTATCGGCAAGGATTTATTTTCATGCTCCACTGCCTGATTTCCAACAGTTTTCTAAATGATATCAATCAATCTTTGATCAAACTTGAATTGAAATCACCAATGATATTTATCTAAACTGATTCGCTTAAACAAAAAGCTTTTCAACTACTTAAGTAGTATTTGCTTACATTTTGGTATTCTTAGCTCGTTTATAACTGTTGTATTTATAAAGATTCAAAGTACACTGACTTATGGCACAAAGATAACTGGTAGAATGTTCTGTAACTTATGTCAGGTCATAATGAAATCCTGTAACCAATCAAATCTCTACAAACTAACACTTGAATACTAATGAGATGTTCACTGGCGACTAGCCCTATTCAGGCAGATAGGTAGTTACCTGGGTTCAGTGAGAAGTCATGATCAGTAGGGTGCAACAGGTCGGGTCTGAGGGCAAATACTCGCCGAAGACATTGACTAAGGTTCGCGCTATGTCGTGAATTGGAAGAAGTTAGAATTTATGCACTGGCCATTGTATTGGATCCCAGTGGATTAATGGTATACGAGATCACTTTGTAACCAGTAGGTTCTGGGTTCTAACCGTGGCGGTGGGTGCGTACTGCTGAAGAGTCCCAAACTAGGCTGACGAAACGGCTGTCCAGTACTCCTTATAGGTTTTCCAATGGTTCACTAACTTAATATCAGCTCACGATGAAATCCTGTAACCAATGAACCGAATCCCTACAAACCAACACTTGAAAGTAAATAAATATTTGTGATTCAACTAACTAAGTGCATATCAATATATATTTTTATTCATATTTTTGATAACAGGTCAGTGTTGTTGTTTTTTTTCGCAGTTGCAGCTTCAGAGGAGTATTCTGACAGGTAGAAAGAGAGTGAAGGAGAGATACAGACGGGAAGAGAATACACCAGTTTAACAGACATCAGTTAATGTTATAGATATGTAGGTATAAAATTTGAACGTCTGGTATCCCTCATCATCATTAAGACTTTACTCTCTCTCTCTCTTCACATGAACCCTATTTATATGTACGTGTGTGTGAAGTCTGTGTGACTTTTATCCTAAAAAAATAACAAAAATAAAAAGTGAAATTAAGAATTTTTCAAGTATTTTCAGAAGAAAAAACAGCAGAAACTGAAACAACAACAACAAAAATGCGATCAGGATAATGTCGTCTAAATTTATTTATTTGATTTTCTAGCATTGAACACGAGTGTTTTCACTCCAGCATATTATCTATTCTATTCTAAACAATAAAACAAAAATGAACGAAATATTAATGTACATTGAAACATTGTATGTACAATTGTCAAACTTTTTTTAGGAAAATAGTGTAGGTTTTTAGATATTTATGTGTGTGTGCATACATTTTACATGTAATTAAATTCTAACTTTTCTCTTTTCAACTGACATTCTTATTAGTAGTATAGTTAAATATTATTATCACCATTACTGTCAAAGGAAACATCCGCGCCTTGTTTAAACCATATTTACACCTCATTTTGCGTATTGACTGTTAGTGTCAGCAGACTGAGACAGTCAATCGTTTACACATTTTGAAAAATAAAATAAAATAGAATATTAATTCTAAAATTCTCCATCTTTGGTCTACCTGTCTGGTGAAAACATTCATCCACCTTGCATCTTTACACCTTTAACATACAATCCACACGTGTAATGTACACGAACCAAAGAAAGAAATCATGAAGAAACACTCGTGAAACATAAAAAAAAAGTTAATGTATGTACTTCTTATTTTAACAAAAACAAAGAATAAGAAATTGTTTATCCCTTGAATATTGAATACTCTTCAACTAACTAGCAGACTATCTACTTTCGATTGTAAACGTTTCTTTTTACACAATTTGAAGTTAGTAATGGTCTTTATTACTTTATACTATTTAGAATAAAAACCATCATAATTCATTTTGGTATTTCCAATAGTAGCATATAGTTCACAAACTATAAGGATGCATCATTATGAGAGGATCTACAGTTTGTCGTTTTCCTTCATCTCAAGGAAAACTAAGATGAAAATTAATGAATAAAAGAAATTTTAAAAATAGAATGAAAGCTTAAAATACATTCCTTTTTTAAATTTTTTTTAATGGCATTTTAAGGGCTCTGTGAAGTGTACATTCTCTGTATGTTCTTTTTGTAACCTTTTATTCTTATGATGTATTTTGCGGGTGTTAGGCTTTATTTTAGTCATATATATATGTAACTTGCATATTGGTTTATCGCTGAAGTTTTTCTTGAATTCAGATCATGTGTTTTGGTAGGGATTAATTTCAAGGCAAAGTTAAACTTTAAGAACCACTAACTACCAATCAGAGAAAATGACCTCGAACGGACCACTCACCTGAAGAAGGCGCTTTTGTCTATGGAATTCAAGCATTAATGAAAAAAAAATGCTTAAAAAACTGTATCAGACGATTACAGAGGATACCTTCCTCTCACATGTGATAAAAGTAGCGCTCAGTTTTAGGTTGGCGTATCAACAGAGTATAATTCCATTGTGGGTAAAATTTATTCTGATAAAGTTTCATAGTGTTATACAGTAATATCTGCTGAGCCATAAATTGTGCTTGAAACGTGGTCATCAGTAAATGTTACTACATAACACTTGGAATTCACCAAAATAAGTTATATCAACAGCGAAATTTAACCACATTCTATGCATGTAATTATTTAGGTCTTCTAACCCTCACAGTAATCCTAATCTTTCTTGAACCTAACCCTAACTTGAAAATATTCCTAAACTAACTGTAATCTAACTCGAACCAACCCGATGTCGCTTTTATTCAGGTTAGCTTTGCCCTAACTTGTCCTTGGCTTAAACCGTCACTTAATCTTTCCCAAACCTAATCTGAAACTTGTCAGATATCCCATTTGATAGCACAACGCTTTGATGAGCATATTTTATTGATGGTAACATTATTTGCCAGGTATTCGCTAAATTGCTCAATGAGTGTTGCAGGGTCATCCGTCCACAAAGAATAAGTGAAAATATATTTGTAGGGTAATACTAGCTTGATTTAATTCTTCGATTCTCTTCAACTGTGTACATCCCAAACACTATCAAAATGTAAGTTACGAAATTTCAATATAGAAAAAATCCCTATTTAGACATTTGTAAAGCAGAAAGATTGAGTGAAGAAATATTTACTTTCCAATTAGATCCTCATCCCTGGCCCTACTCTAATATATTCTGTATAGCATTTTTATTACAATACACCAGTCAAGTGGCACTGATATGTTTGTTAACAATAATTAGTCAGTGTCAAAATGTCAATGGGTTGATAATAATTAACGAAGAAGATAAATACACACAATTAAAAGGTAGAAATGGTTAGAATAAATTAATTTTACAAGGATAACACGTAATTAAAGATGAAGTGGTCAAAATAAATAAAAAATAAAATAATTTGGACAATTATAATTTTTATACTTTTTCAAGGTTTAGGGGGAGGGGGGCGAAGTAGTCCGGTTTATACATTCATGTAACGATGGCCACGGTAAGGAAAGTGGCTGTACAAATTTCTTTTGAACACACAGTTTTGTCTGACTTCTTTAGGTGGATTCCTATTGTTTCAGCTATCTGTAGAAGACGAATTCATAGAGCGAAATTAAGATTAGTCGGAATGCGATAGATAATTTTAAATGCTGTATTAACTAGCGTCAACCTTATGCTCACTATCTACAAGGTGGGCTAAAATAGAGCTACGAATAGATCTTGTTTGTCCCTTGCGTAACCATGTTGGATGATGTTTGGAAATACGATGAAGAACCTGTCTAATTGTACACCCAATGTAGCTGGCTTCGCAGCTGTAGTCGAACTGGTAGATACACATAGAAGAGGCAAATTCAGGGGTGGTTGTGAAGAGACAACGTACCTCTTCTGCATAATAAGCTCTTTTAACTGCATTCTTCAGGTAGTGTGTTATTATTTCGCTGATGTTGTCACCGAGGAACTGCAATTTTATGAACATTGGTTTTTTTCGGAGCTGTTTCCATACTGACTCTCCTTGGTGCTGAATTTATATTTTTCTCAATGAATTTATCTGGATAACCATTTTTCCCCAAGTAATTCTCTAATAATCTTAAGCTCCTCATTGAGGCAGTCGTCTGAACAGACTAACCTAGCTCCATGAACCAGACACTTTATCAGGTTATGTTTATATTTCAAAGGTACAAAACTCAAAAAATGAGTGTACTGACCTGTTGTTGTAGGTTTCCTATACACACACTCCTTATTAGTGTGCCATCCTCTTTCCTTGTCATGAAGACGTCTAGGAATGAGATACTGTCATTCTCTATGGTAAAGTTTATTGCGAAATTTCTGAACATACACCTTATTCACAGTGATTTCGACTAGTGGATATAAAGTATAAGCAAGATAATTCTAAAACATGATGTGAGTAGACAAATTATTCAGTGTTAAAAAGGAACTAACTGTTTATAGTATGAATGGACAAAATAGCATAGTAGAATCCAGATTTTGCTTCAAAACAAACACTAACCAGAGACAGAATACAAGTTCGAATAACAGAGTGAATTTATACATACTATGATCAAGAATTCAATAAAGTGAGTCAGAGTGAACACTAAAATTAAAATTATGTCGAAATAGATAAACCATTAAGTAAGTGAGTACAACTCAGGAAGTAAACGTCAAGATAAAAATCAAGATAAAAACTGAGTGGAATTTTACGCCACAGAACAAAATATAAAAGCATACAAACAAAGCAATTATAGTTACGAAGGTAGTGAGAGGTTGGGTTGAAGTCTTTTGATGCCAACAGCTTCTGAGAACCGAATTAAATAAACTGTGGTTTTCTTTGTGTAATAATTATTTTGAAAACCAAACTAATTTCCACTGTATGTCGCGTGTCACTAAATAATCTGCTGACTTACATCATTTTTGGGAATTATGTTGCCTATAATTCTTATCTATAACTCGAATTGACTGATAATAATGAGACCGAGCACTTCGGTCCAATCAATCGACGGGAAAATCAAAAATGATAATAATGTATGTTCAGAAACTGTATAAGTCATGTTTTGACATTGTGTAGAATGCGGGACCCACCAAAACTAAAACCAACTGGTATTATCCTGCAAATACCTCTGCGCTTTCTTTATTCAAATCTATAAAGGGAACTAGTTGTATCAAAATGTGTAGATTTCGTTGTGAACTTACACCAGTTAGACAATCAATGAAAACTAGGGAGTACTGGACAGCTGTTTCGCCGTTGTATAAAATTTTTCAGCACTGCAATAGTAGGCAGAAGCTAGAAGTCATGAATCACCGAGATTCCAGCCAATGGCTGAATGGCTAACGGGCTTACCTTGTAACCTGAGCGTCTTCATTTCTATGCCTAATGATGTGATGAAGGGTCTCAAATTAGGACGAAACAGATATCTAATTTTTCTCAGTTTTTAATGTTTCCGGAATGTTTGGTTTCACTTTCAGCCACCAAATTGCCAAATATTTTCATGAGTTACTTTGTAAGGATTTGATGATAGCTCCTGGAAGGGTGCTTACTGCCAATAAGTTCCAAACTTGGACAAAACAACTGTCCAATACTCCTTGATGGTGTTCAGTGGTTCTCTAACTTACATCATTCCATGATTAAACTTGAAACAAATCAACTGCCTACAAATTAATTCTTGGAAACTAGTCTGATAACCACAATTGATTGACTACAAGACGAAATTGACTGTGGCAAGTGAAAAGTGAGGATAAATACTCTATGGAGACACTGACTGGTGGCCGAGTTAAAATCAGGGATCAGTAGAGGTTGGAATTCATGGGCCATTGAATTGAGTTTCAGTGGCTGAGTTGTCAGAAAGCTTTCTTTGCAACTGGAAGGTACTGGGTTAAAATCCCAGTGGAGGTGCAAACTAGGATGAAAGCGATTTCCAGTACTCGCAGATTTTCAAACTAGACTTCTTAAGCATATTTATTTGGGTACATAAATGGCTGTTAGTTGATGAATAGTGTATTATTCTATGAACGGGTTTATTTCTACTGAAGAGCCTAAAACTGAATATATTGTGGTTATTATAAGAAGGAAAAACTATCTATGCTGAGAAAGGGATGAATACCACAAATTAAACTGACTTCAACCTTCTCTATTATTAGTATGAAAATAAACAAATCATTCTAGATAGAAAATGCTTTGAACTATGATTATTTTAGGCTGAAATGACACTTGACACTTGCATTAATCAAGACTTCATCAGGCGCCATGAAATACGGCAAACTGAAATCATGACATATCCTTAGATATTGTTTAAGTAAGATAAACACCTTTTGACGGGTTCTTATAAGGTTCACACTACTTAAATATTTAGTTGTCACTTTTTAATTACTCATTAAGTTTGAACAAAGCAAGAACAACAATTGTACCAGGATAATATGAGCTCATCTTTTATTTATGTGCGTCGGTGGCACAGTGGTTAGGACTCTCGCCGACCATGCACATGGTCCGAGGTTCGAGCCCACGCCGACGCACACCTGATATCTATGGTTGGCCTGCGAATTTTGGGCTACCGATATTCACGCTGAAAATTCCATACTTGTACCAAAAATACGGTGTGGAATCAAGCTGTAACCAAAAAAAAAATTCTTCTCAACTGGTTACAATCTGAACGATAAAAAATATGAAGATTTGAACATACTTTTCCACGATCACAAGGAGTAATTGGTAAGAATTAAAAGTAACATTAATGCGGAATGACTTAACTTATTAAGAGTTGTAAACACTGACTATTTATAGAATAATTAGACAATTAGGCTTGGAAACAAAAAACAGGGTTGCGTATATATGTGTGTGTGTATAGAAACAAGGTTTAGCTAGAAAGAGCATAACAAAAAAGTAGATTACGTAACTAAAGAAAATGTCTTATCTAATAACCAATAGAAAAAAAGCAAAGAAAAGAAACAAGGTAGGGTGAGTCATGTTTACATGAGAGAGTAGAGTTTTCTAAACATGAAAAAGGGTGACTCATGAAAGTTGTGTATTTTTTTTGTTATCACCAGGGCAGTGCAAGATTCACCACTGTCTCTTTCTGCGTACATAGACTTGGTTTAAGTCGTTTGATAGCAATTGCTTCAGCAAAGCGTAGCAAGCTAGGTATCTTTTGCATGTTGATTATTTTGAACGACTTCAGGTTGTCTACAATATGACCAGTGTCAAATTGATGATGAGCGATCGCACTATTTAATGCTTGCAGACCTTTCAGTCTAAGGTTCTTTGGTATGTGTTAGTTTTCAGGGCTATGACTGGTTAAAGGTTTGATCACGGGTTGACATCAGTTAGAGAACCATTGAAAACCGGCAGAGAGTACTGGACAGTTGTTTCATCTCAATAAGGGATTCTTTATCAGTACCCACCCACCGGGGTTCGTACCCAATACCTCCTGGTCACAGGGCAAGTTCTTAGATTACTCAGCCACTGGGACCCGAACCAATGTCTGCCCATGAATCCCAAATTCCATCTATATGCGATGTATACAACTGCCAACTAATGCCGTAGGCAGGCAACAGTTTTCCTACCTGACTACTTGGTGGACGCCGTTTAATTATGCCTAAATACTGATACTATTCCCATTAATTTTGTAACTACTCTTTAAAAAAAATAGACACTATTTAGTATTTAAAAGGGATCCTGTTTACTTAATCTGTGGTCTACTCAAAAGTGTCAGCCGTATCTCCGACATTTATTTATTTTGTATGTAATATAGACTGATGGACACTGTGAAATTCAGATAGACAGTAATATGAGATTCAATATTTGTAAATATTCTGTGTCATTTCTTAACCAACTTATATGTAGTAATTCTTACATATTTGTTGTTTAATTTGATTAGTATGTCAGCAGACTGAAGCTTTTCATCAATGGATTCCTTCAGTCGATCTTGAAGATCAGATAACCGACCAGAAAGAATTAGCAACAGGTCATAGAATCAACCAGCAAACTGTTACACGATAAGTATACAGGATTAAAAAGATATTATTATTTATTATTGTATCCTTTAGTTCCTAGAGGAACATAGGGCTTCAGCTGAGCACCTCCATTGTCTTCTGTTTTCTGACAACTTTTTCACCCCGCTCCAGGTCTGTCCACATGCTTTCATCTCCTCTTCACATGACCCCCTCCAAGTCACCCTTGGACGACCAACTCGCCGCCTCCCTTTCGGGTTCCACTGGAGGGCTTGTCTAGTGATGTCACTTGATGGTTTCCTCAGCGTATGGCCAATCCATCTCCATTTCTTTCTGCCTATTTGTTTCACAATCGGTTTCTGATTGGTTCGCTCCCAGAGATCCCTGTTGCTGATCTTTACTGGCCGGTCATCTGATCTTGAGTATTGAGCCAAGACAGCTGTTAATGCAGGTCTGAAGTTTGTTTGAGATGCTCTTTATGACGTGATGGCTAAGTCTCTGATCCGTATAGTAGCACTGATTTTACATTGGAGTTGAAAATTCGGATGTTATTTTTGATGCTGAGTGCTGTTGACCTCCACACAGACTTGACAGTAATGAAAGCCTATCTTGCTTTTCCGATTCTGGCTTTGATGTCCTCGTCAGTTCCGCCTGTAGTTGAGACGATGCTTCCCAGAAAGGTAGGTAAAGGAGGTTGTTTCTTTCAGGTTCCTCCCATTTATGCTGGCTGATTGTTGTCTGTTGTTGTTGTTGCTGTTGATGTTGGCTAGGAATCTTCATCACCTCTGTTTTATCTATGTTCACTTGAAGTCCTATCTTTGATGCTTCTGTTGCCAACTTGTTGCTTTTCACGTGCATATCTTCCAGTTTGTGGGAAATCAGACATATATCATCGGCGAAATCCAGATCCTCCAAGTCTTTTGTGTCAGTCCATTTTATGCCTGTTCCCTCTTTGGTTGCCGTTGTCTGTCGCATTATCCAATCGATTGCAATCAGGAAGATCAATGGTGATAGTAGACAGCCTTGTCTCACTCCCGTAATAGATATAGATATAGATCAGCAAAAAAATAAATATTCTTTTCGTAACTTCACTGCAGAGCTGTACAGTTGCATAGTGTTGTAAAGGATCTTAGAATCGCCGGTAAGATCATTCTGTCATATCAGTTAACCTATCACACAAAACAATATACTGTGTAATCTAAAAAACAGTAGATGGTGAACTTTAGTTCAAAAATGGTTGCCATTCACAAATTAAATTTGAAAAGAAAAAAACGATAAGTACTTGGAAACATGAACACTATTCGAAAGGGTTAATGATTCAGAATATTTATAAAGTATATTTTAAAGTTACGAGTTTGTAAAAAGACAAATTAATATTGAAGACAAAACCGAGTGAATACGGAGTAGGTAACAAGTTACTGTAGGAGTTAAGAAGGGAAATTTAGAGGTCATGATAGTAAAATGGCGTTGAATCGGTGACTTCTGTGTACACAACCCAGGGTTTTGCTTTGTGTCTATTAGGGGCCTCGAACACTTGAACAACCTGACCTTACCTGATACATTACTTTGAACGACTATTGCTATTGATGTGGAATGATTTGTAAGTACAAGGTGCTAAAGATTTGAAGTGTTAGTTCGTCTAATTTCTCCCTTAGATAACCATATTGAAAGATGTTAGTATGACCTACCTACTCAGCTCCACATCAGCAAATAATCTGATATATCCACATGAATGCTTCCAATAATGGGATATTGTCTTTAACTTTTTGATGAATAAGAGATTTTTGTGTGATGAAGGTGAGGCGAAGGATGTTTTTCGAATCGCTCTCGATAATCTAATTTGTAGAATTTCAGGTTTACCACTAAATTTTTCTTTAGTACTTCTTCTGCCTTCCGTAGATGCTCCATCTTACGTTTCATATGCTTACTGATGAATGCTGATGGGTGATCATTCTTAGTCAGAGTGTAACAGAAGGACTTCGGTTCTCTATTTAATGTATCCTCCGTGAAGAGGAATTTGATAAGGTCCTTTTTATCTACTCAATGGGGGTAATATACAGAATGAAGTGGTGATGGATTAAGTATATACGGAGAAGACATTCAGGTAACACCACATGCCAGGTGGGTCGTGGTATTCAGCCGAAATCGGAAGCAAACGTGTGGATGCGTAAGGGAAACATCGAGTAGATAACTTGAAGAAGTAGTCTTTGAGTAGGATAGAATCGATAACAGGGAACCAGGTGGAATGTAAATGTTCCACTGAAGCTTTTTTGTTTGACTCGGAAAGCACGGATTGAATATTAATAATATTACTAATAATAACAATAGCAATAAACGGACTGACAGTACCCTATGAGTCATGAAAATAGAGGACATTTCAGCGAAGAAAATTTCCCTTATCGATGAGGTCAGCTTGGCAGGCTGTATAGTCGTGCCTACATTTACCAAAAAACAACGTCTAGTAGTCTGTTATTAGATAAAGGGGGTGACATAACTGATGTAACCACTCATAATTGGTTTCTATAACAAAATATAGAAAAATTAGCGATAGTTAATAACACAATGGGAGAAAAGGTCAGGAATTTGATAAGGTAAAAAGTGTTATTTAATTAGAAATAAAATATTCAAGTGTTGGTTTGTAGGGATTTGATTGGTTACACGATTTCATCATGAGCTGACATCAGTTGGAGGAACATTGGAAAACCATCACCAGAGTACTGGACAGCTGTTTTGTCAGCCTAGTTTGGGACTCTTCATTGGTACGCACCCACCGCCAGGGGTTGGAACCCAGGACCTTCTGATTACAAGCCGAGCCAGCTCGTAGACCATTAAGCCACTGGGGCCCGATCCAATGGCCTATGAATTCTAACTTCTTCCAATTCACTACATACCGCGACCACTTGCCAATGTCTTCAGTGGCGAGTATTTGTCTTCACACCAGACCTGCTGCACCCTTCTGGTCACGACTTCTCACTAGAACCCCAGGTAACTACCTACTCGAATAGGGAAAGTGGCTAGCAAGCATCTCATTGATATCCAAGTGTTGGTTTGTGAGAAGGCTGTGAAGTAAAATACTCGCCGAAGACATTGGCTAGTGGCCGCGCTATGTCGTGAATTAACAGAAGTTAGAATTCATGGGCTGGCTGGCCATCCGATCGGTCCCAGTGGCTTAATGGTCTACGAGCTGGCTCACCTTGTAACCGGGAGGTCCTAGGTTTGAACCCCGGTGGGTGCGTACTGCCAAAGAGTCCGAAACTAGGCTGATGAAACAGCTGTCCAGTACTCTCAGGTTTTCCAATGGTTCTATAACCAATGTCAGCTCATCAAGAAATAAAATAGTTGAGTGTCCACTTGACAACTGTGAAAGGTATGAGGACACGTACAAAAGGAAAAGTGATGACAGTGAATTAATTACTAAAAATTCAAGCAAACGATTAAGCAAGAGTTTAAGACTATGATAAAATCATAATTCTGTACACAGAATTATGGGTTATACTGACAAATTGACAACGCCTCGGGCATACACAAATGGTGAAACTTAATACCAATGTGTACCATTGAGTCTCACACTATAAATGCTTTTAAAAGACGATTCTGGTGAAGCTACGTGGCCTGACTTTACCAGGTATTCAAGAATTAAGCGGGTAAATGTCTTGCAAAGTCCTCTTGCTAACCATGACGAATAATCTTCGGAAATGTATTTGGAAAGTGTGTTGGACACCCGTAAGTAAATTTATAAACATACTTTGAAGTAATCCAAAGTGACAGTTTCTCCTTCACACATTCGCTGATCATTTTTCGACCGTAGAAGTTCATCCACAGCTCAGTTGAAAAGAAAGCTCTTCCCAGTGAAATGGATAAGAAGATCTTTAGAATTCCAGCTGTGGTATCACCTTTGAATTCAGTATTCATAAATTTCAGTTTTTTTGGCACCATTTGAGTTCTTTACTTGCATGTTTTTCTCTCGAGGTGAATTTTGTGGGATATCCATTTTCAATGTGGACTTGTCTGGATCTCTCCAGCTAGTTCACCTTGCGATGGTATCACTAGTGTATAACTTTCTTACTCTTAAAGTTAAGAAGTAGATCAAACTTCCATTTCTTCTCAAAGTAACTCAACTATGAAAATTTGTGTATTAATCACTCCATATTAATTTCTTGTAGACAGTTCTCTGAAGAGAACAGTCAGATCTGCCTTTTAAGTACTTCTGTTAGCACCCATTTGATTGAATGCAGCAAAAAACACTCATGTATCTATACAAATTATTCCCCTTAAGTATTGAAAAATTTATTCTGAGAAACAGTCTAATAGAAGAAGGTTTCAAGAATGGCAGGAATGTTTCTAAAGTTACATAACGATGTTGTTGTTTGTTTTTTATATAACGGGAAGCCTAGTTTAAGCATTAAGCATTTTCGTCTCCAGCTTGCGTGCATAACCTGACAACTGGCAAGAAATAAGTAAGTATATGCATATATAAATAAATAATAACTAAAAGATTATTCTATCTTGATATGGAATGAGTTCATTGACATCTGTAGACATATAAAAAATATATATATTAAAATATAAGTAATTTGTGTCATATTTGATATATGACATTACTAAGAAAGTTTTCCCTTCAAAACTCGAAATGAACTGATGAATTATGCTGAGAAAGAGGATGAGGATACGATGCAAGAGAGCGTGAGAAGATATACGAGTGTGGAGGGGGGCTGGAAATGATTTAGGCAGATTTTTCTGTGTATTTCTATCGCTTACTGCTAGCCAATTTCTTTCCCTCTCTACACTCCTACTCCTAGAAATGAGATGAACAGTATTCCTAAGGAGGCGAAAATATTTTTCTTTAAAACTACGAAAGCAAAACACAAAAAAAAGAAGAAAATAGGACCATAATTCTTCACTAAATCAAGATAGCTGCACTATCATGATAGTGGTATGATCATCACGATCAACGACAAAAGTGGGAGTGGTATAGCCTGCCTACTTCTCCTTTCTTCTTCTCTACGCTTGTGTGTGTCTGTATGTCTGTAGTGCGTGAGATGTAGAATTTATAAGAATATATTCCTTGAACTCATCCAACCTTGTTAAATTCACCTTATGCACTGAACTATTTATTCTTCCTTCTCATATCGTACAAGGGGGTGGGAGGTGAGGGTTGGGCGCGAAATAATATCAAGTAGACATGCCAAAAGTGAAGATGGGAAAAAAAAGGTATACGAAGTGATTGACAAATTTATCTCATAGGCAAAATTTGACATCTTTCTTCGAGTCTATATGCAGTGGGATATATTCTACGACTTGTAGTTTTTTTTCTGTTTTTGAACTTACAAAGGAAGGGGAGAAAATAAATAAATCCCTGACGATTTTGATGGACAGAAAGCGAAATCATAAGGGAGACAGAAGACATGCCAGTTCATAATAAATTTTCTTTTGTTTGTGTCAAAAACAATCCTTAGAAAAAATTCTTATGAAATAAACATTTATATGAAGAAAAATATGAAAAAAAAATTAATTTGGCTTTTTCTAAAATATTTTTCACCAAGAAGGTCTTTATTTGAAATGACCAAAAAAGTATAACTTACGATTGACTACTTGCTTTCAGGAGGTCGTTTTCCTGGAACTTCATATTCCTCTGTGAATTTCAGCTATCGGTTGGAAGACAGAACTCTCAATTCAAGCTTGATCTCAGGTTTATGTTAGTCAGAGGACTAATACGGAGTAATGGACAGCTGTTTCATCCTGGTGTAGGACTCTTCGTCAGTGGTTGGTACTGCTATAGAGTTCAGTATTCCTGAACTGGTCCTCACTGGTTCCTTGAATGATGTCATCCCACTATTGAACTTGTAACCAATCAAATCTCTACACACTAAAACTTGAAGAGCATCAGAATTATTAGATGATTACAGACAACCGACAGAAAGTGCTATACCGCCAACAAATGCCTAAGATTCACATCAAAAGCAACTCGGTGCTGTGCATAGAGTACACCAAAGATGTGTAGACTGAGCACTAGAGTTGAAAATCATTTTCGCCTTAGATAATACGAAATTCAACATTTGTCAACACAGTGACCGCGTCTCTTTGTTGTTTTTGAAGCTTTTTTCAACCAAGGAGATTTTTAAATTTCACACGTTGGAATGTCAATGTGCGTCGGTGGCACAGTGGTTAGGACTCTCGCCGACCGTGCACATGGTCCGAGGTTCGATTCCCTGCCGACGCACACCTGATTTCTATGGTCGGCCTGCAAAATTTGGGCTACCGATATCCATGCTGAAAATTCTATACTTGTACCAAAAATACAGTGTGGAATCAAGCTGTGATCAAAAATTTTTAAAAATTAAAAAATAAAATATGATCTGTATTACAAGCTTTTGTAATCGGCGGCTCCAGTTCTTCTGTAATTTAGGGAAGCGGCGAGTGGGATGTCAAAGGGTGACATGGAGGAGATCGTGTGAAGAGGAGTTGAAACAGTATGGACTAACATGGATGTAGGTGAAAAGTACAGCAGAAGGAAGACAGAAAAGGCAAGTGGAGACGTGCAGTTTAAGCCGTATGTTCAACTAGGAACCCAAGGGAACAATAATAATAATAATTCTGGACAGTATTTATAAAATGTACAGAATTTTCAGAGGAGTTAATTGCATGGTATTCCCCCTTCGTACAATATCTTCAAGCAAGATATTATTGACAGTATATTCTGTGACACAGATAGCCTGAAAAAGTCAGCAACAGGGATCTCTGAAGTGACCCAACCAGGAACCGATTGGGCAACAAATATGCAGGAAGAAATGGAGATGGATTGGCCATACTCTGAGAAAACAAACCATCAAGTGACATCACTAGACAAGCCATCGGTTGAGTGGAACCCGAAAGGGAAGCGGCTAGTTGGTCGTCAGTGCAAGGGTGACTTGGAGGAGGTCATGTGAAGAGGAGATGAAAGCATGTGGGCAGACGTGGAGCTGGAGCCAGGTGAAAATGTCGGCAGAAAACAGAAGACAATGGAGGTGCTCAGCTGAAGCCCTTATGTTCCTCTAGGAATTAAAGGAAATAATAATATATCCTGGGACACAATAGTCTCTGAGTTGAAGCACGAACCTTTCCATTATGATACATATATCTGCTTTGTCCCCTTTAAGAAATCTAAGACATTTGGTAGAATGCCACTTGTAGGGTGCTCAGAAGTACATTTTAAGATCTAAGGAAATGAGTCAAGAACAGCTAGCTATCTCGTGTATTGCAATACGTTGCCATCCACAACCAGGCCATTCCTCAAGTTTAGTAAGAACTTGCAAATCAGCAGCTTCTAAATATTTAAATACACACAGGAGTAGATGATACCATTAGAGATCATATCTCATTCTGTGAAAACAAACCGAACGAGAAAAAATATATATGCAGTATAGAGAGATGGAAGATTTTGGTAGCCCTAGTTTTTATCAGTCGACCAACTAAGCTTAGACATCAAGAAGAAATTGAAAAGTTTGGAAGTACATGTGTTGTTTAAACTAGTGTGACTAAAGAAATCTGTCTTTCAGAAGGTGTATTTTGAAAATAATTTAAAAAAAAGTCACTCATATGTTTCACTTTGAACATGTTAAGTCAAAAATAAGTATATATAGAGAGTGAAATGTGGTAAGTTTAATCACTTTGCTTCTCTTTGAATGAACTATTTACCAATTCAAAGTTAGATCACGATTTGATATTAGCTAGAGAACCATTGAAAATCTGGAAGTACTGAACATCTGCTTTGTCCTAGTTAAAGACTCTTCAATGAAATACAGAAAGTTATTCAACCCTTGTGAGACAGGATCTACTGGCCCATAAGTACTAGTTTCCACCGCCTCCAGTCATTGTCATTATCGATACTTTGTCCTTACATCCAACTTGGTGAATTCCGCTGGTCACGACTTCTTGCTAAAACTTCAGGGATCAAGTCCTGTACCCAGTGACTGGTGTAGTTAATATTATATTTAGAGTACTGGCTGAATTCGGTTGATTTCGTGAAATGGTAGATGTCAGAATTCATAGGCTGTTGGATTCCATCCTAGTGGTTGAGTGATCAACCGGCTCACCGCATAATCTGAAGGTTCTAAGTTCTATACCTGTTGGGGTCATTCGTGCTTACTAATGTTAAAGTAGCTGTCCAGTAATCTCTGCTTTTCAGTGTTTCTCCAACTGATGTCAGTTTTTGATTTCTATGGACCTATAGCTACTTATTGCATCTGAGAAATGATATGAGACAAATCTCTGAGACAAGCATATGACTACTGGCAGGATCAACCAGTTTATTCACACAGTGATACACCCATTGACTGGGTATTGGTTTTCAGGGGAATCAAACACACCCATCCCTGCCTCTTGCGAGACGAAACCGGCATGCAGGACCATCCTGTGGCGTAACCACTCGAGAGCCCTCTCCCTCGGTGGAATATTCGCACCGTTAGTATACATAGTAATGCATAGGTATGCATTGCTACGCCGATCATTGATCGCGTTAACCAATTATACACTGTATAACAAGGCCAATAGAACTCATCTCGCACACAAGACTAGCTAAACGTATTATTATATGCAAAGTAGCACGTATAGAGACGCCATAGTGACAATAGGCCCCTATAAACGAAGCCAGCAGCCACCAAATTCAATGAAATCATTATCCCCGCCAACCAATTTAGCTTTCAAATAGCTTCTTTACGTCTGACAAGACTATAGAAAACCATACACAGTCATATAAGCGAGCCATGAGAACCATTTGACTCACGCTCACTTATATCATATGTGCTGTGTTTACTATAGGATTTTAGGGTTATAAGCAAGACAGCCTAGCTGAGCGCTATTAGGCCTAAACAAGCTGAAAACCCCATGATCACACAGATACCAAAACACTTTTCACGCATTCCTCTATCATTTGGAAGCGTTTTTGAAATCTTCAATTTTTCGACTTTTCTAGACCTGAGTTAGGGGTAGTATCCTTTACCTAATGTCACCAATAGTAATAAACAAATTAAAGTGGAAATAAAACTGATGAGCTCGTCACTTCACTGAAATTTGGAGCAATCGATGATACAGTAGGAAGAAATCCCACACAGGGTTAAACCATTAGGTCACCTTAATCTCTTTCAGTGATTTGAATGCAAACACGTACTGAGCATGCATAGATTATTCAGGAAAAATTCGAATTTCCTACAAATAGTCTCAGTGGTATGATTAGTTAAATAGTTTTTGGATACATGTATGTGTGCATTTTATTTTGTAATCTAATTCTGAGTATTCTCTGAGCTGGATGGTTTATTGCCCTACTAGGTAACATCTTCAGCGCATACTTCGTTTTGAAGTCAGTCATCATATCTAGTTCTGAGTGATCAGAGTAGATTACTGACTTTCCAGTTAACAATATTCTATTCCACCTGCTCTCAAAGGTCCCTAGCACTTCTATATCCTACCTTCTGATTTCTCTGGCAACATGGGCAGCCATTCCAGCTTCGTACATTGTAGGAATATTCCATGTCCTCATAGTTATTTACACTTTCATCAAAAAAAGACACCTCGGGTGACTGGCTTACACAAAGACTTTATCGGCTCGTGTTATTTCATCTCTCCCATTTCAGCAAAGAATAGGTTTGTTTTTCATATTTTTGTTATACTTGGAGGTTTCTGTAATGAGTGGACAGAATTTCCGAGGTAGGAACATTAATCTCACGCCCAGCGTTCCTTCATTTTTTTTGAGTGTAGGATCAGCTAGAAAACCACAGTCCTCCTTGGCTGGTTCCATGATGATCAGTAAGCTGTCATCAACACTCTTCACACGACCTTCTCTATGCCAACACTAGAGCCACGAACAATTCTTCTTTTCCAATTTTCGGGTTTCAACGAAGCAATAATCTGGGGCGTGATTTTACGCCACAGTCTTCTCAGTGTGTGTGTGTGTGTCAGATCCGTTTCTATTTTCTTCAGGATATTTGTTGAGCAACAGAACTTCGATTAGTTAGTCTCCAGAGTTTCCTGTTGCTTAATTCTTTCCTGTTGGCCATCTGATGTTTAGTATGGAGCCAGAGAAGACAGCTATTGAAAAAAGTCTTTTCAGAAAGCTGATGGAAACGCTTCCTATGACGTGCTGACTAATTTCCAGACTCATATAAAAACGTTAACTGACTTAAAATCGATGTTGAAAATCCAAATTTTGTTCCTTATGTTGAGTGAGGAAGATTTCCAAATTGATCTCAGAGTGATGAATGCCATCTGCCTTACCTTATTATTCTCGTCGGTGGCATTGACATCGTCATCTGTGCTGTCGCGTGTAGTTGAAACGGTGCTGCTCAAATAAGTGAAAGAAGTGACCTCTTTCAAATTTCTTTAGTCAGTAGTGTTCAGTGCTTTTTGTTATTGTTGTTAGTTGTCAGGTATCTTCATCACCTCTATCTTTCCTCTGTTCTACTTGGAGTCCTCTTCTACTAACTTGTTGGCTTTTATTTGGAGCAATGAATTAATAATTTAGACACCGTAGGTCTGACATTTTTATTCCTCTACTTCCCCATTGGAACATAGGGCTTCAAGCTTCTTGAGCTTCGAAGTTTTGGTAGCTTTAGTATTTTGTTTTTAGGGGATAGGGTTGCTAACCTCATGCCCAACCTTCCCTCTTTACCACCAGTCTTAATACTGGCTTAGCAAGGTAATCGAGTGAGTCCGTGGCAATTGATCGAACCCCGAACCACGTGTGGCGTAGTTGGCGGCCATTCTACCTTTGTGCCACCGACGCCCTCTCTGTTCTCATGCTGAAATTTTCACTTAAAAGCTTTATCGAAGCTCAAAGCATTAAAGCAGATGGATTATATGACTTTTTAATTAGTCTATTCACTACTGCCAGTCGATAACTTTATAAAGGCCAGCATGAAATTAAGCGCAAAAGAGTTTCTCACAGAAAATAAAAGCAGTGCACAAACATTCCTTTGACTTACCAACCCTCCACCCCACCTCCTGCCGCATCAATCCACCTTACTCTCATTGTCATCTATTTTAAATCAGTGCGTGATACTCACTGAGACCTGTACACACACAAACACACACACACCAAACAGAATTTATTCTCAGTGTGTTCTATCATTCGTTATTGCATGTTTGAATGGTTATTCTTTCAGAAAAACGAAACAAACAAAACAAAACAAATGTTCCTCAAAATTTGTCACATATGTCTAAAAAAAAGTCTCTAACGCTCAAATGTGAAATAGATTTGCACAAAAGTCCACTCAAAATTAGTCATTAGTTGTTGTTTCTGAATACAATCATTTCTAGAAAATTAGTACTATTAGTTTTTGTTCTGCTAGACAGCCGAATGTTTGTCTAAAAGATTGACTTATTCTATCATAGACAAAAAAAAGTATGGATATGTTTATATGCACATATATAACGTGGTATGTGTAAAAATCAACTCAGAATCATGCTGAGAAACGGAGGGAGCAAGAGCCGGAGAGCCAGAGAGAGAGAGAAAGTGGATGAGGAAGGCGAAGGCAAAAAGTGAGTGTCTGGCCAAATGCACCGGTACCTTTTTCATACACACACACCCCAACTATGCTGAATAAACAATGGGGTACGTTTACCATATTGTCTGCCTTCGATTTATTTATTAATTTTTTTGGTTTTATCGTTGTTAATAACCACAAATAAGACAATAGTTTATTAAAACATTGTCGAACTGTCGACATTGGTAGAAAACAGACACTTTTTAAGGAAATTGAGGGAAATTTTACAGATAGAAGCTGTAGAATAAATAAATATATCTGTGACCATTGGAGACGCGCGCGCAAACATGCCAACACGCGAACACGCAAAATTATTAATTGTTTAACTGTGATTGTCTACTTGAACACTACTACTACTACTACTGTGATTATTATAAAGGATGTCTTCATCACTTATGGATAGGAATGAATATTTTTTTGAAAAGGTGCTCAGATTCTTACTATTATTATTATTATTAGTTTTAGCAGTAACAGACTAGCAAACTAATGTACACTCTAGAGATTGTGTGAAGAAAGTATTCTTACCTACCTATGATGTTATTAGATGGTTGGAGGTGATCGGCCATAGGAAGCCTTGCGTGACCTAGGTTTCGTGCTGGTTGGCACTCACCAGTCAGCAAGGCATATCTGCAACCTTGAAGGAACTCATATCCCTTCTGAGATTCGAGGCCGCGTCACTCACCCAATGCTGCAGTCAGAGACGTTACCACTGAGCTACTTGGGCTCGTGACTGACCTTCTGTAGGACTGTAGTAGATATTTTGATTTGACACTAGTCACTAGTGTGATGTGTCTAGTCCTCTCTCTGGCGCAGACTGAATTCTATCAGTCAGGTTGTAATGTGGCCAACATTCTAGGTAGCTCGCCAGAATGGACATGAGTTCCTTCAAGGTTGCAGATACGCCTTACTGACAAGTGACATCAAGCACGAAACCTAGGTCCAAGGGCTTTCTACCGACTACCACCAAACATCTAATATCATCAAATCAATGTGCACCGTGATGGCGAGCTACCTAGAATGGTGACCACATTGCAACCTGACTGATAGAATTCAGTCTGCACCAAAGAGAGGACTAGACACATCACACTAGTTACTAGTGTCAAATCAAAATATCTTGCCTCCTTTATCCAACAAATTACCGTCTTAATCTACGAGCTCGCCTTGTAATCAGATGGTCCTATGTTCAAACAGTGGCGGCGGGTGCGTAGTGATGAAGAGTCCCAAACTAGGCTGACGAAACAGATGTCCGGTACTCCGATGCTGGTTTTCCAATGGTTTTCTAACCAATGTCAGCTCATGATGAAATCCTGTAAAAAATGAAAAGAATTTGAGGAAGAAAAGTACTTGAACCAGTCAATATACGCATTTTTACAGCTTTATTACGCTATGGTATAGAAGAAATTCGGTAAATACCTTCAACTATGCAGTCAGAGCTATTTGTTCAAAAGATGAGACTGAAGATGACACGTTATTTGACAACAGTTCATCACGAAACATATGACTACAGTTCAAAAGTGATATATACTAAGTGAAATACCAAACAACAACTTGAGAAAACCGATTCAAAGAAGGTTTAATTCCGGTAAGCTGCAACTTATATTTCCCATTAAACCGGTTGACGTTCCGAAAATGAGAAACAAAGTATCTGAACAAGCCGCATCTTATTGCGTCTACCATTTCAACTGTTCCTCGTGTGAATACACTGATATTGGCGCCGTTGCACACAATGAACTTCATCTTTCGTGCTCAGAAACACTTAACTACCAGTGTGGTTAAATAAAGGCGTTGTTATAACCCTCGACTGTTTCACATTAGATCACTTCGTTCAAAACAGGCCACAAAGCTAGCACTGATTGAAGAGTCTTTCTCTATCGTTTATGCTGTATCGAATAAATTATCAAAGGCCTCTAGATACCGAAGACTGGAAACAGCACAGGTCGTTGCAATTCACCTAAATCAAGTAGGGATCTGTGTGCAAAATGAACCGGTCCAGTTAGTCGCTGTTGCCGCCCAGTTGTTGCCTGCTGTTGAACCTATAGATTCAAAGATTTTGTGTTACTTCGCCTGATATTCAATCAGTTCAGTGTTATATTGCTGCATTTTATCCCTCTGTCTCTTACTGATGCTTTCGAAATGTTGTAATCTGTCAATACTGCCAATTCAGTGTAATTTAAAACATCAATAATGTTGTTAATCAGATCATTTCTTTAATGATTATCGTCATATAAATGTAGAACCTGATGAAGAGGAAGTTATCGAAGAGAATATTTTCTGGTTCATTACTAATCAGTCTTTTAAATAAAGATTGTTGTACATATGAATGCATTGCCTACTGTACGCTTGAAGTTGACATTTTTCCAATATACAGTCGACAGCAATGCATTAATAGATTTTTTGCTGTCTGCAGAGTACAAAAAACGATTTTTTCTGTAATTAAGCCAGCCGGTTGTCATGCTGGCTGACTAACTCAATTAATTTGAGAGGATATTTTTATCGACAGACTATTTATAAATTAGTATTATTGAATTCATGCGGAGGCTAAAACATATTTGGATAATTCTCTGAAGTAAGGAGTTGATTTTGATGCATTTACGTTCTGTGCGCTGAATAATATTATTATTCTTGTCTCCTTTAGTTCCTAGAGGAATATAGGGCTTCAGCCACACCTCTCCATTGCGTTTGCTTCTCTGCCAACGTTTCCGCCTGTCTCCACGTCTGCCAACATGCTTTCATCTCCTCTCGACATGACCTCCTCTCGACATGA
Organism: Trichobilharzia regenti; assembly: GCA_944472135.2. NCBI lineage: Eukaryota > Metazoa > Platyhelminthes > Trematoda > Strigeidida > Schistosomatidae > Trichobilharzia > Trichobilharzia regenti. The sequence goes on along the minus strand of OX235262.1, from coordinate 22,070,367 downwards.
CCTCCTCTCTGTCACCCACGCACTGACGACCAACTCGTCACTTTCCATTTGGTTTCCACTCGACCGATGACCTGGTGTGTGATATCACTAGATGGTTTGTTCTCTCAGAGTATTGTAGTACCCCTATACCAACTGTAAACATGCTTTTTAATCTAATTTGTATACTTGTATTATATGTGTATACAGACCGATTTTATATGTACTTCGCAAACATTTGTCATTTTACTGTTGAATATTACCCTGACACAATTTCGAATTTGACTACTGCTACAATACACATTCGTAATCTTCGCAAGTGCCTTTTGATTTACGTTGTGGGTGTCGAGTAGCCACAACGTCTGCGCACATTAATAAGAATGAAGAAATACTAGAATATATGTGTACGGCAGTTTAGTCAGACAACGAACGCAACAGTATGCCCAATCCACCTCCATTTCTTCCTGCATATTCGTTGTATAATTGGTCCCTGCTGAGTTGGTTCGGTCATTGCTAGAGATCCCTGTTGCTGATCTTTTCTGGTCAGCCATCTGATCTTGAGCAGCATTGAGCGAACATAGCTGTTGATGAAGGTCTGTAGTTTGTTCGAAGTGGCCTTTGTGACGTGGTGTTGAGTCTCTGATCCGTGTAGTAGCACTCACTTCACACTGGAGTTGAAAATCCGGATCTCATTTTTCATACTGAGTGCTGTTGTTCCATCTCCACACAGACTTGAGAGTAATGAAAGCTTGCCTTGCTTTCTCGATTATCCTCGCCTTGGTGTCCTCGTCAGTTGCGTCCGCCCGTAGTTGAAACGATACTTCTCAGGTAGGTAAAGGAGGTCACTTCTTTCAGATGTGCGCTGAATAGTTTAACTGTAATGCTTTCACTGCTCCTCTACACAAAATGTTTCAGGCCTAACTTTACTATGAATTATGAGAGAGAGAGAAAAGCATCAAGGTCATCACTGAAGATGTCTTACAGAGATTAGTTAAACCACTTAGCTCAAAATGTACAATAATCTGAGACACACATCTGAACTACAAGTCTTTCTTACTATTTGAAAATCTCACGAATAAACAAATCTTCTTTCCCTTCGGAAATGAAAGGAGTTTGCTGAAGGCCTGACGTCCACTGGGGAAAACTATCTTTCCGCTACAAAGAAACCATAAAATTTTATATCTCTGGTAGTGAGACAAAGCATCTCAAAGAAATTAGAAGTTACTCTGAATTCTGTCATCGTGAGTCTATAAAACACTTTGTGAGTCTGATGAGTATGTTTCATTTCTATTTATTCACAACAATTATTGCTAAAATAGTACTTTTCTTAGTCAATTTCCTTAGAATAGTGACTAACCAATTGTAATTTTTATTCCTAATTTCACATTGCTTTTAAATTTAAAACTTAGATAGTTTCAAAAATACAATGGAAGAATGTGAGGTAGTGTGACTACTGGACTGCTGAAGTTAGAGCTCAGGATGGCCATTCACTGACGTAACTGACCATTCTTTTGCCTTCTGAGTGCAATGTAGGGCTTCAAAAATACATCCCTACTTCGTCTTATTTTCTGCTGTCCGTAATCTCTCATCTCCCCTTCGCACAATCTTCTCCATGTCACTATCGCACCGACGACCCACCCGTCGCTTCTTATTGTGATTCCGATAGAGAGCCTGGCGTGCAATTCAATTTGACGGCCTCCTCAACGTGCGCTATCTCCATTTTCTTCTGCTTATTTGTTGAGCGATTGGCTTTCAGTTAGTTTACTCCCACAGTTTATCGTTCCTGATTCTTTCTGGCCAGTTGACATTTGATCTTCAGTATGGAGCCAACGGAGGGGGTGTTGATAAAAGTCTGTAGCTCAAACAGACCATCGCCTAGTTTACTAGCTTGCTAGTTTTCTAGCCAGTCCCAATCCGAGGAAAAGAGGGAGGGTTGGGCAAGAGGCTGGTAACCCTACCCCCAGAAAACCAATCAAGCTTTTACAGACGAAGGCGAATATTAAAAACACAGGTTTCCATAAAAGCTGAGTTGATTTTTTCACGGGACGTAGTTGTTAGCTACACACACACACAGCCTTCTGTCTTTTCTGGCCTTAATATCGGCTATGTCGTTTGAAAGTGAGTACGTTCTCAGTCAAAATCGGAACTCCCTTATTTCTGGTCAGCTATCTACCATTGGACCACTGAGGTAAATGGAAATGTGGTAGTGCGATATTATCAGTTAACTGATAATGACAAAATTTCATACTGATTCTTGAACTGTAAATAGTGTGTTTCCAAATTAAAGAAGATAAATTACCGAGACTTTCGAAGGCAAGACAAAATATTCTAAATGACTCTTTCTTTTCCTTCACGTTCCTAGTGGAACATAGGGCCTCAAGCTAGTGGACTGAAGTTTCTGTAGCAGTGTTTATTTTACGGGATGGGGTTGCAAGCCTCATGCCCAACCTTTCCTCTTTACTAGCATTAATTCTGGCTTAGCGAGGTAAAGGAGTGCGTCGGTGGCCGGGGATCGAACACCGGACCATATGAGGCATGGTCGGCGAGCGTCCTAACCGCTGTGCTACCGACCCAAAATGTTAGATGGTTGGAGGTAATTGGCCATAGGAAGCCTTGCTTGACCTAGGTTTCGTGCTAGTTGACACTCGTCAGCAAGGCGTATCTGCGACCTTGAAGGAACTTATGTCCCTTCTAAGATTCGAACCCGCGTCACCCAGTGCCGTCTACAGTCAGAGACGTTATCACTGAGCTATTCGGGCTCAAATGACTCTTTACTTTGGATAAAATTAGTGACCACTGACTAACTGAGATGAATAGTTGCGTAGCACTAATATCAACCAGTAGAGCTTGCTAGTCGGCTAGATGGAGGTGATCTCAACACTGGACGTCTGTTTCACTCGTTTTTCGCCGACCTTATAAACAGTGTACTCAGTTTGTCTTATCTCAGAGATAGATCCATCATCTCAGTTCAAACCACACGATTTCTGCCTAGATACTGTGGGAGAACTGGTCACATATCATAATCGTCATAAATTTTTTAAAAAGAAGCTTAAAAAACAGTCAGATAATATCAGTCATTTCAGAGTAAATGGATGATTATTCACAAAATTAATCTCCCCAATAGATAAGCTATTATAGGCTAAAATAATTAATCCTCTAGCCTTGATTCTCCCTTATCGATTCATTAATTCATTAAACCTATTGATTTCAACCATTAACCAACAACCATCAACCATCTTGCACTTTATTTACCATATATCCTCTTGTTTTGTGATCTTAATACGCGTAGTAAAGATTTAGATCATTATCGGCATACTTCCTGATCTGCTCAACGCTTTAATTGCCTACAATCAGTATGATTTTCACTTCTGAATAGAGGAGAGGAGAGGAGATGTACGATTTAAGATGAGGCTTATCATCTCCGTAATCTTTTATTCAAGAAATAAGAAGTAGGGACATACAAGAAACACTAACAATTATACTTGAATAATGATAATAATAATAATAATGATAATGGTAGTAGTAGAGGAGTTATGAAGTGACGTTAAGACAAAGAAAATCACAGATTTATAATAATTCACCTAGATTAAAGCTTGTCTCTTCTTCACTTCCCCTCATTGTTTTATCCTTCCAGTATTCTTGTTGTTGTGTGTTTTTCACCCATCCAATTGTTCCAGGTAATCTTGCCTGAATTTCTTTTGCATAGGATACATAGGAAACATTTTTAAAAAAAGTATGGAGTGAAAGGTATCGGTTGGCTGTAATCCGCAAGAGGTGATTGATTGGCTTGCTAGTGCCAGTCACCAAGATCATTATGATGATGTTTATTATAAACAAGCTGATAAAATTCCCCTAGTATTGGATTATACTACTACTGCTAATAATAATAATCCGTTTGTCCTCGAAAAAGAAGGAAGGGAAAAGAAATAGGTGTGTGTTCAACTATCCCTATAGAGCATAGATTATCTAGAAAGATAATACTATTATTGTGATTATCATCCTCTTCCTTCTTGTTCTCCTCCTCTTCCTCCTCGTCAACACCCCACCCCCCGCCCTATCTAACAAAATCCTCTCTTCTTATCCAATCGTGTAACGTGAAAATAGCAACAACAGTCACAACGGATTCTGAATTAGAAAAGCGCGGGTTGTTTATTCCCAATACCTGTCATACACATATTAATGGATGTATGCCTACATCCGCATGCATACCTCCGAACGCAAGTGTGTGTGTGTGTGTGGGTACACACGTGTACATAATGATGTTACACATCATCATCAACAACAACCAGTATAAGACTACAGAATTGCAAAAAAATTCTCCTAACTACGTACACACAAGAGATGTAAACTACTGATAGTAAGTATCAATGCTGCCTGCCGTTTTGTGACGACTTTATCCTTTTCCACTTCTTCTTCTCTTTCTTCTTTCCCTTCTTTTTCTTCTTATCTCTGTCTCTTTTATGCTCTTTTCCCCTCACTGTCTCCTTCTCTTTCTCTCTCTCTCTCTCTCACGTTTTCTTCTAGTTGAGGTGATGGTTTTAGATGAGATAAGGATCAGTGGATTTGTTGTAATTTCACATACATCATATTTTATCACATCAGTGTATATGCGTGTGTGTGTGTGTGTGTTTGTATGTCTATGTGTATGCGTGTGAGTGTGTTCCTGCTTGTTTGTTCATGGTTATGCGCATTCTCATACACCCGTGTAAAACCGTTATAAACCTGTTTCTTCTTTCCTCCGGCCTGCTTTATTTTTTTTCTCTCCCTCTCCTATATAGATGTGTATAATGCTGAAGACGACGAAAACTAACTAACTGACTAACTGGCTGACTGACTGACTGTCGACATGCCCTCATGTATATTCATTATTGGTCAGGTGTAGTTAGCTAGATAGGTAGGTAGGTAGGTAGGTAGTTAGGTAGGTAGGAAGGATAGCTGATGATGAATTACTGAATAATTTTACATCAAAACCCGTATATATTTTCCCCCCTTATAATCTCTTCTATTGCTCTCGTTATTATTATTATTATTGTCTTCATCATTATTAGTATTATTATCTCTTTGCCTTCATAGAAGAGGATTTTCAGATTGGCTTTATCATTCTGGTCAATACAGTGAACACTATTCATATACATACATACGTGCATACATAACAGTTATGTTGCTTCTACCATCCTGTGGTTATTGTCTTTTCTTCAACTGGATGTTTGTGTCACATATTTTTACCTGATTCTTTTCTTTTTTTTTAAAAAAAAAAGCGATGTGAAGACAATTCTTTCCATGAGAGAAAAAAACCTGTTTTCCCATCAGTAGACGTCTCTCTTTGAATTCCCTTTTTTTTCCCGTTTGCTTGTTTGTTTGCAATTTTATTTCCGTTTAAAATTCGCGCACTCATGCGTGTGTGTGTGCCATGTAAAGATGTATAAGGGTATTATCAATTTAACTGGAATTAAAAACAAGAATGTTATAACAGAAGACAAAATTTTTGATCAATTTTAGTCCGCTGAACAACCACCAAACCAAACAAGAACTTAAAGTGTACGGAAACTAATTCATCATTAATTGATGTGCCTGTGTTTGCGTGTGTGCTACACATGTATGATGCAAGCCAAAAGTCAATTTTTAATTGTTTTAGGGTAGTTTTTGATTTTCTCCTGTTTCTCGATTAGACTGAAATATGTTTAGCCTGTGTGTGTGTGTTGACACGTTAGCAGATCCTAGTATGGAGGCTTCAATGCTATCTGAGGTGGATGGGGAAAGTGGGGGTTGCTCTTGTCTCTGAAGTTGTCTAGGGTATAATTCTTTGGAGTTTGAAACGATGGATACTGGGTTCGAATCTCAGTGGGAATGCTATCCCTGAATGGGGATTCCAGGCACATCCAGCTGACTACTCTAAAATAGGACAAAACTGACATCCTGGATTCCGCGGCTAGTTGCTAACTGTCCACCAGAAGACAGTGAAACCCATTGTCTTTTATTCAGACATAATGCTACAATACATGATTACAAGGGAAATCCATCCTGAACGATCTGTTTACGATATTGCTACACTTATTTAAACATTCCAACTGACTTTTCAATGATTTTCCTCTTTACCTCTAGATTATATGATTGGTCTAGCATTTATACATCATATTTTAACCTCTTACTAGGACTTCACTACTAGCTGGCATCGATACTTGACCAAACCTGAAATAAATAAAATCCTCAGGAGATAACTCTTGAAACTGGATCTGATGTCCGCTAGTGATTGAATACAAGACAAACTTGCCGGGAGTTCTAATGAGAAGTCATGACCAATGGGATCGGCTAAGTCGAGTGTGAGGATAAGTACTTGCCAAGGAAATCGGATGGCGCCAAACAGTGAAAACTGACAGAAGCTAGAATTTATCGGCTATTAGATTCCATCACAGTGTCTGAATGATAAGCCACCTCGATCTCCTCACCTCAACCCCAATAGGATGTGTTGCTAACAGTCCCAATTTAAGACAAAACATATCTAATACTGTATATTGGTTTCCAGTGGTTCTCTAACTGATATCAGTCAAGCTTGAAACCAATTCTTATAGTGTAGATACTGAACTAAGTGACTTTAGATTACCTTATATTGTATTCAGAGTTTATAATCACCATAAATAAGTCTTCAGAATGAGTATTGTGATAGTGATTATTATTTAAAAATTAGCTGTTATGTCTTAGCCCAGCGAGCAGAGATTTATTTTGTACATTTCAAACACGTAGGAAACAGAATGTGGTATTTTCGTAGGATAATGACATCACATGTAGAGATGAAGGAAAGTTTAAGGAACACTGATTTTCGTTTTGTTTTTAGTATTCACAACCTGAAGACAAAGTGTAACAACGGAATACAGTATTCGGTAACCAGATTATTTATTTGTCAAATGGTATACAACGGTGGAAAAATACAGGAACCTTGGGGAAAATTCTTTATATTCTGCCTCTTTTGTCTTTTGATTGCTTGGAGGATTTCATCATGAGCAGACATCAGTTAGAGAAACATTGGAAAATCTGCAAGGAGTACTAGACAGCCAGCTCTGTCATCGGCCTAGTTTGGGGCTGTTCAGAAGTACGCACCCACTGCCAGGGTTCGAAACCAGGACATCCTGATTACAAGGTTACGTAGACCACTCACCAACCACTGGGATCCGATCCAATGGCTAGCCAGCCAGTCCATGGATTCTAACTTCTTCCAATTCACGACATAGTTCGACCACTTAGCAATTTCTTCTTCGATGAGTAACTATCGTCACCTTCAACGTACTGTACCCTACAGGTCACGGCTTCCCACAAGAACCCCAGGTTAACTGCCGCTGGTGAGCATCAGATTAATTTTCAGGTACTGGGTTGTAGGAATTTTGTTTGATTGGTTGGAGGATTTCATCACTAGCTGACATCAGTTAGAGACCCGTTGGAAAACCTTCAGGGAGTACTGGACAGCTGTTTTGTCTTTTATCTTTAACATATGAAACGTGTAAAGGTCTTTGTAAGACTGTTTCCATTCAAATTTTTCTTTTAACATGACTGATACATGAAAGCTCTCCTTGTAAGTTCAAATCGTAACTTGTAGTTTTTGTCCAGAGCAACTTTATGAACGTTCAGCCCAACCAATTATATACATATATGAATAATTCCTCTGCGTTCCGAGTAGAAAATAAAATATCAAGCTTTGGGCTTTAAAGTTTCAGTTGGAATGGTGGCCTTTTTACTGGATGAGGTCTATAACTCCACATCCAACCTCTCCTTCTGCCACGCTTACTACTGGCTAAGCAAGTTTTGGGATAAGAAAGTTGGTCGGGGATCGAACTCCAGGCCAGATGCATGGTTGATGAGTAATCTACCAATGAACCATTGATGCTCACCACCTTTATGCCTATATAATACAAATCTCTACAACTTGTTAATAAAATCTCTCATCAACTGCTAATTGTCATAATTAGTAGAAGTAAATTAGGCGAATGGAATTCTCACATATTCAAACTTTTATTTTTGCCAATATTTCGTCGTGAAATAATCATGCATAATCATCGCATGTATCGATTTTATAGGAGGAAAATCTATCCCCATCAGCTGTCTGAAATAAACAATGACCAGAAGCCAGTTAGCAAAGAATAGGCTACCAGAAGAAAGGTGGATTGTGTCTCTTTTTTTTTCTACCTTTGCAAAACAACTTTTTCTCTTCAAAGGATTCACTCACTTTTCTCTTTCTCTCTCTCTCTGTGCATAACTTCCTTTTTATAGCTAACTACTCGTTAAATACAAATATGCTGAATAATTTTTTCTATTTTTAATAATAATAAATCAAGACACGCAAGTGTATATGAAGAAAGAGTCGTTGATTTGTGTTATTTGAATTAGAAGCAAAACAATAAAACGAAAACAGACATTGCTAATAAACGATGTAATGCATATCTACCAAAAAAAACAGCTGAAGACAGATACGGTCAAATAGGCTAAGGATAATGGAGATGGATCCAATATTACACACAAGTCAGTCAGACCATCCAGTAGAATCCGAATCAAGCGTAGGTTCGAGGGTGATGTTTAAGATACCATGTGTAAGGAGAAGATGAAAGCTTATGGGCAATCGTGGAGACAGCTAAATGGGATTGAGGAGAACACAGTGTTTATTATTATTGTTTCCTTTAATTTCTAGAAGAACATAGGGCTTCAGCCGCCCAAGTCTCCATTGCGTTTGGTTCTCTGCCAACGTTTTCATCCCCCCCCCCATCCAAGTCTGCCAACACGCTTTCATCTCCTCTTCACATGATCTCCTCCAAGTCACCCTCACAATGATCACCAACTCGTCACTTCCCTTTCGGATTCCACTCGAGTGATGGCTTGTCTAGTGATGTCACTTGATGGTTTCTTCAGAGTATAGCCGATCCATCTCTATTCCTTCTTGCCCATTTGCTGCACAATTGGTTCCTGTTGGGTAGGTTCGCTCCCAGAGATCCCTATTGCTGATCCATTATGGCCATCTGATCTTGAGTGGTATTGAGCGAAGACAGCTGTTAATGAAGGTCTTTATGACGCGTCAAGTGTCTGATCCGTATAGTAGCACTGACTTCACATTGGAGTTGAAAATCCGGATCTTATTTTCCATGCTGAGTACTGTTGTTCTATCTCCACACAGACTTGAGAGTAATGAAAGCTTGCCTTGCTTTCTCGATTATCCTCGCCTTGATATCCCCGTCAGTTTCACCTGTAGTTGAAACACAGTGAAATAGGGTATATGCTGTTGAAGCCGTATATATTCCATTCGGAACCTAAGCGAGTAACAGTATACTACTGATTAACTTTTATAAGTAGTTGAATACGATATGAAGCAGTAGTAATTGCTAGCCAGATTATCGAAGTTATCTATCTAAACACCGGACAGTTATTTTATTCGTTTTGAGCCGAGATCATCAGCAATGTATCCGTTTTGACTCAGTTTTAAGGGCTGAATTCTTTTCTGAACTGATATGACTCTCTACCAGCTGAGGTGAACTGGATAATCTAGCTAGTAAGCACTACTTTCATACAGATTTTTTTCTTTTTTTAATATTCTCATATACCGTGCTGATAGATGAGCTTTAGCAAGAAATATAGATCGATCAATTTTCAAATGATAAATGTACTCGGAAGAAACTATTGGCAGTCTCACTGTTACTAATTAGATGTGCTCCGTCTGTTGAGCAGATAATTTATTGACTACAAGCTTGTCTTGTCACCAGAATATCCCGAATGTCCGAACTCTGATGAGTGCATACCTATGATGAGTCTCAAAATAGGACGAAACAGCTATCCAGTGTGTCAGTGTTTGCTTTCCAATGGTTGTCTAACTAATATCACCTTGTAATCTAACCTGTAACCGAAGTAAATCCCTGCAAAGTAACCAACTCTAAATTAGTCAAGCTGGTTAATACATCATCTTGAAATGTATTCAATCTATTATTATTATTGCTCCCTTGGGTTCCTAGTGGAACATAGGGCTTCAACTGCACCTCTCCCTCCATTTGCTTCTTTCTTCTGCTATACTTTTCGCCTGCACCCATGTTAATCCATATTCTTTCAACTCCTCTTCACACGATCTCCTCCATGTCACCCTTGCACTGACGTCCCACACGCCGCTTCCCTTTCGGGTTCCCCTCGAGCAATGGCCTGACGCGCGCGCGATGTCACCCAGCGGTCTCCTCAGCGAGTGTCCGATCCATCTCCACTTTCTCCTGCATATTTGTTGGTTGGCGATTGGTTCTTGCTTTGTTTGTTCCAATAATTCCTTGTTGGTGATTCTTTCCGGCCCGGCCATCTGATCTTCAGTATAGAGCCAGCGAAGACAGTTGTTAATAAAGGTCTGCAGCCTTTTGGAAATACTCTTTGTGACCCGCCAAGTTTCTGATCCGTATAGAAGAACTGACTTTACGTTTGTATTGAAAATCCGAATTTTGTTGGTGATGCTGAGTGACGAAGATTTCCAGATTGATTTCAGGCTGATAAATGTGTTTCTCGCTTTCCCGATTCTCGATTTGACATCCTCGTCCGCTCCTCATGTAGTTGAGACAGTGCTTCCTAGATAGTGAATGAAGTAACCTCTTTCAAATCCCTCCCGTTGATGGTGATCGACGGTGGATGCTGTTGCTGTTGTTGGTTGGTTATTTTCATAACCTCCGTCTTGTCTATGTTTACCTGGAGTCCTGTCTTTGCTGCTTCTTCGATCAGTTTGTCGGTTTTCGCTCGCTTGTAAGTCTTCGATTTTGTGTGACATCAAACATAAGTCATCCGCGAAATCCAGGTCTTCTAGGTTCTTCGCGTCGGTTCAGGATATTCGTGTCTTCTCGTTTCCCACAGTCTGACGCATAATCCAGTCCACCACAATTAGGAATATCATTGGTGATAGTAAGCACTCTTGTCTGACTCCTGTGTTTACTCCAAACGCCTCTCTGAGTTTTCCGTTGTGGATCACTTGACATGTGCCGTTGTCGTACTACTAGCTGTTGAATAAGGTTGATGAATATTTGGGGTACGCCAAATTACTTCACGATCAACGTTGTCGAAGGCCTTCTCAAAGTCTATAAAGTTGAGGCAGAGGTTTGATTGCCATTCCATGCTTTGTTCTGTGATGATGATGCGTAGAGTTGCAATTTGATCAGTACATGATTTGCCTTTCCTGAATCCAGCTTGTTCTGGTCGGAGTTCTAATATTTACTTATCATTCCTGAATCACCTTATCTTTTTTATATAACACTTTTGTCTTTTACCTTTACACAAACAGCTTTTTTATGTGTCCAACTGATACCTATTCAAACTGACTCAAACAATCCATTGACTCAGTTGTGTTTTTTCTTTAATTCTTTAATTGAATGAAAGCTAATCACATTATTCACAAAGTGCAGAAAAAAACTTAAAGTCAATTAAAGACAGTGACTACTTGAAGTGTTTTAATTCATCCACCTTAAGGGCATTTATTATTTTTTTTTTCAGTGATAAATATATCTGTCATATAATTGGTAATTTTATTCTATAATAGTGATAATAATAATAGTAGTAATGATAGTAATGGCTTTATTCCATACAAAAATGATCTGAATCCATTAAGAGTTTGACAGTTTGACCTTTTTCATTACTACTCACTTCCACATATAAACATATGTATGCCTAAACTGTATAAACAAAACATGACACTGTCTGTACTCAATGTTATACATTGAGTTGGTGAGGAGTTATTCAGTGTTTTGCTTTTAAGAGGAGCAAGAAGCATACCATTGAAAAGAGAAAGAAAAAATAGAAAGATATTTGTTGAAATAACCAAAAAGAAAAAAATAATGAAAGATTAAAATAAAACAATAGGCTAAAAGTGATGTTTCAGAATGAAGACATAATGAATACATATCACTGTCCATTCTTGCTATTATTATTATTATTGTTTAATCAACTTTTGTGTAATTTGGCAGTTGAAGAATTTTCATCACAGACAATGAAGGTATCTCATCTATACATCTTTTATGCATTAACAAACTCTTGTTGGTTTTCTTTAGTCGGCCGTTCTCTAAGCTTGCCATGAAGATATCCGCTAAGAGTGGTCCTAAAGGAGACTCCATGACGACTCCATCTCTTTAATTGTAGATGACTTCATTATAAATCTAAATTGCACATTCAGTGTGTATCTCAATAATAGTTCTTTAACGCATTCGGTTGGTAAGCTAATCAATGTTCATGCTGTTTAAATCAATATAATCGCATAGATAGTAGAGAGTGTCTACTAGTGGTATATTTGTGAACAATGAACAAACATCTGACGAAATCATATGCTTACCGGTCACATTAATTTCATCAACGCAGCTGACAAAGTCAAAAGTGTCAGAAAGACTATGTTTACCTAGATTTGATCTAACCGGTTCCAGAAACTCCGCAAGCCATTTAGCGATAGAGTGATACGGTGAATTCAGCGTATCCAATACAGGTCGCTGAGGGACATCATCTTTGTGCACCTTTGGAAGACCATATAAACGAGGGATGGTTGAACCAGATGGTTCAAGCCATTCATACATAAATGGAGTAGTAATGCATTCTTGCTTCAATTTTGTCAAAGTTTTTGATCATACCTTCTCAATATTCTCCGTCTTGTCTTTTTGGTCAGGTGATTTTTGAAATTTTTCTTCATCACTCAGGATGGTACATTATTTTATTGACATAGTCATCATGATTAAGAATAACAATACCTGATTGTTCAGCCTAGTTTGGGACTCTTCAGCAGTACGCATCTACCGCCACAGGTTGGAAGTCAGGACCTACTGATTACAAGGCAATCCAGCTCGCAGACCATTCAGCAGCCAGTGGTACCCAACCCGATCGAATGGTCAGCCAGCCCATGAGTTCTAATTTCTGCCAATTCATGTATAATTGTATGAAATTTGAACTTGCTTAAGAAGTTCAACACGTTTTGGAATTTTCCAGTTTTACATATTGAGCTGGTAGAAAATTCAGCCAAAAGGGAATCGATTCAGTGGCTTGAGCATCAATTCCAATTCACGATGCATATCTTGCCACCAGTAGCCACACTATTATCAGCGAGTAATTGTTCTCTTACTTGATTTGATGGACCCCAGGTAACTCTTCTTGTATAAAAAAGCTAGTTGCCAGTGAGAATCGGATGTTTGGTCATGAAGCTGTACTCTTACGAAGCATGGAATCAAACAGATCTGTGACTGTCCTCATAATATATTCTAAATTACAATGCATACATCAGTGTAGAAGAAATTATATTCCTTAGGTTTTTAAAAGACTTCGTTTACATTTTTGCTGATAGAAAAAATAGATGTGCAGAGGAATCAGTCTCCCAAAAAAACTATCAGCAAAAGAAATTTTTTAAAAAAAGGTCAAAAGTTGACAAAAAAAATACAGTCAAACATTTTACTTTTCACAGTTGTAGCATATTTATTACCTGAGGCTCAACCCTTGTACTCATTTTTCCATACACTCACGAAAGCGTTATCCATCAGATCGATTGGGTCACAAGAGTCTTCTCTTATGCAATGGGTGTCAGCTTTAATTATTTATTTCGAATTCAATTTCGATTTTCCCATTTTTGAATAATTAAACCGAAATGTTTGACCTCTGCTGGGAATCCCATCATCCGTTGGTGAACACAGGCAAATACAGATGACGAGTCACAAATGGCGTGAAGTGCACATCATGGATTCCACTGCTAAGCAGAATCCATAAAAGTATGGACGTCGTCATTTTCTATATCTTCTATGTTGTCTCACGAGGATCGTACATGCCTACAAACTCACTCAGAGACAAGCTCTGTAGGCTAAAAGGCCCCGTGGACTTAATTAAAGAAAATAATATAATTTACAAAATACCTTGCAATAACTGTGAGTTAAGTCAACTACATAGGTCAAACTAGTAGGTCGTGGGTAGTCAGATTTTGAGAATATAAGAATTTAGCTAATGTAAATGTAATAGTTGACCCCGAGAAGATAAGTAATTTAGAGAAAAAAGCTCAGCAACTGCACTGCATGCATTAACACACAACCACACAATAGGGTGGGTGAGAAAGAATTCAAATTCTAAAGAGTAATATAAGTAGGTGGAGATAGAGAGAGATTGATTACTGGATCCTGCCTGGTTCATCGAGTCTACACCCAACACACCCAACAGAAATGACTCAAATGTCTAATCAGTTTTCACTCATGTATATAAATGAAGCAAGAAAGTGTGTGTGAGTGCCTTGACGTGATTATGAGTGGCAATAATTTGTCCTTGAAGTGTGGTCATCATTGAATATTACTTAGTGTACAACACTGTGTGATTTATCAAAATAAAATCTTATCTATAATGGAGTTATACGTTACCACAATGTTCAAGTTTTATGCTTATATCAGTGCCTACTCTTCGTTATTTAATACATACTACTGATATACAGTATTTTTGCAGGAGACATTATACATAATATACTACTTAAAAATCTTGTCAGTAGGAGTAGCAGTAGTAGTCGTAGTCGTAACAGTAGTGCAAGGAGGAGTTGAGAGCTTATGGGCCAATCATGGAGTAGGCTAACTAGGACTGCAAAGAACCAAATGAAATAGAGGTGTGGTGTTGAAGACCTATGTCCCACTGTGAATAGTAATAACAATAATAATACTTACATTTGAACGCTCAATACAGATTAAGTTACAAACAGCATATCAGTTAGAGAACCATTGAAAACCAGCCACAGGGAGTACTGGACAGCTGCTGTTTCATCCTAGTTTTGGGAATCATCCACAGTATGCACCCACCAACAAGGGTTTCAACCCAGCACCTATAGGTTACAAGACAAGGACCAGTGATGTCCATCTAGATGTCACGTGTAAGGATGGATGTCCCACATACGACAGTGGTTGGGGTAGCGCTAAATCACGAATTGGTAGAAGTTAGAATTCATGGACTGGCTGGCCATTGAATCGGGTGTCAGTGGCTGATGAATGGTATACGGGCTTGCCTTGTAACCCGAAGGTCCTGGGTTGAAACCCTTGTTGGTGGATGCGTACTGCCTATGATTCCCAGAACTATGGTGAAACAGCTATCCAGTACTCCAGCGCTGGTTTTCAATGGTTCTCTAACTGATACCGATTCGCGATCAACTCGTAAAAATAAAACTAATCCTTAACAAACCAAACTATAGAATATAAACAGTATAATCCTTAACTTATTTCATTTATCATTAGTTCAATCAAATAAACAGATGTTTATCATCTTAAGACTTTGTTGTTATTGTTTCTTTTAAATTTTTATCTAATTTATCTAATCGATTAATAAATATATATTGGTAGTGGATTTATTTGTATGATTCACAATAGAATTAAAGAGGAAACATGTAGAATGCGCTGATAGCAGATTTGATGAAGAACAAGGAGAAAGAAGATTTTTCAATCTGTTGATCTGTAAAGTATGCTCTGTGTTCTCTACATTTTTAGTCATCAGGCGAATAATGAATAGTACGTATTATATAAGAAATACTAGATATAATCCCATGTATGTATTGACTGTGAACCATCTGTTGGTTAAGCAAAGGCTTAGAAGTTATCGTGTAAAATAAAGTGTTGGTTTTTTAAGGGATTTTGTTTGATTGCATGGAGAACTTCACTATGAGCTGACATTAGTTAGAGAACAAGTGGAAAACCTACAAGAAGTACTGGACAGCTGTTTCGTCCTAGTTGCGGACTCTTCATCAGTACGCACCCAGTGAGATTCGAACCCAAAAGGTTGAAGATAAGGCAGAAACTCATCCAAGAAGACATTGTGCAATCGATTTGCGCTGTGTCGTGAATTGGCAGAAGTTAGAATTCAAGGACCATTGGATTGGGTCCCAGTGCCTCAATGGTCTACGAGCTCACCTTGTAACCAGAAGGTCCTGGGTTCGAACCATAGCAGGAGGTGCGTACTGATAAAGGTAGTCCCAAACCAGGACGAAACAGATGTCCAGTACTCCCAGGTTTTCTAATAGTTCTATAATTGATGTCAGCTCATGGAGAAATTCTCCATGCAATCAAACAAAACAAAATAAGGTACTTTGATGACTAATTACTGGGGGGGGGGTATAATGCATATCATGCCTACTAACTTTCAGTTTTGTTGGTGACTGATATCTACCAGTCTTATTTCTCGGGATAATCACTAATGCTAGGTGATTGGAGGTAATCGTTTAGCGGGGGGGGAAGGGTTGGGGTGAAGCTACATGCCGATTAAGACTTTAATACTCTTGTGGTTAGGAGATTTCAGTAACAAGAAGAAGAAGTAGAAGAAATCTTTATTATCTGCAAAATTTCATTCAACAGATTCCTAGATGTATGGAAATTATCTGTCAAAATGGTGGTGAGTCCTATTTATTTGGTAAAAATATAAGTGGTAAATGAGACCAGTTGTTATCTGCGATATCCATGAATGACACTGAAGCACAGTAGTTTTCGGTGAATATATAACTGACTTTACCAAGAGAAGCATACCACTCTTCATGTTAACGAGAAGTTAAAAATATCTCAGGGAGACAATAAAGTACAAAATATTTAGATTTTACGAATGAAAATCATTTCATTACGGTAGTATTGATTAGGTTTTTAAAAAAAATCTCATGTGACAGATCGTGAGTGTAGAGCAAGAGGACAGCAATACGTTGGACCAATAGAAAACTCTAGGAGGTCTGGGCTTTGTAGATAATTTAGGTTTAATGTCATACAAACTCGAAAAAGAACAGGTGAAGACCCTCAAGTTGGCATAGAAGGTAGCGATGACCGGACTTCAGCTGGATAGAGAGAAGACGAATGTGATGAAGATACCCAGTAGTCACCAAACAGGCATCAGTAAATTATCAACGGAAGAGTCGTTTCAAATACAGGTGACAGCATTGATGAAGATGTCAAAACCGTGGTAGGCAAAACAACAAAGACCTTCACTGATCTGAAATCACTGCGGGATAATTTGCTGCATTAAACATAGGTAATCAGAGTTCGGATTTGAAACACTAAGGTGAAGTCAATTCTACTTCTATATGATTCAAAGACGCACACACGACTATTACAGATTTCCATCAACCTCTGACTTCGCTTTCTCCATACTGAAGATCAGTTGGCCAACCATAAAGATTTAGAAACATGGAACTATGGAAACTAACCAGCAAAGAACCCGTTACTCAATAAATATCCCCCCCAAAAATAGATATGAATTGGGGAGACACTGAGGAAACCGTAGAGCTGAACTGTGTGTCAGGCCATCATTAAGTCGAGTTGAACGCGAACAGGAAACGACTAGCTGGGTATGGTGGCGAGGGTGAAATGGAGGAGGTCATGTGGAGAATAAATGAAAGCTTATGAGCAGCCACCGAGTCAGCTAAAAAGGATTGCGGAGGACAGGATAAGATGAAGACGTGTTGTTGAAGCCAGGTGTTCCACTCAAAACCCAAGGGAACAATAGTAACGGAAGCATAAATTAGTATTTTGAAGAGAAAACTGAGAGGAAGTTTATGAGCCATGAAACAATCGTTCTTCATCTTCCACCTCTTTAAGTGGTAGTGATATTTTATCAGCCGTTATCATGTATTCACAAGATGGATTGATTTCTCTTCTAATCAGATATAACGAATTGAAATTATGATATATATATTACACATTTTTACATTTTTCATGCACTGGTAATGTCTTGAAATAGTTTAGCACTGAATTTAACCGCATTAGGTAATTTATTCTAACAGTTTCCAGCTGAAACAGAATGGAATAAGGTTTGTCAGTAGGAATCTTACAAAGCAAATTAAAGACGCTATTTGACTTAGTGATACTTAAAGAAGCAAAAGAAAGCTATGTTTTATGGTTGATGACTGCCAGTTGAATCCAGGATCTACAATTTGTCCTACTTTGGACTTGCCAGTTGTTAGTACGTATGAAATCTCCAGTGAATGATAGCGTCCCAACAGAAACCTGAGCCGAGTACCCTCCTTTTCAAACGCCAAAGTATTATCGACTAAATCACTTGGGCCATGAGAAGCAATGTCATCGGGGCGGGGGGGGGCAACATCCATCGTCACACTTGACTGGATGGACCTCACTGGTCACAACTTCTCACTAGAACTTCAGGGAACTCTAGTGGGTGAAATAGCTATCCAGTACTCTCTTCTGGTTTTCACTGGTTCTCCAACTGATATCAACTCGTGGTCGAACTGCTCCAGTGGAGCCATTTACATATACCGTACAATTAGGCGTGTTTCTCGTCGGATTTCCCAACATCACCCTGGTCAGTGGTTAAGTGGAGGACAAACAAAATTTATTCATAGTGCTATTCTATCTCACTCATCTTGTGGATACAGAACACAAGATTGATGTCAACGAGGCAGCTTTCAAAGTCATTTACTGCATACGAACAGATCTTAATTTCGCCGTAAGTGTTCGATTACTAAATATTGCTCAGGCTGTTGAGATCCACATTAAAAGCTTAATTTCTGCGTCCAAAAGAAGCTAGTTTAAATATTTTCCTTACACTGGCCGTCAAAGTTTTAATGATCCTTAATTTTAGTTCATATTCTGTTTGCTACCATATTATTATTATTTAAGCATCTTTAATGAACTGTAATTCCATTGGTCTTACTTTACAAGTCGATATTATTTAAAATACACTAATATTGATATTGACTACTACTCTAGAACATTCTGTGAATATAAACGTATGCATATAATCGTAGAGCCAGAAGAGGAATTTATCGAAAAGGATATTCTCTGCTCAATTATTTTGTATTTTACAGATGTCTGAATGAATATTTTCGCTATATTGAAATCTAATTCTTATAAATTAAACTCTTGAAAATTAATCTGATGCTCTCTAGTGACTTGCTACAGGACGGATTTTCCTAGACTTCTAGTGAGAAGTCATGACCAGTGAGGTCCATCCAGTCCGGGAGTGAGGATCTATTTCCCACCGATGACACTGGTTGGTGGTCACGCTAAAATTCACGAAATGGTAGAAGTTAGAATTCATGGACTGGTTGGCCATTGAATCGGGTTCCAGTGGCTGATGAACAGTATACAAGCTTGCCTTGTAATCGGAAGATGCTGGGTTGAAAACCTTGTTGGTGGGTGGGTACCGTTGATAATTCCCAAAACTAGGCTGAAACAGCTGTCCAGTACTCCCTGTGACTGGTTTTCAATGGTTCTCTAACTGATATCAATCCATGATAAAACTTGTGAAAAACAAATCTAATCCTTACAAACCAACTGTTGAGAATATTCAAGTGTTGGTTTGTAGGGATTTGATTGATTGATTACAGGATTTCATCATGAGCTGACATTAGTTAGAGAGCCATTGGAAAACCATCACCAGAGTACTGGACAGCTGTTTCGTCAGCCTAGTTTGGGACTCTTCAGCAATACGCACCCACCAACCGGCGTTCGAACCCAAGACCTTCTGGTTACAAGGTGAGCTCGTAGACCATTGAGCCACTGGGACCCGACACAATGGTCCTTGAATTCTAACTTATGCAAATTCACGATATAGCGCTACCTCTAGCCAATGTTATCCGTGGGGAGTATTGGTCCTCACACCCGACCTGCTGCACCCTATTGGTCACGACTTCTCACTAGAACCTACCTGAATAGAGTGAGTCGCTAGTGAGCATCTCATTGATATTCAAATTACTAATATTTTCTGGTATTCATAACTGGGAATCACTCTCTCCCTGCCTCCCTCCCTCCCTCCCTCAGACACACATCCACACACACACACATACATACATATTCATATACGAAGGCGATTAATCAACACGTAACAGTTTTTTTAATCGTAGATAGATAGATATTATTAAATTTACACATTATAACATTTTTCGTTTCAATCTGCGATGCTGAAATATTATTATTATTATTATTATTACTTATCATATGACTGAAACTTTTAGTAAACACTTATGTTTGTATATATACATGTATATAAGTAAAGTTTTTGAACGTTGCTTCTATGCCCTTGTCCTACATCCAGTTTTACGAGAAATCCCATCATAAGCATTATATGCATATGCATATATATATATATATATATATATAATTACATACACACATAGGCGTGTATGGATGAAAGTCAGAGAGAGGGCTGGCTGACTGAAAAGAAAGAGGAATATGCAGAGTACTAATATCATCGTCTTCATTATCATTATTATCATCATCATCGATAATGATAATATTATTATTAATAATAATAATAATAATAATAATAATAATAATAATAATAATAATAATAATAGGGATCCATTAGAGACGAATAATTTTCTGCTTTAGCTAAATACGACTATCCTATTAGACATTTCTATTTTCCATTTTGATTCTCTTCATTACTCGTACATTAATCCTGCTAGCCAGTGCTCTAGTCAACACTCGTATTATCATAATTAATAATTCTCTCTCTCTCTCTCTGCCTCCCTCCCTCCATCTCCAGCTCTCACTTAGTACTACTACTGCTACTACTACTACTACAACGACTGCCTACCTTTTATTCGTACCATTCATCTTTATCCTACCTGACTCACTTATCTCAAATATTAATTGGTTTGTAGTTTTTGAGTATTATAATAATAGTCCAGGTAATTTAATGCAAGCTCATGTCATTTACATACATATTCATATATACATATATATGTATATATACATGCATTTTATTCAAGCTAAGTAGTATGCCTATTCATTATAGCTAACATGAAAACTACTCAACCTAATCTCTCTGAACGCACTTTTATTTTCTATTTCATTTCTCCTTGTTGTTAGTTTGTTGTATTTTTTTCTTTTTCACTTCTATTGAGAGGGAAAAACACCAACACCAACAACAACAACAGCAACAGCAACGAGGAAGATGAGGAGATTGTTTATTGAGTACTGAAAAATAAAAGCAAAGCAAAACAAAAACAGCCAATGCATATACGCATGTATATATATATATATATATGTATATATGTGAACACTAAATATACTATTATCTATCATATTTTATCTAATAGTAGATATCTTTAATAATACAGGCGCCTAAAGTAATTAGGCACTTATAATCAATAGAAAGAATGGAAAAGTTTTATGATATGGAATTGAATTGAATTGAATAGGAAGAATTCTACGAGCTCTGTCTCTTTCCCACTCTCTCTCTCTCTTTTGCCATGTACTCTATTCCTCGCTCATCACAGTTTGAAAACAACAGTTTTTCCCCATTTATATAAAGAACAACTGAGAATAATAATAATAATAATCTCTTTTCTGCCTAAATGAGAGGAGCGATGCAGCGATATATTTCCTCTACTCTCACTATTATGTATACTACTTTTATTGTAAGTAGTCTGAAGTATTTTTTCTTTCTTACATGACTCTTGCCCCATTCTGACTGATGTAGCCCCTATTTTGTTAAGTATACTGATGATGACCTCTCTATTTCTATGCCTGTCAACTCTTAGTCAGAAAATTGTTCTAAATTATTAAATAACTTTTTGTCGGAAATTAGTCAGTGGTGGTCCGCTTTTCAAACGGTTTTTTAACTGAATTCGTCTAAATGTCAGGTAGTCAAGTTCACTTTCAGACGAAAAGAACGTAAAGTTCAGACCCATTGCCATCACTTCCTGTTTCTAATTATTATTATTATTATTATTATTGTATCCTTTAGTTCCTAGAGGAACATAGGGCTTCAGCTGCGCACCTCCATTGACTTCGGTTTTCTGACAACTTTTTCACCCTGCTCCAGGTCTGTCCACATGCTTTCATCTCCTCCTCGCATGACCTCCTCCAAGTCACCCTTGGACGACCAACTCGCCGCCTCCCTTTCGGGTTCCACTCGAGGGCTTGTCTAGTGATGTCACTTGATGGTTTCCTCAGCGTATGGCCAATCCATCTCCATTTCTTTCTGCCTATTTGTTTCACAATCGGTTCCTGATTGGTTCGCTCCCAGAGATCCCTGTTGCTGATCTTTTCTGGCCATCTGATCTTGAGTATTGAGCGGAGACAGTTGTTAATGAAGGTTTGAAGTTTGTTTGAGATGCTCTTTATGACTCGCCAAGTCTCTGATCCGTATAGTAGCACTGACTTCACATTGGAGTTGAAAATCCGGATCTTATTTTTGATGCTGATTGCTGTTGACCTCCACACAGATTTGAGAGTAATGAAAGCTTGTCTTGCTTTTCCGATTCTGGCTTTGATGTCCTCGTCAGTTCCGCCTGTAGTTGAGACGATGCTTCCCAGGTAGGTGAAGGAGGTTGTTTCTTTCAGGTTCTTCCCATTTATGCTTATTGTGGTCTGTTGGTGTTGTTGATGTTGGCTAGGAATCTTCATCATCTCTGTTTTATCTATGTTCACGTGAAGTCCTATCTTTGATGCTTCTTCTGCCAACTTGTTACTTTTCACTTGCATATCTTCCAGTTTATGGGAAATCAGACATATATCATCGGCGAAATCCAGATCCTCCAAGTCTTTTGTGTCAGTCCATTTTATGCCTGTTCCCTCGTTGGTTGCCGTTGTCTGTCGCATTATCCAATCAATTGCAATCAGGAAGATCATTGGTGATAGTAGACAGCCTTGCCTCACTCCCGTCCTCACTTCGAAGGCTTCCGTAAGTTTCCCGTTGTGGATTACTTGGCATGCAGCATTGTCGTATAACTGTTGGATGAGGTGTATAATTGTCGATGGGACCCCGTAGTAGCGAAGTAGTTTCCAAATGACCTCTCGATCGACGCTGTCGAAGGCCTTTTCAAAGTCGATGAAGTTGAGATAGAGAGGTGACTGCCATTCCAAGCTTTGTTCAATGATGATCCGTAGAGTGGCGATTTGATCAATACATGATTTGTTTCTCCTGAATCCAGCCTGTTCCGGACGAAGTTTTTCATCTAGGGCTTGTTTGATTCTCTCCAGGATGATGCGACTTAGTATCTTGCTTGGAATGGACAGAAGCATAATTCCACGCCAGTTTTTACATTGACTTAAGTCTCCTTTCTTTGGAAGTTTGAATAAGTAACTGTTCTTCCAATCCTCGGGTACTTTGCCCTCTTTCCACACCTTCTCCAGCAGTGGTGTCATCAAGTCCGCTGTTGTCTCTGGGTCTATTTTCAAAGCCTCTGCTGGGATTCCATCTGGTCCCGGTGTTTTCCCAGCTTTAAGCATCTTGATTGCATTCAGGACTTCTGATTTCGTCGGGGGGTCAGTGTTCACTGGTAGTTCTGCTTCCGTTGTTGGTATTGCTGGACGTGTTGTAGGTGGCGGACGATTTAGAAGTCTTTTGAAGTGTTCAACCCAGTGCTTTCTCTGTTCCACCTCTTTGGTGATTGACTTTCCATTGTCGTCCTTTATTGGCTTAATCTGTGTCGAACGTTTGCCCGAAAGGTTCCTAGTTGTTTGGTAGAGTGTGGCGAGGTCTCCTTTGCCTGCAGCTTGTTCTGCTTCGTTTGCCATGGTTTCATAATATTTTCTTTTGTCTTCCCTGGCACTTTTCTTCACTCTTTTGTTCAGTGTATTGTAGCTTGCATTCAGCTCCTGTTTTTGTTGCTCGTCAGTGCACTGGATAATCTTTTGCTTCACTGTCCTTCTCTCTTCTATTAGTTTCCAAGTGTCCGTAGTGAGCCACTGTTTGTCCTGTCTCTTTTTTCTGCCTAGAATTTCTATGCAGGTTTGGCTCCACACCGTTTTCAAGTTGTTCCAGTGCTTTTCAACGCCGACCTCTTCGCTAGTGTTGATTTGTGTCTCGCTTTGTCCTTTATGCTTGCAATGAAGATGTTTCTAAAGCTTATGGAAAAACTAGTACTTCTTAAACTTGAACCCTCCATTAAAAGTTATGAAAACCCCAAACAATTTGCCTATAGACAGAGTAGGAGTACTTTAGACGCTGCAGCTGTCTTACACAACAGTATCGTCTCATCATTAGATAAAGGTGCCAAATAAGTCCGATGCACGTTTCTCGACTTCACTTCTGCTTTCGACTCTGTACTTAGGTGTCTCTTGCTAAATAAGCTCTCCATGACACAAACTGAGTTCTGGGTCACTAACTGGTTGCATTCCTACTTCTCAAACAGAATGCAGTATACCGTATACAAAGTTAAATCCTCGTCTGCTGTGCTCACTGAAGCTGGTGTCCTCCAAGGTGCCGTATTCTCCCAACTTCTCTTTTCTTTCTTTCTTTCTACATGACCTGCCATCTTCAAATGACATTAATTTTGTCAAATATGCTGACAACCTGACTGTATCTTTGCCTGCCTGTCAAGTGTCAAAGTGACTGCTCCAAACTAAATGGCTTTTTATCAGAAATCAATCAGTGGTCCAAGGAAAACGGTCTTACCTTAAATCCCTCCGAATGCCAAACAGTCAATTTCACCTTTAGGCACAAATCTAACCTAAATAAGCTGGTTAGCACTCACGAGGTGTGCGACATAGATGGATGGCACTGAAATAGAAACCAAGTCAGAAATTAAATACCTAGGCGTCTTTCTATCTGCTGATCTTTCCTGGTCGTCTCATATCTTGATTATTTCTAAGAAAATATTCCGTCTTACCTTCTACATCACAAAGTTAAGACATTCTGGTATAACCCAACCCTTACTTACTCTGACGATTCGTTAACTCTCGCATCCTGCCTATTATTCTATATTGTTCCCCCTTAGTTTTTCCTAGGCTACTGAAGAAAGACTATACCTTATTACGCAGTATGTTAAAGGTTGTCAGCAGGGTAAGCAATGTGCCATTTAATCAGCTTGTTAATATTCTGGTCGACAGGCACATGGACTTATGTGAAAAATGGGCTAAATTCATTTTATCTAACTCACACCATCCTCTTCAGGCACAACTCTTACCTTGTATCTCATCAGGCAAAACCAGAAGCCTATATAGAAAACTATATGTTCACACTAGTAAGTATAAAAACTCAACCATACCCTACCTACTTGGCTCGTGTTCTGTGCGATAAAGAAAGCATTAGGCGTGATACTTATAGCAAAAATAAATAGTCAGTAGAACAGTTGGATCTCGTCTTTCCAACTCATATCATTTACGGGTACAACGTTTTCTTTCTTTTTTTTCCTTTTCTCTCTCTCTCTCTCTTTCTGTTATGTTCTGCTTTGTTTCTTTCTTCTGCTTACGCCAGTAAATATGCTACCATCTACTTGTCTAACACCTTCAAACATTCTGTTCAATTTTAGCTTTGCTACCGACATCCCAATATGTTGTTGTCATAATGAACTGAGATTACCCTTAATCTATGTGGAATTTTATTTGTTTATTGTTAATGTACTAACTGGATGCAATACTGTATGTAGTAAAATGCTGAGAATTCCATTCTGTATCGCAAGTACTGCTTTGGAATAAAGCTATTATTATTATTATTATTAAAAACGTGACCTACAAGAACTAGTTAGCTCACATGGCCCCACTATCATTGACGGCATAGAGGTTGAAAATACATCTAATGTCAAGTACCTTGGACTCAGTATTTCCTCCGATTTCTTTCCTTGTCCTCCCACATCTTGCTAGTTACTAGAACGATGTTTTGCTTAATGTTCTACGTTAAGAAGTTAGCGCAGTCTGGCATAAAGCAGTTTTTGTTTTCTCAGTCTGTCAATTCTTGTATTATACTCATCCCCCTTTACTGCTCCCCACTAATTTAATCTTTCCTGGACTACTTAAGAAAGACTTTTCTTTGCTGAGAAGGGCAGGCACTAAAAGCCGTTAGTAGGGCAAGTGGGATATCGTTAAACCAACTGGTTAACACTATTGCGGATAGACATAATATGGCATGTAAGAAACTAGCGACTACTATATTGTCAAACCCCGAGAATCCTCTCTATACGCATCTGTCTCCTTGCATTTTATCTGGTAGAACTAGAAGCAGCTATAGGAGGCTATATGCTAGGGCTACCAAATACAAAACTCCACAATACCATATCTGGCACAGCTGTTATGTGATGAGAAATCCGTTAGGTATGACACGATAAACTTACTGCGGCACTCTAACAAATAGTTCCATCAGTTTTTGTTTTCCTATCCTCGTTACTATTACACTGTTGTTCTCATCTTCTATCACACATCAACTTTATATTTCATATCCTGTGATGCATTGTTTGAAATGTAAACTCTACGCTGTTTGTTTTTATATTTTTATTTATCTTTTATTTTTTTGGCATTGGTTTTTTATTTATTTTTTTGATTTTGAAAAATCTTATATAATTTATGAGGTAATTAGATCCAACATATTGTAATGCACGCTGAAAGTTCCATACTTGTACCAAAAATACTGCTAGGAATAAAGCTGTTTTTAATATTATTAATTATGCATTTATTTTTCTCAGTTTCATGCAGAAAATTTTGATTAAATTAGTTGTTATGTAGACCACGAAAGTTGGTGTTAAGCATTCATATTATTATTATTTCCTTGGATTCTAAAGTGGAAAATACGGCTTCAACAGCACATCTTTGCTTGTCCTCTGTCTCTGTTGTCCTTCTCTCTTCAGTTGGTCACACAGTCTCTTCCTTGTCACTCTCGAACTCACTCACGTTCAACTCGTCATCTCGCATTTTCGGATTCCAGTTAAGTGATGATGACCTGGCCAGCAGGTGATGTCATTCAATGGTCTTCTCAGTGTGTGTGTGTGTATGCATGTGTTTCCGATCCATTTGCAGTCTGCTTCAGAATGGCTTCTTGGTTGGCTTGTTTTCAAAATACCTTGTTGTTAATTCTTTCTGTCCAGTTATCTGATCTACAGTATGTAGCTAGCGCAGACAGTTTTTTTTTTATTCCTTTACGTAGGACTTCAAGACAAAGGCTTGAAGTTTCTGCAGCAGTGTTGTTTATTTTTACAAGATAGGGTTACTAGCCAGTCTCATGCCCAACCTTTACTTTTTACCAGCTTTTTTATTACTGGCTTAGCGGGGTTAGGGAGTCAATCTGTGGCCAGGGATTGAACCCCAGACCATGTGCATGGTCGGTGAGCGTCCTAACCTTTGTACCACCGACGCGAAGACTGTCGTTGATAAAATTTTTAATGCAGTTGCAAATGATTTTCGCGACGCATACGTCAAGTTTTTGATCGATATAGAAGAATTAACTGAATTCTCATTTGTGTTAAAAATCCGAATTTTCTTGTTTAATTCATGAAAAATTCCTATTTGAACATTAATAGACAGAAGACCAGTAGTTCAGCGAAGAGTCTCTTTTCGGCGGATTCGTTTTCATAGCTGTACAATCGCAAATATATATGGTTGTTTTGTATGTGTGTGTAAATTAAATTTGTTAAACGAAAATACATTAAGTAAGTTCAGGTGGATTGGATGTTGATATAAGAGGGTAGTAACAAAAGTGATGAGTTGTCACAAACGATTGTTAAAGAAAAGTTACGCAATAACATGAAAGAGTTGTGCTCAGGGTGCACATGGAAACAAAATAACATACGGAATTACGTGAATTTTAAGTAGTTAAAAAAGTAAGCATCCAAGCAAAACTTAAGTCAAATTAACAGAGTTGTTACCATGACAGTAGAAGTGGTTGAATAATTTTCTTCTGTATACATAGTTCTGATTCTCCCAACTGAATGGCTAGGGCTTCTGCAATGCAAAGAAGACGGAAACGTATTGTCTTCGGAAGGTTGTGATTCAATTTGTAGATTACTTCGAAGGAGGAGTTTGTTGAGATGGAATGACCAGCGGAAACGAGATGTTTGATTTTTGCACTCCTTATACGGCCACTACTTCCTTTCTTCAGCCACGCTAGATAGTGTTCTTTGAGGCTTTTTGACAGAATGCACGTTGAACAACCGATGTACCTGGCCCCACAGCAATAGCTGAACTGATATATACACATAGAAGTGGTCAGGTGAGGGACCTTGTCCTTTGGACTACTACAGATCAGCGAGCGACTGGAGAACACTACTCTCAATGTTGCAGCAAAGAAAGTTCTTCTTACACAAGTGGAAATTCTCCTCCTAAGGATATCACTGAGTACGTCACCTTTGAAGTCGAGGTTCATATAAAGTATGTTTTTTGACACGGATGGCGTCTCTTGCTTTTGGATTTTCTTTCTGTTTGACGTTTTTGTCAACGAATCTTGATGCATAACCGTTTCGTATGAAGATTTCTTTGAGGAAGTGTAGTTCTTCCAGCGTATCAGAGCTGCAAATTTGTCGGACACGAGTAGCAATAGATGTGATTAGGTTGCTTTTTCGACTGATTGGTACCCAGCTGTGTGCAGCCAATTAACAAAGCGGTTTTAGGGTGAGATGATATTCTGTCTTGCCTTTCTGATTCTGGCTGGCTTTGTATAATTCATCTGTGACGCATGTAGTTGATGGTGTTAAGCAGAGTGTGAGAATATACTTTCTAAAAGGATGGAAGCATTATTCCCATGTGTATCTTTCAGGACTAGTCTGTAAGAACTGACTGCATTACGTAGTCACTTCTGGTCGTTACATATACACAGAAAACAACACCCAAAAGCCATTTATAAATTCAAGTAATAGTTTGTAGGGATTTGTTTGATTGGTTACAGGATTTTATCAGTAATCCAACAAACCAATAGTTGAATATCAGTGAGATACTCACTAGCCTCTAGCCCTATTCAGGCAGTTAAACTGGGGTTCATTTGGGAAAACGTGACCAGCAGGGTGCAACACATCGAAGGTGAAGACAGTTACTTATCAAAGAACACATTGCTAAGTAGTCGCGCTATGTCGTGAACAAGCAGAAGCTAGAATTCATCGGCTGGTTGTCCATTCGATCGGATCAGGTGCCAATGGCTGCTGAATGGTCTACTGGCTGGTTTGCCTTGTAACCAGAACGTCCTGGGTTCAAACACCTGGCAGTAGATGCGTACTTAAAAATTCATTTCATATATACTAATTAGATATTTAGTCATAAACTAGAGTAAAATATATATATTCAGTTTTACTGTAATAACAACAACGACACCGAAAAAATACACTCCTCTTTCTGTTTCTTTTGATGTAATACCACAGAAATTGTGTATTTCACCACACATACACACACCAGACACACATACACACACACAAGGAAGTATAACATTGTGTAGACATTGTTTTTAACAGGTAAAAGTAATACAGAACTACAATCAAAATATATAAAAGGAGAAATGTAAGAAATGTAATGCCTAGTGAAAAGGAAGGGAAATTCTTTCATAATATTTGAATATATATTCTATGTCGGAATCTACTGGCGCCAAAGTGAATATGGTACTGCCATGAAAAGTAGGCAAGAAATAAATGTAGGAAAGTAGGAGTTATTTGCAGTAATCCACCGGGGGGGAGGGGTGGGGGGGGGTAAATGCACAAACAATCTTATCCTAATAGACAGGAAATGGTCAAATGAAATGCATAGACAACTTATAATAATATTGTTGAAACCATCTATATATATATATGTTTAATAATAATAATTATTATTATAACTATAGAGCAATAATATCTCCAGAATTGGGAGGGTGGAACAGATATCATAGAAACACGCCTACTTGTTTCTACACAAATATGAACACACTGGCAATTTCTTTTTTTTTTAAAAAACTTTCTTCTTAACAAAAATATGTTTTAAGAAAAAGAAACAAAGGGGAAACAGGAGGGGGAGGAGAAGTATGATTAGAAGAATGAGCTGACAAGGTGGTGTTGGGGGTGAAGGTGGGCGAGTGGATGATAAGGAGAAGGACCTGAAGGGATGGGTAGGTGGTTCCGTGGGGAAATACCCCATCTTTTATTATTATTTTCCCTAAAAAGTAATTGAGAATTTTGTAATCCCAATGAAGTCTACGGTGTTTGTATTGCTCTATTTATTTATTTATTTGCTTTAGTTATCTTTATTCCTATGGCTGCTATTATTATTATTATTATTATTATTATTATTATATTATTACTGCTAGTATTCTTCCGAAAAACATCATATTTGACTGACTGTTAACGGTGTCTTATCCACTTCCTGTTATAGCACACTCGGAGTAATTCTTGTCTATTGTATATGAATGCACCTTTTGTTTTTATGTTTAAGGCGAGGGGGGGATAGGATATAAGACAACTAATATGATTACTGTGATGAATATAATAATGATAATAATAAAATGGCATAGACACACGCATACGCACATGCACACAAGCACACAAACATAGAATCGCTATACGTATAAATAAATCTATGGATAGAAGGATAGAAATTTATTAAAGAATAAAGTAATCATCATGTGATGAATACTGTTCATTCAATGTTCAAATATTATTATTATTATTATTATTATAGTAGTCGTCTGTTTGTTTAACCCACTTGTTTCTTCACATTATTATTATAACTTTTTTGTGATATTTTTTGAGATATATACATTTCACTGAAGATCTGATAAGGTTAGTTATATACTACTACTACTACTACTTATGTCTTGATAATAATTATGTTTTATATTTCTGAATAAAAACCTTTTCTCCTAGTGGATAAATCAAATCTTTTCTATGAAATGGTATAAAATTTCTAAGAAATTCTTAAATATTTCAAAGCAAACAGACAAGCAAAGACTACTCATATATATATATATATGAATTTCCTTTATTAACGTATAAACTTGTATTATTATTATTACTATTATTATGCTGTTTAATTTTATGTGACAAACAAAAAGGATATTCCGATTGTCTGAGAGAGATAAAAGATTGTGTATTCTGGTGGCTGGTTAACTGACGGGATGGTTAGTGTATCAGGAAGTTGGTGACTAAGGAATATCATAATTGCACTATGTACTACTACTACTACTAATAATAACAATAGTAATAATAGTACCAAAGGTGAAAAGACAGCGAGTTGTGGTTACCAATGTGTCTACCAAAAAAAAAATAAATAAATATATAAATAAACATTCTAGAATGAGCTTATACTTTGGATAATTTAAGGCACCACTGTTTTTTTTCAATTTTATTATTTATTTTATTATTATTTATTATTTTTCCCTTGGGTTCCTAGTGGAACATAGGGCTTCAACTGAACGTCTCCCTCCACTTGCCACTTCTGTCTTCCTTCTGCTGTACTTTTCACCTGCATCCATGTTAGTCCATACTGTTTCAAATCCTCTTCAAACGATCTCCTCCATGTCACTCACCCTTGCACTGACGTCCCACTCGAGGGCGCGATGTCAACCAGCGGCCTCCCGCTCAGCGAACGAGTGTCCAATCCATCTCAATCCACTTTCTCCTGCATATTTGTTGGTTTGCGATTTCTTCTTGTTTTGTTTTGTTTGTTCCCAGTTAGAGTTTCTTGTTGGTGATTCTTTCTGGACCGGTCATCTGATCTTCATTCAGTATAGAGCAAAGACAGTTGGTTGTTGATAAACGTCTCGTGTGCAATAGCCAGCCTGTTGGGAATATTCTTTGTGAAGCCAAGTTTCTCATCCGATCTGTATAGAAGAAGTGACTGACTTGACGTTGTTTGTATTGAAAATCCAACCGACGGAATTTTGTTGTTGATACTGGCTGAGTAACGAAGATTTCCAGATTGGTTTCAGGTTGGTGAATAATGTGTCTCTCGCCTTCCCGATGATTCCCGCTCGATTTGACGTCCTCGTCCGTTCCTCCGTTCCTGTAGTTGAGACAATGTTCCCTAGATGAGTGAATGAATGAAGTAACTAGCCTCTTTCAAATCCCTCCCGTTGATGGTGATTGGCGCTAAATGTTCCTGTTGTTGTTGGTTGGTTGGTTATTTTCTTAACCTCCGTCTTGTTCACCTATGTTCACATGGAGTCCTGCCTTCACCGGCTGCTTCTTCGACCAGTTTGTCGGTTTTCGCTTGTAATTCTTCGATTTTGTGTGACATCAAACATAAATCATCCACTCGCGAAATCCAGGTCTTCTAGGTTCTTCGCGTCGGTCCAGGATATCTATCCCTGTCTGACGCATAATCCACTCAGTTCACCACAATTAGAAATATCATTGGTGATAATAAGCACCCTTTGTCTGACTCCTGTGTTTACTCCAAACGCCCCTCTGAGTTTTCCGTTGTGGATCACTTGACATGTGCCGTTGTCGTACTACTAGCTGTTGAATAAGGTTGATGTGTATTTGGGGTACGCCATAGCACTCGAATAGTTTCCAAATTACTTCGTGGTCAACGCTGTCGAAGGCCTTCTTAAAGTCTATAAAGTTGAGGTAGAGGTTTGATTGCCATTCCATTTTTTCAATTTTACTGGCATGGAAGTGTTGTTGGATGTAGAACTCTGCTCCACCAACCAGAACAAGCCAGATTCAGGAAAGGCAAATCATGTGCTCATCAAATTGCAACTCTACGCGTCATCATCGAATAAAGCATAGAATGACAGTGAACAGCTACTCTACCTCAATTTCATCGACTTTGAAAAGGCCTTCGATAGATAGCGTTGACCTAGAAGCAATTTGGAAACTACTTCAAGACTATGGCATGCAGTGCTTCAGGCTTTTATCAAACCCGTCCAACACCTACCTATATGACAGTGACATGTGCCGAGTGATCCAAAACGGAAACTTCAGCGAGGCGTTCGAAGTACATACAGGAAGGAGTAAGGCAAGACTGCCTATTATCACCTACGATGATATTCTTAATTGTGGTGGACCGGATTATGCTTCAGACTGTGAGTGGGGGCGAGGAATCAGGAGTATGCTGGGCGACCCTTTAAGAAGACTTTAAAATATCTGGATTTCTCAGATGATATATGTCTAATGTCACACAAACTCGAAAACTTACAGGCGGAGAACGACAGGCTGGCTGAGGAAGCAGCCAGCGAAGACTAGATTGGAGGTGAACATAAGGAAGATAACCAACAAACCGCAACAACAACAACCAGCACGAATCATTATCACAGAGAGGGAGATTCAACAGAGGTTGCCTCCTTCACTTATCCGACTAAGAAGCAACGGATGAAAATGTCAAAGCCAGGCTGGATCGCAGAAGGCAAGATACGCACGCCTTCATCAACCTAAAACCAGTTCGGAAATCTTCCGCACTCAGCATAAAAAACAACATCCGAAGGATTTTCAACACCAGTGTCAACTCATTTCCTTTATATAGGTCAGAAACTTGGCCATCATGTCACAAAAATCATTTTCAACAGGTTGAAGCACACCTTTTCTCAGAAGGTTAACCTTGTTGACTCCATGCTGAGCATCAGATGTCCATTGAGAAAGAATTAAAGACAAGGAACAACACTGGGAACGAACAAATCAAGAATAGATAGCTCAACATATATGCAGGAGAAAATGGGGATGGATCGGTGGGGCATTCATTGGGGAGACCATAGAATGACATCACGGGCCAGGCCATAACTCGGATGGAATCCAAATGGGAAGCGATGAGTGGGCCATCGGTCCGAGGGTGACATGGAGGAGATTGTGTGAGAAAGAGATGAGAGATTGTGGGCAATCGTGGACCTAGATGAAGAGGATGGTAGAAAATAAAAGAAAGTGGAGATGTGTTGCTGAAACCCTATGTTCCACTCGGAACCCAAGGGAATAATAATAATAATAGCAGTTAAGAAATTAACTGGAGAAAGAAGGTTATGCAAAAGATTAATGGAATCACAACATACATGACTTCTGTTCTTCTTCTTCTCATTGCCTTAGGTCTTGAGTGGAACAAAGCGCTTCAACAACACATCTCCATTTTGTCTTGTTCTCTGTAGTCTTCTTCATCTGGTCCCACGATTCCTCATGTGCTGCCATCTTCTCCTTCTTCCCACGTGATCTCTTCCATGTCACTCCCGAACGTACTCATGTCCAAGTCGTCTTTTCCCGTTTGGGTCCCGCTCGAGTAATGGCCTGAAGCACATTATCCCTCAAAGATCTCACCAGGGTATGTTTGATCCATCTTCATTTTCTTCAGAATATTTACTGAGCGACAGGTTCTCGATTGGTTCGTCCCCAGTGTTGTTCCTTGTGTTTAATTCTTTTTATATGGACTTCTGATGTTCAGAGTGGAGTAAAAAAAAGTCAGATACTGAGAAAAAGTGTGCTTCAGCCTGTTGAAAATGCTTTTTACAAAGTGATGGTCAAGTTTCTAACCTATATATAAGAACTAACATAACACTCTGTTGAGTATTGGAATTTTCCTGGGATGGAGGATTTCATCATGAGCTGCCATAAGTTAGATAACTACTGGGAAACCTACAAGGAGTACTCGAACCCAGGAACTTCTGGTTACAAGGCCAGCCAGCTCGTAGACCATTCAGAGGACATTGGGACCGTATAAAATGGCCAACCAGCTCATGAATTCTAACTTCTGCTAATTCACGACACAGCTCGACCACTAGACAATGTCTTCTTCGATAAGCAAGTGTGCTCAACTTCGATGTGCTGTACCCTACTGGCCAAGGCTTTAGGCAGTGACCAGGGGTTCTAGTGGGAAGCCGTAACCAGTAGGGTACAGCACATCGAAGTTGAGGACAGTTGCTTATCGAAGAAGACATTGTCTAGTGGTCGAGCTGTGTTGTGAATTAGCAGAAGTTAGAATTCATGGGCTGGCTGGCCATTGGATTGGGTCAGGTGCCAGTGGCTGCTGAATGGTCTACGAGCTGGCTGGCCTTGTAACCCGGCTGTCCTGGGTTCGAACTGTGGCGATGGGTGCGTGCTACTGAAGAGTCCCAAACTGAGCTGACGAAACAACTGTTCGGTACTCCTTGTAGGTTTTCCAATATTTCTCTAACTGATGTCAGTTCATAACGAAATCCTCCATCCAATCAAACAAAATCCATACAAAACCAATACTTGAAAATTCGAATTTTGTCGTTGATCTTTATGTAGACTGATGAAAGTCTTTCTCGCTTCTCTGATACTGGTCGCCTTTGACGTCCTCATCTGCACTGTCGCCTTTCTGTAAGAATGATGCTGCCCAAATCATTGAATGAAATGACCTCGTTTCCATTTAACCCCTTCATAGAGATTGTTGCTTATTGTTGTTGTTGTTGTTGGTTGTCTTCTCTATGTCTACTTGATGTCATGTCTTCGTACTCTGCTTCTCCTGTCAACTCCTTGCTTTTCCCATGTATAGAGTCTTCTTATCGGTCCGACATATTCCTGCCTTTTCGCTTCTAACAGTCTGAAATATGATCGATCAATAATTGGAAAGATCATAAGTGATAGTAGGCAGCCTTTTCTTACTCCATTCATTTGAAATGCTTCGCTGAATTTTCCACTTCTTTTTCCCTTGATATATGTCACTATCATATACTTGTTAACTGAAGTGAATAAAGATATGTGCCACTTAGTAGTGTTAAAATAGCTTCCGAATAACTTCACAGTCAAAGCTGACGAAGGCTTTTTGAAAGTCGATGAAGTTGAGGTAGAGATTTGACGGTCATTCTATGCTTTTCCTGAATCCAGCTTATTCTAGTCGGTGGGGCGGAATTCTGCATCCAGCGCATACTTTAGTCTTCTAATTGACTAAGAAATAATCATAATCAATAACTCGCCTGAATCTATTTATCTCTCCTAGTTTCAGTATCTAAAGTGTCCTGCTTGCTTAAAAATACAATTAAAGAATCTTACCCTGTTCTAGATGAACACAACAACCGTTCAATACTCATTTTTTGAACAAAAGAAAAAAAAGAGTTACTGCTTTCTTTTGTTGCAAGCAATTTACGCTTTTTATTAGATTTCTACTGAATGTCAAGACTGACCTATGATGTCACTACACTGCCTCCTAGTTTAGAAATAGGAAGTGAAGTGGTAGAGCACGTTGACGGCCTCACTTATTTGGGAAGTACCAACAGCCAGCCCCAACGGGTTGATCACTGATGAAATCTCAGAACGGATACAGAGGGCTAGTTTCGCATGTGCCAGTTTACCCCGTCTCTGGCGTAGACTTGATATCCGACCAATGACCAAAGGGCGTGTGTAATGCTAGGCGATCCGCTTCGTCCTCCTTTATGACAGGCTGTGATACCTGGCCATTGAGAGTGGAAGGCATGAAAAGATTAGCTGTCTTTGATCATAGATGCCTGACCTTTACCTACCGAGTGAAGTGGTATAATAAGGTGAACAATATTGAAGTTAGGCTTCGGTCGAGCGGTAGGTTGGTGAGAAGGGAAATCAATCGACGAGGCTATGAAATTACATCGACTGAGATGGCTAGAACATGTGTTACGTATGCCTAGTCATCGCCTTCCTCGACTGACGGGCAATGTTAGCTGACATAGGGTCAGGTTGGAAAAGAGCTAGCCATTAGTGGTCAAACCAAAACATGGCTTCATCAGTCAGTGATGTCCACAACAGTTAGTTTAAGCCAGCCACGTAGAAAGGTATAGAGTGACTTCCTGGTTGGGGTCCTCGGGACGGTAAAAAACCAATAGAGGCTGGAAACAATTGGCGATATGGCTTAAACTCGTTCTTAGTGGCACAGATGCATCCACTCCTTATGACTTGTGATTTCCAATGAAACTACATTGTTCTTCGCTACTTCTATTTCTTTGTCTCACACCTCTGTTTACTGTCTCTATTATGCATTTCTTCTTCTACTTTCTTCTCTCGCTTTGTGTGCTACAAAGAGGGGGTGTGGTGATCTAAACTGCCGTACATCGTTGCAAAGTTCTATGTCAAAAACAGATAGACAGACAGAAATAGTGGCTAGTATGTATTTAAAGAGTAGCATTTGGTCACTTCACAGGAGTATAATTCCATATAATTTAGTTTGATATAACACAAATTGAGTGAAACAGTATTATTAACTGGATGATGTTTCGAAAACAGTTTGTTGCTCATAATTATATCGATTTATTCATATGGCTTCACAGAGGTTTTAACGAGCGAAACAACTGTCCAGTGTTGTTTAGATCCTTTCTAACCGACTGGTTAATAAGTACTACTGGTTGTTATGATTGGCATATGCAACTACTCATCTCAATCAATCAGTAGTATGTACAATTTTGCGTAAAACTTTTCGCCTTCTTAATGATCATTTATGGCGTCAAGCTATGATTCGTGGTGAAAATTTCACCTCTTCGAATTGTGTACATCTCAAACCGCTAAGGAATTAGCGAATTGTGAACATAACTCATAATTTGCTTTATATCCATATCCCTCGTTGTTGACTGCAATTCTCCATATATATATATCCAGTGAAGGTTTTGTAGCACTTCGATTGCACATGAATGATATTGATTCAGCGATTAGTCTCCCCCCTCTCTCTCTCCGCCTAACTGTACTACGTTTTAATACTTTTAACTAATCCTTCTATATTACGTGATTACACGCAAGTGAATACATTGCGACGGTCGAGCTATTTTCTTTTTTTTTTAATTATCTTTTATTCTTTTACGCTCCCAGTTAAAATAGGGCTTCAAAATGGAGACTTAAAGTTTCTGTAGCAGTGGTGGTTCTTTTTACAGGATTGGGTTGCTAGCCTCATGCTCAACCTTTCCTTCTTTACCAGTCTTATTATTAGCTTAGCTAGGTTTAGGAATTTGTCGACCAGGGAACAAACCCCAGACCACATGAGGCGTGGTTGGTGAGCATTCTACCATTGTGCCACCAACGCATAACCGGTGTACCGTCGCATTGTAACGGTGGAGCGATTTTCTAAGTTTTATTTAACTTAACATGATTGATCATTCTAACTCTAGGTAAATTTCTCTATTCCGATACTCAGAATGATCCTGATCCACTAGTATGACCTATGTAATTGAGAAAATCATAGAATTCTTCTCATTAATAAATTCGAACAAATCAAGAATGACAACTGCATCAGGATAGTATCAGTTCATTCTTTATCCTGATGAGGATTCTTCTCAAGTGGCTAAAAAACTGATCAATAGGAAAGTATAAATTACCTTGATGACTTGAACATGATTATTTTTTGGCAATGACAAGGAGTAATTAGCAGGAACTAAGAATAATACAGTGCGTCGGTGGTATAGCGGTTAGGACGCTCGCCGACCATGCATATGGTTCGGGGTTCGATCCCCGACCGACGCACTCCTTTACCTCGCTAAGCCAGAGGAAAGATTGGGCATGAGGATAGCGACCCCATCCTGTAAAATAAATACTGCTTCAGAAACTTCAAGCCACTAGCTTGAAGCCCTATGTTCCAATGGGAACGTGAAGGAAAAAAAAAAGAATAATACAACTCCGGAATGATTTGATTTGTTAAATCATTAATTTTCAAAAGTTGGTCTGTAAGTATTAGATTTGTTTTGACGAGTCTGACCACGGATATCAGCTAGATATCAGCTAGAGAATCATTGAAAACCAGCACTGGACCACTGAACAGCTGTTTCATCCCAGTTTTGGGATTCATCGACAGTACGCACCCCCCGTCAGGGTGCGAACCTAGGACCTATTGGTTACAAGGTGAGGTCTATCCAATCCGAGGGTGAAAATGGATTTCCCACCGATGACATTGGCTGGTGGTCACTCTAAAATTCATGAAGTGGTAGAAGTTAGAATTCATGGACTGGCTACTGGATCGAGTCCCCCAGTGGCTGATGAATGGTAGATGAGCGTGCTTTTTAACTGGAACATCCTGGGTTCGAACCCTGACAGTGCGTTCGTACTGCCGATGAGTCCCGACACTGGGATGAAACAGCTCTCCAGTACCCTTTGCTTGTTTTTAATGGTTCTCTAACGGATATCAATTCGTGGTCAAACTCGAGAATTAATTAAGAAACAAAAGTACATACACTAATGACCAATCATATTTAGATAGGTCATGCAATCCAGGGTAGGCGAAGATTGAAGTCTATTGATTTTTGTACACACAGTTTAGTCTGTAAGTGATTAATTAAGAGTTAAAAAGGATTGACTATTTATAAGAGAATTAGATGAATGTGCATGGAAATAAACAAACAGAGTTCAACAAATTTTTTAGAGAGAAACAAAGTTTAACTAGAAAGAATATAACAATATAATAGATTGTGTAACTACAGAAAATATGTTCTGATGAAATAACAAAAAGGTAGACTGAGTCATGTTTAGATGGAACAATAAAATTATCTATACAGGACAGAAGATGACTTAATAAAATTCGTCTAGTTTGTTATAACTAAGGCAATGCAAATTTCACTACTGTCTGTTTCTACGCAAAAAAAAGTGTGCTTCAGCCCGCTGAAAATGCTTTTTATCATGTGATGGTCAAGTTCCTGACCTACATAAAAGAACTAACATAACACTCTGTTGAGAATTGGAATTTTCATTGGATGGAGGATATCATCATGAGCTGACATCAGTTGGAGAACAATTGGAAAACCATCACCAGAGTACTGGACAGCCGCGTCGTCAGCCTGGTTTAGAACTCTTCGGTAGTGCGCACCCACCGCCACGGTTCGAACCCAGGACCTTCTGGTTACAAGGTGAGCCAGCTCTTAGACCATTCAGTAGTCACTGGGATCCCACCCAATGGTACATGAATTCTAAATTCTGCCAATTCATGACATAGCTCAACCACTTCGCAATGTCTTCTTCGATAAGTTCCATATTTCGTTGGACTGGTTCATCCAACAAACCGTTAGTTGACAGCGATAGGACAAGAATACGTTGGAAGCGATAAAAAGACTCCAGAAGTACTTGACTTCATGAATTATTTATGTCTAGTGTCCGAAGAACTCGAAGATGGACAGGCGAAAAATTTCAAGTTGACAGAGAAGGTAACAAAGACAAGACTTCAATTGGACAGAGAGAAACCAAATGTGATGAAGATAACAAAAGAACCAATCAACAACAACAACAACAAGAAGCACCAACTGTTATCAATGAGAGAAACGTGAAAGAGATCACTTCCTCCGCTTATTTGGATTGCATCGTTTTGACGGATGTGAATGTCAAAACCAGAAGTGGAAAGGTAAGGCAGGCCTTCACTCTGAAATCACTTTGGAAACCTATTGGACTCGGAATAAAGAACAAAATTCAGATTTTCGACACCAATGTCAATTCACTACTCTAATATAGTCCAGAGACTTGTTGTGTTTTACCAAAAACATTCTCAACAGGCTTTAGACTTCCATCAGCAGCTGAATTTCTTGCCTGCATACTAAAAATTAGGTGGCCATCCGGAAAGGATCAGCAACAAAGAAGTCTGGAAACGAAGTAATAAAAAATCTATAGCTCAACAAATATTCTGAAGGAAATGGAGAAGGATTAGTCACACGCTGGGGGCGGGGCGACTGTTGAACGACATCATGCCCCAAGGTATCACTCGAGTGGAACTCGAATTCGGAATGATGAGTTGGATTGCATAGTGTCATGGAAGAGGTTGTATGAAGGGGAGATAAGAGCTTGTGGTCAATCACAGGGCTAGCTAGCTAAAGAGGGCTAAACAGACCAGATTGAAACGGCCATGTATTCTACTTGGGATCTAAGGGAATACTAATGATAAAAAATTTATACTGTATATTATTTCTAGAAATGAACTAAGCTCCGGTACTTCCATATTAGTTTGTTTATTAGATGTATCACACAGTGAAACAGTATTATTATTTACTGGATCCTGTCTTACTCCTGTCGTCAATCCAAATCCATCTGTGAATTTTCTGTTGTGCGTCATTTGACGGATGTCACTGTCATGTAGTTCTTGAATGAGATTGATAAATATGTGTGGCACGGCATAAAGTTGAAGTATTTTCGAAATTACCTCATGGTCAACGCTGCTGAAGGTATTTTCAAAGTGTACTATGTCAAGTTAGAGATTTGACTGTCATTCTATGCTCTTGTCCAATGATGATGCATGACAGTATAATTTGATCTACTTACGCGATATAGACGCAAGACATAAATAATTTTTAAAAATGCGATTTGAGAATAATTCTAGCGGTAAATTTACTTTAATTAGTCAATATTTTGTTATTCTTATGAATTCCAAGTAGAACTTTGAGCTTTGAGCTTGAAACTTAAAGTTTTGAGTAGTAGCAGTATTATTATTTTTAATAGGATGAGGTTCCTTAACTCATGCTCAATCCTGTCTCTTCCTTGGGCTTACTACCAGCTAAAGGAGGTTTAGAACTCGCAGCTTGACTGTACTAAGATGAACAGCTTTCTATCAGGAGTCAGCAAATGGTCTTCCTCTAACGGCCTTAAACTAAATCCTTCCAAATGTCAGACTGTTAACTTCAGTTTCCGATGTAAACGAAAGTTAAATGAAGCCGTTGGTTCCTATGACCCGTTTATATCGCGTAAGTAGATCAAATTATACTGTCATGCATCATCATTGGACAAGAGCATAGAATGACAGTCAAATCTCTAACTTGACATAGTACACTTTGAAAATACCTTCAGCAGCGTTGACAATGAGGTAATTTCGAAAATACTTCAACTTTATGCCGTGACACACATATTTATCAATCTCATTCAAGAACTACATGACAGTGACATCCGTCAAATGACGCACAACAGAAAATTCAGAGATGGATTTGGATTGACGACAGGAGTAAGACAGGATCCAGTAAATAATAATACTGTTTCACTGTGTGATACATCTAATAAACAAACTAATATGGAAGTACTTACTACCACAGTGCCCAAGTTTTACACATATATTAATAAGCTACGCTACTGTTTTATTCGTTGAGGAATAATTATAAATATAGGCAATATGTTTATATATATATATATATATATATATATGTTGGCATTTATAGTCTTTTCATTGTTTTACTAGATTAAATTGATGGATTAGTTTTGACATGTGGCATTTTTAGAGAGAGATGTCAGAATATTTCTTACACTTCTGTTACGATGATGATGATGATGATGATGATGATGATGATGATGGCTTTATTCCAAACAGTACACTATTGATACAATGTAGAATCTTTCAGCGTGTAATACAACACTGCATTTAATTTCCTCTCTGACATTATATATAGTACGAATGAAGAAATAATTAAGAGGGCAATTAAACTGATAACAATTTCGATAAAAAAAATTTGAATAAAAAGTTAAAATTTTAGTGGAAATAATGACCAGCAACAGTATACTGATGAAAGAGAGACTAGCAACAAAAAAAAGCCGTTTACTCACTGTTTCATTCCTAACGCTTTTTCTCATTATACAAACTGTGCACCAAATAAAGGTATCATAGAGATTTTTTACTTAGTTATTCCAGAATCAAGTAATTTTATAATTGCTTATAGAAACAAGTTGGCAGAAGAAGCATCAAAGATAGAACTTCAGGTGAACATAGATAAAACAGAGGTGATGAAGATTCCTGGCCAACACCACCACCACCAACAACAACAACAGACAACAATCAGCCAGCATAAATGGGAGGAACCTGAAAGAAACAACCTCCTTTACCTACCTACCTACCTACCCACCTGGGAAGCATCGTTTCAACTACAGGTGGAACTGACGAGGATATCAAAGCCAGAATCGGAAAAGCAAGACAAGCTTTCATTACTCTTAAGTCTGTGTGGAGGTCAACTGCACTCAGCATCAAAAATAACATCCGTATTTTCAACTTCAATGTAAAGTCAGTCAGTGCTACTCACTATACGGATCAGAGACTTGGCGCGTCATAAAGAGCATCTCAAACAAACTACAGACCTTCA
Source organism: Trichobilharzia regenti (assembly GCA_944472135.2). Classification (NCBI taxonomy): domain Eukaryota; kingdom Metazoa; phylum Platyhelminthes; class Trematoda; order Strigeidida; family Schistosomatidae; genus Trichobilharzia; species Trichobilharzia regenti. The sequence goes on along the minus strand of OX235262.1, from coordinate 22,027,884 downwards.
TTTACAGTTGTCTTCGCTCAATACCACTCAAGATCAGATGGCTGGCCAGAAAAGATCAGCAACAGAGATCTCTGGGAGCCAACCAACCCAACAGGAACCAATTGTGCAACAAATATGCAGGAAGAAATGGAGGTGGAATGGCCATACCCTGAGAAAACACGCTATCAAGTGACATCACTAGGTAAGTCATTGCTGGAGTGGAACCTGAAAGGGAAGCGCCAAGTTGGTCGTCTGTCCGAGGGTGGCTCGGAGGAGGTGATGTGAAGAGGAGATGAAAGCGGGGTTAAAAAGTTGGCAGAAAACCGAAGGCAATTTAGATGCGCAGCTGAAGCCCTATATTCCTCTAGGAATTAAAGGATGTAATAATAATAATAATAGCTCTATCTGATGAGATGCTAGTGGAGAGTTGTGTTGAAAGAAAGGATGACCAGAGTCAGACAAGATAATATTCGCCAGGTTTTTACATGAGTCCATGTATCTATATGCAAAAGTATTAACGAGTTGGTTTAGTGACACTGCACTTTCCTGACTGACAACCTTTAGTGTCCTTCACAGTGTGACAAAGTCTTTCTTAATTAGCCCAGGAAAGATTAAGGTTGACGTGGGGTGGTCGGGGGTAAGAATAAAGAAGAATATATGAAATACAAGAATTAACAACGTTTAAAAGTAAAGACTTATATTGATACATGATTATGAAAAAGAGAAGAAGTTCAGCGAAGAGACTGTTTTCGACGGCGAATTCATTCACATAGCTGTACAATCGCATTTATATATAACTATTTATGTGTGTACATGAGGTTTGTCAAGTTTAGATAATTAATCAGGTAATACAGCAATGATCTAATATACAAACAAGGTTAATTAGACAGCAACTAAAGTAAGATTGACTTAGTAAGTTAGATGACGTGATATTATTGACTAAAATGTTTCAGCTTAGGTCAGGATAGCAGCAGAGTTAATTATAGGTACAAACTGAATAGAGGTGGGGTAGAGAATAATGCAATTTAAATTAGAACTGAAATTGAGCAATTAAGTTGGATGACGTAACATAAATGACTAGAAATTGGGCGTTGGTCAAGTCAGTAGCAGTAGTAATCAGGTGTAGAAATTAAATTGGGTAGGGGTAGAGAACAGGAAATTGAAAATGTAAAATATTACAACTGTAAAGACAAAATGATACTAATGAAGAGGTAGAAAGAAATAGAATTTACCTGTCAGGTATTAAGATAGATTACGTCCATTGCAAGTGTAGTGATTGAACGAACTTCTTCTGTATGCAGAGTTCAGGATTTAGCAAGTGAATTGCAATTGCTTCTGCAGTTTGGCGAAGTTTGACACGTACACTTATGGGGAGACTGCTTCATATTCTGTAGATGACTTTGAATTTTGTTTGGGGTGTAGCTCAGTTTCCGGAATCTATCAGATATTCTGAGATAGAACTGTGGGGCATCGTTTTCCTCCTTTGTAAAACCATGCATACTGGTAAGTGTTCGGTGATACGTCTGGATAGTGAACGCTGGATAAGGCCGACATACCTGGCTCCACACGAGCAGGTGAATTGGTAGATGCACATTGATGAGGCTAGCAATGGTAGCTTATCCTTAACATTCATACTAATCGTATGTTTCGTGGAGAAAATTAATCGTAGTTCACCTGCGAAGAAGGTTTTCTTAAGTGAATACGACAGTCAATTATTCAGTGTTTCCTCAGAATTATCCTAACTTCCTTATGTAGAAGGGGGAAAGACCAAGCAAAATCAGAAGAAATACATATTTCAGGGTATTTAACACATTCGACTTAATTTCAACTTCACTGCCGTCTATGCTACAAGAATCTTGGTATGATCAACATCAAAATTATTAAGTCCATTAGTTATCAACAATTAGGTAAATGATGAATAACTCTCGAAGGATTTGTACACGGAGAAATAACAATAGACGAGAAGGATGTACCAACCATTTTTTGAACCTTTTGATTTTTTTTTTACCTGAAAGGAAGTAATTCGTATCTAATTGGTGGATGGTGACTAGCTGTGAAGTCCAGGATCTGCATTTCGTCCTATTTGGGACTCGTCATCTGGATGTACCTACATTCCGCAGTGAGTGATGATGTTCCCACCACTAAAGCTCGAACCCAGCGCCCTTAGTTTCAAACGCCTAAGAGTTATCGACTAGACCACTTGGGCCACGAGACCCACCTCTTGTGCAACAAGTCTTATTAATTATTTAATTCAATTTAGATTTTCCCGTCGACTGATTGAAGCGAAGTGCTCGATCTCAGGTTGACATGTCGGCTTCTTGTGAAGATGCTTCGACGATGTCTGGGCAAGTAATTAGAAGTTAACTGGTGTATGGTGACTAGCAGTGGAATCCAGGATGGGAATTTCGTAGGTACATCCAGATGACGAGTCCCAAGTAGGACGAAATGCACGTCCTGGATTCCACAGCTAGCCACCATCCACCAATTAAATCCGATTACATACCCAGACATCGTCGAAGCATCTCCACAAAAAGCCAACATGTCAACCTGAGACCAAGCACTTCGGTCCAATCAATCGACGGGAAAATCCAAAATTCAAGTGAATTAATTCGTATCGTTTGTATCATTATTAGCTTTCTGATACGGAAGGTAAGTAGACAAGATTTTCACCTTTCAATAAGCATATTATACATTTGAAAATCTGCTCCGACAGCAGTAGTTAACGTATTAAGCACCTCATGCAATAGTCATGTCCCAATAGTCATTCCATGAATAACCAACCCTACTCATTGTTCAGCGCTACAATGGTCACCATTTTTCTCATTGCTGTAATTGTTATTATCAAGAATACACTATATTAGCCGTCCTAGTTATTGTTACAAGGCGATGAATGGAATTTATTTAAAGCTAGACGAAAACAATACCTAAGTGAAATTTCCGTTTCCAGATGTTCCTTTTTTTAAGATAGATTTTTCATTTGTTACTTTTTTTGTTATTCTTGTTGATGTTTCTCTCTTTTATGATAAACACTCACTGACAAAAATAGAAATGAGATGAATTCATCATCAACAGTATTTTCAATACTAACCAATACTGACTGACTGATGATTGACTGTGTTTCAAGGGATTATGATTACTATAGAAAGAAAGAAAGTAAAATAGTTGACCGATCAACAAGTGATTGTTGAAATGACAAATAAATAACTGAATGAATAAGGGAAGATTTTAAGGTATTTCCCTTAAAATATTGAAATTTATACTTATAAATAAGGGTACAATCTGTTCATTACTTTAGTATATGTATTGTATTGTATTATGTGATAGATTTAAATGTGAACAGATTAATTTTTTCTATTGTTCTATGCATAATAATTAGGTCAAGTGAGTATTGTTCATTAATTCATTCAGTGGAATAAAAAGATAAGATTGTATGGTATTAGCTAAAACAGTTTCTATAATTAGCGTTGTTTTGTTTTTTTACTAACTGAGCTTTCTTCAGGTATATAGAAGATAGATCCAAAGCATTTGAGGCCATGTATTCGAGAGGAAATCAACAGAGATGAGATTAAGCGAAAGATATAGTGAAGGAAATCTAACTACTAGAGAGAAGAAAGAGAGGAAACGTTGGGTTGATCACTACAAAGAACTCCTGAACTGATCATCACCTATACCTCGTCTAGAAATACCAAAAACAGCCATAGAACTGTCAGTGAACACCAAATCCTGCGCTTGGGTGGCACAGCGGTTAAGACTCTCGCCGACCGGGATTCGAACCCCCGCCGACGCACATCTGATATCAATGGTCGACCTGCAAAATTTGGGCTACCGATATCACGTGGTGAAAATTTCACACTTGTACGAAAAATGCGGTGTGAATCAAGCTATAATAATAAAAAAAAGCTAGATAGGAAAGCAAGACCAGAAGGAATTCCTTTGGAAGCACTAAACAACATTTGGAGGGAAGGAATGGTGCCTAATGATTGGAAGAGAGGCAACCTGTTCAAGCTGTCAAACAAGGGCAACCTAGGTATGTGCAAGGACTGGCGTGGAATCATGCCAATCTTGTCCACGCCAAGTAAAATACTATGTCGCATCATCCTGGATAGAATAAAAGATGCACTGCATACATAACTCAACCCACCGACCAGAACAAGCTGGATTCAGGAAAGGCAAATCATGTGCTCATCAAATTGCAACTCTACGCATCATCATCATCGAATAAAGCAGAGAATCGCAGTGAAAAGCTACTCTACCTCAACTTCATCGACTTCGAAAAGGCCTTCGACAGACAGCGCTGACCTAGAAGTAATTTGGAAACTACTTCCACACTATGACATACAGTACCCCAAGTCTTTATCAACTTCATTCAACAGCTGGCTATACAGCTAGCTGGCTGACAATGCCATGCGCCAGGTGATCCACAACGGAAAACTCAGCGAAGCCTGCCTTTGAAGTTAATGCAAGTAAAAAACAAGGCTGACTATTATCAAGAGTCATCTTCCTGATTTTGGTAGGCTGAATGACGTAACATACTTTGCATGGGCCGATAAAAAGACATTGGATTTCGTGGACCATTTATGTCTTATCTCGCATAAACTCAAAGACCTACCTACATACAAAACCAACCACTTGTCAGAAGAAGCAAGCACTCAGGACAGGACATCAAGTGAGCACAGAGAAGACAGAAGTGGTGAAGGTAATCAACTAAGGATAAAAAGCACCAATAACAGTCACAGTTTTGCCAGTGCTAGTTTATATTCATTTGGATGTAAACTATTGAAATGTGTATAATCTAGAATAACTATAGTTTCTGAGCACTGTTCATTCAGTTTTCAGTCTCCTGTCAACCACTATCGTATAAGATTTTTAAGTATGATAAGATCTTCTTGTATACAAACTTAATAATTCCCTTAGTTTGTAAGGAGATTATGGAAAACCAACGAAATAAACGGTGGTACCACCTTACTTTACCCAAAATATCTGCCTCAAAATACATTAGGAAAACGATACAGACAACATTTTCCGAATAAACGCTATCCCTCACTTTTATTTAATATGATCATCAACTTCAGCAAGTTAACCCTAAAACCTGTATATCTTCATGACAAGCGTCAAGATAGCAGATATTAAAAAAAAACCCAATCTAATACAACATTATCTGAAGATAGGGGCATTTTCCGAGTACAGGCAAGAATTGAAGCCAGTGTGTGGTAGATAAAATCTCTGAGAACAGCGACAAAGTGCACTATTCAAAAAATTGATAATCACGAGACAAACAAAGCGTTTTATTTTCTGTGCTTTTAATCAAGTTGTCACATAAAACATCTTAACTAATTAATGCAGCAAAAACGAAGTAATAGCAGGATTCAATGTCTCCCAACTAGAATTACACTTATATCGTGCGAAATTAACCGTGTGAATTCAATCTAAGTCGTCCAACTTCCCCTATTGCTTCAAAAATATTTTCTTATATTCAGCCGATAGGATCTCCAATTTTTAAAATACATATTTTATTTTGTGTAACAGTGAGGGTAACTAAATCAACTACCACATGTATTACTATTTTTAAAGTAGTTAATCATACTACTGAAATAAAAGTAAGTATCACAAAACAAATTAGTAAATTTCAGTTGTTAGATTTCTGTAGGAATTAGCATCAGTTAGAGAAATCTCCGAAAACTAGAGAGCACTAGACAAAAGTTTCGTCATGGTCTGGAACTGTCCACAAATGTACACGCATGACCCAAAGAGGGAATGAGATCTTTGATTACCGGGGCAGGCTCCATGACTATTCAGCCACTATTCACCCATGAATTCCAACTTTGGTTCGTGGAGAAATCTAGCCACTGAAATTAATCCAAATCCTCACAAATCGCATAATCTCAATATCAGTTGCCATCTTATTGATAACTATTGAATAGTTGCTCTGAAGCTGGGATTCATCATGCCAAAATGAAGTGGTGAGGGTAGGGTTATATGGTGAGTTTATAAGGTTAGATAAGATTCATGGGTCATGGAATTCGACCTCGTAATCCCGAGGTCCAGGTTTCGACTCCTGGTCGGCTCATTAATGCACATGGATGAAGAGTTAGAACGAAATAGCTATCCAGTGTTCTTTTATTTCCAGTGATCTCTCTAACTGACGCTAGCTCGTGACGAAGTTTGGCAGTGGTAATCTAATTCATTCAAATCACCAAAAATTCCATAATCCAAAAATCTCTAAATATTTTTAAGAATGATTCTGATGATATGTGTTGGTTAAAAATTGAAACAATAGATTCTGATATGAAATGAAATTAACTGGAGAGCCAGCAGAATCTTAGATGCACTGCGAGGCTGTTTGACCATTGTTTCAGATTATTCGACAGCAAGGAAATAACGCTGATTAAAGGATTTCATCCTAAGACTAGGTTACAATAAAATGCATACCGTCATTGTTTATAAATACTCAGTTACTGTTTTACAGCCATTTGGATATCATCATATTCAGTCTAGCTTGTGATCAATCCGATTCTACTAAAGCTGACATTAACAGACTCTGTCAGTTGGAAATATTAAAACATACGGCTTCAGTGAAGAAAATTTTCTTTGCGACGAATTAGTGGTGTCATAAAGTCCGCTGTTGTCTCTAGGTCCACTACTGCTTTTCCAGCTTTTTGCATCTTGATTGCCTTTAGGACTTCTGTTTTCCTCGGAGTGTTGATGTTCACTGGTAGTTCTGCTTCCTTTGTTGGTATTATTGGACGCATTTTAGTTGCCGGTCGATGTAGAAGTCTTTTGAAGTGTTCAACCCACTGTTTCCTTTGATCCACCTCTTTGGTGATCGACTTTCTATTGTCATCCTTCACTGGCTTAATTTGTGTTGAACTTTTCCCCGATAGGAACCTAGTTGTTTGCTAGAGTTTTGCGAGGTATCCTTTGCCTACACTGCAGCTTGCTGTACTTCACTTGCTATAGCTTCATAATATTGTCTTTTGTCTTCCCGGACACTTTTATCTACTATTTTGTTCAGTGTATTGTAGCTAGCATTCAACTCCTGTTTTGTTGCTCGTCAATGAACTGGATAATCTTTTGTTTCACCATTTTCCTCTCTTCTGTTAGTCTCCAAGTGTCCCTAGTGAGCCACTGTTTGTTCTGTCTCTTTCTGCTGCCTAGAACTTTCATGCAGGTTTGACTTCACACCGCTGTCATGCTGTTCCAGTGTTTTTCAAAACTGGTCTTTTCCCTAGTGTTGATTTGTGTCTCTGCCCTTTTCCCAATGTTTGCAGTGAAGATATCCTTTGCATCCTGATCCTTCAGCTTTTGAGTATTAAACTTGGTTGTGGTATATCTGCAGCTGCTGCTTCTCTGAAAGCTATTAGTTTGATTTGAATTGTCCCTTGTACGAGATAGTGGTTTGAGCCAATGTCTGATCCTCTTCTTACTTTTGTGTCCAGTAGGCTGCGCCTCCACTTCCTTGAGAACCATTGAGATGAAGCCAATTTAGTTTTTGGTTGGCCCATCTGGTGACACCCATGTAGCCTTGTGGATATCCTTGTGTCTGTATACGCTGCCACCAATCAGTAGTTCATTGAAGGCACAGAAGTCAGTGAAGAGTTATCCATTTTCATTCATTTCTTTGAGAGCTTCTCTACCCATGATGAGTTCCTTTCCTGTGTTGTCTGGTCCCAGTTTGGCGTTCATGTCTCCCATTGGTCTTTTAATGTCACTAGCTGGGGTATTGTCCATTGTTGTCTATAGTTGCCTGTAGAATTCTTCTTTCTTTTAGAAGTATGCGTTATTTGTGAGTGCATAGCATTGTATAACTGAAACTTTCCTTCCTTTGTAGTTGAATCTGGCGGTCATTATCCTGGACGAGATTGCCTCCCATTGCATCAAGGCCTTCGTTGCCGTTGGTGACATCATGATAGCCACGCCCTCGGTGTGCGTGTGGTTATCTTCTGGGTGACCGGAGTAGATCATTGACTCTCCCAATGACAATTTGGTGAGTCCATTCCCGTTCTATCTGCTTTCATATATTCCCAGTACTTGAATTCTGTATCTTATTATCTCATTTGCGATCTGGGTAGCCTTGCCAATCTCGTACATAGTGCGGACATTCCATGTTCCATGTTTTGGCGCAAATACATCCATCGTGCTGAAGTCTCTGTAGCAACTTTGTTTACAGCGAAGGGTTGCTAGCCTCACGCCTGAGAAAGGAATTGTTACATTAAGATAAAGTTTAGAGAGAAGCGACCTTGTGGGTTGATCCGCTTAAAATCAGGAAAACACGGAATCAGCCGATGAGGACAACACCAGCAAAAGGAAAATAATTGACAACAGAAAAGGCAACAATCGACAACAACAATAAAAAAAAATAACCTTAGCAGTAGTAGCACAGTCAGATATAGTTAACAAACACGATACCAAAATCATAGACTCACTGACTTCAGCCAATAGTAGAATCATAATTAATGTGAAAATCGACAATTTTTTGCAGTTAAAGATTAAAAAAAGTAGTAATAACAAAATAGACAGGCAGTTAAAATAAGAAAGGCAATAGGCTAATCACTACTGAGAGAATAATTGATTTATGATAGCCATGGTTGTGTCAAAGGTCGGACGTATTTATTTTGAATACATAGCATGGGTTTCAACTTTCGGGTCGCTAGTGCCTCACCTATTCCAAAATGCCTTGATTTCAATCCCTTGGAAAGGATCTTGTAGATGACTTTAAAAGAATTTTTAAATGGAGCTGAATATCTTGAGTTCACGGGATGTTCTGTTACCGAGCTATATTCACATCTATGCATTCCCCCTTTGCTAGCCAGGCTGGCCACTGTCTCTGAGGGTTTTACACAATCAGACGGATGGTACAGCCAATGTTCTCAGCTACACATGAGCAAATGAACTGATATTTGTAATCCATAAAAATGTCACATAGAGAAAATGATTAGGGTTTAGAGACGGTAAATGCCGAGGGATAAAATGAAGGCAATGACAGTAGATATGAGCCAATTTGGGATTAATTCTGTAGATAAGTTCTACAAGAAGTATTTCTATGCAATGAAGACACAGAGATTCAAAACTGAACTGTGTACTCGATAAATTTCTAAGCTTAGAAGTTTCTGGTCAGTTGGTTTCTCCAAGTCAACTAAATTCATCTTCTTAGGTGTTTAGTATAAGTATAGTTTCAAACCTTAGCCACGTTATGTTTTCGAAAATGACATATTAAATACTTTCGTGTTCATAATACAATCGCCATTTTTGTGGGTTGTAGTGCGGAACACCAAAAACACGTCTACGCCTATATTTGAAAGAAGCAATAACTGTTAATAAAGCAGGATTTAATGAATTCATCAAATTTCGATAGAACTCGTCAGTTGAATACTTTACATACACGGATGTAATTACTTTTGAAATTACATTGGGAGATATAAGACTGATAAGCAAATAAACTACATTGAATTAATCATGCAGAAAGACACGTGCGAATGTTTTCCAGGTCATGTTCAAATAGATAAGGGGAGAGAGAGTGTGAGAGATCAAATTAAGATAAATTGCATTACGCTTCAATTACATCACTTAGATAAACAATTAGTCATTAGAGAATATAGCAAGAATTGCAAACAGACTAATATCAATAGTAATAGTTATAATAACAGTAATAATACTGTTGAAGTGAGTTAAGATAATCCTACTGATAAAGGATAGTTTTAAATGAATCAATAATAATAATAATAGAGGTAGAATAATAAGTAAAACGTATTACCATGGTAGATTCAGAGTCACGACCATCTCCATTTGTACACAGAGACCTGGTTTATAAACTAGAATTGCAAAGGCCTCTGCAATTGCAAGCATGTTCTTGTTTCTTTGTCTGCTGACAATAGTGAATGACTTGACCGCGTCGATATCATGTCCGTAATCTACAAGATGTTTTGTTATTGAGGATTTTTGGCACTGTGCACTCAGCTGTTTTCAACCATTTTGGCAAATGCTCCATCATGCGATGAGTAGACAGTTGCCTTTCTGTACGACCTATGTATTGCTTCCACAAACACACTCGAATTGATATACGCAGTTTGAAGTTTCGAGGATTGGCGACTGGTCTTTCCTAGATTGTTGAAGCACTCGCTTAGTGGTGTTAAGGATAAAAATTTTTGCAGCATAATAAGTCTTCTTGATGGCTTTATCTAGTCTTCGTTTGACTACTTCCTGTACATCATCTCCTTTGAACGGCAAACTGATGGAGACAGATTTCTTCAGAACTGTTTGGATTGTTTGTAGAGGCTAATTTCTTTAGAGTATTTATTAATGTACTTCTCCGGATATCGATTCTGAGATAAAATATCCTTCAGAGATTTTATTTCATGCTCAATAGTAGTGTACGTCTATATTTGAATCACAGTTTGCTCATGTCTTCAGTGTTATGGTTCTATGTCTGACTTTAATGTGTCCCTGTTGTCTTACAGTAACCGTTGATTTCTTCTCTTTGCCAATGAATCCATCCCGCTGATATTCGATATTCTTGCAGATGACAAACATATTTATATTATACTTTAACCATATACTACTTATAAATCTTGTCAGTAGCACAAGTCATACCTGAAGAATTATTTATGTGTAGAGATTCGAGGACAATCAGTTATTCTGCACTAGCTTATTGTTTTCCTTCAGTTTGATGAAAAAATGAAACTATTACCGGCGGCAAATGTCAACGAATAAGCCAAGTGCAGCTGAGGAAATGAAGTGCTTGATCAGGATTTACTTATACAGTTCAGAACTGATGGATTCCCTGATTTGACAACGATTATCGTAAGATCAGATAACCTGATTAGTTTTATTTTTCTGTTAAAGTAGCCATGTAGATGAAACCGAAATGGACTGTGAAAGCTTTATCAATTAGATCAAAGTCCTAGACAGATATCTGGAAGTGTAGAAAGCTTTTGGTGACAATTAGTGAAACGTTGAAAAAAAATATTTAAAATTTATTCTCAAGTATTGGTTTTGTAGGGATTTTGTTTGATTACATGGAGGATTTCACCATGGGTTGACATCAGTTAGAGAACCACTGGAAAACCTGGAAGTACTGGACAGCTGTTTCGTCAGCCTAGTTTGGGACTCTTCAGCAGTACGCACCCACCGCTGTGGTTAGAACCCAGGACCTTCTGGTTACAAGGCGAGCTCGTAGACCATTGAGACACCGGGACCCGATCCAATGTATGTATGTATAAGTAGACAGAAGAGATCACTGTTAGGATTATCAAAGGGTTTTATTCATTACAACTTCAGAACTATTAAACATAGGAGAAGAATATACGATTGTTTCATTCATTTGAGCGACTATTCAACAGATGGTTGGAGGTAATCGGCAGGAAGCCGTGGCTAAACCTAGGTTTCGTGTTGGTTGACATTCACCAGTCAGCAAGGCGTGTCTGCAACCTCGAAGGAACTTATGTACTTTCTAAGATTCAAGGCCGCGTCATTCACCCAGTGCTGCAGTCAGAGACGTTACCACTGAGCTATTCGGGCTCGCGATTGACCTCCTGTATTGACTGTACTGGATACTTCTATTGGAAACTAGTAACTAGCGTGATGTATCTAGACTACATTCCATCAGTCAGGTTTGGCTGAAACGCTGAGTGACGCGGTTTGGAATCTCAGAGTGGAGATGACTTCCTCCAGGATTGCAGAAACGCCTTGCTGACTAATGAGTGCCATCTGGCACGAAACCTAGTTTTAGCCACGGCTTCCTGTCGATTGCCTCCAACCATTGAATAACAACAATTCAAGTGTACTGTGATGGTGAGCCACCTAGAATGGTGGCTACATTGCAAACCTGAGTAAGAGAATTCAGTCTACACCAAGGAAGAGACTAGACACATCACACTAGTTAATAGTGTCAAGTCGAAGGACTATTCTGTAGTCTGTCGCTTGATACTCTCGATTTCTTTACTTATTACAATATGTAACAGAAATCATACCTCGAATATGAAAACTGTTTTAGAAGCATACACCTCTGATATGACTAAACAGAGGACAAAACTCATCTTTCTACTTCCATAGAAGAGAACTTCGTCTAGTTTACTAGTCTAGCCTGTCCTAACCTTGGGAAAAGAGGGAGGGTTGAGTGTGGGGATAGCGATTCAATTCCAGAAAATCAATCAAATCGCTACGGAAACCTCGGTGCATAAGAAAAATATTATCAATATAAACTACAAACTTATTTCCCCCTGGAATCGAATAGACGAAGTGACACAGGCTGGTAGAAGCCTTCAAGAAGCCAGTCAGCTTATATGTCTTCTTTCAATGAAAGTAAAAATAAGCATGAGGACATGAAATGTTCGCGTGATGTACGAAACTGGAATGGCTTCTCACGTTGCCAAAGAAATGAGAAGATATGGTATAGAAGTACTAGGAATATGTGAGAGCAGGTGGAATGGATGTCGACTCTCTATATCATTAAATGGATAGTTAATGATCCAGTCTGCAACACTTTAACAGCTAAAGCAAATTATGACTCCGATAAAAATAGATATCAGAACACTATGTTTGATAAATAAGTGGCTGTCTGTCTGGGAAGAGATCAGCATAGATGAAACCTTTAAAATAATGAAGAAGATTTGTAGTTCAGGTGAATGATATGGAATTAGCTGTGTTTTCTGAGCTGCTTGATGAATTAACTACGAGGCTTTCGTCGTACACCTCCTAGATAACATCTTCACCGCTGGTTCTGGCATAAAATCGACTTATTTTGAATTCTCTATGAATGATGTAATTGTATCTTCTGGCAACCACTGTCGTGACTGGTTGTTAAGTGACGTCTCTATTGATCATTTTTATCGGCATGGAATTCAAGCTTTCTTGTCATGTGACTTACTCTTTATTAGCTGATAAATTTGGTCTAAACTAATGTGTTTGTTAATCTCTGGCTGATTCACTTGAGTATACCAGGCTTCTAGAAATTCTCTGTTTAAAATTTCGACATTATCCCAATCAAATTGATGTCCATAATTATCTACATGCATTGACATGAAAGAATATATATCATGTCTTTTCACGGCTGATTTGTGTTCCTGGATTGTGATTCAAAGGGGACGCCCATTTGAGCCGATGTAATGCCTGTTACAGTTCATACATGCAATTTATTTTGTAAATGGTTTTAGTTTTATCTTCTTTTTCTGTTGGATTGGCTTGTGTGTTATATCTACTTCAAACGGTTTCAGTATTTTAGCTGTTATTTCAGAGATATTTTTCATACATGGTAGGATGAATTTTCTTGTAGTCTTCGATGATTGTTCCTTGTTGGTGTTTTGATTCGATTTTAAACACTTTTTGGTGAAATTCTGCGGATAACCATTCTTCTTGACCACCGTTAGTAAGTATTTTTCTTCCATTCTTTTCAACACTGGAGTGCTACAGTGTGTTTGAACTCTCTTGTGAACAATGTCTGCACACAGTTTCTTTTGTGAATGAGTGAGTGAGAAATTGGATTATTGCTAGCTAGTATAGTTGAGTATTTGATCTGTGTGTGGTGTGTGTGCGTTGATTTTCTATATACTTGTGTTTCTAAATTTCCTGTGTCGGTTGGTTCTCCTGATTAAGACATCTAAAAATGGAATTTTGTTATCTAACTTTTCTTCTTCTCTTGTGGTGAATTTAATGTCTTCAAATATGTTGTTTATTAATTTATGGGTATATTCTAAATCACATTTCTCTTAATTATTACAAATGTATCATTAACATAACGCACCTAGATTTTTGATTTAATTATGGGTGGGTAGGGCTATTAATTCAAATCTTTGCATGAGGGGGCTTCAGCTATTAATCCTGATTCGGACGATCCCATTGGTGTTCATTTTATCTGTTCGTATATTTGATTATCGAATTGAAAGTATGTTGTAAGACATAATTCTCTGAGTCGCATCCAAGTCAAACAATCCATTTTTGTGTTTTCGTCGCTATAGAGTAATTGTTGTATAATTTCTTTTGCTAGTTTTGGACCAATTGAAGTACATGACGCTGAAACATCAAAGGACATCATTATTCCGTGGTCATCTACTTGAATATTTTTAATTTTCTCTAAAAATTGGATTGGCGAATTAACAGGATGGTTGCACTATTCTGTTAAGAATTTTAATTTTCTGAAAGTTTCTTTAGTTGGAATATATGTTGGTGTTCCTGGAAGCGAAACGATTGGTCGTAAGGCAATGTTTGGTTTGTGTGGTTTCGGTCTACCATAGAATCGAGGTAAAATAGGCCTGTTAGATTTCATTCGCCATTGATCTTGTTTTGTAATTTGTCCTGATTTCGTTACTTCAATTAATATTATTTTGATTTAGTTATCTAATGTTTGTATAGGGTTTTTCATCAAAAGCTGACAAATTCCTAGAAGCCTGGTACTCAGGTGAATTAGTGAGCGATTAACAAACACATTATTATTGTTTCCTTTAGTTCCTAGTGGAACATAGGGCTTTAGTCGCATGCCTCCATTGTTTTCGGTTCTTTGCCAACATTTTCACCTGGCTCCATGTCTGCCCACATGCTTTCATCTCCTCTTCGCATAACCTCCTCCATGTCACCCTTGCACTGACGACCAACTCGCCGCAACCCATTCAGGCTACACTCGAGCAATGACTTGGCGTGTGATGTCACTCACTTGGTGGTTTTCTCAGAGTATGGACAATCTACCTCCATTTCTTCCTGCAGATTTGTTGCACAATCGATTCCGGCTAGGCTTGCTTGTTCCCAGACATTCCTGTTGCTGATCGTTTCTGGCTCTCTGATCTTGAGTAGTAATGAGAGAAGATAGCTGTTGGTGAAGGTCTGAATTTTGTTTGAGATGCTCTTTATGACGCGCTGGCCAAGTCTCTGATCTGTATAGTGAGTACCACCGACTTCACGTTGGAGTTGCGAATCCGGATCTTATTTTTCATCCTGAGTGCTGTTGACCTCCACACAGACTCAAGAGTAATGAAAGCTTGTCTTGCTTTTCCGATCCTTGCTTTGATATCCTCGTCAGTTCCACCTGTAGTTGAAACGATGCTTCACAGGTGGGTAGGTAAAGGAGGTTGCTACTTTCAGGTTCCTCCCATATTTTCTAGCTGATTGTTGTCTGTTGTTGTTGCTGTGGCTGTTGGTGTTGGCCAGGAATCTCCATCACCTGTGTGTTTCTCTATGTTCACCTGGCGGGAAGTACTATCTTTGATGCTTCTGTTGCCAACTTGTTGCTTTTCACGTGTATATCTTCCAGTTTGTGGGAAATCAGACATATATAAGTCATCAGCGAAGTCCAGATCCTCCAAGTTCTTTTTTGTGTGGGTCCATTTTATGCCTGTTTCCTCGTTGCCCGCTGTCTGTCCCATTGTCCAGTCTACTTCAATCAGGAAGATCATTGGAAATAGTAGGCAGCCAGCCAGCTTTGTCTTCCTGCCACCTTCACTTCGAAGGATTCCGTAAGTTTCCCGTTGTGAATTATTTGGCATGCAGCATTATGATACAACTGCTGGATGAGGTGTGTAATTGTTGGTGGCACCCCACAGTAGTAGCGAAGTAATTGCCAAATCACCTCTCGATCGACGCCGTTGAAGGCCTTTTCAAAGTCAATAAAGTTGAGAAAGACATTATTATAGACTAAATTTTGCAGCTAATAAAGAGTAAGTCACATAACAAGAAAGTCTGAATTCCATGCCAATAAAAATGATCAATAGAGACGTCACTTAACAACCAGTCACGACAGTGGTTGCCAGAAGATACAATTACATCACTCATGGAGAATTTGAATGTTTTCATTTCATGCTGAATCCAGCGCTGAAGATGTTGAATAGTAGGTGGACAACGAAAGCCTGGTAATTAATTCATCAAACAACTCAGAGAACAAAACTTGTTCAACAGATGAAACTTGTTTCGTGTAGTCTGAAAGTAATTTTTATCACTTTGAACCTGCCTTGGTAATGTAATTTTAAAATCAAATTTTATTTCACACAATAATATTTTAGCCCCTAAACATTTTGACAAATATTGATTTCGTTCCCTTGTCGACGGGTTCCCATCGACAATTATACATCTTATCCAACAGCTATACGACAATGCTGCATGCCAAGTAATCCACAACGGGAAACTTACGGAAGCCTTCGAAGTGAGGACGGGAGTGCGACAAGGCTGTCCACTATCACCAATGATCATCCTGATTGCAATCGATTGGATAATGCGACAGACAGCGGGCAGCGAGGAAACAGGCATAAAATGGACCCACACAAAAAAGAACTTGGAGGATCTGGACTTCGCTGATGACTTATATATGTCTGATTTCCCACAAACTGGAAGATATACACGTGAAAAGCAACAAGTTGGCAACAGAAGCATCAAAGATAGTACTTCCCGCCAGGTGAACATAGAGAAACACACAGGTGATGGAGATTCCTGGCCAACACCAACAGCCACAGCAACAACAACAGACAACAATCAGCTAGAAAATATGGGAGGAACCTGAAAGTAGCAACCTCCTTTACCTACCCACCTGTGAAGCATCGTTTCAACTACAGGTGGAACTGACGAGGATATCAAAGCAAGGATCGGAAAAGCAAGACAAGCTTTCATTACTCTTGAGTCTGTGTGGAGGTCAACAGCACTCAGGATGAAAAATAAGATCCGGATTCGCAACTCCAACGTGAAGTCGGTGGTACTCACTATACAGATCAGAGACTTGGCCAGCGCGTCATAAAGAGCATCTCAAACAAAATTCAGACCTTCACCAACAGCTATCTTCTCTCATTACTACTCAAGATCAGAGAGCCAGAAACGATCAGCAACAGGAATGTCTGGGAACAAGCAAGCCTAGCCGGAATCGATTGTGCAACAAATCTGCAGGAAGAAATGGAGGTAGATTGTCCATACTCTGAGAAAACCACCAAGTGAGTGACATCACACGCCAAGTCATTGCTCGAGTGTAGCCTGAATGGGTTGCGGCGAGTTGGTCGTCAGTGCAAGGGTGACTTGGAGGAGGTCATGCGAGGAGGAGATGAAAGCATGTGGGCAGACTTGGAGCGGAGTGAAAAAGTTAGCAGAAAACAGAAGGCAATGGAGGTGCGCAGCTGAAGCCCTATGTTCCTCTAGGAACTAAAGGATACAATAATAATAACAATCCCTTTTTATATCAATACGCATGACAAGTATGTGTGCGCATGTGGTCAGCATGTCCGAAATGTACTGATCAAGTGCACTACCCTGTGTTAGATAAATCATGTATTCTTCTTATTTTGCCCAAATTCATAAAAGGAACTAATTGCTTTAAACATGTTAAAAGTGAACAGTGAAACAGTATGAAACTTATTTCTATAGGATGATCAGATATGTCAGACATAACCTAATACAAAAAACACCTTTCATAAAATCGTTAATTTTATACTGCAACAAACGTATACAGAGACAGCATTTTCTTCATGAAAACCTTTTAGTGTGGTGAGAGCTGTCTGCAAGCTAAAGCTGTAAGCAACAATTTACGTCAGTGTTTGCGTCCCGAATCGGGGTCATGAGAAGCTTAACCTTGAGGAACTCAACAACCAATCACAGCAGACTTAGCGTGGGCAGACACGATTAGCAGATATATGGCTTAACTTTCCAAGAAACAGTCACAAGCAGTACAGAATAATCTTCAGCGGAAAGACAAACAATCAGAAGACGTTGTTTCTCTGCTAACAATAAGGGATAATAACGTACATAAGAATCTATGAATATCTGTTAATTTTCTCAACAGACGATCTGTTGTCTGGCTCTTGTCTTCTGTCGTTACATTAGTATTTAGAAAAGATATAAAAGATTTGTAGTTTAGGCTGATGATTTTGCTGTATTTATATTCATTGAGGTGGACAGTTCAGTTATCTTCCTAGACAACATCTTCAGCGCTAACTTCAATATGAAATTAGTGTTGATTTCATAAAACAAAACACGTAGATCAACGAAGAGTCTCTTTTCGTCGGTGAATTCACTTTCACAGCTGTACAATCGCAAATATACATGTGTTTTATTTTGTATGTATGTGTACATTAGGTTTTTCAAACAAAATTACAATTCAAGTGTTGGTTTGTAGCTATTTGATTGGTCTGAGGATTTCATCATGAGCTGACATTAGTTAGAGAACCATTGGAAAACCTGGGAGTACTGGACAGATATTTCGTCCTAGTTTGGGACTCTTCAGAAGTACGCACCCACCGGGATTCGAACCCAGGACCTTCCGGTTACAAGGCGAGCTCGTATACCATTAAGCCACTGTGACCCGATCCAATGGTCCTTGAATTCTAACTTCTGCCAATTCACGACATAGCGCGACCGCTAGCCAATGTCTTCGGCGAGTATTTGTCCTCACACCCGACCAGCTGCACCCTACTGGTCACGACTTCCCACTGGAACCCAGGTAACTACCTACCTGAATAGGGCCAGTCGCCAGTGAGCATCTCATTGGTATTCAAGTGTTGGTTTGGTTATGATTATTTTAACTAAACAGGTGAAGATTATTAATAGAAGTCAAAATAATTAGGTGTTAATGAAATTAGTGTAGTAACAAAGGTGATGAGTTGTCACAAACAGTTGTTAAAAAAGAAGTTATGTAATAATATGAATAGTTAGATGATTGAGTTTTACTCACGATGCACATAGGAACAAAGTAGACAATACGAAATTACGTAAGAGTTCTAAATGAATACAAGAATTATAAACAATTAAAGAACAGGCAAACAAACAAAATTAAGTCATCAAAATCAACAGAGTTGTTACCATGAGAGTAGAAGTGGTTGAGCAATTCTCTTTTGTATGCACAGCTCCAGTTTTCCTATGTGAATGGCTAGAGCTTTAGCGATACAAAGAAGGCGAAACCGTATTGACTTTGATAGGTTATTCTTGACTCTGTAGATTACTTTGAAGGAGGGGGCGTTTGTTGAAATGGAATGATCATCCCTGCAATAGTGGTGCAATAAGGAGTGCGATAATTGAACACCTGGTTAACACTGATCAACAAGCACGGAACCTAAGTCAAGCAAGGCTTCCTACTGATTGCCTTCGACCATCGAATAACAACAATTCAGAGTGCACAGTGTTGGTGAGCCACCCAGACTGTTAGCCACACTGCAAACTTAACTGATAGAATTTAGTCTGCCCCAAATGAAGGACTAGATGCCTGACACTAGTGCTAGTGTTCAATCAAAGCTTAAAAATTTTACAGTCTTAGGACTACTGGTTGGATTACTTAGGAAAGTTTGAGTCTTCAAACCGAGCATCAGCTTAGATTTTCATCTTAGCTTTAATCGCTAAACCTCTCTCTCTACACTGTCAAACAAAACAATCCAAGATTTGACTAATGGGTTGTTATAATTAATACAAGTAATAGTTTATCACTAAATAACCACTGAGATCCTCGCAGAGCACTACTGATAATTTGTACATTCTCGTAAATAACAACCAGTTCTATTCATTTGAGATAGAAAAATTGAAATGATAATAATTACACCGTTTGATCAGTTGGCGTAACTTGATCTGAAAACTAAGAAATAGCAACAAAGACAAGTTTACGCTGGACTGAACTGAAGTAGAATTGTTATGTACTGGTCGAGTAATTAATGGTCCTGACGCAAGAAGGCGGAAATCAGAAAACCACCAGGTTCACGATGATACTTGTATTTTTCAAACAACAAGGAAAAATCAATCTCACACAAGTGTATGAGCGAATGTTCAAAAATGAACGAATCAATAGACAGTCTTAACATGATTGGTTGTAATGTCATGTGACAACAAGGTCAGACATGTTTGTTTAGTTAGTGGACAGACAAAAACATATTGTCAATTATAATGGAATATCGATCCATATATACGTAGCAAAATATAACAGACTGTCAAAAACAAACACACATATTATGTGGATACATATCAAGAATATTGAATCATAAGACGAAATTCGGGAGGACATGGGTTAGTGACAGCGTTAATAGGTCTTAAAAACCTAACCGTTTTCATAGTGTAAAATGCATTTTCTGAGAAACAGCTGCCGATTTGAGGTCACTATCTTCACTATTATTATTATTATTATTATTATATCCTCTAGTTCCTAGAAGAACATAGGGCTTCAGCTGTGCACCTCCATTGCCTTCGGTTTTCTGATAACTTTTTCACCCGCTCCAGGTCTGTCCACATGCTTTCATCTCCTCCTCGCATGACCTCCTCCAAGTCACCCCTGCACTGACGACCAACTCGCCGTCTCCCTTTCGGTTCCACTCAACAACAACACTCTTCAACAAATCTCATATTGTGGCTTACCACTTATTTTGGGGTAACCTTCTGTCTCGGTAACAAAGAAGCTGTAGCATGTATTCAGGATAATACAAATGAATATTTAGTCTCTCATGGTATCAGCAATGGACAAAAGCATTTAATCATAGTTCTCAAGATCAAAGGATTTTTATAAGGGAAACTTGAACTTTTTGTACAATCATATATGCTATAAGATAGTGGGTATGTATCTCACTGGCTTAAACACTTAACATCCAGTCAGTCAGACTGGGATTTGAATCCTGAACCATCTACCTTAGCTTGGGTAGGTGAGTAGCATCATTAGTCTCTATATAATAAGTGTGGAGCATTATTATTATTCTTTGGGTTCCGAGTGGAAGATAGGGCTTCAAGAACAAATCTCCACTTTCTTCTATCTTCTACAGTCCTCTTCATTTGGATCCAAAATTGATCATAATCTCTCACCTCCTCCTCATACTATCTTTCTTCATGTCACTCTCACACTGACGAACTAGTTGTTGCTTCCAGATTGGATTCCACTCGAAGGCCTGGAGTACAATGTTTTTCGACGGTCTCCCCAAAGTATGCCCCACAGGTCCACATGCATTTGCTCCTACATATTTGTTGAACGATCGGTTCTTGGTCGGTTTGTTTCCCAGACAGAGTTTCTTGTTACTAATTCTTTTCGGTCAGCTGGCCATTTGAACTTCACCATGGAGCCAGCGAAGGCAGTTGTTGGTGCCATAACCTGTTACACGCTGGCCAAGTTTCTGAACCGTACAGAAGAATTGACTGAGTTCACATTTTTGTTAAAAATCTGAATATTGTTCTTTCTGCAGGCTGATTGAGTGCAGAAGATTTCCAAACCGGTTTCAGGTTGTTGAAGGTGCATCTCACCTTTCCGATTCTGGCTAGCTTTGGCACCTCATCCGTTCAGACTGCCTGGAGTTGGAACAATGCTTACCAGATAAGTCAAGAAAGTGAATTCTGTCAAATCTCTCCTGTTGGTGGTGACCGGTTGCGTTGTTGCTGTGGGTTAGTTGGTTGGTTATATCCATCCCCCCCCGCCGTCTTCCATATATTCATCTGAAGTCCTGTCTTCACTGCCTGTTTCTTCAGCTAGTCTGTTTCTTTTCGCCTGTAAGTCTTCGAGTTTGTGTGACACTAGACATATATCATCCGGGAAATCCAGTGGAGCATAGGCTGGTAATACAGTTCTAACGATATACTTCCGATAACGAAAGCAAAAGTCTTGTTGACGTAGAAGAATTCCTACAAAGTGGAGAATTATTTATTAGAAAGGAGTCGAAATGCAATAGTAAACAAATATTCCTGTATTCAACTGACAGTCTTAATTTCAGGGGACTGAATTATGCTGAAGACCATGTATGAGGGGATGGGAAGATAGTAATACGTTGGGCCGATAAGGAAACTCAAGAAAATATAGACAACGCAAATGACCTGTGTTTAATTACACAATAATCTGAGAAGAAGGAGCAAAGACAAGGTTTCATGGGGAAAATGATGAGATAACTAACCAACGACAAGCACTGATCCCTATTCGCAGAGGCAAATTCGAAAGAGGTTCTTTTGTGGTGAGAGTTGCCCGTTAGCCAAAATTGGTAGACAGCAATTTACGTCAATGTTTACGTTCAAAATCTTGGTCATGAAAAAAAAGAACAAGAACGAAGACTAACTCAACAACCAATCACAGTAGACTTGCATGGGCGTGGTCTGACCATCAAAGAAACGGCCACAAAGAGATGACAGAATAACTCCCAGTGAGAAAACGACCAATCAGATGACTCTGTTTCTCTGCTAATAATAACGAATAATAATGTACATAAAAGTATATAAATATCTCTTGATTTCCTCAATAAACGGTCTGATGCCTGGCATTTGTCTTCTGCCGTTACACTTTCTATCACTTATCTAGACATCATCGTATCAACTACAGACGATGGCACGGATGAACCAGCATTGGGAAGGCGACGAATACATTCATCACACTGGAGTCAGTGTGGAAATCATCTGAACTCAGTATAAATAATAAAATACGGACTTTAAACAACAGTATTTAGGATGACAAACGTCTTAAATCTATTTACTTTTTCAAAACATAAATCAATAGGTTTATTTTGCTTAAAATGTCACACATGTGATTTAATTAAATCACTTGTCACCCGCATCCGACGCATCTGTAGTTCCGATGTTCTAGAAACAGAATTAAATATTCTGAGAGAAATCTTCAACCAAAATGGATATCCAATACGATTCATCGACGAAAAAAATCAAACCAAGAATTTGGAGAAATGAAACTTCACTTGCGCTTAAAAAGAAACTCTACATGAACTTGGATTTCAAGGAGATTTGACAAGCGATATTCTCAAGAAAAGGATCACATCATCTCTGAGAAGAACATTCTTTGCAGCAACGCTAACAATAGTGTTCTCCAGTCGCCCACTGATCTGCAGAAGCCTCAAGGACAAGATCCTGCATCTGACCACTTCTATGTGCATATATCAGTTCACCTGTTGCTGTGGAGCCAGGTACATCGGTCGATCAACGCGCAACCTATCCGAGAGGATTCAAGAACACTATCCAGCATGGTTGCGAAAAGGCAATACGGGTGCAATAAGGAGTGCGATAATTCAACACCTGGTTAACGCTGATCATTCTATCTCAACAAACGCCCCTCCTTCAAAGTAATCTACAGAGTCAAGAATAACCTATCAAAGTCAATACGGTTTCGTCTTCTTTGTATCGCTGAAGCTCTAGCCATTCACATAGGGAAACCGGAGCTGTGCATACAAAAGAGAATTACTCAACCACTTCTACTCTCATGGTAACAACTCTGTTGATTTTGATGACTTAATTTTGTTTGTTTGCCTGTTCTTTAATTGCTGATAATTCTTCTGTTAATTTAGAACTCTTACGTAATTTCGTATTGTCTACTTTGTTCCTATGTGCATCGTGAGTAAAACTCAATCATCAAACTATTCATATTATTATTACATAACTTCTTTTTTAACAACTGTTTGTGACAACTCATCACCTTTGTTACTACACTAATTTCATTAACATCTAATTTTCTTGACTGGTTTTGTATTGCATAACTCCAATTACCAATCTTCACCTGTCTAGTTAAACGAACCATAACCAATTGTAATTTTGTTTGGCAAACTTAATGTACACATACATACAAAATAAAACACAAATATATTTGAGATTTTACAGCTGTGAAAATGAATTCACCGGAGAAAAGAGACTCTTCGTTGATCTACGTGTTTTGTTTACATGTGATTAAGTCCATGAATTTGATGAGAATGACTAATGCTTTTACAAAATTTTGGCAACCTTTTTACGAAACAAAAGAATACTGATGGTTACGGAAGAAAGGTATGCTGTATAAAAATGTAAGTGTTTATCTTGTAACTCTACTGAGATCGGATACAAATCAAAATACCGAATAGATCATTGGATATGTGAGATATACACTTGAGATCAGAAAGGTTGAAGGATAAATGATTGCTTATCTAGTTAAGGTTATTGCACGCATGACTGAAAATTCCATAACAGCATACTAAATAGCCTGAATGGTTAACTCTCCACCTTCAGCTTAACGAGTTGACTTAACTATTGAAGATCACCAGCTAATACTAAATAAGAAAGGCTGTAGACTGATAATTCTAGGGAATTATTGACCACTATAGACTGTCACTTCTCTGTACATAGATTTTCTACAGATAAGCAGTAAAATTTATGTTTGTGTTTTCGAGTAGTGAATGTATATTTCAGGATATTAATTATGTGACTTGATCAAAACAACTGACTGTCTTCAAATAGTATATCACTTCACTTAAGAGCCAAAATTATGAGAACAAAGTCTTGAAATCTACAACGGGAGACTGAAACGTTGTATCAAATCATTAAAGCCAACTGATATACTGATCTTCAAAATACTACTGCAATGTTACAAAACGCTGGTGGGCGCTTGTTTTTTTGTTGCTGAGAAATCCAAAAGCCATTTGGTACCACTGTGACGTGTACTACTGATAAAATTCATCAATAGTATATAAAGAGACGTCCATTGGCATAAGAATATTTTTATTTTTGATTACAGCTTGATTCCACACCGTATTTTTGGTACAAGTATGGAATTTTCAGCATGGATATCGTTAGGCCAAATTTCGGAGGCCGACCATAGATATCAGATGTGCGTCGGCGTGTGCTCGAACCCCGGACCATATGCAAGGTCAGCGAGAGTCCTAACCACTGTGCCACCACCGAATATCAAATAGTAGACAGATAGATATGACAGAGAAGATTTGTAGCTCAGGTGGATAATTTTGATATGGTTTTGCTCTCTGAGCTGGATGGTTAGTTTGCGAAGCTTTCATCGCCCTACTGGGTGACATCTTCAGCGCATACTTCAATTTGAAGTATGCGCTGAAGATGTCACCCAGTAGGGCGATGAAAGCTTCGCAAACTAACCATCCAGCTCAGAGAGCAAAACCATATCAAAAGTAGACAGGTAGATTTGACGTCAAAGAGAGTAAATGATTTAGCGTTGCGGTAAAACATGGAAGACGCGAAACTGAAGACAAAGAAACACAATAAGAAGGGTAGAAGTAGCTCAATACCGAAGATTTGTGCAAATGATGATCTGCAGATAAGATGTACATAATTTCGTTACGTAGAGATAAAAAAATTCCACAAATAAACAATCCTTTACCAAGTCTCTTGTCTTCTATCGTTACACTACTAGCAAATATCCCAGGTATTTGATGTTTTCTATCATCTCTTAAGAATAATTTAGGATGTTAGAAACTCGAAACTACTAAGTCATTTTAGTTTTACGTTGTAATACCAACAAGGTGAAATACGATGGTATACAGCTGTTTGTGAACCTGATATCATCAAGTAAGTTATCAGTTAATCAAGAGTATTAAAGGCAGTGCTTGTCTGATCGATTTTTCATAAGAGTGACAATCTGAGCAGACGAAATAAAGCATCGGGACTTTTTAATATCCAGACAAAGCTGGCCGGAGTTCTAATGAGAAGTCGTGACCAATGGGGTCCACAATGTCGGTGTGAGGATAAATACTCAGCGATGATAGTTACAAGTGATCGCACTAAAATCATGAATTCGTTAAAGTTTGAATTCATGAGATATTCGGTAGGGTCTGCAGCGCTCCATCAAGCAGGAATAGTACTCAATGCCTCACAGTGTAATAGCTGCTCCAGCAACTACGTCTCCCGTACAGAACATTAAGTCGTTCAAAAACGCTTCAGTCTCTTCACTCTACTACCGCAATCAGTTATCGTGTCGACCCCTACATCTCGAATCTGGAGCATTGCTGTGGCGTAACACCAGACCTAATGGATCTAGCCGAACACATGATCCAGTCTAGACACCAAAAGGAATACTTAAGCTTGCCCAGCCACGTGTCGGATACGGGATGTAAATGTACCCTTGCAAATATGGACCAAATTCAGATTTAGAGGCGTTCACTCTTAACCCTTCAGATGGTAGCATGATCGATCCACACGTCAGAACCACTACAGCTCTCCACCAGACTTTTATCTGACCTCAACCTTTGCAAGCATGGTTCACCATCTTTCAGATATCAGTGTGTACCCTCTTGCTCCACCCCGACGTCGCATATAGCGCGATTCCACTTCTCTATGTCATGAGACAGGCTGCTGATGTGCCTATGGCTCGTATTTTGGGAATTTATAAGCAAAAAACAGGATATTACCTTAGCTCAGACAAGCCAAACCTTTACTTTCAATACACCTTGAGATTTCGTAACGCCCAATGACTCACGCATATATTAAACTCCATGGTCCGTAGCTGAATGGTCAGTCTGCTTGACTGATAACTGAAAGATGGGTGCGTTCTGGTGAAGAAACGCAAACTAGGACTCCATAGTTTTTTAATACTTCTCTAACTGATGTCAACTCGTGAGCAAACTAAAAATACTTCATGATGAAACTATTAATAAGAAGTTCGATTAAACTGCTAATATATTTACATTAGAACAACAGTGGTCTGTGAAGAATAACAAGATACCATCATTTATTTCGTTGGCTTCTCATCAGGTCAGCTGCCTAGAGGTCAAAGTCATTATTAGGTATGACAACAGAAATAATTCTAACATACCTGCACAGAGTTCAATTTAAACAAAAATCAATCAATATGTGCATAAAGTAATTATATATATATATATATATATATAATTACTAAACATATTAAACACTATTCCGAACATACACAATGAAAGATGTCAATGCAGTTAAAGATGGAACGATAAATTCATGGTTGTTTGCTCAAAACCAAATTCCCCAATTTTCGGCGCAGGTCGACATTGATGTGTGAGATTGTGCTGTGAGTATGCTTGTGGTGTGTTGGCTTTTCTGTTTGTTTTCCATTTCAGCTCTGTCCGTGTGACCCAGGTTCTCGCAATGGCATCCAAGTCAACGTGTATTGGTCGTGATGGGAAAAAGGGGTTGGATCCCTTTTTTGCCGGGGAGTGTCAATGTAGTTGAAGATTGAACGATCAATTCATGGTTGTTTGCTCAAAACCAACTTCCCCAATTTTCGCGGAGGCATCAATACGACAGTCATCGTCTCATCGGTCGCTGTTCAGAAAGAAGTCAGAATAAAACCGTCAGAAGTAATATTGTGATTTATTATTGTAATATTTGTTCACAGACCTTAGTCATACGTCATTTATATGTTGGTGTAACAATAAAGAATCCTCGAGTCAACAATTGGTGTTTTGGTTTTTTCGTCCGTTATTATTAAGCGTTTCTGAGAAACTTCAAGCGACAGCGTGAGCCCGAGCGTAGCAAGAGCTGGGCATTAACGGTTTACGAGACGTGGCTGACAGTTTCTGACGGTAGAAACAGATTTGGCGAATTCAAACAGTTGGTGAAAGTTTGGATAGTCGCCGTTCATTTTTCCTGTAGCCGGTCAAGTCCTCTTTGAACAAGCAATATGTGGAACCTTTTTGGAATTGGGTCAAGTTCAACAATGCCTGGGTCAAAGAAGGGACAGAGTGTCTTGGATGCAAACAGGAAAGTAAGCCATGGTGACTTGTCTGTTAATTGTAACGATGTGTCTGATGTTAAGCATGACATGGTTGATGTTACTGTTTCGCCGTTCAGGGATAATAGGAACATCAAACTCCCTAAATTTGAACCACGGTGTTTCGATGGAAACCCGGCTGATTATTTACAATTTGCGGCAACACTAAGAATAGTGTTCTCCAGTCGCCCGCTGATCTGCAGAAACCCAAAGGACAAGATTCCGCACATGACCACTTCTATGTGTATATATCAGTTCACCTGTTGCTGTGGAGCCAGGTACATCGGTCGTTCAACGCGCATCCTGTCTAAAAGGTAAAAGAACACTATCCAGCGTGGCTACAGAAAGGAAATAATGGCCATATAAGGAGTGCAATAATCGAACATCTCGTCAATACTGGTCATTCCATCTCAACGAACGCCTCCTTCAAAGTAATCTACAAAGTGAAGAACAACCTTCCAAAGACAGTACGATTCCGTCTTCTTTGCATCGCAGAAGCCCTAGCCATCCAGTTGGAGGAACCAGAACTATGCATACAAAAGAAAATTATCCAACCACTTCTACTCGCATGGTAACTACTCCTTTGATTTGACCTAACTTTTCTTTGTTTGTTTGATTTGACCTTACTTCTGTTTGTATGCTTATTTTTCTAACTTAAAACCCTTGTGTAATTCTGTATATTAATTTGTAAAGGAGTTTGAGATCATGCTGAGTAGTTCTCCATTAAGTGATGAATTGAAATTGATGTATGTGATGAGGTATTGCACTGGAGATGCTTCAAGAGCTATACAGTGCTGTAAGCTCATGCCCCCTAATGAGGGATACGCTGAGGCTATGAGCATAATACGCCAAAGGTTTGGAAGACCTTCGATGATTGTAAGGAACGTATACGAAGCTGTCAAAGGTAACGGCAGTCAACTTCAAGATGACTCCAAGGCACTTACTGAGTTTTTAGATAATCTTATGACTTATAAGAATACCTTGATTTCGATGAATTGCATGAGTGACCTCAACTCGAGTTTTATACTAGAAGTAATAGCAAGACGCCTACCTACTCGACTGCAAAGGAAGTGGGTGAAGATAAGCTCCCGTATGGAGGATGAGGGTATCGAGCCAAAGTTTGATGATATCCTGAAACTAGTAAAAGATAGTGTCAATCAATCGATGAGCAAGTTTGCCAGTATATTGAATCTCACCCCTAGAATAGAGCAGTCTGAGGGTAAAACGCAATCATTGATGACGAATAGGCCTCAGAGAGGTGGATATCGAGAAGGCTCCATGATGTCTAGTAATGCATATAGACCTAGTGAGTGTAACAGGTTTCGTAGTACATCCTCAACAGATAAGTTACAAGATGCAAGACAAACACGGTTGTGTTTTACACGTTTGCAAGAGGTGCATACAAAGGTGAACTGTGAACCAGTGAGCAAGTTCAGTGATAAGCTAAATGTAAACTCCAGGCCTGACTCCGAATTGTGTGACGATAACGGTGCGGTCAAGAAGTCTGTAGTTGCAACTGGTAAGCCATTGTTGAATAGAGTGTCACAGAATAGAGTTATTGCTTCAGAGTGCAGTTCTGACTCCACAAGTTTACAAGGTATTACTAGTCAGAGTGAAGGTATAAAATCTTTGGGGATTTGCGAGGAGGAACCAAAATTGTCTACTTCTGTTATTAAAGAGTTTGAAATTGATGAAGTCGACCAGATAGATGATGATAAATTGAATATTCGGGATAATGATCATGATACTTCACATTTGTCTTTGGTTGATCATGATGAGATGAGGGATATGCCTACTACTGCTAAGTTAATTAAAGGTTCTGTACAACTACAACGTGAAGTAGAAATAAATGCAGATGCAGTTGCAGAAGGCATACATACTTGTGAGACCGTCAGTGTGATTGATCAGCATGTAGCCCATCTATCATCAGATGCTATTGCTAAACCTGAGCTGATAGTAAAAGACAGCAGTGGTGGTGGTCTTGCAGGTAGACAAATTTCTGAAAGTCGAGCAACAACAGCTTCTGATCCACCGCTAACTTCATCAACTTGTGTCACTCAGTCGTCGTTGGTGTTGTCATCCACAATGAAAAAGACGCCCATCAACTCAAGTATCTTGTGCAATGATTTTGATAGTATTGGTGCATTTGAAAAGACGAAAGATACTGCTCAGTTTAGTGAGAATAAGCCAAGTGTAAACGAGAGAGTAATTGTTAAATTGACTTGCATGAATAAAGGCATTTCTAGTTTCAAGTTACTATTTGAATGTTATTATCTTTGGTGTAAATTACTCTGTGCCTACGCTTGGTTGACCAGATACGTCGTGTGTTTGTTCGTCATCTATATTCTACGATACAATGACATGAGCGTGTTACCGTTCAGATTTGAGGATATTGCTGATAGAGGGAAGTCAGCAAATGAACTCTGCGACGATTTTCCAACTTAGAGCGTCAACCTGAGAAGGGTTGTAGGCGTACTGCTGTAAGTCCTACAGTTCTTCAAGGGTAGTTTGTCGTGCCAGAATCCACAACATTTGATGTGTTGATTGTACATATGTTTGTGTTAAATAGTTGTGTGAGTTCCAATTATTGTAATTGTTGAATAATCTTGTTTGTGTCCGGACATTCCACAACTTACAATGGTCAACCTGTGAAGGTTTGTAGGCGTACTGGTGTTAGCCCTGCGATTCTTCAAAGGAATTCCATCAAGACATGAACTGCGAGTTTGTGTGTACTGTTTGTATATATGTGTGGTGTGTCATATCAATTGGTGTTTTTGAATTCATTGTGTTTACTCGTTGTTTTCGTATCTTGTTTTTATTGCATAATTTTGTTAAAATTTTCGTCGTGATTACTTCTGAAGTTGTTTCTAGTCTTCTACATCCGTGAATGAATTGATTGATGTTAAGGACAGCAGATGGGTCGTATACGCCTGGGAGGCTATTGCTGAGAATGAAATGCACACGGAGATAATTGTTAGCTGTGGTCCCACACGCCGGGGACAAATAGTGTAAACGACTGAGGCTCGCATACGTCATCGTTACTAGAACTGAGGCAGAATGAGTGACAAGCGATTTCAGTGGTAATTGGTAGTGAGTAGATAAGAGGATGAGCGTAGAGTATCGTGAGGTGCTGCCATGGTCACGTTGCATTCTGCAAGAGTCATTCTAGCAAGTGGCGATTGTGTTGCAAGAGGATGCCTTTAACTAGAAGGCGCAGGTCGTCATTGATGTGTGAGATTGTGCTGTGAGTATGCTTGTGGTGTGTTGGCTTTTCTGTTTGTTTTCCATTTCAGCTCTGTCCGTGTGACCCAGGTTCTCGCAATGGCATCCAAGTCAACGTGTATTGGTCGTGATGGGAAAAAGGGGTTGGATCCCTTTTTTGCCGGGGAGTGTCAATGTAGTTGAAGATTGAACGATCAATTCATGGTTGTTTGCTCAAAACCAACTTCCCCAATTTTCGCGGAGGCATCAATACGACAGTCATCGTCTCATCGGTCGCTGTTCAGAAAGAAGTCAGAATAAAACCGTCAGAAGTAATATTGTGATTTATTATTGTAATATTTGTTCACAGACCTTAGTCATACGTCATTTATATGTTGGTGTAACAATAAAGAATCCTCGAGTCAACAATTGGTGTTTTGGTTTTTTCGTCCGTTATTATTAAGCGTTTCTGAGAAACTTCAAGCGACAGCGTGAGCCCGAGCGTAGCAAGAGCTGGGCATTAACGGTTTACGAGACGTGGCTGACAGTTTCTGACGGTAGAAACAGATTTGGCGAATTCAAACAGTTGGTGAAAGTTTGGATAGTCGCCGTTCATTTTTCCTGTAGCCGGTCAAGTCCTCTTTGAACAAGCAATATGTGGAACCTTTTTGGAATTGGGTCAAGTTCAACAATGCCTGGGTCAAAGAAGGGACAGAGTGTCTTGGATGCAAACAGGAAAGTAAGCCATGGTGACTTGTCTGTTAATTGTAACGATGTGTCTGATGTTAAGCATGACATGGTTGATGTTACTGTTTCGCCGTTCAGGGATAATAGGAACATCAAACTCCCTAAATTTGAACCACGGTGTTTCGATGGAAACCCGGCTGATTATTTACAATTTGCGGCAACACTAAGAATAGTGTTCTCCAGTCGCCCGCTGATCTGCAGAAACCCAAAGGACAAGATTCCGCACATGACCACTTCTATGTGTATATATCAGTTCACCTGTTGCTGTGGAGCCAGGTACATCGGTCGTTCAACGCGCATCCTGTCTAAAAGGGTAAAAGAACACTATCCAGCGTGGCTACAGAAAGGAAATAATGGCCATATAAGGAGTGCAATAATCGAACATCTCGTCAATACTGGTCATTCCATCTCAACGAACGCCTCCTTCAAAGTAATCTACAAAGTGAAGAACAACCTTCCAAAGACAGTACGATTCCGTCTTCTTTGCATCGCAGAAGCCCTAGCCATCCAGTTGGAGGAACCAGAACTATGCATACAAAAGAAAATTATCCAACCACTTCTACTCGCATGGTAACTACTCCTTTGATTTGACCTAACTTTTCTTTGTTTGTTTGATTTGACCTTACTTCTGTTTGTATGCTTATTTTTCTAACTTAAAACCCTTGTGTAATTCTGTATATTAATTTGTAAAGGAGTTTGAGATCATGCTGAGTAGTTCTCCATTAAGTGATGAATTGAAATTGATGTATGTGATGAGGTATTGCACTGGAGATGCTTCAAGAGCTATACAGTGCTGTAAGCTCATGCCCCCTAATGAGGGATACGCTGAGGCTATGAGCATAATACGCCAAAGGTTTGGAAGACCTTCGATGATTGTAAGGAACGTATACGAAGCTGTCAAAGGTAACGGCAGTCAACTTCAAGATGACTCCAAGGCACTTACTGAGTTTTTAGATAATCTTATGACTTATAAGAATACCTTGATTTCGATGAATTGCATGAGTGACCTCAACTCGAGTTTTATACTAGAAGTAATAGCAAGACGCCTACCTACTCGACTGCAAAGGAAGTGGGTGAAGATAAGCTCCCGTATGGAGGATGAGGGTATCGAGCCAAAGTTTGATGATATCCTGAAACTAGTAAAAGATAGTGTCAATCAATCGATGAGCAAGTTTGCCAGTATATTGAATCTCACCCCTAGAATAGAGCAGTCTGAGGGTAAAACGCAATCATTGATGACGAATAGGCCTCAGAGAGGTGGATATCGAGAAGGCTCCATGATGTCTAGTAATGCATATAGACCTAGTGAGTGTAACAGGTTTCGTAGTACATCCTCAACAGATAAGTTACAAGATGCAAGACAAACACGGTTGTGTTTTACACGTTTGCAAGAGGTGCATACAAAGGTGAACTGTGAACCAGTGAGCAAGTTCAGTGATAAGCTAAATGTAAACTCCAGGCCTGACTCCGAATTGTGTGACGATAACGGTGCGGTCAAGAAGTCTGTAGTTGCAACTGGTAAGCCATTGTTGAATAGAGTGTCACAGAATAGAGTTATTGCTTCAGAGTGCAGTTCTGACTCCACAAGTTTACAAGGTATTACTAGTCAGAGTGAAGGTATAAAATCTTTGGGGATTTGCGAGGAGGAACCAAAATTGTCTACTTCTGTTATTAAAGAGTTTGAAATTGATGAAGTCGACCAGATAGATGATGATAAATTGAATATTCGGGATAATGATCATGATACTTCACATTTGTCTTTGGTTGATCATGATGAGATGAGGGATATGCCTACTACTGCTAAGTTAATTAAAGGTTCTGTACAACTACAACGTGAAGTAGAAATAAATGCAGATGCAGTTGCAGAAGGCATACATACTTGTGAGACCGTCAGTGTGATTGATCAGCATGTAGCCCATCTATCATCAGATGCTATTGCTAAACCTGAGCTGATAGTAAAAGACAGCAGTGGTGGTGGTCTTGCAGGTAGACAAATTTCTGAAAGTCGAGCAACAACAGCTTCTGATCCACCGCTAACTTCATCAACTTGTGTCACTCAGTCGTCGTTGGTGTTGTCATCCACAATGAAAAAGACGCCCATGAACTCAAGTATCTTGTGCAATGATTTTGATAGTATTGGTGCATTTGAAAAGACGAAAGATATTGCTCAGTTTAGTGAGAATAAGCCAGGTGTACACGAGAGAGTAATTGTTAAATTGACTTGCATGAATAAAGGCATTTCTAGTTTCAAGTTACTATTTGAATGTTATTATCTTTGGTGTAAATTACTCTGTGCCTACGCTTGGTTGACCAGATACGTCGTGTGTTTGTTCGTCATCTATATTCAACGATACAATGACATGAGCGTGTTACCGTTCAGATTTGAGGATACTGCTGATAGAGGGAAGTCAGCAAATGAACTCTGCGACGATTTTCCAACTTAGAGCGTCAACCTGAGAAGGGTTGTAGGCGTACTGCTGTAAGTCCTACAGTTCTTCAAGGGTAGTTTGTCGTGCCAGAATCCACAACATTTGATGTGTTGATTGTACATATGTTTGTGTTAAATAGTTGTGTGAGTTCCAATTATTGTAATTGTTGAATAATCTTGTTTGTGTCCGGACATTCCACAACTTACAATGGTCAACCTGTGAAGGTTTGTAGGCGTACTGGTGTTAGCCCTGCGATTCTTCAAAGGAATTCCATCAAGACATGAACTGCGAGTTTGTGTGTACTGTTTGTATATATGTGTGGTGTGTCATATCAATTGGTGTTATTTGAATTCATTGTGTTTACTCGTTGTTTTCGTATCTTGTTTTTATTGCATAATTTTGTTAAAATTTTCGTCGTGATTACTTCTGAAGTTGTTTCTAGTCTTCTACATCCGTGAATGAATTGATTGATGTTAAGGACAGCAGATGGGTCGTATACGCCTGGGAGGCTATTGCTGAGAATGAAATGCACACGGAGATAATTGTTAGCTGTGGTCCCACACGCCGGGGACAAATAGTGTAAACGACTGAGGCTCGCATACGTCATCGTTACTAGAACTGAGGCAGAATGAGTGACAAGCGATTTCAGTGGTAATTGGTAGTGAGTAGATAAGAGGATGAGCGTAGAGTATCGTGAGGTGCTGCCATGGTCACGTTGCATTCTGCAAGAGTCATTCTAGCAAGTGGCGATTGTGTTGCAAGAGGATGCCTTTAACTAGAAGGCGCAGGTCGTCATTGATGTGTGAGATTGTGCTGTGAGTATGCTTGTGGTGTGTTGGCTTTTCTGTTTGTTTTCCATTTCAGCTCTGTCCGTGTGACCCAGGTTCTCGCAATGGCATCCAAGTCAACGTGTATTGGTCGTGATGGGAAAAAGGGGTTGGATCCCTTTTTTGCCGGGGAGTGTCAATGTAGTTGAAGATTGAACGATCAATTCATGGTTGTTTGCTCAAAACCAACTTCCCCAATTTTCGCGGAGGCATCAATACGACAGTCATCGTCTCATCGGTCGCTGTTCAGAAAGAAGTCAGAATAAAACCGTCAGAAGTAATATTGTGATTTATTATTGTAATATTTGTTCACAGACCTTAGTCATACGTCATTTATATGTTGGTGTAACAATAAAGAATCCTCGAGTCAACAATTGGTGTTTTGGTTTTTTCGTCCGTTATTATTAAGCGTTTCTGAGAAACTTCAAGCGACAGCGTGAGCCCGAGCGTAGCAAGAGCTGGGCATTAACGGTTTACGAGACGTGGCTGACAAAAGCTTTCAACATTACGTAATCCGATGAAAGGGGGTTGAAAATATCCAATTACCAGAGTAAAGAAAGACTCACAACTACTTCTTTCTGAACGCATATATTAGGTTTCAGGCGCTTGATGGAGATCGCCTCCACAAACTTGAGGAGAATTGAACTCTTTTGCCTATTGATAATTTTCAACGGTATCTGTTAAGGCAGACATATTCATGTCCAACCTTGAAAGAACAAATTTAAATGGTGTAATCGACGAAAGAACTTCTGAATGTCGATATGCTCAAAACACATTTGTAGTGAGCAACAATGAAACTCATGCTTCCTACCTACTCAGATTATTCAACGACGCACATACAATTATTGAATTTACTATGGAACATGAAAGTGATGGAAAGTTCCACTTCCTCGACGTTGCCATGCAACACCTAGAAGATGTTAGTCTTCAAAGGTCAATTTACTGAAAGCCTACTCGGAAAGAACATTACCTACATTTTAATAGTTCTTGTCTAAACAGCTTTAAACGTGGACTAGTCAAGACTATACACTGTAGAGGTAGGAGATTATGCTCTATAGAGAAATTAGAGGAAGAATTTATGTTTCTGGAAAAGATGTTGAAAAGCAATGGTTACCCTCAAAGATTCATCAACAAGTACGGAAGATCTGAAGTCACAAATGTCAAGCAAATCACAGTGAAGAAAAAGCCCATCTACATTCAACTTGATTATAAAAGTGAAATCATTGCAGTAATGGTCTACATAAGACTGAGTAGTACGTCGAACGATCTTGCGATGTCCACCTCATGATCCGTGTCAAGAAGATAACTAGTGGTAATTGCACTGTTTAAAGCATTTGTTCCCTTTAGACATAAACTTTTTGGTACATATTCAGAAAATCATAGAAATGCCCTTCTTTCTATCCTTCCAATGTAACTGCTCCCGCAGATATATATCTGTAAATTAGTATATACACAGTTGGAGTTAACATGAGAAGGATATCTATCGATTTTTGATTGCACCAAAGAGAAGTTGTCCGATATTTACATTATACCGTAGCTTGAAAATCAATTAATGTAATACGACGACGCTCTTATCAAAAGTAAACGAACTGACACGATAACTCATTTTAAAAAAAATTTCTTTCTTTAACGCCTATAACTCAAGACAAGCAGGTTTATTATTTGTGTGTGTGTGTGTGTGTGTTATCAACGCATAACGCTATAAAATCATTTGAACATAAAAGAAAACAACAAACAAATAAAAATACACTATAACATTTGAAGTGAATCACGAGTAAATTTAGTTAGGTATACTGTCATTATAGTCAAATGACAACAGTAGAAAGACAGTTCTTTTAAACCACATGATAATCAGAGCATGACAGCTATGCATATATACATATGAGTCAATAGACTTTAATACACCAGTCTTTCAATGGGATAATTCACCTGACATAGACACACGCACACTCTTTCTCTCTCTATCCCTAATAGTTTATCGTATTAAATTTATCACGAGATAAACGACAAGTTCCTTGACTTGATTAAAATACACTTTTAAATTAGATAATGGGCTTCAGAAGAATAGTTTAACTTACCTTTATCACTAGAGGAATAAATCTAGGGCTTGCAGCTTACTCTCTCTCTCTGCTTCAGAAATAGACGACTACGGAATATAGACCGGCGTGAAATATTTGCAACATGTGTTTTAGTATGCACTGGCCTGTTAAGTTGAATTATCTATTATTGTAGGGAGTAAATTTATTTCATTATTAATAGGCTAACGATTCTTTAAAAATTCCCTTTATTATTATTCAAGTGTTGGTTTGTAGGGATTTGATTGGTTACAGGATTTCATCATGATCTGACATCTGTTAGATAACCATTGGAAAACCTAGGAGTACTCGACAGCTGTTTCAGCCTAGTTTAGTTATCATCGGCAGGACGCACCCACCAACAAGGGTTTCAACCCAGCATCTACCGGTGACAAGGCAAGCTCGTAAACCATTCATCAGCCACTGGGACCCGATTCAATGGCCAGCCAGTCCATGAATTCTAACTTCTACCAATTTGTGAATTTTACCGTGACCGCAACCAGTGTCATCGGTGGGAAATCCATCCTCACTTCCCGACTGGATGGACCTCATTGGTCACAACTTCTCACTAGAACTCACTGCAGGTAACTCCGTCCTGTAGCAAGTCACTAGCGAGCATCAGATTAATTTTCAAGAGTTGTTTTGTAAGGATTCGAACCCCCCCCTTGTGGTGGATGTGTAATGCAGATGATTCCCGAAACTAGGATGAAACGGCTGTCCAGTGCTCTCTGCTGGTTTTCGATGGTTCTCTAAGAGATATCAATCCGTGGGCAAACTCATGAAAAATAAATCTAATCCTTACAAACCACAACTATTGAAAAATAATCGGGTAAATGTTTTGAACGTCACTAATAACGATGATTACAATGATGATGCTACAATAATTATTTATTTATTTTTCTGATTATAGCTTGATTCCACACAGTACTTTTTAGTACAAGTATGTAATTTTCGGTATGTGATATCGGTAGCCGAAATCTTGCAGACCGACCATTGATATCAGGTGTGCGTTGGCAAGATATAGAACCCCCAACCATATGCATGGTCGGCGAGCGTCCTAACAGCTTTACCACCGATGCACGTGACGGTAAGAATAACGAAGGTAGTAATATTGTGGTGAGAGCTACCTACAAGCCAAAGTTGTAAACAAACAATTTTACTTCAATGTTCACGTCTCGAATCGGGATCATGAGAAGAAACAAGAACAAAGCTTAACCTTGAAGAACTCAACAACCAATCACAGCAGACTTAGCGTGGGTGGATACGATTCGCAGATATATCAACGGACTGTCTAAGAAATGGCAACAAAGAGATGACAGAATTAACCTTCAGCAAGACAACAAACAATCAGAAGACGTTGCTTCTCTGCTAACAATAATGCTAATAATAATGAACATAAAAATCTATAAACATCTTTTGATTTTCTCATTAAACCATCTATTGCCTGGCCCTTGTCTTCTATCGTTACAATATGTGTATATGTAGACAATTCAATAAATAAATAAGGTTAGACCTTAAAAGTTGCGCAATACTGAATGTGAAACAGACAGATAATCAGAGTTTAAATAAATATCATAAAAATATGTAGGAAATGGGAAATAAGAAAGGATGGGAGGGTTTTAATTAGACATTATCTACTAAGCCAAGGGAGAGACAACGGTAGAATTTTCTTTTGTATGCAAAGAATGCGATTGTTCTCTCGAATTCCCATAGCCTCGGGTATGTGTAAAAGACGGATTCGAATTCCATTCAAAAGGTTCAATGGAATGCGATAGATAACTTTGAAGACACTTCTTCTGTCCACTTGGTGACTGCTATCAATTAAATTAGCCAGAATACAACTTCTTATAGATTTTAATTGGCCTTTTCTGAACCATGAAGCAAGATGCTCATTAACACGTTTGTTAAGCTGTCTAGTTGTTCGCCCTATATAGCTTTCTCAAAAGGAGCAGCTAAATTTGTAGATACACATAGAAGTGGTACAGTTAGGTAGCTTGTCTTTCACTTGAGCAATCATAATTGGTCGGCTGGAAATTGACAAACAAAGTTGGCGGCTGTATAAGTCCATTTTATTACCCTCGATAATCTTATGTGTAGCGCTTCACTAGCCACAATTGATTATTTGTGTATTATTATTCCCTCAGATCCCGAGTTGAACATAAGGTTTCAGCAACGCATCTCTTAATCACTTTGTTCTCTTTTAGCTGGCTCCATGATCACCCCTTCCTCACACAATCTTCTCCATGTCACTGTCGGACACAAGTCCAACTCGCCGTCCGTCCCTTTGGGTCCCACTCTATAGTTTGGAGAGTGAGTGTCATCTGTCCTCAATTTCTTCGACATATTTATTGGCTTGAGGCTAGTAACACCTCATCCTATGAAAGACAAGCATCACTGCTACTAAGACTTTAAAGCTCAACATTTGAAGCTCTATGTTCCACTCGGAAGGCAAAGGAATTACATAATAATGATAATGCCGAAGACACACGGAGATATAAAGAAACTTCATGAAGTGGTAGACTTATATGAAGGAGATTATTCGAGGTCTACTTGATAAGTCTGCCCTAAGACAGACCATTACACAAAACAATTATTTCTGCTTTAGTCAGCAAAATTTAACAGAATCTTTAGCCCCGAAATTGTGATACAACATAAACATGTACCTGTTCAATCGGCTGTGGTATCTCCCTCTGCCTACAACATCATCAACTAAACATCCATCACCATGTCTGTCTGTTTTCGACATAGAATTTTGCACCGATGTGCAGAAGTCCAACTCACCACACTCCCTCCATGTACCACATAAAGCAACAGAAGAAATGCATAATGCAGACAGTAAACAGAGGTGTGAGACAAAAGGAATAGTAATAACGAAGGAGAATATAGTTTCATTGGAAATTATAAGTCACAGGAGTGGATGCATCGGCACCACCCATTGAGAACGATTTTGAGCCAGATCACCAATTGTCTCCAGCGATTGCCATTGGCTTTTACCGTCCCGAGGACCCTAACCAGCCAGTTAGAAAGTCTACACCTACCTACGTGACTGGCTGGCTTAAACTAACTGTTGTGGATTTCACTGACTGACGAAGCCATGTTTTGATTCGACCACCACTGGCTCTTCTCCAACGTGATCAATCCTATGTCAGTTAACATTACTCTTCGGTCGAGGAAGGCGATGGTTAGGGATGCATGTATAACACATGTCCTAACCATCTCAGTCGATGTAGCTATTCCACAACCTCATCGATTGATTTCTCCTCCCACCTACCTACCACTCTACCGAAGCCTAACCTCGATATCGCTCACCCTATTATACCACTTCACACGGGAGATAGAACGCAGGCACCTATGATCAAAGACAACTAACCAGGCTTTTCATGTCTTCCACTCTCAATGGCCAGGTCTCACAGCCTGCCATAAAGGAGGACGGAGCGGACTGATGAGCAGTAGACCCGCACTTCCAAAAGCACACGCAGCCTTCCTGAGCATCCATCACCATACTTTCATTCAATCAAATTGCATGAATTTTAACCAATCAAGTGAAGTAAGTGCCCAACACCATTAAACATGTATTTGTAATAACCATTTAATCCCTTCTTCATCAATAAAATAAGATAAAATAATACAACAAAAGGCATATTCTTTTTCAAGGCAAATATCAAAAGTTGTACAAAGAACAAATAAGAGCAAAATACAAACAATACAAAAAAAACACTAGGAAAGTAATTTATCACAGTACCGACATTCACAGATCACAACCATTTAATTTGTTGATGAAAGGCAACCAGTGTGTGTGTGTGTTTATTTATGAGATCAGACAACAGCCAACTGATGATTGTTAGATATTCATGAAGTCTTCTTCACCAACTGTATAGAATTCAACCAATAAAGAACCTTTCATTCGCTGAAATCTTTCCTCTTTTGTATCTTTGCCAAACAATGCTACCTCTTGTAGACTTCGATTAGCTAATTCTGCATCTGTGAAACTATGCCGTCCAAGGAATACATCAAACCAATAGTATGTTTATCCATGATCTGTAATAGTAATAATAATAAGTAATGGTTTAAGTAGGAGGATATATCTGAAGAGAAGAAATGTCAACTCAATATCGAAACGTATATTCATGCATTTCGATATAAGTATAAAACTTGGGCACTGTCGTAGAGTATAACTCCATTATGGATAAGATTTTATTTTGATACGTCACACAGTGTGTTATGCAGTAATATTAACTGATGACCACGTTTCGAGCACAAACTATTGCTCATAATCACAACAAGTTGATATGATTATGAGCAATAGTTTGTGCTCGAAACGTGGTCATCAGTTGATATTACTGTATAACACAGTGTGTGACGTATCAAAATAAAATCTTATCTATAAAGGAGTTATTCATGCATTTCACACAGCAAAGAAAGCAAAAAAAGAACATGTATGCAGGATAATCCAAGCTAGTTTTATTGCATGGATTCTTTTCAACTCCGCGTGAACAACACTTACCAGCAAGGCACTCTACTCGAACTCATGCAGCCAGCCAGGTGAGGGCTTACGGCGAGTTGTCATTTGAAGTGGTGACGACTAGTGGTGTCCGTCAGGATGCGCTGCCCACTATCCCCATTTCTATTCAATTTCATCATAGATGTACTAATGGAATTAACACTAACTCACTTCAGAGGCTCAAGAAT
This sequence comes from Trichobilharzia regenti, assembly GCA_944472135.2. Taxonomy (NCBI): domain Eukaryota; kingdom Metazoa; phylum Platyhelminthes; class Trematoda; order Strigeidida; family Schistosomatidae; genus Trichobilharzia; species Trichobilharzia regenti. The sequence continues at coordinate 21,986,585 of OX235262.1, read as the reverse complement.
TGACTTGACTTAGAATATCCACGCGGATGATATAGTCCTTCTAGGCGAGAACGCTGACAAAATAGAGCAGTCTTCTGAACACATTGAGCTGCAATCTACGAATTTTTGGCATGCGATTCGATCCTGCTGTAAAATGTAAGATGAAGTTACAGGACTGGACTACACTGACTCCTAGCTTAGAAATAGACAGAAGTGAAGTGGTAGAGCACGTTGACCGCTTCACTTACTAGGGAAGTACCATCAGCCAACGCCAACGGGTTGATCTCTGACGAAATCTCAACCCAGATAAAGAGTGCTAGTTTCGCATATGCAAGTTTACGCCATCTCTTGCGTATACGTGATATCCGGCTGGCTATCAACCAAAGGGCGGGTGTACTGCTCATCAGTCCGCTCCGTCCTCCTTTATGGCAGGCTGTGAGACCTGGCCATTGAGAGTGGAAGACATGAAAAGCCTGGTTAGTTGTCTTTGATCATAGGTGCCTGCGTTCTATCTCCCGTGTGAAGTGGTATAATAGGGTGAGCGATATCGAGGTTAGGCTTCGGTAGAGTGGTAGGTAGGTGGGAGGAGAAATCAATCGATGAGGTTGTGGAATAGCTACATCGACTGAGATGGTTAGGACATGTGTTATACATGCATCCCTAACCATCGCCTTCCTCGACCGAAGAGTAATGTTAACTGACATAGGATTGATCACGTTGGAGAAGAGCCAGTGGTGGTCGAATCAAAACATGGCTTCGTCAGTCAGTGAAATCCACAACAGTTAGTTTAAGCCAGCCAGTCACGTAGGTAGGTGTAGACTTTCTAACTGGCTGGTTAGGGTCCTCGGGACGGTAAAAGCCAATGGCAATCGCTGGAGACAATTGGTGATCTGGCTCAAAATCGTTCTCAATGGGTGGTGCCGATGCATCCACTCCCTGTGACTTATAATTTCCAATGAAACTATATTCTCCTTCGTTATTACTATTCCTTTTGTCTCACACCTCTGTTTACTGTCTGCATTATGCATTTCTTCTACTTTCTTCTGTTGCTTTATGTGGTACATGGAGGGAGTGTGGTGAGTTGGACTTCTGCACATCGGTGCAAAATTCTATGTCGAAAACAGACAGAGAGACAGCATGGTTGTCAAGAAGAGAATGTAGAACAACAACAACAACTCAATTTTGGAGTATATTATTACATTTAGTCATGCAGCACATTAACAGGGACTTACTTCTTTTAGAACGATAAAGTCGTTGGAAAGGATTTCGGCTACAACTTCTTCATCCAACCGAAGCCTTAGCAATTGTTTGCAAGGAAAAAGCTTGAATTTTGTGTTCACAAACACTGTTTCCAGCCACTTTTCTTATCTGTGTGTGACCTTAGTACTAAATTGTTCCCATTTTTGTTTCCCCTGAATCACTGTACAATAAAGCTGCATGTTATCCGTCTTTCATTATCTCCATAGATTTTGAGGCCTATTTTCAATCCTTTGTTCTCTTTTGTTTATGATTAACTATTTTCAAAACGGTTATTCATTACCTAACTAAATTATTTGTCAACTCAATTAATTACGCAAGATTATTCTCAACTTTTCAAACATTTTTTGTTATGCATGCACTTTGATTTACTTTGTTACTAATTGACAATAACCTTTGACCTCTGTTGTCGATCCACATTGCATAGATGGACACCCCTGAAATGAAGTGACGAAAAAAAGAGCTTTTTGCTGATTCATGTCTTCTTAAGTTACACATTTAAACTATTAGTTAGTTTAGTTTACTTCGGCTATCTCCTACGGGAGGATGAGCCGGCTTCATTAACTATGAAGTTTCATGGGAATTGGGTACGAGTGATGTCCCCAGCATCGCTCGGCCTTTGTTTGAGAGTTCAGCTCTAGCCTTTACACAACCCACTGTGACCTACAAGGCAGTAGGAGTGGAGTAGGGAGTCCACTATCCATTGGCAGCCGGTGACCGGAGTCCGGTTCATTCGCCTTTTTGAATGGGGCCAGTCATCCAGGGCATCCAATAAGCCCTTTGTCCATACGTCTGCCGGTGAGCTTCATACGCCAGTCGTTGGAGGTTTGGAATCAGGGTTTAGCCATCTCCCCTAGACTGTCATCCAATGGACAATCAACCCGGTGAAGAGCGCCGGGCATCCGCTTTTGCCCTCTCACTTTGGTGAAAAACACCTCCGCCACGTGAAGGCAGTGAGTAGGACTTCCTCAGGAGAGGCTATGTAAGACGCCCGGTCATATGGGAGCATTTCAAGAGGTGTACGGAGGGGTGGCCAACCCGCAGCGCAAGACACCCACCCCCGACCATCCTGAGGCTTTGGACTATTACTGTCTTGTGTGTGTTTGCACTTGGTTCTGTTGCGCAACACATCCACTTATTCAAGTATCGGTTTGTAGGGATTTGATTGATTGGTTACAGGACTTCATCATGAGCTGACAACAGTTAGAGAACCATAGGGAAACCTGCAGGGAGTACTGGATAGCTGTATCATCTTAGTTTGGGACTTGAATATCGATGAGATGCTCACTGGCGACTTGCCATATTCAGGTATGTAGAGTTACCTGGGTTGTAGTGGAAAGTCGTGACCAGTAGGGTGCAGCAGGTCGGGTGTGAGGACAAATACTTGCCACGGATAACATTGGCCAGAGGTAGCGCTATGTCGTGAATCGGCTGACGTTAGAATTCATAGGCTGGCCATTGGATCGGGTCTCAGTGGCTTAATGGTCTATGAGCTCACCTTGTAACCAGAAGGTCCGGGGTTCGAACGCTTGTTGGTGGGTGCGTACTGATGAAGAATCTCACACAGGGACGAAACAGCTGTCCAGGACTCTTTGCATGTTTTCCAATAATTCTCTAACTAATGTCAACTTTTAATGAAATCCTGTAGCACATCCACTTATGTTTGATTGGCAAAGTTAAACTATCACAACCAAAACTGCAGTGACCATGATCAACCAATCCAAATTCGGATGCAATAAAGTCGCATAATTATTGAAAGATGCACTAAAAGCATTACAAAAATGATACTATAGTTGTGGCTGATATGTTTTAAGAATGTCTCTCGGTCGATACACAGATGATCTATAGAGAAATCGTACCATGTGCGATATACCCATTCATCCAGGTGACTGTAGGTCATGGTACTTTGAGATCTATTGATATTTCCGACACTATTCTTCGACCTAATTCTTATTTTAACCCTACACCTTAATCTTAAAAGCCACAACCCTACCAAACAGTAAAGATTTGCGGAAGAAAAAGAATACTGTATCTATTCTCTCCAAGTCCATAAAGGTAGGCATGATTCAATTTTGAATGATCGTTCATAGCATTCCCCGTATCTGATTGCTTCTTGAAGGTTAAATTTTGAAAGACCTTGGCTTTGGCTATGATACTTTACGAGTTGATCACGAATCGATATCAGTTGGAGAATCATTGAAAACCAGTAGAGAGTATTGGGCAGCTGTTTCAGCCTACTTTAGTAATCCCCGACCGAAAGCTGCTACCTTGACGTGGTGGTCGGGCTTGAACACCGCAATGACCTAATCAAGCTATACTGGCTGAGACTTATGTCTCTTGAGGTTCTACCATGCCAGGCAGGTTGTTTGGATAGCGGTTAAACAAAAAGCAGCTACCCAATCCAACATCATGTCCAATACAAAATTACAAAATTTCATGCCGGATCGGCCGTGGCCCGGATTAACAACGACCGCGCTTCCTGCTGCCGTGTCACAGGGCGGGAGTGATAAATCTGCTACTGAGACACACCAAACAAAAAAGAACAAACAAAAACAGGCCGCGTGTGACCGGCCTCAAGCAGTTGTCCCCTGGGCTCTGCGGTCACGCAACCAACTTCCACGGTGTGGGCAGCCGGGAAGTAACAATCGCCCTCACAATCCGAAATGCACACGAAACCTCTCTATTACTCACTCATCTTTGTCTTCATCTTCATCTCTATCATCTTGCCTTCCTTCCACTGATGCAACTCCTCGACTTGATAGCTCTCCACTTCCTCTCCACTCTGCGTCCACTAAAAACGATGGAAGCCAAAAAACCACCACCGACAGCCTCTTAAAGCCGCGCCACCAATTTCATATAGGAGCTCTTAATGTTAGGACACTTTGCCAAATAGGACAACAAGCATCACTAGCCAAGACCCTGGCATCACGAGCCATTGATGTATGCTGTGTTTCAGAAACACGCATACAAGACCCAAGTGTGGTTATTCACCTAACCCCACCTGGCCAACAGGTTGAATCTGCAAAATTCACCTTGAGGGTGTCAGGAGATGCCACAGCTAGTTCACGAGGATTAGCTGGCGTAGGGATAGCTTTGAGTACTAGGGCAGAAAAGACATTGCTTGACTGGATCCCGGTAGATAGCCGAATGTGTGCTGTCCGCCTGAACGGATCAGTAAGAAGGAGGAAGGACTGCACTACTCGCCGATGCCTTTTCGTAATCTCCGCCTACGCCCCCACTGACTGCAGTTCAGATGAAACGAAGGATGAGTTCTACCAAAAGCTGTCTAGTTTGGTGGAAAGGCTAAACGCTCAGACATAGTCGTTCTAGCTGGTGACTTTAACGCTCAAGTAGGGAAATTGTGTCAATCTGAGAAGGATGTCGGTGGCACCTATGGAGCTCCGTGCCAGCGAACCGACAACGGTGACCGTCTCCTACAGTTCTGCTCTGATAATCATTTGTTTCTTGTAAGCACTAACTTTAAACACAAGGAGAGACACTGTTTGACTTGGAGACCCCCTTCATCAAACCAACGCTGGACACAAATAGACCACATAGCAATAAGCTATCGTTGGCGTGGGTCGGTAGGAGATTGTCGCTCCTTCTGGAACACGTGCGTAGATACCGACCATGCACTGGTCCGCGCTCGGGTGTGCTTACGACTGAACGGACGTAGGAAACAGCTGGCGGTAAAACCATCACGTCCCCAGCTCGATCAGGAAACTAAATCCGTATTTCAGGAAGAACTAGCTAAACACATATCTGTGTTCGACAGCTGTGCTCACCCTGAAGAAGCTTGGAAAAATATCCAGGCAGCCATAGATACAGCTGTAAAAGCTGTGAATAAGGTAAACCCAAAGGTGAGTAAAAACCACTGGATCTCCACCGCCTCATCCGAACTGATAGATGCTAGAAGACTTATTCCGGCGAGCTCCGAATTCAATGAGGAGCGAAAGCTGCACAAGAGGAAACTTACGAAAAGTCTCCGCAAGGACCGTGAACAGTGGTGGGCGACAAAAGCCAAAGAGATGGAGAAAGCTTTGAGGATAGGCAACACCAGGCAACTCTTTGGACTCATCAGGGAAACGGGTGGGAGAAGACAAATCATTAGTGAGACAATCTCGGAAAAAAATGGCACTATAATTAGCTCCAGGATAGACGACTGGATCGTTGGAAAGAGCATTATGAGGAGCAGTTTAATTTGCCCACAGCCACGCTCAACCTTCCGAGCATCCAACACCTCCCTGAATGGGATATAGACACAGGTCCTCCGTCACTAACTGAGGTTACTAAAGCTGTCACCAATCTGAAACTAGGCAAAGCAGCGGGACCTGATGGAATGACTCCAGAGGTATTTAAGTACGGTGGAGACAGCTTACTGTCCGGATTAACTGAGGTACTAGGCAGCGTCTGGGAATCAGAAGAAGTCCCATCGGGTTGGTGTAAGTCACTGATTATCCCCATATACAAGAAGGGAGACAAGTCTTCCTGTGATAATCACAGAGGGATTAGCTTGACTAATATAGTATCTAAAGTCTTAGGCTCAATAATCATGCGTAGACTGAGTGGTGCTCGGGAAGCACAAACACGAGAGAGCCAGGCAGGCTTTAGACCAGGAAGAGGGTGTATTGATCATATCTTCACCCTCCGACAGATTCTAGAACATAGGCATTCCTACCGGCGTCCAACAGTCATTATATTTCTTGACCTAAAGGCAGCATTCGACTCTGTCGATCGGGAAGTTCTCTGGAGATGCTTGGCTGTAAAGGGAATTCCAAGAAAATATATTGCACTGATTAAGGCACTCTATTCGTACTCATACAGCCAGGTGAGGGCTTACGGCGAGCTGTCATCTGAACTGATGACGACCAGTGGTGTCCGTCAAGGATGCCCATTATCTCCTTTTCTATTCAACTTCATCATAGATGTGTTAATGGACTTAACCCTAGGTGACTTCAGCGACTCAGGGATTGACTTGCTACCGGGGAATAATCTCGTTGACTTGGAATATGCAGACGATATAGTCCTTCTAGGCGAAGACGCTGACGAAATGCAGAGTCTTCTAAACACCTTGAGCCGCAATCTACGAATGTTTGGCATGCGATTCGCTCCCGCCAAATGCAAGATGATGTTACAGGACTGGACTACATCGACGCCTAGTTTAAAAATAGGAAGTGAAGTGGTAGAGCACGTTGACCGCTTCACTTATTTGGGAAGTACCATCAGCCCCAACGGGCTGATCTCTGACGAAATCTCAGCACGAATACAAGGGGCTCGTTTCGCATTTGTTAGTTTACGCCGACTCTGGCGTAGACGAGATGTTCGACTATCGACCAAAGGGCGGGTGTACTGCTCATCAGTCCGCTCCGTCCTCCTTTATGGTTGTGAGACCTGGCCACTGAGAGTGGAAGACATGAAAAGACTAGCTGTCTTTGATCATAGGTGCCTGCGTTCTATTTCCCGTGTAAAGTGGCATAATAAGGTGAGCAACATGGAGGTTAGGCGTAGAGTTCTAGGTAAACAGGGGAAATCAATCGACGAAGTCGTGAAGCTACAAAGACTGAGATGGTTAGGACATGTGTTACGTATGCCAAGCCATCGCCTCCCTCGACGAGCAATGTTAGCGGATATAGGGTCAGGCTGGAAAAAAGCTAGCGGCGGTCAAACAAAAACTTGGCATCAGTCAATGAAATCCACAACAGTTGGTCTAAGCCACGTAGGAAGGTGTAGACTTCCAGGCTGGGGTCCTCGGGACGGTAAAAATCTATGGTTGGAAACAATTGGTGACATGGCTCAAAATCGTTCTCAGTGGCGCAGATGCATCCACTCCCTGTGACTTATGATCTTCAATGAAACTGTTTTGTATTTCTTTATTACTCCTTTGTCTCACACCTCTGCTCACTGTTTCTATTATGCTTTTCTTGTACTTTCTTCTCTTGCTTCGCGTGCTACACGGAATGTGGCGACTTGAACTTCCGCACATTTGTGCAAAGTTCTATGTCGAAAACAGACAGACAGACTTTAGTAATCATCGGCAGGACTCACCCACCAACAAGGGTTTCAACCCAGCATCTACCGGTGACAAGGCAAGCTCGTATACCATTCATCAGCCACTGGGACCCGATTCAATGGCCAGTTCATGAATTCTAACTTTTACCAATTCGTGAATTTTACCGTGACCACCAACCCATGTCATCGGTAGGAAATCCATTCTCACTTCCGGACTGGATGGACCTCACTGGTCACGACTTCTCACTACAAGTCCAGGAAACTTCGTCCTGTAGCAAGTCACTAGCGAGCATCAGATTAATTTCCTATGGTTGGTTTGTTATGATAAATGAATTGAATTCACTATTAAAGTTTCGAAAATTAACTGAATTGCTTGCCTGTTTCCTCATAATTCTAATTTTACTGTTCACTCCCAGTCACTTTTTTGAATTCTCCATCATAATATGCATAAATTCACCTGATCTTGTAATCTGTCTCTGTACAATCTTTGTTTCTAGACGAAATGTGAACTCTACCCTCCTTTTGTCTAATTATACTATACACAGTTAGCCCCTTTTTAAGACTAAATAATTCGAATAAGGCAGTTAGAAGACAAACTTCGCGAGATGATATCACATTTCGTAGTTTCTCTACAATCACTTCGCAACTATCATGGTTCACAATAATAATAAAATAAAATGCTTGACAATTACTCAGTTATATAAAACGAAAGTACATACTAACGACCAATCATATTTAAATAGGTCAAGTAGCCAGTCCATGGTAGGAGAATGTTGAAGTCTACTGTTGTTTTCTTTTACACATAGTTTAGGATGTAAGCGATTAATCCAAAGTGCTTTCACCACCTTTAATAACCTTGAATTAGAGTTATGTGAAGTAATTTGTCTATTATTATTATTGCTCCCTTGGGTTCTTAGTGCAACACGGGGCTTCAACTGAACGTCTCCACTTGCTTCTGTCTTCCTTCTGATGTACTTTTCTGATGCACTGCATCCATGTTAGTTCATAATGTCTCAACTCCTCTTCACACGATCTCCTCCATGTCACCCAACCTCGCATTAACGCCCCACTCACCGCTTCCCTTTCGGCTTCCATTCGAGCAATGGTCTGACGCGCGCGCGATATCACCCAGCGGCCTCCTCAGTGAGCGAGTGTCCAATCCATCTCCACTTTCTCCTGCACATTTGTTGTTGGGCGACTGATTCTTGTTTTGTTTTGTTTGTTCCCAGTCAGAGTTTCTTGTTGGTGATTCTTTCTGGCCCGGCCATCTGATCTTCATTCAGTATAGAGAGAAGACAGTTAGTTGTTGATAAAGGTCTCGTCTGCAATAGCCTGTTGGAAATATTCTTTGTGACCCGCCCGCCAAGTTTCTGATCCAATCCGTATAGAAGAAGTGACTGACTTGACGTAGTTCGTATTGAAAATCCTACCGAATTTTGTTGTTGATGCTGGCTGAGTGACGAAGATTTTCAGATTGGTTTCAGGTTGATGAATGTGTGTGTTCTCGCCTTCCCAGTTCTCGCTCGATTTGACATCCTCGTCCGTTCCTCCGGACGGACTACTTGCATCATATTTTTGCAATAATGTTGCTTTTATTTTCTCTCAATAATACAACGTCACTGTGGGCGAAGTATGCTCAAAAAGTATTTTGTGACTTGATATTATGATATTGTTTAGGCGGTAGGCAGTTAAAAAGACCAGACGAAATAAAACGATCTCTTATTATCCTGCAGGTATATTCATGCATCAAAGCAAGAACCAGATCTTGTACTGCGTGAGGATTAACAAAACTACGTAAATTATAACTATTCTGATTTGCAGCCCTACGTTATCTGAATTTTCTTCGTAGAACGCCAGTCAACCATACATCTAGTCTAAGGTTCGATTCTTCTTGCTAAGCCGGTGATAGTTCCGGTACAGCGGGAAAGTTAGGCATGAGGCTAGCAGTCACCCCCCTCCCCCGTAATAGTAAAACCACTGATACAGAAATTTCAAAACTGTAGCTTGAAGCCCCGTGTTCCACTACTCGAAATGTAAAACGAATACAGTGAAACAAAAATTAGAAAAAAAATGAACACATCAAAATAACAGTCCGAAATAAAGATGATTAGCAGTGGTATCCAGGCGTTTCGTCCTGTTTGGGACTCGTCATCTGGATATACTCATATCCCTAATAAGTGATGGTGTTCGCAATGAGAGTCAAACCCAACATACCCATCGTTACTCCGCTACTTCTTATACAACAGGTCTTAGTTTTTAATTACTGAAAGTTCCGAATTTCTTGTTGACCACAGAGCTAAGCTTCTGTACTTTAGAACAAATATTACTCAGAATTACATTCTACAAACTATGTTTCCATAGCATACTAGAAGTTAGCAGCTATTAAGTTCAATTTATTTTTCATACATTCGGAACCACTGCGTTTCGAGTCTGTCTGTCTGTTTTCGACATAGAACTTTGCACAAATGTGCGGAAGTTCAAGTCGCCACATTCCGTGTAGCACGCGAAGCAAGAGAAGAAAGTACAAGAAAAGCATAATAGAAACAGTGAGCAGAGGTGTGAGACAAAGGAGTAATAAGGAAATACAAAACAGTTTCATTGAAGATCATAAGTCACAGGGAGTGGATGCATCTGTGCCACTGAGAACGATTTTGAGCCATGTCACCAATTGTTTCCAACCATCGATTTTTACCGTCCCGAGGACCCCAGCCTGGAAGTCTACACCTTTCTACGTGGCTTAGACCAACTGTTGTGGATTTCATCCACATAGGGATTCCAGCCAGAGTTCTGTAATTTCAGTGGCTAAGTGACTGACTGGTTTCGACACAGAATATTACAAGAAGTGCAGCAATTCAACCTGCCACACTCCATTTAGAAGACATGAGAGGACAAAAAAGAGATTCAAAGGTAACATAGTAAGCAAAATTATGAGGGGAAAAGATTAGTAACATTGATAAGTGGATGCATGTGAGCCATTCAGAACGATTTCTAGCCATATCACCAATTGTCTCCAGTCAGTGGCTCTTAGAATCCTCAGGACACCAACCAGACAGATTACACCTCCCTACGTGGTTAGCTTAAATTAACTGTCATAGATTACACTGACTGATGAATCCAAGTTTTGGTTTGACCACAACTAGCTCTTCTCCAACCTGATTCCATGTCTACTGAAATCACTTGTCGAGGAAGGCGATGTCTAGGAGTGCACAACACATGTCCTAGCCAACTCAATCGATGTAGCTTCACAGTCGCATCGGTCGACTTCCCCTCTTTGCCTAACACTCGACACTTAACCTCGATATTGCTCACCCTATTATACCACCTAACATGTGAGATGGAGCGCAGACGTCTATAGTCAAATACAGTTAGACTTTTTATGTCTTCACATTTCAGTAGGCATGTCTCGTAGACATAAAGAAGGACAAAGCGAACTGGAGCTCTCCTTCGATTGGTAGCTAGTTGGATATCACGTTTACGCCATGGATAACGTTAGCCGACAAATCCCACACGAGTCTTTTGTATTCCTGCTGAGATTTTGTCACCGATGTGTCAGAACATTGGGGGTAATTCAACGTCCCGAATATGTCAAGTGGTCAATACGCCCAGTGTAGTCGATTTAGTCCAGTTCTGTAGCATCATATTACATTCGACATGAGCGAATCGCATGTTAAACGTTCGAAAATTCTCTTATCCAAGGTGTTCAAAAGACTCTGCATCCTATCAGCGTCTTCACCTAGGGGAGGAGCTATATCACCCCCATATTCTAAGATAACAACAGTATTCCTCGGTAACTAGTCGGTGAAGTCAGTTAGGGTCAATTTCATTACATGGAGGATTTCATCACGAGCTGACACATCAGTTACAGAACCACTGGAAAACCTGGGAGTACTGGACAGATGTTTCGTCCTAGTTCAGGACTGCTCAGCAGTACGCACCCATCACCAGGGTTCGAACCTAAGATCTTTTGGTTACAAGGGGAGCTAGCTCGTAGACCATTGAGCCACTGGGACCCGATCCAATGGCTAGTCCATGAATTCTAACTTCTGCCAATTCACGACATAGTGCGACCATTTCGCACTGTCTTCTTTGATGAGTTACTGCCTCATCTTCAACCTGCTGCACCCTACTGGTCATGACTTCCCACTGGAACCCAGGTAACTGCATACCTGAATAGGGCCAGTCACTAGTTAGCGCCAGATGAATTTTCAAGTATTGGTTTTGTAGGAATTTTGTTTGATTGCATGGAGGATTTCATCATGAATTGACATCAGTTAGAGAATCACTGGAAAGCCACCAGGGAGTACTGGACAGCTGTTTCAATTTCATTAGTTTCACTGACAGTAGTGTTTATGTATTTTTTTTCTCACGAGGTGAGGTTGATTTTGGTCCATATTCAGCCTTACTTCTTTATCGAGATTACTACATATGTGTGTGTGTGTGTGTTCCCTTCCCTTCCGCTCTGAAATGGTTTCACTGGTGATAATTTTGCCACACACCTGTCCACCTTTGAAAAAACGGCAACCCTCATTTAAGTCGGTTACTTTGTTGCCGACATTAAACTAGAAAAAGTACGCGCACAAACTCATACACACACACACACAAGTACAGCAATTACTAAACACACTAAAATTACTATACAATGAAAAGAAAAAAAGAAAAATGACAAAAAAATGAAATCAATACACTAAAAATTATAAATTAAAAGAAAAAAAAAATTTCAACTAATTTATCGATCTGTACAAATTCAATAATCAATAGACTCACACAGATTACAATTGGTTTATTCAATTTACGACGATAGAATATAAAGTATTCATCCCACACAGGATTATTATTACTTTGTGAAATAGTTGTGTGTACAGTTTCATTTTCACACTTGATAATACAATACGGTGATGGAGGATTTTTCCCATCAGGCCATAGAAGATTTGTAGCACTGTGAATATGTAGACGGACAGCTTCTTTTGGTTTACCAGAAAAGAAATCCAAAATACCATTATGCGGTATATCCAGAGTATATTCTCTACAGGAGAAGAAACGGGGGAGAATGATCAGAATATTTCTTCCAATGAATAAGTGAAACTGTAGAAGTTCAGGAGACAACACGATTCAGAGCAAAAAAAGAGAGACAATCAACACTTAAATTGATCAAAGACTTCACTTATATTGTTATTTCCTTTAATACCTAGAGGAACATGGGGCTTCACTGCGCGTCTCCATTGCGTTCGGTTCTCTGCTAGAGTTTTCACCTGGCTCCAAGTCTGCTCACATGTTTTCATCTCCTCTTCACATGACCTCTTTCAAGTCACCCTCAGACGATCAACTCGCTGCTTCCCTTTCGCGTTCCACTCGAGCAATGGCTTGTCTAGTGATGTCACTTCATGGTTTCCCCAGACAATCCATCTCCTTTTTTCCTGCCTATTTGTTTCACAATCGGTTCCTGGTTGGTCCACTCATCGCCAGAGATCCCACCCTGTTGCTGATCTTTTCTGACTAGCCATCTGATCTTGAGTATTGAGCAAAAACAACTGTTAATGAGGGTCTGAAGTTTGTTTGAGATGCTCTTTGTGACTCGCCAAGTCTCTGATCCGTATAGTAGCACTGACTTTACATTGGAGTTGAGAATCCGGATCTTATTTTTCATCCTGAGTGCTGTTGACCTCCACACAGACTTAAGAGTAATGAAAGTTTGTCTTGCTTTGATATCCTCGTCTGTTCCGCCTGTAGTTGAAACGATGCTTTCCACGTGGGTAGGTAAAGGAGGTTGTTTCTTTCAGGTTCCTCCATTTATTCTGGCTAATCGTTGTCTGTTGTTGGCCAGGAATCTTCATCACCTCTGTTTTATCTATGTTCACGTGAAGTCCTATCTTTAATGCTTCTTCCGCCAACTTGTTGCTTTTCACTTGCATATCTCCTAGTTTGTGGGAAATCAGACATATATCATCGGCGAAATCCAGATCCTTCAAGTTTTTTGTGTGGGTCAATTTTATGTCTGTTTCCTCGCCGCCACCTGTCTGTCGCATTATCCAATCTACTGCAATCAGCAAAATCATTGGCGATAGTAGACAGCCTTGCCTCACTCCCGTCCTCACTTCGAAGGCTTCCGTAAGTTTCCCGTTGTGGATTACTTGACATGCAGCATTGTCGTACAACTGTTGGATGAGATGTATGATTGTCGGCGGCACCTCGCAGTAGCGAAGTAGTTGCCAATTCACCTCTCGATTGACACTGTCTGCCGAAGGCCTTTTAAAAGTCGGAGAAGTTGAGATAGAGAGGTGACTGCCATTCCAAGCTTTTAGAAAACAGAAAGATTGAGCGAAGAAATATTTACTCTTCTAATTGAAAAGTGTGCGTCGGTGGCATAGTGGTTAGGATACTCGCCGACCATGCACATGGTCCGGGGTTCGATCCCCGACCGACGCACTCCCTTTACCTCACCAAACCAGTAATAATTGTCGGTAGAGAGGAAAGGTTGGGCATGAGGCTAGCAACCTCATCCTATAAAAATAAAGACTGTTACAGAAACTTCAAGCCACTAGCTTGAAGCCCTATGTTCCACTGGGAACGTGAAGGAAAAAAAAATTGAAAAGTAAATAAGTATTTCTTCGCTCAATCTTTCTGTTTTCTAAATGTCTAAATGGGGATTTTTTCTGTATTCCAAACTTTGTTCAATGATGATCCGTCGTGTGGCGATTTAATCAATACATGACTTGCTTCTCCTGAATCCAGCCTATTCCGGTCGAAGTGTTTCATCCAGGGGTTGTTTTATTCTCTCCAGGATGATGCGGCTTAGTATTTTGCTTGGGATGGACAGAAGCATAATTCCACGCCAGTTTTTGCATTGACTTAAGTCTCCTTTCTTTGGTAGTTTGAAGAAGTATCCTTTCTTCGAATCCTCGGGCACTTACTTTGCCTTCTTTCCACACCTTTTCCAGTAATGGCATCATCAAGTTCGCTGTTGTCTCTGGGTCCATTTTCAATGCTTCTGCTGGGATTCCATCTGGCCCTGCTGATTTTCCAGCTTTTAGCATCTTGATTGCATTCAGGACTTCTGTTCTCGTCGGGAGGTCGATGTTCACTGGTAGTTCTGCTTCCGTCGTTAGTATTATTAGGCGCGTTGTAGGTGGCGGTCGATTTAGAAGAAAACTTCACTTACACCAGATAAAATGACCCCAGAGGTGTTCAAGACCACAGGTGACAAGCATGTTATCCAGACTAACTAAGGTGCGTCTGGGAATTAGACAGAGGGAGAGAGAGAGAGAGAGGGTTTCATTAGACTCAAAGATTGAGGTTAAGCGTAGTGTTAGGGGTAAGGGCGGTAAGTCAATTGATGAGGCTCTAAAGCTACATCGATTCAGATGTTACGCAACCTAAGCCATCTCCTTCCACGACGAGTAATGTCAAGTGACATAGGATTGGACTGTAAAAGAGTCAGAGAAGTAGTGAGAACAATGCGGAGAATAAAATCCATGAAGATTTCGGTCATAAAGAAGTGCAGACTTCATGATTTTGGTTCTCGGCACTTAAAAACTTAATGACTGGAAACTCAGATGGGTTAAATGTATTCATTCTTTGCCATCATCTAGACCCTGGAAATCCTGACTAATCTTCACCTAATTACTTTTTCCGGAATTTCTTTTCTCCATTTTTAGATGTGTTACTGCAAAGTACAGCGATCTGAACTGATACAATTTTGTGCAGGTCAGTGTTCGTCAGTCAGTTAAGACATAAGAATGATTTTTTTGATTGATTTATTTTTTAAGTCTCTGAGGCATGATGTGACACAAACAGGCAAAAATATTTGTGGGAAAAGGAGTTATAACCCACGAGGTCACTGATAAACGCAACACATTCTTATCAGTATAAAATGTAATGCTTAATAAGAGAATGAAGGGAAAATTCTAAGAAAGTAGATCAAAACTTTTCGAAAACGTGATTTTATGGAATCCTTTTGCTTAGCATGAACAGTAGGCGCATATCATTTTGAACGCTAAAATGTCATTTACCAATCGCAGAAGTTAGAATTCAAGGACCATTGGATCGGGTCCCAGTGGCTCAATGGTCTACGAGCTCGCCTTGTAACCAGAAGGTCCTGGGTTCGAATCCCGGTGGGTGCGTACTGATGAAGAGTCCTAAACTAGGACGAAACAGCTGTCCAGTACTCCCAGGTTTCCAGTAGTTCTCTAACTGATGTCAGCTCATGATTAAATCCTCCATGCAATCAATTTACCAATCAGTCATCTTTAACATCATAGTAACTGGGAGTTCAGTGCAGAATAGAGAGAGAGGGAGTTTGCATAAAGCAAGAACAACAGTTTTTGCAGAAGAAAATATTACCATCGTTTATTTCGTTGGCTTCTCATCAGCTCAGCTGCTTACAGGCCAAAGTCATTATTAAGTACATCTACAGAAACAATTTTAACATACTTGCACAGAGTTCAGTTTTAAACAAAAATCAACCGATCAATATACGCATACACTAATATATATATGCAATATCAAACAGTATTCCGAACAATAATAATCATACACAATGGAAACTTTTCAGCATTATGCATTTAGATGAAAAAGAGATGAAAATATCCAGTTACCAGGTTGGAAAAGAAAGATTGATAACCACTTCTTTCTGGACGCACAAATCAGGTTTCAGGCGCTTGATGGAGATCGCTTCAGCAAACTTGAGGCGAATTGAACTCTTTTGCCTATTGATAATTTTGAACGACTTTTCGACGTCGACCCCATGACCCGTGTCGAGTAAATGCTTGGCGATGGCACTGTTTAAAGCATTTGTTACTTTTAGCTTTTTGGTACATGTTCAGAAAGTCGTAGATATGCCCTTCCAATGTAACTGCTCCCGGAGATATATATGTAAATTTGCATATTTAGTTGGAGTTAACATGAGAAGGATATCTATTGGTTTTTGACTGCACCAAAGTGCAAGTTGTTTGATAGACGGGAATGACCTAAGCTGCAGGATAGGCTCTGGCTAGTGATGTACTCAGCCTTCTGTTGATCATCGCTGCAATGTTTTCACATTTAAAATCAAGCCGAATGTAGATTGGCTTTTTACCGACTGTGATTTGTTTTATATTTGTGACTTCAGATCTTCCATACTTGTTGAAGAACCTTTGAGGGTACCCATTGCTGTTCAATATCGTTTCAAGAAACTCGAATTCTTCCCCTAATCTCTCTATAGAGCATATTCTTCTCGCTCTATGGCACAGAGTCTTGACTAGTACGTGTTTAAGCCATTTGGACAATAGCTATTCAAATGTAAGTATTGTCGTTCCCATGTAGGCTTTCGATAAAATGACTTCTGAAGACTACCGTCTTCTAGGCATTCCATGGCAATGTCGAGGAAGTGCAACTTTCCATCACTTTCATGTTCCATAGTAAACTCAATATTGGTGTGTGCATCATTGAATAATCTGAGTAAGTGTGAAGCATAAGTTTCATTGTTGCCCACTACAAATGTGTTATGGACATATCGACATTCACAAGTTGCATCGTCGATTGCACCATTTAAATTTGTTCTTTCAAGGTTGGACATGAATATATCTGCCTAAACAGATATCATTCAAAATTATCAATACCTAAAAGTTTTGATAGCGTTATTAGAAGACGGAAACTGTCTGAAAAATGTGATGTATTTCGAGCAAAATTACCAATAACAAAACTTATCATTGTGTGTAAACTATTGAAATATAGTTATACTTTATTTGATCTAATCCACAATGCTCAAACTTTTTACTGATATTAATACCAAATTCGTCTATAGCTAAACATCTAATCGAGATGAACCATAAGATTGATGTTAACTCAGCCTTTAAGGTCATCTATAAAAACGGTCAAGGGCGTTTACTGAAATACGCTGAAGCTATAGCTATTCATAGACTTAAGCCCCCCCTGTGTATTCAAAAACAGTTTGTCATTACTCTTAACCTACCTTGGTAATCCTTATTTGGATGGATTACCAAACTTTTGTGTTAATTATTCTTAATTCCGTTTTCTCTCACTTTGTTTAATTTAACCTTTCTATATATATTGACTTGACAAGTAAATGTGTGATCAGATTGTTCGAAATGTATAGCGCTAATACATCACATTTTTCAGACAGTCTCCGTCTTCTAATAACGCTATCAAAATTTATAAAAGGGACTAATTGTTTTATATAGGTAAAAGTGTTCAATTCGCCTTAAGTTTGCTGAAGCTATTTCCATCAAGCGCCTGAAACCTGATTTATGCGTTCAAAAAGAAGTAGTTATCAGTCTTTCTTTTCGAACCTGGTAACTAGATATTTTCACTCTATCGTTCGTCGGATTACGTAATGCAGAAAAGTTTCCATGGTGTATGATCATTACTGTTCGGAATAGTGTTTAATATTATTACGGTATGCACATAGTGATTGATTGATTTTTGTCTAAAACTGAACTCTGTGCAAGTATGTTAAAATTGTTCTTGTAGATGTATTTAATAATGACTTTGGGTTGTAAGCAGCTGAGCTGATGAGAAGCCAACGAAATAAATGATGGTATCATTTTATTCTACACAAACCACTGTTGTTATCGCTTTATTCAAATTCATTAAGGAGAATAAATGTATGAGAGAGAGAGAGGGAATTTACAAGACCTCATTGATGATACACTTCCGAACTATACTTATGAGGCAGTCATTCTGAGTTGAAATATTTTCATGTGGTTGTGTTCTCCGAGACGGATAGTTAATTTTTGCGCAAATTAACTATACAGCTCAGAGAACACAACCACATCAAAATCATCCACCTGAGTTACAAATTTTCTCTATCATATCTGAGTTAAAATATTCTACGAATCTGTCTTCTTCTTTCTTTACTTTGGCTATCTCCTACGGGAGGATGAGCCGGCTTCATGAACATCTCGAATCATCGCTGCCCAGGCGCGGCGATCTGATGCAAGGTTTTGCGACAGGGTTACCCAATTCTTGTTCCACAGACGGAGTCCGTAGACGGTTTGTAGCCCCAGGCACTCCATATCAGCCTTGACTGCACCAAGCCATGCTTTCAGCTGCCCACCCCTGCGACATCGCCAAGATGGAAACGGCGAGGGATTTAGAACTGATTTGACCAGATCGTCATCTGGTCGGCGCAGAACATGGCCAAACCACCGAAGGCGACGTTGTTGGACCAGTACTGGAATTTGGTTGATGTTGTAGAGAGTTCATGAAGTTTCATGGGAATTAGGTACGAGTGATGTCCCCAGCATCGCTCGGCCTTTGTTTGAGAGTGCAGCTCTAGCCTTTACACAACCAAGTGTGACCTACAAGGCAGTAGGAGTGGAGTAGGGAGTCCACCATCCACTGGCAGCCGGTGACCGGAGTCCGGTTCATACGCCTTTTTGAATGGGGCCAGACATCCAGGGCATCCAATAAGCCCTTTGTCCATACGTCTGCCGGTGAGCTTCATACGCCAGTCGTTGGAGGTTTGGAATCAGGGTTTAGCCATCTCCCCTAGACTGTCATCCAATGGAGAGTCAGCCCGACGAAGAGCGCCGGGCATCCGATTTTGCCCTCTCACTTCGGTGAATCTGTGTTCTATTATTATTCTTTATTTTGGGACTGACTGCATATAGTAGTGTTACTGTGTAAATAGTTTCGAGATGCAATGAAACATGGTTCAGAAATGATGTGTAGGCTGTCCCTTATTAACGACATTATTACGAAAGACAGGCCTTCAGCAGAGTGGATAATTTTTGTAAATATCTTCCCAGTGGTTTTTATACTATCTGAGCAGTTTCCTTCCTTTGTTACTCAGTCAAGATTGAAGTAACGAAGATTAAAGATACATTTTTTTAGAAGGTGTTCCAATCGAAATAAATTTCTAAAGATGCACCTGGAAATCATTCAGACACAACCACATCCAACCGAATACCAAAACACACTCAAACGATACCCTCTAAACAACATTAATTCCATTCAATCACGTATGCGCACTGCTAGTCACTGTCCATCAAATTACTTCAGAATACTCTCATTTGTTTATTATTTTTAAAGTCTCGCCCTTTTTCATCTGCTTTACACTTCTGTCATACTATTTGGTATGGAGCATTACTTGATATCAGTCCCATAAAAGGCTTGTAATAAATTTATTTATAACACAAGTTTACTAAAATATAGACACAAAGAAGATGTGCCACACAACAACAACAACAAAAATAGGGAGAGAATGAATACAGGATGTCATGTAAAAAGGAAGCAAGTATATCTGACAAGATCAAACAGCATTAATCGTATTGTCTGCAAGACAAAACTGTAAACAACAATTGACGTTAATGTTTACGTCCCGAATCGGGGTCATGCGAAAAAACACGAATAAAGCCTAACCTTGAGGAACTCAACAACCAATCACAGCAGACTTAACGTGTGCAAATACGATTCGCACATATATGGCCTGACTTTCTAAGAAACGGCCACAAAGAGATGACAGGTTAACTTTCAGTGAGAAAGCAACCAATCAGAAGACGTTGCTTCTTTGCTAACAATAACGCTAATAATGATATGCATAAAAATCTATAAATATCTGTTGATTTTCTCAATAAAGGATCTACTGCCTGGCCCTTGTCTTCTGTTGTTAGTGTATTACTTTCAGAAAGGAAAGAAAGAGAGAAGTTACAGAATGCTCCTCATCAATTGTGATTCTTGGTTATATCTGATAATGTTTCGAGCCACTGATTTCAACTATCTTTCGAAACCCAACCAGGAAGTTGTGATGTACCAATCGATGCTAATCTAACACACAAATATCTTTCAATCCACGACACCATATCATAGGTTGACCATCTGTCTGCTTTTTCAATCCAGCCCCAAGGTTAGCAAACAGCCACGGGTACGGAAGCCTGTGAGGTGACATTCGTAGCACATGATCAAGCCACCGAAGCCAGTTTTCTCAAATAACGACACTCAATGGATGGTGACCTCTACCGTGCGTAAACACACACACCAGTGGACCTCAAAATTACTCGTACGATGATGCCATAGGACGCAAGTAGTTCTACGAAGAAAGCGATGATCGCATAAGCAGAGTCGCAACATATCTTCAGCTCGGAAAGACCACGCTTTACAGACGTAGAGTAAGACTGAGTCAGAAGTAAAACAACTGGCGACGGCATAGTGGAGGTTGGAAAGTCTTTCTTCAGGAGGCAGCTCTACACCACCACCATCACACATATCCTTCGGCGTTGACTCCAAAATGTTAACAACAGCAAAGATGAAGAGAAATGGAGAGACCGGGCAACCCCGTCTAACTCCACTGTTGGCTGGGAATACCTTTACCTTTACTTCGGCTATCTCCTACGGGAGGATGAGCCGGTTTCATGAACCATGAAGTTTCATGGGAATTAGGTACGAGTGATGTCCCCAGCATCGCTCGGCCTTTGTTTGAGAGTGCAGCTCTAGCCTTTACACAACCAAGTGTGACCTACAAGGCAGTAGGAGTGGAGTAGGGAGTCCACCATCCACTGGCAGCCGGTGACCGGAGTCCGGTTCATACGCCTTTTTGAATGGGGCCAGACATCCAGGGCATCCAATAAGCCCTTTGTCCATACGTCTGCCGGTGAGCTTCATATGCCAGTCGTTGGAGGTTTGGAATCAGGGTTTAGCCATCTCCCCTAGACTGTCATCCAATGGACAGTCAACCCGGTGAAGAGCGCCGGGCATCCGCTGGGAATGTTATAAATACAATAAAGTAATCAATAAACCGGATATAGCAGTTACCCAATTCAAAGAAAACCGTTCGAGCGTGTAAAAAGTAGGCTGTAAAGATACATAGAGAAACAATTGTAAATACTCACTTGCTTTCTGAACGTTTTGGTAAGTATAGTCTCAATAAATAGGCAGCTGTTGACAAAGGTTGTTCCATGAATGGGACTACTAAATAACGACCCACAGATAAACGTGCACGAATAAGACAAACTCGATATGGTCGACACGGTTCTACATGAATCACCTGACAGAAGGATACTGTATGTGCTTTCACAGGACGGTTTTTCTCAATCTAATTGGAAGATATAGAATCGAAACTTTGAAAAACTGATATATATATATATATATATATAAAATATGGTTGCGAATTCAAAAAATATAAAATAACTTTTGCATAAAAGTGTAACAACTAAATCAGACTGGAATATTCAACTTGACAAATGCGCTTACTTTTTAAAAACTATGCATTTGAATAGAAAATAGTTTTGGGCAACAGAAGTCAAGAATACTACAAACTTGAACAAAAAAAGGTTTCCAAGTATTGGATTTGTAGGAATTTTGTTTGATTGGTTTGAGGATTTCATCATGAACTGACATCATTAAGAAAACCAAGGACTGATGGATAGTTGTTTCGTCCTTTTTGGGGGCTCTTCATCAGAACCCACACCCACGGAGTTCGAACCCACGATATTCTGATTACAAACCAACCTCGTACACTTTTCAGCCACTCGGATCCGATTTCATGTTCAAACTTCTAACATTTCGTGATGTTAGCGCGATCACCAACCAGTGTCATTGGAGGGTATTTGTCCTCGGACCCGACATGGTTTTCAATGGTTCTCTAACTGATATCAGTCCGTGGTAAAATACAAAACAAATCAAATCCTTACAAAATATTTCTTGAGAAAAAACAATATCATAAACTGACAAGAAGTATGTGTATATTTTTCTGGATCAAAATCAGTGGTATTTCATGACAAAACAAACTGGAAGTGACTCTTGACGACTGACAAATAAGAAAACTTTACCGTGTCAATAAAAATCACTTCTTGTTAGTCAACTCTGGAAATAAAATTATCAACCTATAGGATGGTAATCTCGGTTACACTGTACAGATGATGTGTTAAATATAAAATGAACTCGCTCACAAAATACGGGAGTTGTATGTCACGATCTCTTTCTCACGTTAGGTAGTATAATAAGGTAATTAATGTTGACGTTAGGCGTAGAGTGTTGGGCAAAGAGGGAAAATCAATCGACGAGGCTATAAAGTTACATAGACTAAGATGGCTAGGTCACGTGCTGAGCATGCCTAACCATCGCCTCCCCCGCCGACGAGCGAATACTAGCTGATATAGGTGGTGCAGGTTGGAAAAGATTAAGTGGTGGCCAAACAAAGACATGGCCTCATCAATCCATGAAATCCTTGACAGTTAAACTGAGTCAGTCAGGTAGGGAGATGCAGACATCCGTCGGGTTGGGGCCCTCGGGACTCTAGGAATCAATGGCTGGAGACAATAGGTGACATGGCTCAAAATCGTTGTCAATGGCCAGCGCAGATGTATTCAGTCTCTGTAATCTTTCATATTCCTCTCTACCATTACCCATTCTGTTTCACTCTATACTTGTCAGACTGTATTGATTCTCTTCACTCATCTTCTTGTCTACCTTTGTGTGTTATTTGGAACGTGGCAACTCGAACTGCTGCACTTCGGTGCCAAGTTCTATGTTGAATCCAGACAGAGACTTCCAATGGCTGTGTCTCACAGTCACAAAGGAGGACAGAGAGAAATGTTGCTCAGTACACATGTCCTGCTGCACCATAGCTTTTACTGTAAGGGTTGGTTGACTGATGAGTCGATGTAAACATTTTACAGAGAAGAACACTGTCTCTAAAAACCTCACGAAAAGAAAAAACAAGACCAGAATAATATTAAAATTAAAAAGAACCACAAGTGCGGAGGTGGGGGAATAATCACTTGAAGATAAGTGAAGAGTATTCAGAAATCTAAAGTCCAAGATTTTGATTATTTTTCAAGAGTTAGTTTGTATAGATTTGATCTATTTCAAGATTGATTGCAAGCTGATATCAATTAGAGGACCAGGGAGTTCTGGTAAGCTGTTTGTTCCTTGTCTGTGACTTTTTTTCATCAGTACCCCACCCCCTGATACCAGGGTTTGAACGCAGAACCTTCTCATTATGAGGCAAGCTTTTATGCCATTCAGCCACTGAGATTCGATCCAATAGCCCATGGAATTTCAAGTTCTACTAACTCGTGATTACAGGTCGACTGCCAGCCAACTTTATCAATGGAGTATTTGTCCTCACTTCCGACCGCATGGACCTCACTAGTGACGACTTCTCACTAGAACTCCAGGTCAGTTCATCCTGTCGCCAGCAAGTCACTAGAGAGCATCAGATTAATTTTGCTAAGTTTATTTCTAGGCATTTGAACTGTTACAATTCTGATCAAGGTTGATCATTATTATTATTATTATTACAATACATATTAATATATCTGTTGACCACCACCCTAATAGTGAACTGTATGATATTAAATTTTATTTAACATTTTATAGAAATATGATTTACTCACCTTAAATAGGCCTAAACCAACAGATAATACGCTTAAATCTGGTTCTATAACCATAGTTAGTGGATCACGATTATATTTACGAACAAGTGACAACAGAACTTCATCTGAATCATTTGTAATATCAAAATAATACTGAAAAAAGAAAATCAAGAATAGATATAACAAAAAAGAGTTGTAATATTTAATCAATTAGTTATTATTATTATTAATACATAAATTGAGTAAATTATGGACACCAAGAAATGCTCGTCAAAAAAAACCTCATAGTTTGTTCAAGAGCTGGAATAGTGTCAGGACGCTCAGACAGAAACAGGTGATTTTGTCTTAATGGGAGGGGGCCACTCTTCCTCCCCTCAAGTCTTTGACTTGAAGTCTGATCACCCACGAGTCTGGGAAGCAGCATAATGAGCTTCGGGCACCTGAAACAAGAAGAGGGTTAGTGTTGGATCCTTGCCTTTTGGCGAAGTCTTCCCACTTTCGAACAGAGAGAAGCATGTCCCGCTCGAGCGGGAGGGTTAGTGTTGCATGACCGCAGAGCCGAGGGGACAACTGCTTGAGGCCGGTCATACACGGCCTGTATCAGCTGGTTTCTTGGATGAGCTACATTCCTATGGTTATCAGTGACTAAAAACAGGTTCAAACTGGGTTTGAACACCCTGTGGTGGGTGCGTACTGCCGATGATTCCCAAACTAGATGAAACAGCTGGTTGTCTAGTATTCTCTGCTGGTTTTCAATGGTCCTCTTAACTGATATCAATCCGTGATCAACTCGTACAAAACAAAACTAATCCTCACAAACCAACTATGAGGAATAATTAGTTTAGCAGTAGAGAGTTAGATATGAATAAAATGGAACTGTTCAGCAGCCAAAGTTGTCATATTTTATGTGAGTATTTGAACACACAGATCAAGAATTGGTGAATAATCACAAAATAATTAACTTGAGCACATATGGGGTATGAATAATACATGCAAGCACCACTACCACCACCACCAAGAATTCACAATTGAATATTTTGATTGTATAATGAATCACACAAGCAGGAGGCATAAACTTCTCTAACATAATCAAACGCTTCAATCAAACGCTCCGCGTACAGTAACTTTACAAGTCTAGTCAGTCTTAGTTTTCCGTTAACCTTAATCCCCAGTCTTTTAAACATTATCTTCATTAGGGTAGATTATGACAAATGAAAAGTACATGTATCTGCGGGAGCAGTTACATTGGAAGAACAGAAAGAAGGGCATATCTACGATCTTCTGAACATGTACCAAAAAAGCTTGTGTCTAAAGGGAACAAATCCTTTAGACAGTGCTATCGCCAGTCACCTCCCTCGACACTGGTCATGAGGTGGCCGTCGAAAAGTAGTTCAAAATTATCAACAGGCAAAAGAGCTCAATTCTACTCAAGTTTGCTAAAGCCATTTCGGTCAACCGCGTGAAAACTGATTTATGCGTCTAGAAAGAAGCGGTTATAAGTCTTCCTTTGCCCTGGTAACTGGATATTTTTCCTCTCTCTTTCATCCGAATGAGAAATGCTGAACAGTTTCCATTGTGTATGATTATTATTGTTGTTCGGAATAGTGTTTAATATATATATATATATATATATATATATATATATATATATTAGTGTATGCGTATATTGATCGGTTGATTTTTGTTTAAAATAAACTCTGTGCAAGTATGTTAAAACTGTTTTTGTAGATATATTTAATAATGTTTTTGTCCTGTAAGCAGCTGACGAGAAGACAACGAAATAAAAAATTGTATCACTTTATTCTGGCTAAAACTGTAGTTCTTGCTTTGTTCAAATGAAAAATATTAAAAAAGTAATTATTTCACTTTATAAAACTTACTTGAGGATTATTTAAAAAGGTTTTTCTAAATTGTAAACTTCCACCAGTTTGATGACCATACCAAGCTCCATGATGTTCATATAAACGCCAAGTTGGACGTCCAGTTAGACTGACTAAACTAGTATCGGGGAAACGACATGTTAATACACCACTCATATGCTCTAGAACAGATTCAAGTGGCATCCAAAATTCTGTTTCTGAGTCAAAAGTTAATCCTAAGCGTTTACGTGCTTCCAAGTTTATTTCATCCCATTCCTGATAAAGATTGAAAATATGGTGGTAGAAAAAGAAAACAACAATCCTGATTAACAAAGTTATTCGGAAATAATTTTTCAGTTTAGAATAATGAAGAAGTATGAGTTGTGCGTCGGTGTGGCACAGCGGTTAGGACTCTCGCCGACAATGCACATGGTTCGGGGTTCTATCCCTGGCCACTGACGCACTCGTTTACCTCGCTAAGCTAGAAATAAAACTGGCAAAGAGAAAAGGTTGGGCATGGGGCTAGCGACCCCATCCTGTAAAAATAAACACTGCTACAGGAACTTTAAGCTTGTAGTTTGAAGCCTTATGTTCTATTGGGAACGTGAAGGAATAAAAAATACTGTTGACCAAACTACCGTATTGATTATCATTGTTATTCCCTTGGATTCTAAGTGGAACACAGAGCTTCGACAATACATCTCCATTTTTTCCTGTTCTCTGCAGTCCTCTTCAGCCGTCTCCACGAGTATCCATAATCTTTCAACTCCTCCTCCGCACACGATCTTCTCCGTATTTCACCCCTCAGACCCAAACCCGAATTGTCATTTCCCACTCGGGTTCCACTCCAGTAATGGCCTGGGGTCACCGATGTCGCTCAACGGTCTCCAAAGAGTTCCAGATAATAGTTAGATACTTCATTTCTCCCAGTAGGACTTCTCAATCACAAAAGGTTATCATTATTACATGAAACAGGATTAGTGTGGCATGACCACAGGGCATATGGGACAACTGCTTGAGGCCGGTCACACACACGGCCTATTTGAACTGCAGCCATACTAAGATCTTACCGTTGGCTACTTGCCGCTGTAAGGTAACTCGGAATGTACAATTTCTGGGGTCAACTTTTTCTAGCCACCCCAGCGTTTAGGGCGTAGAGGCAGTATACGACGTGGCAAGCTTGTCATCTAAGGGAAAAACACCTGACTGCTATGAAATCCTTATTCCCCAGAAGTACGACTTCGCATACAGATTACACTATGACAGTAACTGCTTTTAGTCTAATAACCACCCGAAAACCCTTCGAGGGGATTAAATTAATACCATTTACAAAATAAATTGTATGAACTGTAACAGGCATTACATCGCCCAAAGTGGGCGTCCCCTTCGAATTAGAATCCAAGAACACAAATCAGCCGTGAAAAGACACAATATATACTCTTTCATATCAATGCATATAGACAATTATGGGCATCAATTTGATTGGGATAATGTCAAAATCTTAGATTGAGGAAACACAAAAAGTGCAGTCAGGGAATTCCTAGAAGCCTGGTACTCAAACGAAAATGCAATTAACAAACACGTTAATATAGATCAATCTACCAACTAATAAAAAGTAAATCAAGTGACGAGAAAGTTTAAAATCCAAGTCAATAGAAAACGGTCAATACATATGTAAAGATGGTTACCGGGAGACGCAATTATATCACCCATGAAGAAATTTAAATCATTTCACTTTATGCTAAATATTGCGCAGAAGATGTTGTCCAGCAGGGGGACGACGAAAGCTCCGCAACTAAACCAACCAGCTCAGAGAACATTATTAATTGCAAACCATCCACCTGAGCTACAAATCTTCTCTATTACCTCTTAATTATAGTTTGGTCGCTAGCCAAAAGTGGTAGACAGCAATTTACGTCAATGTTTACTTCCCCAATATTGGTCATGAGAAAAATAAGAACAAAGACTGACCCAACAACCAACCACCACAGACTTTTCACAGGCGGATACAGTTTGCAGATAGATAATCTGAACTTCAAGAAACGGTCACAAAGAGATGAAAGATTAACGTTCAGTGAGAAACCACCAATCAGAAGACTGTTTGTTTGTTTACAATAATCTATAATAATGTATATGAAAATCTATAAATATGTGTTGATTTCTTAAATAAACGATCTGTTGCCTGACCCTTGTTTTCTGTTGTTACACTATTACAGAAAATACCTACCATTCTATGTTCTTGTTCGCCTAGACTTTTACAACTACGCGAAAGACATAAACCAACTCATCCAGTAGTCTCAATATATATTACCAATTACCCTTTGAATACTTTTCATGTCACCACATCAATTATTGACTAGGATTGTAATCCAAAATAAAACATCCTAAAATCATTGTGAATAATGAGTAAAAAACAATTCTCCTAGTTTGGGAATCATCGACAGTACGAACCCACCACAGGGGGTTCGAACCCAGGACCTTCCGACTACAAGGCAAGTTCGTATACCATTCATCAGCCACTGGGAACTGATTCAATCGCCAGTCCATGAATTCTAACTTCTACCAATTCATGATTTAGTGCGACCCCAACCAATGTCGTCAGTGGGAAATCCATCCTCACTCCCGGATTGAATGGACCTCACTGGTCACGACTTCTCACTAGAACTTCTCCGTCCAGTAGCGAATGACTAGCGAGCATCAGATTAATTTTCAAGAGTTGGTTTGTAAGGATTAGTTTTGTTGTTACGAGTTGATCATGGATTGACATCAGTTAGAGAAGTATTGAAAACCAACAGAGAGTACTGGACAGCTGTTTCCTCCTAGTTTGGGAATCATCGGCAGTACGCACTCTGATATCAATCCGTGATTAATTCATAAAAACAAAACTAATCCTTACAAACCAACTGTAGAAAAAAAGCTATCGTTTTGTATGATTTATTAATGGTGGTTAGGTTTGTGTACTAGAGACCAACTGTAGGCCAAACGTCTGCAGTATGTGATCTGATATAAGCCACGGTATAAGATTGGAAAACATGGAATGACCCTGGGCATGTGACTCACATGTTTGTAGTCAAAGTTATTTAACAACATCCTAATTCATTCGCCTAAGTGGTAATTGATTGTACACAAACATGCAATCTGACAGCTGCAAAATGTGATCAAGAATGGAGTTGTCAATAAGGACTTTTGAGAGATTCTTTGATCATAAGCGTTCTTTGCATAGTTTTGATTCGATATTAAAAGGCTAATCGCCAATTAACCAAGTCAAACGTATACTCTTCTGTTACAGTAACGAAGTGGTCAGCAGCTAAAAGCAGTTCAGAGTCCGTATATCTCCTTCTTCAAACGCAGTTGGCCACGGGATCTTCATTTTTCTGGAGGCAGCGACACCAAATGTAACAACAGAAGACAAGGGCCAGGCAACAGATCGTTTTATTACGAAAATCAACGCGTATTTATACATATTTTATGTACATGAATAAGGCTTATGCAAGCGGAAAAAGGCAGCCTTCTAACTGGTTGTTTCTCGGAAGCTAAGCAGACAAACACAGTCTCCTGATTGGTTGTTTTCGATATTTCTCGGAAAGTAGAGCCATTTATCTGCGAATGATATTTGCCCATGTTTAAGTCTGCTGTGATTGGTTGTTGAATCAGCCAGATTAATGTCTACCAATCAGCGTCGATTAATGTCTACCAATTGGCTAGCAGTCTGCTCTCACCACAACTAGACATAAATTAATAAATACTCGATGACTTGAACTAGACACAATGTAAGCATAAAGAAATCTTATATCTGAAATTTAAAAAAATTCATTGTATCTCGCTACAAAGGTATACAAACAATTAAAAAGTAACCATGATTGTTAGATTTCGTCACGAACCAACATCTTTTAGAGGGATCAGTGAAAACCAGGGAGTACTGAACAGTCGTTTTGTCCTATTTTGAGACTGTTCGGCAGTGAGTAGCCTAAACCGTCCAACAATCATTACATTTCTTGACCTGAAGACGGATTCGATTCTGTCGACCGAGAGGTTCTCTGGCGATGCTTAGCTGTAGAGGGAACGCCGAGAAAATACATTTCACTGATCAAGGCACTCTACTCGAACTCATGCAGCCAGGTGAGGGCTTACGGCGAGTTGTCATCTGAACTGGTAACGACTAGTGGTGTCCATCAGGGATGCCCATTATCCCCATTTCATCATAGATGTACTAATAATTTAACCCTAACTCACTTCAGAGACACAGGGATTGACTTGCTACCATCAAGGAATTATCTCGTTGACTTAGAATATGCAGACGATATAGTCCTTCAAGGCGAGGATGCTGACAAAATGCAGTCTTTTGAACACCTTGATGGGCAGCAGTCTGTGAGTCTTTGGCATGTAATTCGCTCCCGCCAAATGTAAGATGATGTGACAAGACTATACTACACTGACTCCTAGTTTAGGAAAAGGGAGTGAATTCGTAGAGCATGTTGACCGCTTCACTTATTTGGGAAGTACCATCAGCCAGCCCCAACGGGTTGATCTCTGACGAAATCTCAGCACGGATACAGAGGGCTAGTTTTGCATATGCCAGTATAGGCCGTCTCTGGTGTAGACGTGATATCCGGCTATCGACCAAGCGGAAGATGTTCTGCTCAGCAGTCCGCTCCGTCCTCCTTTATGGCCAGCTGTGAGACCTGGCTACTGAGAGTGGAAGACATGAAAAGCCTGGCTAGTTGTTTTTGACCATAGGTGCCTGAGTTCTATCTCCCGTGTTCACTGGTATAATAAGGTGAGCAACATTGCAGTTAGGCTTCCGTCGAGTGCTAGGTAGGTGGGAGGGGAAATCAATCGACGAGGCTGTGAAATTACATCGACTGAGATGGTTAGGACATGTGTTACGTATGCATCCCTAGTCATCGCCTTCCTGGACGGGCAACGTAAGCTGATATAGGGTCAGGCTAGAAAAGAGCTAGCTATTGGCGGTCAAACCAAAACATGTCACCAGTCAATGAAATCCACAACAGTTAGTTTAAGCCAATCATCTAGGAAGGTGTAGACTTCCTAACTGGCTGGTTGGGGTCCTCGGGACGGTGAAAAATAATGGCTGAAAACAACTGGTGATACGGTTCAAAATTGTTCTCAATAGCTGGCTGGTGTAGATGCATCCACTCCTTGTGACTTATGATTTCCAATGAAACTATATTCTTCTTCGTTATTACTATTCCTTTGTCTCACACCTCTGTTTACTGTCTGTATTATGCATTTCTTCTACTTTCTTCTGTTGCTTTATGTGGTACATGGAGGGAGTGTGGCGAGTTGGACTTTTGCACATCGGTGCAAAGTTCTATGTCGAAGACAGACGGACAGACAAACAAATTGTTACGAAAGTCAGGCATCTAAACTCAATGTATGGTAGTGAAAAATTAGTAAATCACTAACTTTTAAAGAGAAAAAAAGTCACCAAAGACAGTTCACACATCCACGCTGAGGAGAGTGTTGAGTGATATTGTGCACTAGGCTATCGTTCGACTGGAACCCGAATGAAAGGTGAACAACGAGGTGGACTTCAGAGGGTGACATGGAAGAGATCGTGTGGGAGGAGATGAGAGCTTATGGTAGTTGTGGAGTGCTAATAACAAGAAAACAGCCGAGATGTGTTGCTGAAACCCTATGTTCCACTCGGAACTCAAGGGATTAATAATTTGAAAACATTAGCTAATAAAATAACACAAATAAAGTGAAACTCTATGACAAATTATCAACGCTTACAAATATCACAAATTATCGAATAATAGCAGAAGAGAAATAGAGAGAAAAAAACATACACTGGAAGCTGAACTGTAGGGTCCTTTCCATTCACCTTGACCACAGCCACCATCAACCATAGTCAAAGGACAACGCAGACGCATTAAACGAGCTTGTATAGGACAATCACCAGCACGTCGAAATATATCCTTGAAAGCGGCAAAAACACTAAGATCCTTTGGAACTGCACAAACTCTTGTCAATAAATAACCATAATTTAAACAGAGTCCAGACTCTTTGTCAGGTATATAATCATGAGGATTAGGCGCACCAAAAACTTGAGGCAACGACTCATCAACCGAGTCAACATGCTGTTCATTGGCCTGTGGGAAGAAGACAAGTCAAATAGATTTTTCTTAAAAATTAGTTGTAATAAAAGTTTCACCTTTTGGGGATTGAAACAATATGCATATGGCCAGAAGATTATCACTAAATTAATATCAGTCTTTCCCTGCCCTAGTAAGTGAATGTCTCAACTCTCAGTCTCTTTCTTCTGATTGCGTAATCACTGGCTTTGACCTCTTCCTCTTTGTGTCATAACATAACTTTGCTTGTCTCTTATTTCTATGATTCTACTCGAACTCACCATGTTGTTACTCAACGCATTAATTACTCATGACCTTACTCCCCTCTTGCCTTTATTCCACAACTCCTTGCCTATCGGAACCGAGCATCTATTTCTTTTTGTTTAAACTTGAACCTTCTGTGTATAAGGTATATAGGTGTAATTTCTGAGCAGTGCTCATTAAGTTTGGCGTCTTCTTTCAATAACTTACATTATGCAACATTTGCAAGTATGTTAAAATTGTTCTGTACATAAACTTAATACTTTTTTTAAGCTGTAGGCAACAGCTGATGAGAAGTCAACGAAATAAATGATGATAGTTACCATCTTATTCTGTACAAAACTGTTGTTCCTGATTCTTTCAAATCACCGTTTTATTCTGGTACTTTATTAAAGGTGTGTATATACAATCAGATTTAACATTTTTGAAGGCTAAACTGGATTAACTAACTGATTTATTATGCCGAGAAAGCACTATTTTTCCCGCCTTATTATGCACTGTACATAGAAAAAGTGGAACAATGCACAGCCGTGAAGATGATTGCATCGAATTAAAGTTGTAACACCGTTGGAAAGCAGGAGACAATAAAGCGTACTTAAATAGAATAATAATACGTTGAGTATGATGCCAGGCTACATCTGGGGAGGGGGGGGGGGGCGGATAGCTTATATGTGATTACCTATACGGAGATAATTTTATAGTTTTCAAATATATTATGTAGAAATTTATTTTTTACTTTCATTCATCATGTTATACTAGTTATATTATTATCATTCTCTTGGGTTCTGAGGGGAGTACATAAGGCTTTAACAACACATCTCCATTCCACCTTGGTTTCCGAAGTCCTCTTCAGCTGGGTCCCCGATTGACCATAGGCTCTCACCTCCTCATCATAAGACCTCCTCCATTTAAGCCTTGGACCCTTACCGAACTCGTCGTTTACCTTTCTTGTCCCACTCGAGCTATGACCTGGTGTTCGATGTCATTCAACGGTCTCCTAAGAGTATATCCATCCGATTCATCCCAATTTTCTCCAGAATGTTTATTGTGCAATAGCTTCTTGATTGGTTTGTTGACAGACAGAGTTTTTCGCCGGCCATCTGATCTTCAGTATGGAGCCAATGAAGGCAGGTGTTGATAGAATTCTGATGTAACCTGTTGCAAATTGTTTACGTGATTCACATATCAAGTTTCTGATCCATGAAGGAACAAGTGACTAACTTGACATTAGAGTTGAAAATAAGAATTT
The DNA here is from genome assembly GCA_944472135.2 of Trichobilharzia regenti. Classification (NCBI taxonomy): domain Eukaryota; kingdom Metazoa; phylum Platyhelminthes; class Trematoda; order Strigeidida; family Schistosomatidae; genus Trichobilharzia; species Trichobilharzia regenti. The sequence goes on along the minus strand of OX235262.1, from coordinate 21,953,563 downwards.
CGTTCTTACTGCTGAGTTCATAAGATTTACAGACTGATTTCATAGTGATAAAGGTCCGCCTTAACTTTCCGATTCTGGTTGGCTTCGATATCCACATCTGTACAGCCTCTAATTGAAACGATGCTGCCTAGATTAGTGAAGGAGGTGAAGTCGTTCAAATCTCTCCTATTGGTAGTGATTGAGGCTTTTTGTGGTTGTATTTGTTGTTGGTTGGTTGGTTATCTTCATCACCGCCATTTTCACCGTGTTCACTTGAAGACCTGCTTTTGCTGTTTGTTCTGCTATAACATACAGTGATTCAGTCTTCAGAAGTTGCTCCAGCTATACTTTAATTGATTGAGGTTTGCATTTTACTAGACTGTTTTACCGGAAAGAATCACCAACAAGAAACTATGGGAACAAACGAAACAAGAACCAATCGCCAACCAACAAATATACAGGAGAAAGTGTAGATGGATTGGACACTCGCTGGCTGAGGAGGTCGCTGGGTGACATCGCGCGCGCGTCAGGCCATTGCTCGAGTGGAACCAGGCCAAAAGAAAAGCGGCGAGTGGGACGTCAGCGAGAGGGTGGCATGGAGGAGGTCGAGTGAAGAGGAGTTGAAACAGTATGGACTAACATGGGTGCAGGTGAAAAGTACAGGAGAGGACAGAAGCAAGTGGAGACGTTCAGTTGAAGCCCTATGTTCCATTAGGAACCCAAGGGAACAATAATAATAATAAAACGGTTTTATCTAAAGCATCATTTCTAACTCTCCCTAAGCCTGAACCATACGACGAAGACAATGGTCATCAAATACTAGAAGGCTTTGTTTAAATTATTGCTTGACAACAACAATAACAACAACAACACTAGAAACTTACATTTGTACAAAATATTATTATACAATCATCGATTAAGTCTTGTTCCATTCGTTCAAAGAATAGAACTTGTTTCATAGCTGGAGCAGAAGAGAGATTATGTAGACCGATCGACTCTGTTACACCACCAGTCAAATCCATCATAATCTCCTCTAGTCGAATATGTTCCAACTTATCATATCCACCTAATAGTCTAAGAGCAGTCATATTAAGAAAAGAGACAGAGAGGAAATGATATGAAATTTTAATTCGTAGTTTAAAAATATTCAAGGAGAACTTATTTATGGATATTAAAGACAAAGGACTAATCCATGTTTCATGACTTCATCATGAGCTGAAGTTAGAGAAACATTGGAAAACCTTCAGGGATTACTGGACGGCTGTTTCGTCCTAGTTTGGGACTCTTCAGAAGTATGCACCCACCGGGATTTGAACCCAGGACCTTCTGGTTACAACGCAAGCTCGTATATCATTAAGCGACCTGGACCCGATACAATGGCCATCCCATTAATTCTAACTTCTGTCAATTCACGACATATCGCGACCCCTAGCCAATGTCTTCGGCGAGTATTTGTCCTCACACCCGACCTGCTGTACCCTACTGGTCACGACTTCTCACTAGAACCCCAGGTGACTACCTACCTGAATAGGGCAATTCGCTAGTGAGCATCTCATTGTTATTGATGTATTTGTACATCCAAGTGAATGAGTCTTCACGGACAAACAATTCTGCAATTGAAAACGTCGTACAAGATTGTGCAGTACACTGAGCACCACAGTTAATGTAAAGAATCATGATACTGTCTCTTTGTTCACAAGAAATTAGGAAGAGTGAGACTCTAACACAAGAGATAAAGCATAAAAATGAAATCCCCAAAGCTATATCTAAATCAAGGACTGCTAACTCAGTCGAAGGCTTGGAGAAGTCTATTTCTACAGTTTGGTTTGTAAGGGTTAGTTTTGTTTTTCACGAGTTGATCACGGATTAATATTAGTTATAGAACCATTGAAAACCAGCAGTGTGCTGCACAGCTGTTTCATCCTAGTTTGAGAATCATCGGCAGTATGCACCCACTGGGGTTCAGTAATAAAGTCTCACCAAATTGACTGCTCCTGTGCAACCAGTTATATTGACCGTTGATCTAGGAAATTAATTTTTCATGCTTGGGGACACCTACCAGTGTGAAAAATAGAAGTATTGTTAAAACCATCAACGGTTCTATATCAGATCACCTCGCACAAACAGGCCATAAACCTAGCATTGATTGAAGAGTCCTTCTCTATGATCCATTGGGTATCGAATAAATTACCAAAGATCTCTAGATACCGAACACTGTGAACAGCAGAAGCCATGCAATTCGCTCTGTATGCAAAAGAAACAGGTTCAGTCAGTATTGTTATCCTGGCTTGTTGTCGAACTTATAAACTCATATATTCTGCTACTTCATCCGTGTTGACACCTGTAATTGAAACGATGATGACTAGTTAAGTGAAGGAAGTAACCTCTTTCAAATGCCTCCCGTCGGTAGTGATTGGTGCTTGTTGGTGTTGTTGCTAGTTGGGTGTCTTCATTACCTCCGTTTTCTCTGTGTTCATTCACTTGAAGTCCTGTCTTCACTGCCTGCCTCCCCCGTTAACCTGTTGGTTTTCACCTGAATCATACGAATTATCCACGAAGTCCAAATCTAGAGCCTTCCAATCAGTCTAATGTATTCTTGTCTTCTTGCTCTCCACAGTCTGGCACATAACCGAATCCTTCACAATTAGGAATAGCACCCGGGATAGTAGGCAGCCAGCTTGTCTGACTTCTGTATTCATTCACTTCAAAGGTTTTACTGGGTACTACGTTGTGGATCACTTGACATGCGGCATTGCCATGCAGATGTTTGATGAGGCTGATAAAACTTCGGGGCATTCCGTAGTGTTGAAGTTGGTTTCTAAATTACTTCTTGGTGTGCATTATTATATAAAAAGCATCAGTCAGTCGAAAAAAGTAAGTAAAAATCAACTGAGATAAGTTTACTATGATTTCCTGTATGGTATGTTTCTTCATATACCACCAACTTAAACGACCACATGAAGGCTTTATCCTTATTCTTCTCAACAAGGAGACGTGAGCCTGCTTGTTTCAAAGAAGCACTACCAGCACGCAGTACTTAACTAGACATCCTGACCGTAAGGTAAAACGGAGAGGTATAGCTATCATAATGACCTACCGAAGTTATATTAGCTAAGAAATCCTGTTCCTTGGAGATGCTACGCCAGAAAAACTAAAAACAAAACGCAATTAGTCGGATTTACATTCGAAATCCGTAAAAACAATTTGGGTTTCAAAGACGAACGCGTGTTGCTGAATGAAGTGGGCATAACAAAAAGTAACACATCTTACGATGATAAACAGCATTTTGGGAGATATTCCAATATTTTACATCGCCTCACTGACATGTTACTAATCCTACTAAAATTTTACCTAGTAGGATTTAGCCAGTGAGAAAAACTAGAGGGGGAAGATAATTGTTAAAAACCGGTAAAGAGAATGTTATGAACACAGCAGATTTCTATTGGCACAGAACTGCCAACTTCCATATCAACGGTGCAACCGACTCGTGGGCTACAAAAAATGGATGGCAGTTTTTAGAAGCAATGTAAACCTTTTCTTAACTCACTTGGCATAAGCTTTTTCTAAAAGGGCTGGCCAGAATTCTGCAGCGCTAGAAGATGACAAGCATATACACTTTCCTTCATAGCAAGGCAGTAAATCATCGATTACTACTTCGAATGACGTGCCTTCTTGCCAGAATCGAAAGCGAAAAATCCCAGGATGTTCATTCACATGATCAACATCCCATTCTTGAGATTTTAAATCTACAAGTACCTATTATTATTATTAGCTCTTACATTCTCATTATAAACTTACTTTAGACCAGTGCTTTTGATTATATTTCAGACCAGTAAATGCAAGAAGAATATTGAAATTCTTGATAAAGCCTCTCCTGAGACTAAAGTAAGACTCATTTCTACTGAAACATGGAGTTGAGACAATTTCAGAAGGTCTCAAGAAGCTTAAAGCACCAGCAGGTGTATTAAGACCTTCCAGATGCATCGCTTCTACAGGGAATTCATCATCAACAAACTTCACTCCTCTGTTTAGCTGCTCCTTTTTCAAAACACAATAATCCTGATTTCGAAATTTGATCAAGTTATTTGTTATTGACATTTTTATTGAATGCACCACAACTTTATTGGGAATCAAATTGGCATATTGGGTATAACAGTGAACAGGTCTTACAAGATCTTTGCGTTAACACAATCTAAAAATACAGGAGAATGAACAAAACATCTGTGTAAAAAAGACTATCATACTGAGTGTTGCCAGGCCCTAGCCAAAAATCATTTACCACAGTTGTCAGTTATGCAAGACAAACAAACTGAAATTAAATCCATTGTGAATTTTGTAGCAAACTTTTACAGCTTTTACACATAACTTAGATCAAGTGAAGAAGTGAAACTATGCACACAAAATAGGATATTAATTATAAAATTCTAGGTGACCATGCTTTTTTGCCCAATTCAGACAATATATGAGAACTTCATAACCTATAAGAATCCGAAGACACTTGTTTTAATACATATACAGATTCTACGTTCGGAGCACTTTCAAAAGATCTATATCCAACTATCCAGCTATGGATCAAAGGACGTGTGTACTGCTCACAGTTTTGTTTTTTCCTCCTTTACGGATGTGAGACCTGGCCATTGAAAGTGGAAGACAAGAAAAGCTTGGCTAGTTGTGTTTGATCACAGATGCCTGCGTTTTATCTCTCGCGTTAGGTGGTATAATAGGTTGAATAATATTGAGATGAGGCGTCGAGTGTTGGGTAAGGAGCAAAGCCTATCGATGAGGTAAGAAGTTGAATTGATTGGGATAGCTAGGATATGTGTTATGGATGCCTGGCCATCGCCTCCCTTGACTGTCAGTGTCAGCCAAGGACCAAGTTGGACTAGTGGTGGTCAATCCAAAACTTGGAATCAGTCCACGAAATCTTTGACAGTTAGTTTGAACCATGTAAGGAGGTGAAAACCACCTAGTTGTTCTCGGGATAATAAGCGCCAGTTTAGGCTGGAGACAATTGGTGATATAGCCCCAAATCGTTTTCACTGATGCAGAGGCATTCACTCTTTATGATCTCCCATATTCACTAAACTCTTGGTTTTCCGAGTTGCTACTCTTTTCTCCCTCATATATCTGTCCAGTGTCTTTCCTGTGAAGCTCTCTTTCCTTTATTTTGTCTTCCTTTACATGCTAAATGGAGGGTGGCAAGTTGAACATCTGCACTTCTATGAAAGGTTCTACGCTGAAGCCAGTCAACTAGTTTACTGTACTTTGGTTTTTTGAATTGCGATCAGTACCACAACTTTGTTCAACACAGATAGCAGATTGCTAATTACCTTTACTTTAGGTAATTTAATATCGGATGTGCAGATTATTCTGAGAAAATGTTTCTTTCACATATAGACCAATGTGTTTTCTGATATGAAGTCAGATAGTTATAGGGAAACTTGTTACTTCAAGCCACTAATCCAAGTATTAACCTTCCATGGAATGTGCATGGGTTGATTATAGAGAAATTCCCAGCTAGCATTGGCCTCGAACTCACTGAGAAACTTTGGGGCGGAAGTAGAATGCAGTGCGAAAATTTCCCGAATATCAGGGTTTCGTTCCACTAGTGCGACAATCTCACAGACGTGATCTCAAAGACTTTACTAGCTGGAGTCTGAATTACTAAATTGCAGACGATATGACATCATCTACATAGTCGAGATTTAGTTATGCTTTCTTCCAACGTTGGAAGACTATCCTGACTATCTAATTTACTTGGGTTCGGTCACTTCTCCATGTTATCAATGGATAATAATTTTCCTCATTTTTCTGACAAATCGACTAGATGCACATTACATTTGTGTTACTCATATAACTTACTACTAACCACTCAGAAATAAGTGAATTTCTCCCAAAAAGTAACTAACCAACATCGTGAATAATAGAAGACCTGACCTAATAGACTTTCAGTAATTTTATATAGTAACATCATTTATGAAATACTGGTCATAACTTTGGTGTATATACTCGCAAATGGCCCAGCCGACAGAACTCTGGGCAGAAGAAGTGCATATAAAGCTCAAATTCAGCTATAGCCATAATTAAATTCAATTATATAAACTTTCCAAAGGGACGAAAAAAGTGGATCGCAAAAATTTTTGTAAGTTCGCATAAGAACTTACTTATACAACCATCATATTATTCTAGTTACGATGGATCTTTTAATTCACAAAAATGAAACATCAAACCTTGGTCAAGGTTACACGTTTATATATTTTCAGGGTTGAAATTCAATTTTCAATCGGAAGACACAGAGAAAAAAATGAACATTTGGGTAGCTGTTAAACATCTCACCGATAAGTAAACACATCTGGTAGTGAATAAATCCCAAGAAACCAGCCTGAGAAAGTGCGAAGACGCCTCATAGTATGAAATTATGAATAAGTCGCTGCGGGTGCAAACCTATTGGTCAGTACATGAATACGGCCTGTAGGAACTCCAATGACTCCAAACGAGTCTTCCAAAGGTCTCCATATGCTGTATGGATTTATTCATTGCCTTGGCAGAGTCGATTTTGAAAATGAATGATTCTGGTGATGGTACAGAAAGATCTGAGGTTTGAGGTGATAAGCCGCAATCTGAAGCATTTCTGATATTCAAGGAGGGTGAAGAAAGTAGGTATCATGAAGTATTCTTGCACACATTATATCAAAAGCAAGAGTACATATTCCAGCTGTGTGGAAACTCTGATATAACACTTGAAACAAACAGAAGTAACGTTTCATGTAATAACAGTATTCCTCTAAGCATATAAATCAAACTCAACTATTTGAGCAAGTTTAAGTCATGTTTACCCTATGCAGGTATACTGAGCTGTATGTATGGCAAGTTTGATTTGCAGCAAATTATATCCTCAAGGGTCAGTGATCACTCATTATCTGCTCATTTTTACCGTCCTTCCGCATATCCATATTAAGATTAGGGGTATCTATGGTCTACTCAATGATCCACAAACACCAAAATTTAACACATGAACATATTCGTTTTCAGTCACTCTTGTCCCCACCCAGCATAGATTTCCCGTGCACTGCGGATCACCAGAACAGACTAATTACTAACCACAGACCTCTCCCACAGGCTATAATTAAGTAGCAGGGCAAATATTAGGCACAGTGTAAACATTCTAAGAACTATTTGATATTTCGGGAGTGTACTCATGACTCGGTTGAACAAATGTATACATAAAAATACGAAGAATAACATGTAATTTATCATATCTAATTTATCATATTGATGATGCCTGTAAACTGGCGTCCCTCATGTACAAAATGAGAATATACTATTATTATTATTAACAAGTAAAAGGCATCACTGAAAAAATCTTTATGCAATTGTCTTTACATGTGCAACCATAAAAAACTAAACTTATGATGCACTTGCGAAGATTTTTAGCTTCAGTTTCCCCCAAAGCGATTATATTCCGACGTCGTTGAGGAGAAGTCTACGAAAGCACTCAATAAAATACTACAGATATCATGACTTATCATCACCAATTGCTACTGCGTCCCTTCTCAATAGAACTGAAGAGTTGAGAAATATAGGCCTCAAAAACAAAGAAATGCGGGACATTCAGGCACCGAATAACACAGGAGAAATAGCCAAACTTTTAAAAGTAGGTTGACGAACTCCAAAACACCCTATCCGAAAATAATATACTTAGACGGCATAGCTTACGAAAATAATGAGGCGATATGTGAACTGTTTAGCAAGCACTTCGCCAGATTATACACCTTAGAGAACGATGAGGTCGTGGATTTCCCACGTAAAACAGACGAATGTTTAAGTGACATAATTTTCACCACACATGAAATCGATAAAGCTGTCGCAAATCTTAAGCTTAGTAACACTATTGGTCCAGACGGTACATCTTCCGTTCTGCTGAAAAATGGTGGTAATGACATGAATTTACTCTTACTTAGGTTATACTCAATTTCATTAAGCGATGGGACATACCCTAACTGCTGGAAGAAGTCTTATATTGTACCCATCCATAAATATGGGCCTATAGCTGATATTAACAACTACCGCCCCATCAACATCACGTCTGTAGTTTCACGTGTAATGGAAAAGATAGTAAAGACTCAAATCATTCAGTACTTGCTGTAAAATGACTTACTATCCCCATCCCAATACGGTTTCTTAAGTAGAAGGTCGTGCATAACTTGCCACTTAGATTATTTTGACTACATTACACAAAGCATTGATAATGGGCGTTCGGTAACAACATTGTTTCTCGACGTTAGCAAGGCCTTCGATAAAGTCCCACATATCAGACTCCTAACAAAACTCCAATCCTACGGAATAACCGGAAAGCTTCTCAAATGGATGAGTTCTTTTCTCACAGAAAGATAGCGCTTAGTCAAAATCAACCACCAGCTGTCTTCCTCAAAGCCGATAACCAGTGGTGTAATACAAGGTAGTGTTCTTGGCCCTATTCTGTTCCTCTTATTTATAAATGGCATAGTCTCTGTAATCAAGTATGGCAAGCCACACTTCTTTTCAGATGATCTCAAGATAGTATATGATTATGGGTACGGTGATATGAGCGTCGAAAGCAAGATCTAACAAGACTTAAACGATCTAGGCGATTGGAGAGAAAAATGGCGACTGACTTTCAACCCAGACAAGTGCGGTATAACCCACCTTGGACGCTGGAAACCGATAATGTGCCCATATATGTACGGTAAGCTCCTCTCAAAACTGAACACAGTCACAGATCTCGGGATAACATACTCAGATTTATCCTTTTCCGATCATGCAAATAAGGTTGTATCTGACTGTAAACGACTTACTGGCTTTGTACTGCGTAACTTCTACACCCAAGAAGCAAGATTAGCTATATGTAGGACATGTATCCGTCCCAAACTTGAATGTTGTGCTCTCCTATTTAGCAACCTCAGGTCTGTAGACAGAAAAAACCGAAAGTGTTCAGAGATTCCTCACAAAACGCATAATAGGGTTTGACCAACGAGTGGAATATGCTGACAGGTGTGTACGTCTGAAATAAGAGCCTCTGTGGTTAAGGAGAGTGAAGTGCAACTTATTTCTACTCTTCAAAGTCATTAGGAAACATTGCTACATCCATAACGTGGGAAAATATTAGACCATATCAACTGCGAAACCACGACTACCTTGTCAAGGTGGCTACCCACGGAAAATCCATTAGCGCGGATTGTTTACCATTTAATATTTCACTCTTTGAAACCAACTACCATCTAATATTAGATGTTGTGAAAACGCCCGTAGGTTCAATCGAATCCATGAGAGACACTCTCAGAGAAATTATCCCTAAGTTCCTATTGTTACGAAGACGCTCCGCACCGATAAGACTATGTACTTCCTTCGACTTTAACTCCAGAAAACCAGTATTGTAAGAAGGAAGTTATATCGTTTGGCAATTAAAGCGGAGAACAGTAAAAGTCTATAAACAAATGTTTTATACAAAATCGTGAAGTACTTTTATTCGTTTTGGTCATCTTCTTCGAACTTGTACACGATCGAACCATTCGCGCCTTTGAATTGCCCACCAATAGCTACCAGTTTCAAAAACAAACGTTCAGTGTTCACCTCCACTGGTAGGTGGTTTTCGGTTACTTTTTTTCCTGGCTGTAGGTGTTATGTTACACATACCAGTTGGGGTTCTTTTCTGGATACGCTTGAAATTTCGACCACTTGCCTGAGTTTCTACACTAGGGAGGACTTTTTCCATTGATAATGGAAAACGCGGAAAACGCCGTATTGGCTATGCCAGTTTGGGTAGGAACAACTTTTAAGGAGTCACTCATTGAAGTGAAGTTGGCCGATAAATTCTTGCACTCATCCAAGTGCATGTACAGCTATATCATCGCCAGGCTCGTCATTGAGAAACATTTCATCAAGACGTTGCCTATCCGAGAGAGCTTCTGTCTTAAGGATGGCTGCTTTAGGCATCTCATATGGTTATTGCTTACCTCCAGGCAAAACATTTAGACAGCAAAGCACTTATTCACTTTAAGCGATGAAGCATGTATCCTGCAAGGAACCATGGACTTCGGCCAGTGGTTTCATGTTAACAAAAGTTAGACTTGGCTAACAGAAACCGTGTTTCTACATTAAATGGCCCAAATGGCATGAGGTGAATAGGGGCGCTAGGTAGTTGGATACGGATGAGCCTAGGCGTACTGTCACTCACTGAAGATAAGCTTTAAGGTGTATTAAAAATAACGCAAGAACAAATATTAAAAATGGAATGGACTCACTGGATTTTTTGAGTGTTTACCAAAGAAGACAAAGCTCGCGGTTGTGCTTAACGATTTAGGGTTGACGGTGCATCTAAGTTTACCGAAAGTACGACGTATACTAAGGCAAACTGCTAAACACACAACCCCTATAGTATTTGTTCTACGTGAACCAAAGAAAATTGAGAACATCAGATTGCTCGTTCAAAATACGAAGTATATTTCGGATCAAATTCGTAGTGTGATGTTGACTGCTTAGTTAGCTATGGTTGTGCAAAAATTAACGAACGTAACACGACGGCATGTCAGATGGCGTGGATGCATGGCCAATAGCCTTCAGTAGACTTAAATAGTGAAGGTCAGCATCCATTATGAGTGATGACGGCTGTGGTTTATTAACATCTACCGCTACAATAGAAAATAAGACAATTGGAGCTGACAACGTTTCTTGACTGCGTTAAATTGATCCTTCAGTAATTATAAAATCTGAAATTAAATCATGTTATATTAATTAATTTCAACTCGGTTAATGCGTGCTATGTTCTTTACACCTTATTTAGCTCTTGGAAGAATGATACCATTTGATGTGTCAGAATTAGTGTTTTCGCACAACCAGTTTAAATTCACACCTCCTGGTTGCAACTAGGTGAGTGGCCAGAGTAAGGTTTAAGTAACTCTCCGTACTTATTGTAACCACTGATGTTTCATTTATTTCTTGTGCATTTTTATGGCATATTAGGCTTAATTTTTAACATATATTGAAGCTATAAATCCATTTAAAAAAATCCTTTTTGGTTTTTCAGCTTACATTGTGTTTTGACCGCTATTTGCCATCGAGTACTAAGCCCCTAGTCGGAATACCCGACAAAAAGTAATTAAAGGACGTCAGAGAGTACCAGACTAAGAGAAGAAGGAAACAACACAGGCGGGCTTCAGCATTAACTTTTGTGATACAGCGAAAGTTAGCATTGACTTAAGACGACACAAGTCGGCATTCTACCAAAAGTTAAAGCAGTCAAATTCAAAGTGTATGTAGCAGCTAGTGGGCAAGCTGATAACTTTTTATTAATGTACACAGAGTGTCTTGAGAAATCACGTTTGGCAAAACCAATGGAAAAGTCTACTTTATATCAGACAACACGTGCACACCCCCGAGCGTTGTCATTCCAGTTAACATAACGATGGCATAGCATCTTTACAATCAATCGAAGAACATGTTTTGTGCGGTCAGTCATCGATATCTACAAATGTCTGTGACACGAAAGAGCACCCCTTATTGGGCTGCATCCTCAAAGTCGTAAATAGTTTTTTATCCCGTTAGAAGAAATGAAGCAACAGTTCCCTGACCTACCAGCTGACTTTCGAACATTGAGAAGGACAGAAAACGTTGATGAAAGGAAATAAAACAGACACTATTTCAAAGTACACTCATGTCTGAATTTTAGTCATAGAACTTTCATCACAAAATCCACGTAGCCTAAACAACTAAAACCGCCCACAATTTCTGCTTCTAAAAGATTTTTGTACATGGATCTACAATTCATTCGAGACTGATCTACAGAAATAATGAGAAACCACCCGGTTCACTTATTGAAGAAAACTTTCGAGGCTGAATTCCAACTAAATTTCTTCAGAAAACCAATGATTCTCATGGACGTGAAAAATAAGTCACCAATATTGGTCTCATCAATGTTTATCTGTCAGTCAGTTGACCTCCTGATGTGGAGCCAGCTATGTCGGCCGTATCCGGAGTTCACAATCCAAACGTATCATCGAACACTTACCATGGTGGTTTTTGATAAAGAAGAAAACAGACTTCCTGAAGCACTACTCTGGAACATCCAAGCGAATATAGACACTAGGCGAACCCGGAAACCAACTTCAAAGTTATCAGTAGAATGTGAGGGAATCCTGTTAAAAGGAGTAACAAGCAAACTCCTTCCAACCAAGAAAACATTAGCAATTCACATGTTAAATTCTGAACACAGTCTTTAGACTGAAATCCGTATTGAACCTAAGACTGAAATATTCACGTGACTAACTATCTTCAGAGTATATCTAGAAATAAGTGTCGAAAACTCTCAGGCCTGTTGGTTAATTCCTCGGCAACCTCCAGAAAAAAGAAACCAGAATACTTATGTACAAGGTTAGTGTGCGTCCACTCCCACATTACTGTTCATTCACATTTAGTAGTTTACGCATAGAAGATAAACTGAAAGTAGACGGGGCGCTATGCTGCCCGTCTGAACGGATCAGTAAGAAGGAGGAAGGACTGCACTACTCGCCGATGCCTTTTCGTAATCTCCGCCTACGCCCCTACTGACTGCAGTTCGGATGAAACGAAGGATGAGTTCTACCAAAAGCTGTCTAGTTTGGTGAGAAAGGCTAAACGCTCAGATATAGTCGTTCTAGCTGGTGACTTCAACGCTCAAGTAGGGAAATTGTGTCAATCTGAGAAGGATGTCGGTGGCACCTATGGAGTTCCTTGCCAGTGAACCGAAAACGGTGACCGTCTCCTACAGTTCTGTTCTGATAATCATTCGTTTCTTGTAAGCACTAACTTCAAACACAAGGAGAGACACTGTTTGACCTGGCGACCCCCATCATCAAACCAACGCTGGACGCAAATAGAACACATAGCAATAAGCTGTCGTTGCCGTGGGTCGGTAGGAGATTGTCGCTCCTTCTGGAAAACGTGTGTAGATACTTATCCATACCTGTACAGTTGGTATGTTCCTGGATAAACAGGAAGAAATATATATTATACCGATCACGCACTATTCCGCGCTCCGGTGGGCTTACGACTGAAAGGGCGTAGGAAACAGCTGGCGGTAAAACCATCACGTCCCCAGCTCGATCAGGAAACTAAATCCCTATTTGAGGAAGAACTAGCTAAACGCATATCTGTGTTCGACAGCTGTGCTCACCCTGAAGAAGCTTGGAAGAATATTCAGTCAGCCATAGATACAGCTGTAAAAGCTGTGAATAAGGTAAATCCAAAGGTGAGTAAAACCACTGGATTTCGACTGCCTCATCCGAACTGATAGATGCTAGAAGACTTATTCCGGCGAGCTCCGAATTCAATGAGGAGCGAAAGCTGCACAAAAGGAAACTTACTAAAAGTCTCCGCAAGGACCGTGAACAGTGGTGGTGACAAAGGCGAAAGAGATGGAAAAAGCATCGGCGATAGGCAACACTAGGCAACTCTTTAGACTCATCAGGGAAACGGGTGGGAGAAGGCAAATCATAAGTGAGACTATTTCTGAGAAAAATGGCTCCTTAATTAGCTCTCAGGATAGACGCCTTGAACGCTGGAAAGAACACTTTGAGGACAATTTAACTTGCCTACAGCCACACTGAACCTCCCCCCCATCCACCACGTACCCGAATGGGATATAGACACTGGTCCGCCGTCTGTAAGTGAGGTCACAAAAGCTATCAGTAATTTGAAACGAGGCAAAGCGGCAGGACCCGACGGAATTATTCCGGAGGTGTTTAAATATGGGGGTGACATACTAGTTTGTAGATTAACTGAGGTACTAGGCAAAGTCTGGGAATCAGAGACAGTCCATCAGACTGGGGTAAGTCACTTATTATACCGATATTCAAGAAGGGAAACAAGTCCTCGTGTGATAATCATAGGGGGATCAGCCTAACGAACATAGTCTCTAAAATCCTAGGCTCAGTAATCATGCATAGACTAAGCAGAACTCGGGAGGAACAGACAAGGGAAAATCAAGCAGGCTTTAGACCAGGTAGAGGGTGCATAGATCATATCTTCACTCTTCGACAGATTCTAGAACATAGACACACTTTTCGGCGTCCAACAATTGTCATATTTCTTGACTTGAAGGCGGCCTTCGACTCCGTGGATCGAAAGGTACTATGGCAATGTCTGACTGTGAAGGGAGTGCCAAGAAAGTACATTGCACTAATCAAGGCACTCTATTCAAACTCACGTAGTCGTGTAAGGGCTTATGGGGAATTGTCATCTGAATTGGTAACAACCAGTGGTGTCCGACAGGGATGTCCACTTTCCCCATTTCTGTTTAACTTCATCATAGATATGCTGATGGAAGTATCCTTAACTGAACGTAATGACTTAGGAATCGACTTGTTACCAGGGAATAGTCTTATGGACTTAGAATATGCAGATGACATAGTCCTGTTAGGGGAGGATGCTGACAAAATGCAGAGTCTTCTGAACACCTTGAGCAGCAATCTTCGTATGTTTGGCATGCGATTCGCCCCTACAAAATGTAAGATGCTGCTACAGGACTGGACCACGTCAACTCCTAACTTAGTGATAGGGAGTGAAGTGATAGAACATGTTGACCACTTCACCTATTGGGAAGTTGTATTAGCACCAACGGACTGATTGGCGATGAAATCTCAGCACGGATCCGAAAAGCTCGAGCTGCTTTCGCTGACTTACACCATCTCTGGCGTAGGCGTGACATCCGGTTATCAACCAAGGGACGTGTGTACTGCTCATCAGTTCGCTCCGTCCTTCTCTATGGCTCTGAAACATGGCCAATACGCGTTGAAGACATGAAAAGGTTGACTGCTTTCGATCATAGATGTCTGCGATCTCTGTCTCACGTTAGGTGGTTTAATAAGGTAAGTAATGTTGACGTTAGGCGTAGAGTGTTGGGCAAAGAGGGAAAATCAATCGACGAGGCTATAAAGTTACATAGACTAAGATGGCTAGGTCACGTGCTGCGCATGCCTAACCACCGCCTCCCCCGACGGGCATTACTAGCTGATATAGGTTCAGGTTGGAAAAGAGCCAGTGGTGGCCAAACAAAAACATGGCCTCATCAATCCATGAAATCCTTGACAGTTAAACTGAGTCAGGTAGGGAGATGCAGACTCCGGGTTGGGGCCCTCGGGACTCTAGGAATCAATGGCTGGAGACAATAGGTGACATGGCTCAAAATCGTTGTCAATGGCGCAGATGTATTCAGTCTCTGTAATCTTTCATATTCCTTTCTACCATTACCCATTCTGTTTCACTCTTATACTTGTCAAACTCTATTGATTCTCTTCACTCATCTTCTTGTCTACCTCTGTGTGCTATTTGGAACGTGGCAACTCGAACTGGTGCACTTCGGTGCCAAGTTCTATGTTGAATCCAGACATACAAACAGACGGGGCGCAGAGATACTTCACGCTGAAGGTATTCGAGACTGAATATGGCACAAACTACTCCACTAGATGTGAAATCCTAGAGCTATTCGGGCCCACCTATAGGACTGTATGAGGTACTTTTGATTGGACACTAATAAGTCTCATGTGTCTAGTCCTTTGTTTACTGCAGACAAAAATTCTATCAATGAAGTTTGCAGATACGCCTTACTGACTAGTGAGTGCCAACGGAAGCTACTTGGAATGGTCAACTAACAAGCTTCTATAGCTGGGTACTCATTCAACAAAAGCGGAATTTAAATAAATCACTTGCCACCCGCATCCAACGCATCTGTAGTCCCGACGTTCTGGAAACAGAATTAAATATTCTGTGAGAAATCTTCATCCAAAATGGATACCCAATAAGATTCATCGACAAAAATATCAAACCAAGAATTCGGAGAAACGAAACTTTAATTGCGCTTAAAAAGAAACTCTACATGAACTTGGATTTCAAGGAAGATTTGACAAGCGATATTCTCAAGAGAAGGAGCACACCATCTCTGAGAAGAACATTCTTTGCAGCAACGCTAACAATAGTGTTCTCCAGTCGCCCACTGATCTGCAGAAGCCTCAAGGACAAGATCCCACATCTGACCACTTCTATGTGCATATATCAGTTCACCTGTTGCTGTGGAGCCAGGTACATCGGTCGATCAACGCGCAACCTATCCGAGAGGATTCAAGAACACTATCCAGCATGGTTGCGAAAAGGCAATACGGGTGCAATAAGGAGTGCGATAATTCAACACCTGATTAACACTGATCATTCTGTCTCAACAAACGCCCCTCCTTCAAAGTAATCTACAGAGTCAAGAATAACCTATCAAAGTCAATACGGTTTCGTCTCCTTTGTATCGCTCAAGCTCTGGTCATTCACATAGAAAAACCGGAGCTGTGCATTCAAAAGAGAATTACTCTACCACTTCTACTGTCATGGTAACAACTTTGTTGATTTTGATGACTTAATTCTGTTTGTTTGCCTGTTCTTTAATTGCTGATAATTCTTCTGTTCATTTAGAACTCCTACGTAATTTCGTAATCTCTACTTTGTTCCTATGTGCATCGTGAGTAAAACTCAATCATCAAACTATTCATATTATTATATAACTTCTTTTTTAACAACTGTTTGTGACAACTCATCACCTTTGTTACTACACTAATTTCATTAACACCTAATTTTCTTGACTTGTATTACCAGTCTTCACCTGTTTAGTTGAAATAACCATAACCAATTGTATTTTTGTTTGACAAACTTAATGTACACACACACATACAGAACGACCATATATATTCGCGATTGTACAGCTATGAAAATGAATTCACCGGTGAAAAGAGACTCTTCGCTGAACACTAGGTGTTTTGTTTTCATTAATGCCTGGATGGGGATTACCCATGAATGAGTGCCAACAAGCACGAAACCTAGGTTCAAGACTTCCTACCGATTGATTGTATCCAACCATCTAATAACAACAATCTTGAGTGTACCGTGATGGTGAGCCATCTAGTATGGTGCTTACATTGCAAACTTGACTGATAGAATTCAGTCTGTAGTAAACAGAGGACTGGACATATGTGCGTCGGTGGCACAGTGGTTAGGACTCTAGCCGACCATGTACATGGTCCGAGGTTCGACCCCTGCTGACGCACACCTGATATCTATGGTCGGCCTGCAAAATTTGGGCTACCGATATCGCATGCTGAAAATTCCATACATGTACCAAAAATACAGTGTGGAGTCAAGCTGTAATCAAAAATATAAATTAAACTAGCTAGTGTCCGATCAAAAGTATAAAATAAATTTATTCAATGATGGAATAATATACCACCACAGTTCCCAAGTTCTGTTCTTAATTTAATAGCCAAGACAACTGAATTAATGGCACAGCTTAAAGCTTGACTTATACTTATAGTACCCCTATACCAACTATAAACATACGCTTTTTAATCTAATTTGCATACTTATATTACATGTTTACACAGACCGATTTTGTATGTACTTCGCAAACATTTGTTAATTTACTGTTGAACATTACCTTGACATAATTTTTGAAAATCTGACTACTGCTATATAATGCACGATCGTACACTTCGCAAGTGCCTTTTGGTTTTTACGCTGTGGGTGTCACATAGCCACAACGTCTATGCATATCGAGATAAACGTAAAGAAGTACTAGGAAATTACGTGTACGCTGATTTAGTCAAATATCGCACGCAACTTACTCATAATTTCTGATTTTAAAATTATTTTTGTTTTACAGTATAAACCGGCTAAAACAATCAAACCATTCTGCTGAAGTAGGAGATTTTTTATAATATGATTGGATAACCAGAAACTAGCCCTTACATATAATCACATGATGTTCCAACTTTCCAAGTATTTGTAATGTATGCCTATAACATATTTATCCTCTTGACCTCGGATCAGTCTATCTTCTGATTCTTTTTTCCTTCAAGCCTTTAGGGGTCAGAAGAAATTGCTGTTCAGCATTCGATTCTCAATCGGCCTACCTATTGCTTTTCCAAGTGACGAATCCAAGTCACAGCATTATTATTTGCCAGTCCATTATATCAGATGTTTTAAAGTTTAAAAAGCCCGCGACATGCACATATGATGAATTTAAACAAAATTGTTTAGGCATAGCAGATTTCTATTTATCTTTAAAAATTACAATAAATACCTTGTTATAAATCAAATAGGAAAGCTGGAAAAAGACATTAAAAAGAAGTAGAGTCTATACAATAAACTTTTAGTACGAATCCTGTGACTAACGTGAAATGTTGAAGAGGTACTCAAAATTATTGCCATCCCCATTAGAATTTTAGGAATAGAAAGAAGTTTGGATAGAATTCAATTATATATATATCATGTATCTTTCTTTAGATAGCAATTGTGATCTCATTTATGTTAGCTTGAGGTATATGCATAAAATAGGAAGTCGACACTTTGTTATAAATAAAGCCAATACACTGTAATTTAAATGTGAAAGAATTAATCGATAATTTTTGAGGTAATGGCACAGAAAGTTCATGCTGATTTGACAATGAATGTACAAATTTGAAGTAATTGATTTACATATATACTGTATATATAAACTAAAAAAATAATCAATAAAAATGTAATTTTGATGGTGATGATGATAATAGTAATATTAATAATAAACTAATTACTGAGTCAATGATTTCTTTTTCTCTTCCCAATTGATTAAACGTCCTTCGAGCTGTTGAAATTCAATTTTCAAAATAGTCAAAGAATCCTGTTTTATAGGAGAAAAACAAACAAAAGATAACATAGAAATAAGTTTAATTGATTTGTGATTTTTGTCTTAGCATCGAAATTCGTTACACACACACACACACACACAAGTTAGGCTTGTTTTCTCAATTAATAAGACTTTTAAATGAACACTTTTTGTTTATCCACACTAATGAGTATATATATTTATAAAAGCAATGCAGCGCTAAAATCCAATCTGAAAAAAACAACAACGAACTGAGTGAAGAAATATATTCCTTTCCAGTTTTTTGTCGGCGAAGTTCAACAATAGCGTCCCAGGAGTGTGAAGGATCCAATGACCTTGATCGCATGCTAGACGTTGGCACCTGTTATTATCATAGCTGAAATATTAATGCTATTCACCAACTTAGGAGCAAATTTCACCCAGATCACGTTTTTAAGTACTGTTTGGACAATGTGTTAATAGCTCGTTAGGGTTAGGATTAGGGTTAGGATCAAAGTTATAATTAGGATTAGGGTTAGAATTATAGTTTAGATAAGGGTTATGCTTAGGGTTAGTGTTAGGGTCAGAATTAAGCTTATGGTGAGGATTAGGGATAGATATATAGCTGATGTCATTTATTTTAATTTGTTTTATTATTCACGTTTTCCTGGTAAGTAGTCATCTGTCTTCTTGCGGAAAACTGCAAGCAGGATGAGAGAGATAAACGATTCACAAAAAGGGTTTATCTGTAGTCATCTCGGTGAATACATGTACTGAAACTAGTCTCACTTAGCAAATGATACTCCTTGTTACAACTAGGACGTATTTTTAAGCCATGTGAGAGAAAGATGACCTGTTTAATGCGTTTCCAAGCATTTTCTTGTCAATATACATCATGTTTTAAGCAAACATTCCTCATTTTTATGATTGGTTGACGGAAGGTCACTCGTGTGTTCGCACTCCTAGGACGTTATTGTTGAACTTTGCCATTTTTTTAGATATCTAGATCGTGTGGTTATTTTAACCAGTAAAAATTATCAGTTTTAGATATACGGGAATGGATGAGTTCTGATGAAGAGTCCCAAACCAGGGTGAAACATCTAATCAGTAGTCTCTGACCAATATCAAAGTTGTATGCTTAAATACATCCAGAGATTATGTAAACCCTTGTCATCTGAATTGGTGTAAACGATGCAACTATCTTGATATTTTCATCAATAGGCAACAAGAACAACAAAAGCAACAATAACAAATATTAAAACAAACAGTAAATCCAAACATTATCCAACTCTACCTCGAGTTCTTTGACGTAAACTTCTATTCCTTTAAATTGTTCATGATTATGCATTTCTAAGATCCACTGTTCAACTTGAGAGATAATAAATGGACGTCTATGAAGGAAATGCTTCAGAATTACCTAAAAATAAAAAATAAAAAAAATAATAAAATACACAAAGGATATTTTGTATTTCATAGTCATTGGCAGGCAGAAGGGATAAAGATAAGATATATAAGCGCATTTTCAACTGGTAAACAATGGTTTAATTAAGCGCATATATAGTATATTATTATTATTATTATTTCCTTTAATCCCTAGAGGAACACTGGGCTTCAACCGCGCGTTTCCATTGCGTTCGGTTTTCTGCCAACCTTTTCAACCCGTTCCAAGTCTGCCCACACGCTTTCATTTCCTCTTCACATCACCTCCTCCAAGTCACCCCACCATCGCACTGACGACCAACTCCCCGCTTCCCTTTCGGGTACCACTCGAGCAATGGCTTGCCTAGTGATGTCACTTGATGGTTTCCTTAGAGTAAGGCCAATTCATCTCCATTTCTTCCTGCGTATTTGTTGCACAATCGGTTCCTGGTTGGTTGGTTCGCTCATTGCCAGAGATCCTTCACTGTTGGTGATCTTTTCTGGCCGGTCATCTGATCTTCAGTAGTATTGAGCGAAGACAACTGTTAATGAAGGTCTGTATTTTGTATGAGATGCTCTTTATGACGCGCCAAGTCTCTGATCCATATAGTAGCACTGACTTCACATTGGAGTTGAAAATCCGGATCTTATTTTTCATTTCATTCTGACTTCTGCTGACCTCCACACAGAGTAATGAAAGCTTGTCTTGCTTTCCCGATTCTCGCTTTTATATCCTCGTCAGTTCCACCTAAGTCGAAACGATGCTTCCCAGGTAGGTAAAGGAGGTTGTTTTTTTTCAGGTCCTTCCTATTTATGCTGGCTGATTGTTGTTGCTGTTGGCCTGGAATCTTCATCACCTCTGTTTTATCTATGTTCACTTGAAGTCCTATCTTTGATGCTTGTTCTGCTAACTTGTTGTTTTTCACTTGCATATCTTCCAGTTTGTGGGAAATCAGACATATATCATCGGTGAAGTCCAGATCCTTCAAGTTTTTTGTGTGGGTCAATTTTATGTCTGTTTCCTCGCCGCCACCTGTCTGTCGCATTATCCGACCTACTGCAATCAGCAAAATCATTGGCGATAGTAGTAGGCAGCCAGCTTGTCTTACTCCCGTCTTTACTTCGGAGGATTCCGTAAGTTTCCCGTTGTAGATTACTTGGCATGCAGCATTATCGTACAACTGTTGAATGAGATGTATAATTGTCGATGGCACCCCATAGTAGTAGCGAAGTAGTTGCCAGCATATATAGTAGTCAAAACATAATAAACACTTCGGTGTGTATGTGTGTATGGTGACGATGAGGACTGGATCTGAGATCTCTCACAGGCGAAGCAAGTACACCTTACCACTGATCTACATTGATCAAGGAAATTTTCTTCGCTGGATTGTCTTTTTTCTTCTTCATGACTCAAAGGGTAATAAACATTATTTGATGAAAAATTTAGAATAACACATGTAAACGAACAGTATTGCATTTTCAAGTAAATCTCATCAGGCTTATCTCTAATATATAATATGTAACAATATAATCTGATAAAACAGAGACTTGTTATAGGAATGTATATATGTGAGAATAATAAAGAGTTAAGAGGTGAGAAAATAGACTTAGATCAAGTTAAAAGGGTATAATTAGAGGTCAGAATCACAATGAAGATCACTAGACCAAATAACAGAGGGGTATAAGTAGTACATCTACCCTGGTATGTATCAAAACAAAGTTTACCATAGAAGGTAGGTTTAGTGTGATGATAAATTGTTGCTTTGAACGCATAAAGGTGGTTTAAACCTCCTAATTGCCAGCTAGGGCTTCCGCAAACTTTAGGTTATTATGACCTGTTATTTTGACTTTCAATATGTCCTTTTAACTTGACCTAAGTCTATTCTCTCAACTTTTAACTCTTTACTATTTTCACATATATACATTCCTATGAAAAGTCCGTGTGTGATCAGACTGTTCGAAATGTGTTGCGCAAATACATTACACACACGATTCCGTCTTCTTATTGTTTTGTCTAAATTCATAAAGGGAACTAATTGTTTCAAATAATAATTCTATTAATAACAAAGATGATGACATGTATAAAAAATATTTTTGTCACATCTACGTTTATTGATTCAGTTAGCTGCTCCTGTGGAGACTGGTATATTGGACGTACTACTGGACAGCTTCGCCTACGTGTCAGTACTGAACAACTCCCATCGTAGTGTGATTAAGGACAGACAAAAACCATCCGAAGCTTCGTTTTATCACATTTAATGGAGAAAATGAAAGTATTCTAGGTGATTCATTGCATCGCATCGAATCTTTCCAATGAACTCCGTATTCATCTACTACGTATAGCTGAGGTGATAGGCATTCGAACTATTCAGCCTGAACTCTATGCATTCCAAAGAAGTTCGTACAGCTATTTCATTCTACCTTTGGCCAATTAAAACCTAACCAAATGATGATGTCACTATCACTCACTTACCTATATGTGTGTAATCCCTTTCTTATCATTCCCTAATCTTATGATTTATCTTCATTTAAAAAAAATATAGCTTATTTTCGCTTCCTTTACAATCGGGCATTACTTAATCGGACCATTTATTTCTCTTAGCGTTTATCGACTACGTCTAGCTGAACATTTCTTTGTTGACTTATGTTGTTCTTTTTATTATTCTTGTTATCAGAGACTGCTCCACCTTTGCATGTTTCTTATAAATAGAATTATTAATAATATTTTTTTTTTATTTTTTGGTTACAGCTTGACTCCACACTGTATTTTTGGTACAAGTGTGGAATTTTCAGCGTGGATATCGGTAGCCCAAAATTCGCAGGCCAACCATAGATATCAGGTGTGCGTCGGCAGGGGATCGAACCCCGGACCATATGCATAGTTGGCGAGAGTCTTAACCACTGTGCCACCGACTGATTGTATATCTTAACATTCCAACTGACAAATCATCAAGTTTGGGTTATATTTTAGTTAGATTTATTTTCAAGTATTGGTTTGTAGGGATTTTATTTGATTGCTTGGAGGATTTTATCATGAGCTGATATCGGTTAAGGATAACCATTGGAAAACCTGCAGGGAGTACTGGACAGCTGTTTCGTTAGCCTAGTTTAGGACTCTTTATCAGGGCGCACCTACCGCCAGTGTCCGAATTCAGGACCTTTCGGTTACAAAGTCAGCCAGCCAATGGGACCCGATCGAATGACGAACCCATGAGTTCTAACTTCTGCCAATCCACGACATAGCGCGACTACTTATCAATGTCTTCGATGAATAACTTGTCCTCACCTTCAATCTGTTGCACCCTACTGGTCACGGCTTCCCACTAGAACCCCAGGTGACTGCCTGAATTATATTAGAGTTAAGCCTGATGAGACTTGATTTGAAAGAAACAATTTTGTTCTCTTACATGTGTTGTTTTAAATTTTACCATGAGAATATTTAATATTTGATGCCTATATGATAATGCCTATGACTAATATTTTATCTCGTAATTGTAAGGTCTGATGAAAAATTCATCGAAAGCACGTATTTGCATGCTCAAATCATGTTTTATAATTATCATAATGGGAAGATTTAAATTAATGAAAATCATAAAAGACCAACACTAACTGAAGAAATTTATCAAATCGTTGTAATTCACCATCTCTATTTTACCGCCCATTCAAGTAAAATGATGTTAAATGATGCATATCTCAAAATCCCCCAGTTTCAATGGGAAAGGACTTATAAGTCTGAAACAGCAGCAGGATTAAGAGTTGAACAAACACACAAAATTGCACCCTGATAGTTATCTGTATGTTTGTCTGGATTCAACATAGAACTTGGCACCGAAGTGCACCAGTTCCAGCTGCCACCTTCCAAATAGCACACAGAGGTAGACAAGAAGATGAGTGAAGAGAATCAATAGAGTTTGACAAGTATAAGAGTGAAACAGAATGGGTTATGGTAGAAAGGAATATGAAAGATTACAGAGACTGAATACATCTGCGCCATTGACCATGATTTTGAGCCATGTCACCCATTGTCTCCAGCCACTGATTCTTAGGGTCCCGAGGGCCCCAACCCGAAAGTCTGCATCTCCCTACCTAACTCAGTTTAACTGTCAAGGATTTCATGGATTGATGAGGCCATGTTTTTGTTTGGCCACCACTTCACTAGTCTTTTCCAACCTGCACCACCTATATCAGCTAGCAATGCCCGTCGGGGGAGGCGGTGGTTGGGCATGCGCACCACCTGACCTAGCCGTCTCAATCTATGTGACTTTATAGCCTCGTCGATTGATTTTCCCTCTTTGCCCAACACTCTACGCCTAACGTCAACATTACTTACCTTATTAAACCACATAACGTGAGACAGAGATCGCAGACATCTATGATCGAAACCAGTCAACCTTTTCATGTCTTCAACTCGTATTGGCCATGTTTCAGAGCCATAGAGAAGGAGGGAGCGAACTTCTGAGCAGTATACACATCCCTTGGTTGATAGCCGGATGTCACCCCTACTCCAGAGATGGTGTAAGTCAGCGAAAGCAGCTCGAGCTTTTCGGATCCGTGCTGAGATTTCATCGCCAATCAGTTCGTTGGTGCTAATACAACTTCCCAAATAGGTGAAGTGGTCAACATGTTCTATCACTTCACTCCCTATCACTAAGTTAGGAGTTGACGTGGTCCAGTCCTGTAGCAGCCAGCATCTTGCATTTTACAGGGGCGAATCTCATGCCAAACATACGAAGATCGCTACTCAAGGT
Organism: Trichobilharzia regenti; assembly: GCA_944472135.2. Lineage (NCBI taxonomy): Eukaryota > Metazoa > Platyhelminthes > Trematoda > Strigeidida > Schistosomatidae > Trichobilharzia > Trichobilharzia regenti. The sequence goes on along the minus strand of OX235262.1, from coordinate 21,928,750 downwards.
GTTCAGAAGACTCTGCTATTTAGTCATCATCCTCCCCTAACAGGACTATGTCATCTGCATATTCTAAGTCCATAAGACTATTCCCTGGTAACAAGTCGATTCCTAAGTCGTTACGTTCAGTTAAGGATACTTCCATCAGGATATCTATGATGAAGTTAAACAGAAATGGGGAAAGTGGACATCCCTGTCGGACACCACTGGTTGTTACCAATTCAGATGACAATTCCCCATAAGCCCTTACACGGCTACATGAGTGAAGATATGATCTATGCATCCTCTCTCTACCTGGTCTAAAGCCTGCTTGATTTTCCCTCGTCTGTTCCTCCCGAGTTCTGCTTAGTCTATGCATGATTACTGAGCCTAGGACCTTAGAAACTATGTTCGTTAGGCTGATTCCTCTATGATTATCACACGAGGACTTGTTTTCCTTCTTGAATATCGGTATAATAAGTGACTTACCCCAGTCTGATGGCACTGTCTCTGATTCCCAGACTTTGCCTAGTACCTCAGTTAATTAATCTACAAACTAGTATGTCACCCCCATATTTAAACACCTCCGGAATAATTCCGTCGGGTCCTGCCGCTTTGCCTCGTTTCAAATTACTGATAGCTTTTGTAACCTCACTTACAGACGGCGGACCAGTGTCTATATCCCATTCGGGTGTGTGCTGGATTGGGTGGGGGAGGTTCAGTGTGGCTGTAGGCAAGTTAAATTGTCCCTCAAAGTGTTCTTTCCAGCGTTCCAGTCGTCTATCCTGGGAGCTAATTAATGATCCATTTTCTCAGAAATAGTCTCACATATGATTTGCCTTCTCCCACCTGTTTCCCTGATGAGTCCAAAGAGTTGCCTAGTGTTGCCTATCGCAGATGCTTTTTCCATCTCTTTTGCCTTTGTCAGCCACCACTGTTCACGGTCCTTTCGGAGACTTTTAGTAAGTTTCCTTTTGTGCAGCTTTCGCTCCTCATTGAATTCGGAGCTCTCCGGAATAAGTCTTCTAGCATCTATCAGTTCGGATGAGGCAGTCGATATCCAATACTCACCTTTGGATTTACCTTATTCACAGCTACATGCTAGGATATGTGGCCTAATGCATCAGAAATGAATTCGTCTTTATTTGTATCCTTGTGGAATACATTCAAAATGGGATATTTTGGGGATGTATGCTTTAACATTATTCACTGAAGTGGGCAGGAATGGAAAAGGCGCAGTAAATTTGTTTTCGCTATACAACTTATACACTCACTCAAGGTGTGATCATAGCAACCATTAGGGAAGCTTGTTGAAAAAGTAAAACAAGATACTTTTCAAGGTCTATAGAGCACAATAGAACTTTTTTTCAAAGAAGAGATGCTCACAAGTGACTGGTTACCGGAAAAAGTTAACTAGAGTTAATCCCCTTTTCTATTCAACTTCATCATAGATGTACTAATTGACTTAACCCTAAGTGACTTCAGCGACTCAGGGATTCACTTGCTACCGGGGAATAATCTCGTTGACTTGGAATATCCACGCGGATGATATAGTCCTTCTAGGCGACGACTCTGACAAAATGCAGAGTCTTCTAAACACCTTGAGCCGCAATCTACGAATGTTTGACATGCGATTCGCTCCCGCCAAATGCAAGATGATGTTACAGGACTGGACTACATCGACGCCTAGTTTAAAAATAGGAAGTGAAGTGGTAGAGCACGTTGACCGCTTCACTTATTTGGGAAGTACCATCAGCCAGTGCCAACGGGCTGATCTCTGACGAAATCTCAGCACGAATACAGGGGGCTCGTTTCGCATTTGCTAGTTTACGCCGACTCTGGTGTAGACAAGATGTTCGACTATCGACCAAAGGGCGGGTGTACTGCTCATCAGTCCACTCCGTCCTCCTTTATGACCAGCTGTGAGACCTGGCCACTGAGAGTGGAAGACATGAAAAGACTAGCTATCTTTGATCATAGGTGCCTGCACTCTATTTCCCGTGTGAAGTGGCATAATAAGGTGAGGAACATTGAGGTTAGGTGTCGAGTTCTAGGTAAACAGGGGAAATCAATCGACGAAGTCGTGAAGTTACAAAGACTGAGATGGTTAGGACATGTGTTACGCATCAATGCCTAGTCATCGCCTCCCTCGACGAGCTATGTTAGCGGATATAGGGTCAGGCTGGAAAAAAGCTAGCGGCGGTCAAACAAAAACTTGGCACCAGTCAATGAAATCTACAACAGTTGGTCTAAGCCACGTAGGAAGGTGTAGACTTCCAGGCTGGGGTCCTCGGGACGGTAAAAATCTATGGTTGGAAACAATTGGTGACATGGCTAAAAATCGTTCTCAGTGGCGCAGATGCATCCACTCCTTGTGACTTATGATTTCCAATGAAACTGTTTTGTTTTTCGTTATTACTCTTCATTTGTCTCACACCTCTGCTTACTGTCTCTATTACGCTTTTCTTGTACTTTCTTCTCTTGCTTCACGTGCTACACGGAGTGTGGCGACTTGAACTTCCGCACGTTTGTGCAAAGTTCTATGTCAAAAACAGACAGACAGAGACAGAGTTCTATTATGGTCCACTGACGTCATCAAGTGTGAGTACAAATATACCCTCCGATGACATTCATTGGTGGTTGGGGTAAAATCATAAATAAACAGAAGTAGAAATTTATGGGGCATTGGATCGGGTCCCAGTGGCTGAACAGTCTATGAGCCTGCCTTGTAACCGGAAGAGTGCGGGTGCGTACCAATGATGAGTCCCATATCTGGATGAAATAGCTGTTCAGTGCTTCATAGTTTTCAAACTGTTAATTCGTGATCAAATTTGAAATATACCAAATCCTTAAAAACTTATGCTTCAAAAACATAACAGCTACACACTCAAAGAGATGTCAGTTAAAGTCTTTCAGAATAAATAGGTATACATTTGGTTATTCCTTCAAGTTCCCAGTGGAACATAGGAGCAGTGTTTATTTTTACAAGATGGGATTGCTAGCCTCATGCCCAACCTTTCCTCTTTACCAGCTTTTTATCACCGGCTTAGAGAGGTAGGTAAAGCGGTGAGTCCGTGGCCGGGGATCGAACCCTGGACCATATGCATGGTCAATGAGTGTCCTAATCGCTATGCCACCAACGCACGCACATAGGCAGAACATAGGTGTAGTTAACTGTTGTAAAATCAGTTGTTAAAAAGAAATTATCCAATCAAAAGAAAAGGCGTTTACACATATTCTTACTTCTTCAAAGCCAACTGGTAAATGTTTTAACTGATTAATCATAGCCCAACGAACAGTAGCAGCACGAATTCGAGCATTGTATTTATAACTGATAGCAATACCTTTCGGTGTGCCCATAGTACATTCAAAACCAGGTTCATTGAAGTACGGTTCATGTACAAAAATCAATGATTGAATAGATACCAATACCTAAGAAATCAGTAAAAAAAAAATACCATGTAAGGCATACAAAAAAAATAAATTACGGTAACTGTAAAAGAGAATTACAATGTTGGTGAAAGCCAAAATTGGTAGACAGCAGCAATTTACGTCAATGTTTAAGTCCCAAATCTTGGTCATGGGAGAAAACACAAGAACAAAGACTAACTCAACAATTAATAACAGCAGACTTTACGTGGGCGGACACGATTAGTAGATATATGGTCTGACCTTCAGAGAAATGGCCACAAAGAGATGACAGAATAACTTCCAGTGAGAAAACACCCAATCAGAAATACGGCGTTCTCTGCCAATAATAACATATAATAATATACATGAAAATATATAAATACCTCTTGATTTCCTCAATAAAAGACCTGTTGCCTGGCCCTTGTCTTCTGTAGTTACAACAGCAACTCTAACGAAATAATTGTATGGAAAATCGTTTCCTGAACGGGCTAATTACAATATTAATACTTATTTGGATATTTTTTTTAAAAAACTAACTTTGTAATTATCATCCATTTTTTCCCTCCTACACTGTATACATCAATGTTCTGACATCCACATATCATATGTAACCTTTGATCCTTATTATTTGTCTTTATTCCTGTTTAATCTCTAATTTTAATGCTTCTCTCTCTCTCTCTGTGTTTGTGTGATATACTGACAACATGTTGTTGACTAAGATTCTAACTGATTAAAAATGCCCATTAAAATTTTTCAAAAGAATGGATAGTGAACAAAGAGTACTCTTTTCGATAACCCCTTCATCATCAGGCTCTACAGTTATATATACATTATAGTGAATGGATGAACCAGTGTTATGAACAACATTAGTGTTGCTGTTTAAATAACATGGAATCAATAATATCGATGGATTACAGATCAATAGCATCAACATAAAATAAGCTGAATGTCAGAAAAATTAGGAAAGATGATATTACAAATTCATGAGTTTATAGTTTCTACTGAAGGCCAGCCAGGGCAGTAGTAGTGCCTAGCTGGACTTGCTTCTTTTGTACACAGAGCACTGGTTGTTTGAGGCGAACTGCAATAGCCTCTGCTGTTTAGAGCATGGGGTGCTTCGATGATTTTTGGCAATTTATTAGGCACCCGGTTGATGATGATAGAAAGGATTCTTCCAAGCTGGCTTTGTGGCCAGTCGGTTTGCACCAGATGGTCCAATATCGAACTGTTAATGGTTTTCACTACACATTTACTTAGCCATAGTGGGTGATGTTCTCGAGTGAGGACGAAAAATCACGTTCCTAGAGCAACGGCCAATATAACTGGCTCCACAAGCACAGTTGAATTGATAGATACAATTTGAAGTGGCTAGTCTAGTCTAGGTACTACATCTTTCAGTCGAGGTAAAATCATCGGTCGTGTAGAGAATAATACATGGAGTTCGTCAGCATTAAAAGTTCTTTGAACTGATTTTCTTAATTTCCTCGTAATTATCTCACTTGGTATATCGCCCATGAATTGTAGTCGTATATAAGGTGGCTTATGTTTTTACAGATAGTGAGTTGTCCTTTTCCGTTTTCCTTGTCATGTGTTTCTTGATAAATTTTTCGGGATAGCCATATTTTCGATCAAAGTATCATATACAATGCTTAATTCATCTTCACTTACTTCTTCTGAGCATATAGCTCCAACTCTGTTTGTTCTGTTTGATGGAATCAAGATGATTTTTAACCATGGACTATCTGCGAGAATTGTTTGGTGTATGATTCTCTCGTGGACAGAGTTTTACTCCCTCCTTGTTGGGAATATTCTTATAGATTCACCGGTACTTCTTACAACTGATTTTGGATAAATAAATAAAAATTCTGTTGTATAGTGTACTTGTTTTGTACTCGAGAAACTATCAGATCTGTATAGCTGCCAAACGGTACTGTTGGGGCGGGGGGGGGAGATTTTACGTTTTGATATATCCTGATTATTGAATAGTACCACAGATTTTGCGGCAAACTACTGCTTATTGTTGTTGTTGTTATCAGAGCATTTTGTGACTGTGACTGAGGAAGTCTTGATCAGTACAGACTGAGTTTAGCCTATAACGCGTAGGCTGTGGTCACTACAAAAACACGTTCACATAAAATCTCATCCTTAAGTACTTTTCGACAGACAGTGACATCAATCTGTGGAGTGATAAAAATTAACAAGTGTTGGACAACTATTTCAGTAGATATAAAAGAAAAGAAAGCGTTCAGCGAAGAGACTCTTTTCGGCGAATTCATTCACTGAGCTGTACAATCGCATATATATACAAATTTGTTTGTGTGTGTGTATATTAGATTTATAAAGTTTAGATAATTATGTAATGTAATTATTATTTGGCTTGGAGACAAACGTTAAGATAGAAAATAAAATAGAATTGATTAAGTGAATTGGATGGCGTAATACAGTTGAGTAGAATTCAGAGTAGGTCAGGTTGGCAACAGTGTTAATGAGTGGTGGTTACAATTAAATAAGGGTGCGGTTAGAGAATAATACAGTTGAAAATAAGTAAGTTAGTCGGGTGACGTAACATAGTTGACTAGAAATTGGAAGTGGGTCAAGTTAGCAACATTGTTAATGAGGGTAGAAATTACAAAAGGGTGGGGTAGAGAATAATATAAATGAAGATGTGAAATAATAAAATGATAAAATAAGATGAAAAAGATAAAATAATACAATTAGTAAGACTGAAATTAAGAAAGATTACGTCCATTGTAGATTTAATGAATGAACGAATTTCTTTTGTATGCAGAGTTCAGGATTTAGCAGATGAATTGCCATTGCTTCTGCGATGTGGAGAAGTTTGATCCGTACACTTTTAGCAAGATTGCCTTGTATTCTGTAGATAACTTTGAAGTTTGTTTCTGGTTTGACTTGGTATCCAGAGTCGATCAAATGTTCAAGGATCGAGCTGCGAGGGCATCGGTTTTCTCCTTTATAAAACCATGAAGGTAAATGTTCGTTGACGCGTTTGGATAGCGAACGCTGAGTACGGCCGATATACCTGGCTCCACACGAGCAGGTGAATTGGTAGATGCACATAGATGAGGCCAACAGCGGTAGCTTATCCTTCACGTTCATACGAATCATTGGTCTCGTGGAAAACGTCAGTCGTAACTCAGCTGCAGGGAAGGTTTTCTTCAATGAGCGGGAGAGCCGATTTCTCAGTATTTCTGTAGATTGGTCTCCATTGAACTGTAGGTTCATGTAGAGGAGTCTTTTTGGAGCACTGAGTGTTGGCGGCTTCTCTGGTCTGGGTTTCATTGATTTTGTGATAAATCTTTCTGGATAGCCATTTTCAAGGAGGATTTTCTTAAGAGTGTTCATTTCGTCTTCTATGGCATCCAGGCTGCAAATTCTACGTATTCTGTGGCTTAGTGAACGGATTAAGTTTCGTTTAGTATAAAGAGGCACCCAACTGTGGAAGTTAGTGAGCTGTCCGTTCCACGTTGGCTTTCTGTAGAGATTTCAGTAGAGATTGAAAGATTTCAATAGGATATTTTTAGAAAAGATATATAATTCAAGAGTCCCAAAGTGATTTGGAAGGTAAATTCCAAAGATATATTCACAAAGAATTATGATTACTGTTAGATAGTTGACGGTAATCGCCAGGAAGCTTTCATTGACCTGGGTTTCGTACTTGTTGGCACTCATCAGTTGGAAGGGTGTACCTGAGATCTTGAAGGAAACCTCAAGACTCTTCTGAGATTTGAATCATGATCACCTAGTGCTGCAGTCAGAGACGTTTCCAAGGGTCGAGTCCCAATGGAAGAACAGCCAGCTGACTAGTCCCAAATAGGATAGAATGAGTATTCTGGATTCCACTATTAGGTCATCATCAAGCAAAATAATATTATGTTAATTTTCAGGTATCGTCGAAGTGTCCATACTAAGGGCTAATATACCAACAGAAACTGAGCAACGCCATCCGACACAATCAAATGAAAATTAATTTTTACAGGAACAAAGAAGTAGCTGAAGAATGACAGCCGCTGGTTTCGACTTTCAGCCAAAAAGCGATAGCACTTCGGGCATTTCAACTGAATCAGTGTTATTGGGAAAAAAATACAATAAGTGACCTAGCAGTTTTGTCTACTTTTGTTGTATAACTGAAAATTCACCAACCGGTGTTCAGAAAAGCCTACCCACACAAAGACTTTTTGATTAGTTCAAAAGATATATATGTGGTGGAGTGCAGGCAGCACACAATACTGTCGATTTCACACAAAAGTGCTATCTGCTTTCGTGAAGCGAAACACACTATAGTTACAGACATATTATCAGAAGATTAAGTTAGCAATCAAATCTCTACATCGACTTCCCTGACTTTGAAAAGGCCTTCAGCATAAAGGCGTGCAGGGTCTGAATCTTCATCGACCTCATCCAACAGCTATATATCTGGCGATCCACAAGGGAAAACTTAGTGAAGCCTTTGAAATGAGTGAATACACGAGTAAGACAAGACTACCTACTATCATGGATGATATGCTTAATTGTAGAGGACTGGATTATTCATTAGTCTGTGGGGAGAAGACAAGACTTTAAGAGAACATAGACACGACGGAGGCGATGAAGATAACCAACCAACCACAACAACAACAACAAGCACCTGTCTGTCTGTTTTCAACATAGAACTTTGCACCGATGTGCACCAGTTCAAGCCACCACACTCCCTCCATGTACCACACAAAGGAAAAGAAGAAAGTAAAAAGAGACGCACAACAGAGACAGTAAACAGAGGTGTGAGACAAAGGAATAGTAATAACGAAGAACAATATAGTTTCATTGGAAATCATAAGTCACAAGGAGTGGATGCATCTACACCAGCCAGCTATTGAGAAAGATTTTTAACCATATCACCAATAGTTTCCAGCGATTGCCATTGGCTTTTACCGTCCCGATGACCCCAATCAGTTAGAAAGTCTACACCTACCTACGTGACTGGCTGGCTTAAACTAACTATTGTGGATTTCATTGACTGATGAAGCCATGTTTTGATTCGACCACCACTGGCTAGCTCTTTTCCAGCCTGACCAATCCTATGTCAGGTAACATTACTCTTCGGTCGAGGAAGGCGATGACTAGGGATGCGTGTATAACACATGTCCTAACTATCTTAGTCGATGTAGCTATTTCACAACCTCATCGATTGATTTCTCCTCCCACCTACCTACCACTCGACCGATGCTTAACCTCGATATTGCTCACCCTATTATACCACTTCACACGGGAGATAGAGCGAAGGCACCTATGATTAAGGACAACTAACCAGGCTTTTCATGTTTTCCACTCCCAATGGCCACAGCTAGCCATAAAGGAGGACGGAGCGGACTGATGAGTAGTACACCCGCCCTTTGGCTGGTGGCCAGCCGGATATCACGTCTACGCTAGAGACGGCATAAACTGGCATATGCGAAACTAACCATCTGTGTATCCGTGCTGAGATTTCGTCAGAGATCAACCCGTTGGCACTGGTTGATGGCACTTCTGAAATAAGAGAAGCAGTCAACGCATCAAGCGTCTATCACTATCAACGGGAGAAATTTGAGAGAGAGAGGTCAATTCCTTCACTTATCTCGGCACCATAGTTTCAACTACAGGCAGCGACATCATGGATGAAGATGTTAAAGTCAGCCGGCATTGCAAAGGCAAGACAGAACTTTATCACTCCAAAAAAAAAGTTTGGAAATTCTCTGAACTCAACATAAAGAACAAAATTCGAATCTTAAACACAAATATTAAGTGTTAGTCAGTTCTTCTATATGGGTCAAGCAACATGACAAGTGAGTCACGAAAAGCATTTCGCACAGGTTGTAACTTTTAATTGACAGCTATCTTCGTTGGTTCCGCATACTGAAGATCAAATAGCCGACCAGAAAGAATTTACAGCAAGGAACTCTGGGAATGAAGCAAACAAGAACTTATTGCCAAACAAATATTCGCCGAGGTTGACATGGAGGAAATGGTGTCAGGAGGAGATGAGAGCTTATGGAGAATTGTGAAGTCGGTTAAAGAGGACTTCAGAGGAAAGGACAGAAGAAAGATGTGTTGAAGCCCTATGTTACACTCAGAACTCAAAGGAATAACAATAATAATAATAAGTGAGTTTTGGGTAGTGTCTAAGTTACGGTTACTTATCTTATTAGCTATGGATAATGAAACTTCTTATCACCTAACGCATATGTTTATAAGTCCACATTGAAATAAATGAAAAAAAGTACCGAAAATAGATATTACCTAATCACAAAAATTAAATAGAGGATTTCATCATGAGCTGACATTAGCTAGAGAACCATTGTAAAACCTGCAGGGAGTACTGGATAGCCGTTTCGTCCTAGTGTTCGGGACTCTTCATCAGTACGCACCCACCGCCACGGTTCGAACCCAGGACCTTCTGGTTACAAGGCGAGCTCGTAGACCATTCACCAGCCACTGGGTCCCGATCCAATGGCCAGCCCATGAATTCTAACTTCTGTCGATTCACGACATAGCGCGACCATTTCGCAGTGTCTTCTTAGATGAGTTACTGCCTCATCTTCAACCTGCTGTACTCTACTGGTCACGGCTTCCAACTAGAACCTCAGGTTAACTGCCTGAATAGGGCCAGTCGTTAGTGAGCATCAGATGAATTTTCAGGTATTGGTGTTTTTTGTAGGGATTTTATTTGATCGCATGGAGGATTTCGTCATGAGCTGACATCAGTTAGTGGTTCTCTAACTTGATAAAAATAAAACAAAGTCCCACTAATTTTTAAAAGTATCTTCAATTTATAAAACAGAAAAGAAAGGTAGAAGTAATAAATAGACATTTTAATAAGCATGAAATACAACTCGTACTTGTAATAAACTGGATGTTTCAGGATTCCATCGTTCTTCAGCAGATCCATGCCATGTATTCAATATTGACAGGCATACCTTACCATCTTCATAAAGATTTGGATTAAATCGGAATGTATTTTTTGCTGTTGTACGAAATTCAACCAACGGAGGTTGGCTTGGATAACTTGGTGGAATGTATATATCGAATTCAAAACAACCACCTGAATAAGGTGTATCCGGTGGACCAGTAATTATTGCCTATTTGAGAGAGAGAGAGAGAGAGGAAAGAAAAGGATTAAAATAAACACTTGTTGGAAAGGTGGTAACAATGAGTTGGATGATACCAGATATAACTTTGGTATAACTCGTCTCTACTCTGAAAATCAGATTTATTGGAAATGATACATGTGATATGTGATACTGTGTGAATCAAGAGAACTTACTGTAGTCAGTTCCTCATTACTTATAACTCTATACTCATATAAATGAACTATCACGATATCGATAGACGTGATATCTGACTGGTTTTCAGTCAAAGGATGCGTGTACTGCACAGTATCACTTCGTCCAGTCCTCCTTTATGTATGTGAAACATGGTTATTGAAAGTGGAACACATGAATAAGGTTAACTGTTTTTGATCACAGATGTTTGCATTCTATCTAACATATTGAGTGGTATAATAAGGTGAGTAATATTGAGGTTAAGCTTTGGGTGAGTGTTAGTTAAGGAGGTAAAATCAATCGATTGAGATGTTTAGAGTATGTGTTGCGTATTCCCAGCCATCACCTTCGACGAGCAACGTTAGCTGACATATGATTAGGTTAGACAAGAGTTGGCGGGGTGGGGGTCGAACGAAAACTTGAAATCAGTCCGAGTCAATTTTGATATATGGTCTGAGCCGTGTAGGGGGAGGTAGACTGTCTGGTTGGGGTCCTCAGGATGCAAAGAACCAATGGCTTGAGAAAACTAGTGATTTCGCTCAAATTCGTTCTAAGTGGTGCAGATGAATCCACTCTCTGTGATCCTCCATGTTCATAGACATTCACAACAAATGTCATATCTGATATTCAGCCTTACTGGAGCGAACTGGCTGACGAGGTGTCACAGCGATGCTGTTAAAACAAGATTTGAATTTTAAACACAAATGTTAAGTAAGTCATTCCTTCTATATAAGTGGGGAAATTGGCGCGGAGCGAAAAGAATCTTCAACATCTGCCTTCACTTGCTCAAAATTTGAAGATCAAATGGTCAGAAAGCGTCGTCAGCAAGAAACTCTGAAGTGGGACAAACCAACCAGCAACCTATCGCCCAACAAATATTTGGAAGAAAGTAGAGGTGTGGTGAGAGCTGGCTGTTAGCCAAAATTGGTGGACAGTAATTTACGTCAATGTTTATGTCGCCAATATTGGTCGTGAGAAAAATGAGGAGAGGGTTTGCGTAGGCGGATACAGTTAGTATATAGATGATCTGACATTCAAGAAACAGCCACAAAGAGATGAAAGGTTAACTTTCAGTGAGAAACAACCAATGAGAAGGCTGTGCCTTTCTGCTAACACTAATCTATAATAATGTACATGAAAATCTATAAATATGTGTTGATTTCCTTAATAAACGATCTGTTGCCTGGCCCTTGTCTACTGTCATTAGAGAGGTGCATCGGACATACTCTGAGGAGATGGCTGAGTTACATCTCACATCAGGTCATCGCTCCAGTGAAATCCGAGTAGAAAACAACGAGTGGGGTGTTCGAGAGTGTGACAAGGAGGAGAGACTATGGGCAATCATACGGCCAGCTAAAGAGAACCACGAAGGATAGAAAAAAGTGGCGATGAGTTGTTGAATCCCTATGTTCCACTAGCAATCCAAGGCAATCATACTAATCAATGGAAACGACACAAGCGTCAGTGGCACAGCGGTTAGCACGCCCGCCGACCATGTACATGGTCCGGGGTTCGATCCCCTACCGACGCACACCCGATATCAATGGTCGCTCTGCAAAAACTGGGTTACCGATAACACATGCTGAAAATTCCATGCTCGTACCAATAATACAGCGTGGAGTCAATCTATAATTAATCGCCCAACGAATATGCAGGAGAAAGTGGAGGTGGATTGGACACTGGCTGAGGAGGCCGCTGGGTGACATCGCGCGTCAAGCCATTGGTCGAGTGGAACCAGGCCGAAAGGGAAGCGGTGGGTGGGTCGTCAGTGCAAGGGTGACATGCAGGAGATCGTATGACGAGGAGTTGAAACAGTATGGAGTAACATGGATGCAGGTGAAAAGTACAGCAGAGGAAGGCAGAAGCAAATGGAGACGTGAAGTTGAAGTCCTATGTTCCACTAGGAACCCAAGGGAACAATAATATAATAATAATAATACCACCACCTTACCTTGATTAAACATAAATGATTTTCATCACATCGCATAAACACGCTGGCATTTTCTGATAATGGAAGACTAGTACTCAATGTGACAACTTCTTGAGCAAGGCGTTGTAAACAATCCAATGATCGATTCTTTGGTGTTACTTGTAATTTTGATGACGACGATGGTTTTTTAAGATCACTAGATGATAATGCAGCAGAAGCAGGAACAGAAGGCACAACAGCAGAAGTGGATGATGTATCGCCACTATCAGGCGACTTTTTTATATTACGATTCAGTAAAACTAAACCTTCATGTTTAGTACATAAATCAGCGTATGCATGTGGTACTAGCAAAGATACAGTATTCTTTTCTGAAACTGATAAGAACTTCATCATGCCTAAAATAACAATGATAACAACAATGAATGCATGAATACTTATCAGACAGAATCAGAGGGTAACAGTTAAACAAAAAAGACAAACAAATATAATGCATTAATTTTGCTTTACGAATTCGTCGACTACATACAACTTAAGCCATAGGAATCCATCTGAAGAAGTTTAACCGGTGTGTGTGTGTGTTCAAAAGAGGTTTGTACAGCTACTTTCCTTACCTTGGCCATACTTACATGAATGTATAAGCTGGACTACTTCGTCCTTCCTCGCTCTAAACCTTTAAAAATTATAATTGTCCAAATTATTTTATTATTTTCCTGACTAATTCATCTTCCATGACAAATTATCAGTGTCCAAATCCTTTCTATTTTTCTTTAACAATCTGTTACGTAACCAACTTGAGTACACGCTTATTCCTTAATTACTAATGATATTGATTATACGAAGCTACCACGAAGAGAAAGCATAAATCACAATTTTTATAACAAATTTATCTTACAAGAAACTCTACGAATAAAAGCAATCAAGATCCTATTACTCAGAAAATATTACAAAGATAATGGAGATGAATCAGACGACACATACTGACTGTCTGTCTGTTTTCAACATAGAACTTTGCACCGATGTGCACCAGTTCAAGTCGCCACACTCCCCCCATGTACCACACAAAGCAAAAGAAATTAGAAGAAATATATAATAGAGACAGTAAACAGAGGTGTGAGACAAAGGAATAGTAATAGTAACGAAGAACAATATAGTTTCATTGGAAATCATAAGTCATAAGGAGTGGATGCATCTACACCAGCCAGCTATTGAGAAAGATTTTTAACCATATCACCAATAGTTTCTAGTGATTGCCATTGGCTTTTACCGTCCAGAGGACACCAACCAGGAAGCCAGTCTACACCTCCCTACATGACTGGCTGGCTGGCTTCAACTAACTGTTGTGGATTCCATTGACTCGTACCATGTTTTGGTTTGACCGCCGCTGGCTCTTTTCCATCCTGACCCTACGTCAGATAACATTGTCCGTCAGTCGAGGAAGGCGATGACTAGGCATACATGCGTAACACATGCCCTAACTATCTCAGTCGATGCAGCTATTTCACAGCCTCGTCGATTGATTTCCCCTCCCACCTACCTACCACTCGACCGATGCTTAACCTCGATATTACTCACCATATTATACCACTTCACACGGGAGATAGAGCGAAGGCACCTATGATCAAAGACAGCTAATCTTTTCATGTTTTCCGCGACACATACTGAAGAGACTGTTGAGTGACATAACACGCACCAGACTATTTCTCGAGTGGAACTTGAATGGGCAACGACGAGTTGGGAGTCCAAGGGTGACACATACAGGAGATCATGTGAGGAGGAAATGAAAGTTTATGGGCAGTCGTAGAGCCAGCAGGTAAAGAGGACTGAAGTGTACAGAACAAAGCGGAGGTATAGTGTTGAAGCCCTATGTTCCACTAGGAACCCAAAGGAACAATAATTATGATAATAGTAATAATATCAAATGTATGAGTAATGAACTTACAAAATTGTATACTTTTCAAAGCTAAGCAATAATCTTGATTAGTTGAAGATGTACTTGAACTTATTGGCACGACTTGACTGTTTGGTATTCCACTACCACTTCTAGTCTGACCGTCTGTAGATGATTGATCTTCGGAACTATTGACATCGTGATCGAAATCTTTATTTACAACAGATAACTGTTGATACATTAATATAATTTTTAATATTTTAAATGTATTCTTCAATTCATTCAGCGTAATCAGTAAATGTTGATTAACATAGATTGAATTACTCGATTTATTGTAAACTATACTCGAAGATTTATTGTTCAGTTCATTGTTATTATTCAATTGTTCACAATGAGATGAACCATTAGGTAAATCATTATTGCTTTCATTGGATCCATTTACCTGCACTGGTTCAATAGTCTGGGATCGACCATTGTTATTATTATTATCACCAACACCAATATTGTCGGATAACTCTTCAACAGACTGCTTCAAAACACCATTGCCCTCTTCATTGTGTTTTTCATCAGTTTCTGTCACAGTCGATAGTGTACCATCGCCGCTTTCATCACTAGTTTCATCCAAAAGATCAAAGAAACCAGATTTCAGCTGTAGCAGACTACAAGTTTTGATGATTGTCTGGTGATGATGATTATTAAATGATGATTCCAAATTGGATGTGTCATCATCAAATTCAGAATTTGACAAGACGCTTCCAGTCAGCAATGAATTAGTATTATTATTAGGAGTCTTTGTGAAGTTTCCACTAGTTTTCTTTAGACCGGTACGATAACGTATAGATGGTTGACGAGTTAAACCTTTACTAGGTTTGTTAGCAGGTTGTGCAATCACTTCGGTTTTAGGCGTTTTAAGTGTAGACTGTTCTCCTGAAAGATAATCTGATCCAACAGACTTATTTAATCCTAGTTTACTGTGAACAACAAAAAAAGAAGAGAATAAGATAACAATTATATTTTGAAAACATGCATGATAATAATCATTCTTTAGATTACATCAAATGGCTTAATTAAATTTCAAATGTCCTGCATGGAAGTTCTAGGCACACTGAAGAGACACGACAAACAGTAGCTCACTATAGACACATGGATGGTGAAACAATAAATTATCCAGTGCATCGACGGGCAACATAAACAAGAGTTGAATGCAAACTACAATACACTGATCAAAAGAGTATGGAAAAGGGCCAGGGAAGACAGAAAATATTATGAAGCTAAGGCAAATGAAGCAGAACAAACTACAGTACAGGCAAAAGAGACCCCGCAACACTCTTTCAAACAATTAGGTTCCTATCGGGGAAAATTTCAATAAAAATTAAGCCAGTGAAGGATGACAATGGAAAGTCAATCACCAAAGAGGTGGAGCCAAGGAAACACTGGGCTGAACACTACAAAAGACTTCTAAATCGACCGCCAACTACAACGCGCCCAATAATATCAACAGCGGAAGCAGAACTACCAGTGAAAATCAACCCCCCGAGGAAAACAGAAGTCCTAAAGGCAATCAAGATGCTAAAAGCTGGAAAAGCAGCAGGACCAAACGGAATCATAGCAGAGGCCTTGAAGATGGATTCAAAGACATCAGCGGACTTGATGACGTCACTACTGGAGAAGGTGTGGAAAGAGGGCAAAGTGCCCGAGGAGTGGAAGAAAGGATACTTATTCAAACTACATCGATCAAATCGCCAGACTACAGATCATCACTGAACAAAGCTTGGAATGGCAGTCACCTCTCTATCTCAACTTCATCGACTTTGAGAAGGCCTTCGACAGCGTCGATCCAGAGGTGATCTGGAAACTACTTCGTTACCTACGGGGTGCAACCAACAATTATACACCTCATCCAACAGTTGTACGACAACGCTAGTATTTATTCCAACAATAAGGAACCTAAATAATCCGTAGTAATTGCATACAAGGAAGGAACCTCGGAAACCTTACGCACAATTCTTAAAAGGCAAGCAGAAATAAAAGTGGTTGGCATTGAAACCACCCACAAATTACATTAGAAACAAACTGTCGGTTAAAGGATCCTGTGGAGCTAATAAAACAAAACAATTTAGTTTATCTAATACCCTACCTGCAATGATTATCAGGTCAAATACATAGATCAGACTAGTAGAACAGAGGCAGTCAAACTAGCCGAACATAAAAACCTAGCGAAATCTAGATTAGTTGACCTGGATAAGATAAGAAATCTACAGAATAGTTCAGCTATACCACTTGCAGTTACGCACAACGACACCACACAATAGGATGGAATAGGATGACAGTTTTAAAAGCTAATGTAACAGGGTGAATTGATGGAGAGATGGATAACAGAAGCTTTGTTTATCGAATGAACTGAGAGTGAATACATGTAATAGGAATGATTCAACACCTGTCCATCCAGATATCTGGAAGATTCTACTACCACAACGACGACAAATAGGAGAGAACAAAGAAAACTATAACACTCAAGTTTCGAAGTCGTGTGATCGCAAATGATGATATGATTATGAACAATGATAAACTCTGTTCGAAACCTTGTCATCCAGTAAATAATAATACTGTTTCACTGACTGTGTGATACATCTAATAAACAAACTAATATGGAACAATCCAACTTACTTTAAATGTTCCATATATTTGGACAAATAAGATAGTATTTGTTTTGATAAGGCAATAACACACGAAGAATCAATATTGCTGAAACACTTATTCAAATCATCCTCATTATTATTATCATGATTATCAGTGATAGTATTCACAATTATTGACGCATTTGTTGTATCATCACTCCAATAAGATTGAAATGCATTGAATAATTTAGAAGAATATTCTACAATCAGCCTATTGTCTAAATCTCCTTGAACAAATATCAATAACCAATGCAATTGTGGGCATAAGGCAATACTATGAATTAGTCGAAATATAGATCTATACAATGAAATACGACTGACTATTTCAACAATAGAATTATTACGTAGATAATTAATAATAAAGTTGATTAGATTAAATTTCATCATAAAATAAGAAACAATTGATCCGAATAATTCATCGTCGTTATCATTATCGCCATCATGATTCGATCTGCTATTCATAAATGTATTAAGAAATCCACTCAAAGTATTGCATAATACAATAGCATACTGATCTTCACGTTCAACTTTTGATTGTGTCATTTTAGAATACGAATTGTTAGGAGCACTGGTTGAATCCCCGTCTCCAACTATTGTTGGTAGTATTGTTGTTGCTGCTGTTGGCGTATTTGTTGTAAATCCAGTCCCTTTTGCCCAAGCGGTAATAATAACCGGTTTATGCGAAGTGGATGTTGCTATCGATGATGGAAAATTATCCCATTGATATTTATTGGTTTTACTATTCATACTAGATACTGTTTGTTGACATGATAACGATGTTGAAGGAAACAATTCACTTTCAAAGTTTAAACAGGCTGGTTTTATTAGATTTGTATACAGACAATTGATTGTTTCAATTGTCGACGATAACAAATGCTGATGATTATTAACACAGTTTGGTTGATTTGCACAAAGATAAGCATTCAATTCAACCGTATCAAATGCATCCGGTAAATATGAACACGATCCACGTGAGAGAACACACATATAACTTAGAAGAAGTTGTAATACCCCAGAGTTTAAATGCTCCCAACGTAAACCTGGTAATGTTAAGCTGGCATAGACGGAAACCTCGCCAACATCATTGCTCACATTTTCATAGAAATGACATAAACAATGAAGTGGTAAAATCTTAGAGTATGTTGAATTTTCAGAATTATTGCCAAGTATACTACTACTATCCCTATTACTATGACTACTATCGCATAGTGAAGAAGAGGTAGGACAACAGTTTGGATTAGCTGCTAATTGAATTAAATAATTCGGTAGATACATTAAACCTGGTTGGTTGGCTATCGTTGAAATCACATGACAGCCACGTGATTCAATCATATTCAACAAGGTTAGATCATAGTGAGTTAATCTTAGTAAAATGATATAGGCGATTATACAATGCATAGGCAGAGATGACATGACACATGACTTATTATTAGTATTACTATTAATAATGTTATCAATATCACAGTCATCCAATAGACTCCAGGTATTTATACAATCTAATGATGACATAATACAAGCATTGAACTGTTTAGTAGCCTTTCTCAACTGCTGCTTTGATGAAAATCCCGTCAGATGATCCGCTGTTTCACCTCTAAGTCGATTAGGAGTATTGAGTAAACGATTGACAATTGACTGCGCAATTGAATGAAGTAGACCAGATTTCAAAAATATTCTTGTATATGATTGGTAATCGTGAACAAACAGCTCAGAGGATAAGAAGTTATCTTTCTTCTTCGTCTTCTTGTTTTCGATCAAGGTATATGATTTCATGTCTTGTTTTACTATTGGTGGATGTGATAGAAATCTTGCATGTTCACACGGTCTAACCAGAAGGCAGAGAAGATGAGATTCATTCACGACAAGAGAAAAATTAACTAATCTATACAATTTTTCTGTACTCCAATAATCTGAATAACCTTCAGGTAGAAATAGGGCTTTATTCCAATCTTTTGATGATGCAATGTTTTTTGGAAGACAATATGCAAGACTTAATTCAAAATCATTAGTAGTATGGATTCCTGGTGAATTGGCTAATTTCATTGGACGTGATATACTCTGCTGAAGTATAGGTGAATATGGATGTAATAAGTAGTATAGGATTAGTCGTAAATGTTTTAAGCATAAATCTTTTCTAAACGGAATATCATTATAATTGTTGGCATCAGTTGCTGCTGCTGCTGCTGATGGGATGACTATCGGTTGATTGATATTTATCAACAGGATGGCTGTTGTCAGACTCGGATGAATTGAATAGTTCGATGGAGTAGTCTGATGAATAGATTGACGAATTTCTGTGTATAAAAATGATTTCAAACTGGAGTCGGATAATTCAGAGGCATTGATGTTTAAGACAATCGGTGGACCAGTAAGTGGCCAGGGTAAATCAATCGGGTATTTGAATCATTTGATGAAGTGACTGCGAATACTGCAATTGTCTGTTTAAAAACAATAGGCTTAGGTGTTCGCTGGAAGATTAGTTCCGATAGAAAATTCGGCAGTTCAAAATCTGTGAAAATATGAAGTAGAAAGAGGCAAATGTAGTATCACATATCTATATACTGAAATAAAATGATCTGTCAATTATTTAGAATTTATTGCGGAAAAAAAGTTCAGTGAAGCAGAGGTATGCTGACTGTTTTCAACCACTTGAACTTTACAATCTCAAAATAATAATTATTATAAATTCTAGATTAGTAGTTAATAACAATATTCGTGATTTTTTTTAATAATATCGATTTGTAAAGTATGATCACAATGCAATCACAGTTCATAGCGAATAGAATATCAACTAAAATTAGGGAAATTCGAAAAAATTCAGGATTATTCAAACCTGGATGGCCAAGGTAATGATAATGTCTGAAGTAACTTCTTTGGATGCATAAATTCAGCTTGTTAATGTGCATCCCCACAGCCTCAGCAATATTTAGTAATCGAACTCTTAAGGCGGAGTTGAGATTTGTTGGTATCCGGTAAATGACCCTGAAAGCATGGTTGGCATCAATCTTGTGTTCCCTATCCACAAGATGAGATAGAATAGCGCTACGAATGGATTTTGTTTGTCCTTTGCTTAACCACGCAGGGTGATGTTCGGAAATTCGACGAGAAACACGCCAAATTGTACGGCCTATGTAACTGGCTTACTCCACGTGAGCAGTTAAATTGGTAGATACACATGGAAGAGGCGAAATTAGGCAGTTTCTCTTTTACTCCCGAACGCAGAAGAGGTGTGGTCTTAAAGATACAACGTAATTCAGAAGCACGGAATGCTCGTTTTACCGCATTTCTAATACGCTGTGTTAGTATCTCGCTAGTGTTGTCCCCAAGGAACTGCATCTGAAAGAATAAGGCCTTTTTTGGAACTGTTGGTAACTTCGGCTGCTTTGGTTTCAAATTCATATTCTTATCAATAAACTTTTCAGGATAACCATTCTCACTTAGAAACCGTTTAATATTTTAATAAAGTTCCTCATCAAGACATTCGTCCGAGCAAATCGCTCTTGCTCTGTGAACTAGGCACTTTATCAAATTGCGTTTGTATTTCAAGGGTACAAAACTGAGAAAATGTGTGTACTGGCCCGTTGATGTAGGTTTTCTATGTAAACACTTCTTCTTCTTATTGTGCCATCCTCTTTTCTACTCATAAAAACGTCTAAAAATGAAATCCTAGAGTCTTTTTCTTTCTCAATAGTAAAATTTATTACAATATGTACCTCATTAAATTTATCCAGGATGCTCTTTGCTTCCTTCTCGTTTTTCATAATCAAAAAAGTATCATCCATGTACCGACAATAAAATTCGAGTTCACTAATAACATCCTTCAGAGGCCCATTTTCTAGTTTCGCAAGGAAAATGTTGGCTAGGATGGGTCCTAGTGGTGACCCGATTGCCACACCGTCAATTTGTCTATATAGTTCCTTATTAAATAAAAAGTGGACATTCATTGTACATTTCAAGAGAAGCTCTCTCTCATAAAAGATAAAGGAATGCCAACATCGATGTTTCGTCTTTCGATTTCTTCGCATACAAAGTCCACTTTTTCCATAAGTGGTACATTGGTAAATAAGGAAGATACGTCAAATGATATCATGAATTTATTGTCAACATTTAAATCTTTAATTCTTTCCACAAATCCGAAAGTATCCTTTACACTGTGTTTCACCAACTCAGTATGAAGCGGCTGTAAGATTTCGACTAGCCATTTGGCTACAGGATGGTATGGCGAAATTAACATATCTAATACTGGTCGAAGCGGCACCTTTGTGCACTTTAGGCGAACCATATAGTCTTGGTGTAAAAGTTCCAGTGGGTTTAAGGGATGTGTACTGACTCCGTGAGATGAAGCCTTGTTGTTTCAGTCGTTTCAATGTTTCCGTTAGCTGTTTCTCTGCCCTTTCAATCGGATCCAGAGAAGAGGAAATTTTTTGGAATTTTTGATTATCATTAAGAATGGTCAAATAAAGTATAATTATATTTCAATAGTTTACACACAATGATAAGTTTTGTTATTGGTAATTTTGCTCGAAATATTACCAATAACAAAACTTGTCATTGTGTGTAAACTATTGAAATATAATTACACTTTATTTAATCTAATTCACAATGCTCAAACTTTTTACTGATATTAATTAAGAATGGTATTCATCTTCTCAAAGTAATCCGTTTTGTTCATGATAACCACTCCTGAGCCCTTATCCGGTTCTGTTATTATATTTTCATTTTTGCGTAGATTATCCAGAGCTTCTCTGTGTTTCTTGGTTAAGATACTAAACGAATTGCGTTTACTGTTCATTTAATAATACCAACAATCGACTAGTGTTGATTTGAGTCTTTC
Source organism: Trichobilharzia regenti (assembly GCA_944472135.2). Taxonomy (NCBI): domain Eukaryota; kingdom Metazoa; phylum Platyhelminthes; class Trematoda; order Strigeidida; family Schistosomatidae; genus Trichobilharzia; species Trichobilharzia regenti. Next base: position 21,906,747 of record OX235262.1, on the reverse strand, counting down.
AACATCTACCGTTGATGAGGGGATTAGGCCTTCCGTTTGGTGTAGAGACTTTCGAACTGAATTTGTGCGTCCATTTTGTTAATTTTACATAACTACCACAAAATTTAGGGCCAAGCGATAGAACCTGTAGATCCACTTCACTAAGTGTTACATCCGAAAAATTAAACACAAAACGGTTTCGGCTCGGAGGAAACCTTGTTTCAGCTCTGTACCAGCTTCAGGCGTTTCTTTTCTTTCCTATTACTCACAACTGCATCCATATAATCTAAAAATAGTTTCTTTAAGTTTTCTGGTAATTCATCGATAGCTCAGTAATACACGATTGAATTGAGTCAATTTGGTTACGTGCATGGCGTTTGAGTGTCTTATCATTAGGCCGGACTCTGTTACGGCGTAGAGATTTCCAATAAAGTTTAGGCTACCGGTTTGTTTCAATACACTGGTGGATAAAGTCAACAGTAGTCTTTGCTTCGCTGAGCCTTGCGCTATACTTCAAATACTCGTTGAGTACTTTTAACGCAAAATGATGCTCAGAAGATTTCAATATAGCAAAAAATATTCATTCAGACATCTATAAAACACAAAATAATCGAACAAAGAATATTCTTTTCGATAAGGATTAGTATTATTATTATTCCCTTGGATTCCAAGTGGAGCATAGGGCTTTAACATCGCATCCCCACTTCACCCTGTTCTCTTTACCTGGCTTCAAGATTGCTCGTGAGACTTCATTTCCTTCTCCCAGAATTTCCTCCATGTCACTCTCAAAAGTATGCCTAACTGGTTTCCCGTTAGAATTCCACTTGAGCGATGGCCTGGAAAGCGATTTCAGTCAACCGTATCCTCAGCATGTCTCCGACCTATCCGTGTTTCAGGACTTCATCATGAGCTGACATGGGTTAGAGAACCATTGGAAAATATGCAGGGAGTACTGGACAGCTGTTTCGTCCCTACTTAGGACTCTTCATTACCACGCACCGAGGACCTTACAGGTTACAAGATAAGCTCGTAGCCCATTCAGATGCTGAGATCCGATTCAATGACCAGTCTGTGAATTCCAACCTCTATCAATTCGATCTTTAAGGAACACATGTCCCTATTGGGATTCGAACCCGTGTCACTCAGTGTTGTAGTGAGAGGTTACCAGGGAGCTATTCGGGCTCACGATTGACCTCCTGTAGGACTGTTATAAGGAGACTTCTCTTCCTAGTGAAAACCAAATGACTAGCTAAAAAGAATTAGCAATAAGAGACTATGGAAACAAACCAACCAAGAACCTAGTGTTCAACAAATATGTTAAAGGAAATGAAGATGGATAAGGTACACACTGAGGAGACCGTTGAGTGACGTCGAACGCTAGGCTATTGCTCGAGTGGAACGCGAGTGGGGCGCCCGTATGTAACATGGAGGAGATCACGTCAGGAGGCGATCAGAGACTATAGGTAATTGTAAGATAATCTAAAGAGGATCGCAGAGAATAAGACCAAGTGGAGATGTGGTGTTGAAGCCTTATGTTCCACTCGAAACCCAACCAAACAACAATAATAACAATAATAGGACTGTAATAGTTGCTTTGATTGATTCTTTGTTTGGCGCAGAATAAATTCTATCCGTAAAGTTCGCAATGTAGCCGCCATGTAGGAAGTGACTCGTCATCACCATTCGCTCTAAATTATCGTTATGAGATAGCTGGAGGCGACTGACAGTGTCCAGTCAAAGTATCCAATACAGTCGTCCTATAGGAGGTCAACCGCCAGCGCGAATAATTCAGTGGCACAGTCTCTGACCGCAGCATTGAATCACCATGGTTCAAATCGCCGAAAGGAGATGAGCCCCTTCAAGGTTGAAGATACACCTTTCTGACTGACTAGTGAGTGCCAACAAGCACGACATCTACACCCAGCAAGGCTTCCAGCTGATTATCGCCTCTAACCATCTAGTTAGTAACAAAAATTCAGAGTGCAACCTGATGGCCACATTGTGAATGTAACTGAATGAATTCAGCCTGTACCGAACGTAGAACTACATGCACGAAACTAGTTACATACTATGTAATGTTTAATATATAATATACACATACACCACTTACTGGAGTTTGAAAGTGATTCCTTAAAAGCTCCAATAAGAAGATCATTTGAACGATTCACATAGACATCTGAAGCTTCTAAAGTTGTCTTTTCACAATATACATTTGACAAATCATCAGAAGGTGATTTTTGCACAGGTATAGGTAATTTCATTGCTTCATACAATTCGATAGTTGCTTTTTGTAGTTGACAAAATTCATAGATATTTGATGAATTCAACCTCATAGAAGGACAAGAAGAAGAGACGAAGAGGAGGAAGACATTGAAGTGAATGTAGAAAATATAACCGGTAGAAGATGATCGCAAATTAACTTGCCAAGAGCACTTCTCAAGACGGTCGGTTGATTTGATTGCATAAAGTAGGTTAACATGTCTAGACGTCTTACAGCTGAATGGACAGATGAGGATAATGATGATGAGGTGTTGGGAGAAAAGGCGTTATAACTAGAAAGATAATTTACCAGCCAAATACAACAATCATAGAAAAAGTTATCTGATACTGTTGTTGTGGTTGTTGTTGGTGGTGTCGTCGGCGATTCACTATTCATGCATAGAACAGAGTAGACAATAGGATCAGAAGAAAGAATTGAATTTAAAATCTTTAGCTGACTATTAAATAATAAAGATTCCTGATTTTGATCAACAGTAATAGAAGGAGAAGCAGCAGTTGCAGAAGACGAAGAGGTGGAAACTACTAACAGTTTTGATAAGAGGATAGGCACAGCATTCGGTTCAATTGAGCATAATGAGCATAATAGACTGGTTAGAGCATCACAGAAGTGTTCAATTTCAACGATGCAATTATCATCCAGCTTTGTTATATGTACATATTTTTCACGATGATGCCTCAATGAAATGCACAAGTCATGAAGAGAACTGAAAGAGACAAAAAAGGCAAGTGTCACAATGTGAAAACTATGATCATTTACACATAAAGAATATTTATAAAACACACTGACATTTTCGCCTGAATGATACTAAAAACAACACTAACTTATTGCTGATCAGTAGGAAGCCCTGTCCTAGACACGTAGGTCGCGTGCTTGTTGCGACTCACCAGTGAGAAAGGCGTATATACATCCTTAAAGGAGTTAATATCTCTTTTAAGATTCGAATCAGTTTCACCTAGTGCTGCAGTCAGAGGCGTTACTAGTGAACTGTCGGATTCGTGTTTAACTTGTTTATATATATATATATATATATATATATATATATATATATATATATATATAGCCAAGTTAAACTTTAAGCACCACTAACTACCAATGGAGTGCGACTACACCGATGACCTTGAGACGCTCACTGAGCAGGATAGTGAAATCCGACATTTAATGTTGTCATCATCAATAAAATATACTCATCGAAGTGATATGTTATTAAATGGGATCATCTGACAAGTTTCACAGCTTAGGTTTGGGAAAGATCAAGTTACTCTTTAAGTCAAGGACAAGGTTAGGGTTAGGCTAATCTCACAAAGGTGACATTAGGGTTGGTTAGAGTTAGATTACTGTTAGTTTGGAGATATTTTCACGTTAGAGTTAAGTTCAAGATTAGGATTATTGTAAGGGTTAGAAGACCTAAATAATTACATGCATAGAATGTGATTATTTTTCTCTCCTGATATAAGAGCAGAACTTGTGTACTGTGGTAAAGTATGATTCAACTGGGGGTAAAATTTATTTGGATAAACTCTCAGAGTGCTATACAATAATATTTACTGATGAAGTTCCGAGCATAATTTATTGCTCAGTAAATATTACTGCATAACATTATGAGGCTCTGTCAAAATAAATTTTACTCATAATGGAATTATACTCTGTTGATACTCTCCAACCTAAAACTGAGAGCTATTTTTATCACATGTGAGAGGAAGGTATCCTCTGTTACACTTTTATACAGTTTTTATGCATTTTTTCATAAATGTATGTATTCTACACACAAAAATACCTCCTTCACGTGATTGGTGCGTTCGAAGTCATTCGTTAATTGGTGGTTGATGGTGATTAAACTTTAACTCTGCCATATATATAATTGTAAAATAATCGTCATTCAGCAGCATTTAGTGCTGATAAATACTATGCTGTCTTCAAAACCAACCCTATTTTGCGTTTGGGAGTTGAAGATAAGCTGCCTAATTTCGCCTCTTCTGTATGTATCTACCAATCTGAATGCCCCTATGCAGTTAGACAGTCACATAGGCCGTAAAATTAAGCGTGTTTAACGACGGATTTCCCAACATCATCATGCGAAGTGGTCAATTAAAAAAGGACAAGAAGAATCCATTCACAACTCTGTTCGATCTCATCTCATGGATACACAACACAAGATTGATGTTAACAAGGCAGCTTTCAAAGTCATCTACAGCATACCGACCAACTAATCTCAACTTCACCTAAAGAGTACGTCTACTACATATTGATGAGGCTGACTGTTGGGGACCACACTAAGAAACCTTACTTATTTATCCCAAAGAAGAAGTTGGTTCAGAAACTATCCTTACCCTCCACAGGCAATCAAGGTTTTAATGATGCTCAATTTGTTGTTGTAGAGATTTTCTTAATTTTATTTGATATTCTAATTGCTAATACATTTTTATGCTTATTATATTATAACTTGAGTGCCTTTCTTCAACTGTAATTCCAATGATTTTACTTAACAAGTCGACAGTATTTAAAAACACCTGTATTTTCTATAGTTTGGTTTTTAAGGGTTAGTTATGTTTTTACGAGTTGATCACGGATTGATATCAGTTAGAGAACCATTGAAAACCAGGGAGTGCTGGACAGCAGCTGTTCGAATCCCGGTGGGTGCGTACTGCCGATGATCCCCAAACTAGGATGAAACAGCAGCTGTCCAGTACTCCCTGGTTTTCAATGGTTCTCTAACTGATATAATTCCATGATAAACTCGTAAACCATAACTAACCCTTACAAACCAAACTATAGAAAATTAATCTGATGCTCGCTAGTGACTTCCTACAGGTTGGAGTTTCCTGAGTTCTAGTGAGAAGTCGTGACCAGTGAGGTCCAATTAGATGTCACGTGTGTGGATGGATGTCCCACCAACGACAATGGTTGGGGTCGCGCTAAATCACGAATTGGTAGAAGTTAGAATTCACGAGCCATTGAATCGGGTCCCAGTGGCTGAATGGTATACGAGCTTGCCTTGTAACCGGAAGGTCCTGGGTTCGATTCCCAGTGGGTGCGCACTGCCGATGGTTCCCAAACTAGGATGAAACAGCAGCTGTCCAGTCCTCCCTGGTTTTCAATGGTTCTCTAACTGATATCAATCCGTGATCAACTTGTAAAAACACCGGTATTGTTAATGATGACTATTCTGGAATATTCTATGTATATAAATGCACATATATATAAATGTAGAGCCAGAGGAGGAAATTATCGGAAAGGATTTTCTTTGTTCACTAGTAAACTCAGTCTTTAAACACAAAACAAAATTAATGAAAACAAAACACCTAGTGTTCAGCGAAGAGTCTCTTTTCGCCAGTGAATTCATTTTCATAGCTGTACAATCGCAAGTATATACGGTTGTTTTGTATGTGTGTGTACATTCAGTTTGTCAAACAAAATTGCAATTGGTTATGATTATTTTAACTAAACAGGTGAAAATTGGTTGTCGGAGTTACGTAATACAAAATCAGTCAAGAAAATTAGGTGTTAATGAAATTAGGGTAGTAACAATGGTGATGAGTTGTCATAATCAGTTGTTAAAAGAAGTTATGTAATAATAATATGAATAGTTTGATGATGATTGAGTTTCACTCAGGATACATATAGGAACAAAGAAGAGAATACGAAATTACGTAAGAGTTCTAAATGAATACGAGAATTATAAACAATTAAAGAACAGGCAAACAAACAAAATTAAGTCATCAAAACCAACAAAGTTGTCACTATAACAGTAGAAGTGGTTGAGTAATTCTCTTTTGTATGCACAGCTCCGGCTTTTCTATGTGAATGGCCAAAGTTTCAGCGATATGAAGAAGATGAAACCGTATTGCCTTTGATAGGTTATTCTTGACTCAGTAGATTACTTTGAAGGAGGAGGCGTTTGTTGAGATGGAATGATTGATCAATGTTAAGCAAGTGTTCAATTATCGCACTCCTTATTGCACCACTATCGCCTTTTCACAACCATGCTGGCTGGATAGTGTTCTTGAATCTCCTTAAATCGGTCGTTCGACGCGCACCTTGTCTCTTCTTTGTTCCTAAGTGTATCCTGAGTAAAACTCAATCATCATCAAACTATTCATATTATTATTACATAACTTCTTTTTTAACAACTGTTTATGATAACTCATCACCTTTGTTACTACCCTAATTTCATTAACACCTAATTTCCTTGACTTGTAATACCAATCTTCACCTGTTTAGTTGAAATAACCATAACCAATTGTAATTTTTTTTGACAAACTTAATGTACACATACATACAAAACAACCATATATATATATTCGCGATTGTACAGCTATGAAAATGAATTCACCGGCGAAAAGAGACTCTTTGCTGAACACTAGGTGTTTTGTTTTCATTAATGCCTGGATGGGGATTATCCATGGCTTAAAAACAAAATTCCTAAACCATTCAATAAAACAAAAAACACACCAATAAAACTGCTAAATGTAGGAATTTGAAAAAAAAAGAAAATCAAACCTACCTAATTAAATCGACTGTTAGACATTTTCGCCATGAATGTGTACAATTTGTTTGACTACCACTACTACTAACATTACTGTTATGCAAACTCCATAAAACACTTGAAAATATTAATAATAATTGAGACCAATGAGTGAAAAGCCTAGAATATAAAATAGAAGGTGGTTGTCTTGGTATGAAAATTTTATACAAATAGTTTAACCAGTCGAAGACAAATTCAATACGCTTAGACTGTTCAGCATCTTGATGTAGACATAACCAGGCAAACAAGCGTTGATAAGGTGTCGATGCTAATGAAGCTAATGGGCCAAACAGATAGAGAGAATTGAAGTCTTCATAATCTGTAGAAACTGGAAATCAGAAGAAGATAAATAGAAAAGATATTTAGAGAGAGGGAGTGAGGGAGAGACATTACAATAAAATCTTATTATAAGAGTATAATTTTAAAAAAATTCCCACTTACATATTTAAAAAAAATCAAAAAACAAATTGACTGAAGAAATATTATTCTCTTACCATTAGTTCTTCTTCATCATCGGTTCTACAATAATATTTGTGAAGTAAGTACTAAGTAGAAACGGATATCCGACCATATACACATGAACTCAGCAACTAAACAGCCCACAGTTTCCAAAAAATCGATGTTTCTGAAGTTGCCACTCATCACGGGAGATGTTAATAGTGAGATTTTGTCACAACAACTGAAAAATGCCTTCAATCCAGCTAAGTTATGCTGTTTATTCACAAATCAACCAATATTCAGTTCAAGAAATAAAGACAAACCACCTTGTTTCACCTCTAACTGTTCTTGTGGAGCTGCTAGTTACATTGGGTGTATGATCAAAACGTTTGTCACCGAATTTCTGAACACAACCCCCCTCCTGTCTCCTTCAAATCTTGGTTTGAAAAAGGTTCAAATAAAGCTATATGCAGATCAATACTAGCTCATCTCGTAGACAGTGAACATCAAGTTGACTCTAACATCGCTTTTGAAGTTACTCAATGTATATCACCCAGCCTACTGCACACTCTATGAGTATGATTCGTACACAGAGCAGTGTCAATTACAATTCATCGGAACATGCCGTATCTGTGTATTCAAAAGAAATATACGCGGCCCCCTTCTTTTCCACGGCCAATTAAATAATATGTATTAAGTTTTCAAACGATTTTCCCTTGCCTTTTAAAGTATCTTTTCACTTTAGTATTTTATTGACTATTTCAGTTTAACGTGCGTCGGTGGCACAGAGGTTAGGACGCTCGCCCCGACCATGCACATGGTCCGAGGTTCGATATCCCCTACCGACGCACACCTGATATCTATGGTCGGCCTGCAAAATTTAAGCTAGCGATATCCATGCTGAAAATTCCATACTTGTACCAAAAGTAAAGTGTGGAATCAAGCTGTAATCAAAAATAAAATAAAAATATATCACAGTGAAGAACGATAACAAGAACAAACCATCCTTGACTAAGTAATAATGCCTACCAATATATATCATTCACCTGTCTCTTTAGCTGTCATGTACACCTGATTTATCTAAAATACGACATTCATTTTTACAGTACAGAGACGTTCGTATTCCCCCCCTTCCCTCTAAATTATATTCTTTATTAACTGTTTTTTCTTGTCGAATGAGCGAAGAGAATATGCTCTACAGAGAATTTGGGTTTCTTGAAAGGTGTTGAAGAGCAATGGTTACCCTCAAAAGTTCATTTAAAAGTATAGGAGATCTGAAGTCACAGATGTAAAACGAATCACAGTAGAGAAAATGCCAATCTACATTCAACTTGATTATAAAAGTGAAAACATTGCAGCAATGGTCAACAGAAGACTGAGTACGTCACTAGGCAGAGCCTCTCCTGCAACTAAGCTCGTTCCCGTCTATCGAACAATTTGCTCTTTGGTGCAATCAAAAATCGACAAATATCCTTCTTCTCATGTTAACTCCAACTGTATAGACAAATTGACATGTATCTGGGGGAGCAGTTACTTCGGAAGGACAGAAAGAAGGGCATATCTACGATTTTCTGAACATATACCAAAAAATTTACGTCTAAAGGGAACAAATTCTTTAAACAGTGCCATCACCGCTAGAAAGGTATGCCGGTGTCGAGGAAAGAAATTATATTCAATTATACAGATGTGACTATTCAAGTAACTCTGCGTTACATATGAACAAGTTATTCCTATTGCAGTTTTAAGTAGCATAGATTATCATTATCAGTCCCTTTGGGTTCCGAGTGAGCTTCAACAGCACATCCCCATCACTCCCTGGTCTATGAAGTCCTCTTCGGTTACTCCGGCGATTCCCCAGAAACTCTCTCATCTCCTCCTTACTTACACGTTCTCCCCCGTGTCATCCTCAGACTCATGAAAAAGTTGTCGTTTCACAATCGGGTTCCATTCGAGCTGATGACCCAGTGCGGTGCCACTGCATTCAACAGTCTCCTTATCACCGTGTGTGTGTGTGTGTGCGTTTTATCCATCTCCACTTACTTCAGCATAAGTTTTGGGTAATTGCATTGCGGGTTGATCTGTTCTAAAACTCCTTTGTAACTAATTCCTTCTGATCGATCTTCTGCTCTTGAGTATAGAGCTAAGGCAGTTTGCAGCAGTAGAAGAACACCAACTCTTTGGACCCAAGTAATGGACAACTCAAATCTCAAATTATTCAAAACAACAAATTATCCTGATTATGATGATATTGTCAATGTGATAAAAGAAGTAAAATTATACATCGAGAAGATGTGATACTGCCCTACGACTACTACTGCTACTACGCATTCACTAATTCATTATGCAACATATATTAACAACTATTCAGACAAAGAAATCCCCCCCCCCGTCAAAAATACCCACCAACAGACAAATACTGATCAACTAACCTTGTTCCAATTCTGATTCACTTATAAATGACTCAATTTGATCATACTCTTGCATAGCGTCTGGGAAATGGTCAAGTAATCTTAAGATTAAGTAACCAGCAAAATCGTTACAATTATGACTTGTCGTGTTTATCAATAATCCCAATAAAATACGTTCACACATAACAGCAGATGAAGGATATGAATCCCAAGAATAGGGCATAGAAGAGGAGAAAGCCGATGAAGACGACGTTGACGCATTATATGCCTCTAATGGATAGAACCATTCACTTTGCATTGATTCACTGGTAAGATTATTTATGTAGCTAGTAATTTCAGAAATTTGTTGACGACAAGAAACCATTTGTAGGAATTGACGTGTATAGAATGAAAGTTGTTCATTCATGCTGACAGTTTCTAAGGATTGTAAAAGTAACTCAACAAATTGGCTGGAATAAAACTCATTCGATGGTAACGATGTTTGTGAAATCAGTTCATTGTGAATTAAATGCAGAAGAATAATTGCTCTGAAAAAAAAAATACACACACAGAGAAAACGGTACATTAATACAAAAAGAGATGAGAAAAAGGAAAACAGTGCATAGAAAAAAAGCAAGCTAGCAAATATATATATATATATATATAAATATATTCTCCACGTACGGCCTCCCCCACGTCACCCTCGACTAACGCCCAAATCGACGTTTTCCGTTCGAGTTCAGTTTGAGCGATGGCCTGGGCATGCAATATCGGTCTCCTCACGCGTGCGTTCGACCGCTTTCCACTTCTTTTACAATATCTATCGAGTGATAGGGTTCTTCTGCATAACATCGTGCGCACGTCAGACCATTTCTCGAGTGGAACCAGGCCGAAAGGGAAGTGGCGGCTGGTCGTCGGTGCAGGAATGACATCGAGGAGATCGTGGGAAGAGGAGTTGTAAGAGTATGGACTAACATGGATGCAGGTGAAAAGTACAGCAGAAGGAAGACAGAAGCAAGTGGAGGGAGATGTGCAGTTGAAGCCCTATGTTTCACTAGGAACCAAAGGGAACAATAATAATAACAATAACAGGGTTCTTCATTAATTCACTCTCACAGTTTTTTGTTGCTAATTCTTTCTGGCCATTTAATCTTCATTATGGAGCTAGGGAAGGCGGCAGCTATTGACGAAAATCTGCATTCTATTCGAAATGCTTTTAATGATGCACTGGCCAAGTTTCTGACTCATACAGAAGAACTGACTGACTTTACGCTAATTTTGAAAATCCGAATTCTGTTGCCTGTGATGAGTTCAGAAGATTTCTACACTGACATATCACAGGGATGACGTTCTGCCTTGCCTTTCCGATTCTGGCTGGCTCTTACATCTTCACCGATGGCCTCCTGTAGTTGAAACGATATCCTACCTAATTATAAATAAAGGAACTGATCTTTTTTAAACTTCTCCCATTGAGTGATTAATGCTTGTTGCTATTGATTGCTGCGTATCTCTATCACATCTCTGTCTTTTCTAGGTCCACTTGAAGTCCAATCTTCACTGCCTACCACTTCTACCAACTCGTCTGTTTTCACCTGTAAGTCTTCGATTTCATATGACCTTAGACATAAATGGACTGAGAAATTCAGATTTCCTAGAGGCTTTTTATCAGTCCAATGTATTCTTGTCTTCTCTAGCGAAAAGAACACTAATGAATTTACAACTGAATAGATTATTTTCTGAAAGTAATACTATCATACTATTATTTCATATTAAGACTTAAGTCGTTTGACTTTAGCTTCAGGTTTTCAACAGACACTTCGCGGTACAGTACGATAAACTCGTACATGTTAATTATAGCCCCTAGTCCTTTTTCTTTCTTCATTCAATCGATTAGATTGTGAAGCTATACCGACTGAGATGGCTAGGACATAATGTTACGAATGCCGAACCACTGAGTCATATAGCAAGGTGTATGCTGTCGTATTGAGGTTCTCGGAGTGATAAGAACCAATAACTACAGACTATTGGTGGTATAATTCAAAATCGTTGTCGATACAGCGGATGAACTCAGTCTTTGTGATTTCCTATACCCCAATTTTCTCACCCCAAGGACACTTGTATTCTGTTAACTATAAAACAACACTATATCACCTAATTGTTCATTCACACTTCATCACATTTTTCTGACTAAACACCCTATACACATTTAATTGACTATGCTAACTAATGGACTATCATCATCTCGCCTTACACATGCACCCCAATACAGTTTCTGATATTATTTTCATTTGCCTTTATTGGCTATATGTACTCCATTATTCATGGATTTATAACTGTATAGCCTGAAGAAGAAGTTATCCAAACCACAATTGTTCGCTCAAAATCTTGTTTTGATTTCCTATATCTGTTGGAGGATTTCATCATGAGCTGACATCAGTTAGAGAATCATTGGAAAACATGTAGGGCGTACTCGACAGCTGCTTCGTCGGCCTAGTTTGCGACTCTTCAGCAGTACGCACTCAGCGCCAGACTTAGAAACCATGACCTTCTGGTTTCAAGTCGAACCAGCTCGTAGACAATTCACCAGTCACTGGGACCCGATCCAATGGCCGGTAAGTCCATGAATTCTAACTTCTACCAATTCATGACATAGCGCGACCACTAGCCAATGTCTTCTTCTATGAGTTACTGCCTTACCTTCAACCTGCTGCATCCTACTGGGCAAGGCTTCCCATTAGAACCCTATACCCGTTAAATCCTCATGTTTTTCAATGTGTTACTCCATTCTTTCTCCATTACAATTCTGTTTTCTATACTCCTTCTGAATCCTTTTCTTCCCCCTCTAATTTTTTGTCTTTGTGTGTGCTACATGGATTGTGACAACGCAAACTGCTGCATTCCTGTAAAAAAAGTTCTATGTTGAAATTCAGTCCAGTCAGCAGTCTTCACTGCTTGTGTTCCAAGTGGAACATAAGACTTCAAGCTTTTAAGTACCAATAGTGGCGGTTTTGTCTTGACAGAGTGAAGGTTGCTAGACTCACGCTTAAGGTTCAGGATGACTATCAAATAGGCGTTATTTCAGAGTATGTCAACCGAGAAACAAATAGGGACTTCTAGCTGTCTGTCCGTCTCTCTGTTTTCGACATAGAACTTTGCATCGATATGCACCAGTTCAAGTCGCCACACTCCATGTAACACACAAAGCAATAGAAGAAAGTAGGAGAGAATCATAATAGAGACAGTAAACAGAGGTGTGAGACAAAGGAATAATAATAACGAAGAACAAAACAGTTTCATTGGAAATCATAAGTCACAAGGAGTGGATACATCTGCACCAGCCTAAGACTAAGATGGCTAGGTCACGTGCTGCGCATGCCTAACCACCGCCTCCCCCGACGGGCTTTGCTAGCTGATATAGGTCTGAAACTAGGCAAAGCAGCGGGACCTGATGGAATGACGCCAGAGGTATTTAAGCACGGTGGAGACACCTTACTGTCCGGATTAACTGAGGTACTAGGCAGCGTCTGGGAATCAGAAGAAGTCCCATCGGGTTGGTGTAAGTCACTGATTATCCCCATATACAAGAAGGGAGACAAGTCTTCCTGTGATAATCACAGAGGGATTAGCTTGACTAATATAGTATCTAAAGTCTTAGGCTCAATAATCATGCGTAGACTAAGTGGTGCTCGGGAGGCACAAACACGAGAGAGCCAGACAGGCTTTAGACCAGGAAGAGGGTGTATTGATCATATCTTCACCCTCCGACAGATTCTAGAACATAGGAATTCCTACCGGCGTCCAACAGTCATTATATTTCTTGACCTAAAGGCAGCATTCGACTCTGTCGATAGAGAAGTTCTCTGGAGATGTTTGGCTGTAAAGGGAATTCCAAGAAAATATATTGCACTGATTAAGGCACTCTACTCGTACTGATGCAGTCAGCCAGGTGAGGGCTTACGGCGAGCTGTCATCTGAACTGATGACGACCAGTGGTGTCCGTCAAGGATGCCCATTATCTCCTTTTCTATTCAACTTCATCATAGATGTGTTAATGGACTTAACCCTAGGTGACTTCAGCGATTCAAAGATTGACTTGCTACCTGGGAATAATCTCGTTGACTTGTAATATGCAGACGATATAGTCCTTCTAGGCGAAGACGCTGACAAAATGCAGAGTCTTCTAAACACCTTGAACAGCAATCTACGAATGTTTGGCATGCGATTCGCTCCCGCCAAATGCAAGATGATGTTACAGGGACTGGACTACTACAGTGAGGCCTAGTTTAAAAATAGGAAGTGAAGTGGTAGAGCACGTTGACCGCTTCACTTATTTGGGAAGTACCATCAGCCCCAACGGGCTGATCTCTGACGAAATCTCAGCACGAATACAAGGGCTCGTTTCGCATTTGTTAGTTTACGCCGACTCTGGCGTAGACGAGATGTTCGACTATCGACCAAAGGGCGGGTGTACTGCTCATCAGTCCGCTCCGTCCTCCTGTATGGTTGTGAGACCTGGCCACTGAGAGTGGAAGACATGAAGAGACTAGCTGTCTTTGATCATAGGTGCCTGCGTTCTATTTCCCGTGTAAAGTGGCATAATAAGGTGAGCAACATGGAGGTTAGGCGTAGAGTTCTAGGTAAACAGGGGAAATCAATCGACGAAGTCGTGAAGCTACATCGACTGAGATGGTTAGGACATGTGTTACGTATGCCAAGCCATCGCCTCCCTCGACGAGCAATGTTAGCGGATATAGGGTCAGGCTGGAAAAAAGCTAGCGGCGGTCAAACAAAAACTTGGCATCAGTCAATGAAATCCACAACAGTTGGTCTAAGCCACGTAGGAAGGTGTAGACTTCCTGACTGGCTGGGGTCCTCGGGACGGTAAAAATCTATGGTTGGAAACAATTGGTGACATGGCTCAAAATCGTTCTCAGTGGCTAGCGCAGATGCATCCACTCCCTGTGACTTATGATCTTCAATGAAACTGTTTTGTATTTCTTTATTACTCCTTTGTCTCACACCTCTGCTCACTGTTTCTATTATGCTTTTCTTGTACTTTCTTCTCTTGCTTCGCGTGCTACACGGAATGTGGCGACTTGAACTTCCGCACATTTGTGCAAAGTTCTATGTCGAAAACAGACAGACAGACAGATATAGGTTCAGGTTGGAAAAGAGCCAGTGGTGGCCAAACAAAAACATGGCATCAATCCATGAAATCCTTGACAGTTAAACTGAGTCAGGTAGGGAGATGCAGACTTCCGGGTTGGGGCCCTCGGGACTGACTCTAGGAATCAATGGCTGGAGACAACAGGTGACATGGCTCAAAATCGTTGTCAATGGCCAGCGCAGATGTATTCAGTCTCTATAATCTTTCATATTCCTTTCTACCATTACCCATTCTGTTTCACTCTTATACTTGTCAAACTCTATTGATTCTCTTCACTCATCTTCTTGTCTACCTCTGTGTGTTATTTGGAACGTGGCAACTCGAACTGGTGCACTTCGGTGCCAAGTTCTATGTTGAATCCAGACAGACAGACAGACACCAGCCATTGAGAACGATTTTGAGCCATATCACCGATTGTTTCCAGCCATTAGTTTTTACCGTCCGGAGGACCCCAGCCAGTCAGGAAGTCTACACCTTCCTACGTGGCTTAAACTAAATGTTGTGGGTTTCATTGACTGATGAAACCATATTTTCGTTTGACCGCCGCCAGCTCTTTCCCAGCCTGACCCTATGTCAGCTAACATTGCCCGTCGAGGAAGGCCATGACTAGGCATGCATGCGCAACACATGTCCTAACCATCTCAATCGATGTAGTTTCACAGTCTCGTCGATTGATTTCCCCTCCCACCTACCTACCACTCGACCGAAGCCTAACCTGAATATTGCTCACCTTATTATATCACTTCACACGGGAGATAGAGCGCAGGCATCTATGATCAAAGACAGCTAATCTTTTCATGTCTTCCACTCTCTCTCTCTTTGCACCAGAGACGGTGTAATCTGGCATATGCGAAATTAGCCCTCTGTATCCTTGCTGAGATTTCGTCAGAGATCAACCTGTTGGGGCTGAATGTGAAACATACTGAACTAAAGCTTGCGCTGAAGATGTTACCTAGTCGAACAAAGCAAACTTTGCAATTACATTAACCGGTGTGGTGAGAGCAGGCTGCTAGCCGATTGGTTGGCACTAATCTACGTTAAGGTCTAGGTCACTAATATGGGCCGTGAGAAAATATGAACAAGGCTGAGTCAACAACCAATCACAGCAAAGTTAACGTGGCAAAATATGATTCGCAGATAGAGAACTCTATTTGTCAAGGAATCCCGAAACAACCAATCAGAAGCCTGCGTTTGTCTACCTAACTTCTGATAAACAACCAATCAGATGACTGCGCTTGTCTATAATAATGTAGTTGAAATATGTATAAATACGTGTTGATTTTCATAATAAAACGATCTGTTGCCTCGCCCTTGTCTTCTGTTGTTACATTTGGTGTCGCTGCCTCCAGAAAATGAAGATCCCGTGGCCAACTGCGTTTGAAGAAGGAGACATACGGAGCTTCTTACGTGACTTCGAGGCCGTCGCTGAGCTGTTGGGTGTCAAGGAGCAGGCAGCGAAGGCAGTTGTCCTGGGGACGCTGTTGAGAGGCCGAGCGAAGGCTGCATATGACAGCGTAGACAGGTCAAATGGCACAGCGTCTTGGAAGAAATTGGTTGAATGACTAGTGTCCGAGTTTGACAGCGAAACAGACAGACAGCTAGCAATGCAGCAGTTCCGGTCAACGAAGCTGTGACCTGATGGAGACCCGTTATTATTGGCGGTGACATTGACGAATTTACTTCGACGGGCGCTTCCCACGTTGGATAAAGAATCAGAAGAGCAGTTACTATCTTCCCAATTCATCGAGAGTGTCCCAGACCACATTTCTCAGCAATTAAAACTGGTTAACGCAACGCAACCGATGGATATTAGTGAGCTGGCGAAGGTGACCAGACAGCTGCTGAGCAGAATTTTAACCGCTGTAGAGCAACCAAAACCACACGAATATGAGCAGAAAATTGAAGCATTGCAGCAGAAGTGGCTGCGTTAAAGTTGGGTGATAGAAAAGACCGATGTTTTCAATGTGGTAAGCCGGGACACTGGAGAAGATACTGCCCAGAAAGTCGGAAAAGAAAAAGTTTCAGACGGTGTAATACGTGTTCTTTCTCTCGTATGAAACTAGATTTAGTGGAGGGCTATTCAGAAAGGGGCTGTGTATTCGAAATTGCGAGTAAATGATCGAGAAGTAGTATGTTTAGTAGATACAGAGACGGCCGTGTCGTTAATGGATAAGAATTTATGTAAGAGTGTTAGTCCGTGTTCATTGACAGTACAAACAGTAGGCGGGCATGTGTTACGTATCACGGGTAGATTGAACTGTATGGTCGTTGTTGGCGGCTGCGAGGTGACATTCTCTTTCATTGTTGTACCCGAACTACAGCGAACGATATTAGGGGCGGATTTTCTGCGTTAGATTGGTGCAATAATCGACACGCAAGCGAACGTGGTGATCACGAAATATGGACATACCAACATGTATGAGACCAGCGAGATAGCAGTGGTGAAGCTGTCGACGGTATACAATATGACAGATTTAATTAATAAATACGATCATCTGTTCACTGGAGATGGCGACCCATACGGTTATTGCGACAAGGTGAATCATGAAATTCGGTTAAGTGATCCAAAAGTAAGGTCATTTACAACGCGAAGAATGCCATGTCATCTGGAAGGCGAAGTGGAGCGACAAGTGCAAGAGATGTTAAAAGACTATATTATTAATGAAGCTGATAGCCCGTACAACTCTCCAGTGCTGTTAGTAAAGAAAGCAAATGGGAAGTATAGATTCTGTGTTGATTTTCGACAGTTAAATAGTATGACAGTATGACACAATATCGATTCAAAAGCATGCCGTTTGGACTAGCAGGTGCACCGTTTACGTTCAGACGACTGATGAAGCTATTACTTAAGAACTTGAAAAACGTGGAGGTTTATGGTGATGATCTCGTCATATACAGTCAAAACGAAAACGATCATGTGAACCATGTAGAAGCCGTGCTGCGACGCATCGAAGAGTTTGGAATGCGCATCAACAAAACCAAGTCCCAGATAGCCAAAAAGAATGTTACTGTGTTGGGACATAAAGTGGAAAATGGTGAGATTAAACCACTGCCGGGGAAAATTTTGACGATTAAAACGATTCTAGCCCCGGATTCAAACAGAAAATTGAGGCAATTCTTGGGTAGAGCGGCGTTTTATAGTCGATTCGTGAAGAACTTCAATGAGATAGCAGCCCCTTCTATACAGGCTACTAGGTGAGCCGAAGTTTGTTTGGTCGGAGGAATCGCAGAGGACATTCGACAGAATTAAACAGCTGCTCGACCACCAACAAATGACGCTAAAACTACCTGTGCCAGGAAGACAGTTCACAGTGTGCACAGATGCCAGTGACTACGCTATAGGTGCGGTCCTAAGACAGGACGAGGGAATCGTTGAGTATGCCAGTAGGGTTTTGACACTTACAGAGAGAAAGTATTCAACGATAGAGAAAGAATGTTTAGCAATGGTATGGGCAGTCGACAAATGGAGACCTTATTTACTCGGCCGGCGGTTCCACATCGAAACTGATCATAAGCCGCTACAATTTTTGAAGACAGCGAGAGACCCACGGGGGAAGTTGTCACGGTGGATGTTGCGTCTT
This sequence comes from Trichobilharzia regenti, assembly GCA_944472135.2. NCBI lineage: Eukaryota > Metazoa > Platyhelminthes > Trematoda > Strigeidida > Schistosomatidae > Trichobilharzia > Trichobilharzia regenti. The sequence goes on along the minus strand of OX235262.1, from coordinate 21,888,392 downwards.
CAGGAGTACGATTTTACGATCTCACACGTTCCTGGAAGTGAAAATGTCTTGGCAGATTTGTTATCGAGACCAGAAGATGAGTCTGAGTTGCCCGAGGTCGCTTACGGAGTGCATGCAGTAGAACAAGACCCACTAAGACTTGCACGTAGGCAGAGGTTGGACGATACGCTGAATACAGTAATACAGGTGATCACCAACGGAATAGAAGTGGATCAAACTACGGCGAGTAAGGAGCTAACCACACTACTCAGACAGAGGGATCGACTCAGAGTGAATGCCTACGGGACTCTGACCTGGCGAGAGAACGACGGAAGCTGGCTGGCTGTCATACCTCAATCGTCGCGCCACGACATGATAGAAGAATGTCACCAGCTAGCGCATACAGGCGTGGCCAGAACGACCGACCTCCTAAGACAAAGTATGTACTGGCCAGGTATGAGAGAAGACGTAGCAAGATACGTACTTGGATGTCCACGGTGCCAGCTGATGAAAGGTGACCGGTGTATACGACCACCACTTCAGTCGATTCCAGTTACCGCGATAGGTGACTTGTGGTCCGTAGATGTCATGGGTCCATTTCCTCAGACATCCAATGGTAATCAGTACCTCTTGGTGATGACGGAACACGCGACACGATGGGTAGACGCCGTAGCAATCCCAGACCAACGTGCAAGAACCGTGACAGATGCAGTAGTTAGACACATTGTTGCAGACCACGGCGTACCGAAGACAATACTGACAGACCAAGGTCCCTGTTTCGAGAGTGAAGAGTTTACTTCCCGTTTGCAACAGCTGGGCATCAAGAGGATCAGAACGACCCCATACCATCCACAAACGAATGGCCTAACGGAGAGAAACAACCGTACACTGAAGGAGTGGCTGGCCTCGAAGGGCGGGAACTGGGAAACGGAGCTTCCACTGATTTTACTAACACATCGGGCTACCACTCAGGAAACAACGAAGAAGTCACCCTTCCAACTGATGTATGGTAGAAAACCACGATTACCGGTACACAATGAGACCTGGCCCATGCACCAAAAGTGGAGTACGACGAAATTAAAAGCAGAGAGGAAAGAGGCAGTCAAGAATGTAATACGGAAGCAGCGCAGTGATGTCACGAAGTCTCAGATGAAAGAAAGGACGCAGTGCATTACCGTTTGCAGTCGGGGACCAAGTGAAGTGTAGAGACAGGAGATATACAGTTGGAGGCGGGCTAGGTTCACGGAAACTCCTTCCAAAGTGGGAAGGACCATACACAATCACAAAAAGACGGGGTCAAGTATATACCATCCGAAGAGGTGAAAACAGAAACGAGTTAACGCCAGTCAGCTCCAAAGATGGGTACAGTGGGACAAGCCGGTCAGTAACAATCCTCAACTAGAGGATGTAGCACCCAGAAGGTCGGAACGTCTGCGCAGCGAAGCTATTTGACGGGGGGACGAGTGTGGTGAGAGCAGGCTGCTAGCCGATTGGTTGGCACTAATCTACGTTAAGGTCTAGGTCACTAATATGGGCCGTGAGAAAATATGAACAAGGCTGAGTCAACAACCAATCACAGCAAAGTTAACGTGGCAAAATATGATTCGCAGATAGAGAACTCTATTTGTCAAGGAATCCCGAAACAACCAATCAGAAGCCTGCGTTTGTCTACCTAACTTCTGATAAACAACCAATCAGATGACTGCGCTTGTCTATAATAATGTAGTTGAAATATGTATAAATACGTGTTGATTTTCATAATAAAACGATCTGTTGCTTCGCCCTTGTCTTCTGTTGTTACACCGGAAGCTCAGAGATCACAACCAAAATAAAAATCATACACCTGAACAATAAATATTCTCTATGTACTGTACTCAAATAATTTAATTACACAGTGAAATACCAGCTTACCGCATTTTGATATCTGAATACTTGGTACTTGTTCGTTCAGTACCCGTAGCTGCATAACTGTCAGGATTACTTATACGGATTTCCTTGCAACACTGTTTAACATCTGTATGTTGTCCTAGTAGACGTAAATTGTCCACATGAAGATTTTTATCACGATCAAAAGGCCGGTAGAGTCGTAGTAGAACATGTGATACTAAACGAGGCGAAAATATGATTGTATGAAATTCAGGGGACGTAGTGTGTGTATTCTGACGAGTTGAACTGCTACTACTACTATTACTAGCTGATGGAAATGTACCAGATTTATGTGAACTAACAAAAGATCGTCGAGAAGCACCGGGTAGATCACGATATAGTTCAACTTCAACTGCTGCAGGACTAGCTAGGAAAGGCGATGAAGGAAGAAAAAAACAAAAGTAACAAATACAACAACATGATGTTAAAAATCACCTTATGGACAAAATGAAATACGAATCTTCTTTACCTAATACAATGTATTAGAATGTTCAGAACACACAAACAAACAAATTGAATCACAAGTATCTGATCCTTACTGAACTTCATCAAACACATTTCGAAACTAATTTTCTTCTTTTCTTCTTCTTCTGCATTCCCCTTGGAACATAGGAGGCTCCTAGCATTAACTTTGAAGTTTCAACAGAAGTGGTATTGATTATTTTGGTTGGGATAAGGCTACTAGCCCAAAGCCCAATCTTCACGCTTTACCGGGCCTGTTACAGACTAAGTGATGTTTAGGAGTGTGTCGTAGTTGGCGAGTATATTCTATCACATTGAACCACCAACCATTACAAAATTAGCACAAAAGATTATTGTTCAAGTAGTTTCAGATTGTAAGGATTGATTTAGATTCAATGCATACCTCAACATGAACAGACATGATATTAACCAGCTTCACAGCTTCGTTCGTATCGAGCACAAAAGAAATTTAGTGAAGACCCTCAGCCACAGAGTTAGTTAGAGCTATATGCTCAGAAAAAGTAATTGAAGATAAAATTAAGCATTGTATATGATACTTTGATCGGGAATAGCTATCCCGAAAAATTTATTAAGAAACACATGACAAAGAAAACGGAAAAGGACTACTCACTATCTGTAAACAAAAAGCCACTTTATATACGACCACAATTCAAGAGTGATATACTGAGATGATTACGAGGAAATTAAGAAAATCAGTTCAAAGAACTTTTAATGCTGACGAACTACACGTATTATTCTCTACACGACCGATGGTGCTACATCGACTGAAAGATGAAGTACCTAGACTAGCTGGCCACTTCAAATTGAATTTACCAATTCAACTGCGCTACTTGTGAAGCGAGTTATATTGGACGTTGCTCTAGGGACGTGATTTTTCGTCCTCACTCGAGAACATCACCCACTATGGCTAAGTAAAGGTGTAGTGAAAACCATTAACAGTTCTATATTGGACCATCTGGTGCAAACCGACTGGCCACAAAGCCAGCTTGGAAGAATCCTCCTCCTATATTATATACCGGGTGCCTAATAAGTTTCCAAAATCATCGAAGCACCGCATGCTCCAAACATCAGAGGCTATTGCAGTTCGCCTCAAACAACCAGTGCTCTCTGTTCAAAGGAAGCAAGTCCAACCAGACCCTACTACTGCCCTGGCTGGCCTTCAGTAGAAACTATAAACTCAGGAATTTGTAATATTATTTTTCCTAATTTTTCTGACATTCAGCTTATTTTATGTTGATCCTATTAAGTTGTAATCTATTAATATTATTGGTTCGATGTTATTTAAACAGCAACATTAATGTTGTTCATAACACTGGTTCATTCATTCACTATAATGTATATATAACTGTAGAGCCTGATGATGAAAGGGTTATCGAAAAGAGTACTCTTTGTTCAGTATCCATTCTTTTGAAAAATCAGGTAATTGTTTTAAACTGAATAACATAGTCGGCCAGTTTTTCGTCCTAATGTGAGACTCCTCAGTAATGCGGTTTCATGAATTCATCAAAGATCAAATTTACAATCTCCGGGTTACACTTCGAGCATGTTTACCATTTTGATTACTGAGCTGTAATCCAATGATCCGTTAACTGATAACGATTCTGTACTTAAAAATAAGTCAATTAATTTCCCACAAACTCAAAATCTGAATACTAATCTTCAATACTTTAGTGCCTAGACTTAGAATGATTGCCTTTACGTTCTACTGAAAACTTGTAGACGGTAGAGTATACAATGTCGTGTGTGAAGCGGATGCTCGTCGATGACATCGGTTGTTAGGGATGGTGCTAATTCAAAAATTTAAAGAGCAAACTCGGAATTCATGGATCAACCGGACGTTGACTCATTGGTTGAACAGTAAAACAGTAGAGGACTTTAATTCAATTTCTGATGGAGCCATATATATGTAGTGTTAAAGAGTACCAAACTAGAGAGAAAACACCAATTAGACCTCCTTAATTTTTGATAATTCTCTGATTGATGTTAGTTCATCAGGAAATCTACAAGAAAATAAGTGGTGATATAAAAAGGCAAATATACTTGACCAAAAAAGAGACTTTTCATGAAGCTGGATTTCAAATGAGAGACTTAGAGAGAGAGAGAGGCATATTGGTCATTCAACGCGCATCCCCGTCTAGAAGAGCTCAAGAACACTATCTCTCATAGTTGCAGAAAGGCAGCTGCGGCTCTATAAGGAGTGTGATAATCGAACATTTTGTAATCACTACTGGTCATTCCATCTCAACAAACGCCTCCTCCATCAAAGTAATCTACAAAGTGAAGAATAACCTGTCAAAGGCAATATACGCCTTCAGCCCGTTCGCATGCATCGCTGAAGCTCCAGCCATTCATATGGAAAAAGCTGAGCTGCGCATACAAAAGAAAATTATTCAACCACTTCTACTATCATGGTAATAACTTTGCTCGTTTGTGTGTGCCAACTTGATTTTGGTTTGTTTGTTTGTTTTTCCAACTCCTTATAATTCTCCTTAGACGTCAGTGGCACAGAGGTTAGGACTCTCGCCGACCATGCACATGGTCCGGGGTTCGAGCCCATGCCGACGCACACCTGATATCTATGGTTGGCCTGCGAAATTTGGGCTACCGATATCCACGCTGAAAATTCCATACTTGTACCAAAAATACAATGTTGAATCAAGCTGTAATCAAAAATAAAATAAAAAAATAAATACATAATTCCATATTTTCCTTCATTTCTATTTGCATCCTGATACAACTCATTTATTCATTAAATTATTGATCTTATTACGCAAGTTGAATGCACTTATTTTTAAATCCTCCTCTTATGCATTAACAGAGTCCCACAATATCGTAGAAAGGGACTTCGGATACGCCACCTGTACATAGTTGAAGCACTAGCTATTCGAGATCTGAAACCGGACCTCTGCATTCAAAAATGATATATACATTCTCTTGTCCTAACACGGCCAGAGTAAAGTTCTTACTACAATTTTGCTTCATTATGTAAGTTCACTATTATTATTATTGTTCTTAATACTTTTATCATTATTACTATTCTTATTATCCATATTTTATTACCACTCTATTACTGTTTATTAATAACATTACTTTTTCATACAGATTTTATATAAAAATAATTTATCACCTTTCCACTAGTCCCTGTCCATCCCACACGGGCTTATTGATTAGTCATTACCCCATACTTATTACGTCACTCCAGTTTCTGCCTCTTTTCTAACTTACCATTAGTCATTCCTTCTTACACCTTACATTATGTAATACAATTTTTCAAGGACAAAGTTTACCAATATCTGATTGGTCTAAAGATTTCTTTGTTAAATATATAATTACGATTGTACAGCACTCATGAAAATGAATCGTCGAAAAGGGGAAAATTTTCTTCGCTGTTTGTGCCTTTTTCTTAATGAATATTAACAACTATGTAATAACTCATCACCATCTTTACCACCCTGTTTCATGAAAAATAAGATGCATATAAAAATGTGTTTGTACCGATGAAATGAATTCGTCGAAAAGAGCTCCTTCGTTGAGCAAGGTGTTTTGTTTTGATAACTTTTGTGTTTCAAATCTATTCAAAGTACTTAACAATTTGGTGAGATGTAGTGGCATAATAAGTGTGATTATGAAATAAGATATGAATATATAAGTATTATTACCGTTATTATAATGAGTGGAAAACTAGCTTCATAAGTCCACACTACAAATCTGGTGATAATGTAAACGTTCGCAATTACAGACCTATAAATGTAACCCTAATGATCTCGCGAATCATGGAGAAAGTTGTTGAAGATCAATTGTCAGACTTTCTATTTAGGGAAGAACTCTTACAAGATCTCAAACACGGATTTCTCAAAAATAGATCCTGCGTTACTTGCCACTTCGACTTTTTCAACTGCATCACTAGTAGTCGCGAAGCAAGTAAGCTAGTCGTTGTTCGCTACTTCGATATATCTAGGACGTTTCACATGGTATCTCACAGTATTCTCTTTGAGAAGCTGTACTCGTGTGGAGTTCGCAATCCATCATTTAACTGGTTAAATTCACATCTAAGCGACAGGGTACAAATAACCAAAGTCAGATCTGTATTGTCTCACCCTAAGCAGATCACAAGTGAGGTTGTGCAGGGTAGTGTCCTAGGACCACTTTTACTGAGATGGTTAGGACATGTGTTACGTATGCCAAGCCATCACCTCCCTCGACGAGCTATGTTAGAGGATAGGTCAGGCTGGAAAAAAGCTAGCGGCGGTCAAAAAACTTGGCGTCAGTCAATGAAATCCACAACAGTTGGTCTGAGCCACGTAGAAAGGTGTAGACTTCCTGGCTGGGGTCCTGGACGGTAAAAATCTATGGTTGGAAACAATTGGTGACATGGCTCAAAATCGTCAGTGCGCAGATGCATCCACTCCTTGTGACTTATGATCTTCAATGAAACTGTTTTGTATTTCTTTATTACCTTTGTCTCACACCTCTGCTCACTGTTTCTATTATGCTTTTCTTGTACTTTCTTCTCTTGCTTCGCGTGCTACACGGAATGTGCGACTTGAACTTCCGCACATTTGTGCAAAGTTCTATGTCGAAAACAGACAAACAGACAGACCACTTTTACTTACAGTCTACACTGACAGCGTTTGTAACTGCTTCACCTCAGGTAAACCATTCCTATATGATGACGATCTCAAAGTCGTCTACTCCTGCTACACTCATGAATTAAGCGATATGGTTAATAAAATACATCTTGAACTAAGTGGTCTCTTAACATCGTGTGATGTATCCTGTCTAAAGTTTGACATTGACAAATGCGGTTGGATTTGTATCGGCAACAGTAACCTTGACCTGACTCTTGAAATAAATGGGCGAAAACTAGCCAAGCTCAACTCAGTCGTAGATCTCGGTATCAGATACTCTAGAAACTTAACGTTCTCTGAACAAACTGATTATGCCAGACGTAAAACACGAAGGATCCTAGGATGCATAACTCGCAATTTCTTTCGTTGTGAAACTAGGGTTTTGCTATACAAAGTATGTTTCCGACCTGTTTTAGAATACTGCCCGTTTATTCTTAGCGGACTCAGACAAAATGACAAGCTTAAATTAGAGGGAGTACAACGGCAATTTACCTCAAGAACTCTTGGTTTAGAAAGTGGTCTCGAATACTATGAACGTTGCGACAGACTAAGATTAGAACCACTCTGGAAAAGACGCCTTAAGCTAAACCTTATATTTTACTACAAGCTAACTAATCTTCTCTTGCATTCCTCCGAGCCAATAACTAAACCTACCGCTGTCATCAGTTACAATCTTAGAAATCATCACAACCTAGCTGCTATAGAGCATTGTCAGACTTACATGCGGTACAACTTCCTCTAAAATAAGTTTTCAGTCATTTGGAATAGACTACCAGCTAATGTGCGTGATGCAAACACACTTCCAGTGTTCATCTCCTCAGTCACCAGACTGCTCAAAGATGACAATGCACTTTTGCGCCTGACTCTTACACCTTTTTCACCCTACATAGATATTTTAAGTTCTTTAAACGTGTAGTTACAACAAACTACAATTATAAATTTTAATATTATTGGAACTACATGATAAACATTTCTACACAGGATAGTAATATTAGTTCACACATAAAAAGTTAGCATAACGGGACTAGTTAGTTAGCGCGCAAAAATAACCATAGTTACTAAACTGAATATATATGTATACAATCAGTAATCGATTCTTAAGGACTCCTCTTGCTTTTTTTGTGTTGCTGTTGTTTCTCTTCTTTTCTCTCTCACCATTTTAGCTTCTATATGACTTTTTGAATGAGAATGAAGAATGTGGATATTTGACCATTTACAATGACAAATGATCTGCAAACCTTATTGGTCCTGTATCTTACAATTCCTTCGTGAATTACGCATTACATTCCCCCCACGACGCAACCTGGATTACAGTTGTGGAATATACCTTTATACCAATGAAAAGTGCTAATTTATAATACTTCACGATTGTAATTTATAACAAACTGATCCTGTCTGTAAAAATAGCTTGCATCTCTTGAAAACACCCGCTTATAAGAAAGTATATACTATCATTATTATTAGTCTACATTGAATACAATTCACTTGAGATGTTACGATGAAAATGATGACAAAACAATACAAGTGTATGACCTATTACCAAATTTGGATATAAATCAAGAATAAGACTCGATGACGTACACATCAAAGTTATATGAGGGAAATAACTTCAAGCTTTATGTTTCTTTCCAAATTATTTGTAATCCATCCAACACATACTTGGGTTTTTTTTGTTAATGCGAAGACAATATTTCTACATTTTTTGATGTGCTCTATTGAATGACTGACTATCATATTGTGGCCACAAACCAAAGATAAAAACGACAGCAACCATGTTATTTCACCATAAACCACGTTTATGTAATTTAAATCTGTCTGTCTGTCTGGGTTCAACATAGAACTTGGCACCGAAGTGCACCAGTTCGAGTTGCCACGTTCCAAATAACACACAGAGGTAGACAAGAAGATGAGTGGATAGAATGAATAGAGTTTCACAAGTATAAGAGTGAAACAGAATGGGTTATGGTAGAAAGGAATATGAAACATTACAGGGACTGAATACATCTGCGCCATTGACAACGATTTTGAGCCATGTCACCTATTGTCTCCAGCCATTGATTCCTAGAGTCCCGAGGGCCCCATCCCGGGAGTCTGCATCTCCCTACCTGACCGACTCAGTTTAACTGTCAAGGATTTCATGGATTGATGACGCCATGTTTTTGTTTGGCCACCACTTACACTTTTCCAACCTGAACCTATATCAGCTAACAATGCCCGTCGGGGGAGGCGGTGGTTAGGCATGCGCACCACGTGACCTAGCCATCTCAGTCTATGTAACTTTATAGCCTCGTCGATTGATTTTCCCTCTTTGCCCAACACTCTACGCCTAACGTCAACATTACTTACCTTATTAAACCACCTAACGTGAGACAGAGATCCCAGACATCTATGATCGAAACCAGTCAACCTTTTCATGTCTTCAACTCGTATTGGCCATGTTTCAGAGCCATAGAGAAGGACGGAGCGAACTGATGAGCAGTACACACGTCCCTTGGTTGATAACCGGATGTCACGCCTACGCCAGAGATGGTGTAAGTCAGCGAAAGCAGCTCGAGCTTTTCGGATCCGTGCTGAGATTTCATCGCCAATCAGTTCGTTGGTGCTAATACAACTTCCCAAATAGGTGAAGTGGTCAACATGTTCTATCACTTCACTCCCTATCACTAAGTTAGGAGTTGACGTAGTCCAGTCCTGTAGCAGCATCTTACATTTTGCAGGGGCGAATCGCATCCCAAACATACGAAGATTGCTGCTCAAGGTGTTCAGAAGACTCTGCATTTTGTCATCATCCTCCCCTAACAGGACTATGTCATCTGCATATTCTAAGTCCATAAGACTATTCCCTGGTAACAAGTCGATTCCTAAGTCGTTACGTTCAGTTAAGGATACTTCCATCAGGATATCTATGATGAAGTTAAACAGAAATGGGGAAAGTGGACATCCCTGTCGGACACCACTGGTTGTTACCAATTCAGATGACAATTCCCCATAAGCCCTTACACGGCTACATGAGTGAAGATAGATCTATGCATCTCTACCTGGTCTAAAGCCTGCTTGATTTTCCCTCGTCTGTTCCTCCCGAGTTCTGCTTAGTCTATGCATGATTACTGAGCCTAGGATTTTAGAGACTATGTTCGTTAGGCTGATTCCTCTATGATTATCACACGAGGACTTGTTTCCCTTCTTGAATATCGGTATAATAAGTGACTTACCCCAGTCTGACGGTACTGTCTCTGATTCCCAGACTTTGCCTAGTACCTCAGTTAATCTACAACCTAGTATGTCACCCCCATATTTAAACACCTCCGGAATAATTCCATCGGGTCCTGCCGCTTTGCCTCGTTTCAAATTACTGATAGCTTTTGTGACCTCACTACAGACGGCGGACCAGTGTCTATATCCCATTCGGGTGTGTGCTGGATTGGGGGGAGGTTCAGTGTGGCTGTAGGCAAGTTAAATTGTCCCTCAAAGTGTTCTTTCCAGCGTTCAAGGCGTCTATCCTGAGAGCTAATTAAGGAGCCATTTTTCTCAGAAATAGTCTCACATATGATTTGCCTTCTCCCACCTGTTTCCCTGATGAGTCTAAAGGTTGACTAGTGTAGCCTATCGCCGATGCTTTTTCCATGTCTTTCGCCTTTGTCAGCCACCACTGTTCACGGTCCTTTCGGAGACTTTTAGTAAGTTTCCTTTGTGCAGCTTTCGCTCCTCATTGAATTCGGAGCTCGCCGGAATAAGTCTTCTAGCATCTATCAGTTCGGATGAGGCGGTAGAGATCCAATGGTTTTTACTCACCTTTGGTTTACCTTATTCACAGCTTTTACAGCTGTATCTATAGCTGCCTGAATATTCTTCCAGGCTTCTTCAGGGTGAGCACAGCTGTCGAACTCAGATATGCGTTTAGCTAGTTCTTCCTCAAATAGGGATTTAGTTTCCTGATCGAGCTGGGGACGTGATGGTTTTACCGCCAGCTGTTTCCTACGCCCGTTCAGTCGTAAGCACACCCGAGCGCGGAATAGTGCGTGATCAGTAAATATCTATTTCTTCCTGTTTATCCAGGACATACCAACTGTACAGGCATGGATAAGTATCTACACACTTTCAGAAGGAGCGACATCTCCTACCGACCCACGCCAACGAAGCTTATTGCATGTGCTATTTGGTCCAGCGTTGGTTTGATGATGGGGGTCGCCAGGTTAAACAGTGTCTCTCCTTGTGTTTAAAGTTAGTGCTTACAAGAAACAAATGATTATCTGAACAGAACTGTAGGAGACGGTCACCGTTGTCGGTTCGCTGGCACGGAACTCCATAGGTGCCACCGACATCCTTCTCAGATTGACACAATTTCCCTACTTGAGCGTTAAGTCACCAGCTAGAACGACTATATCTGAGCGTTTAGCCTTTCTCACCAAACTAGACAGCTTTTGGTAGAACTCATCCTTCGTTTCATCCGAACTGCAGTCAGTGGGGGCGTAGGCGGAGATTACGAAAAGGCATCGGCGAGTAGTGCAGTCCTTTCTCCTTCTTACTGATCCGTTCAGACGGACAGCACACATTCGGCTATCTACGGGATCCAGTCAAGCAATGTCTTTTCTGCCCTAGTACTCAAGCTATCCCTACGCCAGCTAATCCGTGAACTAGCTGTGGCATCTCCTGACACCCTCAAGGTGAATTTTGAAGATTCATCCTGTTGGCCAGGTGGGGTTAGGTGAATAACCACACTTGGGTCTTGTATGCGTGTTTCTGAAACACACATACATCAATGGCTCGATGCCAGGGTCTTAGCTAGTGATGCTTGTTGTCCTATTTGGCAAAGTGTCCTAACATTAAATGCTCCTATATGAAATTGGTGGCGTGGCTTTAGGAGACTATCTGGTGGTTTTTTGGCTTGTCGTTTTTAGTGGACACAGAGTGAAGAGGGAGTGAGGAGCCATCAAGTAGAGGAGTTGCATCAGTGGGAAGGCAAGTATAGAGATGAAGATGAAGACAAAGATAGTGAGATAGAGAGGTTTTGTGTGCATTTCGGATTGTGAGGGCGATTGTTACTTCCCGGCTGCCCACACCGTGGAAGTTGGTTGCGTGACCGCAGAGCCCAGGGGACAACTGCTTGAGGCCGGTCACACGCGGCCTGTTTTTGTTGTTCTTTTGTTTGTGTGCTCAGTAGCATACTTATCACTCCGCCCTGTGACACGGCAGCAGGAAGCGCGGTCGTTGTTAATCCGGGCCACGGCCGATCCGGCATGAAATTTTGTGAATTTGTTTGGATCATGGTATTGGATGTAGCTGCTTTTTGTTTAACCGCTATCCAAACAACCTGCCTGGCATGGTAGAACCTCAAGAGACATAAGTCTCAGCCAGTATAGCTTGATTAGGTCATTGCGGTGTTCAAGCCCGACCACCACGCTCGGTAGCAGCTTTCGGTAATTTAAATAATACTTATCCATGCCTGTACAATTGGTGTGTCCTACACATGTAAGAATAAATATGTATTTTATTAAATTATTATTATTATTATTAAATATGCTTACTAATCGTATGTGTAAATTATCACATTGATGATGCCTGTAAACTGCGTCCCTCATGTACAAAAATGAGAATATATTATTATTATTATTATTAATAGCGCTAATAAGAAAATCATAGTTACCTGATATAGCTGAATTCTTTGTTGATAAATAAACACACTCCAACTGAATTAAACACGGTAGTCGAACAACAATTTGTAAGCATTCATTATCATTTTGAAAAATGAAACTTGTTCTTGTCAATTCGGATAAGCTGAATTTCTCGACAAGAAGTTTACTTGATAAATCGACATTATTTGTATTACTATCATTACTACTTTTATTAGCATTATCATGAGTAGTACTAGTAGTAGCAGTGGTGTTAGAATTCTTAAGATCATCCTCTTCTTCAATTACACCCGATTCAGTACAAGTCATCGGTGCAGATTTATACGCAGAATAGCCTAAATACATTGGGTAAATGATATTATTTTCACAGTCACCAACGTTATAATCATCGATAACTGATAGTGTCCGACAAAATGATGCCATTTGTTCATCTAGTATATCAGAATAAATTAAAGCTGTTGGCGCAAAATCCAGCAAATCTTTTCGACGACAAATTGTCGCCAATGCTTTGAGCTCAGATTTACCAACAAGGGTTTTATTCACGCTTGGACACTGACAACTGGCGGCAGTAGTGTTAGTAATAGTATGTGATGTTTGCTTATCTTTTCTCGATGGATAATTCAAATCAATTATATCCTGTAGACACTTTATTGATGATTGTTTAAAAGCATGAATTGGACCAGACAAACCGATAGGGAGAGATTGATTTAAACATTGAAAATTCAGTGCTGAAGATTGTTGATAACATGGTATATTAAAGCATAATGATTGATTTAACAAAGCTTGACCTAATTCAGATGAATTGATACTATTTCGCCGCTTGTTTGTATATTCCAATGAAAGTTTAAAGTAGGGGGATGAGGATGGGAAAGCAATAATTTGATTTTCTATCATTACTGCTAAACACTGGGTATCATCAACAAATGTTTGTAAAATTATGTCAGCATAGTCTTTGTTACACAATATACTTGTATCGGTTGAAATGAATAAACTTAATAATAAGAATAGACAGCATGAATTTAACGGGTATGTAGATAACAATGAATGGATTAAGTGTTTTACAATTCTAGTTGTATGCATTGAATTCTCTGCAGTAGTATTCGTAGAAGTAGACGAAGAAGAGTAGGTTGTAATAGTCAGTACACAATAAAATACCCAATCACATATACTATATGCTTTAAAATGCCTAATAATTAATTCAGTTAATCGTCTGAGTGTTTTCCATCCATTAATCAGGCAAGATAATGTAATCATTGTACTCAGTGAAGCTGGTACATGACTAACACGTAGTGATGCTAAAAATAATTCTGTATGCTTTGTAAAATATGTCAACAATTTTTGTCTATCCGTAGAAGTAGAATTTTCAATTAGTATTTTACACAAATTACCAAGAATGATGGATAGACACTTATCATGATATAGAGAGGTAGATAGGATTTGTGAATAGGCATTACCAGCAGAGCATATCCCGGGCAGATAACAACAATAACAGGTTAACCGATTCATGTATAATGTGGCAAGAGAAGCTGGATTTTCTGGTAGTTGATCAGGAATTATACTACTGCCTAACTGACGAATTCGATTACTAGCCATTGTTGACCATAAAGTGGAATTTTTATTATAAAATTCATGCTCTTCATCAATTACAGTGGAATACGATGATAAGCATAAAAAATAGGCCTCGAAATTATTAGTATTATTATTATTATTTACATCACGTTGACTGACAATATTACCACCACTTGATGATGATGATGATGTTGAGAATTGATGATCAAGACATCTAAGACGATGATATAAATAATTTGATATCATTTTAAAAATAATCAACAGGTATTCAAATGACATCGATGACATTGTATGCGATGAACAAGAGATGATACTGTCTTCAATTCCACGAAGTAATGAAGTGTTTTCATTCACTTCAGACTCTTCAACCTTCATTGGTTTACATAGTTTAATACGTGAACAGATAGCAGTTAAAAGGACGGCTTGTAGATCACGAGGTCCTTTAGTCATGTCGTGATCGAGATCAAATCTGAAGAGTAATGATAAGACATATGATAATTAGAATAATACGATAATAATATTCAAAGTAAGTGACCACTATTACAAAAAAAAATTAAAAACACCAATATATACACCATTATAGATAAGATTTTATTTTGATAAATCACACATTGTTGTACAGTAATATTAACTGATGACCACGTTTCGAGAACAAACTATTGTTCATAACTAATTGCGGATCATGAACTCACTCATAGGACAAAGCTGCCCATTGAAGAAATTATTTCAGGAATTCAGTTATACCTCACATCTACTATCTTTAAATTCCAAGGCAAAATATATAGACAAACAGAAAGTGTAGCAATGGAATGGATCACCAATATCCCCTATCGTAGCAGGCATATTTATGGACACCTGGGAAAATACTGCTGTTAATACATTTAATCCTACTCCAAAAATATGCTGGAGGTATATGGATGACACTTTCACAGTGTTAAAAACAGAATATATTTCTAGCTTCTTGACATATATAAACTCGCAAGTAGAGGGAATAAAATTCACATTTGAATCAGAAAATGAACAAGAAGAATTAGCCATGATGTTAGATTGTAAGATAAAACGAATAGAAGAAGGTGAACTACACACTAGTGTTTATAAAAAAAAGCCAATTCTCGCTGAATAAACTCTTTCCTTTGCAGTTGGTGTTCTGCTTTCATTACGGTGTGCCTGCTGGTTGCCTGTTACACTGCACCTGGCTATCAGGACTCCTATCCATTGTAAAATGAATAAATTGTTACGAAGGTGACTGAGTCTTAGAACGATGAGTGATGCTTGAATCTTGAAAAGACGAATGAACCAAGAATTTAGGCTTTATTCATTTTACAATGAAGCCGGAATGGCTTAAACGTATAAAGGGAAAAAAGAGTGTTAATAGCGGTAGAGATATGAATATGATTAGATACGTATTATAAGAAAAGTTCACAACACATTTTAATAGATATTTAGACTTTAATTCGTCTCATCCGTTAACTGTTAAGGCAGGCTTAATTAAGTGTTTAACAAACCGAGCAGTGGCACTAAGTAGCACAAAAAAGGGCCTAAATGACGAATGGCATTGTGTGTTGAATAACTATCCTATAAAATTCATTAGGAAGATCAGTAAAGGCCAAAATCAAAATCAAAATAATTATGAAACTAGTAGTCATAACATAAATAAGAGAATATAAGTCATGGGCTGATCCCAAGTTTTGGTTTGATCACCCAAACTCTTTTCCAACTTGAGTCTTTATGACCTCACATTGACCGTCGGGAAAGGCGATGTCTGGGCATGTGTAACACAAGTCCAAACTATATCAATCGATTCACCTTCATAACCACATCGATTGACTCTTCCTCCTATCGAAGCTTTACCTCAATATTACTCACCCTGTTATACCCCCTGACGCACACGGGAGATAGAACATAGGCACCCCTATACTCAAATATAGCTAACCAAGCTTTTCACACGTTTTCCACTTTCAAAAGCCGTTTTCTACAGCCATAGGAGAAGGGATGTAGCAAACTGGTGAGCACTGAACATGTTCATTGATCGATAGACGCTCATACATAGTTAATCGAAAGTATTGGGGAAAAAAAGATAAAAGCATTCGAAAGTATAAGGAATAATAATAATAATAATTTGCTTTATTCCAAAACAGTACTTGTGATACACAATGGAATTCTCAGCATTTTACTACAATATTGCATCCAGTTAGTACATTATCAATAAATAAAATTTTTACATAGATTAAGAGTAATCTCAGTTAGTTTTGACAACAATATATTAGCATGTCGGTAGCAAAGCCAAAATTAAACAGAGTGTTTGAAGGTGCTAGAAAAGTAGATGCTAGCATATTTACTGACATAAGCAGAAGAAAGAAACAAAGCTGCACATAACAGAAAAAAGAGAGAGAGAAAAGGAAAAGAAAGAAAGAAAACGTTGTACCTGTAAATGATATGAGTTGGAAAGACGAGATTCAGTTGTTCTACTGACTATTTAATAACTTGTAGGTATCACGCCTAATGCTTTCTTTATCGCACAGAACACGAGCTAAGTAGGGTATGGTTGAGTTTTTATACTTACTAGTGCGAACATATAGTTTTCTATATAGGCTTCTGGTTTTGCCTGATGAGATACAATGGAGAGGGGAGAGTTGTGAATGAAGAGGGTGGTGTGAGTTAGATAAAATGCATTTAGCCCATTTTTCACATGAGTCCAAATGCCTGTTGACCAGAATATTAACAAGCTGGTTAAGTGGCACCCTGTGGATTACCCTGCTGACAACTTTTAACGTCCTACGTAATAAGGTATAGTCTTTCTTCAGTAGCCCTGGAAAAACTAAGGGGCAACAATAGAGAATAATAGGCAGAATGCGAGAATTAACGAATTGTAGGAGTAGGGTTTGGGTTATACCACAATTTTTTAACTTCTTGATGTAGAAGGTAAGACGGAATATTTTCTTAGAAATCATCAAGATATGAGACGACCAGGAAAGATCAGCAGATAGAGAGACGCCTAGGTATTTATTTCCCGACTTGGTTTCTACTTCAGTGCCATCTATGTTGCACATCTCGTGAGTCCTAACCAGTTTGTTTAGGTCAGATTTATGTCTAAAGGTGAAATTGACTGTTTGGCATTTGGAGGGGCTTAAGGTAAGACCGTTTTCCTTGGACCACTGGCTGATTTCTGATAAAAAGCCATTTAGTTTGGAGCAGTCACTTTGACATTTGACAGGCAAGTCAGGTCGTCAACATACTTGACGAAATTAATGTCATTTGAAGATGGTAGGCCATGTAGAAAGAAAGAAAGGAGAAGAATGGAAATCGCAGTATTACAACTCTTCTGAACAAAAATAAAATGAACACCACTTCACTTTCACAAACTGAGGAATATTAATGGTTTGAGATGTAGAAAGTGTACAACAAAAGATGTTTTTATAACCTGAATGAAACAGGAATCTTCTTATTTTGTTCACAAGATCTGAACTTTGTGCACGCCATATTCGAAACTTCTAAAGTTGTTTTTTTTAATGTACTTGGAATGTATTTTTTTTTCACATGAGGGATAATCTTCAAATCTCAGCCTCTTTTGACTGATGCAGACACTGTCATTCAAAGTCTTTATAATTTGAAACCTCCCAGGGTATATAAATCGAAGTAGTTTATGTGTCACGTATTTTCAATCCACACAAAGCTAATGATAGGAAACAGCACGACATAGTATATCATATCCTTTCTCATAGATCGTGTAATGTAGTATCTTGTGTTGGAGGTTAATATGTGAATGTATCATTTCCCTTAGCATATTGTGATTTAGTGTGTGTGATCAGTTCATCGTCTTTTGTCTCACACTTTGGTCTTTGTTAGATCGCTAACTAATGAGAATTGTCATTTCTAGGCTGTAGGAACAATCCATTCTCACGGTTGTGAGCTGACTTGATTATGGTAAAGAAAATGTATAATCATCGTGTGTTGTTTCCTAAATGGTACAATAGGCAACAGTATAGAATAGACAACAACTTCAGACGACCTTGAAACAGCCAGTCAGATTCCTCTAGGTGAAAAGTGGTACTTAATTTACAAAGAAGTGTATCTTTGATATATGTGATAAAAATGAATCACATAGGGTATATATCTCTAATGTGCTGCGAAAACTGGTGGTCCCAGATTCTCGTAGAAGTGGTTATAGAAATATCAAACCAACGTATTCTCTATTTCTTGAGCCGTAGCAGATAATGGTTGCATACACGCAATATATTACTCAGAGAGCTTTGATTTCGAGAAGAAAGTGTCTAAAAAATCACCAGTTATGTACAACTTACCAACTTATACAGACTTCCTCATATAAAGTGATTGCATGTATAACCATCAGTAGCCGGCAATACTTTTCCAGAGTTATTTTCCCTCCACACATGAATGTGTTATTCTTCCCCTATCAACACACTTTCCACAGAGAAGTCAAAAACCAAATCTAGGAGACACTTTCAAAGAGGATTATGACTAGGAACCACTTGTAATGCTGAGCTATCTGATTGGTCAAACCAAGGTCATTTAACTTTGGTTTCTATTGTTTACTCTTGCCGTACAATACAATATCTGACAATCACAGGTCAGCCTTTACCTTTAGATATTTAAATAGCTTAGTGAATCGGAAGGTACGACGGACAAATAGACGTATTGGCGTATCAGTCGAATTCATTACCGCTATAGTGATTAACAAGGCGCAGACATAGCAAAGTAGCGAACTGGGTTTATTCAGTTCAGTTCAGTCCAGTCATAACGAATTGGCAACGGAGTTACTAACAGCAAAGTAAATAAAATAAAATAAATAAACGTTATAAATACGTGAATGACGTAATAGAAAACTGACCAATTACAGTATTCAGTGTTTGTTTCCTTCATTCTTTTGCACTCCAACTAGAATAAAGGACTTCAAACCTTGAAGTTTCTCTAGAAACTAGTATTCTTTTTACACAGTGGGTTTGTTGGCCATACCTCCCAACCTTTCCCCCTTTCCGCCAAGTTCACTTTGAAGTAAAATGACTTCATTCACTCTAGACAAAAAGGTTGAACTAGCTTCCTTTATATATATACCTCCGTCGTCTTCATACTTATGAAAAAGGCTTTTCTACTAGAAAGAAGTTGGAAACACACTCACTTTATTGAATGTTGTTCACTTTGTAAATAAAAATGACCGACGATGAATCAGTTGAAATGTTAATATAGATGCTAACAAGTTGTTCAATCGTACCGCTTATAATTTAACCACTGCTGTCTCTTCATAGCCACAGTGGGTAGTATCAAACGACCTATGTGTTCAGCTCAAAAAGAGCAGATCAACTGATATATATATATATATATTGCATGTTATGTAATCATTTTAATAATCCTGTATTATTTCAGTTCTACATTATTTGTGATTTATATTCACCTTCCCATTGGAAAATTTATATCCCCTTTAATCCTACTAGATGCGTCCCGTAGTCAAGCGTAAGAATACTCGCCTGAAAAAACACAAATGTGATTTAGGGTTCAATTCCCGACTCGGTCGACTCATTTCTTCACCTCGTTAAGCCGACAGTAATCCTGATGGTAAGGTAAAAGAGGTAAGGCTAGACGTGAGGTTGGCGCCCATAACCGGTAAACAACACACTACCGTTACCGACAGAAACTTCATCGCCAAAGTTTGAAGCCGTATGTTCCATCCGGAGGGGATGCAAAGCAATGAGAGAGAGAGAGGACAGAAGGTAGGGGTGGGGGTGAACTATTGTTTAGGGAATAGGAAACATCAAAGTTACAACTGTTTAAAGAAAAATACAAAATCAACTCACAGCGAGAATGGTAATGTTGAAGTTAATGCATAATCTCGGATTAAAGCAGTTAATTGTTCAAGACAAAATTTATCAAAAGGATGAATAGCACAGCCACTTTGTTCCACTTTTGTATATGCAAACCATGTGAAGAGTACTTCTAAAGCTGAAGTAATTGAACGATTTATACCTTCTGCAGCAAATGAACTATCTGTAAATAATTCAGTTGAAAATGTTGAAAATTCAGAAGACTTCAGGATGAATAAACGTAAATCTGAGGAGTCAGCTGCTACACAGGCTAAGAATTGAATAGTTAATGTGTATACATCACGACGCAGTTCAATAGCTCTCTTCATAAAAGGTGAGTTTGCATTTAAATTGTTTTCTTTTTGAACTGATAATACAAGCTTTTTAACTGATTTCAATACATATTTAACGCTTTTAATGTGCATGCTTATTTGTAGATCATTGTTTTGATGGGATGAGGATTTTTCAGGATTCAAACTAGGTGAAAGGATTTTCCAAGGCCTAGGTAGGCATGAATAGAACAGAAAAGAAGAGAATAAATAAATGAATAAAAATCATAAACAATTTTTTTATAACTTTTGATATAAAAAAATAAAAAATTAGGAAATTAATTTTCCTATACTGTAAAAATAGGAAACAAGGTCCAGGAAACAGATCGTTTATTAAGAAAATCAACACATATTTAGAGATTTTCATGTACATATTATAGATTATTGTTAGCAGAAAAACACAGTCTTCTGATTGGTTGTTTCTCACAGAAACTTAACCTTTCATCTCTTTGTGGCTGTTTCTTGAATGTCAGATCACCTATACGTGAATTGTATCCGCCTACGCAAAGCCTTTGTTCTCATTTTTTTCTCACGACCAATATCGGGGACATAAACATTGACGTAAATTACTGTTCACCAATTTTGGCTAACAGCCAGCTCTCACCACAATACAACTTCGCAACTGTAGAAAAAAGCTATTTAGTAATCAAGGTTTCATCATGAGGAGACATCGGTTAAGGAGAATTACTGAAAATCATGATGGAATACTGAACAGCTGCTGTTTCATCACAGTTTGGAACTTTTAATCAATATGCATCCAACAGGTGGGTTCGAACCCAGGACCTTCAAGTTAGAAGGTGAGGTCGTAGGACATTCAACAGCCACTGGGACCCTCTATCCGATGGCCGATGAATTCCGACTTCTGCCAATTCACAATTAGACGCGATCACTAGCCAATGTCGCCCGTGACGAATATTTGTCCTCACACCCAACCTGCTGTACCCTAATGGTCACGACTTCTCCAAGTAACAGCTGTCCACTGCTCCCAGGTTTTCCAATAGTTCTCTGATCAATGTCAGCTCATGACGAAATCCTGTAACCAATCAATCAAATCCCTACAAACCAATTCTTGAATATTTTTAATTCCTTGAAATGTCTAATCATCAGTGCTTCTATTTGGTTTAGAAAATTGGCCAGTGCGTCGTCATCATTGCCAACATTCTACTGCAAACTTTTACATTAAAAACTACCTTCGTTTAATATTCAAGATCAGACCACCAGTCGGAAATAAATTAACAACAAAAGAAATTCTGCCTGTCAACAAACCAACACCGTCCGACAAGTATGCTGAAGAAAATGCAGCTAACAGCGGTTAGGACGCTCGCCGACTATGCACAAGGTCCAGTGTTCAATCCCCGGCCACAGACGCACTCCTTAATAACCCCGCCAAGCCAGAAATAATGCTGTTAAAGAGGAAAGGTTGGCCATGAGGCTAGCAATCCCATCCTGTAAAATTAAACACTATCACAGAAACTTCCAGTCAATAGCTTGAAGCCGCCCTATGTTCCACTGGGAACGTGAAGGAAAAAGAAAGTCCCGTGAAGAGACTTTTTCATCAACAATTTCTTTCATCGCTCAACTACTCAATCTTATTTCTATGTCTAGATGGGTAATTTTTACAGTGTTACGAAAAAAAAAAACCTTTGGAAATAACCAACAAATCAATAGAGACATAAAAGTTCATGCTTACTTAAAACTCGGTTCACCGACAATTCCGCAATACAAACGTAAAATATTCAAAAGACACGGATGTGAATCAATTACACCGTCTTTACAGGTATGCGCTGGATAACAAAAATGAATTGATACTGATTTTTTAATTAGTAGAGTATTTATACAATTAGAGAATAATTCACATAAGGCATAATGACCATTAGTCGATGATTTCACCCTTCTCCTGTTATCATCAACAGCGGCAGCAGCGGCGTTATCACCAACTCCTCTTACATGTGAATGATCACTTGAATTGCATGAATAACAATCTGATGGATTGAATAGAACAGATTGAGCAGTCGACACCAGGTGATTCGGTAATAGATGCCATAGTGAATTCATGCATTGCTGTATACCATAATTAACCACAGAGTTATTCGGATAAGGCCATGATTTATTCTTAGATTTATGCAGATCAATACTGAATTCAATCAAAAGGACAAGCATAGAAAATAAAAAAATATAAACGTGGAGTTAATGAAACAGACAAAAGCACGAGCATTAAGGGAAAAATAAGGGGGAATGACTAACAGTACAGACACGCATATTGTTTTTGTTCCCCATAAACCGACTTGGCAAGACCGAGAGTGGGTAGACCTTGGTCTTCTTCTCAGAAAGGCTCTCTCATATGGCCGTGCGTTCACAGCTTCTGCCAGTTAAGTCCTATTCACTGTTTTTAGATGGTTGGGATGTTCCTTAAAAAAAGTCAAGGGTGAATTCGAACATAACCATGCAGGTCTACACCTAAGGGAGCTGGGAAACCACGACCGATCGAATAGTGTATGAATCCGTATTGATCATTTGAAAGCATTGGAAAATAACCTCTCGTGGTTCGCCACTGACTTATGGAGATTTATCATCTGAATTGATGATAATTAGCTGTCTGTCTTTCTATTTTCCACAAAGAACTTTGAGGCAGTTCAAGTCGCCACACTCCACTCCATGTAGCACACAAAGCAACAAAAGAAAGTAAAAGAAATGCATAATAAAGACAGTAAACAGAGGTGTGAGACAAAGGAGTAGTAATAACGAAGAACAATACAGTTCAACTGGGTATTATGAGTCACAAGGAGTGGATGCATCGGCGCCAGCCATTGGAACGATTTTTAGCCATATCACCAATTGTTTCCAGCCCGTCATTGGTTTTTACCGTCCCGAGGACCCCAACCAGGAAGTCTACAGCTTCCTATGTGACTGGCTGGCTTAAACTAACTGTTGCGGATTCCATTGATCGATGAAGCCATGTTTTCGTCTGACCACCACTGGCTCTCTTCCAACCTGATCCTGTATCAACTAACATTACCCATCGGTCGAGGAAGGCGATGACTAGGCATACGTAACAAATGTTCTAACCATCTCACCCAATCGATGTAATTTCACAGCCTCGTCGATTGATTTCCCCTCCCACCTACCTACCACTCGACCGAAGCCTAACCTGAATATTGCTCACCTTATTATACCACTTCACACGGGAAATAGAACGCAGGCACCTATGATCAAAGACAGCTAGTCTTTTCATGTCTTCCACTCTCAATGGCCAGGTCTCACAGCTGGCCACAAAAAAGGGCGGAGCGGACTGATGAGCAGTACACCTGCCGTTAGGTCGATAGGCCTCCAAAGCCTCAGGATGGTCGTGGGTGGGTGCCTCGCGCTGCGGGTTGGCCACCCCTCCGTACACCTCTTGAAATGCTCCCATATGACCGGGCGTCTTACATAGCCTCTCCTGAGGAAGTCCTACACACTGCCTTCGCGTGGCGGAGGTGTTTTTCACCGAAGTGAGTAGGCAAAAGTGGATGCCCGCCGCTCTTCACTGGGTTGACTGTCCATTGGATGATAGTCTAAGGGAGATGGCTAAACCCTGAATCCAAACCTCCAACGACTAGCGTATGAAGCTCACCGGCAGACGTATGGACAAAGGGCTTATTGGATACCCTGGATATCTGGACCCATTCAAAAAGGCGTATGAACCGGACTCCGGTCACCGGTTGCCAGTGGATAGTGGATTCCCTACTCCACTCCTACTGCCTTGTAGGTCACACTTGGTTGTGTAAAGGCTAGAGCTACACTCTCAAAGAAAAGGCCAAGCGATGCTGGGGACATAACTCGTACCTAATTCCCATGAAACTTCATGAACTCTCTACAACATCAACCAAATTCCAGTACTGGTCCAACAACGTCGCCTTCGGTGGTTTGGCCATGATCTGAGCCGACCAGATGACGATCTGGTCAAATCAGTTCTAAATCCCTCGCTATTTCCATCTTGGCGATGTCGCAGGGGTGGACAGCTGAAAACATGGCTTGGTACAGTCAAGGCTGATATGGAGTACCTGGGGCTACAAACCGTCAACGGACTCCGTCTGTGGAACAAGAATTGGATAACCCTGTCGCAAAACCTTGCATCAGATCGCCGCGCCTGGGCAGCGATGATTCGAGATGTTCATGAAGCCGGCTCATCCTCCCGTAGGAGATAGCCGAAGTAAAGTAAAGTAAAGTAAGTTTGGTCGATAGCCAGCCGGATATCACGTCTACGCCAGAGACGATGACTGGCATATGTGAGGGATGCGAAACTGTGCGAACTTACGAATTCGTAAATTACTTCTAACAGTTACTACTACAGGCATTATAAGTAGGTTACATTCAAAATATAGAATATTTCATCTAACTATTATAAATAATACCTTTGAGTGGTTCCATAATTATCCGGTTTAACAGTTTGTGGACAATCAGGTAATCTTTCACAATTGAGAATAAGACACATACATTCGATGAATACATCACTTATTAGAGATGACTCCTGTTGACCAAATTGACAGAACTTGTAAAACAATGAATACACAGAGGATTTTGTAAGCTTTCCACCAGGAATGAAATGTTTGCGAACTGTATCACCGGGAAGATGCCAACAAACACGTCCAAGCAGACGACAGATAACAAAACAATTTTCGTGTAGACTAGAATCACCTGAAAACGTACGATTTACACACAACAGGCTATTCAATAGTTTGAATGCAAGTTCAGCCAACAGTGGTAATAATTGATTGAAGGCGTTGTTAACAGAATCACCATCACCGAACATACAGAGAAATCTTTGCTGAGGAATTTGATACGTCTCCAAGGGGATTAAAGATTTGCCCGGATAGGTGTTTGTTTGATGCAAACCTCTAGGAATACACTGTATAGGACAACAACATAAAAATATATGCAATGAAAGAAAACATAATTAAATTATGCAAGATGAATGAACATGCTTTAAAAGTAATTTAAAAAGCACTCAACAATTAAACTGACATTTACTATAGAGAAAGAAAGTAATGACAGAATCTTATTCCTAGACGTCTTCATGGCAAGGAAAGAAGATGGCACACTAGAAGCAATATGTATAGGTGATATGTAGTCACATGATGTGTGTGTTTGTTTTTGACAGTCGGTTATATTGAAAGAGGCTACAGTCAGTTTCTAGGTCATGATGAGTTCCTGCGCCGGCTAGTTATATGTTTTCGTGAATTCGTTTTCCATTGAATTTTAAAGGTTTTTCTGGATGTTTTGCTCATTTTGCAGTGTGTAGGTCAGCTTTTGTCACTGGGTGCTACTATTTAGCTTATTTTTAGCCTGAAGTTCACAGTTATTATGTTGGTAGTCAAAGATTATTGTAAACCTGCAATCATTGAGCTAATTAACGTATACTATGCTAACATAGTAACATAGACTATGCTAGTAATAGTAACATTAAACTCCCTTACTGTTTTGCCATTGTTTGACAGTGAAACTGTGCGCTGATTTTTCAGCATGAGTGGCACTAAATCGAACCTACTGGGTCTGCTTATCAACTTTGTTCCAGCCCTCACAGGACATATTAAGCATGGACTAGCGTTACTCCTTAGCGGAAAGTTTTGATTCAGCACGCAGCTGTCTTTTTAAGCACGACCTATGTCATTTCAGAACATAGTGGGTAAATATGTTCTTCAGTTACCATAAAAAGGCATTATCGAGGAATAAGTTAGAATAAATTTAGAATTGTTTTAAGCTTGGTGGTGCTGCGGTCTAAGTGATAAATCGTATTAATCACCGTTATTCAGGATATGCTATGAACCGGAAATCCTCAGGTGAAAAACGTATGAATAAGACACAGATCGGTGTAATTTATAACTGACTCCAAATTGCTTTCATCACGAAATAATCAACCAAGGTACGCTTTAAACTGTCGCTCTCAGCCGTTTGAAGGGAAATTTACTTGATTTATGCTGACCTAGTATGCACAAATCCCACATGTCATTGAATTGACGACTTAAAAAAGTAGATTAGTTAATACATACATTTATCTATATGTACTAATCAAGGACACATTAAATTTTTAGAAATTGTAGTTAAATTATATTCGCCTAGTAATAAAAAATGCATACATCCTATTTTGGACTTAAAATAAATGCATCAAAATTATTGTTGATTTATATTCACTTTCTGGACATTCTCATACATCTCAACATACTTAAAACATCAACAATGCATCCAAATAGCGTGTGACTGTCACACTACACTCACACCAAAAAAATTAACACGCCATTATATTATGGTAAGGTAAGCCCGAAATTTTACTGACTGTAAATTTCCGTGTAAAAATAAAGAGATTGGCGCTTTAATTTATATTTTAGACCAATAAAAAGCCAGCTAGCCAACAGCCAATAAAAAACTGCCTATATCTATTTTCGTTTGCTATGTGTATATGGATCGACATTCCATTATAACTGACAATATGCTTTTGTCTGTCCACTAACTAAATAAACGTGTATGACCTTGTTATCATATGACATTACAACCAATCATGGTAAGATGACTGTCTATTGGCTCATGTGTATTAGCCATTTTCATATATACTTTGTATTGTACACTTTATATATTTTTTCTTGTTCTCACGTTCGTACATTCGTACCATTCCACTCACACACTTGTGTGACATTTATTTTCCTTGTCTGGAAAATACAAGTATCATCGTAAACCTGGTGGTCTTCTGATTTCCCTCTTTCTGCGTCAGAACTATTACCTACTCGACGAGTACATAACATAACTGGCGATGGGGAAAACTAATAACTCACTCAGCAGCAGTACATAACAATAGGAAACCTACAATAAAGGGTCAGTACACTCATTTTTTGAGTTTTGTACCTTTGAAATATAAACTATGGGAACTATGGGAACAAACAAAGGAAGAAACAATCGCCCAACAAATATGCAGGAGAAAGTGGAGATGGATCGGTCACTCGCTGAGGAGACCACTGGGTGACATCGCGCGTCAGGCCATTGGTCGAGTGGAACCAGGCCGAAAGGGGAGCGGCGTGTGGGACGTCAGTGTAAGGGTGACATGGAGGAGATCGTGTGAAGAGGAGCTGAAAGAGTATGGACTAACATGGATGCAGGTAGAAAGTACAGCAGAAGACAGAAGCAAATGGAGACGTGTAGTTGAAGTCCTATGTTCCACTAGGAATCCAAGGGAGCAATAATAATAACACACTCATTTTTTGAGTTTTGTGCCTTTGAAATATAAACGTAACCTGGTAAAGTGTCTGGTTCATAGAGCTAGGTTAATCTGTTCAGACGACTGCCTCAATGAGGAGCTTAAGATTATTAGAGAATTATCGAAGTAGAAACCAAAGAGACAATCTCCTTTCTGGACGTTCGTTTAAGTAAGAAGACCGATGGTACGTTGAACAGATCAGTACACAGAAAACCTACATGGAACGGTCAGTTGACAAACTTCTACAGTTGGGTACCAATTAGTCGCAAGCGAAACTTGATAATATCTCTGGCGACTAGAATCCGAAAAATCTGCAGTCCTGAATCAATAGAGGAAGAGATCGCCCTCTTAAGGAAGACACTGCTCGAGAATGGCTACCCACCCCGTTTTATAGACAAGCATATTAAGCCTAAGACTTACAAAGAACAACCCACTACAGTGCAGAAGAAGATGGTCTACATGAATGTACCCTTCAAAGGTGACCTTCTGGCTGACACCTTGAAGAAGAGGATATCTACTGCTCTAAGAAGGACATTCTTCGCTGCCACACTACGACTGACATTTTCCTCCCGGCCATTGTTCTTCAACTACTCTAAAGATAAACTATCGCATTTGACCACTTCCATGTGTATCTACCAATTCACCTGCTCTTGCGGAGCGAGGTATATAGGTCGTTCGATGCGAGTTTTATCTAAAAGAGTTCAAGAACACTATCCCGCCTGGCTACGGAAAGGTAACAATGGAGCAATAAGGAGCGCCATTATTGAGCATATACTTAACACTGGTCATTCGATTTGCAAGGAGAAGTCATTCAAAGTCATCTATAAAGTCAAAAGAAGCCTTCCAAAATCGACAAGCTTCCGTATACTTTGTATTGCCGAAGCCTTAGTGATTTGGATAGAAAAGCCTGAATTATGCACACAGAAGAAACTTCTCCACCCCCTCCTACTACCGTGGGTTTAATTTCAAGTTCATCTGTCATCAACATTTTGTTATCAAATTTTTTTTGCAATATTCGTATAATAATTTTTAGTAACTAACCCATTCAATCTTTTCACCTATTATCTAGTTTATTTTCATATTACGTAACCCTACTCACATCTTACCAATCCCCACCCCACTTAGTTACAACTTTGATTACTATTCACACAACTTAATTTCTTTATTATTTTGATGATGTAATCAACAACCCACACTAACTGTTATTTGATTTTGACAAACCTTATGTACACACACACAAAATTAATTGTATATATTTGCGACTGTACAGCTAAGAGAATGAATTCGCCGAAAAGAGACTCTTCGCTGAACTAATTTGTTCTTATTACCTAAAATGGTTATCCAGATAAATTCATTGAGAAAATATATGAATTCAGCACCTAGGAAAGTCAGTATGGCAACAGTTCCGAAAAAAATCAATGTTCATAAACTGCACTTCCTCGGTGACAATATCAGAGAAATAATAATACAGAGCCTGAGGAATGCAATTAAAAGAGGTTATTATGCAGCAGATATACGCTGTCTCTTCACAACTACCTCTATTCCACGTTCGAGAAGTAAGGATAAACTACCTAAATTTGCCTCTTCTATATGTATCTACCTATTTGACTGCAGCTGCGGAGCCAGCTACATTAGGCGCACAATTAGGCAGGTTCATTGTCGTATTTCCGAAAATCATCCAGCATGGTTAAGCAAGGGACAAACAAGATCTATTCGTAGCTCTATTTTGGCACACCTCATAGATAGTGAGCATAAGGTTGACGTTAATACTGCATTTAAAATTATCTATCGCATTCCGACTAATCTTAATTCTGCTCTGCGAGTTCGTCTTCCACATACAGCTAAAGCAATAGGAATCCACCTGAAGAAGTCAGCCAAACCTGTGTGTTCAGAAAAAATTTGTACAGCCACTTTCCTTACCTTGGCCATTGTTACATGAATGTATAAACAGGACTACTTCGCCCCCTTCCCTTTAAACCTTTAAAAATTATAATTGTCCAAATTATTTTATCTTTTCTGACCACTTCATCTTTAATTCACGTGTTATCCTTGTAAAATTAATTTATTCTATCCCTTTCTACCTTTTAACTGTGTATTGATTTTGTTCGTTAATTATTAACCCATTGACATTTTGACACTGACTAATTATTGTTAACAAACTTATCGCCAGTTGATCGGTAAACTGTTGTGTATTGTAATAAAAACGCTATACATCATATATAAGAGTAGAGTCAGAGATCAGTATCTAATTAGAAAGTAAATATTTCTTCGCTCAATCTTTCTGTTTCATATATAACATTTATGAATTGAAAGTATTACTAAACATTTCAAGACATTCGTGGATAAGATGAAATTCAGATATATCGTGGTGATAGCCAAAATTGGTGGACAGTAATTTACGTCAATGTTAATGTCCCCGATATTGGTCGTGAGAAAAATGACAACAAAGGCCTTGCGTAGGCGGATACAGTTAACATATAGGTGATCTGACATTCAAAAAACAGTGACAAAGAGATGCAAAGTTAAGTTTCTGTGAGGAACAACCAATCAGAAGACTGTGTTTTTCTGCTAACAATAATCTATAATATGTACATGAAAATCTATAAATATGTGTTGATTTCCTTAATAAACGATCTGTTGCCTGACTCTTGCCTTCTGTCGTTACAAAACTAATAAGCTGAGAAGTACACTTGCGATACAAAAGCGCTTATCTACTTCAGCGACAAATTCAGGTAGTTTAAAGTGACACTGTTGTTTAACAGGCTCCACGAATAACCATAAGCTCTCATCTCTTCCTTACACGATTACCTCTCCAAGTCACCCTCGCCAACACCAACAACTCGTCGTTTCCTATTCGAGTTGCTCTCCAACGACAGCCTGGCACGCTATGCCATTCAACACAACATCAGGGTTTTCTTGAAAACATCAGATACACTATAAAGTAACATTATACATGTAAAAGACCAAATATCAAAAGTTTCATAATCCAACTGTGTCCATAAAACAAAATGCTTGGACAAGCCTAGCGGGAAATCAGGATCAGAAGAAATGAACAGCGTAGAGGTGTGTCTTTAATCAACCACTGAGAAATCCAATTGAGAAGCTTAAAAAAATCATCATTCAGCCATAGGTCTACACACAATAGAATCAAGCAACAAAATTGATTTTGACAATATTGAAATCAAAAAGATCCTCTAGTATTAGAAGCACTTTATATTAAATGGAATCCCAATTGTTTGAATAGGAATGATGAACTATTATTTTTATTTTTGATTACAGCTTGATTCCACACCGTATTTTTGGTACAAGTATGGAATTTTCAGCATGGATATCGGTAGCCCAAATTTTGCAGGCCGACCATAGATATCAGATGTGCGTCGGTGTGGACTCAAACTCAGGATCATGTGCATGGTCAGCAAGAGTCCTAATCAGTGTGCCACCGACGCACAAAGTGGTGTCAGGAGTGGGATTCGAACCCACGCCCACAAAGTGGACAGGATTCGACGTGGTTGCAACACTCCCACTCTCGTGAAAAATGATAAAATCAACACAAATATGATAAGCAATTTCCTTATGTAAACGCATGCTGTTTTTAGAGTTTCATGGGTATATTATGTCTAACAATCTGTACATGGTTTTGTTATCTTTACCAAATGGCAAACTTGCCAACAACGTAAAAATTACCATATACTGATGAATGATGGATTAAGTTGTTATGTGTAAGCTGAGATTTAGAAAAGTTTGGTTTAATAAAACTTCGTTGAGGCTATTAGCAGCATTAAATGGCAAAACGTTAGTAAAAAAATAATATTGGTTGGAGGATTTCATCATGAGCTGACATCATCAGTTAGATAAACACTGGAAAACCATCACCAGAGTATTGGAAAGCTGCTTCGTCAGCCTAGTTTGAGACTCTTCAGCAGTGCGCACCCATCACCATAGTTCAAACCCAGGATCTTCTGGATACAAGGCGAGCCAACTCGTAGACCATTCGCCAGCCACTGGACCTGACCCAACAGCCATCCAGTCCATGAATCCTAACTTCTGACAATTCACGACATAGCGCGACCACTTCACTAACTCTTCTCCTTCTGTGCCTCACCTACAACCTGCTGCTGCACCCTACTGGTTACGGCTGACGTCAGCTCATCATGAAATGCTACAACCAATCAAACAAAATCCCCTAAAATCCAATACTTGAGAAATATCCTTTTATTTTTCATTCATTGGGAAATACAAAAACCTTTTTACATATGCCCAATGCCCGAAATTGTTTCAAACTATTAAAAGTGAACTTGTTTTGAAGAACATATATATGTTTAATATAAATAACTTCATTGGAAAAAGAAAAAAAACAACGGACTTACAGATCGCATTAGTATTGATGTCTGTGAGTCAATACTTCTGCGTACAAACAATGCTCCCAATGGAAATGTATCATTTTTTATGCTTTGAAAATGACTATCACGGTTAGCTAAAAGAGAAAATAAAGTCATGGAAAAGAAAAAAAAATTAAATAGTTTATGTATAACAGTAGACCAAATTTTGTTATTTGAATTCAATTTGAACTTTATTGTTGATTTCATTGAACCAAAGTGCTTGGCCACCGTTTTTATATGTCTGTCTCTTAGTGGGGGACACTTCAACGATGTCTGAGGATGATGACTAGTAGAGTGGGATATGCATTTTGTCCTACTTGGGACTCGTCATCTGGATGTACTACTTGCATTCCCAGTGTGTGTATGTGATAGTGATCCCACTGAGTCAGACCCAGTGAGAATTTCCCTGAGAATGGCAAAAGTACATTCAGCTGACGAGTCCCAAGTAGGACGAAACGCGCATTCTAGAATTCACTGCAAGTCAGTGTCCATCAAATAACTAAGTAGACAAATTTGTCCAATACCTAAGTGGCAGTATCAGTGGCCTACTTTAATTTCATCACAACACAATACATCACATTTGCTGCAATACATTTAACATTCAATTATATCCTTGATTTGCAAACTGTGCTCACGCACATATTTAATTGCCTTTCAAACAACCGTTGTTCATACATTGGAGACAATGGAAAACTATACCAAAAATATATACTCACACCCTTATTTTATTTGACATTTTCTGGACGTCTTGCTAAGAAGTTAAAAAGATGGGTCATTTGGGAAAAGCGTGTATGATTTATGGACCTTCACAAGAAGAGGGACTATCCGATTAGTTTCATGAAGAAAAATATGAAAACATTGGAGAGAAAACCTGAGACTATGACTGCACGTACAAAACGTTATTTGCAAAGTAACAAACTAATGGTGACTTGTCAAGTGAGATTTTGTTCCAGAGACTAGTCAGAAGTATGCGGAGAATGTTTCTCACAGCAAACCGATGTTTGTTATATTCAAAGTAAACGAATTATTGGAATGCGAACGGAGGATAAGCCGGATAGTTTCGCTATATCTATGTACATGCATCAATGCAACTGCACCTTCGATGACAGTTATGCTGGACGAACTACTGGACAGTTTAGCCAACGTGTTACTGATAATCTCCTGTTATGGTTCGTCAATGGATAGACAAAATCCACGAGAAGCTTCGTTTTGTCACATTTGGTTGATTGTGATCATCTAGTGGAGAAAACGAAAGCTCTTAAAGTGATCCATTGCATTCTACCGACTTTTTTCAATAGACTCCGTATTCGTCTACTGCACACAGAGCTGAGGCGATAGGCATTCGAACAACTATTAAACCTAAAGTATGTATTCAAAAGAAGTTCGTACAGCCATTATCCCTCCCTTGTTGGCCTATTAAGACATAACCAACTTATGACTTCTCCACCACCCCTTACTTACATATTTTCAATCCCTCTCTTATCATCCCTTAATCTTATCACATCTTCATTATAAACGTGTTTCACTCACTTCCCTTACAATCTAACATTACGTAATCGGTTCATTTGTTTTCACTAGCCTTTATCAACTACCACGTCCACCTGAACATTTGTTTGTTTAATCATACCGTTTTTTCATCATTCGTGTTATCACAGATTGCCTCACTTTTTCATCCCTATTATCGATAAAACCATTATTATTATTATAAGATTTGATAGTGTGAAATATTCCCATATTATGAATTAAAAGTCAATCTGAACGAAGAATATTCTTTTCAATAATTTCGCAACCGTGGCCAACCTTGGAATGATGATTTTTCTTCTCACCAAGAGTGTTCCTTCCCCATAACCCTCTTGGTTTTTTTTCTTTTTTTACTTTGCTTATTATTATAGATATTATTATTACAGTTATTAATATTATTCGTCATAATTTATGCCCTCTATGCAAACATTCCCTCAATACTATTGAATTTTTCATTTATACTATCCGGACTTATTATTAGTGATATTATCTCTTTTCTCAATATATGCCTTCACCTGTTTCATTTAATATATTCGTTATCTCACTATGATCCTCTCATTGCAGTCTTACTATCTCCTGTTTAACACAAACCACTTTGTACTGGCTACTCACTCATTTGACACCTTTTATAACCTTGAACTGATTTGTCAATTTTCCTATCCCACACTCTACAATTCCATTATGATTAATCACCACCATTGTCTCCCGTTTTACAATATTTTTTAATCGATTTTAGCCTAGCACGTTTGCCACACAAATATGACTATTTATTTTGACACCCCATAGCTAATCTGTTATTCTACGTTAAAAATGTATCCACCGCATAACTGGCCTTTTTATTGTAACGACCACAAATATTATATTTTATAATTGTAAGAACCTGAAGAGAAATTATTGAAAAGAATATTCTTCGTTCATTATTATTATTATTATCATTACTACTATTATGGCTAATTGCACAATTTATATTCACCATCGTATTATCCTATAAACAAAACACCATGATTGGTTTATATTTGAATTTTTATTTGTAAACTTATATATATTAGAGTTAGGCCAGATGAGATCTTATTCAAAACAATATTGTTCACTTAAATGTGTATTGTCCTAGATTCTACTATGAGAATATTTTATATTAAGAAAAGCTTCGTCAAAAGAAAGTGAAGCACTGAATGCAGGCAGTGTTCCAGTTGTCCAGTAGCATCTACAGACAAGATAAAGATGACTTCGAGGAATGATTACGATGTCTATATTGTTGTACAGTTACCAAGCCTATAGCCTACCACTTGATCACTTGAAAATACCTTCGCACTGAAATGAGCACAAAGGTCATATTTAACTGCGTAAACAACAGCAACGCAACATTATTTATTATTCAAAATACATGGGATATATATAGATTACTAACACCTCGGGAATTCAGGCTAAAAATAAACAAATCGAAAACCTTTCCAATCAGGATATCATGTCAGTGCAGTGCATGCTTAAATCGTGACTTCACTGCTAACGAAGATAGGCTGACCGACCGAACAAAAACAAACACCATTTGCGTCACATGATATACTATAGATTATTATTTTACTAAAAAAAATCATGGATAAATTGAAAATATTGTGTTCTAAATCACGTTGAGAATTCTGTACACTGTGTGGAAGACATGGAAAGGCTAGCTGTCTTTGATCATACTTGCCTGCGATCTATCTCCCGTGTGTGAAGTGGTAGGTGTAATAATGTGAGCAATATTGAGGTTAGGCTTCGGTCGAGTGAAACAAATACCTTTACTGATACATTATAAGCATTACAGTCTCTAGTAGACGTATTTGCATTCTATTTATCTATAATTATTTACTAGATGCATAATCTGACGGAAGAATGACAGGTGAAAATGCAGCGTCCGGTTAACCAAAAATAATAACAAATCTTTGTTATCTTTCGTGAAATAATCAACTGAAATAAATAGGAAACCAAGGGGTACGTGACATCTCTTTCGTTTAGGTCTGGGATTCTTCAGCATTGCTCACCAACAAAGGCCTTCCAGTTACATTTAGCCACTAAGACGCAGTTCAGTGGTGCATGAATTCAAACCAGCCAATCACAATGTTATAGGCTCGTAATTGTTGTTTTTTTCCTCTACCTGATTTAGTGTGTACAGCGAAAGAGTTCCAAACTACGATGAAACAGCTGCCAAGTACTCTTTGCTTTTTCAATAGACCTCTAACGGATGTCAGTTCGTAATGAAATTTCTGACCTATGAGGCATAAGCAAGTTAAGTAAGAGGACAGTTACTCCCCGATAACATCGGTTGGTGGTTGAGCTAATTATCGCGAATTGGATCCAGTCCTAGTGGCTGAGTGGTCTATGCGCTCAACTTGCAACTGGAAGGTCGTGGGTTCGAACCCCGGTGGGTGGGTACTGTTAAAGAGTATTCGACACTAGTAACTAGTGTGATGCGTCTAGTTCTCTGATTGGTGTAGACTGAATTCTATTAATAATGTTGTAATGTGATCACCATTCTAGCTAGCTCGCCATCACGGTGCACATTGATTTGATGGTCAATCGCGAACCCGAATAGCTCAGTGGTAACGTCTCTGACTGCAGCTATCACTGGGTGACGCGGGTTCGAATCTCAGAAGGGACATGAATTCCTTCAAGGTTGCAGATACGCCTTGCTGACTAGTGAGTGCCAAATAGCACGAAACCTAGGTCAAGCAAGGGTTCCTGTGGCTGATTGCCTCCAACCATCGAATACTGTTAAAGAGTCCCAAACTAGAAGAAATCAGCTATCCAGTACTCCCCGAGTTTTTCAGTGGTTCTCTAACTGATGTTAGTTAGTGAACATACCTGTACTCAATCGAATTCCCACAAAACCCAGTGCCCATAGTTTCAAACGCCAAACCGTTATCCACTAGACCACTTGGGCGTTGGGTTCGAGGCCTCGGTGGAAACATCATCACTCACTGAGAAGTGCAGGTACATCCAGTGACGACTCCCAAATAGGACGAAATGCGCATCCTGGATTCCACTGCTAGTCACCATCCATCAATTAAATACTAACTAAATGCCCAGACACCGTCGAAGCATCTGCATAAGAAGCCAACATGTCAATCTAAGACCGAGCACTTCGGTCCGATCAATCGACGCGAAAATCTCAAATTCAATTAAATGTGAAAATAGATTACACAATCGATATCAAATACATACATACCTACATATTGAGTTGATAATCTTGTCAAACACTCCAAATGTAAACGATAAAAAGAAATAAGACACAACTGGTAATGAGATATCGCGTCATACGTGTATGCACCATTTGTGACACGTGTAGTTCTCGTTTGACAATATGGATAGACAAGATTACGACGATCAACATTATGAAGCTGATGAGAATAATGCCATTTAAGCAGACCATTTACGCCTGTTTGACCACAATAGGCTGATTGACACGCATCAAGTGATGTAAGTAGACTGGAGAATGATTTATGTAGAGTAAGAAGAGATGAACAACCATTTTCTATGATTGTATCCACTAACTGAAGAACATCAGTGAAAATATTCGACTCAGCTTTGTCTATAGAATTCCAGACATTTTGTAGAATAGAAACAGAAGCATTCAACAAGTCGCCTGTCATTCCAAAATGTATAAGACGTTGAATAACAGCCCAGTACAACAAATGTCTTCTAGATTCATAAATCATTGAAAGTTGTGGCTTAGTCTTTATTAAACTAGTGGAGGCATTAAATTCTCTGATAAATTTACAAAGGAAATTATGCTCATTAGGAGTTGAAGAGGCAATCGAGAGCAGAGAATTGATTTTTGTTAAAACTGGCATTAGTCCAACAATGAGTATCTACAAGGTGAAATATACAAAAAGACATAAAAATCAGGTGTTACATAATTCATTTTCAACCCTTTATTATACAGAAAAATGACTGAGATTTAGTTTTGATTATATGCAATGTATCATAACATCGGTGAGGAACATTAAAAACATCAAACGAAGACTGCAAAACAAAATCCGTAAACACCACCAAAACTTATTAATATCAAGATAAAACCGGGAAATACAAAGTTTTGACCATACGGTACAGCAGGTTGGGTGTGAGGACAAATACTCGCCGCGGATGACATTGGCTAGTGGTAGCGCTATGTCGTGAATTGACAGAAGTTAAAATTCATGGGCCATCGGATAGGGTCGCAGTAGGCTTAATGGTCTACGAGCTTACCTTGGAAGCAGGAGGTCCTGGGCTCAAACCACTTGTGGTGGGTGCGTACTGATGAAGAGTCCCAAACTGGGACGAAACAGTTGTCCAGTATTGCTTAGTTTTCCAATAGCCCTTTAACCGATGTCAGCTCATGATGAAATCGTGTAACCAATCAATCAAATTCCTACAAACTAAAACTTGAATAACGAAATTACCACTTCTTTATTGTTCTACTTTGTTACATGTTAGTACATTGCACAAGATGCTAATGTAGTGCCACGCCTAGGACTATTAATTTTCCCTATTAGCCTGGGGGGGAAATGGTTCGAGTGTCTGAAGTTGGAAAGACGAACACATAAGTGACAATAGGCATGACAGTTGAAATGCTACGGCAGAGTGTGGGTAGATCTCAGTCTTTCCTCTGGAAATGTTTTCCTGTTGCCCCGTGTTCATAGCTATCACACCATGTAAGGCCTGTTGACTGCCTTCAAGAAACAGGGGTGTTCACACAACAGTAGGACGGCAAATCTGAACATCTAGAGTTTATAACCGGAATGATGGACATATACAGATCCACCTAGACGAGCTGGAGAATCTTAATTTCAAACCTATGACGCGTACATGGGCTTCACAATCCGAAAGGACCAAAATACTTTTTGAACCTGTTTTCGTCACTAACAACCATAGAAATGTAACTCCTGACACTTCTCCACTGACTTTTTGATCAAACTTTAAGTCAAAGGGTTGAGACGTGGGATAGTCCCTGAAGACAACCACCTTCTTCAGTCTGAGTATACGATCGGTATTCCGGCCTTCCACAAAAACTACGAGGTTCCATGTGACAAATCTCTTGATGCCTATCATTTACTAGGTTTTTGTTTGTTTTCAGTAGATTTCAATGTTCCTGAAAGCAGGTTTCCTGCTAATTGTACTCCTATTCATGATGAATTAAACAATATAATGCAGAGATAACTGAAAGTGATTGACAAAAACGAATAAAGAGGCGAACTATAAAATTCATCAGTTAAATCAAACAGAGATATATGGACGAAGGACATCAGTTATAAACGCTTGAAGACCAAGGAGTACTGGACAGTTGTTTCCTCCTAGTCTGAGACCCATTGGCAGTATGGTCGCCATTGACTAACTAAAGAACGAAGTTGACTGGAGTTCTAGTTCTGAGAAGCTGTAACCAGTTGGGTCCCCTCAACATCAGGTGGTCGGCGGCTGTGAGAACAACTATCCACTGACGATATTGGCTGGCAGCTGTTGTTGAAATTCACGGACCACTGGATCGAGTTCAAGTGGCCGATATTCTGCGCACACGTCATATCTAGCCAGTAGGTCCTCGGTACGAACCCTTGTGGGTGAGTACTGTTGGATAGTTAGAAACTAGGATGAAACGGCTGTCCAGCACTCACTCTCCATGGTGGTTTTCAATGCTTCTCTAGCTGATATAACTACGTAGTCAAACTTGAAACAAATCAAACTCATAGAAATTAACTCTTAAAAACCCGACAGATAGCTGTACCTTGACGTGGTGGTCGGGCTTGCACATAGCGATGACCAAACAAGCTACACTGGCTGGAACAAACGTTCCTGCAGGTCCTACCATGCCAGGAAGGTTGTCGGTATAGCGATCAGACTAAAAGGAGTTACCGGCATCGTGTAAGAATTTCTTTTTTACACTATACTCGGGGTCTGTGGGAGAAGTCATATTGTTGGAGACAGGGGTGTAACAGCAGTGAGGTGTTTCCCTTAGATGACCAGCATGCCAACTATGCTGTCTCTCGACTCTGGAGAGAGGGGGTTAGAAAAGGTCGACCCCAAAAATGTACATCCCGACTTACCCTACAGTGGTCCGTAGCCGGTGGCAAGTTTACTAGTACGGAAACAAACCAAGAAACCAGTTCACACAGGCCGTGTGTGACCGGCCTCAAGCAGTTGTCCCCTGGGCTCCGCGGTCACGTAACACTAACCCTCTTTCTATTTCAGGTATCCGAAGAATCAATCAACTTCCACGGTGTGGGCAGTCGGGAAATAACAACCGCCCACACACTTCCAAAAGCACACGAAGACTTCCTGAGCATCATTCCCCTTTACTCACATCACCTTCCTCATCTAGCTTCTCTACTACAGTTAGTACTATTCTGCAGGCTAGTTAGTCATTTTCACTTCACTCTGTAACCACAAACAACGGTGAGAGCCATAGAAACACCCCAGGTAGCCTTTTAAAGCCACGTAGCCAACTTCATATAGGAGCATATAACATCAGGACCCTCTGCCGAATCAGACAACACGCATCACTTGCAAGAACTCTGGCATCTCCAGCCATAAATGTATGTTGTGTTTCGGAGACACGCATACAAGACCCGAGTGTGGTCATTCACTTAATCTCACCCAGTCAACCAGGTGAGTCTGCATAATTCACTCTAAGGGTGTCAGGAGACCCCTCAGGTAGCTCGCGAGGACTCGCAGGTGTAGGGATAGCACTGAGTGTTAGGGGGAAAAATCACTACTTGACTGGATCCCTGTAGATAGTCGCATGTGTAAGGTCTGTCTGAATGGATCCGCCATAACTCTTGAAAATAAGAAAAAAAAATGACTCACCTGCATTGAACGACTTCCATGAATAAGCATATCATGCAAAATATTAGTGGAACACTCGTCAACATATTGAATAAATGCTTGATTATTATCTGATTCAGTAGGCGGTAGTACTGGTGACGGTGATATCGGCTTGACTAGAGACAACAGACTGTTTGAGTGACTTAGTAAGCAAAGTAAACAACGTTCTAAAATATATCGAATTTTATCTGGATACAAATCCTTTTTCAATTGTTCATCAGACTAAATGTAAGTGTAAAACCAAAATAAAATATTAATTACGATAAAAATATGTTTGCAATAATAAAGGAAATAATGGAGTAAACAAAATGAAATTTGGTGGATATGTATAAGGATTACCCTGAGGAAATTTAATGAATAGTCACTGGCAGCTGAATCCAGGATGTTCATTTCGTCCCATCTTGGGACTCGTCATATGCATTTAGCTGCACTCCCCTTCCCAGTGAATAATGATGCTTCCACTGAGATTAGAACCCTGTATACATCATTTCAAACGCCAAAGTCAAAGTGTTCCACTGGTCCATTTGTTATATATTCATAAACGTTCAGTCCAGCTGGTAATTTTCACGGAAAGATTAAAAAGATGGTTGCAGTGGAGGGAATTTCCTTTTCAATAAACTCGTCGACTAGCCTGTACATGCATGTATTCACAGTGAATTGGTGGACATGTTCATAGACAAGACGGAGGTTATGAAAATAACCAGCCAACCAACCAACAACAACAGCAGCAACATCCAGCGCCAATCACTATCAACGGGAGGATTTGAAAGAGGTTATTTTATTCACTTACTTATCTAGGGAGCATTGTCTCAACTACAGGCAGTTGGAACGGCTGAGGATGTCAAATCGAGAATCATCGGGAAGGCGAGAAACACATTCATCAACCTGAAACAACCAATCTGGAAATCTTCGTCACTCAGCCAGCATCAACAACAAAATTCCGTCGGATTTTCAATACATACGTCAAGTCAGTCAGTTCTTCTATACGGATCAGAAAGTTGGCGGGTGGGAGGGTCACAAAGAATATTTCCAACAGGCTGGTTATTGCACACCTTTATCAACAACTAACTGTCTTCGCTCTATACTGAAGTTGGGATGGCCGGGTCGGAAAGAATCACCAACAAGAAGCTATGGGAACAAACAAAACAAAACAAGGAGCAATCGGCCAACCAACAAATATGCAGGGGAAAGTCGATTGGATGGATTAGACACTCGCTGGGTGACATCGCGAGCGCGTCAGGCCATTACTCGAGTGGAACGTCCAGGGGTGACATGGAGGAGATCGTGTGAAGAGAAGTTGAAAGACTATGGGCTAAGATGGATGCAGGTGAATAGTACAGCAGAGGGAAGACAGAAGCGTGTGGAGACGTGCAGCTGAAGCCCTATGTTCCACTAGGAACCCAAGGGAACAATAATAATAATAATAATAATAATTTCCACCCACTGAGTAATAGTACTTTAATCGAAATCTCAATAAAATAAAAACACTAATTGAAGTGAATACAGAAAATCACTGATAATGTATATACACACACACACACAACAAGTGAATAAAAGAACAACAAACATATACATTTTTGCATTACTCTTCTTCTTACCATTTCACAAATTCGATTTCTATATTCATAAGCACTTTCAGGATAGTATCCATTTCTCAAACGAGTCGATGTACGACACAACCAATTTATTTGGTATTGAAGGCTACAACATTTTCTGTATAATAATGACATTTCCAGATCACTACTATCAGATAATACAGATGATGGCCTATATTAGGGGATAATTAAAAAAACACAAACATGATTAAAATTTCACACACGCACACATACACACACAAATTTATAAAAACCTAGGTGGGATAAAAAAAATGAAGAAAATAAGAGAACTTCTGAAGAAAACGAAATAATCCAGGAAAATTCAGGACATTCCACAAAGTTATGAAATGATAGAGCAATGGTCTGAATGCAGGTGAGGGCTTACGGTGAGTTGTCATCTGAAGTGGTGACAACTAGTGGTGTCCGCCAAGGATGCCCATTATCCCCTTTTCTATTCAACTTCATCATAGATGTACTAATGGACTTAACCCTAAGTGACTTCAGCGACTCGGGGATTGACTTGCTACCAGGGAATAATCTCATTGACTTAGAATATGCAGATGATATAGTCCTTCTAGTCGAGGATGCTGACAAAATACAAGCAGAGTCTTCTGAACACCTTGAGCTGCAATCTACGAATGTTTGGCATGCGATTCGCTCCCGCCGTAAAATGCAAGATGATGTTACAGGACTGGACTGCACTGCCTTCTAGTTCAGAAATATGAAGTGAAGTGGTAGAGCACGTTGATCACTTCACTTATTTGGGAAGTACCATCAGCCCCAACGGGTTGATCTCTGACGAAATCTCAGCACGAATACAGAAGGCTAGTTTCGCACATGCCAGTTTACGCCGTCTCTGGCGTAGACATGATATTCGGCTGGCCATAGACCAAAGGGCATATGAACTGCTCATCGGTCCGCTACGTCTTCCTTTATAGCTGTGAGACCTGGCCATTGAGAGTGGAAGACATGAAAAACGTGGTTAGTTGTCTTTGATCATAGGTGCCTGGGTTCTATCTCCTGTGTGATGTGGCATAATATGGCGAGCAATATCGAGGTTAGGCGTCGGTTGAGTGCTAGGTAGATAGGAGGGGAAATCAATAGACGACGCTGTGAAGTTACATCGACTAAGATGGTTAGGACATGTGTTACGTATGCCTAGTCATCACCTTCATCGACAAGGGGCAACCTTAGTTGACTCAGAGTCAAGTCATTGGTAGTCAAACCAAAAAATGGCTTCATCAGTCAATGAAATCCACAACAGTTAGTTTAAGCCAGCCAGTCATGTAGGAAGATGTAGACTTGCTTGCTGGAGTCCTCGGGACGGTAAAAACCAATGACGGGCTGGAAACAATTGGTGATATGGCTAAAAATCGTTCCCAATGGCTGGCGCCGATGCATCCACTCCTTGTGACTCATAATACCCAGTGGAACTGTATTGTTCTTCGTTATTACTACTCCTTTGTCTCACACCTCTGTTTACTGTCTGTATTATGCATTTCTTCTACTTTCTTCTGTTGCTTTGTGTGGTACATGGAGGGGGTGTGGAGAATTGAACTGCCACACATCGGTGGAAAGTTCTATGTCGAAAACAGACAGACAGACAGGTCTGAATGGACATGACAGACGGATTGACTACTGACTGGTTACAATACAGAATTTCGCACAGAAGTATATCAGTTCAAATTGCCACATTTCATGTATCATACAAAAGGAAACAAAAAAAAGAGAACAAATATAATTGTAAGTACAATATAAAATAAGCAGAAAAGTCAGGGAAAAGAAATAGTAACATGAAAATATTTAGGGTTTAATGAATATGGCAGATCATCACAGACGGAATGCAATCGCACCATCCACAAGGATTTCGAGCTATAATACCTCCAATAGTCTCTAGCTAATTGGTTCTTAGAATTCCGAGAAACCCAACCAGGCAGCCTACACCTTTTAATGAGGCTCAAACTAACTGTTAAAGATTTCATGGTTTGATCACCGCTAACTCTTTTTCAGTCTGATCGATCCTATGAAAGTTAACATTGTCCGTCGGTCGAGGAAGGTGACGTTAGGCATGCATGCGTAACACATGTCCTAACCATCTCTC
This sequence comes from Trichobilharzia regenti, assembly GCA_944472135.2. NCBI lineage: Eukaryota > Metazoa > Platyhelminthes > Trematoda > Strigeidida > Schistosomatidae > Trichobilharzia > Trichobilharzia regenti. The sequence goes on along the minus strand of OX235262.1, from coordinate 21,844,383 downwards.
TCAATCGATGTAGCTACTTCACAACCTCATTAATTGATTTCCCCTCCCATCTACCTACCACTCAACCGACGCCTAACCTCGATATTGCTCACCATATTATGCCACATCACACAGGAGATAGAACTCAGGCACCTATGATCAAAGAGAAACTAGACAGGCTTTTTATGTCGTTCACTCTCAATGGCCAGGTTTCACAACTGTTAAGGAGGATGGATAGGACCGCTCAGTCGTACAGACACCCTTTGGTCTATGTCGAGCCAGCCGGATATCACGTCTACGCCAGAGACAGCGTAAACTGGAAGGCATGTGCGAAACTATCCCTCTGTATCCGTGAGGAGATTTCGTCAGCGATCAACCCTTATGGAGTGGCTGATGCAACTTCCCCCTCAAAATAAGTGAAGTGATCAAGTCAGTCGACTGACTTACCCTACTTAACTAACACTCAACCAAAGCCTAAGCTCAATATTACTCACCATATAATACTATCTAACAATGGAGACATAACGCAGACACCTATGATCAGAGACAACTAGCCTTTTCATATCTTCCACTTTGAGTGTCCGTGTCTCAGAACCCATAAAGGAGGACGGAGCGAACTGGTGCTGTGCAGTATAAACGTCCTTTGATCAACAGTCACTTGGACATCACGTTTATTGATATCGTGATAGTTCAATTAAATTAGCGTAGAATTGTAGGTAGTGAATAAGTAACTTCAATAGCTTTTCTTAATTCCCATAATATCACATATATAATAATCTCCATTTAATAATCATCATTAATTATTAGTAAACATACTTACACTTCACTTTCATCTTTGTTTCTAGTTACTATGGGCTTTTTATCACTTTGATTCCAAATATTTAATAATTTCTGTTGAACAGTGATAAACTCTGTTGTTCTACTCATTATAAGACTATCTAAACACTTGAATATATTCAATGCACGATTATCAGCATTGAATTGAATAGGATTGAAACAGTCCATTAATAGACCAGCTCTACCAAAATACGCACCAAGATGAATACGTGCTTTACCATGTGGATAGTCTAAACGACCGACAATCGATATACGCAGACGAGTAAATTCAATCGGTGGATGAATATCACGTAACACGAGGGTTGAACAAGCAATATCTGTTGATACAGCTATCAATTTTGTTAGTGTTTTTTTGGACGATTGACTACCTGCTGGATTGTCCAGTAAAGCTTCAAGAGTGATACACTGTAGGCATGGATTAACTGGAATTATAATATCAGTGAGTAAATTTACTGATGATGAGGATGATAGATGGTTATGCTTTTTATTTAAAGCATTGAAACTGAAAGTAACTGAACGATGTGCTCCTGGATGCATACGGGATATCACTAAATGATAGGCTTCCACGGGATCTGTTAAATGAGATAATGCATCAGAAAGACGATGTTTTTCGCTTGGATTCATTTGTGATTCATTAATTGTCATACAATGTTGTTCACTGTCAACCAAAAGTTCTCCAGTAACTGTAAAAACGTAAAGCAACAAATAAGAATCATAATACAATTACATAATAAATAGACACTGTAATAATAATTGTAATAAAAACTGCATTATTCTGAATACTATTCTATCTGTCTGTCTACCTGTTTTCGACATAGAACTTTGCACCAATGTGCACCAGTTCAAGTCGCCACACTCCCTCCGTGTACTACACAAAGCAAGAGAAGAAAAGAATAACAGCGACAGTAAACAGAGGTGTGAGACAAAAGGAATAGTAATAGTAACGAAGAACAATATAGTTTCATTGGAAATCATAAGTCACAAGGAGTAGATGCATCTGCACGAGCCATTGAGAATGATTTTGAGCCATATCACCAATTGTTTCCAGCCCGTTATTGGTTTTTACTGTCTCGAGGAACCCAACTAGTCAGGAAGTCTACACCTTCCTACGTGAGTGGCTGGCTGGCTTAAACTAACTGTTGTGGATTTCATTGACTGAACAGTGTTCATAATATAATGTACAGAATTTTCACCGGAGTTTATTGCATGATATTTTCTATTCGTCCAGGATCTTCAGATCAAATATTAACTGACAGTAGACAGTGTTGTAGTGAGAGCTGGCTGCTAGCCAAAGTTGGTAGACAGTAATTTACGTCAATGTTTATGTCCCCAATATTGGTCGTGAGAAAAATGAGAACAAAAACTGCGTAGGCAGATACAGTTGACATATAGATGATCTGATATTCAGGAAACAGCCATGAAGAGATGAAAGACTAACTTTCAGCGAGAAATAACCAATCAGAGGACTGTCTTTGTTTGCTTAGATAATCTATAATAATTTACATGAAAATATATAAATATGTGTTGATTTCCTTAAAAAACGATCTGTTGCCTGGCCCTTGTTTTTTGTTGTTACAGTGTGACAATATGCTGTTTGACTGGCAGCTCAAACCAAACCACTATGCTATCTATCTCTTCTTCATCTTTTTCGAGACATCCACAACATCTGGTTGAATATTGATTATTAACGAACTCTGGAGTACGTTTCAAGAACAAAGGACACAGTTTAGGAACAGTTACCTTATGTATTGCGATACTTTTACTAAAGATTAGTAGAAACTTGCAAATTGGTAGGTTGTAAACATTTTAAGTATTCGCCAAAGTCATTCATATTTTTAGAGATCATATTTTATTTGACTAAAACAAACTGAACAATGGAAATTTTATGCAATATGCAACTTTCAGGAGACAGTTTCCAAACAGTTATTCTGTTAATGAAAAGAGAATGACAAAAAATTGACGCAAAGGTCCTACCTGCTGGCATTTTTGCATGATCTCACTAAGAATTTGCAGCATCTCAAAAACTTCAAGCAAGCTACTTATGCCCCTAAATTTCGCTGAAACAAACAGTTCTTATCACTCCTCTTCAGGTGGCTCCATGATTGGCTATAACGTCTCATCTCCTTCATATTATCCCCGTTTTCGATTCGGCTTCTAGTCAAGCGACGACATCACTCAACGGTCCTCAGTGTGTGTGTGTGTCCCGATACATCTCCATTTTCTTCGGAATATCTGTTGGGCTGACAACAATCAGCATGAATGAGAGAAAGTTAAAGAAAGCAACCTCTTTTACCACCTACCTGGGAAGCATTGTTTCAACTACAGGTGGAACTGATGACGATATCAAAGCGAGGATCACCGGGAAGGCAAGGCAAGCTTTCATTTCTCCTAAGTCTCTGTGAAGATCAACAGCACTCAGCATGGCGAAAATAAGATCCAGATTTTCTGCGCCAATGTGAAGTCAGTGCTACTTACTATATGGATCAGAGACTTAGCGCGTCATGGAAAACACTTCGAACAAACTACAGAGCTTCATCAACAGCTGTATTCGCTCAATACTCCTCAAGATCAGATGGCCAGCCAGAAAAGATTAGAAACAGGGATCTCTGAGAGCGAACCGACGCAGAAGGAACCAATTGTGCAACAAATAAGCAGGAAGAAACGGAGGCGGATTGGACATACTCTGAGAAATCTATCAAGTGACATCGCACGCCAGGCCGTTGCTCGAGTGGAACCCGAACGGGAAGCGGCGAGTTGGTCGTCAGTGCGAGGGTGACATGGTGAAGGAGGTAAAGTGAAGAGGAGATGAAGGCATGTGGGCAGGTGTGCAGCTATGTGAAAACGTTGGCAGAGAACCGGACGCAATGGAGACGTGCGTCTGAAGCCCTATGTTCCTCTAGGAACTAAAGGAAACAGTAATAATAATAATAATAATAATAATCTGTTGAGCTATGAGTTCTTGATTGATTTATTGCCAGAGAGTTCCTTGTTACTAATTCTTCCTGGTTGGTCATCTGATCTTCAGTATGAAGTCAATAAAGAGAGATGTTGGTAAAATTTTAAAGTCTATTCGACATACTTTCCGTGACACATCATGTCCATTACAAAAGAATTAAAAATCCAATTTTTGTACTTTGTGCGGAGTGCAGGAGATTTTCGCGTTGATTTCAGAGTAATGAAGGTCTGCCATGCCTCTGTTATCCTGTCTATGACATTTTCATCCGGGTTACTTTTAGTTAGGACGACGCGGTCAAGGTAAGTGAAAGAAGTAACATCCTTCATATTTCTGCTGTTGATAGTGATGATGATTGGTACTTCTTGTAATTCCAGTTAGTTAGGGTAAGACATCTTCATTACGTTTATCTTTTCTGTATACTTTTAAAGCCCTGTTTTTGCTGCCTCACTCTCCTATCAACTTTTTGGTTTCCGTCTGTACATCTTCTTGTCAGTTCAACATATTCCTGTGTTCTAGCTCCCCATGACCTGCCTCATGATCTAGTCCAACCACAATCAGGAAGAAGATTGATGATAGTAGGCAGTCTTAAATTAGTCCTGTATTCACTTCAAAAGCATCTCTGAATTTACCGTTGTGAACCACTTGATATGTGATATTGTCATCTAGTTGTTGAATAAGGTTGATAAAGGTTTGGAGTACTACACTCCGTAAGACGACATAAATGTGATACAAACTTGAATACAGTAAATGCACTTATATTGTATTCTGCTTGACAGAATAGTCAACGATTCGTTACCACTGCTTAACAGATTGTTATGAAAACATAACAGATATGGAGAGAAAAAAAATGTATTCCTGGACGATCAATGGTAAGAACACAGTTTACTTAGAAGGGGTGGAACGTAAGGAAAAATACTTGCCAATTATATTGACAGGGGGTTACTCTAAAATCATGAAATGACAGAAGTCAGAATTCATGGGCTAATAGATCAGGGGTCCAAGTGACACAGTGGTCTACAAGGTGGCCTTGTAACCGGATGGTTCTGGGTAGGAACCCCGGTGTGCGGGTACTGCTGAACAGTCCTAAACCAGGATGAGACGACTGTCCAGTACTTTGCCGTTTCCCAACTATTTTCTAACTTATATCAATCTGTGGTCAAGCTTGAGATTTGAAAGACGAAATCTCAGCACGGATACAGATGGTTAGTCTCGCATATGCCTGCCAGTCTACGCCGTCCCTGGCGTAGACGTGATATCCGGCTGGCTGGTTATAGACCAAAGGGCGGGTGTACTGCTCATCAGCCCGTCCTCCTTTATGCCTGGCTGTGAGACCTGGCCATTGAGAGTGGAAGACATGAAAAGATTAGCTGTCTTTGATCATAGGTGCCTGCGTTCTATCTCCCGTGTGAAGTGGTATAATAAGGTGAGCAATATTCAGGTTAGGCTTCGGTCGAGTGGTGGGTAGGTGGGAGGGGAAATCAATCGACGAGGCTGTGAAATTACATCGACTGAGATGGTTAGGGCATGTGTTATACATGCATCCCTAGTCATCGCCTTCCTCGACAGGTAATGTTACCTGACATAGGATTGGTCAGGCTGGAAAAGAGCTAGCCAGTGGTGGTCAAACCAAGACATGGCTTCATCAATGAAATCCACAACAGTTAGTTGAAGCCAGCCAGCCACTCACGTAGGAAGGTGTAGACTTCCTGACTGGTTGGGGTCCTCGGACGATAAAAACCAAGGGCTGGAAACAATTAATGATATGGCTCAAAATCATTCTCAATGGCTCGTGCAGATGCATCTACTCATTGTGACTTATGATTTCCAATGAAACTATATTGTTCTTCGTTACTATTACTATTCCTTTCGTCTCACACCTCTGTTTACTGTCGCTGTTATTCATTCCTTCTACTTTCTTCTCTTGCTTTGTGTGGTACACGGAGGGAGTGTGGCGACTTGAACTGGTGCACATCGATGCAAAGTTCTACGTCGAAAACAGACAGACAAATCAAGCTTGAAATTAACTCCAAATAGCAATAATAATAACAAAAAAAAGAAAAACAACTCACAGAAATCTACGCGTTCTACTTCACAATCATCGCTCAACTGTAGTGATAATTTATCCAGTGGGAAATGTAACGGTTCCACATCTAGTAAACCGTACAAATGCCAATCTTGTAAATCTGGTAAGATAATATTATTGGCATTATTCGATGGATCAATATTTGTAATGAAATTATATCGCATAAATGAGATAATATCTGTTAAATGAATAAGTAATTCCGGTGGATAATTTGACAGTGGAAACAATGAATGCGTAGACTTTTGTAGTACTGTAGCACTGTCTGTAGATATATCAACAAAATCGTTGAAATTTGAACAACCACTTAAAAAGGATAAGTAGCTATTAGGTATTGAAATACCACTGAGACTAGTGAATATATTGTTCTCTCCGTTGGGATTATGATTTACAATTGATTGAGTACTGCTCACAGGTACTGTGAGGGAAGAGTTATTAGGATTACTGTTAGCGTTAGTACTATGCGATAAAGAATGTGTGGTTTTGTTTTTTTCTGCTTTTTGAAGTTTTCCAGGTAAGCATTGTGCTAAGCATTCACTGCCTGAATACGTCCAATTGGATATTGGTAAATTTAAGAGTGATACAGGACCAAGACATAAGGGTAAACGATACCAGCTGTAATACAGAAAGGAAGAAAAAAAAACAAAAATGACTTTAATAGGTACTTTAAGCAAGGTATATGGGAACAACTCATAGATCGACTGGACACTAGGTAGTATCTAGCGTCATATGTTCCATACTTCGTTTGTTGAGGAGTGACTTCGACCAGTCAAGTTTGCTAGATGGCTCATCACCACGAAACACTCTGTAATTCTTGTTATTAAATGGTAGTAGCAGGTTATCGACACGAAGCCTTTTACTTGCTGACAATTGTCACTCTGCACGGAACGAAGGATTAGACGCATAGCCTTAGTTACTTTCTAGTGTCAAATCAAAGTATCTATTACAGTCATACAGAAGATTAATCACGAACCTGAACAACGTTTCTGACCGCACTACTGAGTGATTCAGATACATATCTCACTTTTCGCCTGCCAGCATCATCCAACCTCCAATTGAAGAGTCTTCCTAACTCTACCAGAGAATAAGGTCATTTATTCCGAGTTTCTAAATTTCAGTAGCAATGGAGTTAAAGAATTTCATCATGAGTTGACATTGGTTAGAGAACCATTGGAAAACCTGGGATTACTGGACAGCCAGCTGTTTCGTCCTAGTTTGGGACTCTTCATCAGTACACACTCACCACATGGGGTTCGATCCCAGGACCTCCTGGTTACAAGGCCAGCAAGCTCGTAGACCATTAAGCCACTGGGACCCGATACAATGGCCCATGAATTCTAACTTCTATCAATTCACGATATAGCGCAACCGCTAGCCAACGTCTTCGGCGAGTATTTGTCCTCACACCCGACCTGCTGCACCTTGCTGGTCACGACTTCTCACTGGAATTCCAGGTAACTACCCTCCTATGGGTTCGAACCCCGGTTGGTGCGTACTGATGAAGAGTCCCAAATTAGGACGAAACAGCTGTCCAGTACTCCCTGCAGGTTTTCCAATGGTTCTCTAACCAATGTCAACTCATGATGAAATCCTGTAACCAATCAAACAAATCCTACAAACCGATACTTGAATAGCAATGGATTTGTTTTTCACGGGATGAATTGCCACCCTCACTCCAGAGTTCCCTACTCTTTCGGGTTTAATGGCGACTAGTTAACTAGAAGAGGTTCCATGACAGAATGTTAGGGGAATGTAAGTAGATCATAATAGTGATGACGATGATGACGGTCAAATACATACAATTGAAAAGAGTCAATGAAGATAAATATAATACTGTAACGACATAAGACAAAAGTATCTGGCGACCGAATTACTTACTGACAACTCGATGACTGCTTTCGATCATAGATGTCTGCGATCTCTGTCTCACGTTAGGTGGTTTAATAAGGTAAGTAATGTTGACGTTAGGCGTAGAGTGTTGGGCAAAGAGGGAAAATCAATCGACGAGGCTATAAAGTTACATAGACTAAGATGGCTAGGTCACGTGCTGCGCATGCCTAACCATCGCCTCTCCCGACGGGCATTACTAGCTGATATAGGTTCAGGTTGTAAAAGAGCCAGTGGTGGCCAAACGAAAACATGGCATCAATCCATGAAATCCTTGACAGTTAAACTGAGTCAGGTAGGGAGATGCAGACTCCCGGGTTGGGGCCCTCGGGACTCTAGGAATCAATGGCTGGAGACAATAGGTGACAAGGCTCAAAATCGTTGTCAATGGCCAGCGCAGATGTATTCAGTCTCTGTAATCTTTCATATTCCTTTCTACCATTACCCATTCTGTTTCACTTGTCAGACTGTATTGATTCTCTTCACTCATCTTCTTGTCTACCTCTGTGTGTTATTTGGAACGTGGCAACTCGAACTGGTGCACTTCGGTGCCAAGTTCTATGTTGAATCCAGACAGACAGAGACAGAGAGACAGTATACATATAGGAAAAATACACCTGTCATACATTAAAATCACAGTTTGCACATGCTTTCCGTATTGTACTTCTTTGTCTTTTTTTAGTGACTTCTATTTTTTTTATTCACAAGCATGGTTTATTTCTTTTCTTCAGCACTAAAACCATCTATCTAGTATTCGATATATTTACAGATGATGTACATTATAACATATGTACCTATATACTACTTATAAATGCTGTCAGTAGCACACACTATACACATCCTCTTGTTAAATAGTTTTTGGAAGCGGTGCTGTAACCGTCTTTATTCTAACTAGTCTTGTTGTGTCTTGTTACCGACTTGTATATCCCACTGTATCCATATCTCTGTAGTTGGCTTGTGTTAACAAGTTTCTGTTTGTCTCCTCTTCTGATCGTATAAACGGGACCATGTCTCTGGGTAACAGTGTATGCTCCTTCCTACTTTGGAAGGAAGTTTCTATGAACCTGATGCACATCAAATCGCCTACTTTTTTTCTCTTCCCTTCACTTGATCTCCGAAATCAAACGTTACGCATTTAGTCTTTCCTCACTGTACAGATTTCACAACGCCCATATCTTCTGTTTACACTTGACATTCTTGACTGCTTCTTTTTATTCCATTCGCAGTCTCTTCATACTCCACTCTTGATGAAGGGTACAGGTCTTGTCGTGTATTAGTAGTCATGGTTTCCTCCCATAAATCAACTGTAACAGTTACTTCTTTGTTCTTTCTTGGACGGAAGCATGATGTGCTAGTAGAATTAATGGAGACAGATTTTCCCAGTTACCTCACATTGAGGTCGACCACTCCTCCAGTGTACGGCAAATTCTCTCTGTCAGACCATTTGCTTTTTGGATAATGTGATGTTGTTCCAATCTTCTTAATATCTAGTTGTTGAAAACGGAATGTAAATTCTTTACTTTCAAAAGGCCGGCCTCCACCGGGTTGACTGTCCATCGGATGACGGTCTAGGGGAGATGGCTAAACCCTGATTCCAAACCTTCAACGACTGGCGTATGAAGCTCACTGGCAGACGTATGGACAAAGGGCTTGTTGGGTGTCCTGGATGTCTGGCCCCATTCAAAAAGGCGTATGAACCGAACTCCGGTCACCGGCTGCCAATGGATAGTGGACTCCTTACTCCACTCCTACTGCCTTGTAGGTCACACTTGGCTGTGTAAAGGCTAGAGCTGCACTCTCAAACAAAAGGCCGAGCGATGCTGGGGACATCACTCGTACCAAATTCCCATGAAACTTCATGAACTCTCTTACAAATTGCCGCGCCTGGGCAGCGATGATTCGAGACGTTCATGAAGCCAGCTCATCCTCCCGTAGGAGATAGCCGAAGTAAAGTAAAGTAAGTAAAAACTGGTAAATCTTTGGTAAAATCGTGGTCTGCAAGTACATGTCGAAAACCTGCAGGTTGATCTCGAATCGCCACGGCGTCTACCCATCATGTAGCGTGTTCCTTCATCAACAGAAGGTATTGATTACCACCAGATATCTGCGCAAAAAATATCCCACTACATCTTCGGAGATACTTTATGCACTAATTATGAATCCTGTGAGTAGCATATATCACACAATACGATGCATAAAATATTTTGAAGTCCTCAAATTTTTTTCCTTCACGTTCCCCAGTAGAACATAGGGCTCCAAGCTAGTGGCTTGAAGTTTCTGTGGCAGTGGTGTTTATTTTACAGGATGGGGTTGTTAGCCTCATGCCCAACCTTCCCTTTTTGCCAGCATTATTTCTTGCTTAGCGAGGTAAAGAAGTGCGTCTGTGACAGGGGATCGAACCCCGGACCATGTTCGTGGTTGGTGAGAGCCCTATCCGCTGTGCCACCGACGCAGTTAAGTAAGAGAAATAAAAAACACCATCTTGAAGGCCACTGTTGGAATCTGGTATGCACGATTCACTGTGAACAACATCATGTGGACGTGACTACATCCCAGTGAGAGACTGTCTGAATTTAAACAGGAACCCAACAGTCATCGCTCCGAACGTTATTATTATTTTTGTAACTCACTATGCTACTCAGCTGCGAGAACTACATCAAAATAAAAATCAAAAACCCCGAAGAAGCACCCCTCCCATGAGCTAATTTAACACCAAAGACTATACACACCGGAGGAACTTAAAGTCCCCATAAGTAAAAGACACTTTCTTCTAACTACTATTAAAAATAAGGCAGTAAACATTCTAACCCACTACACTATAGAAAAGAAAACAAAACTACTTACAACTGTGATGAACCGGCAGAGTCTTTTCCAAACATAGAAATTATACTGAAGAGATTTAATAAACTATTTTTTAGTATTGATAATGATGATGTTGAATTCACACTTGCAGCATCATTGTAATTTTCATTCGAAGTGATAGAAATTATTGAATCGAGTAGATTCAGTAAGGCTTCACAACCACCTGATGTCTGACAGATTAACAGCCAACGTGTTAATTTATTCCCACGACAATCTTCACTTGTTGGAAGAGATAAACAATCACATAATTTTTGAAAAAATACCGCCTTCCTATTAGGCATGGAGCTACAGGTTGACGGTGATGCATACTTCAGGAAAATAAATTCCAATCTGAAAGGAAAAACATTAAACAGTAATATATGATAATAATAATAAAATTAAACGAAACTCAATACAATCCTCATTATTATAAGTTTGTGTATTCCCCTAAATGAATAGAAAACAAAACAAATATACGCTGGGTGGAATCCCTGGTGCGGTCGTTGGTGTGTGTGCTGCTGCTGAGGAGACCCAATATAGGACGAAGCAACTATCCTGTGCTTCCTGGTTTTCAGTGACGCCTAACTGATGTTGATTTGTGACGCAGTCTGCATTAAAACTTATATCTAACTTATAGATGCTGAGGACTGCTAAGAAAATACAATTTCAGAGGAAAAACTATCAGAAGTTATTTTTTTCTTCAAGTATATTGTTAATCAATCAAATAGCTATGAAGAATAAGTCAACTGAACCTGACTGCACACAATCGCAATGAGAACAGACTGCTAATTCGCCACAAAAGTGAGTCTCAGAAGTATTAGACACTTAGCCTACCAGACAACGGTGGGGGATTTTATTTACAAAAACAAAAAGGCAATATTAAACTGTCTATAGTTTGGTTTGTTAAAGGGTTAGTTATGTTTTTAAGAGTTGATCACGGATTGATATTAGTTAGAGAAGCATTAAAAACTAGGGAGTACTGGATAGCTGTTTCATCCTAGTTTGGGAATCATGGGCAGTACTTACTTACACACTGAGGACCTTGGTAGAAGTTAGAACTCATGGACTGGCGATGGAATCGGGTCCCAGTGGCTGAATGGTATACGAACTTTCCTTTTAACCGGAAGGTGCTGGGTCCTAACCATGATGGTGGGTGCGCACTGTCGATGATTCCGAGGGTGCCGCCGACCATGCACATGGTCCGAGGTTCGATCCCCTGCCGACGCACACCTGATATCTATGGTCGGCCTGCAAAATTTAAGCTACCGATATCCATGCTGAAAATTCCATACTTGTACCAAAAATACGGTGTGAATCAAGCTGTAATCAAAAATTAAAGAAAAATTAGGATGAAACAGCTGTCCAGTACTCCCTAGTTTTTAAAGCTTCTCTAACTGATATAAAATCTGCGATCAACTCGTAAAAAAAAATAATAAATTGGTGAATGGTGACTAACAGTGGAATCCAGAATGAGCGTTTCATCCTATTTGAGACTCGTTACTTGGTGTGCCAGCATTCCAAGTGCGTGATGGTTTACCTACTGACACTCGAATCTAGTACTTATCGTTTCCAATACTAAAGCGTTATTCAGCAGACCACTTGGGTCAAAAGAGCCATCTCTTGCGCAACGAACATCAGTTATGTGTTTCTAATTCAGCTTTGATTTTCCCGCTGATTGGCCCGAGATGTTCGGCCTCTGCTGACACGACAGCTCCTAACTAGTTCCGACACTTCGACGGTATCCGATGATTATCCTAAGTCAGTTCAGCTAACAAGTCCCGAGGAGGACGAAATGTGTATTTTTGGATTCCAGTGCTAGTCACAACATACCAAACTGCTGCAAGTTATTTTCTCAGACATTGTCGAAATGTCTGCACTCAAAACCCACATGTTGACAAAGATCAAACACCCCGTTCCGATCAGTCAAAGGGGAAACCAAAAGTGAATTCTAGCTAATCTTTTTTTGTCTGAGTCTTCATTAGTATTATTTTTTCTTCTCAATTGTAATATTTTACATTTTCAACTTTCTTGTTCTCTACCCCAGCCCGATTTAATTTCTACACCTCAGACCTTCATTAACAGTTGTCTTCGCTCAATACCACTCAAGATCAGATGGGGGGGGGGCGGAAAAGATCACCAACAGCGATCTCTGGCAATGAGAGAACCAACCCAGCAGGAACCGATTGTGCAACAAATAGGCAGGAAGAAATGGAGATGGATTGGCTGGCCAACATCAAGTGACATCATTAGGCAAGCCATTGCTCGAGTGGAACCCGAAAGGGAAACAGCGAGCTGGTCGTCCAAGAGTGACTTGGAGGAAGTCATGTGAAGAGGAGATGAAAGCATGTGGGCGGACTTAGAGTGGGGTGAAAAAAGTTGGCAGAAAACAAAAGGCAATGGAGATGCGCAGCTGAAGCCCTATGTTCTTCTAGGAATTAAAGGATATAATAATAATAATAATAATAACTACCACATGGTTACTGACTTGACCAATTTCTAGTCATTCATGCTACGTCACCCAACTCAATTTCCCAATTTCAGTTCTAATTTAAATGGCATTATTATCTACCCCACTTCTACTTAGTCTCTACCTGTAATTACCTCCGTTGCTACCCTGACCTAAGTTGAAACATTTTAGTCAATTATATTACGTCATCTAACTTACTAACTGAATCTTACTTTAGTTGCTGGCTGATTAACCTTGTTTCTATATTAGATCATTCTCGTATTACCTGATTAATTATCTAAACTTGACAAACCTCATGTACACACACACACACAATTATGTATAAATGCGATTGTACAGCTATGTGAACGAATTCGCTGAAGAGAGTCTCTTCGCTGAAAGTCTTCTCTTTTTCATATGACTCAATAATGATTTCCAAGCTAATCAAAAGTGAATTGAAAATAAACAATTATATATGAGTACAAATCATAAATGTGTGAATAAAACAATTCCAACAGTGGTGTGAACACGGGCAGTAATTTTGCTCGAAATATTACCAATAACAAAACTTATCATTGTGTGTAAACTATTAAAATATAATTATACTTTATTTGATCTAATCCACAATGCTCAAACTTTTTACTGATATTAATATTAAAACTATTTAGCTTTAAACCGAAACTATCCTTGAGTTTTATCAGCTACGAATGTATTTTCAGCCTAAAGATTAAAGATTCTCCAATAGCTAAAGTCACAAATCGAATATAAGGTCAATGCACAAACTATACAGTCCAGACGCCCAATCGCCAGAAATATATGCGCAATGAAAACGGTACAAGAAGGTATAAAAACACCAACAACAAAATAAACACCAAAACGGTTAGATATAAAAGGCATTACTTGAGTAAACTGAATAGAAATTTAGTTCCAAGTTGTGTAGTTTCACGATCACCATAAACAATAAGATTTTCAATTAGATTTTCACAACTGTTGCCAGCCAAATTCAAGAGGTTTGTAATAACATCACTGTGTTTGATTTTTTTTGAAAAAGAAAATGACAAGAAGATATGCTATAATGTACGGACATTTGTTTAAATTAATATGTATAAGCAAATTCGAATGATTAGATATTTAATTTAGCGAAAATATTCATTCAGACATCTATCAAACACAAAATAATAATCGAGCATCCTGGATAAATTTAATGAGGTATATCCTTCAATAAATTTTACCACTGAGAAAGAAAAAGACTCTAGGATTTCATTTTTAGACGTTTTATGAGTAGAAAAGAGGATGGCACAATAAGAAGAAGAAGTGTTTACATAGAAAACCTACATCAACGGGCCAGTACACACATTTTCTCAGTTTTGTACCCTTGAAATACAAGCGCAATTTGATAAAGTGCTTGGTTTACAGAGCAAGAGCTATTTGCTCAGACGAATGTCTTGATGAGGAACTTTATTAAAATACTAAACGGTTTCTAAGTGAAAATGGTTATCCTGAAAATTTTATTGATAGGAATATGAATCTAAAACCAAAGCAACCCAAGTTAGCAACAGTTCCGAAAAATAGGCCTTATTCTTACAAATGCATTTCCTTGGGGACAATACCAGCGAGATACTAACACATCGCCTTAGAAATGCAGTAAAAAGAGCATTCCCTGCTGCTGAATTACGTTGTATCTTTAAAACCACTCCTCTTCTGCGTTTGGGAGTAAAAGAGAAACTGCCTAATTTCGTCTCTTCCATGTGTATCTACCAATTTAACTGCTCACGTGGAATAAGCCAGTTACATAGGCCGTACAATTAGGCGTGTTTCTCGTCGTATTTCCGAACATCACCCTGCTCAGTGGTGGTTAAGTAAAGCACAAACAAAATCTATTCGCAGCGCTATTTTGTCTCATCTTGTGGAGACAAAACACAAGATTGACGTTAACCATGCTTTCAGGGTCATTAACCGTATACCTACGAATCCCAATGTCGCCTCAAGAGTTCAACTACTAAATATTGCTGAAGCGGTGGGGATACACATTAACAAGCCTAATTTATGCATCCAAAAGAAGTTAGTTCAGTCATTATTATTACCTTGGGAATCTAGATTTA
This sequence comes from Trichobilharzia regenti, assembly GCA_944472135.2. Lineage (NCBI taxonomy): Eukaryota > Metazoa > Platyhelminthes > Trematoda > Strigeidida > Schistosomatidae > Trichobilharzia > Trichobilharzia regenti. The sequence goes on along the minus strand of OX235262.1, from coordinate 21,829,255 downwards.
AATGATCCTGAATTTTTGTGGAATTTTCCTAATTTTAGTTGATATTCTATTCGCTGCTATATCTTTATTATTATTATTATTATAATTTAAGCATCTTTAATGAACTGTAATTCCATTGTGATTTAACTTTACAAATTAACATTATTTAAAAAACACCAATATTGTTATTAACTACTATTCTAGAATATCCTTTGTGTATAAAAATATACATAATTGTAGAGCCAGAAGAGGAGAAAATTATCGAAAAGAATATTCTTTGCTCGATTATTTTGTGTTTTATAGATATTTAATTGCTTTCAAATACTAGTTTGCAGGAGAGCTTAGATGATTGATTTCTCGCTGTATTTCACTATGAACTGATAACAGTTAAAGAACCAATGAAAACCAAAGACTAATTAATAACAGGAATACGTTGAACCAATAAAAAAAACTATGAAAGATCTGGAATTGGTGGGCGATTTTTGCCGAATGTCAAATAAATTCGTAGATTTAAAGACGAAAACATATAAACTGGTAGGGGAAGAAAGTAGTAAAGACAGGACTTCAAGTGAACATGGACAAAACGGAGGTGATGATGATGACCAAATTTACAGGACCAGCTAGCTTTACATAGGTGTCGTGCTTGTTAGCACTCACCACCAGTCAGAAATGCCTATGCTCAAGGAACTCATGTCCCTTCTGAGGTTCGAACCCGTTTTACCCAGTGCTACAGTCAGAGACGTTACCATCACTGAGCTATCCGGGCTCTCGATCGCACTCCTGCAGGATTGTATTGGGTACTTCTGATTGGACACTAAGTAGTGTCATTTGCCTAGACCTTTTGCTTACTGAAGACTGAATTCTATCAGTCAAGTTTGCAATAAGGGGTCACCATGCCACTAGGTAGTGGCTCGCTGTCACGGTACGCTCAGCAGATTCTTCCAACACATTCTGTACTCAGTGATAAGTTATAATTATAGCGCAAATTATACCACCAAACACATCGACTATAAAAGCCAGTTGACTGGATTACTTTTGTTAAAATTAATATTCTAAAGACGAACATAAATACTTACCATGGGAATTCCAATTCATGATAATACATTAAAACAATCCAATTCATTAAATCTAAGATAATTGAAAATAAACTCTTGGGATAAGCTTGTTTATATAAATGACTCCATTTTTTAACGTCCTCAGTCGAACTGGAACTAAGAAATTCAAAACATGCCTCATGAAGTTTTACAGAGCGTAAAATGCCGAGACGTTGAGCTCTTTCGTGTGGAATAATAGCAATTTTGGATAATGTTGATGAATGAGGTGTAGTATTGTCAATGACCGACTGTTTAGAACAATTTTTGTCGCTTGTCGGTGACGTATAAGCTGGCTGTTTATAGTGACCTTGAAACTGATGTACACTTAAGCCAATTTGTGCGAATAAATCAGACAGTACTGGCGATTCCTCTTCGCACAACGTTGACTGAGAATCAGAATTCGAAGAAACCTAAGAAAAGTAAAGCAAAGCAAAGAAGATAAAACAATCTGGTAAATGAAATGAACGTGTTATGAAATCAAAATGAACATAGTGAAGTACATTTTAATTGAATTTGAGATTTTCCCGTCGATTGATTGGACCGAAGTGATCGGTCTCAGGTTGACATGTCGGCTTCTTGTGCAGATGGTTCGACGATGTCAGGGCATTTAATTACAATTTAATTTGTGGATGGTGACTATCAGTGGAATCCAGAATACACATTTCGTCCTATTTGGGACTCGTCATCTGGATGCACCTGCATTTTCCAGTGAGTGACGATATTCCCACCGAGGCTCGAACCCAGTGCCCTTAGTTTCAAACACCAAAGCGTTATCCATTAGACCACTTGGGGTTCGAGCCTCGGTGGGAACATTATCCCTCACTAGGAAATGTGGGTACATTCAGATGACGAGTCTCAAATAGGACAAAATGCGTATCCTAGATTCCACTGCCAATCACCATCCACAAATAAAATAGTGAAATATAATTAATACAACTAATAGGAATCGAATAAGCGTTTGATGAAATTAGTGCACAATCGTTACTTTCTTTCGACTCCGCTTGCTGATACAAAATCACGGGTTGTACACATTACTTTACGATTTTATGCACTTACCTAGGAAACAAAAGGATAGATGTCGTGTATAACAGTACAATGACTGTATTATATATACACATATTTCGTTGTTTTAACATCATTTTAATTAAGTGCATTCCGAAACTGCAACTCATTGGGTCATCCTAGTGCCTTCATCCGACAGGCTATAAGACTGTTATTCTCCTTATGACAATGTTATCGATAATGTCCCTTTAGCCACGGCATATGATTTTCTTAAAAAACTTCAGTCTGCCTCAACACTACGCAGTGCAGAGTGTGAGCATGCATCAACCTCATTCAACAACTGTATGACGATGCCACATGCCAGCGGAAAACTCAGAGATGCCTTTGAAATGAAGGTTAGGATTAGACAATGCTGCCTACTATCACCGATGATATTCTTGATTGTAATGGACTGGACCGTGCAACAGACTGTAGGCAGCGAGGGGATATGCATACGTGGAAGAGACAGAAGGACAATGGGGGATCTGAACTTCACGGACGATCTATGCCTTGTGTCTTGCAAAGTCGAAGATCTACAGGTGAAAACCAACAAGTTGGCAGAAACAGCAGCCAGCAAAGACAGGACTTCAAGTGCACATATAGAAGATACCCAATCATCATCATCACCAACAACAACAAGAACCGATCACTATCACTCTTTTACTTATCTAAGCAACATCGTTTCAACTGTACACAGCAAAGGTGACAATGTAGAAGTCAACCATGATAGGGAACTCCAGTATGAAGATCTACAGCACAGAGCACAAGGAACAAGATCTGAACTTTCAACACTAATGTCAGGTTAGCGAGTGCTTCTAAATTGGTCTAGAGACTTGGCGGCGGGTGGGTCACAGATGACATTTCCAACAGGTCAGCTGCCGTCTTTGATACTGAATAACAGAAAACCGGCTGGAAAGTATAAGCGTCAAGAAACTCTGGCAGAGAACTAGTTAACAAGCTACTGCTCGATAAACATGCAAAAAGAAGTGGAGATGGGTTGGAGACAAGGCCAAGGAGACCACCATTTAGTGATTTTACACGCAAGCTAGGCATCGGTCGAGCAGAACCCAGACGGGGGACGACGTGTTTGGTGAGAATTCGACAGTGACATGGAGGATGTTAGGAAGAGGCGAAACACATGCAATTATCAAGTTATTATCATGTCGTTGACATGCATTTGTTTCTGCTTTCTGATTGGACGCTTGCACAATTCCAAACTCTCAACCGGATTGGTTGATTTCCAGTCTACCTTATTTCTGTATAAATACAGTCACTTTTGTCATAATAAAGGATTCTGGTTTTACCGCTGATTATCGCGTGTTCTGCTTTACCAGTTAAGTGGGCACTGGTCAGTAGTTAAGCAGTTACCTCGTGACAAAGATCTAGCATCGTAACAGAGGAGATCGTGTGAGGAGGGACAATCACAGGGCTAGCTATAGAGGAGTGCAGAGAACAGGAAATGAAGATCTACTGTTGAAGCCCTATTTTCCACTCGGAAATAAGGGGGGATGCTAATATCATAATACTCCCTGAATAAAAAGAAAATAAATAAATGCAGGTTAAACACAATACTTCAAAATATTCAAGGATCGGATTATCAATGCATCTGTCTAACTGAAAGCATTACTAGACATTTAAACAACACTGATCCTGGCTAATTCTAAAGGATCTCCTCTGTAAACAAAAATATGCTTAGAAATAGAAGTATTTCTAAGGGTACTCTCACCTCAGTTTCTGGAAGAACAATCTTGATATGTAGAGCGAACAGACGTGAACAACACTTTATAAGTTCAGAACTTGTTAATGGCATACAGCAATAACGCCCGTGAACGTCTAAAAAGTCGCTTAACAAATATGGGCCAGCAATTATATTTGCGCTTAATTCACGAAGACGTTCCGATGATAGGTTTTGAGTAGGTACTTGATGAAACGTCCAGGAACTAGGAGAGAGAAAATAAAGTAGATATGCAACATATATACTTAAAATAGTCCTTATATTACATGGAGGATTTCATCATGAGCTGACATCAGTTAGAGAACCACTGGAAAACCTGCGAGTACTGGACGTTCAGGTTTTTCGTCCTAGTTTGGAAGTTTTCAGCAGTACGCATCCACGGGGTTCGAACCCAGGACTTTCTGGTTACAAGGCGAGCCACCTCGTAGACCATTCAGCAGCCACTGGGAACCGATCCAATGGTCTTTGAATTCTGACCTCTGCCAATTCACGACATAGCGCGACCATTTCGCAATGTCCTCTTCGATGTGTTACTGCCTCATCTTCAACCTGCTGTACCCTACTAGTCACGGCTCCACAGTGATCGGGTCCCAGTGGCTCAATGGTCTACGAGCTCGCCTTCTAACCAGAAGGTCCTGGGTTCGAACCACCAGTGGGTGCGTACTGTGAAGAGTCCCAAACTAGGACGAAAAACCTGGATGTTCAGTACTCCCAGGTTTTCCAGTGGTTCCTCTGACTGATGTCAGCTCATGATGAAATCCTCCACGCAATCAAACAAAATCCCTACAAATCCAAAACCTGGAAGTCCTTATATTAATATAAGGGGAATGGCAAACAGCAGGCACAGAATGGAAAAAGTTAGCTTTCAATCATTGACATATCTTATAACGAAACATACATGAAACCCGTGCTTATTTATTTTATTAATTCAAAAAATAAAACGTGGTATAATATAGGCACCAAGAAGATGCACCCCACACAGTAATAATAAAACAGCAATGTACAAAGAAAACAGAGAGAATGAAGAAAGGACTTTATCCAGAAGGAAGCGATTATATTTAAAATGACCAAACAACAATCGTGGTATTACTGTCAGAAAGGGAAGAAAGAATGAAATTCCAGCATGTTCCAACTGATTGCCATTCTTGACCATATCCCAATCGAGGCAGAGATGATCGAATATGCAGAGCCCAAAGAGGTTAAATTTCACAGGCGTAGAGCAAAACTGAGCTGAAGTAACGCAAATGGCGTATGCCACCCTAGCTGTCTCCGTCACATTTCCATCACCACTCACACTACTGCTCAGGTGTACGAACTTATCGACAACTTGTTGTTGTACTCGCTGCCTGTCAGAATAGACTGGCGTTCATCGAGGAGTTGCAAAGAACTCTCAAAAACCCTATAGTTTTTAGCGGATTGGCTACACTCTCCATTTGCATGGTGTTTTTCAGATGCGGCCAATGTTCATCTATACTAATTGGAAGGTTGCTAGCTAGCTAGCTTCGATTAGAACTCAGTCTGGTACTTCAAAGAGAGTGCCTGGAGAGCACTCTCCTGCTGAACTACGGACGCACAATTAACTGTATCGTTTCTGATACAGACACCATAATGATGCAAGTAACCTGTAGAAAAGTGGGGAAAAACAACAACTTAACGACAGCTCATACACAATACTGCCAAAACTCACCTTTTAAATACTTTGACAGGAATTCATCATCAAAATTAGACACTGGTTCACTTTTTGATTTCAGTGATGTTGACAACTTATCAACTGTACAGTCATATTCCAAATCATCAATATACGGAGCTGTTAAATCTTCTACAACTAAACTATGATCAAGATCAGACGGAGGATTATTTAAATCACTAGGATCTGTGTTTATTTTACTTGTAGACTGGTGCATAAAATTTGAACTATTCGACGAGATGTATTTTCTTAACAGTGTTATATACACTTTTGGCGGCTTTTCGTTTTCTAAAGTTATACAAAAAGAAAAACAATAATATATATATATGTATATGGACAATGGTGTATACGTGAGAGAAGATAGGAGGGTGATGAACAGGAGAGCTTCGTGTGCTTTCGAAAGTATCTGGGAGGTTGTCACTTCCCGGCCCTCCACATCGTGTAAGTTGTTTTTTTCCCAAGTCAAACAGAGAATTAGTGTTGTGCATCTGCAAAGCCCAGGGGACAACAGCTTGACGCCAGTCACACACATGGCCTCTATGAACTGGCTTTTAGACTTGTTTCCATATTAGGAAATTACCACTGGCAACGAAGCACCTTGAGGGTTAGTTGCGATGTGCAATTTTTAGTTAACCTTTTCTAACCCCCTCTATATATAGTGAGAGACAGAATACCTAGCATGCTCGTTACCTGAGGCAAACACCTTACTGTTGTTGCATCCCTAATCCCCAGCCATACCACTTTGTCCACAGATTCCCAGCATAATGTAAAAAAAATCTCACTAACTGACTGACTGGCTTCAACATAGAACTTTGCACTGATGTGTAGCAGTTCTACTTGCCACACAACGCAAAAGAAGACAGTAAAGGGAGGTTCAAAAGACATAAGTTCGAGGCAAAAACGAATAGTAATATCGAAGAACCACAGTTTTATTGAATATTATAAGTCAAAAGGAGTGGATGCATCTGCACCAGCCATTAAGAACGATTTTGAGTCATATCACCAATTGTCTCCAGACTTCATTAATTTTTACTATCCAGGAGGACACCAACCAGGAAGTCGACATCTCCCAGTGTGGCTTAAACCAAGTGCTGTGGATCTCATTGACTGATGAAGTCATGTTTTGGTTTGCCCATCACTGGCTCTTCTCCAACCTGATCGATCCTATGTCAGCTAACATTACCCGCCGAGGATGGCGATGGCTGGGCATGCATGCGTAACTTGTGCTCTAACCATCTCAAACTCGTCGATTGATTTCCCCCCATTACCTTACAGTATGTTGGTAACTGCTTTTAGTCTGATTGCTATCGCTGACATGATAATATCTGCAGGAAAATTAGTTCCAGCCAGTGTAGCTTGTTGGGTCATTGCGATATGCAAGCCTGACCACCATGTCAAGGTAGCAGCTATCGGGCGGGTTGAAAGAAGATAACCATAAGAGGATAATGGATTGTTTATCTGTCTGCACATCAATGAAGTAGCTTGGAGTTCTAGGGAGAAGTCATGACCTATAGCGCACACCAAGTCAATGGTGTGAAGAGAAATACTCAGTGATGATACTGGCTGGTGGCAGCGCTATAATTGAGAATGGACAGCAGTTAGAATTTATGCGCCCAAGTGATGAATGGTCAACAAGCCTGTCCTGATAACCTGAAGGCCCTGGGTTTGACTCCCGGTTGAGTAGTGGGTGAGTACTGATGATGAGCCCCTGGTTTCCCAATAGTTTTCTAATTGATGTCGTCTTATGATCGTTCGAACCTGTAACCATTCAAATCCCTGCAAACTAATATACTTAAGAATATCAGAAGTTTCATATTCACCTAATAACAAATAGAATGAATCACATGAAAAAGTGCGTCGGTGGCACAGCAGTTAGGACTCTCGCCGACCATGCACATGGTCCGGGTTCGATCCCCGGCCACCGACGCACTCTTTTACCTCGCTAAGCCAGAAATAATGCTGGTAAAGAGAAAGGTTGGGCATGAGGCTAGCAACCTCATCCTGTAAACAAAACACTGCTACAGAAACTTCAAGCCACTAGTTTAAAGTCCTATGTTCCACTGGGAACGTGAAGGAAAAATTTACATGAAAAAAACTCACTTCATATGGTTTCATTGTTGAGTGAAACACAAAATGTGATAATGAACAAACACGAGGCAGACTAATATCCAACACATATTCAGAGGATGTATTCATCTTTGAATATGCTGTAGAATTAATTTTACACGGTAGCGTAGTTTGTTCATCAGTCATCGTATTAGCAGACCTTTCAGGCGATGGATGCTTCATTAAAGCTTGATAAGCAACCCAATTTTTAATGTTAAACTCCCATAAACGGGCTGATAGACCACCACTTAAACTCAATTGAACTGCTAATGAAGCACATTTCAAAGCGACTGGAAGATTATTTGTTGTCGATGTAGTTAACTTTGATTTATTCGAAGAATCACAACCTTCCAATTGCAAGTAACGCGTGACTAGCCTTGAAAGGATATGAATTGTTTCATTGTCATTGGAAGACGATGATATTTTTGGATCTTGGTCATCAGTAAGCATATCTTTCTTCTCGAATCGAGTGTTGTTAATACGTCCATCAGATGGAGAAGGTGATATTATTGATCGAAAAAGATCAACTTCATACCATCCAATTCGATCAGGAAAATTAATTTGGATTTGTGCGTCTACAGGAATTGTTTGAATTAACTGATGTAATATAATGCATTGATCTATTGGAGAATTACAGTAAGCGTATAGATCGCTTAATGAACAACTTGTAATAGAAGTATTATCAATAATACTCGATGATGTTTTAGATTTCTTTATATTCACAGATGAAGCTGAACTCTTTAAGGTGATACGTTTCTCTTTATTCATATCATATTTGAAAAGCTCTTGATTATACAACTGGTATATACACATTTGACCGTCTACAGTACACAGGCATAGATTTCCTAGTCCAGTACAATATGTAAATGCATTAAATTGTATACGATGTACATTAACACTAGTAGTTTCTTCATCTGTCTTCTCATTCTTCTGCTGTATATCTTCATCTATGCATGATATGGGATCAGAAATAAGAAGTTGGATAAGACACGAGAAATCATTATAAAAATTCACTTGTAACAATGAACCAGATATTGTAAGCAGGAAACAGCACATTGAAAGATCCCCTGATGTACAATCGATAAATGACTGTAGCGTAAACTTTGCATCCCTTTTGATTTGATTATCTTGCTTAACAGAATAGTATTCAATTGGTAATTGAATGATATTGTTCAGTGGATTTGAACAACAACAATATTGAAGATCATTATTATCATTAGACAAGACATCCATTTCAATGGGACAATAATTACCAGGTAATTGAATATGCAAAAGTGGATTTTCACTAAGAACTGAATGAGAGGCGTTCCAATCAACTGCACCAGCTTTATACCTAAGAAAATAAAAGCAATAAAGATAAGGGATTTGTACACTTACATAGACTTTATTTAAGTATAACTATGAAAATAGTCAGTGTGTCGGTGGTGCAACGGTCAGAGGCTCGCCGACCATGCACATGGTCCGGGTTCGATCCCCGGCCACAGAGACACTCCTTTACCTCGCTATAAGCCAGAAAAAATGCTGGTAGAGATGAAAGGTTGGGCATGAGGCTAGCGACCCCATCCTGTAAAAAATAAACACTGCTACAGAAACCTCAAGCCACTAGCTTGAAGCCCTATGTTCCACTGGAACGCGAAGTAAAAAAAATTGAAAATAGTCAACATAATCCTTGCAGAAATCTCTTTTATCGATTTAGAGTGAGGGTGTGTGTGTTGAGTCAGTTTGTAACGGAAGAAGACAAAATACTTGTTAGGGAATGCTTATTTAGAATTTGGTATCGCTATATAGCGAAATTATGTAAACTTTATGTTGCAAGCCATCATTTGCACAGATCTTATGTGTTAGGATACTTCTGCAATTCATATTGTATCCCCTTGTCTTCTATTCCTGTCTCCCATGTTTTGCCGCAACGCTGAATCATTTGCTCTCTTTGACATCAAATCTGTTTTTTCAATATTTGACATTTTTATGCCAATGAATGTCACCTTAAACACTACTTGTCCATCTTATGAGTAGCACAGACCACAAGTTCCTCTGTATGCGTCAGCAATTGGACATGCGGATTACGACAAGCATTTCTAACAGGCTACTGTGAACTTTTATCAACAGTTGATTTCGCTGGCCCTATACTAAAGATCAGGTAGTCCGCGAAAAGAAACAGCGACAACAACACTCTTGGAATGAACTAATCAGCAACCTTATTCTCATTAAATATTCCGTAGAAGAGGGGGATAGACAAGACACACGCACTAGGCCACCGTTTGGATGCAACCAGAGTAGGAAATAATGAATTGGATATGGATGCGAGAATAATCTGGAGGAGATCATGTAAGAGTGAAATGAAACTCCATGGGCGATTGTGCAGCCAGTCAAAGAGGACTGTAGAAAACAGGAAACAATGGAGAATTATTGTTGAAGGCCACTCAGAACCTTTGGGAGTAATAATAATAGTAATAATAATAATAACATTAGTAATGCAGACCATTGGCTTAACCATTCGACTTCCAGCTTATAGATCTCAGATTAACATCTCGTTCTACCTACTTCAGACAGGTTAACTACTGGGGGTAGTGATCATGAGTCCTCACACAATAAGTGTCACTCATATCCCAGCGCCGAATAACTCACTTCTACACCTTAACATTAGACTGGAGTGCGTTGATTTGAAATCTAAGCAAGATATAGAAATGAGGATAGTCAATATAAAATATAGACAGCGTCACTGAGTATTAATAAAATTGAATCGACAAACTTCATCAGCACAAAGAACAAAACAGAAACATTTCATAAAACTGGTCCCCCTGATTAGTTTCAACAAGGAAAGAACGATAGAATGTTTTTGCAGAATAATACGAGCTCTTTTTTATCCCGTGGATTCTCTTCAACTGCCTATATCCTAAACCATATGAAAATATAAGTTACAGAATACTTTCTGATGAACATACTTTTCTCACAGTGACATCGAATTATCGATAAAAAGTACTGGTAATATGATTCAAAAATACGATGTAAGTAGACAAATTATTCAGTAATAAAAAGGGATTAACTATTCATAGTATGAATGGAGAAAACGGGGTAGAATTCGGATTTTGCTAGTAAAGAAGGATGGACTAGAGACGAAATATGAGATAGGAAAATGGATTAAATTATTTTATTTATTTATTTACACGCATAAAAACTTGGCACAATATGGCGCCAAGAAGGATGCGCCACACAGTAATAATATAACAACATAGATCAAAAGAAAAGAAATAAGAGAAAAAATATATAATTAGAGAACGGATAAAGAACTTCATCTGGAAGGGAAACAGTCATGCTTAACAAGTTCAAACAGTATTCGTTAATTATCATCGGGAAGGGAAGAAAGAAGGAAATTGAAACACGTGTAATAGCAAGCGATAAGTTTCATTGATTGTTTGTTGCTTCATTCAATTCATTGTGTGAGGGCTGAGATACTACCCGGGGGTCCAGACCGAAGCAGGTGGTTTTATTAGGGGACCACCTACTGAGCCTTTGACTTGGAGTCTAATCCGCAAGGCAGCAGAGCAGCATTCCCATGGTTTCCGGTGACCCATCTGGGTTCATATGCCATTTGATCCGATTAGATTCTGGAGTCCATGTACCCCGTGGTAACTGCTTTTAGTTTAATCGCTATCCAAACAGCCTTCCTGACATGGTAGGACCTGCAGGGACAGAGTCCCAGACAGTTTAGCATGTTGGGTCATTACGGTATTCAAGCCCGACCACCACGACAAGGTAGCAGTCATCGGTCGGGTAGGAAAATGGAGTGAATTTATACATACACTATAACAGAGAGTTCAAGAAGGCACAGGAATGAATAGCAAAGTAAAATTATGGTTCGAAGTCTCATGATGCCAATTGCTTCTGCGAAGCGAAGTAACCATGATTTTCTTTGGGTATGGACTATTTTAAAAACCTGACTACTTTCCACTACATGTCACAGTGGAAATTTCGCTTTACCACTCACTTCCATTCCCTTGAACTCTCTATTCATTTCTTTTCACTTTCTTCTCTTGCTCTGTGTGCTGAGTGAAGTTTAGCGACTCGAACTGCTGCACATCGGTGCAAAGTTCTATGCTGAAACCAGTCAGTCAGTCTGTCTGGATTCAACATAGAACTTGCCACCGAAGTGCACCAGTCCGAGTTGCCACGTTCCAAATAGCACACAGAGGTAGACAAGAAGATGAGCGAAGAGAATCAATAGAGTTTGACAAGTATAAGAGTGAAACAGAATGGGTAATGGTAGAAAGGAATATGAAAGATTACAGAGACTGAATACATCTGCACCATTGATAACGATTTTGAGCCTTGTCACCTATTGTCTCCAGCCACTGATTCCTAGAGTCCCGAGGGCCCCAACCCAGAAGTCTGCATCTCCCTACCTGACCGACTCAGTTTAACTGTCAAGGATTTCATGGATTGATGAGGCCATGTTTTTGTTTGGCCACCACTGGCTCTTTTCCAACCTGCACCTATATCAGCTAGCAATGCCCGTCGTGGTGGGGGGCGATGGTTAGGCATGCTTAGCACGTGACCTAGCCATCTCAGTCTATGTAACTTTATAGCCTCGTCGATTGATTTTCCCTCTTTGCCCAACACTCTACGCCTAACGTCAACATTACTTACCTTATTAAACCACCTAATGTGAGACAGAGATCGCAGACATCTATGATCGAAAGCAGTCAACCTTTTCATGTCTTCAACGCGTATTGGCCATATTTCAGAGCCATAGAGAAGGACAGAGCGAACTGATGAGCAGTACACACGTCCCTTGGTTGATAGCCAGCCGGATGTCACTCCTACGCCAGAGATGGTGTAAGTCAGCGAAAGCAGCTCGAGCTTTTCGGATCCGTGCTGAGATTTCATCGCCAATCAGTCCGTTGGTGCTAATACAACTTCCCAAATAGGTGAAGTGGTCAACATGTTCTATCACTTCACTCCCTACCACTAAGTTAGGAGTTGACGTGGTCAGAACCCGAACCAGGCTGCATACGACACCCTACATGGATAGCCTAAACTAACTGTCAAAGATTTCATGGAATGATGTCAGACTTCATGCTGACCTAATCCCATATCGGTGGTTAAACAACGTGTGTGTGTGTATGTGTGTTCCATATCACTATTTTTTCTTAGTAAGAAAATTAAACTGTGTAAACACAGAGAACCAATAATACCCACTCTTACAGCAGCTATGTAAATAAATTTCACAATTAGCAAGAAAAGTCATCTTGCCTAGCAAAAACCAAAAACACAATAAAATAAACAGCCGACAAATAAATAAACTTACTCGAATAAAAATAAATCACCATTTTCAGTCGACTGATGTTGATTCTCCGCAGTGTCATTGTGATGAATATCATCATCATCATCGCCACTCAGAGATGATAATTCAGTACCACAACAGACAAGTATCCCTTGAGGTGATGATGTTGTTGACCTATTAGCATGATTCATCGATGTCGGTAAACCGACTACTGGTGATATTTTCAGGACTTTTAAATTCAACTTTTGAACATCTGTGTCTGTGGGATTATTAATATCTGATAAATGTATTATGCCGATAAGTGTAGGCAGTTTGTCTGTAATTCTTTTCGAATGACAATCTGAAAGAATATCATCAGTTGTAGTAGTAATAGTAGTAGCTTCAGTCGGATTGGATTGCTGTTTAATCGGTGATGACGGCGATGGTGACTGTGACGGTGATGAAAAAAAAGGCTTCGATGATGACTTCAACTTTGATGCATCATTATTATCATTCGAAGTTATCTTCTGACAATCCATAACTTTGAAAGAGACTGATTCATCGATGACATTAGACAAGGCAAGATATTTGTATAGACCATCTTCAACAGGTTGATTAAGATCCACCTACATTGAAGCATACAAAATATTTATATTCTTATAGAAAATTATTGTACAACTAACAATTTTTTTATTAAGTTAAAAATATTACTCACGGGATTATAAGGATTATTATTCTCTACACGACCGATACTGCTAACTCGATTGAAAGATGAAGTACCTAGACTAGCTGGCCATTTCAAATTGTGTCTACCAATTCAACTGGGCTTGTGGTGGAGCGAGTTACATTGGCCGTCGCTCTAGGAGCTTGATTTTTTGTCCACTCTCGAGAACATCTTTCACTATGGCTAAGTAAATGTGTAGTTAAAACCATTAACAGCTCGATATTGAACCATCTTGTGTAACCGGCCACAAAACCAGCATGGAAGAATCCTTTATATCATCATCAATCGGGTGCCTAATAAATTGCCAAAAATCATCGTAGCACCCCATGCTCCAAACATCAGAGGCTATTGCAGTTCGCTTCAAACCACCTGTGTTCTGTGTGCAAAAGAAGCAAGTCCAGCTAGGCACTACTACTGCCCTGGCCGGCCTTCAGTAGAGACCATAACTTCATGAATTTGTAATATCATCTTTCCTAATTTTTCTGACATTCAGCTTATTTTATGTTGATTCTATTGAGCTGTAATCTATCAATATTATTGATTCGATGTTATTTAAACAGCATTAATGTTCTTCAGAACACTGGTTCATTCATTCACTATAATGTATATATAACTGTAGAGCCTGATGATGAAAGGGTTATCGAAAAGAGTACTCTTTGTTCAGTATCCATTCTTTTGAAAATTCTATAATGACTCATTTAAACCTCAAAAACGACAAATTAAATAAGTACAAGTCGAACGCGAACTCGAACAGCACAGTGGTTATGTCCCTGACTACACCACTGGGTTTAAATCACAGAAAGGACATTAGTTCCTTCAGGATTACAGATAACATCCTTGTGAAGAGTGGCGATAAGCAAAGCTTCCTGCCGATACCATCCAACCATCTAATGACAACAATTCAGAGACCATCGTGATGGCTAGGAACCTAAAATGGTAGCGCCACTTTGAGAAGTTGACTCACTGAATTCAGCCTGCACACAATGCATATTATTATTATTATTGCTCCCTTGGGTTCCGAGTGAAATGTAGGATTTCAGTAGCACGCCTCCCTTTACTCTGCCCTATTCTCCACACTCCTCTTTAGCTGGCTCCATGACTGCCTATAAGCTCACATCTTCTCCTCACACGATCTCCTTCGAGTCACCCTAGGAGAAAAACTAACTTATCGTTTCCCATTCGGGTCCCATTCAAGCAATATCTTGGCGTGCGACGTCACCCGATGGTCACCTCACAGAATGTCCATTCCATCTCCATTTTCTTCAGCGAATTTGTTGAGCGATTGGTTCTTGATAGGATTTTCCCCGGGTTTCTCGTCGCTAATTCTTTCTGGCTGGCTATTTGCTCTTCAATATGGAACCAGCGAGGGTAGTTATTGATAAAAGTCTGAAATCTATTGAACATGCTTTTCATGACGTGTGGACTACGTTTATCATCCAAATATAAAAGAACTGACTACTTCACAGTTGTCTTGAAAACCCGAATCTTGTTCTTTATTCTGAGGCGGAATGCAGAAGATTTCTAAACTGGTTTCAGGTTGATGAAGGTGTATCTTGCCCTTTCAATTTTGATTTCGGTATCTTCATCTGTTCAGACTCTTGTTGACACGATACTTCTTAGGTAATTGAAGGAAGTAACCTCTATCCAATTTCTTCCTTATATATATATATATATATATATATCTTAAATCGAGAATCAGGAAGGCGAAAGACACATTCATCAACCTGAAACAACCAATCTGGAAATCTTCGTCACTCAGCCAGAATCAACAACAAAATTCGGTAGGATTTTCAATACACACAACGTCTAGTCAGTTCTACTATATAGATCGGATCAGAAACTTGGTGGGCGGGAGGGTCACAAAGAATATTTCCAACAGACTGGCTATTGCACACCTTTATCAACAACTAACTGTCTTCGCTCTTTACTGAATGAAGATCAGATGGTTGCGCCGGAAACAGTCACCAACAAGAAACTATGGGAACAAAGAAAACAAAACAAGAAGCAATCGCCAACCAACAAATATGCAGGAGAAAGTGGAGATGGATTGGAAACTTGCTCGCTGAGGAGGCCGCTGGGTGACATCGCGCGCGCGTCAGGCCATTTCTCGAGTGGAACCAGGCTGAAAGGGAAGCGGCGAGTGGGACGTCAGTGCAAGGGTGACATGGAGGAGATTTTGTGAAGAGGATTTGAAACAGTATGGACTAACATGGATGCAGGTGAAAAGTACAGCAGAAGGAAGACAGAAGCAAGTGGAGACGTTCAGTTGAAGCCCTATGTTCCACTAGGAACCCAAGGGAACAATAATATTAATGTATATTATTCCTTGGGTGTGATGTGGAACAATGGGCTTTAGCAAGACATCTCCATTGCATTCAGTCCTATGCCACCACAATCAGCTGACTCCATGACTGCTTACAAGCTTTCGTTTTCTCTTCAAATGATCTTCTTTGTGTCACCATCAGATACCCAACGCGTCATTTGTCTGTCTGTTTTCGACATACAACTCTGCACAAATGTACGGAAGTTCAAGTCGCCACACTCCGTGTAGCACGCGAAGCAAGAGAAGAAAGTACAAGAAAGGCATAATAGAAATAGTAAGCAGAGGTGTGAGACAAAGGAAGAGTAATAACGAAAAACAAAACAGTTTCATTGGAAATCATAAGTCACAAGGAGTGGATGCATCTGCACTAGCCACTGAGAACGATTTTGAGCCATGTCACCAATTGTTTCCAACCATTGATTTTACCGTCCCGAGGACCTCAACCAACCAGTCAGGAAGTCTACACCTTCCTACGTGGCTTAGACCAACTGTTGTGGATTTCATTGACTGGTGCCAAGTTTTTGTTTGATCACCGCTAGCTGGCTTTTTCCAGCCTGACCCTATATCCGCTAACATTGCCCATTGTCGAGGGAGGCGATGGCTTGGCATACGTAACACATGTCCTAACCATCTCAGTCTTTGTAACTTCACGACTTCGTCGATTGATTTCCCTGTTTACCTAGAACTCGACGCTAACCTCAATGTTGCTCACCTTATTATGCCACTTCCACTCTCAGTGGCCAGGTTTCACAGCTGGCCATAAAGGAGGACGGAGCGGACTGATGAGCAGTACACCCGCCCTTTGGTCGATAGTCGAACATCTCGTCTACGCCAGAGTCGGCGTAAACTGGTAAATGCGAAACGAGTCCTGTATTCGTGCTGAGATTTCGTCAGAGATCAGCCCGTTGGCACTGGCTGATAGTACTTCCCAAATAAGTGAAGCGGTCAACGTGCTCTACCACTTCACTTCCTATTTTTAAACTAGGCGGCGATGTAGTCCAGTCCTGTAACATCATCTTGCATTTGGCGGAGCGAATCGCATGCCAAACATTCGTAGATTGCGGCTCAACGCGTCATTTAACGTTCGGGCTCCATTCAATAGCTTAACGTGATATATATATATATATATATATAAATCGGAGGCGGCTTCTTTGAAACCTGGGCTACCGAAATACTTCATCATAATACTGCATAAAATTCTCATGTTCAGTTCGTTTTAATCTACTAATATATGATCTTTATTTGTGCATTCTACTCTCGTGGTCAGTTAAAATCTCTACAACTTGCTAATCAAAAAGTTTCCACTAAACTTTAGAAAGAGTGAAAATCGTGAGTGGCAACTAACCCTGAGATTTTTGGTACAAGCTGCTGCCACTGTCTGAGAAATACAACTACCTAGAATCTTAAGTCATTCAAAAATTGTCCTTTGGTGAAAACATGTACTCCTCCACCTTGATTAATTGGCTTTCAAACAAATGTACTGTGCCGTTTTCTCAAGAAAGAGGCAAAAAAAAGAATATTATAAGATATTGGTTTTCGCTTCAGGTCTAAACGCAAACAGCAATGTGTCACAAGCGATTCACTGTCAGTTATTGTTTTACTTGAAGAGCCTGGATAGGGAGGAAGTCTTATGCAATAATTTCCACTGGAAATTGTGTACATTATATAAACACTGTTCAGCATAAAGCTGACATGTGACTCATGTGGAAAATGGGCTAAATCCATTTTATCTAAGTCACACCACCCTCTTCATTCACAACTCTCCCCCCCCCCCTTGTATCTCATCAGGCAGAACCAGAAGCCTGCCTATACAGAAAACTATATGCTCGCACTATGGAGTACAAAAACTCAACCATACCCTACTTGGCTCGTGTTCTGTGCGATAAAAAAAACGCTAGACGTGATACCCATAACTTATTAAATAGTCAGTAGAACAATTGGATCTCGTCTTTCCAACTCATATCATTTATTGGTACAACGTTTTCTTTCTTTCTTTTCTCTTTTTTTTTGTTATGTGCTGTTTAGTTTCTCTCTTCCTTATAAACTCTACTTAAAATATTCTTTTCCATTCTTTCACACTCTGTATATCTCGACCTTTTGTTACCGCTTACGTCAGTAAATATGCTAGGATCTACTTTTCGAACACTGTTCAATTTGGGCTTTGCTACCGATATGCCAATATGTTGTTGTCATAATGAACTGAGATTACCCTTAATCTATGTAGAATTTTATTTACTGATAATGTACTAACTGGATTCAATACTTTAGAGTAAAATGATGAGAATTCCATGCCTGTATCACAAGTACTGTTTCGGAATAAAGCAGATTATTATTAAATATTGATTTGTTTGTGTTCTCTGAGCTGGTTGATTTAATTGTGAAGCCTTTGTTGTCCTTCTTCAGCACAGGCTTCCATATAAAGTGAACTTATTCTAATTCTCCATGAATGATATTTAATTTTCCCTTTCGATACTCTTTGTTCACCTTATATTTAGACTTGCGCTAAATATATCATCTAGGAGTAAAATGAAAGCTCCACAGTTCAAAGAACATAACCGAATCAAAAATATTCCACCTGAGCTAGACATCTTCTCTAACTTACCTGTGAAGTAGACGGTGATTGAGTCATTGTAGCTTCACCGGAACTAATCGGTGGTGAAAGTGTTACATCGTCTACTAGAAGGTTAGCATTCTGTGATTCAGTCTCATTGGAATCAATTTCAGCCAATTCATCGTCATAGTCGTCATCATCACCATCCCCATTAACACCATCATAATCATCTCCACCTTCTTCTGCCTCCTCCTCCTCCTCGTCGTCGTCCTCTTCTTCATCATCTTCCACTGTATGCCCAACAGTTCCAATCAATGGAAGGAATTTCATTAGATTTACTGGGACTGAATGAAGAGAGAATATATTTGCACCAGAAATTGTTGACGAGTACACGAATGATTTCACTGACGTAGGTGCTGACAAAGTATCTGATAACCACATTAATTGTTCACTATTCAATGGAGTTAATTGTAGAATTAAGAGACATAATTTATGCGATCCAAAACTGTTGACAGCAGTAGCAGCAGTAGTAGTCGTAGAAGAATTTTTATTCAAAGTACACTTTAATTCGTTATATACAGAATTCGGTAAACAACACGCCAATATTAAATGATGCAGTTTCGGTGGTTTTGGAAGACAGATTAATTCAGGCAGGTAGGCAGCATTGGATACTAGTAGACAACCACAGTGTACTTCCAGTTGAGATTTATTGACGCCTAAAATTTTGATAGAAGCATAATTTTAACAGAAGAAGATAAAAGAAAAAGATTGTGCGAAATTCAATTAGGCAACTGACTGACTATTCAGTGTATTAGCAAGAAAAAGAGCTAAAGATGATATGTAAACAACAACAACAAAACGACGCATAAATCTGAACAACCGAATTGACGAAATCCACTACACACGAATTACATTTTTTGTCCTTCACGTTCCCGGTGGAACATAGGGCTTCAAGGTACAGGCTTGAAATTTCTGTAGTAGTGTTTATTTTTTACAGGTTGGGGTTGTTAGCTTCATGCCCAACCTTTCCTCTTTACCAGAATTATTTCTGGCTTAGCCAGGTAAAGGAGTGCGTCCATGGCCGATGATCGAACTCTGGATCATGTGCATGGTCTGCGAGCGTCCTAACCGATGTGCCACCGACGCCTAAAAAGCCTGGGAGTACTGGACAGCTGCTTCGTCCTAGTTTGGGACTATTCGGCAGTACGCACCCACCGCCACAGTTCGAACCCAGGACCTTCTGGTTACAAGACGAGCTCGTATACCATTAAGCCACTGGCACTTATTTATGTTTCGTTATTCCTTTGGATTCCAAGTGGAGTCCGCGAAAAGCCTGTAAACTTTGAAGTTTTAGCATCAAAGGTATTCCCCTTTTACAGCGGTGTAGTTGACTAGCCTCACACACACACATCCAAATTTTCCCTCTTTTCCAGGCTTACACTATCAGTTAGATATGATTGAGAAGATTTGTAGCTCAAGTGGATGATTTTGATGTGGTTGTGTTCTCCGAGCTGGATAGTTTATTTGCGAAGCTTTCATCGCCCCACCTACTAGGCGACATCTTCAGTACGCATACTTCAATTTGAAGCTAAACTTAGGCGACGTTTAGGAGTGTGTCACGTGGCTGGAGAGTATTCTACTAATAATAGATCACCGACGTTAGGATAATAAGCACTATCAAAATAACAGTGAATAGAAGCTAAAGGGATTAGTGATCACATTGTATTACCATTGACTGACTGATTTTCAACATAGAACTTTGCACAAAGATACAGAAATTCAACTTTTCACACTCCATCTAGCATAATAAAAGTTGCCCATTGAAAACGATTTTGAGTCATATCACCAATTGTCTCCAGCCTTCATTGGTTTTTACCGTCCTAAGGACACCAACCAGTCAGGAAGTCTACACCTTCCTACGTGGCTGGCTGGCCTAAACTAACTGTTGTAGATTTCGTTGACTGATGAAGCCATGTTTTGGTTTGATCACCACTGGCTCTTCTCCAACCTGATCGATCCCACATCAGTTAACATTACCCGTCGGTCGAGGAAGGCGATGGTTAGGCATGCATATGTAGCACATGTCTCAACCATCTCAATCGATGTATCTTCACAGCCCCGTCCCACCTATCTAGCACTCGACCGACGCCTAACCTCGATATTGCTTACTATATTATACCATTTCACACGGGAGATAGACCACAGGCATCTATGATCAAAGACAGCTGGCTATTTCATAATGTTAAAATCAACTCACAATGTTTGGATATAGTAGATGAAGCTTCCCAACTTCTACACCAATTTACCACACAACAAAATCGTTATCTAAGGCTATGGTTAGTTAACTATCGGTATAATATATTAAGTTAATTACAACTGTAGTCACTTTCTTCAAAATCTTTGTGCAGTCCATCACGAAGTCAGGCACCATGAACGCTTCCATAACGAATAGAAATCACATGGCTTCGGTTTACTTTAACAAAATTACAACCAACAAGCGTCAAATCTTTGAATATGACGTAAGAAGTTGGATTTCTACACTCACTTTTAAATTCAAACACTGCTTTATTCGCTTTAGTCTGGAAGGTTTCAAAGAGAACGTAACCAGGTGATTAAATAAAATAACTATCGAACCATCACACCACTGGTACTCGCCTATTTCGTCTAAGTACACCAGAAATACATTAAGTATACTCCGTAATTACATCAGTAACTAATATTATTATGTCTAACGAACAGGTCACAAATGTCGCCCAGAGCCTAGTAGACAGAAAAACAGTAGTTGGTGGAAGAAGCTACACTTCCCTAAACACATTGAACATATTGACTATATTTCAGGAAATTACATGCGCGAAGTATAGATTGAAGACTGGCAGGAGCTTGTACTTCTACTCAGTGCCGCAACTGGATCACCGGAAGTTACATGGGTGCTTAGCGATGTGTGACAGGTGATATCTCTAACTTTATGGTGAAATCCAGAGCAACATACACCTGCTCACACTACCAACTCTGATACCATCACAATTTTAATCTGGCTGTGTCAAAGGTTGAGTTTACAATGTTACGTTGTGTGCAGTCTTGCTATACACCTGCACTAAAACTAGTCTTTTCGAGCTGACGATATACAGAGAGACTCTGAATATTCGATCACCGCTGCCTTTGTGGAATCTCAGACACCTGATAGGATCACCATGTAAGTAATCCTAATATCCGGAGATGTGTGTCTGATCATGGTGGAGATCGTCTTGTCATATTGCAATGTGTGCCATGAATGCCATTCCAGGCCTCGCACAACGTTCTGCGTTTGCTAACCTTGAGACTAAGTAGAAAAAGTGGAAGGATGATTACACAGTAATGTAACTTCGTCGGGCAAATAAATAAATAATTAAACTGAAAAGGGAAGTAGTCACCGTAAATAACAATCTAAATAAATAATTTTTTCTTCATTATTTATGATTGTTCCCCAGGGTTTCCACTGGAACATAGGCCTTCGATAACAGATCTCCACTCTGTCTTAAATTTATATGACATGCAACATAAATCATCCACTCGCAAAATCCAGATCTTCTACAGTCTTCCTATCGGTCCAACGTATTCCTGTCTTCTTGCCCCTCCCACCCCCACTCCGACGCACGGTCTGTCACATAATACAGTCGGCAAGCTTTGGAATATCATCGGTGATAGTAGTCAGCCTTGTCTTACTCCTATATTCACCTCAAAAGCCTTCCTAAGTTCTACGTTATGGATACCCTGATACGTGGCATTGGCATATGGCTGTTTAGGGAGGGTGATAAAGATTTGAGGCACTGCACCCCAGTGTTGAAATAGTTTCCAAATTACATCGCGGTCAAGGCTATCGAAGACCTATTCAAAACTGAGCAATAAGTTATTGGTTGCTTTACTTACTGATATATAATATCAAATAGAATATCTAATGTCTACATAAACAAATACTTTACACCAACATACGTTTGCTGACATCGAGAATGGAGGCATTCAATACGTCCACAAGATTGAACTCCAAAGTGCGCTAAAGATTAAAGAACAATAAAAAAAACGGATTTAAGCAAAGACTAAAACTTAGAATGGTAGGGAAGAGTGTTATAATAAAATATCTACCTCCTATAGTGATGTAATAGATACTTTCTTTAGACACTGCTGATTGCCTCCAACCATCTGACAACAATTCAAGGTGCGTCGTGATGGCCAGTTATCTAGTATGCTGGTCACATTCTAAGCATGACTGATAGAATTCATTCCGAATCAATCGAAGGATTGGATCCATGATACCAGTTACCACCACCTGGTGTCCAATCAAAGTATCCATTACAGTCGTATCGGAGACCAGTCGCGAGTTTGAATAGCTCAGTGATAGCATCTCTGACTGTATTACTAATAGGTGACACGAGTTCGAATCTCAGAAGGGACATGAGTTCTTCAAGGGTTGTAGATTGGTAAGAGTGCCGAAAAGTACAAAACCCAGGTCTATCAAGGCTTTCTGTTGATTTCCTACAGTTGTGTCTAACAAGAATTAAACAACTATGCATTTATGTTTAAGGCATATTGATTATTATGTTAGGCCACATTACTCAAAGTTTTCACCGGTAAGCTAATCCAACTTGTAGACCTGTGAAATATGGTCTTGCCTATTCCACATACGTTGGAATTCATGGATCACTAGATTGCAGCGTAGTAACCAAATGGTAAACGTGCTTGTTTCATAACTTGTAGTCTGCGTGTTCGATCCCTGGTTAGGTTGTTGGTGTATGCTGCTGGATACACGTAAACTAAGAAAAGTCCATTATTCTTCTTTTAGTGTGCTACATGAAGGGAGTGTGACAGGTAGAACTGCTGTACTTCTGTGCAAAGTTCTATGTTGAAACCCGTCAGTCAATCAGTCAGTCATCAACATTTGCTTCAGACAGATGACAAACACTCTCTACAATTACACTCAACATATTTCGCAACTAAGTGGTCTTAAAATGCAACTAGTAACCACATACAATTAAAAACACAATAAATCAGCTAACTCACTCGATTAAAATATGATAAATCCCATATAGTAATCCCTCCATTGACTGTTGAAGTTGCAATAAAATCCTTTGAAGAAGTAGTCGTGAGCACTGTAATCTGAAAGGGGGGGGGGAAGAAGAGAAAAACAAAAAAACCGATTATACACATGTTTTTAATCCTTTCGTATTCCTAGTGGAACATAAGGTTTCAAAACCGTAGATTAACGAGATCAATTGAACGAACTTTTAATGCCTCAAAACTGCATGTCAGTTTCTCAACCAAACCTATATTGACACTGTGCATTAACGATAGATTACCCAAAATGGCGACATCAATGTGTTTATATAAATTCAACTGCTCCTGTGGAGCTAGTTATATATACATCGGACCCAAAGGAATTTATCTTTACGCACTCGTGAACATATTCTTGTTTGGCTTGGGAAAAGAGCAATCAAATCATTAAATAGTGCAATTCTGTCTCATCTAGTGGATAGCGAACACAGCATCAAAGTAGATGAGTCATTTACAGTTGTGTATCGAGTACCGAACAATTTCCCCAAAGGCACACGATTACGCCTCCTAGCCATAACTGAGGCTATAGAGATTAATAGAGGGAGACCAGACCTATGTGTACAGAAAAAACTTATTCACTCTCTTTGTCTACCCTGGCCCACTCTATAAGGTCACCAGGATCATAATTTTTCGTACCATTATTATCATTTTGAGATATCATGTCTTTATTATCCATTTCTCCGACCAGTTTATTTCACCTCATTGTCACCCTTAATTTTTGTCAACCTTTATGACTTTGTACTAAGCCTACGAATTCTGTAACATCTTATTACAATTTAGCCTCTTTATTTTATCATTAGACATTATCGGTCAGCCCTCACATTCAGTATCCCCTTTGTTAATATGTGTATTTGTATGTATTTGGTGGTTACCGCATTTCTCTCACCCCAGTGACGACACTTGTATTCTGTTGACTATAAAACAACACTATATCACCCAATTGTTCATTCACACTTCATCACATTTTTCTGACTAAACACCCTATACACATTTAATTGACTATGCTAACTAATGGACTATCATCATCTCGCCTTACACATGCACCCCAATACAGTTTCTGATATTATTTTCATTTGCCTTTATTGGCTATATGTACTCCATTATTCATGGATTTATAACTGTAGAGCCTGAAGAAGTTATCGAAAACAATTGTTCGCTCAAAATCTTGTTTTGATTTCAATATGGGGATTTTTCATTTAATGAAAACTTAAAAGCTTTGAAGTTTCGGTAGAGCTTGTGTTATTTTATGGGGTAGATGAGGTTTGGTAGCCTCACGCCGAACAATTTCCTCTTTTTCGAACTTCATACCGGTTAGGCGAGGTTAACGAGTGAGTCGGTAAGGAACAGAGCTAGTCAGCCAGCATTCTACCCTTTGAGATGAAGGCGTACTGTTTATTTAGTCTAGCGTGCTTATTAATCTACCAAGCACACAAGTTAGATACTTTCGAAGGGATTGTAGTATCTTGATTCAAAAGGAACAAGGACATTGGTAGTTAACATTTACTTCATTCAATTATTATACGGTGAACGCAAACAGAGATTCATTTCTAGTGCATTGTTTGTGCTATTCTTTAAACATCTTAAAACTCCCCCACTGAGTCATGCAAAATTTTAAAAAATGTTCAGCGAAAAGTTACTCTTTCAGCGATGTCATTCTCAAGCTGTACATTCGCATATATATGGTAAATTATCTTAGCAACGAAAAGAATGTTTCCAAAGATAACAGACTATATAATATAAAGAGCGCTAATCGGGTAGAAACTAAAATAAAATTAAACAAGCAAATTGAACGACGTAATATAATTGATGAGGTTGAGTAGAATTTAACCGAAGTCGAAAGGTAGATATTTAATAGGGGATGAGGCAAGAAAATAATACAAGTAAAAAAGAAAGACAAGAAATAAAGATTGCGTAATCCATGTTAATACAGATCAGGTCCATTGCAAGTGTAGTGATTGAACAAAACTTCTTCTGTATGCAGAGTTCAGGACTTACACATGTGAATTGTCAGTGTATTTGCGGTTTGAAGAAGTTTGATGTCTACTCTGTTAGCCAAACTCCCGAGTATTCTCTATATATGACTTTGAAGTAGGTTTGTGAGTTAGCTTGATGCGCAGACTCGATCAGGTGGTCTAGGGGTAAGCTGCTGGGGGATCTGTTAATTCTTATTTGTAAAACTGTGAGGTAAACTGTTCGATGATACGTCTAGATAGCAAATGCTGTTTACGGTAGACATACCTAGCTCTACAGTCAATCAACTACTACTTCTGTGGTGAGAGCTGGCTGTTAGCCAAAATTGGTAGACATTAATTTACTTCAATGTTTATGTCCCTAATATTGGTTGTGAGAAAAATGAGAACAAAGGCCTTGCGTAGGCGGATACAGTTAACATATAGGTGATCTGACATTCAAGAAACAGTCACAAAGAGATGCAAAGTTAAGTTTCTGTGAGGAACAACCAATCAGAAGACTGTGTTTTTCTGCTAACAATAATCTATAATAATGTACATGAAAATCTATAAATATGTGTTCATTTGTTAAATAAACGATCTGTTTCCTGGCCATTGTCTTCAATCCTTGAAAATCTTTAAATTCTGCTACATTTCTTATTGTTTTAATCGTGTAATTGTATCAAATGACCACTACATGAACTCGCGCATATATTTAATTAGTTTTCCATTAAACGCTATGCAATTCTTCAGGAAAAATGTACTGAATTAGTTCTCTTTTAATATGCAACGACACTACGACAAATGATGTACTTCAGATTATTGCTTTATATGTAAATCCTGTATGAAGAAGAAGTATTTTGGAAATAAATACGCTGAAAATTTCTGTAATATATGTACACATATAGTCTGAAATAAAGCTTTACTATTATTATAGTATTATTTATCAATAAATACACATTGATGAAGCCAGTGGTGGTAGCTTATTCTTCGTGTCCATGAGAATCACTGGTTTTGTGGAGAAAGTAATTCAAAGTTCAGTCGCAAAGATTTTCTTCAATGAGCGTTACAGGCAATTTCTCAGTATTTCTGTCGATGTGAACAAGATGAAATACTAAAAAGATTCATCTACAGCAAGCCAACATGGAAGGGAAAACTCACTAACTTCCGTAACACCTGTTTCCCAACCAAAGAGACCTGTGTCGTGTGCTTCATTACCACAAGTTGATTCCAAACTCTCCCGTCTCGAACAATGCGATGCTCCCAAGTGTGTCACAGCTTCTTACGCACAGATGACAGGAGACTGAACATAAGACGTCGGTACCTAAACTAGCTGGAGCTATAAATCGTCAGACGCCTAAAATCTTCCCACATCGGGATTTAAAATAAAAAGCAACCACGCCGGCGTCCACCTACCGATAAAAAGACAACAACTAGAGGTCTTCCACTTGATATATTGCTGGAGAGCGCCGGATTGAAACATTCGAAAGACGCCACGAATGCTTCCGACCTTCCAGTGAACAAGGGACTATTCCCTCGACTCGGGTAATTCAGGTGTAGAAAATAGACGGTGTGGTTCCAGGTTGGTCCCAAGTAAGAAAATACTTTGGTCGGTAATCACGAGCATAGATCAGGTCACCCCACAGCAGTATTCCGATGATTTGAAGATGAAGACGACATTCTGTAGTGGTGACACGTCACATCAAAAGTTCTACTCGACTTTCCTTCCGTCCTGTTGACGTCATGCAGTATACAAAGGGAAACCGTTGCATAATTTTTAGTGTTGTTTCCCTCTCCCCACGTTTGCTTTTGATATAGTTGTGCCAGTGATATACTATTGCGGTGGTTGTCATTACGAATAGTAATTCGAATGGACTAAGAATAATTAAAAACCAAGGTGAACTAGACAATTTTTCTTATTCTATATAGCCTGACCAGTCAAGGTCATTCGGGTCAAATGTGAGGATACTACCGAATGACAACAGACAATTGCCGCATTATTAAGCAATGCAAGAAGGCATACCACTGTGTTTAAAATGACTGTAGAAAAGGTAAGACGAATATCACCATATCCTGCGTAGCGCAGAGCGACAGGAGTCAGGATTTGTAGACGACAGACTTTGACTAACAGTCAGAAATGACCCACATAGTATTATTTCTGATCCTTACAGAAAAAGATATATATCATTAGTAAGAAACTTGAAGCATATGCATGTTGTAACCAACTGTGTCTGTTAAACACTAGGCGATTCTAGCAATATATGCAAAAAAGTGAAAAATGTTATTGAAGTTTTAACGGTTAGACACGTATAGAAACATTAGACTCACGGGCTCATTGGAGATAGTTTGCGTCTGTGCTGTTTCTGTTGCCCACGAAACTAGAACAGAATGAACGCAAAATATTTAGTGAATTACGCATATACAATTTTTGCATACCCTATGTACACACAATGCAATTTATAAACTCACATTCTAATTGAAACTATAAATGATTTTAACTATGAAACAGAGTATCCAGAACATATGTGAAAACTCTTGAGCAACCACACACTTATAACACACCAAAACTGAAAGAGAATATCAACAGAAATAGATCGCAAAGTAAGGAACAAATCTACTATAAGAAACATCATTTTGGATATCCATCTTTTAGACTCACCTCGTCCTTGAAAATAAGAAGTGAAGTGGTAGACCATACTGACGACTTCATTCATCTGGAAATTCCAATCAACTTCAGTGCATTGAGTGATTGTTAACGAAATCTCAGCTTGGATAAAAAAGGCTCGACTAGCGTTTGCCAACTTATGCCACATATGGCGTAGACGTGATATTCTGCTAGCGATCAAAGGACATATGTATACTACACACCAGTTTGCTCTGTCTTTTATAACTGTGATAAAAGACTAGCTACCTTTATTCATAGGTGTCTGAATTTATCTCCTGTGTTGGGTAGTACAATAGTGTTATGTACTCGTCGCTGAATTATTGTTATGGACTGGTCGAGAAACTAATAGTCCTGACGCGAGAAGGCGGAAATCAGAAGACCACTAGGTTTGCGATGATACTTCTATTGTCCAAACACAAGGAGACGAAAATAAATGGTCTCACACCAAAGTGGTAAGTAAGTAAAGTAGTTGTAAAGTAAAGTAGTTCACACAAATTGTGAATGCGAATATATATAAATAATTCAGACAAGCGTGGGAAAAATCATTAGACAGTCTTAACATGAATGGCTAATTATAATGGAGTGTCGATCCAATTATACATAGCGAATATAGCAGACATGCCAACAAACATATATGGATATATGTCACCAAGCAACGGACTGTCAACAAACACTCATATTATATATAATATAATATAAGGAGAATACACATTATTAAAGGAGACAAGTCCATACAAGTGAAGTGGTCACAGACTAACCGAACAAACAGAAAGAGAGACCAACATACACACACACACATAAATATATATATGTGGATACATATCACCTCCCCTTTTGAGAAGATGAATGATTAGTAGGATGTTTACCTGGGGGTTTATCTGGGACCTTTGGGCTTGTTGTTGACGCCTGTCGTTTCGTCTGATTGTTGGGTTTGCGGCTTCGGCTCCGTCCGGAATTGTCTAGCATTTTATGCTTCTTCACTGTATTGCGTAGAGAATTTAGTGGGACATCAGCCAGATGCAAACGATCGAACCAATCAAGTCCCAAAACATTTAAATCATTCTTCGTGACGTAACAAATTCCTGTGAATTTGGTAGTGCGGAAGGAAACAGAACATTTGAGTTCACCAATTAGTTTGAGCCGCCCACCACAGGCGCTGAGAAGAGACTGGGAAGTATTGGTGATAGGTGGTCTGCCAATATAATTCCAAAGTTTCTCTGATATAACAGTAATATCAGAGGCAGTATCTAGCTGCAGACGTGTATCATGACCATTCATCTGAAGGTCAATATATTTCCGCATAGCTGGTGTTGTGACTTGACGGGTTGCGCGTAGACTCAATGACTTTTTGGGGGATTTAGGACCAACATTTTGTTGAGCTTTTGCTGGATTTTGATATCTGGGCTTGCGTGGCTGACAAAAACCATTTTTGTGACCGATGATCTTGCACTTGCTGCAACGATGATTTTTGTGTGGACAAGACTTTACAAAGTGCCACGCGCCACAATGCCAGCATGGTGATGGTGGGGTCTTCTTTGCAGTATTTTGTGAAGTTGGACGAGTATGTGTAGATTTCCGCGGAACATTAGGAGAAGTAGGTGGGTCAGGAGTAGCTGATGAGAGATTTTTGCTCTTGCGTAATGCACGAATATCAGAGCTTCTCGGAGGTGTTGATTCGACCAAGTGTGTGTCTTTCTGCAGATTAATCAGCCGTTGATATTCATCAGCTATGTCATGTAATGTTAACTTGGGATTTTGTTCTAGCTGATTGAGCAGTCGAGTTCGGATATCTGTGAAACGAGGAGATTGGAGACTGCATATGAGGATCAAGGCTTTGAATTGATCATCTGTTAAGGACCTGAGTCGAAATCTCTCACATTCTCGGTTGACTGTGCCAACGTGAGTAAGAAAATCATCATTTTCATTCATTGCCAGCTTGAGGCAACGATAACGTATACTGAATAATGAGGAGTGGTCTCCGAAATGTTCACGCAGCATCTTTATTGTATCATCGAAACACTTATCACGTGGTTTCTGTGGTAAAATTAGGTTGCAGTACCGTTCATATTCTGCCGGACCCAATTTACGTAGCAAAACTCGCACCTTCCAGGCATCGTCTTGTGAGGCGAGATCAACAGTGAATAAATCCTCATAACGTTGATACCATGTGTCAAAAGTGACATTAGCCTCTGGGTCATAATTGAACTGCGAAATACTGTTCACAATGCCGTCGACAGATGGTAGCATGGTATGATTGGGATTGCTTGAAGGTGGAGCTGGACCAGTCTGTTGGTTGACGAACATTTCCATTAATTTCATTTGTCGTTCAAACAATAATTCCAATTTAATAGGATCCATAGTAAATTGTTATGTTGTTGCTGCTGTGTGGTTAATAGTAGTTTCCCCCGTCGCCAAATTGTTATGTACTCGTCGCTGAATTATTGTTATGGACTGGTCGAGAAACTAATAGTCCTGACGCGAGAAGGCGGAAATCAGAAGACCACTAGGTTTGCGATGATACTTCTATTGTCCAAACACAAGGAGACGAAAATAAATGGTCTCACACCAAAGTGGTAAGTAAGTAAAGTAGTTGTAAAGTAAAGTAGTTCACACAAATTGTGAATGCGAATATATATAAATAATTCAGACAAGCGTGGGAAAAATCATTAGACAGTCTTAACATGAATGGCTAATTATAATGGAGTGTCGATCCAATTATACATAGCGAATATAGCAGACATGCCAACAAACATATATGGATATATGTCACCAAGCAACGGACTGTCAACAAACACTCATATTATATATAATATAATATAAGGAGAATACACATTATTAAAGGAGACAAGTCCATACAAGTGAAGTGGTCACAGACTAACCGAACAAACAGAAAGAGAGACCAACATACACACACACACATAAATATATATATGTGGATACATATCACCTCCCCTTTTGAGAAGATGAATGATTAGTAGGATGTTTACCTGGGGGTTTATCTGGGACCTTTGGGCTTGTTGTTGACGCCTGTCGTTTCGTCTGATTGTTGGGTTTGCGGCTTCGGCTCCGTCCGGAATTGTCTAGCATTTTATGCTTCTTCACTGTATTGCGTAGAGAATTTAGTGGGACATCAGCCAGATGCAAACGATCGAACCAATCAAGTCCCAAAACATTTAAATCATTCTTCGTGACGTAACAAATTCCTGTGAATTTGGTAGTGCGGAAGGAAACAGAACATTTGAGTTCACCAATTAGTTTGAGCCGCCCACCACAGGCGCTGAGAAGAGACTGGGAAGTATTGGTGATAGGTGGTCTGCCAATATAATTCCAAAGTTTCTCTGATATAACAGTAATATCAGAGGCAGTATCTAGCTGCAGACGTGTATCATGACCATTCATCTGAAGGTCAATATATTTCCGCATAGCTGGTGTTGTGACTTGACGGGTTGCGCGTAGACTCAATGACTTTTTGGGGATTTAGGACCAACATTTTGTTGAGCTTTTGCTGGATTTTGATATCTGGGTTGCGTGGCTGACAAAAACCATTTTTGTGACCGATGATCTTGCACTTGCTGCAACGATGATTTTTGTGTGGACAAGACTTTACAAAGTGCCACGCGCCACAATGCCAGCATGGTGATGGTGGGGTCTTCTTTGCAGTATTTTGTGAAGTTGGACGAGTATGTGTAGATTTCCGCGGAACATTAGGAGAAGTAGGTGGGTCAGGAGTAGCTGATGAGAGATTTTTGCTCTTGCGTAATGCACGAATATCAGAGCTTCTCGGAGGTGTTGATTCGACCAAGTGTGTGTCTTTCTGCAGATTAATCAGCCGTTGATATTCATCAGCTATGTCATGTAATGTTAACTTGGGATTTTGTTCTAGCTGATTGAGCAGTCGAGTTCGGATATCTGTGAAACGAGGAGATTGGAGACTGCATATGAGGATCAAGGCTTTGAATTGATCATCTGTTAAGGACCTGAGTCGAAATCTCTCACATTCTCGGTTGACTGTGCCAACGTGAGTAAGAAAATCATCATTTTCATTCATTGCCAGCTTGAGGCAACGATAACGTATACTGAATAATGAGGAGTGGTCTCCGAAATGTTCACGCAGCATCTTTATTGTATCATCGAAACACTTATCACGTGGTTTCTGTGGTAAAATTAGGTTGCAGTACCGTTCATATTCTGCCGGACCCAATTTACGTAGCAAAACTCGCACCTTCCAGGCATCGTCTTGTGAGGCGAGATCAACAGTGAATAAATCCTCATAACGTTGATACCATGTGTCAAAAGTGACATTAGCCTCTGGGTCATAATTGAACTGCGAAATACTGTTCACAATGCCGTCGACAGATGGTAGCATGGTATGATTGGGATTGCTTGAAGGTGGAGCTGGACCAGTCTGTTGGTTGACGAACATTTCCATTAATTTCATTTGTCGTTCAAACAATAATTCCAATTTAATAGGATCCATAGTAAATTGTTATGTTGTTGCTGCTGTGTGGTTAATAGTAGTTTTCCCCCGTCGCCAAATTGTTATGTACTCGTCGCTGAATTATTGTTATGGACTGGTCGAGAAACTAATAGTCCTGACGCGAGAAGGCGGAAATCAGAAGACCACTAGGTTTGCGATGATACTTCTATTGTCCAAACACAAGGAGACGAAAATAAATGGTCTCACACCAAAGTGGTAAGTAAGTAAAGTAGTTGTAAAGTAAAGTAGTTCACACAAATTGTGAATGCGAATATATATAAATAATTCAGACAAGCGTGGGAAAAATCATTAGACAGTCTTAACATGAATGGCTAATTATAATGGAGTGTCGATCCAATTATACATAGCGAATATAGCAGACATGCCAACAAACATATATGGATATATGTCACCAAGCAACGGACTGTCAACAAACACTCATATTATATATAATATAATATAAGGAGAATACACATTATTAAAGGAGACAAGTTCATACAAGTGAAGTGGTCACAGACTAACCGAACAAACAGAAAGAGAGACCAACATACACACACACACATAAATATATATATGTGGATACATATCACCTCCCCTTTTGAGAAGATGAATGATTAGTAGGATGTTTACCTGGGGGTTTATCTGGGACCTTTGGGCTTGTTGTTGACGCCTGTCGTTTCGTCTGATTGTTGGGTTTGCGGCTTCGGCTCCGTCCGGAATTGTCTAGCATTTTATGCTTCTTCACTGTATTGCGTAGAGAATTTAGTGGGACATCAGCCAGATGCAAACGATCGAACCAATCAAGTCCCAAAACATTTAAATCATTCTTCGTGACGTAACAAATTCCTGTGAATTTGGTATTGCGGAAGGAAACAGAACATTTGAGTTCACCAATTAGTTTGAGCCGCCCACCACAGGCGCTGAGAAGAGACTGGGAAGTATTGGTGATAGGTGGTCTGCCAATATAATTCCAAAGTTTCTCTGATATAACAGTAATATCAGAGGCAGTATCTAGCTGCAGACGTGTATCATGACCATTCATCTGAAGGTCAATATATTTCCGCATAGCTGGTGTTGTGACTTGACGGGTTGCGCGTAGACTCAATGACTTTTTGGGGGATTTAGGACCAACATTTTGTTGAGCTTTTGCTGGATTTTGATATCTGGGCTTGCGTGGCTGACAAAAACCATTTTTGTGACCGATGATCTTGCACTTGCTGCAACGATGATTTTTGTGTGGACAAGACTTTACAAAGTGCCACGCGCCACAATGCCAGCATGGTGATGGTGGGGTCTTCTTTGCAGTATTTTGTGAAGTTGGACGAGTATGTGTAGATTTCCGCGGAACATTAGGAGAAGTAGGTGGGTCAGGAGTAGCTGATGAGAGATTTTTGCTCTTGCGTAATGCACGAATATCAGAGCTTCTCGGAGGTGTTGATTCGACCAAGTGTGTGTCTTTCTGCAGATTAATCAGCCGTTGATATTCATCAGCTATGTCATGTAATGTTAACTTGGGATTTTGTTCTAGCTGATTGAGCAGTCGAGTTCGGATATCTGTGAAACGAGGAGATTGGAGACTGCATATGAGAATCAAGGCTTTGAATTGATCATCTGTTAAGGACCTGAGTCGAAATCTCTCACATTCTCGGTTGACTGTGCCAACGTGAGTAAGAAAATCATCATTTTCATTCATTGCCAGCTTGAGGCAACGATAACGTATACTGAATAATGAGGAGTGGTCTCCGAAATGTTCACGCAGCATCTTTATTGTATCATCGAAACACTTGTCACGTGGTTTCTGTGGTAAAATTAGGTTGCAGTACCGTTCATATTCTGCCGGACCCAATTTACGTAGCAAAACTCGCACCTTCCAGGCATCGTCTTGTGAGGCGAGATCAACAGTGAATAAATCCTCATAACGTTGATACCATGTGTCAAAAGTGACATTAGCCTCTGGGTCATAATTGAACTGTGAAATACTGTTCACAATGCCGTCGACAGATGGTAGCATGGTATGATTGGGATTGCTTGAAGGTGGAGCTGGACCAGTCTGTTGGTTGACGAACATTTCCATTAATTTCATTTGTCGTTCAAACAATAATTCCAATTTAATAGGATCCATAGTAAATTGTTATGTTGTTGCTGCTGTGTGGTTAATAGTAGTTTTCCCCCGTCGCCAAATTGTTATGTACTCGTCGCTGAATTATTGTTATGGACTGGTCGAGAAACTAATAGTCCTGACGCGAGAAGGCGGAAATCAGAAGACCACTAGGTTTGCGATGATACTTCTATTGTCCAAACACAAGGAGACGAAAATAAATGGTCTCACACCAAAGTGGTAAGTAAGTAAAGTAGTTGTAAAGTAAAGTAGTTCACACAAATTGTGAATGCGAATATATATAAATAATTCAGACAAGCGTGGGAAAAATCATTAGACAGTCTTAACATGAATGGCTAATTATAATGGAGTGTCGATCCAATTATACATAGCGAATATAGCAGACATGCCAACAAACATATATGGATATATGTCACCAAGCAACGGACTGTCAACAAACACTCATATTATATATAATATAATATAAGGAGAATACACATTATTAAAGGAGACAAGTTCATACAAGTGAAGTGGTCACAGACTAACCGAACAAACAGAAAGAGAGACCAACATGCACACACACACATAAATATATATATGTGGATACATATCAAATAGGGTGAGTGATATTCAGGTTAGGCGTCGAGTGTTAGAAGATAAGCAGGAAAGTCAAACTTTGAGGTTGTGAAGCTACATCGATTCACATAGTTGGGATATGTGTTACATATGCCTAACCATCGCCTTGCTCGACCATCAATATTAGCTGACGTAGAATCAGGTCGGATAAAAGTTAGTGGTGATCAAACCAAAATTTGTTATAGGTCTATGCAATCTTTGACATTTGGTTTCAGCCAACCACTTAGGGAGGTGTAGACAGACATCCTGGGTTACGGTCCTCGGGATTCTAAAGATCAGTACTTGAAGACAATTGGTGATATGACTCAAAACAGTTCTTAATAGTGAAGAAGCATTCACTCTTTGTGATCTGTCACACCCATTAAGTCACATTATTTATCATTTCATATAACTATCCTTTTTTCCTCAAAATTTCTGCTTCTTATCATTCTCTCAGATCTCTTTTTTATCTGCTTTGTCTTCTCTTTATGTGCAATACGGAGTGTGGCAACTCGAAATGGTGCACCTCTGAGCAAAATTGGTCAGTGAATCAGTCATATCCATTTTCTAACTTATAACATCTAGTCGACCTAAAAGAAAGGGTGTAAATATATCCGTGCACTTATGATTAAGAGCCAGAGATAGCAAAATGTTTTTACTTCTAAATTATTAGCTCAAGTAAATAGAGATGATTGACTGTGCAAATGATAGATAGGTAAAATTCATTCAGAAATATAGTTAAGTATGACATTAACCACTATTCAGTGACTAATCATGATCACAACTATCAGTGTTTTGAAGGCAAACCAACAGTGTCAGCTAACAGTGAGTTCAGAAGTGAATTTCACGACAATGAGTGATTTAAAAACTGTCTGAGTGACATATTTGCTTACAAACTGGAGAAAAAATGTTCCAAACCTACAGTCAAAGACTTTCATAGGTTGATCCTATTTTCTTTTAGGCCCATCGAGGAATGCGGTGGTTTGGTATGCGTAACACGTATTCTAGTTATTTCGATCTATGGAAATTCAGAAGTCCGTGAGTTGAATCTCTTTCTTCACATAACATAATGCCTGACCTCATTGTTACTGGCCCTTATTACTCCACCTATCAGAAGATATCAAAAGGAGCAACTTATGGTCAAGAACCACTAGTTCTTTATGCCTTTTTTACCTTCAACAACCCTTCTTCGCAGCTATAAGTTGGGATGAAGCGGACAAAGAGAGTGAATTATACGTATGGGAACTCAAATGTTGTTGGGGGGGGGGGTAAGTAAAAGATTATCCCTCATCAGGGGTGTGATTTTCTTGACTTATCTGATAAGTAAATAGAATCGCCGCATGATGGAAGTTACATACTACCTGCTTGTTTCAAACTTTATAACCCCTACTTCAAGGGAAAAAATGGTCCAAGACGAAGATCATATCCACAAAGTTGATCGTCTTTTCCTTATTCTTCTAAGCTTTTATATTAATTCTCCTTCGTAAGTAACCTTATGTATTTAACATGACACTATTTACGCTTCACACCACGTATCTGTAAACTCAACAGTCTTAACCTGATAGTGAGTAACCGACAGAAGACCAAGATATACGATTTGATAGGCTTATTGGAATGGACCTAGTTACAATATCAACATATCAGAAAGGATAAAAATTAAATACAAACGTGAAATTACTCTGTTAAAAAAGTTACATAAAATTTGGCGACTCAAACATGTTTTTATGCTTCCTACTTGTGCAAGTGGTATAATAAGGTAATATTCAGGTTAGGCTTCGGTCGAGTGGTAGGTAGGTGGGAGGGTAAATCAATCGACGAGACTGTGAAACTACATCGATTGAGATGGTTAGGACATGTGTTGCGCATGCATGCCTAGTCATGGCCTTCCTCGACGGGCAATGTTAGCTGACATAGGGTCAGGCTGGGAAAGAGCTGGTGGCGGTCAAACGAAAATATGGTTTCATCAGTCAATGAAACCCACAACATTTAGTTTAAGCCACGTAGGAAGGTGTAGACTTCCTGGTTGGTGTCCTCAGGACAGTTAAAGCCGATGAAGACTGGAGACAGTTGGTGATAAGGCTCAAAATCGTTCTCAATGGCTGGTGCAGATGTATCCACTCCTTGTGACTTATGATTTCCAATGAAACTGTTTTGTTCTTCGTTATTATTATTCCTTTGTCTCACACCTCTGTTTACTGTCTCTATTATGATTCTCTCCTACTTTCTTCTATTGCTTTGTGTGTTACATGGAGTGTGGCGACTTGAACTGGTGCATATCGATGCAAAGTTCTATGTCGAAAACAGACAGACTTGTGCAACTGTTGGCGATATTACTCAGCTACCTGAATTGATTGAAGCAGGACAAACAATGGCCGAGAGTCGAGTACTTAAGCCCATAAACCACATAAAAGTATATATAGGGTATATGTGTAGAGTTTTAATGGTATACACTTCAGTAATTTAGACCAGCTCTAGAATTCTTTGTTCTTAAAAATTCTGCAGAATTAACGTTGATACCGTACTTAGTGTGTGTTTCGTTTTGCCTAATATGGATAGATAATGAACACTTTAATTGGTAAAATCATGACGACGAATTAGGAATCATGCTCAAACTTGCACAGTGAATAGAAACAAACTTGCAACTCCCTTTCCAATACGTGTAAAGTAATATTATGCCAACCATAATAACCATCATAACAACATTTTAGTCCTATATAACACCAAAAACCTGATCTGAGATAGGATACGACTATTGAAAATTGGATAAAATGGGAAACTTTAGATTTCATTTGTTGGGAAGAAATCACACAGAGGATAATATTACCTACTGATGAAAATATTAGGCTGTCCAAAAACAAAATCACTTCATATGAGTTTGCTAGCAAAGTATTTTATCTAGTATTTCAGGAAGTGATATTACTATTCCCTCTAAAGTTCCATCAAGAACAAGTAAATGTTAACTGTTTCATCATGGTAGGATTGAAAATTGACCTTCGCAAACAAGTCAGAGGATAAAATTGAACAACATAGTTATCAAAACCTCTAAAATTAAACACAAAATACTTACCAACACTAGGAATACTTTTTAAATTAGGTGAAGAGACAAAACTACATGACGAAGAATGTCTTATGTGTTCACTCCAAGGTTCATCAGTTGGTTCCCAAGAAGCCAAGTTAATCAAACATTCGAAACAGTATACAATATCCAGGGGATATTTAAATGGGAAGTAGAAACCAGCTTCAGCCAAAGCGGAAGGAGTTGCCCACCTGTAATTAAAACACCAGCCAAACAAGATAAATACTCTCTATAACCATGAATCACGCACATTTTTGTTCATTCATACTAACGATAATTGTGCATCTGAAGTCCTTGATAGTACCTAAAACATATAAAATCTGAGGTACCTGTATACTGATATGTTAATTTTCCAAATAATCCTTCAGTCTTAAAAATAATCAGTGATTAATGCTTTACTGGTTGGCTGACCAATAACTCTCTAAGTTTATAACAACAATTACGAATGGTTGGTTAAGAAAGTGAGTACCGGTTCTTAAGATGTCAGAAAAATCTAATTCGAAAACAAAATGCACAAGATTCGAGTTGAAATAATCAAATATCAGAAATCTCAAGTATAATACTTTATTACGTCAACGACCTTTCGCTAGATCAGTATGTAAACAGATTTCACCTCTGATATCTTTCTACGAACAGAAATTGTTTTAATGATCACTACTTTCACAGTTGGGAGACTTAAACACAGGTTCTCAAGTTGATAAGTCTTTAGTAATATTTTTAGCAGACCATTTTTAGTTTTATCATACAGCCTAGAGCTTAGAATAAAAGTTTTGATATGAACCACGTATTTTAACAGAAACCCTGGGTCACTCGTTCGAGGTTTGGGTAACCAGACAGTATCGTTAGCCTTAAAATGATGGACGTGGGTTATTGCCAACAATGTAGAATAAAAAGTAGTTGATGAGTAATACTTCATCACATTAAGAAAAACAGCAGAAGTCTCGCTGTATTTAGAAATTTAATATTTTGTATTCGTCATGCAATAAACGCAAAATACACTTCCACTTATTTGGTAGGCTTGTTTGCATAAGTCGTACGTCACTTAGATAAGTTCTGTTCATAAATTTTGGCTTGAATAACTCTTAAAGCCTTTGCTTTATTGGGATTTTCATAGGCGATGAAAAGAATGATATAGCTTCCTTCTGTACAGCACATTTATCATCAACAAAAGCTCGTAGCCTGTTTTAATCACTAGACTGCCTAAGTTCTCATCCAACATAATGCATTAGAACTAAGTGTAATAACACTACAACCATTTATGAAACGAAGAGAACCGAAGAAATAGAGAATATGTAGCTGTTTCCGGAAGACAAACGCACCTTAACCAAACTTACCATGGCAAGAAAAGAAAAGGACAAAAGCGGTTGACGCCAATCTTTTTACTAATGCTACCTTTTTCATCTAAGATTTCGGTAAGGTGCAACACAGAACTGTTAGTAAACTCATATTAAGTTTCAAAAGATGATCAGATCAGACACCAAATTATGGAATTTCTAACAAATAGAAAGACAGAATTAGGACTAACGGGATTCCAGACAATTTCAGTTATACCTTGACATTACACTTTAACAATCTACACTTAGAAGTAATACCGTATCGAAACATGAATCGGTAAAACTTTTACGCCGGGACATATAGTTTCGGCACTTGCTGATCCAAGATTTAATCATGAACTGACATCGGTTTGCGAAACATCGGAAAACCTGCAGACAGTATTGAACAGCTATTGCATCCTAGTTCGGGACTCTTCACAGTACGCACCCACTGGCGTTTGAACCCAGAACCTTCTGGTTACAAAGTGAGATGATGGACCATCAAGCCACTGGGACCCGATCCAATGGGTCATAAATTCTAACTTTTGCCAATTCACGACATAGCGCGACCCCTGGACAATGTCTTCGGCGAGTATTTGTCCTCACACCCGACCTGCTGCACGACTTCCCACTAGAACCCCAAGTAACTACCTACTTGAGTTGGACCAGTCACTGGATTAGTATTCAATTCTTGGTTTATAGGGATTCTGTTGGTGTCAGGATTTCATCAGGAAGTCAGACCAGTGGGGTAAAGCAGGTCACGTGTGTTCATCGATGACATTCACTGGTGATTGCACTATGTCGTGAATTGGCAAAAGTTAGAATCCATGACCCATTGGATCGGGTCCCAGTGGCTTGATGGTCCATCATCTCACTTTGTAACCAGAAGGTTCTGGGTTCAAACGCCAGTGGGTGCGTACTGTGAAGAGTCCCGAACTAGGATGCAATAGCTGTTCAATACTGTCTGCAGGTTTTCCGATGTTTCTCAAACCGATGTCAGTTCATGATTAAATCTTGGATCAGCAAGTGCCGAAACTATATGTCCCGGCGTAAAAGTTTTACCGATTCATGTTTCGATGTCAGTTCATGATTTAATCCTGAAACTGACCAAATCCCTGCAAGTCAACCTTTCATATTACTGATCCAGTGTAAACAAAACTATATTTCTATTTAGCGAGTCAAAAAAGAAAATACGTCAAGAAGATAGCTATCTCACCACCGAATGATAAAAATTAGTAACCACTGTTTGCTGTCAAAGTTGGTTAATACAAAAACGAAGGATATTCACATTAAAGCTGTGCAAAATAAATATATACGGAGCAAACTCAAGCAAATAACACATTACCATACAAAAGCTGCTTACTGGTAGTCCATATGTGGCCAATGGGCAAACGTTAAGCGCCTATGGGCTTCACACTGCATGGTGAGTGGCTCTCGCTTTGCTGTATAAAACAAAATGCTATCACTATCCAATGCTATTCGTATGAGGCGATGAAGCATTGACCTGTAAAGAGGATCGACTGAATGATTTTCATGAGAGCACATGTGGAGCAAATGATTAACTAGATAGTAGATGTGCTCGTAGCTACCAGTTATAGTAAATGTTTTCCACTAGAATGTTTAATTAAAGCCACTACAAACAATACCTTGGGACTGCGTCCATTTAATGTTTCAAAAGTTAGCTCTTCAAAATCAGTGAGTGAGTAATCGTTTTTAAAAAGAAATAACTCCAGGACAGAGCTCTGTTGAGAATCCAACTCAAGGGAAATTTCATCGGACTTGTGCTGAATGCGCCTATTAAGGAATCCTTGGAGTAATATTGATTCGTTTAGATGCCTTCTAGCATTGATTTCTGTGCCTCCAGCAATAACGAGCCGTTCATTAGTGAAGTAGCCAACACACATACAAATATCTGACAATAAATTTATTAAATTAATCAAAATGTGGGTGAATATACCTTTGACATTTGATCCAGTGAGTAGGCATGCCTCTTTTTCAAGGACACCTGTCTGAGCATTATACACTTTTACATCTGATTTACTACTGACTAACACGCTAATCCCCAAAGGAGGAAAGAAACAAGGAACCCAAGGTCTGCTTGATGACATAACGGCGACCTTCGGCTTGAAAGCAGAACTTCGAGTGACCTTCAATAATTTCGAATTTGTCTAAGATTTCAAAGTTATTGATTGGGAATAGAAAACTTGAAGACTACTGTATTCTTTTCTAATTAATTTATGTGCTTTTCAAAACTCTCCTTTTATGGCGCGCGCTTCGAAAATAGGAGTGGCATTTTCAGATTTCAGATTCAGATTTAATGGTTGAGGATAGAAGGCTTGAAGCCTATTTTAATCCTTTTCTAGTAAATTTCTGTGGTTTTACAAACTTTGAAAAAGGAGAGTGGCATTTTTACGTTATGAAGTAAATTCTGCTCCTGTTGTTTAAACTACACCAGAAGCCTTTTAGTTCATTTGAACTGATTTATTTAATTGAAGTGTTGTTCATTTTATTCACATTTTGTGTTTCGGTTGGCATTTACCTCACTGTTTTCACGTTTACATATATATTTGTGCAGTTGGATGGTATCAACCTCACTGTTTTCCCGTACATACATTTGTGTAGTTGAAACAAATTAGAGTTATGTGCCCGACTAACAACTGTGGACGACCGGACTGCAACTTTCCGGTGGATGATGGGATGCAGTGTGAAAACTGCACCCTGTAGTTCCACTAGCATATTAGAGATTTTGCAGGCCATCATCTTCGTGGCTGTGCGAATTTCGCAGTAACCCGTTGGATGTCTTCATCCAAGAGGCAGTAGGACTTCGGATATCCAAGAAATTGTAGGAAAACACAATCGAAAAGCCTGCACCAGAAATCTTAGCCAAGAATGGCGGTTCAGGACTTAGTTTTAAAGCTGAGGGTGTACCACCTCCTGAAGCTTCAGAGGCAAAAGAGGCACAGAGTGCCAAAATATATGTTGCTGCAAAGCTCAAAAAGCAACGGGAATCCAAAAGGGCAAGTGGTGCCAGCATCACAACACCACTCTGTGAAATGGCCATGCCAAAGCGCAGCACGTCTAGTGCATGAATGGCTTCTAGTCGCGGCGAAAACAGAGTGGAAGGAACCGACTCCACCT
Source organism: Trichobilharzia regenti (assembly GCA_944472135.2). Classification (NCBI taxonomy): domain Eukaryota; kingdom Metazoa; phylum Platyhelminthes; class Trematoda; order Strigeidida; family Schistosomatidae; genus Trichobilharzia; species Trichobilharzia regenti. Next base: position 21,786,336 of record OX235262.1, on the reverse strand, counting down.
GGTTGGTGTAGACAGGTAACAAGCAAAATGAACGTAGGAAAGACACAGTAACCGAGTTTACCAACAATGTCTCGACAGCTGTTAATACCAGGCTAACTCAGAAACCCGCCAACGCTAGTTGCAGTGTTATCGCCTGGAATTTGGAGGAGTCAAATAACAAAGATCGGGCTTCCTGACATTCAGATGATCTGAAGGCTCCTGTCAGTGAGGTTGAAGATTGAATGATCAATTCATGGTTGTTTGCTCAAAACCAACTTCCCCAATTTTCGCGGAGGCATCAACACACCAGTCGTCGTTTCATCGGTCGCTGTTCAGAAAGAAGTCAGGAGACAACCGTCAGAAGTAATATTGTGATTTATTATTGTAATATTTGTTCATAGACCTTAGTTGTAAAGCTTAGTTTTTAAGTTGACCATATGTTGGTGTTACAATAAAGAATTCTCGAGTCGCCAATCGGTGTTTTGGTTTCTGCGTCCGTTATTACGAAGCGTTTCTGAGAAACTTCAAGGAAGAGCGTGAGTCCCAGCGTAGCAAGAGCTGGGCATTAACGGTTTACGAGACGTGGCTGACAGCTGCATTATCCGGGAGATACATCCTGAAAAAAACAATTGGAGTTCAAATAATAAAACGCCATGAGGATCGGAAAACTAAACCCTGATGTTACAGAAACTTCTCGACTACTACTTTGGATAGCTTCAGGGAAACAAAGATAGAGGAGGCACATCCTCAACAATGCGTTCAAAATCAGGGATAAAAGTTTAAATATAAGGCCCGATTGGCTTTAAGAAGATAGAATCAAAAGAAGAGAAGCCGTGGCTGAACTAAAGGCCAGGCTAGACAAAGGCTAAAAATACCTCAGCCTATGGGGTTTTCGGGTGGTGAGGTCTCGGAAACCGATGCTATCCAGACCTCTCTTCATAAGCCGGATGAATACTTAGGTGTTTCGGTGTGCTATACGAGCGCATGTAGTCGTAGGAATAATCTCGCCGAATTAGAGGAATTACCTGAAAGACTACAGCCTGATGTGATTGCTATCACTGAGACATGGTTGTTAGTGAGTGTAGACTTAACTCCACTCATTCCTGGTTACATCCGCATTCGGGCAGACAGGGTAAGTAGTCGGAAAGGTGAACATAAAGAAAGCATTTGTAATGAAGGCTCAAGGCACAATGAGAATGGATGGGTGTATTCTTTTGCCATACCGCGCATCAATTGAGTGACTGTAGTCGCTTCATTGCTATGTCTCCCACAGAAAGGTTAAAAATGGCAAAAAAAGCGGCTGTTTCAGCTGTTTAAAGACGGGGCAAACAAAGTTGAATTGTAGGGCGATAGACAAGGGAAGTAGTGGTTTAACCGATATGCACCCACTTTTGAGGACAGTGAACGAACCGAGGAATTCGTTTAATTGTAATAGTAACTTTAGACCCCTTGACAACCCACAAGTTTATTCAGGGGAATCACCAGTTAAGGCGAAAAGACCGAAATCTTCGCTGGAGACTTATGCACTCTTGGATAATGGTCCAGACGTTACATTGATAGATGCCAAGCTGGCTGGCTGCATGGGTATTAAGGGCCTAAAGCAATCCTAGGTTCTAAATACTTTCAATTCCTCGAAAACGGTTGTCAATGGAGTTGAAGATTGAACGATCAATTCTTGGTTGTTTGCTTAAAATCAACTTCCACAATTTTCGCGGAGGCATCAATACGACAGTCATCGTCTCATCGGTCGCTGTTCAGAGAGAAGAGTGAAACATCGTCAGAAGTAATCTTATGATTTATTATTGTAATATTTGTTCACAGACCTTAGTTCGCTTATTCTTTTTATATGTTGGTGTAACAATAAAGAAATCTCAAGCGGCAGATCGCTGTTTTGGTTTTTTCGTCCGTTATAACTAACCGTTTCTGAAATCTTCGAAGAACAGCGTGGGCCCGAGCGTAGCAAGAGCTGGGCATTAACGGTTTATGAGACGTGATTGACAGTTTCTGACGATAGAAACAGATCTGGCGGATTCAAACAGTTGGTGAAAGTTTGGATAGTCGCCGTTCATTTTTCCTGGTGCCGGTCAAGCCCTCTTTGATCAAGCAATATCTGGAACATTTTTGGAATTGGGTCAAGTTCAACAATGCCTGGGTCAAAGAAGGGACAGAGTGTCTTGGATGCAAACAGGAAAGTAAGTCATGGTGACTTGTCTGTTAATTGTAACGATGTGTCTGATGTTAAGCATGACATGGTTGATGTTACTGTTTCGCCGTTCAGGGATAATAGGAACATCAAACTCCCCAAATTTGAACCACGATGTTTTGATGGAAACCCGGCTGAATATTTACAATTGTTAAAGGAGTTTGAGATCATGTTGAGTGGTTTTTTATTAAATGATGAATTGAAATTGATGTATTTGATGAGATATTGCACTGGAGATGCTGCAAGAGCTATACAGTGCTGTAAGTTTATGAAGCCAAAAGAGGGCTACTACGAGGCTATGAGCATATTACGTCAAAGGTTTGGAAGACCTTCGATGATTGCAGGGAAATTATTCGACGCTGTTAAGGGTAATGGTGGTCAATTACAGGATGACTCCCAGGCACTCACTGAGTTTTTAGATAATTTGCTAACTTACAAGAATGCAATGATTTCGATGAATCGCACGAGTGACCTCAACTCGAGTTTTATACTAGAAGTAATAGCAAGACGTCTACCTACTGGACTGCAAAGGAAGTGGGTGAAGATAAGCTCCCGTATGGAGGATGAGGCTATCGAGCCAAGGTTTGATGATATCCTGAAACTAGTAAAAGATAGCGTCAATCAATCTATGAGCAAGTTCGCCAGTCTAATACATCTCACCCCTAGAAAAGAGCAGTCTGAGATCAAAATGCAATCATTGATGACGAATAGGCCTCAGAGAGGTGGATATCGAGAAGGGTCCATGATGTCTAGTAGTGCATATAAACTTAGTGAGTGCAACAGGTTTCGTAGTACATCCTCAACAGATAAGTTACAAGATGCAAGGCAAACACGGTTTTGTTTCACACGTGTGCAAGAGGTGCATACAGAAGTGAACTGTGAACCGGTGAGCAAGTTCAGTGATAAGCTAAATGTAAAATCCAGGTCTGACTCCGAATTGTGTGACGATAACGGCACGGTGAAGAAGTCTGTAGATGCAACTGGTAAGCCGTTGTTGAATAAAGTGTCACAGAATGGAGTTGCTGCTTCAGAGTTCAGTTCTGACCCTACAAGTTTACAAGGTATAACTAGTCAGAGTGGAGGTATAAAACCTTTTATGATTTTTGAGGAGGAGCCAAAATTGTCTACTTCTGTTATTAAAGAGTTTGAAAATGATGAAGTTGACGGTAAAGTGAATATTCGTGATAATGATCATGATACTTCACAGTTGTCTTTGGTTGATCATGATCAGATGAGGGATATGCCTACTACTGCTAAGTTGAACAAAGTTTCTGTACAACTTGAACGTGAAGTAGAATTGAACGGAGATGCAGTTCCAGAAGGTGTGGATACTTGTGAGACAGTCAGTGTAATTGATCAGCGTGTAGCCCACCTATCATCAGATGATAGGGCTAAACCCGAACTAGTAGTGAAAGACAGCAGTGGTGGTAATCTTGCAGTTGGACAACTATCTGAGAGCCGAACAAGAACAGCTTCTGATCCACCGCTAAGTTCATCACCTTGTGTCACTCAGTCATCGTTGGTGCTGTCATCCACAATGAAACAGACGCCCATCAACTCAAGTATCTTGTGCAATGACTATGGTAGTATCAGTTCGTTTGAAAGGACGAATATCAATGGTCAGTTTAGTGTGGATAAGCCAAGTGTAAAGGAGAGAGTAATTGTTAAATTGACTTGCACGAATAAAGGCATTTCTAGTTTCAAGTTACTATTTGAATGTTATTATCTTTGGTGTAAATTACTCTGTTTCTATACTTGGTTGATGAGATATGTCGTGTGTTTGTTGGTCATCTATATTCTACGATACAATGACATGGGCGTGTTGCCGTTCAGATTTGAGGATATAGCTCATAGAAGGAAGTTAGCAAATGAACTCTGCGACGATTTTCCAACCTAGGGCGTCAACCTGAGAAGGGTTGTAGGCGTACTGGTGTAAGTCCTACAGTTCTTCAAAGTGGTAGCGCATCAATGAGCAGTCCAATGTGCTTGGTGTATGATCTTGTACATATGTTCATATTGTATATACTGAATTGATATCATCTGTCATCTAGCTGTTGGTAATTCTGTTTGTGTCCGGACGACTTCCACTTGGATCATCAACCTGAGAAGGAATGTAGGCGTACTGCTGTAAGTCCTACAGTTCTTCAAGGGTAGTTTGTCGTGGCAGAATCCACAACATTTGATGTGTTGATTGTACATATGTTTGTGTTAAATAGTTGTGAGTTCCAATTATTGTAATTGTTGGTTAATCTTGTTTGTGTCCGGACATTCCACAACTTACAATGGTCAACCTGTGAAGGGTTGTAGGCGTACTGGTGTAAGCCCTGCAATTCTTCAAAGGAATTCAATCAAGACATGATCGGCGAGGTTGTTTGTACTGTTTATATATATGTGTGGTGTGTTCTATCAACTGGTGTATTTTGGATTCATTGTGTTTACTTGTTGTTTTCTTATCTTGTTGTTGTGCGTCGGTGGCACAGTGGTTAGGACTCTCGCCGACCATGCACATGGTCCGCGGTTCGAGCCCGCACCGATGCACATCTGATATCTATGGTCGGCCTGCAAAATTGGGGCTACCGATATCCATGCTGAAAATTCCATACTTGTACCGAAATACAGTGTGGAATCAAGCTGTAAATAAAAAATAAAAAAATAAAAAAAAATTGCGTAATTTTGTTAAAATTTTCGTCGTGATTACTTCTGAAGTTGTTTCGAGTCTTCTACGTCCATGAATGAATTGATTGATGCTAGAGACAGCAGATGGGTCGTATACGCCGGGGAGGCTAGGCTATTGCTGAGAATGAAATGCACACGGAGATAATTGTTAGCTGCGGTCCGACGCGCCGGGGAGAAAGAGTGTACACGACTGAGGCTCGCATGCGTCACCGCTACTAGAACTGAGGCAGAATGAGTGACCAGCGATTTCAGTGGTAATTGGTAGTGAGTAGATGAAAGGATGTGCGTAGAGTATCATGAGGTGGTGCTATGGTCACGTTGCATTCTGCAAGAGTCATTCTAGCAAGCGGCGATTGTGTTGCAAGATGTCAAGAGGAGGTCTCTGTCTGGAGGCGCAGGTCGTCATTGATGTGTGAGATTGTGCTGTGGGTATGCTTGTGGTGTGTTGGCTTTTCTGTTTGTTTTCCATTTCAGCTCTGTCCGTGTGACCCAGGTACTCGCAATGGCATCCAAGTCAACGTGTATTGGTCGTGAAGGAAAAAAGGGATGGATCCGTATTTTGCCGGGGAGTGTCAATGGAGTTGAAGATTGAACGATCAATTCTTGGTTGTTTGCTCAAAATCAACTTCCCCGATTTTCGCGGAGGCATCAATACGACAGTCATCGTCTCATCGGTCGCTGTTCAGAAAGAAGAGTGAAACATCGTCAGAAGTAATCTTATGATTTATTATTGTAATATTTGTTCACAGACCTTAGTTCGCTTATTCCTTTTATATGTTGGTGTAACAATAAAGAAATCTCAAGCGGCAGATCGGTGTTTTGGTGTTTTCGTCCGTTATAACTAAGCGTTTCTGAGAAATCTTCGAAGAACAGCGTGGGCCCGAGCGTAGCGAGAGCTGGGCATTAACGGTTTATGAGACGTGATTGACAGCCTCAGAGAGGTGGATATTGAGAAGGCTCCATGATGTCTAGTAGTGCATATAAACTTAGTGAGTGCAACAGGTTTCGTAGTACATCCTCAACAGATAAGTTACAAGATGCAAGGCAAACACGGTTTGTTTCACACGTGTGCAAGAGGTGCATACAGAAGTGAACTGTGAACCGGTGAGCAAGTTCAGTGATAAGCTAAATGTAAAATCCAGGTCTGACTCCGAATTGTGTGACGATAACGGCACGGTGAAGAAGTCTGTAGATGCAACTGGTAAGCCGTTGTTGAATAAAGTGTCACAGAATGGAGTTGCTGCTTCAGAGTTCAGTTCTGACCCTACAAGTTTACAAGGTATAACTAGTCAGAGTGGAGGTATAAAACCTTTTATGATTTTTGAGGAGGAGCCAAAATTGTCTACTTCTGTTATTAAAGAGTTTGAAAATGATGAAGTTGACGGTAAAGTGAATATTCGTGATAATGATCATGATACTTCACAGTTGTCTTTGGTTGATCATGATCAGATGAGGGATATGCCTACTACTGCTAAGTTGAACAAAGTTTCTGTACAACTTGAACGTGAAGTAGAATTGAACGGAGATGCAGTTCCAGAAGGTGTGGATACTTGTGAGACAGTCAGTGTAATTGATCAGCGTGTAGCCCACCTATCATCAGATGATAGGGCTAAACCCGAACTAGTAGTGAAAGACAGCAGTGGTGGTAATCTTGCAGTTGGACAAGTATCTGAGAGCCGAACAAGAACAGCTTCTGATCCACCGCTAAGTTCATCACCTTGTGTCACTCAGTCATATTACTTGGCGGTACGTTCGAAATTGGTGACATTTTTGCACGTGTTTGCTCTGAAATTTATTTACTGCTTATTGTCATATAATTCTTGAAATTATGGTCCAAATCTCTAAAAAACGTGTTCGTAGAAACACAATTGTTTTAGATAGTGGCTTAAATTCGGTTATAACTGCATTACCGCCTGGTAATACAGTATCAACTACTAGCTCTCAAAATGGTTTGAGTGCAGATCTCACTCCTGTGATACAGGTGAAAGATGTTCTGTTAGAGAACTCTGAGTTCTGTAAACTAAACCTCCTTTTGAAAGATATGCAGAGGCAAGTAAGTGAAATTCAGAAAAAATTAGATCAGTTTGATAGTATGTCACTGCCAATCTCAAATACCACGGAGAGCCGTTCTGATATTGGCCAGGTTAAGTGTTTACTGGATGTAACTCAAAATAAGCTTTTGAATTTAGACCCAATAGCCTGTCTTTTAGAAAGGCATCCTAAAATATCTCCAGACAACCTAAATAAAGCTGAAAATCTGATTGACTGCTTGGCTACGGAGGTGATGAAGCGTATAACCTCTTCTCACCAAGCTATAGTTTACAACGTCCCAGATTCTCTGCCCCTGAAAACTGTAAGACACAAAATCCTGATTTGTTGCGGCATGGCTAGTGTTCCATGTGAATGCAAACGACTTCGTAAAAAGTCTAACCAGGCTAATTGCCCAATCATTTTTAAATTCAGTAATTCCCTTGATGCTAGTAAGTTTACTAAATGTCAGGATCACTTAAGACTGAATAGCAGTTATAAGTCTATAACCGTAGCTCAGGATAAAACACCGTGTCAGCGCAGAATAATGCGTAGTAATAACCTGGTCACCTCCTCTAGCTTTGATTTACCAAATAAGGATCGTGCACAGCAACAGACACCTAGTGCTGAAACTAGCATTCAGCAAACTACACAACAACCACACCTGCCAATGGAACTAGGAACTGATTTAGATACCAGTACCCCTGTAAACAAAGCCTCATCGAAAGATGTTAAAATGACTAGAACTTCTGCAAGTTGTTCTAAGAAATTTCCCCCCAAACGTAGTAACCTCACCACGATGAACAAATTTCGCAGGGTTGAGACTAATGATGGGGAAGAATACTTTGTATTCAATAAGCCTGCTGAGAGTAAGAATGCCAACAAACCATCACTTGTTACGAAAAACTCCTCTCGAAACATAAGTACATCTGGAGGTGTTCCGCATGCTCCACCTTATAGAAAGTCAGGCTCCAAGACTCCTAAAGTCTTGCAGCCAAAGCACCTTCCTTCACAATTCCCTTTAAGTTATAAAAACAACCCGAAGGTGTATACCGGTATGACGAATAGCAGTTGGATGGGTAGACCTTCTGATGCTATGCCTTTTAACCGTCAACCTAGGCCCAACCTGTACTACCCTTATATCCAGGAACACATGGTAAATTTTCCAGGTGTCCCGAATCACTGGTACGACCCATGGCACCTAGGACCACCTCATTGCACACCAACCCGATGTACAGACACCCAGTCCGACCTCCTTTTCATTCATAAATTCTTGCGGTGCTGACGCACAAATAGATTTAGGTTATGGTGACATTTTAAGCCAGTTTGTAGTATCCCGTGACTTATTCACGATATTGCTAATTAATGCACGTTCCTTAATCAATAAGATATCTGAACTAAGGACATTATTATTAGTCGCCAAGCCTACTGTAGCTCTGATTACTGAGTCATGGTGCTCATCCTCTGTACTTGATGTGCATATAGGTATCGATGATTACACTGTACACCGTGCAAACAGAGATTGCAAGCGTGGTGGAGGATGTCTCATATATATACATAGCTCATTTGTAGTCAGTAAGGTGGAAGATGAAACAATGAATAATGTACCTGACTCACTCTGGGTTGTCTTACATGGAGATAAGTACAAACTTCTCATAGGCTGTGTTTATCGAGCACCAAGCTCAACAAAAGAAACTGATGCGTTATTAGCTAAATCGTTTGCACACGCATCCTCGTTTAGTGCTAATTACAAAATAATTGCAGGGGACTTCAATCTTCCAGAAGTCAATTGGCTAACTAGTTCCGGCCCCCAACGCTTCGACGAATTACTTGCCACTATAGACTGTTATGGATGGCAACAACACGTCCAGACACCTACTCGTGGTGACAACATGTTGGACCTTGTTTTTTGTCATGACACAATCCCAGTATCCACGTATGTTGGTAATCGATTTTCCAGTAGTGACCATAGAATGGTACTCTGCTCTCTGCCTTTCTCACCACTAAATACAGGAAACAAACAAGACTCAGGAAGCACAATATGTCGTAGTTACAAATATACAGACTGGGGATTAGTCCAAGAACTTATTCGACTCTGTCAATGGGATGACTATTTTACCACTGACTCCCTGGAGGCCTTAGTAACCCTGTTTTACAGGAATGTTACCCTTTGTCTAGATACAGTTGCCCCAAAGAAAATAGTGAAATTAAGTAGACACCGAACTGAATATATTCCAAGGGCACACCGTAATAAGTTAAGGAAACTGAAGAAACAGTACTATTCCACTAAGGACATATCACTATTGCTCTCAATCCACGAGTCTCTTGAATCTCTCAAGCGCCTACGCTCTCAAAAGGACCTCGACGAAGAGTTAACGGCACTTGAAAGTACCTCCAAAGTTTATAACTTAACGGCACTTCTTAAAAAACGAATGCAGTCGGCGAGGGAAATCCCATACTTACTTCACGACAAAGTAATCTACAATGAACCTGCCACTATCTGTGAACTCTTCAGTGATTGGTTTGCAAACTTTAGTTTAGAAACACATATGCCTGGTGAAACCGCTCCCCTTACTATCTCTTCCCTTGAAAGCATTGTGTTCACTAATCAGTTAATAGTACAAGCAATTAAAAGCCTTAAACCTTCCACTAGTACGGGACCGGATGGCCTCGCTTCGATAATTTTCAAAAACAGTGGGTGTGATATACCCTGTTACTTCTTAAATTCTTCTCAATATCTATGGACACTGGCACTTACCCTAGTGAGTGGAAAACTAGCTTCATAATTCCACATTACAAATCTGGTGATAGGGCAAACGTCCGCAATTACAGACCCATAAATATAACCCCAGTTATCTCACGAATCATGGAGAAAGTTGTAAAAGATCAATTGTCAGACTACCTAATTAGGGAAGATCTTGTTACAAGGTCTCAACACGGATTTCTCAAAAATAGATCCTGCGTTACTTGCCACTTCGACTTTTTCAACTGCATCACTAGTAGTCGCGAAGCACGTAAGCTAGTCGTTGTTCTCTACTTCGATATATCTAGGGCATTTGACATGGTATCTCACAGTATTCTCTTTGAGAAGCTGTACTCTTGTGGAATTCGCAACCCATTACTGAACTGGTTAAAATCATTTCTAAGCAACAGGGTACAAATAACCAAAGTTGGATCTGTATTGTCTCATCCTAGGCAGATCTCAAGTGGGGTCGTGCAAGGTAGTGTCCTAGGTCCACTTTTATTCACAGTCTACATTAACAGCATTTGCAAGTGCTTCACCTCAGGTAAACCATTCCTATATGCTGACGACCTCAAAGTCGTCTACTCCTGCTACACTCATGAATTAAGCGATATGGTTACTAAAATACATCTTGAACTAAGTAGCCTTGCAACATGGTGTGCTGAATCCTGTCTAAATTTTAACATTGACAAATGCGGCTGGATTTGTATCGGCAACAGTAACCTTGATCTAACTCTTGAAATAAATGGGCGAAAACTAGCTAAGCTCAACTCAGTCGTAGATCTCGGTATTAGATACTCTAGTAACCTAACGTTCGCTGAACAGACTGATTATGCCAGACGTAAAACGCGAAGGCTGATAGGATGCATAACACGCAATTTCTTTTGTTGTGAAACTAGGGTTTTATTATACAAAGTATGTGTCCGACCTATCTTAGAATACTGCCCGTTTATTCTTAGCGGACTAAGACAAAATGACAAGCTTAAATTAGAGGGAGTGCAACGGCAGTTTACCTCAAGAACTCTTGGTTTAGAAAGTGGTCTGGAATACCATGAGCGATGCGTAAGACTAAGATTAGAACCCCTCTGGAAAAGACGCCTTAAGCTAAACCTTATCTTTTACTATAAGCTAACTAATCTTCTCTTGCATTCCTCCGAGCCAATAACTAAACCTACCGCTGTCATCAGTTACAATCTTAGAAATCATCACAACCTAGCTGCTATGGAGCACTGTCAGACTTACGTGCGGTACAACTTCTTCTTAAATAAGTTTTCAGTCATTTGGAATAGACTACCAGCTAATGTGCGCGATGCAAACACACTTCCAGTGTTCATCTCCTCAGTCACCAGACTGCTCAAAGATGACAATGCACTTTTGCGCCTGACTCTTACACCTTCTTTTTCACCCTACATAGATATTTTAAGTTCTTTAAACGTGTAGTTACAACAAACTACAATTATAAATTTTAATATTATTGGAACTAGATGATTAACATTTCTACACAGGACAGTAATATTAGTTTACACATAATATAAAAGTTAGCATAACGGGACTAGTTAGTTTGTGTACCAAAATAACCACAGTTACTAAACAGAATATATATGTATATATTTATTAATCACTCCTTAAGGACTCCCGTTGCTTTCTTTTGCGTTGCTGTTGTTTGTCTTCTTTTTTCTCTCACCATTTCAGCTTCCATTTGACTTTTTGAATGAGAATGAATAATGTGGATATTTGACCATTTACAATGACAAATGATCTGCAAACATTATTGGTCCCGTATCTTTCAGTTGCCTGGTTAATAACGAATTAACTTTCTCCACGACGCAACCTGGATTACATTTGTGGAATATACTCTTATACCAATGGAAAAGTATCTATTTGTAATACAACGTCACGATTGTAGCTTATAACATAACTGATCGTATCTGTAAAAATAGCTTCCTTATTACCCAATTTGGATATAAATCAAATCAAAAATAAGATTCGGATTTGTACACACCCAAGTTATATTGAGGAATTACTTCAAGCTTTATTTTTTCCCAAGTATTTTTAATCCATCCAAAACTTACTTGGGTTTTTTTGTTAATGCGAAGACAATATTCCTATATTTCATGATGTGCTCCATTGAATGACTTGTTATATATTTCATGATGTGCTCCATTGAATGACTTGTTATATTGTGGAATAACTTCAAGCTTTATTTTTTCCCAAGTATTTTTAATCCATCCAAAACTTACTTGGGTTTTTTTGTTAATGCGAAGACAATATTCCTATATTTCATGATGTGCTCCATTGAATGACTGGTTATCATATTGTTCCCACAGACCTAAGACAAAAACGCCAGCAACCATGTAAATTAACCATGAACCAAATTTATGAAATTTATATAATGCTTATCCATGCCTGTATATTTGGTGTGTCCTACACAAGTAGGAAAAAATGTGTATTTTATTAAAACATTATTATTAATTATGATTGCTAATCGTATATGTAATTTATCATATTGATGATGCCTGTAAACTGGTGTCTCTCATGTACAAAATGAGGACATACTATTATTATTATTATTATCGTTGGTGTTTTCATCCACAATGAAACAGACACCCATCAACTCAAGTATCTTCTGCAATGACTATGAGAGTATTGCTGCGTTTGAAAAGACGAAAGATATTGGTCAGTTTAGTGAGAATAAGCCAAGTGTAAACGAGAGAGTAATTGTTAAATTGACTTGCACGAATAAAGGCATTTCTAGTTTCAAGTTACTATTTGAATGCTATTATCTTTGGTGTAAATTACTCTGTTTCTATACTTGGTTGATGAGATATGTCGTGTGTTTGTTCGTCATCTATATTCTACGATACAATGACATGGGCGTGTTGCCGTTTAGATTTGAGGATATAGCTCATAGAAGGAAGTTAGCAAATGAACTCTGCGACGATTTTCCAACCTAGAGCGTCAACCTGAGAAGAGTTGTAGGTGTACTGGTGTAAGTCCTACAATTCTTCAAAGGGTAGCGCATCAATGAGCAGTCCAATGTGCTTGGTGTATGATCTTGTACATATGTTCATATTGCATATACTGAATTGATATCATCTGTCATCTAGTTGTTGGTAATTCTGTTTGTGTCCGGACGACTTTCACTTGGATCATCAACCTGAGAAGGAATGTAGGCGTACTGCTGTGAGTCCTACAGTTCTTCAATGTTATTTCGTCAAGGCAGGATCCACAACATTTTATGTGTTGATTGTACATGTGTTTGTGTAAAGTAATTGAGTGGGTTCCTATTATTGTAATTGTTGGTTAATCTTGTTTGTGTCCGGACATTCCACAACTTACAATCGTCAACCTGAGAAGGGTTGTAGGCGTACTGGTGTAAGTCCTGCGATTCTTCAAAGGAATTCCATCGAGACACTATCTGCGAGTTTGTGTGTACTGTTTGTATATACGTGTGGTGTGTCATATCAATTGGTGTTATTCGAATTCATTGTGTTTACTCGTTGTTTTCGTACCTTGTTTTTATTGCATAATTTTGTTAAAATTTTCGTCGTGATTACTTCTGAAGTTGTTTCGAGTCTTCTACATCCGTGAATAAATTGATTGATGTTAAGGACAGCAGATGGGTCGTATACGCCGGGGAGGCTAGGCTATTGCTGAGAATGAAATGCACACGGAGATAATTGTTAGCTGCGGTCCGACGCGCCGGGGAGAAAGAGTGTAAACGACTGAGGCTCGCATGCGTCACCGCTACTAGAACTGAGGCAGAATGAGTGACCAGCGATTTCAGTGGTAATTGGTAGTGAGTAGATGAAAGGATGTGCGTAGAGTATCATGAGGTGGTGCTATGGTCACGTTGCATTCTGCAAGAGTCATTCTAGCAAGCGGCGATTGTGTTGCAAGATGTCAAGAGGAGGTCTCTGTCTGGAGGCGCAGGTCGTCATTGATGTGTGAGATTGTGCTGTGGGTATGCTTGTGGTGTGTTGGCTTTTCTGTTTGTTTTCCATTTCAGCTCTGTCCGTGTGACCCAGGTACTCGCAATGGCATCCAAGTCAACGTGTATTGGTCGTGAAGGAAAAAAGGGATGGATCCGTATTTTGCCGGGGAGTGTCAATGGAGTTGAAGATTGAACGATCAATTCTTGGTTGTTTGCTCAAACCAACTCCCCCAATTTTCGCGGAGGCATCAATACGACAGTCATCGTCTCATCGGTCGCTGTTCAGAGAGAAGAGTGAAACATCGTCAGAAGTAATCTTATGATTTATTATTGTAATATTTGTTCACAGACCTTAGTTCAGTCATTCTTTTATATGTTGGTGTAACAATAAAGAAATCTCAAGCGGCAGATCGGTGTTTTGGTTTTTTCGTCCGTTATAACTAAGCCTTTCTGAAATCTTCGAAGAACAGCGTGGGCCCGAGCGTAGCGAGAGCTGGGCATTAACGGTTTATGAGGCGTGATTGACAACGGTAGTATTTGAACGAGTGCCATTTCACTTAGAATCCTTGACTACTGGGGAAACCGTTGAAGCAGATACTGCTTACACTACCTCCAGGATGAAACCCGGCGAAGCTATAGTACCTAATCATGAAACAGTTGTCAGTAAATCATACCTGTGTGACATACCGTTTCCAACACAGCTAGATGGTAGAGTGAGAGTACTCGTTGTATGTAGTGTACCAGAAGCTCACAAGGTATTAAAGGAGAGATTCGGAGGTAGAGATGATCTGTTCGCGATGAAAACATCGCTGGGATGGGCAGTGGGAGTACCTATACCCATGGTCCACATATCATTGGTTGCAAACAATGGGGACAAATTGGATACTATGATTAGAAATATGTATGACATGGAGTTTCGCGACTGTGGTGTCCCAGAGAACGGTCGTTCTGTAGAAAACTTAAAGGCAGCTAAAATAGTTGAAGAGTCTTGTAAATACGAAAACGGGCGTATCAGGGTTGGCCTACCATGGACATTTAAAGATAGACAGTTGGTGTTAGCCACGTCTCGTAAACCGTTAATGCCCAGCTCTTGCTACGCTGGGACTCACGCTCTTCCTTGAAGTTTCTCAGAAACGCTTCGTAATAACGGACGCAGAAACCAAAACACCGATTGGCGACTCGAGAATTCTTTATTGTAACACCAACATATGGTCAACTTAAAAACTAAGCTTTACAACTAAGGTCTATGAACAAATATTACAATAATAAATCACAATATTACTTCTGACGGTTGTCTCCTGACTTCTTTCTGAACAGCGACCGATGAAACGACGACTGGTGTGTTGATGCCTCCGCGAAAATTGGGGAATTTAGTTTTGAGCAAACAACCATGAATTGATCGTTCAATCTTCAACCACATTGACATTCGGCTTGTAATAGGGAAGTTGCTTTTAAGAAACTCATGCGTTTATAGAAGTTTCCAATGGATGTAGACCTCTGGACCAAATATAGGAGCTTCGTCGACAATTATGTAATGAAGGGTTACGTTGAAAGTCTAGTTGATCAGAGCGAGCCAAGGAATTGGTATTTGCCCCATCATCCCGTCTTTAACCCGAGAAAGCCAGGTAAACTCCGTGTGGTGTTTGATTGTTCTGCGAAACATGAAGGAGTTTCTTCGAATGATAATCTGTATGGTGGCCCAGATTGCGTGAGCTCATTATTTGAACCGCTGGTAAAATTCAGAAAGTTTACAGTTGCTGTCGCTGTGATCATAGAGGAAAGTACATAGTATTTATCGTTGCAGAGCGTCTTCGTAACAATAGGAACTTAGGGTTAATTTCCTTTACAGCTAACCTTTGGAGTCTGAAAATAAATTCCAAGAAAAGCGTGGTAATGCACCTAGGTCAGAAGTCTTACACGTCGTACTCCCTAGAGTACTCAGAACTGCGAGATGTTAGATAACATAAGGACTGGTGAATTATTGTTAGCCACGACTTAAAAACAATGGCAAACTGTAATCGAGCCGCAGCTAAAGCCTTTCGAATGCTATGGGCAATTCGAAGGGCTTTGAAACGGTTAGGCGAGGGTATGTTCCAAGAACCAGAGAACACCGTAAGCGAAGTTCACCATGAAGGTGGTGCAGACACTGATCTTGATTGTACCATTAAAAAACTTCAGCAGCCCTGAGAAGCAACTGCAGGCAGATGATAAATGGGTAACAAAAATAAGCAGTCGGAAGAAATATAGTAATATTGATGGTAGGCAAACGTCTGTCACCTGTAGCCAGGCTGCATCAATGGTGGTGAGAAAGGACGTAGCCACTGCTAAATACGACAAGCTCTCCTTAGACTCTAACATAATTGTTGGGAATTTGGAAGAGTCCAAAGAATCTGATCCCGTGAAAAGGCACGATCACGACCTTAAATTAGTGAGTAGTATTATAAGGAAGATGCTCCCAGCGAATTTCCCTGGAGTATTGATTAAAAAGCTGATTAGAATAGGCAAAAGAGATGATGAATGTTCTAGTCAGCGTAGGTTGCTTAAAGTAGTCTTAGGTTCTCCTGATGAACGGAATCATCTACTGGCTAATGTACGCAACCTTGCCGGGTCAGGAATTTCAGCCAGACCTGATTTATCTCTTGAAGACAGACTTAAACTAAAAGAAGTTTTGTCCCAGCTAGAAACAAGACGTAAAGATGGTGAGACTAACCTTAAACTGGTGGGTTTTCAAATAGTCAGGTCTTGGAAACGTATGCTTCCAAGACCTGTGTGGATAAGCCAGACCGCATAGGAAGCCTGAAGGTAGTGTACACTAATATACGTAGTATCGGGAACAAATTTCACGAGCTAGGTGTATTAGTAGAAGACCTTAGCCCAGGTATCTTGGCCATTACTGAAACATGGCTGGTTTCTGGATTAGATGACACACCTGAGCTATGCGGATTTAGTTGCTTGCGCAGCGACAGAGTTAAGGGTCGTAGAGGTGGCGGGGTTGCTCTGTACATCAACAACTCCCTACATGTTCGTTCCGTGAAATCTGAAGCTCATGACAGTGGGACAGGTGAGGTAATTAGCTGTGAAGTAGGCTTTGTAACCGGCACTCTACTCACTGGAGTTCTGTATAAAAGTCACTATTGTCAGTGTGATGACTTCATTTTAGATCACCTCAAACAATGGAGTAAACACAGTAGCTGTCTTATTCTAGGTGATTTTAATGCACCTCATATAAACTGGGTAGCTGTCACATCTCCAGGATCCGCTGATAAGTTTGACAGCCGGTTACTCTTGACTACCATGGAAAATGCCCTGACACAACATGTCTTAGGTAGTACAAGATTCGGTTCTACCCAAGGATCTTCCTTGCTGGACTTAGTGCTTACTCATGACAACGACGACGTGGATGGCCTAGTTCTTCATCCACCTCTAGCAAACAGTGATCATGGGGTGTTAGATTTTAACTTAAGGGCTGGCAATTTAGTCAGTTTTCAACCCAAATCCCGGCCTAGTGTTTGGCATGCTGACATAGTGGCTATAAAGGAGCGTGCTTCAACCACCGACTGGTCAGTCAACATTGTCTCATCCATTGAAGATGAATGGGATATATTTAAGAATACACTTGAGAGGGTTACCACTGATCTCATCCCCTGGAGGGTTCCTAAAAGGCCAACAAATCGGCCACCATGGATAAATAGACAAGCTATAACACTCCTAAGACGGAGAAAAAGGTTCTGGAATCTCTTTGTTTCTACTGGGCTACAGCAGTTCCGGCTGAAATACTGTGAAACCAGAAACCAGTGTAAAACTTTGATCCACCAGTCTAGGATAGCTTACGAAACCCAGTTAGTTAAAAGTTCACCAGGCTGCCCAAAAAGACTCTTCTCATATATCAACAGAAGAACACGTAAGAGTGATGCTATCCCACCTCTTATGCTTGAAGATGACCAGACAGACATGACTGAGGATAACTTGACTAAGGCTGAGGCTTTGTCCAAGCACTTTAGTCAAGTATTCTCTGATAATATTGATACCAGCTTTGTAAATTTTCCAAAAGGTAACTTGAAAATGGCACCCTTATACATTGGAAAGGATACTGTCCTAAAGGGGCTTCTAAGGCTCAATCCTGGTAAGTCCAGTGGCCCTGATCAACTCCACCCACGTATATTAACAGCATTGGCTGAAAGCATAGCCGAGCCATTGTCGGTAATCGTCAATATGTCTCTGGACCAGTCTAAATGTCCAAGAGACTGGAAATATGCCATCATTAGTCCGGTCTTCAAAACCGGATCTAGAAACTTAGTTCAGAACTATCGTCCTGTTAGTTTGACCAGTATTGTTGTTAAACTACTAGAAAGAATAATTCGTGATGCTATCATTCAGTTCATTGAAGGGAACAAACTTTTCGTTGCGGAACAGCACGGTTTTAGAGCAGGTCATTCTTGCTTGACCAACCTTCTTTTGGCCAGAGAAAGTTGGGCAAGCTCAGCTGATGCTAATATACCGGTGGATGCCATATTCATAGACCTTAGCAAGGCGTTTGACAGGGTTTCTCATTCAGGTCTTCTAGTAAAGTTAGGTAGTCTGGGAATCAGTAAAGTGGTTACCGACTGGATTCAAGACTTTCTAAAAGACAGAAGACAAAGAGTACGAGTTAACGGGGTTTTATCAACATGGGAATCGGTTAAGAGTGGCGTTCCTCAGGGTACAATTCTAGGCCCACTTCTTTTCCTGATTTATGTTAATGAGATTCCATCGGTAGTTAAGTCATCCTGCTTACTGTTTGCTGATGACATCAAGATATGGAGGGCTTTGCACGATGACAGTGATCAACTTGCTTTGCAGGAAGATTTAAACTTGTTAAGTGATTGGTGTAAGCACTGGGCTTTGGAGATTAACTTAAGCAAGAGTGTAGTTATGCATGTATCTCATAGTCACGTGCACAATTACTCAATGAATGGAATTACTCTCCCAGTGGTCACTGAGTACAAGGACTTGGGAGTGGTTGTGCAGCATGACTTGAAAACAGCAACAAACTGTAGAACTGCAGCCACTAAGGGTTTTCGAATGTTATGGGCCATACGCAAGGCTTTTGCGAACTTTGACGCTGATATATTTCGTATATTATATCCGACTTATATCAGACCTCATTTGGAATATGGGATCCAGGCAGCGAGTCCGTGTTTCAAATACGAAATAGACTTATTAGAAAGGGTGCAAAGAGTAGGAACTAAGCTAATACAGGGTTTCTCAACCCTGTCATATGAGGAGAGGTTAAGTCGACTGGGTTTATTTCCACTGTCATACAGACGACTTAGGGGTGACCTAATACTAGCATACCGTATCCTAAGAAATGATTTTGGAGCTAATTTATCTAAATTATTTCTTCCTTCTAGCGCCAACCAATTGCGAGGACATCACCTCAAGGTTCAAAAACCACGGTCGAATCGTCTGCGTCTGGAGATCCGTTTTTCGCATCGAATTGTGAACCATTGGAACTCCCTACCGGAACACGTCGTATCAGCGCCATCCGTTGATTCATTCAAGGCGAGATTAGACCTCCTGTATGCAATAAATCGAAAGGATTAACACAGGCATATAGCCTACTATCCTAAATAAATTGTAAACTTTAAACTGTACTCTATGCAACATATGTCAGGCCTCATCTGGACTACTGCATACAAGCGGCGAGTCCATGCTTAAAAAGGAGGCACATACCCTGGAAAGGGTACAGTGGGTAGGAACGAAATTAGTTATTGGTATCTAACACCTTCCTTATGACATGAGGATGGAGCGTTTGAATCCCTTCCCCTTATCATATCGGAGAAAGAGAGGCGAATTAATTTTGGCTTACTGTATAATAATAATAATATATATTTCTTCCTGTTTATGCAGGAGCATACCAATTGTACAGGCATGGATAAGTTATTATATAAATTACACAAAATTAGATGTATAATGTATTTACAGTTTGGTTGTTCTTTCTGACATCAAAGTCAGTCGGAACAGTCTGCTATAAAGTTTGTTTGTGTAGCACATAAAGAGATATAGAAATATTGTCTTCGCATTAACAAAAAACCCAGACATCAGATGAATGTAATACAGATATCTGGGAAAAATAAAGCTTGAAGTCAATTCTCTTATATAACTTTGTTGTGAACAGCACCCTTGGCTTAAAGATTATTGATGTATTATGTTGAGATCAGTGATATATTTATTCCATTTTTTCAGTAGTCTTATCGTAGTTTTATAACAGGAAAGAAATTTGATCGTGGATACGAAAACTAGATAAGGTCATGTTGGGTTGTTTTACTGCATCAAATGGTGCCGAGGTCGATTCCAGAATTCTCCATTTGCTCCATTTGTGTCTGCATGGCGGACTGTATTCGTAAGTTGAGTAAAATGTTGAAAACTGTTTGAAAACCAGTTGCTTCTTCATTTCAGATCATGAATACTCATTTACAGCATGTTCGCCAGCGTCTTCAAATGGTAGAATTGGATCGTTCATGGAATTTGAGTGGTTATGAGATAGACGGTTTGGAATTAATCCTCATTTCAGTTTAGATGCAGGGTTGTTCGACCTCGACCAGAAGATGAATAGGAGCAGCAAAATACCAGAAAGAGAAAGTATGTGAACATGAAAAGGACATATATATATATATTGTGAATTTATAAATGTTGTATATTATACTTAAGTAAACTTTTTTCTATATTGTATGTTTTCACGTATTTATGCGAAGTCTTAGAGTTTATTTAATGTCATAATGTGTATTAATGAGTCTGAGCGTTTTTATTGTTCTAATGACTGATGCGTTTTAGAAATAAGTGATGGGTTCTGGTAGGGATAGTCATTTGGACAAAACAGTTTACATAGCAAGCGTTTGAAGGTTACAATGAGGGATAGGTCCTATTTCTAAGGGTAAACTAATCCTGTATGTTCCGTACTATGTCTTTATGCATCCATGCTGCTAGTTTATTTATAGTTTAAAGATTGCTAAGGGTGTTGAAGTGCGTCTTTTAGGTGCTGTAGTAGATTAGTGCTTGATTCGTTCTAGGAGTAAATAGTTTATTAATATAATCAGTAGAGTGAAACAGTCTGTATAGAGAGCGTTTGAAGCTTGTAACCGAAGAGCAAGTTCTGATATCTAGGGGTAGGCTATTCCATATTTTAGAATACATGACTGTGAAGAAGTTTTCACGGAGTGTTGACTTAAAAGAATGAGTTGTCACTGTGGAAGTTTGGTTACGCAGATCGTAAGAACCTTCCTGTGCGAATTGTATGTCCCTGTTACCTGAGAAAGATATTTTGTGAAGGACCTTAAAGAAGAATATTAGGTTTATAATAAGTCGCCTTGTCCAAAGTGGGTCGAGTTTTAGGATCATGCACCGTGAGATGTAGTCTTTCTTACAATCGTAGCCAAGCAGTTTTGAGGTAAAATATCGTTGGATACTTTCCATCCTTAGCTTGTCGCGTGTGCGAGTGCTGCTTATAATAAATGGACAGTATTCTAGTAGTGGTCTGACACATGTTTTGTACAGAATTAGCTTGGCTTCATTGTCGTGAAAGTTCCTGAGTATGCATCCTAAGAGCATCCTCGATTTTCTAGTCTGTGATGCTACTTGCTCTGAGAATGTCAAGTCACTAGAGTACCTCAGGCCTAGGTCAACGACACTTCGGAGTCTTGTTAGGTTAGCAGATTGGAGCGTTAATTTCAGGTCAATTGAGGGTGCACCGAAGCAGATCCAGCCACATTTGTTCAGATTAAATTGGAGATTCCATAGGGACGACCAAGCAGCCATTTTATCTAATTCCTTCTGTACTACATTCTCGAAGTTCCCTAAGTCATCACGTTGGAATGTATAAGCTACTTTTAGGTCATCTGCAAAGATGAATGGTTTCCCGTGCGTGAAGCAAGCGCATATGTCATTGATGTATAGTGTAAATAGGAGGGGTCCAATGACACTACCTTGTACTACACCAGAAGTGATAGGGCTAGGTTTGGAGGTTGCAGACCCGAGTTTAACTATTTGGGACCTATTGTTAAGGAATGATTTAAGCCATCCTAATAATGGGTCACGTATTCCTAAGGAGTTCAGTTTATTTGTTAGCAGTAAATGGTCAACACGGTCAAATGCCTTAGAAATGTCAAAGTAGATGACAAGTACTAGTTGCCGTCTGTCACGACTGCTGGTTACAAAATTGAAGAAGTCTAGGTGACATGTTAAACATGATCTGGATTTCAGGAATCCATGTTGGTTCGGACTTATGATGTTGCAGCTAAGCATATGTTTGATTAGGTTATCTTTGACTAGTCTCTCCATGATTCTAGATGCTATAGGTGTGATATTGATTGGCCGGTAGTTACTGACTTCAGTTTTCGAGCCAGATTTGTGTTTAGGCATAATGAATGTAGTCTTCCATATGTCAGGGTAAGTTTGGGTTTCTAGGGACATTGTGAATATTTTAAGCAGTAGTAGAGGAATGTCAGGGCCACCATATTTATAGAAGTAAGATGATATACCGTCGGTACCGAAACCTTTTGAACTTTTGAGGGTTCTTATAGTTTGGTTAATGTCAGCGTAAGTGAATTGAACAGTGCTAATTTGGTTTGGTGTCAGTGGAGTTGGTGCCATTTTAGTAATAGGGTGTATATCGAGTAGCTGGACTGAGGGCTTAAGGTAGTTACCTGCAAACGTTTTGTTGAATAGTTCACATATGTCTGCAGAGTTAGTGCATAGCCTACCTTTGTCTATGAGGAGAGAAATGCTGTGATTTTTGCGATTCATTCGCTTCCTTAAGATTTCTGTGAGTGCATACACTCTAGCAGGACTGGCTACTGCGATGCGTTCTTCCTTTCTCATACGGAAATCTTGAGCTTGTGTGATGGAGCTAAGGGTTTTAAGTATTAGACCTAGAGTGCCAAAGTCGTGGTGTTTGAAGTAACTTGTTGAGAGTTTCTTCAGTTTCTTACGATCCTTTGGTTTTATGAATGACTTTCTGTGTGGGGAAACCTTTAGTGTTTGGAGTGGAATGACAGCATCTAAGCATATGTTTGAGTTATGGTAGAAGATGGTTAGGGCTCTCGATAGGTCATCAGTAGTGAAGTATTCATCCCATTTGGAGGATCTTAGCATCGATTCAACTAAGGCCCAGTTTGCCTTACTATAGTTCCTATATATTACTTGTTGTGAAGTGGAGGTATGAGATGCATTGCTACTCAGCGGAATTGGCAGTGCACACATTACTGTTTTGTGGTCGCTCCCTGGAAACTCAGAACCTACTAGCGTTGAAAGGGGGCTTATATTGTGGCAGAAGATTAAGTCTAGTACGTTGTTACCTCTTGTGGGAGTAGTGACAGTTTGTTTCCAGCCAAGTATATCCAGTGTGCCTAAGAACTTATCAAATTTAGTTGGACCTGTGGGTATATCCCAGTTGATTTCAGGTAAGTTAAAGTCCCCACATAGGATCTTATGATCGTATTGTAAGTCGGATAATTGCTCCAGAGTATTAATAAGTTGGGTCTCGTAATTACTAAAGGTGCCAGGTGCTCTGTAGGTGCATCCAATTAATGCTGTTACGTTATTTAAGTGTACATTAACCCATAGAGTCTCAGGCATGTTAAGTGTACTACTTTCTAGCTGTGATACAGTAAGTGCATTCAGAAAGTACATGAGACAACCCCCTCCCTTACCACCTTCCCTGTCACACCGAAAGTGTGTGTAGTTATCTAAGCTTATTTCTTCATCCAGGATGTCCGAATGACACCAAGATTCAGTGATGACAATTACAGGGGGTTTGTATATTACTGTGAGTGCTCTGAGCATCGGCAATTTATTTAGAACAGATCTAGCATTTATGAGGATTACGTAAAGATGAGAGTTGAAGTAGCATTTGAAGTATTTAAGTTCGTTAGTCAGCCCCGAATATGGTTCAGCACCCAGTAGTTCTGCTTGACATGACGATCCTATGTTAAGAGGAGTTTCAGCATCATGCTCACCTATGTCTATCGAGTTGGTGTGTGCTGTTTTCGGTGAAGAATTAGGAGTTGGAGTACTGGATTTGCTATAGACTAAGGAATTTTTATTTTTAGTTAGGTTACAGAAGTGGGTAGGGTTCTTTATTTGGCCTATACTTGTGCAAGTGTCAAGTGTGCCTAATGGATACGGGTGCACTAGACCGTTCCTGTTTTCATGCAAGGAGGGAGCCAGCACTAGTGGTTTAGGAGTGTTAACATCCCTACCAGCTGTTTTTTCAACGCTGACAGGGACGCGGGGGATAAAAAATGATTGGATCCTTGTGATGACCATGGCTTATTATTCCACCTATTGTTTGATGCTAGTTGTGTCCTTGTGTGGGTTTCGTGTGTACTGCATTGTGGGTTAGTTCCCAGCAGACTTGTACCATATATCCGGTCAAAATTTGTTTGTGTGCCATACTCTGAAGACCCTGAGTTGTTGATAGCCGAGTTCTGACTATTACCACTTGTACTATTGAGGGTGACATTGTTGTGACATTGGATATTAGTGTGTGCCATGGTGCGATTTAGCACGTTGTGGGTGCTAATACTATTGACCGTGGGAAGTGTGGGTTTATTTAAGCTGCCACTGTTTTTGTTGGTATGATTTAGGGGCATATTTTCCTTACCTTTAGCAATGAAGTTATGGCTAGGAGAGGACAAAGTCGAATTTCGGGGGGTTTTGACTTTTTTTCTGGGGTTATTTAATGGCATTTTAGATTCTGCGGTGATAGGTGGTATGGTTTTGTTATTTATTTGGTTACAGTCTAGTGGCCTTTCGGCTGGTGTTGCACTCTGATGGGATAATTCTGTGTGTTTTGAGAGGGGTGATGCGGTGGGGTCTACTGTATCTTTCACAGGGTTGGGAATAATGGCTGCTTGCAATGTCCTATTACCTATTTCACAATTAGTCTTAGTGAGATAGTTGTATGCGCGCCTTTCTATGACTGTTTTGTCCACCCCGACCTTTATATGTTTGTAGTTTCTGGCTTGCGATAGGGTGTGTTGGGAGTGGATGAATTTTCTGGTCTCTGCCGGTGTTTCGAACTGAAAACGAATAGGACAACACTTCTCATGTTGACTCTTCTTCAGCCTATAGCACTTAGTCTTGGAGTTAGGCATTTTCGCTTCACTAAGTAAGATGCGCTGTACCTTTTTTAGTGCCTCATTGTCCGGAACGTTGTAGACAATAGCACTCAGTTTTGCGTCGAGTCGTTTTGTTACTTCTGTGGTAACAAAATTAATGAGGTTATCTACCTTAGTTACCGATTCTGTGTCAAGCTTGTTAAGGTTTACAGTTTTCATGAGGATAGTTAGAGGTGTCAATTCACAGACCTGCGATCTGATATCGCTGATCTGATCTGATAATTTGGATATCTCGGTATTGGTTTCGATGTTTCCAGCATTTACTGACTTGCTGTTTTTTATTTCCCTTAACTCAGCCTTAAGTTCTCCTATAGACAACTTTAGAAGTTCTATTTCTGAAGATAGTACTGAAAAAGAGCTTGATGGCTGGAGTTTCTCCATAAGCACATAAGGTGAAGGGAGGGGTTCTGTATGAGCAGAGGGTACTGAATTTTTAGGAGTAGTGCTAATACTAGCTGTCAGTACAGTTTTATCCTCAGTTTCAGCTCGACGCTTACGGCATACAAGTGAGTTATGTGACTCACTATAGCCGTTTGTAGGGGGTGTGTTGCTTGATGTAGCAATCAAGGACGTTAAATTAGACACCAGTTTTACAGGGGATTGGGTTCGTTGCTTTTTACTTTGATTAACCATAACTATTAGAAATGGAAGTTAGTGGTTACAAGTATGGAAGTAGTATAGTACTTGTGCAAGTACTACAACAAGATAAATTTTATGTAACGAATCACGTAAAAATGTAACGCAAACGTTGAACGTACCGCGATATGTTCAAGGGTGATTTAGGGATTGACCTTTGAAACCTTTTCTCTCCATCTAAGATACATTTATGGGGTCAATACAGGAGGGTGCTGAAACTCGGGTCGAATAAATACGTTTGGAGTTTATAATAATAATAATGTATATTCTCATATAAACATATAAATTTACATGAAAATGCATGCCGTTTTTACAGGCACAATCAAGTATGATATAATATCAAATCGTAGATTGTCTACGAATTAATAATGTTTCAACAGTTAAATATTTGATATACATATATATATATATATATATATATATATATATAGATACACTCATTGTCTGAACTAGGCTGTATAGTTATTGAATTGTACAATTGTCCTCCAGGTTGAGCGGGAAAATCGACTTCGTTTCGTTTTCATCCCGTGGTTGTCAGCATACGATAACCAACCAATATTGAGGTAAGTACAACTTTTACAAGGGATTGAAAGCAGTTTTAGAAAAGTAAAAGTACTAAGGTGAATCAATAAAGTGTAATGAAATGGGTAAGTGCAAGTATCACTAATAAATGCATTAATAAAGGAAACTCCCTAGGCTGACAACGTTCATTTGCAATGCATAATGCTTCCTGTACAGTTTGCACTATCATGATGTCCACTTTTGGTTTTAATACATTTTTTCCATATGCCGGTTTTCTTTATATTTTATACCTTTTTGTGCATTTGGTGCACAGCCGTACCCTACAGAGAATAGGAATAGAATAAGTCGAATTAAATTCATAAAGAGCTATAAAATGTTAGGTTTAATGGAATATAATAAGGATCGAGTAAAGACGTTTGTCAATCACGTCTCATAAACCGTTAATGCCCAGCTCTCGCTACGCTCGGGCCCACGCTGTTCCTTGCAGTTTTTCAGAAACGCTTAGTTATAACAGACGAAAAAACCAAAACAGCGATCTGCCGCTTGAGATTTCTTTATTGTTACACCAACATATAAAAAGAATGACTGAACTAAGGTCTGTGAACAAATATAATAATAATAATAATATATATTCTCATTTTTTACATGAGGGACGCCAGTTTACAGGCATCATCAATTCGATAATTTACACATAATATTAATAAGCATATTTAGTAAAGATAATATAATAAAGTACATTTTTTTCCCTAGCTATGTAGGGTACACCAATTGTATAGGCATGCATAAATATTGTTTTAATAATAATAATATATTCCTTCCTGTTTATGCAGGAACATACCTATTGTACAGGCATGGATAAGTTATTATATAAATTACACATAATTTGATGTATAATGGACTTACAGTTTGGTTGTTCTTTCTGACATTAGAGTCAGTCGGAACAGTCTGCTATAAAGTCTGTTTGTGTAGCACATAAAGAGATATAGAAATATTGTCTTCGCATTAACAAAAAACCCAGACATCACATGAATGTAATACAGATATCTGGGAAAAATAAAGCTTGAAGTCAATTCTCCTACATAACTTTGTTGTGAACAGCACCCTTGGCTTAAAGTTTATTGATGTATTATGTTGAGATCAGTGATATATTTATTCCATTTTTCAGCAGTCTTATCGTAGTTTCATAACAGGAAAGAAATTTGATCGTGGAGGCGAAAACTAGATAAGGTCATGTGAAGTTGTTTTACTGCATCAAATGGTGCCGAGGTCGATTCCAGAATTCTCCATTTGCGCCATTTGTGTCTGCATGGCGGACTGTATTCGTAAGTTGAGTAAAATGTTGAAAACCAGTTGCTTCTTTATTTCAGATGATGAATACTCATTTACATCGTGTCCGCCAGCTTCTTTAAATGGTAGAATTGGATCGTTCCTGGAATTTGAGTGATTATGGGATAAATGGTTTGGAATTAATCATAGCAGTTAGAATACAGTTAAACATGCAGAGAAGTACTTTTGATTCAGCAACCGGTGAATTTTTTATTCTTTTCGATCTAGTACCAGAATAACTGCGAACCATTCCATTCAATATGTCGAATAAGGCATGCAGGAGGAGATCATTACCATGGAATGAGTCAACTTGATCTGAGATGCAGCTTTCAGCATGTTTTCGTTATATCATAGATATCCAGGTTTATTGGCGCTGTAGAGGCAGTGATTTGGATTATAACGTAATCTACAAAGTCTCCGTGTCCATTTGAAGTATACATATGCTTTGAAAGGATTACTTTGTTGGCTCCTACCCCCACTGAGTGTTAACAACAGCTGCTGTGGGTTTATGTATTTCCTCGCCTTTTTGGATAAAACATCGCCGCATTCTTTTTGGGTAGGAGACCAGTTGGTGGATTATAAATGATATCCAAGTAACTTTTATCTTTTCATGTGGTGTTGCGGTAAGTTTCTACCTTGTTTTCTCATATTTCATTCGTATGTTGATTATGGTTCGCCCTTTGTATCAGGTAGACATAGTTTGATCGACTCTTGGTTGAATGGGTGTTATTGTCATGACTGCTGCTTTTTTGTCTGGAATTATAAATAGAGACAAAACAAACAACAGGTGTAGTCTCTGAGTTCATACATTAAATGGGCCTATGATTTCTGAAACTCTTACATGGGAATTACCATTGGTATCAATTACAAACTCACTTAGTGTGTCATTAAGTGCCTTTTCAAAGGAGGCCAATGTGCTTGCTAGTCGTGTTTTCTCAGGTAGTTTGTTCCATATTTGGGCATACCTAATCAAGAAAAACTTTTGCCTGGTGGCTGTTTTACATGGTTCTATAGCCACTGTACCTTTAGTGTGCCTAAGGTTGTATCCTGTGTTACCTGAGGACCGAGTATAGTTAGCAGGGGTATACACTATTTGGTTAAGAAGCTTATAGAAGAGTAACAGATTTAGTCGCAGTCGCCTTAACCATAATGTTTCTAGTCCCAGGATTTCACATCTGGTAGAGTAGTTTGTGCCGTTATCGGTTCCGAGTACTTTTCGCGTGAAGTACCTCTGTACTCCTTCTACTTTCAGTTTGTCTTCTATGCGTGTACTGCTGAATATGAATGAGCAGTAATCTAGGAGTGGGCGCACACATACCTTGTACAGTAGTATTCTGGACTCGTTTCTGTAGAAGTTCCTGAGTAGGAAACCAATAAGCCTTCGTGATTTCGACACTTGATTCGAGATATGCTCTGAAAATGATAGATTGTGTGAATATTTCAGTCCTAGGTCTAGTACAGATTTGAGTCTGGGGATTTTGTGGCCCTGAATTGCTAGGTTGAGGTCAAGGTTGGAACAGCCTATGCAGAGCCATCCACACTTTTCAACATTAAACTCAAGTCTCCACGTGTCACACCATCTATCCATTTTTGCTAATTCTTCATGTATGGAGTTCATAGTTGGGCCGATATCTGTATTTGTGCAGGTATATGTCACCTTCAAGTCATCTGCATACAGTATTGGCTTGCCTATACTAAAACATTCACATATACTGTTTATGTATATAATGAAAAGAAGGGGTCCCAATACACTCCCCTGGATGACACCACTGCTGATTGGTCTAGGTCTGGAGGTCATTGAGCCAACTTTAGTTGTCTGATTCCTGTCATACAGAAATGATTTTATCCAATTGTAGAGGGGGTTGCATATCCCTAGTGAGCATAGCCTACCGACTAACAGACTATGTGGGACTCTGTCGAAGGCTTTCCTTATATCGAAATAGAGGATAATCACTAGCTCTCTCCTATCTCTTCTATAGGTGACTTCGTTGAAAAAGTCTATATGGCAAGTGACGCAAGATCTTTTCTTGAGGAATCCGTGTTGTGACAGGTTGATGAGTTTATGTTTTAGAAAGTAGTCTGACATTTGGTCTTTGATTACTTTCTCCATGATCCTTGATATGACTGGTGTTATATTGATAGGCCTATAATTACATGCACTAGTTTTGGCCCCTCCTTTATGCTTAGGTAATATATATGTGTTTTTCCAAGTTTCAGGGTAGGTTTCGGTCACTAGTGAGATATTAAATATTCTAAGTAATAATACAATCATATCCGTACCACCGTTTTTGTATATGACGGATGGTATATCGTCTATCCCACAACTACTGTTAGCTTTTAATGTCCTTACCGCCGATGCTATATTTTGTATATTAAAGTTTATTTCACCTAACTTGTAGTTATTTTTGCAGGTTATGTCGAGAATTGGGGACGGATGTGCTTTGGTGTTATTGGAGAACCACTCACTCAGGAGTTCACTAATGATCTGGGGATCATCATAAATTATATCTTCGTGTTCTAAATGACTGATATTGTTTTCTTCACCCTTCTTCATCCGTTTTTGCAAGATTTTGCAGAGTTCCTGGGTTTTAGAGGTGCCCTCTAGGGCTTTATTTTCCTCGACTTGTGCTTTCATTTTATGTCTCTCATCTAAATTTTTAAATATTTCGTGTATCAGGTGTAATGCATTAAATTCTTTGTATAAATAAAATCTCCTTTTTAGTTTCCTTAGTTTTATTCGCGTTTTGCGATCTATGAACAGAGTTGGTGTCTTTAGGGCAGATTTCAGGGGTGCGATTGTGTCTCTTACCGAACTGATTGTCTTGTAGAAGGTATTTAGTATTACTTCTAAGTTATTATTGGTGAAGTATTCACCCCAGTCTGAGCTTCTCAAGAGCGTTGGTAGGAATTCCCAGTCGGCATTTCGATAGTCCCTATATTGATAGTAAACCGGGGAACTCTTGGGTGTGTGTTTAGTTGTTAGTTGTAAGGGTAGGGTGCAGTACAGTATGTTGTGGTCACTGTTGTCGAGTTTATCCCTCACCTCTATCGAGATCGGCTCTATTTTGTGACAGAGGATTAAGTCGAGTATATTGTTGTGTCGTGTTGGGAGGCGTACGCACTGCTTCCATCCTCCCACATCTATGGCTTCTAGGATCACCTCGTAGGTTCTCGGTCCAGTGCAGGTATCCCAGTTCACTCCAGGGAGGTTGAAATCGCCACAAACTAGTTTGTAGTCGAATTCCAGCTTAGGTACAACCTCTAGTATTTCTCCGATAACCGTATCAGTCGTTATAGGGCTGTTAGGGGCTCTGTATATACATCCCACAAGAATGTTATTTTCATTCGTGTGGATGCTTATCCACTTGGATTCTGGGAGTTTGTCGATAGTTAGGTTTGTAAAGGTATTGGAGTTAGTGGATTTAGAGGCATATATTAGACAGCCTCCTCCTCTCTTGTCTGCTCTGTCATTCCTGTGGATGTTATAGTTATCGATTATCAGCTTTGTGTCAGGTATATCAATAGTAAGCCAAGTTTCAGTTACCAGAATCAGTGTTGGCCGCTCCATGTATACCAAGCTGCGAAGGGAAGTTATTTTGTTAAGGAGAGATCGAGCATTTAAAAGCATAATTTTCAGAAAACCAGGGTTGTTGGGATAGTTAGTAGGTTTTCTTGTTACTATCCCTAACTCCTGGTTGCCTATGTTATGTTCGGAGGAATCCTCATATGAGACATTGTCAGCGTGTTTACTATTCCCTGGACAAATTGTGCTGCGAGGGGGGCTATTGCTTGCTGCAGCCGAAAATAATCCTGTTGCATATTTTGACTATTAGCATCCATGGGTCGGCATCTGCGTTCATCTACTGGTGATATATGGTCTGCCCTGCAATTTGGGTTGTAGTTTGCTGGA
The DNA here is from genome assembly GCA_944472135.2 of Trichobilharzia regenti. Lineage (NCBI taxonomy): Eukaryota > Metazoa > Platyhelminthes > Trematoda > Strigeidida > Schistosomatidae > Trichobilharzia > Trichobilharzia regenti. The sequence goes on along the minus strand of OX235262.1, from coordinate 21,755,223 downwards.
CCTGGGTACCCTGTGTTAAGACTACCCTGGTAGTTGTACCTCATGGGGCTTTCATAGCCGTATGCATATTGGCTCACGTCACGTGCGTGAGTGAAGTTATTGAGGGGATCAAGTGTCGACCTGTTCTCATTATGTTGATGAGGTCTAGAGCAGGTCATTCTTGCTTGACCAACCTTCTTTTGGCCAGAGAAAGTTGGGCAAGCTCAGCTGATGCTAATATACCGGTGGATGCCATATTCATAGACCTTAGCAAGGCGTTTGACAGGGTTTCTCATTCAGGTCTTCTAGTAAAGTTAGGTAGTCTGGGAATCAGTAAAGTGGTTACCGACTGGATTCAAGACTTTCTAAAGACAGAAGACAAAGAGTACGAGTTAACGGGGTTTTATCAACATGGGAATCGGTTAAGAGTGGCGTTCCTCAGGGTACAATTCTAGGCCCACTTCTTTTCCTGATTTATGTTAATGAGATTCCATCGGTAGTTAAGTCATCCTGCTTACTGTTTGCTGATGACATCAAGATATGGAGGGCTTTGCACGATGACAGTGATCAACTTGCTTTGCAGGAAGATTTAAACTTGTTAAGTGATTGGTGTAAGCACTGGGCCTTGGAGATTAACTTAAGCAAGAGTGTAGTTATGCATGTATCCCATAGTCACGTGCACAATTACTCAATGAATGGAATTACTCTCCCAGTGGTCACTGAGTACAAGGACTTGGGAGTGGTTGTGCAGCATGACTTGAAAACAGCAACAAACTGTAGAACTGCAGCCACTAAGGGTTTTCGAATGTTATGGGCCATACGCAAGGCTTTTGCGAACTTTGACGCTGATATATTTCGTATATTATATCCGACTTATATCAGACCTCATTTGGAATATGGGATCCAGGCAGCGAGTCCGTGTTTCAAATACGAAATAGACTTATTAGAAAGGGTGCAAAGAGTAGGAACTAAGCTAATACAGGGTTTCTCAACCCTGTCATATGAGGAGAGGTTAAGTCGACTGGGTTTATTTCCACTGTCATACAGACGACTTAGGGGTGACCTAATACTAGCATACCGTATCCTAAGAAATGATTTTGGAGCTAATTTATCTAAATTATTTCTTCCTTCTAGCGCCAACCAATTGCGAGGACATCACCTCAAGGTTCAAAAACCACGGTCGAATCGTCTGCGTCTGGAGATCCGTTTTTCGCATCGAATTGTGAACCATTGGAACTCCCTACCGGAACACGTCGTATCAGCGCCATCCGTTGATTCATTCAAGGCGAGATTAGACCTCCTGTATGCAATAAATCGAAAGGATTAACACAGGCATATAGCCTACTATCCTAAATAAATTGTAAACTTTAAACTGTACTCTATGCAACATATGTCAGGCCTCATCTGGACTACTGCATACAAGCGGCGAGTCCATGCTTAAAAAGGAGGCACATACCCTGGAAAGGGTACAGTGGGTAGGAACGAAATTAGTTATTGGTATCTAACACCTTCCTTATGACATGAGGATGGAGCGTTTGAATCCCTTCCCCTTATCATATCGGAGAAAGAGAGGCGAATTAATTTTGGCTTACTGTATGTTCAAGGGTGATTTAGGGATTGACCTTTGAAACCTTTTCTCTCCATCTAAGATACATTTATGGGGTCAATACAGGAGGGTGCTGAAACTCGGGTCGAATAAATACGTTTGGAGTTTATAATAATAATAATGTATATTCTCATATAAACATATAAATTTACATGAAAATGCATGCCGTTTTTACAGGCACAATCAAGTATGATATAATATCAAATCGTAGATTGTCTACGAATTAATAATGTTTCAACAGTTAAATATTTGATATATATATATATATATATATATATATATATATATAGATACACTCATTGTCTGAACTAGGCTGTATAGTTATTGAATTGTACAATTGTCCTCCAGGTTGAGCGGGAAAATCGACTTCGTTTCGTTTTCATCCCGTGGTTGTCAGCATACGATAACCAACCAATATTGAGGTAAGTACAACTTTTACAAGGGATTGAAAGCCGTTTTAGAAAAGTAAAAGTACTAAGGTGAATCAATAAAGTGTAATGAAATGGGTAAGTGCAAGTATCACTAATAAATGCATTAATAAAGGAAACTCCCTAGGCTGACAACGTTCATTTGCAATGCATAATGCTTCCTGTACAGTTTGCACTATCATGATGTCCACTTTTGGTTTTAATACATTTTTTCCATATGCCGGTTTTCTTTATATTTTATACCTTTTTGTGCATTTGGTGCACAGCCGTACCCTACAGAGAATAGGAATAGAATAAGTCGAATTAAATTCATAAAGAGCTATAAAATGTTAGGTTTAATGGAATATAATAAGGATCGAGTAAAGACGTTTGTCAATCACGTCTCATAAACCGTTAATGCCCAGCTCTCGCTACGCTCGGGCCCACGCTGTTCCTTGCAGTTTTTCAGAAACGCTTAGTTATAACAGACGAAAAAACCAAAACAGCGATCTGCCGCTTGAGATTTCTTTATTGTTACACCAACATATAAAAAGAATGACTGAACTAAGGTCTGTGAACAAATATTACAATAATAAATCATAAGATTACTTCTGACGATGTTTCACTCTTCTTTCTGAACAGCGACCGATGAGACGATGACTGTCGTATTGATGCCTCCGCGAAAATCGGGGAAGTTGATTTTGAGCAAACAACCAAGAATTGATCGTTCAATCTTCAACTCCATTGACACTCCCCGGCAAAATACGGATCCATCCCTTTTTTCCTTCACGACCAATACACGTTGACTTGGATGCCATTGCGAGTACCTGGGTCACACGGACAGAGCTGAAATGGAAAACAAACAGAAAAGCCAACACACCACATGCATACTCACAGCACAATCTCACACATCAATGACGACCTGCGCCTCCAGACAGAGACCTCCTCTTGACATCTTGCAACACAATCGCCGCTTGCTAGAATGACTCTTGCAGAATGCAACGTGACCATAGCACCACCTCATGATACTCTACGCACATCCTTTCATCTACTCACTACCAATTACCACTGAAATAGCTTGTGACTGATTCTACCTCAATTCTAGTAACGATGACGTATGGGAGCCTCAGCCGTTTACACTCTTTCTCCCCGGCGCGTCGGACCGCAGCTAACAATTATCTCCGTGTGCATTTCATTCTCAGCAATAGCCTAGCCTCCCCGGCGTATACGACCCATCTGCTGTCCTTAACATCAATCAATTTATTCACGGATGTAGAAGACTCGAAACAACTTCAGAAGTAATCACGACGAAAATTTTAACAAAATTATGCAATAAAAACAAGGTACGAAAACAACGAGTAAACACAATGAATTCAAATAACACCAATTGATATGACACACCACACGTATATACAAACAGTACACACAAACTCGCAGACAGTGTCTCGATGGAATTCCTTTGAAGAATCGCAGGACTTACACCAGTACGCCTACAACCCTTCTCAGGTTGACGATTGTAAGTTGTGGAATGTCCGGACACAAACAAGATTAACCAACAATTACAATAATAGGAACCCACTCAATTACTTTACACAAACACATGTACAATCAACACATAAAATGTTGTGGATCCTGCCTTGACGAAATAACATTGAAGAACTGTAGGACTTACAGCAGTACGCCTACATTCCTTCTCAGGTTGATGATCCAAGTGAAAGTCGTCCGGACACAAACAGAATTACCAACAACTAGATGACAGATGATATCAATTCAGTATATGCAATATGAACATATGTACAAAATCACACACCAAGCACACTGGACTGCTCACTGATGCGCTACCCTTTGAAGAATTGTAGGACTTACAGCAGTACGTCTACAACCTTTCTCAGGTTGACGCCCTAGGCTGGAAAATCGTTGCAGAGTTCATTTGCTGATTTCCTTCTATGAGCCATATTTGAACGAGTGCCATTTCACTTAGAATCCTTGACTACTGGGGAAACCGTTGAAGCAGATACTGCTTACACTACCTCCAGGATGAAACCCGGCGAAGCTATAGTACCTAATCATGAAACAGTTGTCAGTAAATCATACCTGTGTGACATACCGTTTTTGCAACACAGCTAGATGGTAGAGTGAGAGTACTCGTTGTATGTAGTGTACCAGAAGCTCACAAGGTATTAAAGGAGAGATTCGGAGGTAGAGATGATCTGTTCGCGATGAAAACATCGCTGGGATGGGCAGTGGGAGTACCTATACCCATGGTCCACATATCATTGGTTGCAAACAATGGGGACAAACTGGATACTATGATTAGAAATATGTATGACATGGAGTTTCGCGACTGTGGTGTCCCAGAGAACGGTCGTTCTGTAGAAAACTTAAAGGCAGCTAAAATAGTTGAAGAGTCTTGTAAATACGAAAACGGGCGTATCAGGGTTGGCCTACCATGGACATTTAAAGATAGACAGTTGGTGTTAGCCACGTCTCGTAAACCGTTAATGCCCAGCTCTTGCTACGCTGGGACTCACGCTCTTCCTTGAAGTTTCTCAGAAACGCTTCGTAATAACGGACGCAGAAACCAAAACACCGATTGGCGACTCGAGAATTCTTTATTGTAACACCAACATATGGTCAACTTAAAAACTAAGCTTTACAACTAAGGTCTATGAACAAATATTACAATAATAAATCACAATATTACTTCTGACGGTTGTCTCCTGACTTCTTTCTGAACAGCGACCGATGAAACGACGACTGGTGTGTTGATGCCTCCGCGAAAATTGGGGAATTTAGTTTTGAGCAAACAACCATGAATTGATCGTTCAATCTTCAACCACATTGACATTCGGCTTGTAATAGGGAAGTTGCTTTTAAGAAACTCATGCGTTTATAGAAGTTTCCAATGGATGTAGACCTCTGGACCAAATATAGGAGCTTCGTCGACAATTATGTAATGAAGGGTTACGTTGAAAGTCTAGTTGATCAGAGCGAGCCAAGGAATTGGTATTTGCCCCATCATCCCGTCTTTAACCCGAGAAAGCCAGGTAAACTCCGTGTGGTGTTTGATTGTTCTGCGAAACATGAAGGAGTTTCTTCGAATGATAATCTGTATGGTGGCCCAGATTGCGTGAGCTCATTATTTGAACCGCTGGTAAAATTCAGAAAGTTTACAGTTGCTGTCGCTGCGATCATAGAGGAAAGTACATAGTATTTATCGTTGCAGAGCGTCTTCGTAACAATAGGAACTTAGGGTTAATTTCCTTTACAGCTAACCTTTGGAGTCTGAAAATAAATTCCAAGAAAAGCGTGGTAATGCACCTAGGTCAGAAGTCTTACACGTCGTACTCCCTAGAGTACTCAGAACTGCGAGATGTTAGATAACATAAGGACTGGTGAATTATTGTTAGCCACGACTTAAAAACAATAGCAAACTGTAATCGAGCCGCAGCTAAAGCCTTTCGAATGCTATGGGCAATTCGAAGGGCTTTGAAACGGTTAGGCGAGGGTATGTTCCAAGAACCAGAGAACACCGTAAGCGAAGTTCACCATGAAGGTGGTGCAGACACTGATCTTGATTGTACCATCAAAAAACTGCAGCAGCCCTGAGAAGCAACTGCAGGCAGATGATAAATGGGTAACAAAAATAAGCAGTCGGAAGAAATATAGTAATATTGATGGTAGGCAAACGTCTGTCACCTGTAGCCAGGCTGCATCAATGGTGGTGAGAAAGGACGTAGCCACTGCTAAATACGACAAGCTCTCCTTAGACTCTAACATAATTGTTGGAAATTTGGAAGAGTCCAAAGAATCTGATCCCGTGAAAAGGCACGATCACGACCTTAAATTAGTGAGTAGTATTATAAGGAAGATGCTCCCAGCGAATTTCCCTGGAGTATCGATTAAAAAGCTGATTAGAATAGGCAAAAGAGATGATGAATGTTCTAGTCAGCGTAGGTTGCTTAAAGTAGTCTTAGGTTCTCCTGATGAACGGAATCATCTACTGGCTAATGTACACAACCTTGCCGGGTCAGGAATTTCAGCCAGACCTGATTTATCTCTTGAAGACAGACTTAAACGAAAAGAAGTTTTGTCCCAGCTAGAAACAAGACGTAAAAATGGTGAGACTAACCTTAAACTGGTGGGTTTTCAAATAGTCAGGTCTTGGAAACGTATGCTTCCAAGACCTGTGTGGATAAGCCAGACCGCATAGGAAGCCTGAAGGTAGTGTACACTAATATACGTAGTATCGGGAACAAATTTCACGAGCTAGGTGTATTAGTAGAAGACCTTAGCCCAGGTATTGTGGCCATTACTGAAACATGGCTGGTTTCTGGATTAGATGACACACCTGAGCTATGCGGATTTAGTTGCTTGCGCAGCGACAGAGTTAAGGGTCGTAGAGGTGGCGGGGTTGCTCTGTACATCAACAACTCCCTACATGTTCGTTCCGTGAAATCTGAAGCTCATGACAGTGGGACAGGTGAGGTAATTAGCTGTGAAGTAAGCTTTGCAACCGGCACTCTACTCATTGGAGTTCTGTATAGAAGTCCCTATTGTCAGTGTGATGACTTCATTTTAGATCACCTCAAACAATGGAGTAAACACAGTAGCTGTCTTATTCTAGGTGATTTTAATGCACCTCATATAGACTGGGTAGCTGTCACATCTCCAGGATCCGCTGATAAGTTTGACAGCCGGTTACTCTTGACAACCATGGAAAATGCCCTGACACAACATGTCTTAGGTAGTACAAGATTCGGTTCTACCCAAGGATCTTCCTTGCTGGACTTAGTGCTTACTCATGACAACGACGACGTGGATGGTCTAGTTATTCATCCACCTCTAGCAAACAGTGATCATGGGGTGTTAGATTTTAACTTAAGGGCTGGCAATTTAGTCAGTTTTCAACCCAAATCCCGGCCTAGTGTTTGGCATGCTGACATAGTGGCTATAAAGGAGCGTGCTTCAACTGCCGACTGGTCAGTCAACATTGTCTCATCCATTGAAGATGAATGGGATAGATTTAAGAATACACTTGAGAGGGTTACCACTGATCTCATCCCCTGGAGGGTTCCTAAAAGGCCAACAAATCGGCCACCATGGATAAATAGACAAGCTATAACACTCCTGAGACGGAGAAAAAGGTTCTGGAATCTCTTTGTTTCTACTGGGCTACAGCAGTTCCGGCTGAAATACTGTGAAACCAGAAACCAGTGTAAAACTTTGATCCACCAGTCAAGGATAGCTTACGAAACCCAGTTAGTTAAAAGTTCACCAGGCTGCCCAAAAAGACTCTTCTCATATATCAAGAGAAGAACACGTAAGAGTGATGCTATCCCACCTCTTATGCTTGAAGATGACCAGACAAACATGGCTGAGGATAACTTGACTAAGGCTGAGGCTTTGTCCAAGCACTTTAGTCAAGTATTCTCTGATAATATTGATACCAGCTTTGTAAATTTTCCAAAAGGTAACTTGAAAATGGCACCCTTATACATTGGAAAGGATACTGTCCTAAAGTGGCTTCTAAGGCTCAATCCTGGTAAGTCCAGTGGCCCTGATGAACTCCACCCACGTATATTAACAGCATTGGCTGAAAGCATAGCCGAGCCATTGTCGGTAATCTTCAATATGTCTCTGGACCAGTCTAAATGTCCAAGAGACTGGAAAGATGCCATCATTAGTCCGGTCTTCAAAACCGGATCTAGAAACTTAGTTCAGAACTATCGTCCTGTTAGTTTGACCAGTATTGTTGTTAAACTACTAGAAAGAATAATTCGTGATGCTATCATTCAGTTCATTGAAGGGAACAAACTTTTCGCTGTGGAACAGCACGGTTTTAGAGCAGGTCATTCTTGCTTGACCAACCTTCTTTTGGCCAGAGAAAGTTGGGCAAGCTCAGCTGATGCTAATATACCGGTGGATGCCATATTCATAGACCTTAGCAAGGCGTTTGACAGGGTTTCTCATTCAGGTCTTCTAGTAAAGTTAGGTAGTCTGGGAATCAATAAAGTGGTTACCGACTGGATTCAAGACTTTCTAAAGGACAGAAGACAAAGAGTACGAGTTAACGGGGTTTTATCAACATGGGAATCGGTTAAGAGTGGCGTTCCTCAGGGTACAATTCTAGGCCCACTTCTTTTCCTGATTTATGTTAATGAGATTCCATCGGTAGTTAAGTCATCCTGCTTACTGTTTGCTGATGACATCAAGATATGGAGGGCTTTGCACGATGACAGTGATCAACTTGCTTTGCAGGAAGATTTAAACTTGTTAAGTGATTGGTGTAAGCACTGGGCCTTGGAGATTAACTTAAGCAAGAGTGTAGTTATGCATGTATCCCATAGTCACGTGCACAATTACTCAATGAATGGCATTACTCTCCCAGTGGTCACTGAGTACAAGGACTTGGGAGTGGTTGTGCAGCATGACTTGAAAACAGCAACAAACTGTAGAACTGCAGCCACTAAGGGTTTTCGAATGTTATGGGCCATACGCAAGGCTTTTGCGAACTTTGACGCTGATATATTTCGTATATTATATCCGACTTATATCAGACCTCATTTGGAATATGGGATCCAGGCAGCGAGCCCGTGTTTCAAATACGAAATAGACTTATTAGAAAGGGTGCAAAGAGTAGGAACTAAGCTAATAAAGGGTTTCTCAACCCTGTCATATGAGGAGAGGTTAAGTCGACTGGGTTTATTTCCACTGTCATACAGACGACTTAGGGGTGACCTAATACTAGCATACCGTATCCTAAGAAATGATTTTGGAGCTAATTTATCTAAATTATTTCTTCCTTCTAGCGCCAACCAATTGCGAGGACATCACCTCAAGGTTCAAAAACCACGGTCGAATCGTCTGCGTCTGGAGATCCGTTTTTCGCATCGAATTGTGAACCATTGGAACTCCCTACCGGAACACGTCGTATCAGCGCCATCCGTTGATTCATTCAAGGCGAGATTAGACCTCCTGTATGCAATAAATCGAAAGGATTAACACAGGCATATAGCCTACTATCCTAAATAAATTGTAAACTTTAAACTGTACTCTATGCAACATATGTCAGGCCTCATCTGGACTACTGCATACAAGCGGCGAGTCCATGCTTAAAAAGGAGGCACATACCCTGGAAAGGGTACAGTGGGTAGGAACGAAATTAGTTATTGGTATCTAACACCTTCCTTATGACATGAGGATGGAGCGTTTGAATCCCTTCCCCTTATCATATCGGAGAAAGAGAGGCGAATTAATTTTGGCTTACTGTATGTTCAAGGGTGATTTAGGGATTGACCTTTGAAACCTTTTCTCTCCATCTAAGATACATTTATGGGGTCAATACAGGAGGGTGCTGAAACTCGGGTCGAATAAATACGTTTGGAGTTTATAATAATAATAATGTATATTCTCATATAAACATATAAATTTACATGAAAATGCATGCCGTTTTTACAGGCACAATCAAGTATGATATAATATCAAATCGTAGATTGTCTACGAATTAATAATGTTTCAACAGTTAAATATTTGATATACATATATATATATATATATATATATATATAGATACACTCATTGTCTGAACTAGGCTGTATAGTTATTGAATTGTACAATTGTCCTCCAGGTTGAGCGGGAAAATCGACTTCGTTTCGTTTTCATCCCGTGGTTGTCAGCATACGATAACCAACCAATATTGAGGTAAGTACAACTTTTACAAGGGATTGAAAGCCGTTTTAGAAAAGTAAAAGTACTAAGGTGAATCAATAAAGTGTAATGAAATGGGTAAGTGCAAGTATCACTAATAAATGCATTAATAAAGGAAACTCCCTAGGCTGACAACGTTCATTTGCAATGCATAATGCTTCCTGTACAGTTTGCACTATCATGATGTCCACTTTTGGTTTTAATACATTTTTTCCATATGCCGGTTTTCTTTATATTTTATACCTTTTTGTGCATTTGGTGCACAGCCGTACCCTACAGAGAATAGGAATAGAATAAGTCGAATTAAATTCATAAAGAGCTATAAAATGTTAGGTTTAATGGAATATAATAAGGATCGAGTAAAGACGTTTGTCAATCACGTCTCATAAACCGTTAATGCCCAGCTCTCGCTACGCTCGGGCCCACGCTGTTCCTTGCAGTTTTTCAGAAACGCTTAGTTATAACAGACGAAAAAACCAAAACAGCGATCTGCCGCTTGAGATTTCTTTATTGTTACACCAACATATAAAAAGAATGACTGAACTAAGGTCTGTGAACAAATATAATAATAATAATAATATATATTCTCATTTTTTACATGAGGGACGCCAGTTTACAGGCATCATCAATTCGATAATTTACACATAATATTAATAAGCATATTTAGTAAAGATAATATAATAAAGTACATTTTTTCCCTAGCTATGTAGGGTACACCAATTGTATAGGCATGCATAAATATTGTTTTAATAATAATAATATATTCCTTCCTGTTTATGCAGGAACATACCTATTGTACAGGCATGGATAAGTTATTATATAAATTACACATAATTTGATGTATAATGGACTTACAGTTTGGTTGTTCTTTCTGACATTAGAGTCAGTCGGAACAGTCTGCTATAAAGTCTGTTTGTGTAGCACATAAAGAGATATAGAAATATTGTCTTCGCATTAACAAAAAACCCAGACATCACATGAATGTAATACAGATATCTGGGAAAAATAAAGCTTGAAGTCAATTCTCCTACATAACTTTGTTGTGAACAGCACCCTTGGCTTAAAGTTTATTGATGTATTATGTTGAGATCAGTGATATATTTATTCCATTTTTCAGCAGTCTTATCGTAGTTTCATAACAGGAAAGAAATTTGATCGTGGAGGCGAAAATTAGATAAGGTCATGTGAAGTTGTTTTACTGCATCAAATGGTGCCGAGGTCGATTCCAGAATTCTCCATTTGCGCCATTTGTGTCTGCATGGCGGACTGTACTCGTAAGTTGAGTAAAATGTTGAAAACCAGTTGCTTCTTTATTTCAGATCATGAATACTCATTTACATCGTGTCCGCCAGCTTCTTTAAATGGTAGAATTGGATCGTTCCTGGAATTTGAGTGATTATGGGATAAATGGTTTGGAATTAATCATAGCAGTTAGAATACAGTTAAACATGCAGAGAAGTACTTTTGATTCAGCAACCGGTGAATTTTTTATTCTTTTCGATCTAGTACCAGAATAACTGCGAACCATTCCATTCAATATGTCGAATAAGGCACGCAGGAGGAGATCATTACCATGGAATGAGTCAACTTGATCTGAGATGCAGCTTTCAGCATGTTTTCGTTATATCATAGATATCCAGGTTTATTGGCGCTGTAGAGGCAGTGATTTGGATTATAACGTATTCTACAAAGTCTCCGTGTCCATTTGAAGTATACATATGCTTTGAAAGGATTACTTTGTTGGCTCCTACCCCCACTGAGTGTTAACAACAGCTGCTGTGGGTTTATGTATTTCCTCGCCTTTTTGGATAAAACATCGCCGCATTCTTTTTGGGTAGGAGACCAGTTGGTGGATTATAAATGATATCCAAGTAACTTTTATCTTTTCATGTGGTGTTGCGGTAAGTTTCTACCTTGTTTTCTCATATTTCATTCGTATGTTGATTATGGTTCGCCCTTTGTATCAGGTAGACATAGTTTGATCGACTCTTGGTTGAATGGGTGTTATTGTCATGACTGCTGCTTTTTTGTCTGGAATTATAAATAGAGACAAAACAAACAACAGGTGTAGTCTCTGAGTTCATACATTAAATGGGCCTATGATTTCTGAAACTCTTACATGGGAATTACCATTGGTATCAATTACAAACTCACTTAGTGTGTCATTAAGTGCCTTTTCAAAGGAGGCCAATGTGCTTGCTAGTCGTATTTTCTCAGGTAGTTTGTTCCATATTTGGGCATACCTAATCAAGAAAAACTTTTGCCTGGTGGCTGTTTTACATGGTTCTATAGCCACTGTACCTTTAGTGTGCCTAAGGTTGTATCCTGTGTTACCTGAGGACCGAGTATAGTTAGCAGGGGTATACACTATTTGGTTAAGAAGCTTATAGAAGAGTAACAGATTTAGTCGCAGTCGCCTTAACCATAATGTTTCTAGTCCCAGGATTTCACATCTGGTAGAGTAGTTTGTGCCGTTATCGGTTCCGAGTACTTTTCGCGTGAAGTACCTCTGTACTCCTTCTACTTTCAGTTTGTCTTCTATGCGTGTACTGCTGAATATGAATGAGCAGTAATCTAGGAGTGGGCGCACACATACCTTGTACAGTAGTATTCTGGACTCGTTTCTGTAGAAGTTCCTGAGTAGGAAACCAATAAGCCTTCGTGATTTCGACACTTGATTCGAGATATGCTCTGAAAATGATAGATTGTGTGAATATTTCAGTCCTAGGTCTAGTACAGATTTGAGTCTGGGGATTTTGTGGCCCTGAATTGCTAGGTTGAGGTCAAGGTTGGAACAGCCTATGCAGAGCCATCCACACTTTTCAACATTAAACTCAAGTCTCCACGTGTCACACCATCTATCCATTTTTGCTAATTCTTCATGTATGGAGTTCATAGTTGGGCCGATATCTGTATTTGTGCAGGTATATGTCACCTTCAAGTCATCTGCATACAGTATTGGCTTGCCTATACTAAAACATTCACATATACTGTTTATGTATATAATGAAAAGAAGGGGTCCCAATACACTCCCCTGGATGACACCACTGCTGATTGGTCTAGGTCTGGAGGTCATTGAGCCAACTTTAGTTGTCTGATTCCTGTCATACAGAAATGATTTTATCCAATTGTAGAGGGGGTTGCATATCCCTAGTGAGCATAGCCTACCGACTAACAGACTATGTGGGACTCTGTCGAAGGCTTTCCTTATATCGAAATAGAGGATAATCACTAGCTCTCTCCTATCTCTTCTATAGGTGACTTCGTTGAAAAAGTCTATATGGCAAGTGACGCAAGATCTTTTCTTGAGGAATCCGTGTTGTGACAGGTTGATGAGTTTATGTTTTAGAAAGTAGTCTGACATTTGGTCTTTGATTACTTTCTCCATGATCCTTGATATGACTGGTGTTATATTGATAGGCCTATAATTACATGCACTAGTTTTGGCCCCTCCTTTATGCTTAGGTAATATATATGTGTTTTTCCAAGTTTCAGGGTAGGTTTCGGTCACTAGTGAGATATTAAATATTCTAAGTAATAATACAATCATATCCGTACCACCGTTTTTGTATATGACGGATGGTATATCGTCTATCCCACAACTACTGTTAGCTTTTAATGTCCTTACCGCCGATGCTATATTTTGTATATTAAAGTTTATTTCACCTAACTTGTAGTTATTTTTGCAGGTTATGTCGAGAATTGGGGACGGATGTGCTTTGGTGTTATTGGAGAACCACTCACTCAGGAGTTCACTAATGATCTGGGGATCATCATAAATTATATCTTCGTGTTCTAAATGACTGATATTGTTTTCTTCACCCTTCTTCATCCGTTTTTGCAAGATTTTGCAGAGTTCCTGGGTTTTAGAGGTGCCCTCTAGGGCTTTATTTTCCTCGACTTGTGCTTTCATTTTATGTCTCTCATCTAAATTTTTAAATATTTCGTGTATCAGGTGTAATGCATTAAATTCTTTGTATAAATAAAATCTCCTTTTTAGTTTCCTTAGTTTTATTCGCGTTTTGCGATCTATGAACAGAGTTGGTGTCTTTAGGGCAGATTTCAGGGGTGCGATTGTGTCTCTTACCGAACTGATTGTCTTGTAGAAGGTATTTAGTATTACTTCTAAGTTATTATTGGTGAAGTATTCACCCCAGTCTGAGCTTCTCAAGAGCGTTGGTAGGAATTCCCAGTCGGCATTTCGATAGTCCCTATATTGATAGTAAACCGGGGAACTCTTGGGTGTGTGTTTAGTTGTTAGTTGTAAGGGTAGGGTGCAGTACAGTATGTTGTGGTCACTGTTGTCGAGTTTATCCCTCACCTCTATCGAGATCGGCTCTATTTTGTGACAGAGGATTAAGTCGAGTATATTGTTGTGTCGTGTTGGGAGGCGTACGCACTGCTTCCATCCTCCCACATCTATGGCTTCTAGGATCACCTCGTAGGTTCTCGGTCCAGTGCAGGTATCCCAGTTCACTCCAGGGAGGTTGAAATCGCCACAAACTAGTTTGTAGTCGAATTCCAGCTTAGGTACAACCTCTAGTATTTCTCCGATAACCGTATCAGTCGTTATAGGGCTGTTAGGGGCTCTGTATATACATCCCACAAGAATGTTATTTTCATTCGTGTGGATGCTTATCCACTTGGATTCTGGGAGTTTGTCGATAGTTAGGTTTGTAAAGGTATTGGAGTTAGTGGATTTAGAGGCATATATTAGACAGCCTCCTCCTCTCTTGTCTGCTCTGTCATTCCTGTGGATGTTATAGTTATCGATTATCAGCTTTGTGTCAGGTATATCAATAGTAAGCCAAGTTTCAGTTACCAGAATCAGTGTTGGCCGCTCCATGTATACCAAGCTGCGAAGGGAAGTTATTTTGTTAAGGAGAGATCGAGCATTTAAAAGCATAATTTTCAGAAAACCAGGGTTGTTGGGATAGTTAGTAGGTTTTCTTGTTACTATCCCTAACTCCTGGTTGCCTATGTTATGTTCGGAGGAATCCTCATATGAGACATTGTCAGCGTGTTTACTATTCCCTGGACAAATTGTGCTGCGAGGGGGGCTATTGCTTGCTGCAGCCGAAAATAATCCTGTTGCATATTTTGACTATTAGCATCCATGGGTCGGCATCTGCGTTCATCTACTGGTGATATATGGTCTGCCCTGCAATTTGGGTTGTAGTTTGCTGGACCTGGGTACCCTGTGTTAAGACTACCCTGGTAGTTGTACCTCATGGGGCTTTCATAGCCGTATGCATATTGGCTCACGTCACGTGCGTGAGTGAAGTTATTGAGGGGATCAAGTGTCGACCTGTTCTCATTATGTTGATGAGGTCTAGAGCAGGTCATTCTTGCTTGACCAACCTTCTTTTGGCCAGAGAAAGTTGGGCAAGCTCAGCTGATGCTAATATACCGGTGGATGCCATATTCATAGACCTTAGCAAGGCGTTTGACAGGGTTTCTCATTCAGGTCTTCTAGTAAAGTTAGGTAGTCTGGGAATCAGTAAAGTGGTTACCGACTGGATTCAAGACTTTCTAAAGACAGAAGACAAAGAGTACGAGTTAACGGGGTTTTATCAACATGGGAATCGGTTAAGAGTGGCGTTCCTCAGGGTACAATTCTAGGCCCACTTCTTTTCCTGATTTATGTTAATGAGATTCCATCGGTAGTTAAGTCATCCTGCTTACTGTTTGCTGATGACATCAAGATATGGAGGGCTTTGCACGATGACAGTGATCAACTTGCTTTGCAGGAAGATTTAAACTTGTTAAGTGATTGGTGTAAGCACTGGGCCTTGGAGATTAACTTAAGCAAGAGTGTAGTTATGCATGTATCCCATAGTCACGTGCACAATTACTCAATGAATGGAATTACTCTCCCAGTGGTCACTGAGTACAAGGACTTGGGAGTGGTTGTGCAGCATGACTTGAAAACAGCAACAAACTGTAGAACTGCAGCCACTAAGGGTTTTCGAATGTTATGGGCCATACGCAAGGCTTTTGCGAACTTTGACGCTGATATATTTCGTATATTATATCCGACTTATATCAGACCTCATTTGGAATATGGGATCCAGGCAGCGAGTCCGTGTTTCAAATACGAAATAGACTTATTAGAAAGGGTGCAAAGAGTAGGAACTAAGCTAATACAGGGTTTCTCAACCCTGTCATATGAGGAGAGGTTAAGTCGACTGGGTTTATTTCCACTGTCATACAGACGACTTAGGGGTGACCTAATACTAGCATACCGTATCCTAAGAAATGATTTTGGAGCTAATTTATCTAAATTATTTCTTCCTTCTAGCGCCAACCAATTGCGAGGACATCACCTCAAGGTTCAAAAACCACGGTCGAATCGTCTGCGTCTGGAGATCCGTTTTTCGCATCGAATTGTGAACCATTGGAACTCCCTACCGGAACACGTCGTATCAGCGCCATCCGTTGATTCATTCAAGGCGAGATTAGACCTCCTGTATGCAATAAATCGAAAGGATTAACACAGGCATATAGCCTACTATCCTAAATAAATTGTAAACTTTAAACTGTACTCTATGCAACATATGTCAGGCCTCATCTGGACTACTGCATACAAGCGGCGAGTCCATGCTTAAAAAGGAGGCACATACCCTGGAAAGGGTACAGTGGGTAGGAACGAAATTAGTTATTGGTATCTAACACCTTCCTTATGACATGAGGATGGAGCGTTTGAATCCCTTCCCCTTATCATATCGGAGAAAGAGAGGCGAATTAATTTTGGCTTACTGTATGTTCAAGGGTGATTTAGGGATTGACCTTTGAAACCTTTTCTCTCCATCTAAGATACATTTATGGGGTCAATACAGGAGGGTGCTGAAACTCGGGTCGAATAAATACGTTTGGAGTTTATAATAATAATAATGTATATTCTCATATAAACATATAAATTTACATGAAAATGCATGCCGTTTTTACAGGCACAATCAAGTATGATATAATATCAAATCGTAGATTGTCTACGAATTAATAATGTTTCAACAGTTAAATATTTGATATACATATATATATATATATATATATATATATATATATATAGATACACTCATTGTCTGAACTAGGCTGTATAGTTATTGAATTGTACAATTGTCCTCCAGGTTGAGCGGGAAAATCGACTTCGTTTCGTTTTCATCCCGTGGTTGTCAGCATACGATAACCAACCAATATTGAGGTAAGTACAACTTTTACAAGGGATTGAAAGCCGTTTTAGAAAAGTAAAAGTACTAAGGTGAATCAATAAAGTGTAATGAAATGGGTAAGTGCAAGTATCACTAATAAATGCATTAATAAAGGAAACTCCCTAGGCTGACAACGTTCATTTGCAATGCATAATGCTTCCTGTACAGTTTGCACTATCATGATGTCCACTTTTGGTTTTAATACATTTTTTCCATATGCCGGTTTTCTTTATATTTTATACCTTTTTGTGCATTTGGTGCACAGCCGTACCCTACAGAGAATAGGAATAGAATAAGTCGAATTAAATTCATAAAGAGCTATAAAATGTTAGGTTTAATGGAATATAATAAGGATCGAGTAAAGACGTTTGTCAATCACGTCTCATAAACCGTTAATGCCCAGCTCTCGCTACGCTCGGGCCCACGCTGTTCCTTGCAGTTTTTCAGAAACGCTTAGTTATAACAGACGAAAAAACCAAAACAGCGATCTGCCGCTTGAGATTTCTTTATTGTTACACCAACATATAAAAAGAATGACTGAACTAAGGTCTGTGAACAAATATTACAATAATAAATCATAAGATTACTTCTGACGATGTTTCACTCTTCTTTCTGAACAGCGACCGATGAGACGATGACTGTCGTATTGATGCCTCCGCGAAAATTGGGGAAGTTGGTTTGAGCAAACAACCAAGAATTGATCGTTCAATCTTCAACTCCATTGACACTCCCCGGCAAAATACGGATCCATCCCTTTTTTCCTTCACGACAAATACACGTTGACTTGGATGTCATTGCGAGTACCTGGGTCACACGGACAGAGCTGAAATGGAAAACAAACAGAAAAGCCAACACACCACATGCATACTCACAGCACAATCTCACACATCAATGACGACCTGCGCCTCCAGACAGAGACCTCCTCTTGACATCTTGCAACACAATCGCCGCTTGCTAGAATGACTCTTGCAGAATGCAACGTGACCATAGCACCACCTCATGATACTCTACGCACATCCTCTTATCTACTCACTACCAATTACCACTGAAATAGCTTGTGACTGATTCTACCTCAATTCTAGTAACGATGACGTATGGGAGCCTCAGCCGTTTACACTCTTTCTCCCCGGCGCGTCGGACCGCAGCTAACAATTATCTCCGTGTGCATTTCATTCTCAGCAATAGCCTAGCCTCCCCGGCGTATACGACCCATCTGCTGTCCTTAACATCAATCAATTTATTCACGGATGTAGAAGACTCGAAACAACTTCAGAAGTAATCACGACGAAAATTTTAACAAAATTATGCAATAAAAACAAGGTACGAAAACAACGAGTAAACACAATTAATCCAAAAACACCGATTGATATGACACACCACACGTATATACAAACAGTACACACAAACTCGCAGATAGTGTCTCGATGGAATTCCTTTGAAGAATCGCAGGACTTACACCAGTACGCCTACAACCCTTCTCAGGTTGACGATTGTAAGTTGTGGAATGTCCGGACACAAACAAGATTAACCAACAATTACAATAATTGGAACCCACTCAATTACTTTACACAAACACATGTACAATCAACACATAAAATGTTGTGGATCCTGCCTTGACGAAATAACATTGAAGAACTGTAGGACTTACAGCAGTACGCCTACATTCCTTCTCAGGTTGATGATCCAAGTGAAAGTCGTCCGGACACAAACAGAATTACCAACAACTAGATGACAGATGATATCAATTCAGTATATGCAATATGAACATATGTACAAAATCACACACCAAGCACACTGGACTGCTCACTGATGCGCTACCCTTTGAAGAATTGTAGGACTTACAGCAGTACGTCTACAACCCTTCTCAGGTTGACGCCCTAGGTTGGAAAATCGTTGCAGAGTTCATTTGCTGATTTCCTTCTATCAGCCATATCCTCAAATCTGAACGGCAACACGCCCATGTCATTGTATCGTAGAATATAGATGACCAACAAACACACGACATATCTCATCAACCAAGTGTAGAAGCAGAGTAATTTACACCAAAGATAATAGCATTCAAATAGTAACTTGAAACTAGAAATGCCTTTATTCGTGCAAGTCAATTTAACAATTACTCTCTCGTTTACACTGGGCTTATCCTCACTAAACTGACCAATATCTTTCGTCTTTTCAAACGCACCAATACTCTCAGAGTCATTGCACAAGATAGTTGAGTTCATGGGCGTCTTTTCCATTGTGGCTGACAACACCAACGACGACTGAGTGACACAAGTTGATGAAGTTAGCGGTGGATCAGAAGCTGTTGTTGCTCGACTTTCAGAAAGTTGTCTACCTGCAAGACCACTACCACTGCTGTCTTTTACTATCAGCTCAGGTTTAACATTAGCATCTGATGATAGGTGGGCTACATGCTGATCACTCACACTGACGGTCTCACAAATATCCATAACTTCTGCAACTGCATCTGCATTTATTTCTACTTCACGTTCAAGTTGTCCAGAAACTTTAATTAACATAGCAGTAGTGGGCATATCTATCATCTCATCATGATCAACCAAGGACAACTGTCAAGTATCATGATCATTATCGCGAATATTCACTCTACCGTCAACTTCATCATTTTCAAACTCTTCAATAACAGAAGTAGACAATTTTGGCTCCTCCTCAAAAATCATAAAAGGTTTTATACCTCCACTCTGACTAGTTATACCTTGTAAACTTGTAGGGTCAGAACTGGACTCTGATGCAGTAACTCTATTCTGTGACACTTTATTCAACAACGGCTTACCAGTTGCATCTACAGATTTCTTCACCGTACCGTTATCGTCACACAATTCGGAGTCAGACCTGGATTTTACATTTAGCTTATCACTGAACTTGCTCACCGGTTCACAGTTCACTTCTGTATGCACTTCTTGCACACGTGTGAAACAAAACCGTGTTTGTCTTGCATCTTGTAACTTATCTGTTGAGGATGTACTACGAAACCTGTTGCACTCACTAAGTTTATATGCACTACTAGACATCATGGACCCTTCTCGATATCCACCTCTCTGAGGCCTATTCGTCATCAATGAGTGCGTTTTACCCTCGGACTGCTCTATTCTAGGGGTGAGATGTAATAGACTGGCGAACTTGCTCATAGATTGATTGACGCTATCTTTTACTAGTTTCAGGATATCATCAAACTTTGGCTCGATACCCTCATCCTCCATACGGGAGCTCATCTTCACCCACTTCCTTTGCAGTCGAGTAGGTAGGCGTCTTGCTATTACTTCTAGTATAAAACTCGAGTTGAGGTCACTCGTGCGATTCATCGAAATCATTGCATTCTTGTAAATTAGCAAATTATCTAAAAACTCAGTAAGTGCCTGGGAGTCATCCTGTAATTGATCACCATTACCCTTAACAGTCTCGAATAATTTCCCTGCAATCATCGAAGGTCTTCCAAACCTTTGACGTAATATGCTCATAGCCTCGTAGTAGCCCTCTTTTGGCTTCATAAACTTACAGCACTGTATAGCTCTTGCAGCATCTCCAGTGCAATATCTCATCAAATACATTAACTTCAATTCATCATTTAATAAATAACCACTCAACATGAACTCAAACTCCTTTACAAATTGTAAATAATCAGCCGGGTTTCCATCAAAACACCGTGGTTCTAATTTGGGGAGTTTGATGTTCCTATTATCCTTGAACGGCGAAACAGTAACATCAACCATGTCATGCTTAACATCAGACACATCGTTACAATCAACAGACAAGTCACCATGACTTACTTTCCTGTTTGCATCCAAGACACTCTGTCCCTTCTTTGACCCAGGCATTGTTGAACTTGACCCAATTCCAAAAATGTTCCAGATATTGCTTGATCAAAGAGGGCTTGACCGGCACCAGGAAAAATGAACGCCGACTATCCAAACTTTCACCAACTGTTTGAATCCGCCAGATCTGTTTCTATCGTCAGAAACTGTCAATCACGTCTCATAAACCGTTAATGCCCAGCTCTCGCTACGCTCGGGCCCACGCTGTTCCTTGCAGTTTTTCAGAAACGCTTAGTAATAACGGACGAAAAAACCAAAACAGCGATCTGCCGCTTGAGATTTCTTTATTGTTACACCAACATATAAACGGAATAAGCGAACTAAGTTCTGTAAACAAATATTACAATAATAAATCATTATATTACTTCTGACGATGTTTCACTCTTCTTTCTGAACAGCGACCGATGAGACGATGACTGTCGTATTTATGCCTCCGCGAAAATCGGGGAAGTTGATTTTGAGCAAACAACCAAGAATTGATCGTTCAATCTTCACCTCCATTGACAACGTTATTAGAAAATGAATGAGATAAGACATTGTGAAGTGGTATTTAAAGATCCGGCAATGGACAGCAAGTTAATTTATAATATGCCCCATAAATCTGTGCAGATCCCACGTGGTCGCATCTCAACAATAGGCTGAGCGAATAGTATATATTTAAAGGTAGAAGCATTATCTGTCAAGGCGTTCACTATTATCTTTTTCAAGATAAAGATCTAAGCCCTCATAAAAATCAGAAATATCTCGAGCCTTTAATTTGTATATTGCTGTTCCTGCAGAATGGGGCGATTCACCTTAGTGACCACCACCATATCTACTGATCAGCTAGCGCCACCCTCCCTCCTTTTTTGATGTTAGGCTCTGAGACTATGATTATTATGGCTACCGCAAATATATTGCTTGGTACCAGACATGTTCGTACCCCATATTCCGTCTCCCTAGCTTTCTTAATGAGTGCTTCCAATAGGTCTCCGCGTACATCTTTATGAACATTATATATGTATGCATGCGTCCTAATGAACAGATTACTTTACAGGAAGTTAAAACCTTAAAGAATAAGAAGAATAGGTTTTGTGAATAGTGGAGCAAGATTCAGCAGAACA
Organism: Trichobilharzia regenti; assembly: GCA_944472135.2. NCBI lineage: Eukaryota > Metazoa > Platyhelminthes > Trematoda > Strigeidida > Schistosomatidae > Trichobilharzia > Trichobilharzia regenti. The sequence goes on along the minus strand of OX235262.1, from coordinate 21,733,380 downwards.
ATATAGTTAGGGATCAATTTAGGTAGATTCTCTCACAGAGTGGTCAACGACTGGAAATCCTTACTTGATTCAGTAGTAATAGCTCCATCGGTGACCGCTTCCAAAGAGAAGTTACAACTCTGCAGAGATATATATCGTGAGGATTAACATAGGAAGCAAGAGCCTTCTACCCTTAGCATCTGAATTTGACTGTCACTGTCCAAATCTTGCTACGCTGGATCTCTCGCTATCCCTGGAAGACTTTCAGAAACATGTGTAATAACCGACGCGAAAAAAGAACACAGATTGACGATTCGAGAATCCTTTATTCTTGAGCCAATTTGTAACCAACAATAAGGTTATAATACACAAGGTCCAAAAATAAATATTATAAAAATAAATCACGATATTACTTCTGGTAGTTTTCTCTATTCAACCGAATAGCGAACGATGAGACGATGACTGCAGTATTGATGACTCCCGCGAAAATACGGGGAAGTCGAGTTTGAGCAAACAACCATGAATTGTACGTTCAATCTTCAACTACATTGACACTCCCCGGTAAAACGGATCCATTCCCGTTTTTCCATCACGATCAATGCACGTTGACTTGGATGTCATTGCGAGAACATGGGTCACACGGACAGAGCTGAAATGGAAAGCAATCAGAAAATCCAACACACCACAGGCATACCCACAGTAAAATCACACTCATCGGTGACGACCTACGCCTCTCAGTGAGAGACATCCTCTTGACATCTTGAATTACAATCGCCGCTTGCTAGAATGACTCTGGCAGTATGCAACGTGACCATAGCACCACCTCATGATACTCTTCGCACATCCTCTTATCTATTCACCACCAATCACCGCTGCGATAGCTTGTGACTGATTCTGCCTCAGTTCTAGTAACGGTGACGTATGCAAGCCTCAGTCATGTACATTATTGCTCTCCAGCGTGTGGAGCCACAGCCCAAATAGGAACATTCATTCTCAGTCATTGATTCCACAGCTAATCCCTGTCTCCGTGTACATGTCATTCTCAGTAATAGCCTCCCCGGCGTATACGACCCATCTGCTGTCTTTAACATCAATCAATTCATTCACGGATGTAGAAGACTAGAAACAACTTCAGAAGTAATCACGACGAACAAAATTTAACAAAATTACGCAATAACAACAAGGTACGAAAACAACGAGTAAACACAATGAATCCAAAAACATCAATTGATACGACACACCACAAATATACACAGAGTGCACATAACCTCGCAGATCATGTCTTGATGGAATCCCTTTGAAGAATCGCAGGACTTACACCAGTACGCCTGCAACCCTTCTCAGGTCGATGATACAAGTGGAAGACGTCCGGACAGTAACAAATTTATCAACAGATAGATGACAGATGATACCAATTCAATAACTATCCGGCCTGGTTCAGACAATGAGTGTATATATATATATCAAATATTTAACTGTTGAAACATTAATAACTTGTAGACAATTTAAGATTTGACATTATATCATCCTTGATCGTGCCTGTAAAAATGGCATGCATTTTCATGTAAATTTATATTTATATGAAAATAAATTATTATTATTATTATTATTAGTATATACAACATGAACATATGTACAAAATAACACACCAAGTACGATGGACTGCGCTTCAATGCACTCCGCTTGAAGAATTGTAGGACTTGCAGCAGTACGCCCTCACACCTATTCAGGTTAACGCCCTTAAGTTGGAAAGTCGTCAAAGAGTTCATTTGCTGATCTCCTTCTATCATCTATATCCTCAACTATCAGCAGTCACACGCCCATGTCACTGTATCGTACAATGTAGGCGACTAAAAACATATGACGTGTCAATGTAGTTGAAGATTGATCGATCGATTCATGGTTGTTTGCTCAAAGTCAACTTCCCCATATTTTCGCGGAGGCATCAATCCACCAGTCATCGTCTCATCGTTCGCTGTTCAGAAAGAAGATCAAACAACTGGCGGAAATAATATCGTGATTTATTGTTGTAATATTTGTTCTTAGACCTTAGTTTATAAATTAAATTACACACACGATTAGTAGGCATATTTATTAAAGATAATATAATAAGGTACATATTTTTTCTTAGCTATGTAGGACACACCAATTGTATAGGCCTGCATAAGTATTGTTTAAATTACAAAATTTGCGGCCGCTGTCATTTTGTCTTTAGTTTGTGGGGAAAATCTGATAACTAGTGATTCAATAGACCACATCAGGAGATATAGGGATATTGACATCGCATTAACAAAACAACCCAAATATTCGTTGGATGGATTACAGATACTTGGGAAAATAAATAAAGCTTGAAGTCGATTCCCTAATATAAAAATAAACAGAATCTTATAATAATATACTGTCTTTTAATGCACATGAAAGTTGACATACATCAGCAATCTGAAAATGTACACATGGAGTATGCATGTTTAAATTTTTTCACTGAAACAATATATATATACATATATACAAGGGAAGAGAATGGAATAATGATAGTAAACACACTTTGCATATTATTATTGCTCCCTTGGGTTCCTAGTGGAACATACGACTTCAACTGCACGTCTCCATTTGCTTCTGTCTTCTGCTGTACTTTTCGCCTGCATCCATGTCAGTCCATATTCTTTCAACTCCTCTTCACACGATCTCCTCCATGTCACCCTTGGACGTCCCACACGCCGCTTCCCTTTCGGGTTCCACTCGAGGGCTTGGCGCGCGATGTCACCCAGCGGTCTCCTCAGCGAGTGTCCGATCCATCTCCACTTTCTCCTGCATATTTGTTGGGGCTATTGGTTCTTGCTTTGTTTGTTCCCATAATTCCTTGTTGGTGATTCTTTCCGCGCCATCTGATCTTCAGTATAGAGCGAAGACAGTTGTTAATAAAGGTCTGCACCTTTTTGGAAATATTCTTTGTGACCCGCCAAGTTTCTGATCCGTATAGAAGAACTGACTTTACGTTTGTATTGAAAATCCGAATTTTGTTGTTGATGCTGAGTGACGAAGATTTCCAGATTGATTTCAGGCTGATGAATGTGTTTCTCGCCTTCCCGATTCTCGATTTGACATCCTCGTCCGCTCCTCCTGTAGTTGAGACAATGCTCCCTAGATAAGTGAATGAAGTAACCTCTTTCAAATCCCTCCCGTTGATGGTGATTGACGTTGGATGTTGTTGCTGTTGTTGGTTGGTTATTTTCATAACCTCCGTCTTGTCTATGTTTACCTGGAGTCCTGTCTCTGCTGCTTCTTCGACCAGTTTGTCGGTTTTCGCTTGTAAGTCTTCGATTGTGTGTGACATCAAACATAAATCATCCATGCGCGAAATCCAGGTCTTCTAGGTTCTTCACGTCGGTCCAGGATATCCCTGTCTTCTCGTTTCCCACTGTCTGACGCATAATCCATCAGTCCACCACAATTAGGAATATCATTGGTGATAGATAAGCACCCTTGTCTGACTCCTGTGTTTACTCCAAACGCCTCGCTGAGTCTTCCGTTGTGGATCACTTGGCAGGTGCCGTTGTCGTACAGCTGTTGAATAAGGTTGATGAATATTTGGGGTACGCCATAGTACTCGAGTAATTTCCAAATTACTTCACGATCAACGCTGTCGAAGGCCTTCTCAAAGTCTATAAAGTTGAGGTAGAGGTTTGATTGCCATTCCATGCTTTGTTCTGTGATGATGATGCGTAGAGTTGCAATTTGGTCAGTACATGATTTGCCTTTCCTGAATCCAGCTTGTTCTGGTCGGAGTTCTGTCTCCAGTGCGTCCTTTAATCTCTCCAGGATGATGCGACTCAGGATTTTACTTGGCGTCGATAGGAGCATGATTCCTCGCCAGTTCTTGCAGAGTGGCGTAAGTCGCCCTTCTTTGGTAGTTTCACGAGGTAACCTTTCCTCCAGTCAGTAGGCACCTTTCCCTCCTTCCAGACCTTTTGCAATAATGGAGTCAGCATGTCTGCTGTCGTCTCTGGGTCTGCTTTCAGTGCTTCAGGGGGTATTCCATCTGGTCCGGCTGCTTTTCCAGCTTTCAGAAGTTTGATTGCGTTCAAGACTTCAGCTCTCGTTGGAGGATTGGTGTCAACTTGCAGTTGTGTGCGCGCTGTTGTTGGTATTTCTGGACGGGTTGCAGGTGATGGTCGGTTCAAGAGTCCTTTGAAGTGATCCGCCCATTGTTTAATCTGTTTTTCTTCCTTGGTAATTGGGTTCCCTTGGCTGTCTTTTATAGGTTTCGCTTGTGTTGGTCTCTTCCCGGATAGAGATTTGGTTATCTGATATAGTGTCCTCAGGTCCCTTTTGCCTGCTGCCTTCTCAGCTTCAGTAGCTAGATTGTCGTAGAATCGTCTTTTGTCCTTCCTAGCACTTTTCTTCACTTCTTTGTCCAATGCTTTGTAAGTTGAGCTCATCGTCTCCTTCTCCTGTCCGTCCTTGCATTGAATCATTTTCTCTTTCACCATTCTCCTCTCTTCTATTAATTTCCAAGTGTCCGTTGAGAGCCATTCCTTGTCTTGTCTCTTCTTTCTTCCTAGAACCGTTGAACACGTTTCGTTGAGAATCGCCTTCAGAGACTTCCAATGTTCTTCCACGCATGATTCTTCAGTGCTGTCGCGTAGTGTTTCCTGCTTTGCTCTGACAGTTGCAGTGAAAGTGTCTTTTGTGGTTGTGTCCTTCAGTAATTGAGTGTTGAACTTGCATTGTGGCCTATCCCCAGCTATCCTCGAGGCTTTTAGTTTCACCTTGAAAGTCCCTTCTACTAGATAGTGGTCTGAACCCACATCTGCTCCTCTCCTTGACCTTGTGTCCAGTAGGCTCCGTCTCCACTTTCTTGAAATTGAGATGAAGTCTATTTGGTTCTTGGTGTTTCCATCTGGTGAAATCCATGTCGTCTTGTGTATATCCTTGTGTTTGAACACACTGCCACCAATCACCAAATCATTGAAGGCGCAGAAGTCTGAGAAGAGTTCACCATTGTCGTTCATTTCGCCGAGGGCCTCACGACCCATGGTGAGTTCTCTTCCTGTGTTGTCTCCTCCCAGCTTCGCATTCATGTCGCCCATCAGGATTTTGATATCGCCATTTGGGACGTTGTCCATTATTGCTTGTAGTTGTCTGTAGAACGCCTCCTTCTTCTCTTGTTCTGAGACGTTTGTAGGCGCATAGCATTGAATGACTGTAACTTTCCTTCCTTTTGAGTTGAACCTGGCTGTCATTATCCTGGAGGAGATTGGTTCCCACTGCATGAGAGCTTTGGTTGCTGTTGGTGACATCATGATGGCCACTCCCTCGGTGTGCTCATGGTTGTCCTCTGGGTGGCCGGAATAGATTACTGTCTCTCCAGTAGGTAGTTGGCACCTTCCAGTTCCGTTCCATCTGCTCTCGCAGATTCCCAACACTTCTATTCTGTACCTTCTCATTTCAGCGGCTATCTGGGCAGCCTTTCCAGTTTCGTACATTGTGCGAACATTCCAGGTACCCATCCTTACTTTTGCTTTCATCGAAAGAAGGCACATCGGCTGACTGGCTTCCCGAAGGCTTTTCACCAGCCTGCGTCATTTCACTTCCCCGATTCCAGCGAAAAGTAAGGCTATTGCTTATGTTTTTAGAATTTTTAATATATTTATTCGTTGAAGTTTCTGTAGCGATTTGGTTGTTTTACAGGGGTGGAGTTGCTAGCACCACGCCCCAACCCTTCCTCTTTACCCGGGCTTGGGACCGGCAAGAAAACTAGTAAGCTAGTAGCCTAGCAAGCTAGTATCTGGCGAGGTTCACTTTGCATAAGTTAACACAATTTGTTTGTATCCTTGATATCGGTCTGTGGCGCATCTTTTAATCTGTTAGCTTAGTATCCCAAAATTTAAATAGAAAATAAAATACCAAATCAGTTTAGTTACGGGAAGAATATTTTAAAGTTTCGTTACTTGGGTTTACAAAGATCCAAAAGCCACAATAAACGTAATAGACTCCAGAGGTACTACGGGAAGACTGCTCCAATACTAATTCTCCGATGTTGACGTTGCCGGAGGTCGACCAAAGTACGTAGGAAGAAACTACGGTTCTCCTGCAAAAATTTGAGATAGAAAGCAGGTGGTTAGAATTGATCGACGGCAGACGAGATGGTGGAGAAGAGGGAGAGTCGAAGGCAAAACTATATTTTCATTCAAAACCAGAGGTGCCGATGCGTGTGGAGATGCCGGGGATCGAACCCGGGACCTCTCGCATGTGAAGCGAGCGCTCTACCACTGAGCTACATCCTCACAGAAGATCTTCGATGATTGTAGGGAAATCATTCGAGGCTGTTAAGGGTAATGGTGGTCAATTACAAGACGACTCCAAGGCACTTACTGAGTTTTCGGGTAATCTGTTTACTTACAAGAACTCATTGATTTCGATGAATTGCATGAGTGACCTCAACTCGAGTTTTATACTAGAAGTAATAGCAAGACGCCTACCTACTCGACTGCAAAGGAAGTGGGTGAAGATGAGCTCCCGTATGGAGGATGAGGGTATCGAGCCAAAGTTTGATGATATCCTGAAACTAGTAAAAGATAGCGTCAATCAATCTATGAGCAAGTTCGCCAGTCTATTACATCTCACCCCTAGAATAGAGCAGTCTGAGGGTAAAACGCACTCATTGATGACGAATAGGCCTCAGAGAGGTGGATATCGAGAAGGCTCTATGGTGTCTAGTAATGCATATAGACATAGTGAGTGTAACAGCTCTTTTGGGACATCCTCAACAGATAAGATACAAGATGCAAGAGAAACACGTTTGCGTTTTACTCGTTTGTAAGTAGTTCATACAAAGATGATTTGTGAATCAGTGAGCAAGTTTAGTGACGAGCTAAATGTGAAATCCAGGTCTGACTCCGATTTGTGTGACAACAACGGTGCGGTCAGGAATTTTGTAGTTGCAACTGGTAAGCCATTTTTAAATAGAGTGTCAGACGGCACAACAGTTTGTGCAGGAGACGAGAGTCGCAGTCTCTGAGTGCAGTTCTGACCTTACAAGTTTACAAGGCGTTACTAGTCAGAGTGAAGGTATAAAACCTTTAGGAATTTGTGGGGGAGAACCCAAATTGTCTACTGCCGTTATTAAAGGTTTTTGTTAATGCGAAGATAATACTTCTGTATTTCCGGATGTGTTGCACTCACTGACAATCTAGCCGATTTTTCCAACTGTGCAGAGAAATGATTGTACATAAGTGAAAAGGATGTTTTATACTACTGGGTTTAACATTTATCAAGTGTGTGTATAATCTCCAGCGTACATGTAAAACATATTTTGCTATCGACTGTAAATTGTGACTGAATAATATGGTCCCATTTCTGTAACAATTTAATGATGCCTGTAAACTGGCGTCCCTCATGTACTGTACTATGTGAAATTTATTTATATAAAGTCTGAAAATGATGAGGTTGATCATACAAACGGAGGTAAAGTGAATATTTGTGACAATGATCATGACAGTACAATTTTGTCTATGGTTGACCGTGATGAGATGAGGGGAATGCCTACTACCACTGAGTTGAACAAAGGTTCTGTAGACCTTGAACGTGAAGTAGACTCAAAGGCAGATGCAGTGGTAGAAGGTATGGATACTTGTGAGACAGTCAGCCTAAGTGATCACCGTGTAGATCTCCCATCAACAGATGGTAATGCTAAACTGGAGCTAATAATGAAAGACAGCAGTGGTGGTAATCTTGCAGTTAGACATCCTCCTAAAAGCCGAACAACAACAGCTTCCGATGCACCGCTAAGTTCATCAACTTGTGTCACTCAGTCATCGACGGTGTTGTCATCCATGACGAAAGGTAAAGATAAGGCAAATATCACCACAAATCATGCTAATAAAAACAGTGGCAGCTTAAATAAACCCACTGTCGATGCACTTGAAGATTGAACGATCAATTCATTGTTGTTTGCTCAAACCAACTTCCCCAATTTTCGCGGAGGCATCAATACGACAGTCATCTTCTCATCGGTCGCTGTTCAGAAAGAAGTCAGCAGTAAACCATCAGAAGTAATATTGTGATTTATTATTGTAATATTTGTTCACAGACCCTAGTAAAATCATTATTTTTATATGTTGGTGTAACAATAAAGAATTCTCGAGTCAACAATCGGTCTTTTGGTTTTTTCGTCCGTTATTACTAAGCGTTTCTGAAAAACTGCAAGGAACAGCGTGGGCCCGAGCGTAGCAAGAGCTGGGCATTAACGGTTTATGAGACGTGATTGACAGTTTCTGATGGTAGAAACAGATTCTTGGCCGATTCAGATAGCTCGTAACAGTTTGGATAGTCACCGTTCATCTTTCCTGGTGCCGGCCAAGTCCTCTTTGATCAAGCAATATCTGGAACATTTTTGGAATTGGGTCAAGTTCAACAATGCCTGGGTCAAAGAAGGGACAGAGTGTCTTGGATGCAAACAGGAAAGTAAGTCATGGTGACTTGTCTGTTGATTGTAACGAAGTGTCTGATGTTAAGCATGACATGATTGATGTTACTGTTTCGCCGTTCAGGGATAATAGGAACATCAAACTCCCCAAATTAGAACCACGGTGTTTTGATGGAAACCCGGCTGATTATTTACAATTTGTAAAGGAGTTTGAGATCATGTTGAGTGGCTTTTTACTAAATGATGAATTGAGGTTAATGTATTTGATGAGATATTGCACTGGAGATGCTGCAAGAGCTATACAGTGCTGTAAGTTTATGAAGCCAAAAGAGGGCTACTACGAGGCTATGAGCATATTACGTCAAAGGTTTGGAAGACCTTCGATGATTGCAGGGAAATTATTCGAGACTGTTAAGGGTAATGGTGATCAATTACAGGATGACTCCCAGGCACTTACTGAGTTTTTAGATAATTTGCTAATTTACAAGAATGCAATGATTTCGATGAATCGCACGAGTGACCTCAACTCGAGTTTTATACTAGAAGTAATAGCAAGACGCCTACCTACTCGACTGCAAAGGAAGTGGGTGAAGATAAGCTCCCGTATGGAGGATGAGGGTATCGAGCCAAAGTTTGATGATATCCTGAAACTAGTAAAAGATAGCGTCAATCAATCTATGAGCAAGTTCGCCAGTCTATTACATCTCACCCCTAGAATAGAGCAGTCTGAGGGTAAAACGCACTCATTGATGACGAATAGGCCTCAGAGAGGTGGATATCGAGAAGGGTCCATGATGTCTAGTAGTGCATATAAACTTAGTGAGTGCAACAGGTTTCGTAGTACATCCTCAACAGATAAGATACAAGATGCAAGACAAACACGGTTGTGTTTCACACGTTTTCAAGAAGTGCGTGCAAAGTTGAGCTGTGAACCGGTGAGCAAGTTCAGTGATAAGCTAAATGTAAAATCCAGGTCTGACTCCGAATTGTGTGACGATAACGGTGCGGTCAGGAATTTTGTAGTTGCAACTGGTATGCCATTGTTGAATAGAGTGTCACAGAATAGAGTTACTGCATCAGAGTCCAGTTCTGACCCTACAAATTTACAAGGTATTACTAGTCAGAGTGAAGATATAAAACCTTTTATGATTTGTGAGGAGGGACCAAAATTGTCTACTTCTGTTATTGAAGAGTTTGAAAATGATGAAGTTGACGGTAGAGTGAATATTCGTGATAATGATCATGATACTTGACAGTTGTCTTTGGTTGATCATGATGAGATGATAGATATGCCCACTACTGCTATGTTAATTAAAGTTTCTGGACAACTTGAACGTGAAGTAGAAATAAATGCAGATGCAGTTGCAGAAGTTATGGATATTTGTGAGACCGTCAGTGTGAGTGATCAGCATGTAGCCCACCTATCATCAGATGCTAATGTTAAACCTGAGCTGATAGTAAAAGACAGCAGTGGTAGTGGTCTTGCAGGTAGACAACTTTCTGAAAGTCGAGCAACAACAGCTTCTGATCCACCGCTAACTTCATCAACTTGTGTCACTCAGTCGTCGTTGGTGTTGTCAGCCACAATGGAAAAGACGCCCATGAACTCAACTATCTTGTGCAATGACTCTGAGAGTATTGGTGCGTTTGAAAAGACGAAAGATATTGGTCAGTTTAGTGAGGATAAGCCCAGTGTAAACGAGAGAGTAATTGTTAAATTGACTTGCACGAATAAAGGCATTTCTAGTTTCAAGTTACTATTTGAATGCTATTATCTTTGGTGTAAATTACTCTGCTTCTACACTTGGTTGATGAGATATGTCGTGTGTTTGTTGGTCATCTATATTCTACGATACAATGACATGGGCGTGTTGCCGTTCAGATTTGAGGATATGGCTGATAGAAGGAAATCAGCAAATGAACTCTGCAACGATTTTCCAACCTAGGGCGTCAACCTGAGAAGGGTTGTAGACGTACTGCTGTAAGTCCTACAATTCTTCAAAGGGTAGCGCATCAGTGAGCAGTCCAGTGTGCTTGGTGTGTGATTTTGTACATATGTTCATATTGCATATACTGAATTGGTATCATCTGTCATCTAGCTGTTGGTAACTTTGTTTGTTTCCGGACATTCCACAACTTACAATCGTCAACCTGAGAATGTTTGCAAGCGTACTGGTGTAAGTCCTGCGATTCTTCAAAGGAATTCCATCGAGACACTATCTGCGAGTTTGTGTGTACTGTTTGTATATACGTGTGGTGTGTCATATCAATCGGTGTTTTTGGATTAATTGTGTTTACTCGTTGTTTTCGTACCTTGTTTTTATTGCATAATTTTGTTAAAATTTTCGTCGTGATTACTTCTGAAGTTGTTTCGAGTCTTCTACATCCATGAATGAATTGATTGATGTTAAGGACGGCAGATGGGTCGTATACGCCTGGGAGGCTAGACTATTGCTGATAATGAAATGCATACGGAGATAATTGTTAGCTGTGATCCCACACGCCGGGGAGCGAGGGTGTAGACGACTGTGGCGTGCATACGTCACCGCTACTAGAACTGAGGCAGAATCAGTCACAAGCGATTGCAGTGGTAATTGGTAGTGAGTAGATAAGAGGATGAGCGTAGAGTATCGTGAGGTACTGCCATGGTCACGTTGCATTCTGCAAGAGTCATTCTAGCAAGTGGCGATTGTAATTCAAGATGTCAGGAGGAGGCCTTAATCTGGAGGCGCAGGTCGTCATTGATGTGTGAGATTGTGCTGTGAGTATGCATGTGGTGTGTTGGCTTTTCTGTTTGTTTTCCATTTCAGCTCTGTCCATGTGACCCAGGTTCTCGCAATGACATCCAAGTCAACGTGTATTTGTCGTGAAGGAAAAAAGGGATGGATCCGTATTTTGCCGGGGAGTGTCAATGGAGTTGAAGATTGAACGATCAATTCTTGGTTGTTTGCTCAAACCAACTTCCCCAATTTTCGCGGAGGCATCAATACGACAGTCATCTTCTCATCGGTCGCTGTTCAGAAAGAAGTCAGCAGTAAACCATCAGAAGTAATATTGTGATTTATTATTGTAATATTTGTTCACAGACCCTAGTAAAATCATTATTTTTATATGTTGGTGTAACAATAAAGAATTCTCGAGTCAACAATCGGTCTTTTGGTTTTTTCGTCCGTTATTACTAAGCGTTTCTGAAAAACTGCAAGGAACAGCGTGGGCCCGAGCGTAGCAAGAGCTGGGCATTAACGGTTTATGAGATGTGGCTGACACCCACACTCCTCACGGTCAATAGTATTAGCACTCACGATGTGCGAAATCCCACCATGGCACACACGAATATCCAATTTCACAACAATGTCACCCTCATTAGTACAAGTGGTAATAGTCAGAACTCGGCTATCAACAATTCAGTGTCTTCAGAGTATGGCACACAAACAAATTTCGATCGGATATATGGTACAAGTCTGCTGGGAACTAACCCACAATGCAGTACATACGAAACCCACACAAGAACACAACTAGCATCAAACAATTGGTGCAATAGTATGCCATGATCATCACAAGGATCCAATCATTTTTTATCCCCTGCGTCCCCGTCAGCGTTGAAAAAACAGGTGGTAGGGATGCTAACACAGCTAAGCCACTAGTGTTGGCTCCCCCTGCATGAAAATGGGAACGGTCTAATGCACCTGTATCCATTAAGCACACCTGACACTTGCAAAAGTATAGGTCAAAAAAGAACCCTACCCACTTCTGTAGCCCAACTAAAAATAAAAATGCCTTAGACTATAGGAAATCCAGTATTCCAACTCCTAATTCTTCGTGGAAACGGCAAACACCAACTAGATAGACATAGGTGAGCAAGATGCTGAATCTCCCCTTAACATAGGATCGTCATGTCAAGCGGAACTACCGGGTGCTTAACCATATTCAGGGCTGACTAACGAACTTAAATACTTCAAATGCTATTTCAACTCTCATCTTTACCTAATCCTCATAAATTCTAGATCTGTTCTAAATAAACTTGCGATGCTCAGAGCACTCACAGTAATATACAAACCCCCTGTAATTGTCATCACTGAATCTTGGTGTCATTCGAACATCCTGGATGAAGAAATAAGCTTAGATAACTACACACACTTTCGGCGTGACAGGGAAGGTGGTAAGGGAGGGGGTTGTCTCATGTACTTTCTGAATGCACTTACTGTATCACAGCTAGAAAGTAGTACACTTAACATGCCTGAGACTCTATGGGTTAATGTACACTTAAATAACGTAACAGCATTAATTGGATGCACCTACAGAGCACCTGGCACCTTTAGTAACTACGAACCCAACTTATTAATACTCTGGAGCAATTATCCGACTTACAATACGATCATAAGATCCTATGTGGGGACTTTAACTTACCTGAAATCAACTGGGATATATTCACAGGCCCAACTAAATTTGACAAGTTCTCAGGCACACTGGATATACTCGGCTGGAAACAAGAGGTAATAACGTACTAGACTTAACCTTCTGCCACAATATAAGCTCCCTTTCAACCCTAGTAGGTTCTGAGTTTCCAGGGGGTGACCACAAAACAGTGATGTATGCACTGACACTTCCACCAACTAGCAACGCAGCTCCTGCTTCTACTTAACAACAAATAACATACAGGAACTATAGTAAGGCAGAGTGGACTTGGTGAAATCAATGTTAAGATCCCCAGAATGGAGAGAGTACTTCTATACTGATGACTTCTCAGAAGTTCTAGACATCTCTTACTATAACTCAAACATATGCTTAGACGCTGTGATTCCAGTGCAAACAATAAAAGTCTCAAAATTTAAGAAGCAATTTATTCAACGAAAAGATCGCTCAGAACTGAAGAGACTGTCAACAAGTTACTTCAGACGACACCACCTTAGTACGCTAGGGTCAGTACTTAGTACTCTTAGCTCCATCTCGCAAGTTCATAACTTGCGTGTGAGAAATGAAAAATGCACCGCACTGGCTAACACTACCAGAGTAGGTGCTCTCACAGAAATCCTAAAGAAATGTATGAATAGCCAAAACCATAAAATTTCTCTCCTTAGAAACAGGGGTAAACTACACAGCAAACATGCAGACATGTGTATACCGTTTAACGAGATGTTTGCAGCTAGCTACCTTAAGCCAATAAGCCCACTTCTCGCTTTACAATCTACAATAAAACTCCCTTTTTCTTCAGCCCTGAAACAAATCAAAACAGATCATTTCACCTATTCTAATATTAACCAAGCCATTAAAACTCTTAAAAGCTCTAGTAGTGCTGGTATTGACGGCATACCATCGTATTTTTAAAAGCATGGTGGTTCTGACATTCCCTAGAAAGCCAAACATATCCAAACAAATGGAAAACCACATTTATAATACCCAAATACAAATGTGGATCGAAAACTGAAGTCAACAACTACAGGCCAATCAATATTGCACCCATAGCATCTAGAATTATGGAAAGAATAGTTGAAGGTGGTATTCTCAAACGTATGCTCAGCTGCAATATTGCAAGTCCAAGCCAACACGGATTCCTAAAATCCATATCATGCATGACCTGTCACCTTGACTTTTTTAACTATATAACCAGTAGTCGAGACAGACAATAACTAGTACTAGTCATCCACTTCGACATCTCCAAAGCCTTCGACCGCGTTGACCATTCGCTTCTATTAAACAAGCTGGACTCCTTAGGAATACGTAACCCATTATTGAGATGGTTTGAATCATTCCTTAACAATAGGTCCCAAATAGTTAAACTGGGGTCTGTAAACTCTAAACCTAGTCCAGTCACTTCTGATGTAGTTCAAGGTAGAGTCTCAGGCCCCCTTCTATTCACTCTGTGTCAACGACATATGCAGTTGTTTCTCGCTTGGCAAACCGTTCATCTTTGCGGATGATCTTAAAGTAGCTTACACTATCCACTGTGATGACTCAAAATATTTCCAGGATGCTGTTCAGAGAGAACTAGATAGAGTAACTGCATGGTCCCCCACACTGAACCTAAGATTCGACCATAAAAGTGTGATTGGATCTGTTTCGGTGCACTCTCAATAAATATCAAACTGGTACTTGAAACTATTGACTTGCCTAAACTCCAAAGTGTTGTTGACCTAGGACTCAGGCGCCCTAGTGACCTAACATTTTCTGAGCAAGTGGTAACGCAGACGAGTACATCGAGGATGTTCTTAGGATGCATATTCAGGAATTTCCACAACTACGAATTGAAACTTATATTATACAAAACATGTGTAAGACCAGTACTAGAATATTGTCCGTTTATTCTCAGCAGCACTCGCGTAAGTAACAGGCTTAAAATAGAAAGTGTTAAACGATACTTCACGTCTAAACTAATAGGATTTGACTACGAAAGGACTACACATCAAATTTCTTTCCTGTTATAAAACTACGATAAGACTGCTGAAAAAATGGAATAAATACATCACTGATCTCGACATAATACATCAATAAACTTTAAGCCGAAGATGCTGTTTACAACAAAGTTACATATCTGAATTGACTTCAAGCTTTTTTTCGTAGATATTTGTATTACATTCATCTGATGTCTGAGTTTTTTGTTAATGCGAAGACAATATTTCTATATCTCTACGTGGTACACAAACAGACTTTTCCGACTGACTCTAATGTGAGAAAGAACAACCAAACTGTAAATTTACCATACATCAAAATATGTGTAATTTATATAATAACTTACCCATGCCTGTACAATTGGTATGTTTCTGCATAAGCAGGAATAAATATATTATTAAGCAGTACAGGTGCAGTGTCACGATTAAATGTCTAGTTTGCATTACATGACATTGTTATCCTCATCAAAACAACAGGTCTGCGTATCTTACAATATTTTAAGTATTTCTCTATGCTGTTAACACTGTGCACAGTTGCTCCGCGTTGAGGCATGTTCAGCTTATATTTGATGACTACAGATTCCTATATATGAGAATGTGATTTCTGTAGGATTAATAAAACTACGCTCACTAGACATTTATGGAGTTACGCATTTGCAATACCTCATTTAACATAGACGTATTTAGTGTGAAATTGATGAAAGAATGACGTCTCAACAGTATGGGTGTTTCAGAGCTTTTTGAGATTTGCGTGTGATCCTCTAATGCTGGACAACTTATGAAGTCCATTTATGTGTACGGCGTCACTATAAAGACCAGCTGTGGACCACAAATACTTTTGGTTGTATGAGAACTTTACTTAGTATTAATGGAATCAGAGTATGCTAATATATAAAATTATCTTTCATAACTTCATGTTGTGCTTCATATTTTAGGCATACGGAGGTTTTGGGATGTGAAATCGGTGAAAATATCAATCTGTCAGACTAACGACAATACCCTTCATCGAAATTTTTGTCTGTAAATTAGGAAAATGTTTAATGTACTCTTCATTTCCACTTCTTTTGAACTTCTTCAGCGAGTCGCTATACTACGAACCCTTGTAATATGTGAATTCTGATTAATGCATGTTAAGCTTAGTGAAATGGAGATTAACTTTAGTGTTATGAAACTGTTACTTTAATCATTCATTGGATTTCACATCGGTTTTTATACAACAACACATTATTAAACTAAGTAGGATTTAGCAAGTTGAATAATGATTCCGCTAAAGTCTCCTTATTTAGCTAGTCGCAAGTCTGTATACTGCCAAACGCCATATATGTAGTACAAGTAAATTAGGGTTGATAGCTACCTCACTAATCAGTTAATATGCAGTGGTATCATCAGATAGACTATCTACTTGGCGATGAGTCAAGGAACAATTTTTATTTTTTTCTGATATGCTGTTTAATCACATGATGTTATCTAATATCCATCATTTCTATGATCAACGATTGCAGTGTTTGAATATCTACTTTGTTAAGTATGCCGATGATCTAACTATTTCAATGTCTGTTAACTCCAAGCTAGACTGTATGTACTAAGATGATCCGCTTTCTATCAGGAATTAGCAAATGGCCTTCGTCTAACGGCCTTAAACTAAATCCTTACGAATGTCAGGCAGTTAGTTTCAGTTTTAGATGTTAAAGAAAGTTAAATGAAGCTGTTAATTCCCATGACCGTTGTATAATACATGATATTGATATAGAAATCAAGTGTGAAGTTAAGTATTTTGGATTAATTCTTTCTTCTGACCTATCCTGGTCTTCCCATGTCTTAGTGATTTCTGAAAGAATATTTCGTCTGACTTTTTACATTGAGAAGTTGAGGCACTCAGGCATAACTCAACCCCTTCTCTTATTACAGGTTATCAACTTGTGCATCTTACCTATTCTTCTGTACTGTTCACCCCTGCTTATTCTTTTCTGGACTGCTTAAAGAAGACTATATCATTCTTCTTAGAACTCTGAAGACTGTTAGTAGGGCGAGTGGTCTCCCTTTGGACCATATCCTTGCAATCGTCACTGACGATGGGCACTTGATCTTGGCAGACCGTGAGCATTCACTCCACCTGCAGCTTTCACATTGTGTCTCCTCAGGCGAAACAAGACGTCATTCCAAAAGACTGTATGCGTGCGCATCTTAGCACAGAACATCCACGATACATCTGGCACGTATTTTATGCGATGAAAACACTGTCAGGGACGAACTGACTAACCCCTTTGCACTAGTGAATAAACCATTCTCCCTATCCTAATCTCATCGAGCTTTACTGTTATTATTCTTATATTTGTAATCCTTTCTCGAATATTTTTGACTTAATACTGTAAATGTGAACAAATTCCTGTGGTTAATTTATATTCACAGTAATTCAGATGCAATACTGTGATAAATGCTGAGAATTCCATTTAGTATTATAAGTACTGTACTGTTTTTGGGATCTAAGTAGGTTATTATTATCAGACTTTAATGACTCCAATTTATCCTACTTGACCAGTTCTTCTTATTTTAATCATGACAGAACGGCGTTTCGCAGGACTCATCACACAGCTTATCAACCTTAAATGTATACCACATGCAGGTATAATTCATATGAGCTAGGTGTTCAAATCAAAGTAAACGTTTGTACGGTGCATTCATTATTTATAAGACTAACTAGTATTTAAGAACCACGATTTGACCAAGTATACAACGTTTAATATATTTAGACACAATTAACCTACGCTGCTTACTTCTATGACGCATCTCCCAAAGCTATGTAGTTACCTTGAAGTGGTTTCCGCCGAAAATAATTTCCTTTAGCTACTACCTTAATGAGCAACTTAACGTTATCTCTGAGTAACAAAGTAAAAGTGAAAATTCTGAGAACTTTCTCGGTGAAATGGTCATCTTCTAGTCGAAAAAGTAAATATACCCTGATCTCCACAAGTGCGTTTAGAGTTATTCGTTCTATAACCGATATCACATGCTGAAAATTCCATACCTGTGCCAAAAATACGGTGTGGAATCAAGCTGTAATCAAAAACCAAATAAAAAAATCAAAATCAAATGAATCACTGTTTGCAGTCACTTAAAAATTAGAAAAAGATTTACAGAAGACAGTGCACTTGTAATTTCTAGATATCATAATGCACCATTAGGAAAAAGCGATATCCATAGGATTATAACAGTCAGACGCCCGATATTAATCCGACGACTGCGATTCTCAGTCACAAAACATCCTACTTTGCTACCTAGTCTTCTAATCGTATTAAAAGATGTTTCGCCAAGAAAACGGAAACCAATGGTTTAAGGAAAATTAATCATGAGTTTTCTTAAAAATCGTGAGAATCCGTATTTATAGCCACGGAGAAATCACAGACATCCAAAAATAGGAATTTCATTATTTGAAATGAAAAAAAGCAATCTGCATTCAGCCAATGTTTTCACCCCAAATAATAATCAGCTTCTCAACTCGTTGTGACCACCGATTGTAGACCACAACCCGAAACGTCATTCTTGCTAATTTAAGTCTTGCCTTTAACTGGGATGGTTTGTACACTCATCAGATCACGTATTTTATCCGCTTTCTAAATCGTTTTGTAACAAATCGAATGGCTGTTAACGCTGGCCTTATTACAGACAGTCCTAGTTCATGATTTGGATCTAGTATATCGGGAATTAACAGATATACGCTACGCTTACCTTTTAGGGGTTTCTGACTGCTTTCAAGTTTCGTTCAGTTCCAAAACTACATACAGCCAATACAGATACACACTTCTTATGTGGATTAACCTTGTTTGATTTAGATTCTCTGACAACGTACCTGATTCTTTAACTGACGATAGAAACTGATGGTATAATCAGTTAATTAAAGAGCTTAAAAGCTTTTGCAACTTCAAACCAAATGTCAATGTAGTTGAAGATTGAACGATCAATTCATGGTTGTTTGCTCAAAACTAAATTCCCGAATTTTCGCGGAGGCATCAACACACCAGTCGTCGTTTCATCGGTCGCTGTTCAGAAAGAAGTCAGGAGACAACCGTCAGAATTAATATTGTGATTTATTATTGTAATATTTGTTCATAGACCTTAGTTGTAACGCTGATTATATGTTGGCGAAGGAATAAATAATTCTCGAGTCACCAAACTGGGTTCTGGTTTTGAGTCCTTTCGTACTAAGCGTTTCTGAGAAGCTTCCAGGAACAGGGTGAGTCCCAGCGTAGCAAGAGCTGGGCATTGACGGTTTACGAGACGTGGCTGACAGATTCTGAGAGTGGAGTCAGTTTTTGACGGCGGAAACATTTTCTGACGGATTCAGATAGCTGGTGACAGTTTGGATAGTCACCGTTCATCTTTCCTGGTGCCGGCCAAGTCCACTCTGAACAAGCAATATCTGGAACGTTTTTGGAGTTGGGTTAAGTTCAACAATCCCTGGGTCAAAGAAGGGCCAGGGCGTTTTGGATGCAAACAGGAAAGTAAGTCATGGTGAACATTTGTAAAAAATTATATTTGTAAAATCTCAGCGATATTGAAATGAGTAATTCCAACGTTTCGTTCGGAAATCTGGTCCAAACTTCTTTAGGGAAATCAATCGAAATTAACATAACAGGTTTATATATAAAAGGAACATTTTAGTTTTTAAAAACTTTGTCCAATCATGATTTATAAAACAAATATTAACAAGTATAATAAACAAAATTGTACGAGTTGTGATCAAAATTTGACCTCAGACTTACAAATATTGATCTACCTTTGTTCGGACCAGATTTCCGAACGAAACGTTGGAATTACTCATTTCAATATCGCTGAGATTTTACAAATATAATTTTTTACAAATGTCTACTTCTCACTCGGCACCCAAATATTATAGAACTATTCTGTCAAATCTTGACTACAGTTCATTTGAAGTCATGGTGACTTGTCTGTTACTGTAAAGGAGAGAGGGTGGTGCTAGCTGATCAGTAGATATGGTGGTGGTCACTAAGGTGAATCACCCCATTCTGCAGGAACAGCAATACGCAATTTGAAGGCTCGGGATTTTCACGATTTTTATGAGGGCTTAGATCTTTATCTTGAAAAAGATAATAATGAACGCCTTGACAGATCATGCTTCCACCTTTAAATATATACCATTCGCTCAGCCTAATGTTGAGATGCGACCACGCGGGATCTGCACAGATTTATGGGGCATCTTATAAATTAACTTGCTATCCATCGTCAGATCTTTAAATACCACTTCACAATATCTTGTCTCACTTATTTTCTAATAACGTCTTTATTTGATCCTCATTATATTCCATTAAACCTAACATTTTATAGCTCTTTATGAATTTGATTCGACTTATTCTATTCCTATTCTCTGTAGGGTAAGGTTGTGCGCCGAATACACTAAAAGGTATGAAGTAAAAACAACTGGCTTGAAAATAATTGTATTAAAGCCAAAAGTGGACATCATGATAGTACGAAGAATATTGGTATTATTATACATTGCAAATGAACGTTGTCGGCCTAAGGATTAATTACTTCCCCATTCTGTTTTCTACATAAATGTGTTTATTAATGATATATTTCACTCACTTAATCTATTATACCTTAATGTTTCACCTTAGCACTTTAACTTTTCTAAAAAACAGCTTCCAATCCCTTGTAAACGTTGTACTTACCTCAACATTGGTTGGTTATCGTATGCCGACAACCACGGGATGAAAACGAAACGAAGTCGATTTTCCCGCTCAACCTGGAGGACAACTGTACAATTCAATAACTATACAGCCTGGTTCAGACAATGAGTGTAATTATATATATGTATCAAAAATTTAACTGTTGAAACATTATTAACTTGTAGACAATTTAAGATTTGACATTATAACACACTTGATCGTGCCTGTAAAAGTGGCATGCATTTTCATGTAAATTTATGTTTATATGAAAATTATTATTATTAAATGTGAAATCCAGGTCTGACTCCGAATTTTTTGACGATAATGGTGCGGTTAAGAAGTCTGTTGCAACAGGTAAGCTATTGATGGCCAGTATCACAGAATGGAGTTACTCCTTCAGAGAGCAGTTCTGACCCCATAAGTTTCCAAGGTATTACTTGTCAGAGTGAAGATATAAAACCTTTAGGGATTTGTGAGGAAGAACCCAAATCATCTACTACTGTTATCAAAGAGTTTAAAAATGATGAAGTCGACCAGATAGATGATGGTAAATTGAATATTTGTGATAATGATCATGATAGTGCAGATTTGTCTTTGGTTGATCATGATGAAATGGGGGGAATGCCTACTATTGCTGAGTTGAATAAAGGTTCTGTACAACTTGAAGGTGAAGTAGAATTAAATGCAGATGCAGTTGCAGAAGGCATGCATACTTTTCAAACCGTCAGTATAATTGATCAGCATGTAGCCCACCTATCATCAGATGCTAGTGCTAAACCGGAGCTGATAGTAAAATACAGCAGTGGTGGTAATCTTCCAGTTAGACAACTATCTGAAAGCCGAGCAACGACAGCTTCTGATCCACCGCTGAGTTCATCAACTGGTATCAGTCAGTCGTCGTTGGTGTTGTCATCCACAATGAAAAAGACGCCCATCAACTCAAGTGTGTTGTACAGTGACTATGATGGTATTGGTGCGTTTGAAAAGACGAAAGATATTGCTCAGTTTAGAGAGGATAAGTCAAGTGTAAACGAGAGAGTAATTGTTAAATTGACTTGCATGAATAAGGGCATTTCTAGTTCCAAGTTACTATTTGAATGATATTATCTATGGTGTAAGTAACTCCGTTTCTACGCTTGGTTGATTAGATATGTCATGTGTTTGTTCATCATCTATGTTCTACGATATAATGACATGAGCGTGTTACCGTTCAGATTTGAGGATATGGCTGATAGAAGGAAATCAGCAAATGAACTCTGCAACGATTTTCCAACCTAGGGCGTCAACCTGAGAAGGGTTGTAGGCGTGCTGCTATAAGTCCTACAATTCTTCAAAGGGTAGCGCATCAATGAGCAGTCCAGTGTGCTTGGTGTGTGATTTTGTACATATGTTCATATTGTACATACTAAATTGGTATCATCTGTCATCTAGCTGTTGGTAACTTTGTTTGTGTCCGGACGACTTTCACTTGGATCATCAACCTGATAAGGAATGTGGGCGTACTGCTGTAAGTCCTACAGTTCTTCAATGGTATTTCGTCAAGGCAAGATCCACAACATTTTATGTGTTGATTGTACATGTGTTTGTGTAAAGTAATTGAGTGGGTTCCAATTATTGTAATTGTTGGTTAATCTTGTTTGTGTCCGGACATTCCACAACTTACAATCGTCAACCTGAGAAGGGTTGTAGGCGTACTGGTGTAAGTCCTGCGATTCTTCAAAGGAATTCCATCGAGACACTATCTGCGAGTTTGTGTGTACTGTTTGTATATACGTGTGGTGTGTCATATCAATCGGTGTTTTTGGATTAATTGTGTTTACTCGTTGTTTTCGTACCTTGTTTTTATTGCATAATTTTGTTAAAATTTTCGTCGTGATTACTTCTGAAGTTGTTTCGAGTCTTCTACATCCATGAATGAATTGATTGATGTTAAGGACGGCAGATGGGTCGTATACGCCTGGGAGGCTAGACTATTGCTGATAATGAAATGCATACGGAGATAATTGTTAGCTGTGATCCCACACGCCGGGGAGCGAGGGTGTAGACGACTGTGGCGTGCATACGTCACCGCTACTAGAACTGAGGCAGAATCAGTCACAAGCGATTGCAGTGGTAATTGGTAGTGAGTAGATAAGAGGATGAGCGTAGAGTATCGTGAGGTACTGCCATGGTCACGTTGCATTCTGCAAGAGTCATTCTAGCAAGTGGCGATTGTAATTCAAGATGTCAGGAGGAGGCCTTAATCTGGAGGCGCAGGTCGTCATTGATGTGTGAGATTGTGCTGTGAGTATGCATGTGGTGTGTTGGCTTTTCTGTTTGTTTTCCATTTCAGCTCTGTCCATGTGACCCAGGTTCTCGCAATGGCATCCAAGTCAACGTGTATTTGTCGTGAAGGAAAAAAGGGATGGATCCGTATTTTGCCGGGGAGTGTCAATGGAGTTGAAGATTGAACGATCAATTCTTGGTTGTTTGCTCAAACCAACTTCCCCAATTTTCGCGGAGGCATCAATACGACAGTCATCTTCTCATCGGTCGCTGTTCAGAAAGAAGTCAGCAGTAAACCATCAGAAGTAATATTGTGATTTATTATTGTAATATTTGTTCACAGACCCTAGTAAAATCATTATTTTTATATGTTGGTGTAACAATAAAGAATTCTCGAGTCAACAATCGGTCTTTTGGTTTTTTCGTCCGTTATTACTAAGCGTTTCTGAAAAACTGCAAGGAACAGCGTGGGCCCGAGCGTAGCAAGAGCTGGGCATTAACGGTTTATGAGATGTGGCTGACACCCACACTCCTCACGGTCAATAGTATTAGCACTCACGATGTGCAAAATCCCACCATGGCACACACGAATATCCAATTTCACGAGTTTCTTAAAAGCAACTTCCCTATTACAATCCAAAATATCAATATGGTTGAAGATTGAACGATCAATTCATTGTTGTTTGCTCAAACCAACTTCCATAATTTTCGCGGAGGCATCAATACGACAGTCATCGTCTCATCGGTCGCTGTTCCTAAAGAAGTCTGGAGACAGCCGTGAGAAATGTTATTGTGGTTGATTATTGTGTTGTTTGTTCATAGGCTTATTTGCAAATGTTAGTTTTAATGTTGGCCATTTTTTGGTGTTACAATAAAGAATTCTTGAGTCGCTAATTGGAGTTTCGCTTTCTGCGTCCATTATTACTAAGCGTTTTTGAGAAGCTTCAAGGAACAGCGTGAGTCCCAGCGTAGCAAGAGTCGGGCATTGACGGTTTACGAGACGTGGGTGAGAAATAGCAACCAACAAATTAACTAAAAACAACAGCTTTTGTCGGGTGAAGAAGTTCACCTGCATATTTTCGAAAACTTCTGCATAGCACTATTTCATTTATAGCCGAGAAACAACTAAAACAATGAAACCACGTATGAACGCAACTTATGAAACAATTGTAATGAAATGAATGCACTGACCTGGTGGTAAAAGCTTTCGAAACAGATAAATTAACTAATTTTAACAGTAAGTGAAACAAAATGATGTGAAACACAACCTTTGTGAATAGTGTGCATCAAGATAAGTTGCAAATAACTGCAGGGTAAACGTAAAAACTAATGTGTAAACGAACGGCTTTGGAACTGCAATCCAACCTGGCCGATTGACATGGACGAAAATGACCTTCGGGCGCCTCACTTTTCCAATGACCTTGAGCATGTGGGATAATTCCATTTCTTTCTTCTTAGCTTGGTTTACATGGAACGACCAACACTGATCCTGGTAACTGAAACTTGACTAACTAGTGATATACCTGACACAAAGCAAATAATTGATGACTATAATATTCACAGGAATGAAAGAGTGGACAAAAGAGGAGGCGGATGTGTAATATATGCTTCTAAATCCACTGATTCCAATACTTTTACAAACCTAGCTATCGACAAACTCCCAGAATCTAAGTGGATAAGCTTCCACACGAATGAAAATAAAATTCTCGTGGGATGTATGTACATAGCCTCTAATAGCCATAAAACGACTGATACGGTTATCGGAGAAATACCAGAGTATGTACCTACTCTGAAATTTGACCGCAAACTAGTTTGTGACGATTGCAACCTCCCCGGAGTGAACTGGGAAACCTGCACTAGACTGAGAATCCACGAGTAGCTCCTAGAAGCAATGGATATAGGAGGATGGAAGCAGAGAGTACGCCTCCCAACACCACATAAAAATATTCTCGACCTAGTCCTCTTCCACAAAATAGAGCCGATCTCGAAAGAGGTGGGGGATAAACTCGACAACAGTGATCACAACACGCTGTACTGCAGTCTACCTCTTCATCTAGCGACTAGACATACACCTAAAATTTACCAGGCTTACTATCATTATTGGACTATAGAAATGCTGACTGGGAATTCCAACCAGCGCTCATGAGAAGCTCTGGCTGGGGTGAATAGCAATAATAACTTAGAAGTAATACTTAATGCCTTCTTCAGGACAATCAGTTCTGTATGAGACACAATCTCTCCCCTAATATCTGCCCTAAAGACACCAACTCTATCCGATTAAGACTAAGGATACTGGAAAGGAAATTTCATTTATTCAAGAAATTTAGTGGATTACACTGGATACACGAAACTTGGAAAATCTTGAGGAGAGACATGAAATAATGGCACGACAGAAGGAAAATAAAGCCTTAGGCGGCAGCTCCAGAACTCAGGAACTCTCCAAGATCTTGCGAAAACGACCAAAATGGGTAAGGACAACGACGTCAGCCTCTTGGCACACACAGGTGTAGTTTATGATGATCCCCAGATCATCGGTGGATTTCCCACCCAGTGGTTCTTCAATGACATCAAAGCGAGCCCATTCCCAATTCTCCACATAAACTGCGAAAATAACTACAAGTTAGATGACATCAACTTTAATACGCAAAATGTAGCATCAGCGTAAAGACATTAAAAGCTAACGGTAGTTGTGGGATAGGTGACATACCACCCACCATATACAGAAACGGTGGTACGGATATAATAGTATTATTGCTTAGAATATATACTATCTAACTAGTGACTGGGACCTACCCTGAGATGCAGAAATACACGTACATATTACCCAAGCGTAAAGGAGGGGCAAACTAGTGCATGCAATTATGGGCCTATCAATATAACACCTGTCATATCAAGGATCATGGAAAAAGTAACCAAAGACCAAATGTCAGATCACTTTCTAAAACGCTAATTCATCTACCAGTCACAACATGGATACCTCAAGGAAAGACTTCTTCAACGAAGCCATCTATAGAAGAGATCGGAAAGAGTTAGTAATTTTGAAAAAAGGAAAGCCATCGACAGAGTTCCACATAGTCTGCAAGTCAGCAGGCTATGGCCACTAGGGATATACAAACGCCTTCACAACTGCATGAAATCGTTTCTCTGTGATAGAAACCAGACAACAAAAGTTGGCTCGATGGCCTCTAGTCCTAGAGTAATCAGCAGCAGTATCATCCAGGAGATTGCATTGGGCCCCATTCTTTTCCTTATACACATAAATATTATATGTGAATGCTTTGGTATAGGCAAACTAATATTGTATGCAGATGACTTAAAGGTGACCTACACATACACGAATACAGATATTGGTAGAACTATGAACTCTATACGTGAAGAATTATTAAAAAGGATAGATTTTATGACACGTGGCGACTCGAGTTTAATATCGAGTTGTGCGACTGGCTTTGTAACGTTTGTTCCAGCCTAAGACGTCACCCGGTTATTCAAGTGTGTACTAGACCAAGGGCTGAAATATTAACATAGTCTATCATCTTTAGGGTGTGTCTCGGAACAAGTGTCAAAAGCACGGGCTTGGTGACTTTTGACTCAGGAACTTCTACAGAAGTGAATCCAGAATACTACTGCACAGGGTTTGAGTGTGTCCACTCCTAGATCACTGCTTATTCAAATGTAGTTTAATACCCATAGAAGACAAAGTAAAGGTAGGAGTACAGAAGTGCTTCACGCGAAAAGTATTCGGAACCGGAAACGGCACAAACTACTCCATATCTTGCTACCGCCTGTAAATTGTGATTGAATTATATAGTTCGATTTCTGTAACAATTTTATGATGCCTGTAAACTGGCGTCCCTCGTGTGCTGTGCTATGAGAATAAATTTATTTATTTATATGAAATCCTAGGACCCAAAACACCATGGTTAAGACAAATGAGACTAAACCCTTTGCTTTCTTGTAAGCTTCTAAAACACATAGTGTAAGCCATCGTCCGTATGATATCTATCTGCTATAGTGAGTGAAAGCTGTTAATGTGCAGCATACTGTATGGTCGGGACGAGCTCAGAGCAGTGCAATACTACAACTACACTAACTTCACTAATTTCACTTACTTTTAGACACTCATATCACTAAATGCGAGCGGTTAAATTTTCAGGACTACGTGACGAAATTGTCATAAGGATGTCTTGTTTCCTAGACTTAGTGCTGTCCAAGTACATAGATGATCTTTGTGCTTCATATGGACTAGCTGGTCTTTAGAAGGAGAATAAGCGCTTTCCCCTTTCAGGGTAATTTATCCATTCCGTGTAAAGTTTGGTTCCACAAGTGATTGAGATTCAGCTCATGTGGATAAATAATCATCCATTTAGTTTTAGTAACCTGAAAGTTCATGCTTCTGAGGAGTCCGAGTCCAGGATGTGACATTTTCCCGTGGTCCTTAAATGATTCATATTCGTGATGAAATCATATGATCATTGTTGCTGGTATTAGATGTCGGCCACATTCCTCCATTAATTATAAAATCATCCGTCTTAATGAAGGTGCTTGTTAGACTTCAGGTATTTTAACAGCTCACTGCGACTTCTTTTTGATGCCCTAGCACTCCATTCACAGGGAACCTCTAGTCTTTGTTGAATGAGATGCTTCAGAATTTTAATAGAAACTTGTGTTGGTGTGGAATTCATGGAGAACAGTAAAAGGTGCAAAGACATTACTGATAAAATTGATGTTCATTCACTATTTAATCAAGTGGTGCAAATAAACATTAAGATTAAAATGGATTTCAGTATCATTTGATAAAACAAATCTAAATTAATTGTTTAAAGTTTGAAATCATTTGCAATCCAAATCAGTGACTTGTATATACACGACCTAGATTCCATTTCTTAAGCTGACCTAATTTTAAATGAGCGACTCGCAGTAAGAAAGGCGGGTCCTTCGAGTGCGTACTCGGGGCGCGCTTTCAGAGCATTATCTGTTAAGCGCTAAGGGTTGTCGGAATGCACGTTCTAAACATATATTTCTTCAGAGGAACAACAATACTGTCTGTTCTTTGGTTTAGAATCTCACATTGGTAAGTGTTTTCCTGCTTAAAGATTTATTTGTTAATTATTTGCTGAAATGTCCTGATGTATTGTTGGTTCAGAGATTTTACATGCTCACCTGAGGTGTAAGCTCATTTTCGGAGAATTTTTCCTCTTGAACGTATATAAAGTGGGTGAGGACGTAGGTAGTCTTCGAAATTGGCTCCTGGGAGAATACGAAGAAAATTAAGTAAATATTTTTCTGAGAAAAGAGCAAAGTTGTGTAGCAAATTGGGAGAGAAATACGAGGTGTTTTAATTACTGCTTTTCAACAACTTTTCTGCATACATCCGATTCAGCTAAAACCACACACTTTCCATACATATAATCTATATATAGGTCATTCCTGGAGTAGTCGATTAACTTTAGAAGAGAAATGCAAATGTGCGTCGGTGGCACAGTGGTTAGGACTCTCGCCGACCATGCTTATGGTCCCGGGTTCGGACCCACGCCGACGCACACCTGATATCTATGGTCAGCCTGCGAAATTCGGGCCACCGATATTCATGCTGAAAATTCCATACTTGTACCAAAAATACAGTGTGGAATCAAGCTGTAATCAAAAATAAAAAAAATTAAATGGTTCGTGTAAGATTACATTTTTTTTGCATTATCATCGTATCGCCGTAATTAATTATAAGCTGACTAGAAGATAAGAAAAAAGGAGAATGAATGCCCGGCGGAATTAAACTGCTTACCTTTTTATTTGCCACGACAAGAGGTTTTCTTTTCAACCAGCTTTGTTAATATTACAGGATTCCACTAAATCTTTCTACTCTTCCCTATCACTCCGCTCTTATATTTCTATAGGACTGCCAAGACAGTGTAGCTAATAACGTTAGGATTAATGCTCGTTTTAAAGGTGCAGTTCCAAGCATTCATTTGACCTACATTTCTGTTGTACCTGCAATCTAAGTGGTTCACTTTTAGCCACATCCCTGATGTGTACCGTTCACCTGCATTAGTTTTATACGAAATTAACCCACGTGAGAATGAAGTGAATTACTTGCTTTTTCATTTATTTTGCCCTCCGAGTGGAACAAAAGACCATGGGTTACAGTTTTAGTGTTGTTTTAAAGGGGAGGGGTTGATAGCCTTATGCCCAACTTTTCTTCTTTATCACGTTTAGTGTCGGTTGGCAAACTGAACGACCCTGAAGTCAAACCCTTACTTCCTCAGTTCTGCATTACCATGGAATCATCTATGCACTTGTTATTATTAGCGTTGTTTCATCATTTGCGATCAGACTTGCACATGGTCCGAGGTTCGATCCCCTGCCGACGCACACCTGATATCTATGGTCGGCCTGCGAAATTTGGGCTACCGATATCCATGCTCAAAATTCCATACCTGTACCAAAAATACTGTGGAATCAAGCTGTAATAAAAAAATATATATGCAAGGCGAAAAATTTAAAGAAATTCAACTTGCTTGATTGCTAATGTATGTAAATAATATTTGTATGATCAACAAAGAAATATAACCAGACAAACTGGTGGCAGTCCCATTCTCATATTCAGGTCTTATTTTCAGCCTTTCTCTGCACTTCATTCAAATAGTTCACTGTTATAATTATTGCGGATAAATATTTTAAAGTGCATCGTTTTCGAATGTAATTAACATGTGGTTATTGCCCCAGAAATATATCTATCCTAATTCATTTTTGTAAGTAAACTGTGATTTTGAGTATCCACTAATTTCGCTAACATTTCGCATACATTAGCATGTAAAATGACGCCATATTTTGAGTCGCCAAATGTACGTTTAATTGTGGTAGATACTTTTGTAGACCTGATGAATCCGGTTTTGATAAATTTTAATGTCGATGAGTAATACTGAGATGGGTCTCCATCATGTTTGTCAAAAATATATGTCTCAAAATGCGTGTTTAGTTATCCTGATGTTTAATGACCAATAAAGTGTAAATTATAAATTATTACTCAGTTTACTTTAAGTTTCATTTACAATGAGCTGATAAGTGTAGATTTCTCGATTTTGAGATTCTCAGTGACAGAGGAACCTAAAGAATGAAACACATATAGATTTTAATGTTCTGACGTCTCTGTATACAGGTACGTATTTATTGTGCACTTTGGTTACCTTACATCAACCTAGTTGTTCGAACTCAATTTCCCATAACATACTTTTCGTGTGCCAGGCTTAGGATTGAACTTATCACGTGAGTTTTGGTGATACTTCTTAGTTGTCCTGACCGAAGTAGATGAAGCTTAACTCCAACCCTTGATCCATCTGATGAAACCAAGTGCCTAAGCCAATGGGCCACACCATTAGCTCATTAATTCTCATTTGTCACCTGTCATTTTTATTTACGAAATTTCAGCCCCACTAAGATAGGTTATATGGAGAAAATCTTGACTGTCTGTGCATATCGTAATATGCAATCATGCGATGGGGTGGGATATAACATAGTATTATTGAAGTAAGTTTAGTTGATTGGAGACAAAGGCTGATCAACGAACCAAGTCAACATCTGATATATTTAGTGCAGCGGCCGTAGTATCATTGCTGGAAATGCGGAAGATTCTCTCACCGATCTCATCGGAGAATCAGTGAACTACAGGAACTGAGTTCTCGAGGTTACATCGTTACCTTATAGCCATTGTAGGCAACAAACTGTATTGCAGACGTCATTCAGTAAATAGTGACTTATCGACATATGTTTTACCCATGTGACATTTTTAATTGGGCATCACGGACTCTGAATAAAATATTTCAAAATTCACAGCACTGAAGCAGATGCATGTAAACAGTAGACTTCTCAAATTGTACTAACCAATATTTTCATTTGCTAAATTCCCTTCTGCTTTGAATTATTCTACTACTGGTGTTGTTACTTTTTCCTTCTTACCGTTGTTAACATTATGTACGACGTACAGTCTGATATAACAGCTTTCCACACACACAATTATAACGATTCCGTTCCTTATGCCTGTGTAGTTGTTTGAATTCTTAAGTCATTTGAACGAAGGTTTGATAAGTATGCTAAAAAGTTACTTGTTGATACTAGTTTGACTTTTTAATTAATGAACATCTCTTTTTGAAATTGATTATTCAAGTCGTTGAGAATACTCATCAGGACATTAGAGCGACAAAAACAAGAAGCTCAGCAAAGATATCCTTTCGGCAATTTCATCTTCAAAAGCGGTTAATAATTTTCGATTTGATATGAAAGGTTGATGGTGTGGTAAAGGGTGAATATAGGCCACAAAGGGTGCAGGAACAAAAATAATATCAGATTAAAACGGTAGTTGCGTAACATGTAAAATAATTTCTAAAGAAGACAGGTGTGAACAGGATGTGCTTAAAAAGATTGAAATAAGCGATTTTAATAAATTAAGGTGAAAAAGTGAAAAGAATGAAAAAACGCCAACTAAGGAACCATACAGAACTGAATCCATTGTAAATGTAAAAGTTGAACTAGTTTCTTTTGATGCATATGGCGAGAGCTGCTGTAGTACAGCGACATCGAAAACATGCTGCTTTTGGTAGATATCTGCTGACTTTGTCATTTACGCTAAAAATTATTGTTTCAGTTTGTTCTTATGCACATTTTGTTCACACCTGTCTTCGTTAAAAACTAATTTACGTGTTGCGCAACTATTTCTCTGATCCTGTTTCTCTACCTCTTACGATTTATATTCATTTTTTATCACATCTTTAAACTTTCACATCAATGTGTCTGTCTGTTTTTGACATAGAACTTTGCACCGATGTGCACCAGTTCAAGTCGTCACACTCCCTCCTTGTAGCACACAAAGCAAGAGAAGATAGTAGAAGAAATGCATAATAGAGACAGTAAACAGAGGTGTGTGACAAGGGAATAGTAATAACGAAGAACAATGTAGTTTCATTGGAAATCATAAGTTACAAGGAGTGGATGCATCTGCACCAACCAGCCATTGAGAACGATTTTGAGTCATATCATCAATTGTTTCCGTCCCGAAGACCCTAACCAGTCGGGCAGTCTACACCTTCCTACGTGACTGGCTTAAAGTAGCTGTTGTGGATTTCATTGACTGATGAATCCATGTTTTGGTCTGACCGCTGTTATCCCCTCTGATCTACCTTCTTTAACATGTTGAGTTAAATAACAATTGTAACTGTACAAACTTATTTGTAAAAGTGAGATTGTCCAGCTTTTGCGGATGGAAATGGTTTTTCTCCATTTTATTAATTTTCAAGTGTTGGTTTGTAGGGATTTGATTGGTTTCACGATTTCATCATGAGCTGACATTTTTCATTTGGCTGAGCTGTTAGTCAGTCAGTGTCGGATGAGGTTCAGTTTGGGAATATTCTTCATGTACTGTGGCACTCTAACCAAAATTGACTAACAAACACTCCTGTATTTCACATCGTTTATAGGTTTCACTTTAAGGGTGTTTTACTGCATGTTTGCTCATAAGGCATCTCTGTGTACGCAGAGTTTTGGATGATTGTGTTTGCTTACTTTAGTTTAGCGCGAATATTAATGACACTTTATATGTGTGGGATTTCACATCCCTACAAACGAAGCACGTTAAGCGAGGAAGGGCCGGTGCTGCATGTGAGGGAATCTGTAAATTATTGTAGCAGTTTAAAGGGAAGATAACTGGTAGACGATAAAGGTGGGTGGTGATTAGGAGAGCGTACAGTCTTGGAAGTGTGTAGGTGGTTATTACTTCCCAGTCGCCCACACCGTGGAAGTTGTTCTTTCTTTGGGGTGCCTGAAGTAGCAAAAGTGCTGTGTGACCGCAGAAACCAGGGGGCAACCACTTGAGGTCGGTCACACATGACCTGTTTGAACTGGTTTTAAGAGTTGTCTTCATATTAGTAACTTACCGCCAGCTATGGACCACCGTACGGTAACTCAGCATGTACATACTTTGGCGTTGACCGCTTCTAACCTTCACCCATCTGTAGAGTGGAGAGGCAGCATAGTTGGCATGGTGGTCATCTGCTGTTACATCCCTTTTCCCCTACAGTACGACTTTGCCCACAAACTCCCAGCATAGTTTAAACACCCTACACTATGATGGTAACTACTTTTAGTCTAATGGCATGGTAGGACCTGCAACCAGTGTAGCTTATTGGGTCATTGTGATTTGCATGCCCGACCACCACATCAAGGTAGCAGCTATCGGTCAGAAAGATTACTAAGGGTTCTTATTGTTAGGAATACATTGTTATAAGAATTTTAATTACCTTCCTTGATATATTGATATATGTTGAAGCTATTCACTCATCTCAGAGCCATGTTTCACCTAACTCACTGATCATTTGTATACTTGTCTATTGGTATTTTGTGAACTGAACGATTCTCAAATCTTTTAGTTATATTCATTCAATTATTGTTACTCCTATGGCACTCATGCTTGTATACACCTATTCTCTTTTACGTTGTGTTTCACAGCCTGGCAACTGAGAATGGTTTGTTTTAGTGAGAATTTCTGCTGTAATCTGACTGTATTTCCAGTGAAATATCCTGAAATGGCAATGAGTGAAGTGACTGGTGACTGTGCTGTTGAGATAATGGTGTTATGTAGTCAAATAATGACTATATTTCTGCATAATATTTTTAATTTTTGATTATGGCTTGACTCCACACCGTATTATTGGTACGGGTATGGAATTTTCAGCTCGTGTTATCGGTAGCCCAAATTTAGCAGGCCGACCGATTGATAAAGGGGGCGTGCGTCGGTTGGCCGGCTAGATTCCTAACCGCTGCACCACCGACGCTTTCGAATTTTTGCTGAGTTCCTTCAAAATTTTTGTTAATTTATTTATTGTTGTTAGTGTTACGTATATTGAAATTACTTGCACAAGATACATAGTTGTCCAATCAAACTGTCTGTTAATTTAAGAATACAACGTGCGCACTGCAGCTGAGTATAATTGCAATGTTATCACTCATCAAATAAATTTACAGTATGATAAAACCATCTGTTACTCATTGAAGTGGAATAAGACTTCTGGTTTAAGAGATACTAGAAAAACAGTTGTAGTGTAGATCTAGTCGGTGAAACTACACCAGCTATTATTATTCTTTGGGTTGTGAGTGAAACGCAAAGCTTCAAAACCACATCTCTGCTTTGTCCTATTCTATGCGTTCTTTAGTTGTCTCCACGATTCCCCACAGACTGTCATCTCACACGATCTCCTTCATGTCATTGTCGAATAATCTCGTTGACTTGGAATATGCAGACGATATAGTCCTTCTAGGCGAAGACGCTGACGAAATGCAGAGTCTTCTAAACACCTTGAGCCGCAATCTACGAATGTTTGGCATGCGATTCGCTCCCGCCGTGAAATGCAAGATGATGATACAGGACTGGACTACATCGACGCCTAGTTTAAAAATAGGAAGTGAAGTGGTAGAGCACGTTGACCGCTTCACTTATTTGGGAAGTAACATCAGCCAGTGCCAACGGGTTGCTCTCTGACGAAATCTCAGCACGAATACAAGGGGCTCGTTTCGTATTTAGCAGTTTACGCCGACTCTGGCGTAGACGAGATGTTCGACTATCGACCAAAGGGCGGGTGTACTGCTCATCAGTCCGCTCCGTCCTCCTTTATGGTTGTGAGACCTGGCCACTGAGAGTGAAAGACATGAAAAGACTAGCTGTGTTTGATCATAGGTGCCTGCGTTCTATTTCCCGTGTAAAGTGGCATAATAAGGTGAGCAACATTGAGGTTAGGCGTCGAGTTCTAGGTAAACAGGGGAAATCAATCGACGAAGTCGTGAAGCTACAAAGACTGAGATGGTTAGGACATGTGTTACGTATGCCAAGCCATCGCCTCCCTCGACGAGCTATGTTAGCGGATATAGGGTCAGGCTGGAAAAAAGCTAGTGGCGGTCAAACAAAAACTTGGCATCAGTCAATGAAATCCACAACAGTTGGTCTAAGCCACGTAGGAAAGTGTAGACTTCCAGGCTGGGGTCCTCGGGACGGTAAAAATCTATGGTTGGAAACAATTGGTGACATGGCTCAAAACCGTTCTCAGTGGCGCAGATGCATCCACTCCCTGTGACTTATGATCTTCAATGAAACTGTTTTGTATTTCTTTATTACTCCTTTGTCTCACACCTCTGCTCACTGTTTCTATTATGCTTTTCTTGTACTTTCTTCTCTTGCTTCGCGTGCTACACGGAATGTGGAGACTTGAACTTCCGCACATTTGTGCAAAGTTCTATGTCGAAAACAGACAGACATTGTCGAACTCCCAGCTCGTGGTTTCTCATTTGCGTTCCACTGGTTCGCAATGCCTTTCGACGGTCTCGTCAGTGTGTTTCCAACCCATCCTTCATGGTTGGTTAGTTCACAGAGTTCCTTGTTGGAAATGCTTTTCGTGATCCTCCAGCCAATTTTCTGAACCATACAGAAAAACTGACTGACTTAACATTGATGCTAAAGACCCGGATTCTGTTGTGTGTGCTGAGTGGGGAATATTTCCAAGTTGATTTCACAGTGACGAAGGGTTGCTTTGCCTTTCTCAGATCTAGTCTTGACAGCCTCATCCGTGTTGCCTTTAGTTGAAATGATGATGCTGAGATAAGTGGAGGAAAGTAACCTCTTTGAAATTTATTCCGTTTATAATGATTAGTGCTTGTTATTGTGGTACATAAATGATAATTTCTGATGCAGACTGTTTTTGATACCACTGATAATACTTTTTACTTATATAAATTACAGTGTATTATTTTTCCCCCACTTCTTTCTTAGGCGATGTGTGACAAACCTTTCTTCTATAACCCCGACATTGATACAAAAATCGCCGGTTTATACGATTTACAGCATACCATAGGCCGAGGACATTATGCAGTTGTAAAACAAGCACGTCATGTATTCACTGGTGAAAAAGTCGCAGTAAAAGTAATAGATAAAACAAAGTTGGACAATATTTCAAGAGATCATTTATTCCAAGAAGTAGTATGCATGAAATTAGTTCAGCACCCGAATGTAGTCAGATTATATGAAGTTATCGATACTCCAACTAAATTGTACCTTGTTCTCGAATTGGGAGATGGTGGTGATCTATACGATTACATAACAAGTCATGGTGATGGTCTCAGTGAAAAAGTTGCAAAGCGCTATTTTCGTCAGATAGTCACTGCTATTGCCTATTGTCATAAATTAAGAGTGGTGCATAGAGATCTTAAACCAGAAAATGTAGTTTTCTTTGAGAAGTTGGGTTTAGTGAAACTCACGGATTTTGGATTCAGCAATAGATTCATTCCTGGTACAAATTTAGATACAGCTTGCGGTTCTTTGGCTTATTCTGCTCCAGAAATTCTACTTGGTGATTCATATGATGCCCCTAAAGTGGATATTTGGTCACTGGGTGTAATATTGTATATGCTTGTCAGCGGCAGTTTACCATTTCAAGAAACAAATGATAGTGAAACGTTGACAAAAATTATGGATTGTGATTATTCTATGCCTGCACATTTATCACCAGACTGCAAACGACTTATCTCACGTTTATTGATCCGGGATCCACAGAAACGTGCTCATCTTGATGATATTCTACAAGATGATTGGTTGAAGATAGACGGTGAGGATTTACCTATTGAATTGTTTTCTGTTCCTTTAATATCACGTGAACATTTATCATTTGAAGATCATATGGAGATTTTATCGAAAATGGCTGAAGGTAAACTCGCGACTGTTGAAGAAATACAATCCACGTTAGATCGTAATGAATATAATCATATAGCTGCTACGTATTATTTACTTGCAGAACGTAAACTAAAACGTAACTATATTGAAGAGTATAAACGATTAGTGAATCAATCCCAATTGATAGAGAAAAGAAAACAACAACAAGAACAACAGAAATTGTCCATTAATTGTCCATATACACTTTCAGAAAATTCTAAACAACCTCAGATTGTTGAGAATACTACATCTGCTAAATCTTTACTAAACAATGTGATAAGTTCAGGTGGTGCTGGTACATCATCGCGAATTTTAGGTCCCTTGGGCTCATCAAATGTCGAGGATCGAGTAAGACGGTTTAGTATGATTTTAGAAGATGAAGAAGAAGAGGAAGAAAGCAAAGGATCACCAGTAGCCTCCTCATTGTTCGGTAAATGTATTGGTGGTGTAAATGAGTCAACTACTAATGGGATGGGAGATGCTGATGGTTTACCGCATTGTCTTGCCGACACTTCAGAAGAGGCAATGTTAGAAGAAGAAGAGGAAGAACTTGCTACTGTAGCCGGATTGGTGTGTGTACGTTCCGAGCTGTTGACTGAGCAGATGGCAAACAATTTGTTGAGTGTATCCGAGTCTGAATATCCACCGAACGTCAATGGCTCCGTGGCACCGACTCGTTCGTGTTCAAGAACAAGCGGCTCTGGTGCTGAAGTATCTGATGGTGCAGAGTCTGATGCCTCTCTAAGCCCCTGGAGTGCAGGTGGTTTCATCAATTCAATAAATCGTGTGACATCTACAACGCGCTCGTTACCTCCCGTTGATATCAGAAGAAAACATCCATATCGGAGAGCATTTATATCTCATCGTCCGCTAACCACTGTAAAAAGCAGTCCACAACTTTTAAAACATATTGCTGAAGAAGACTGGAATAGTTGTAATTCTTTTGAAATCAATGAACCTCTCCATCTGGATAAACGTAGAAAGAAAATAGATGAATGTCGTGCACAAAATCCATCTGCATATTCAACATCTGAAGATGGAACAGGAACTAGGTCTTTACGTAGTTCATGTAATCTATATCGTAGCATCAGATATGTGGATGACCAGTTGATTGGATTAAAACCTGCAAATTTGTCTAATGCTGCAACTCAACAAACGTATTCTGGAGCTCATAGTCCAACATGGACACGTAGATTTTTTAATACTCCTGCATCATCATCCCGTCCAGCAAGTATTGGCAGTTGGAATGCCGTTCTGAACATGAGTTTAGCAAGTGAACAGCGTCGTCCGTCATTTAGCTCTTCTCCTGCTGAAAATCAAACAGGTGGTGTTAGTCGAAGGAAGGTTCTTTACTTAAATCATGGTCAAAGCTCTCATTTGCTTAACAGAAGCATTACTGCTGACCGAAGATGCAGCGGACCTCCTGGTTTATTGCTAGCTGTTTCGGGGATGTATCATCTTGGTTCTACGGCTCCATTACCCAGCCGCTGTGGATCAGACACCTCATTTCTTGATCACAATGATTCCAATCCCTTACCTGCTACTGTTGAAAACTCTTTTCCTGTTGAAGATTCTTCTAGTTTTCTAGACGGAGTGGACTTACCAAATGGAATTCGATCTCCTGATACCATTAAAGAGGCAAGTGATCTTACAAGAATTAATTTTCGTTACCCTACATCCTCAGTTTCAGGAGTGAATAAAAGAGGTTCGACTATATCCCCCCATCGTGCTCTTTGTAATTCACGTAGAGCTGCCAGTTGGTGTAGCTCTGCACCGATATTGTGTGAAACATCCGAACATCCGTATTTAACATACGCAGCATCTAACGGCAGTGGAATTACAACACTATCATCTTGCGAAAACAATTGCCAGCTGAATGGTTCATCTGCGATTCGAGAGCATTGCACGCCGATACGTGAAGAGGATGATGAAGCAGCCCGGTGTGGAGAATCTCCCATTTCCAAGGTGTCTGATTTTTTTAGTAGCCTAAGTAATCGAAGGCGATCTGAGTCTTCAAGTATGCAAACAAATTCAGCTATTTTTACAGCTTCAAATATAGCACGTGTTGCATTTGCCACATTGGCCGAATCAGAGTCAACCTCAACTATCAGTCAATTACCAAACATACCTTCCCAGCAAAATCATTCTGGTGACAATGTACCAAATGGAAATAATTCACAATGTACCACATCAAACTTTTCACTCAGCTCTCTAGCAACAAGTTTACGCGATTCACGGTATATGATTGATATAATACGCGGGACGTTTGAATTACAATGTCAGTATAATCGTAGATTTACTAATTCAATTGTTGGAGTTAACAGTGGTGAGTATAATTCTGATCGAACTAGTACTTCAACATCAGTACGCAGTCTGACAGCTATATCTGAAAGTTTTCCTATTAACAGTCATTTAAAAGATGATTCACAAAAACATCCTGGATATAATCGAAACTCGTCACTTCTTTCGCCTGGATCTATATCCACATGTTCGTCTATAAACCAAAGTGTTTATTCTAATTCGCATACAATCACCTATCCTATGAATAATGCTTCATGTAGTCGTCCAGATTCTTTTGTTACAAATGCAATTCAGTCAACTCGAATGAGTTTACCGAGTAATTTATTAACTGGTGGTGTTGGTGGTGGTTCAATGGTCAACACAGAAGTCATCCCATCAGTTAGTCCGGTTTTAGAAAGTAACACAGAGAATTTTTCGTCTTCTTTTTCACTTGAACAAAATTCACCAGTAAGAATTGGAAATTTTGTCAATCATAATCATGGAAATGGATCGTGTAAATCGACTAGTCATCATCACTCAAGTAATCTACTCAAACATCCTTCAAATTTATCTTCAAGTGTAGAGTCGACTAAAGATATCCAGGCTAGTTGTCTTTCAGATAATTATTGCGGTATAGTGGCGAATAATAGTAATAATAATATTTGTCAACAGTTCAATAGTAGTAGTAGTAGTAACAACAATAATGGTAACAGTAATAATAACAATAATAATAGTAATAATAATGTGAATAATACTGAAGCGATAAGTGAGCCGTCTAACCATTGGATGCAAAAAACGAATGGACCAAATCATAAACAGTTAACCCCTCTGATTTTTGGGAAGCATAAACCTCGTTTGGCGTGTTGCTCAGTTTCATGATCGTCTTCCATCCATCCATTCATTCATCTATCACTCATCTTGGAGGTACTCCCTTTTTGCTTTCCATTCACACTGTCCTATTATAATCTGTGTATTAAAGTGTCATTATTTCTTGTTCGTCTACGCCTCCCACGCCTCAAAGCAGCCGCCGCTGCCGCAGCCAGATCACTTTTTCATTGTTTCTTTTTCGCGTTGTTGTTTATGTTGTTGTTGTTGTCGTAGGTCTGTAGCAGCAGTGGATTTTTTGTTTGTTTTTGCTACCTGCTTTATTTCATTCTACTTTCAGGCATCCATATACCTACATATATAAGCATGTTATTATATGCATAATTACGATTCGCCTTTACGTTTATAAATTAATAAACTAACCTCGGTTGTATACCTCGATAAAATGCTAATATATTACTATTATCATTTATTCCATTCATTCATTCATTCATTCAACCGTCAGTTTATCGCCAAGATTATGTATGTATCACTCACGTACAAAACCAATGGAAAAATTTGTTTTATCAACGTTTATGTATCTTAATGTCGTTCAGAATCAGTTTCCTTTGATGTAAGCAAAAACAAAATAATAAAAACTATCGTCTGTACCTAATGTGATCTCATTCAATCCCCCCCCCCCAAAAAAAAACAGCACAACTCTGGTACCATATCCTGTTTCTATCCCATTTTCATAGTGCCACTTATACAATCGTCGATGTAGGAATACCTTCTGTGTATACATACGTCCACAAAAACATGCCTATACAGTCAGTCATGGACATCCTTACGCTTCTTCTTTTGATTGTTGTGATTTTCGGATCCACTGTCTATATCTTCTGTTTATATTTCACCTCTGCTGTAAATACTCATATTTTTTTAAATCTTCCCCTTCTCCCCCTTCTTTCTCTCTCTCTCTTTGTGTGTGTGTGTGTGTGTGTCACTTCATCGTTTCTTATTCCTCATCATCACATTAATTTGTGTAAATATATTATTTACCACTTCATTTTATGTGTTGAAATTATAAATCCCGGTTAATTTCAATTTTAATTTTGGCTTTCCAAAAATTTATACATATACGTATGAGCTTAGGGACGTCCGACTGACCACTGTTCCATTGAACATGTTTGTTACTAAATTTAAAAGATGCAGAAAGTATATATTTTCATCATTTACTTTATGTAATATATATATATAAATACAGTTAGTAAGGTCATCTGATATGTTATCATTATTTTGTTTGTTCTCTTATGTACCTTCAAGTGTTTGTTTTTTTAGAGGTAGAGATGGTAAATTCGAGATCGATTTCAAGTTCGCTGACAAACTGACTTCAGTTAGAGAACTACCATTGAAAACCCGTAAGAAGTACTGAGTAGGTACTAGCCAGGTGTTTCGTCTGTTCGTTTGAAAACTCTTCTGCTAATTCGCTGAATATATAGCATGGCCATCAGTGGAAATTAAGCTCGTTTTCATTAGTAATTGTGTCCATAGGATGAAATTGTCGAGTGGATGTAATCGTGACCAACGGGGTCAAAGAAATCGGCTGTGAGAACAGACAAACCCCGCGAATGGCACACTGCGTATCAGTTGGGCGGTATATAGTGAATTGTTAAAAGTTAGAATTAATAAACCATTGGATCACAGTGGCTGTAGGGCTGACGAGCTCACCTTGGAACATGAAGGTCATGAGATTGATCCCTAATAATATAATAATGATGATATTAATAGCTTTATTCCAAAACAGTACTTGCGATACAGAATGGAATTCTCAGCATTTCACTACACTATTGCATCCAGTTAGTACATTATCAGTAAATAAAATTCTACATAGATTAAGGGTAATCTCAGTTCATTATGACAACAACATATCGGCATATCAGTAGCAAAGCCCAAATTGAACAGTGTTCGAAAAGTAGATCCTAGCATATTTACTGACGTAAGCTTTTCTTGTACTTTCTTCTCTTGCTTCGCGTGCTACACGGAATGTGGCGACTTGAACTTCCTCACATTTGTGCAAAGTTCTATGTCGAAACAGACAGACAGAGACTGACGTAAGCGGTAACAAAAGGTCGATATATACAGAGTGTGAAAGAACGGAAAAGAATATTTTAAGTAGAGTTTATAAGGAAGAGAGAAACTAAACAGCACATAACAACAAAAAAAGAGAAAAAAAAAGAAAGAAAACGTTGTACCTATAAATGATATGAGTTGGAAAGACGAGATCCAGTTGTTCTACTGACTATTTAATAAGTCATAATTTTCACGCCTAATGCTTTCTTTATCGCACAGAACACGAGCCAAGTAGGGTATGGTTGAGTTTTTGTACTTGCTAGTGCGAGCATAAATTTTGCTATATAGGCTTCTGGTTTTGCCTGATGAGATACAAAGGGGGGGGAGAGTTGTGAATGAAGAGGGTGGTGTGAGTTAGATAAAATGGATTTCGCCCATTTTTCACATGAGTCCATGTGCCTGTCCACCAGAATATTAACGAGCTGGCTAAGTGGCAAACTGCTTACCCTGCTGACAACCTTTAACATCCTACGTAATAAGGTATAGTCTTTCTTCAATAGCCCAGGAAAGACTAAGGGGGAACAATAGAGAATAATAGGCAGAATACGGAAGTTAACAAATTGTAGGAGTAAGGGTTGGGTTACACCAGAATGCCTTAACTTCTTGATGTAGAAGGTAAGACGGAATATTTTCTTGGAAATCGTCAAGATATGAGACGACCAGGAAAGATCAGAAGATAGAGTGACGCCTAGGTATTTAATTTCCGACTTGGTTTCAATTTCAGTGCCATCTATGTTGCACATCTCGTGAGTGCTAACCAGTTTATCTATTAGATCAGATTTGTGCCTAAAGGTGAAATTAACTGTCTGACATTTAGAGGGATTTAAAGTGAGACCGTTTTCCTTGGACTGTTGGCTGATTTCTGATAAAAAGCCATTTAGTTTGGAGCAGTCACTTTGACACTTGACAGGCAGGCAGGCAAAGATACAGTCAGCGTATTTGACAAAATAATGTCATTTGAAGATGGTAGGTCATGTAGAAAGAATGAAAAGAGAAGTGGGGAGAGTACAGCACCTTGGGGGACACCAGCTTCAGTGAGCACAGCAGAGGAGGATTTCCCTTTGTATACGGTCTACTGCATTCTGTTTGAGAAGTAGGTATGTAACCAGTTAGTGACCCAGAACTCAGTTTGTGTCACAGAGAGCTTATTTAGCAAGAGACATCCAGGTGCAGAGTCGAAAGCAGAAGTGAAGTCGAGAAACGTGCAGCGGACGTATTTGGCGCCTTTCTCTAGTGATGAGACGATACTGTTGTGTAAGACGGCTACAGCGTCTAAAGTACTCCCTGGTGAGATCTTGATAGTTCAGAAAAAAAGCATGGGCGAAACAGATATCGAGTACTCTTTACTGGTTTTCAATGGGGTGGTTCTGTAAAATGAAGTCAATTCGTGACAAAATTTGTAATGTTTATACCGTGTAGGTCGTACTCAGTTTAGGGTCAGCGCAGTCAAACTATATCCACTGAGAAATTAGCATAGGATTCGTTTACTAAGGTGAAAATGTTCCCAGTGGAACATAGGGCTTCAAACTAGAACTCTGAAGTTTCGATAGCAATGGTGTTTATTTCTATATGCTAAGGTTTACTAGCCTCATGCCCAAACTTCTCTCTTTATCAGTCTGATTACTGGCTTAGCGAGGTAAAGGAGGAGTGCGTCTGCCGGGGATCGAACCCTGAACCACCTGCGTGGTTGGCGAGCATTTAGCTGCAGTCCCATCGACACTTCGTGTTACTTCTTAGCTTAACTAATTATTGATAAGTTTCTTGAGTGTACGATAGTTATTTTAGTATACCAACTAATCATAACTTACATTGTAGTATATGGTTCAGTAAACAGTATTCTATCGTTGTTTAAGGTACCACAAATGAAGTACCATAGGATGGTATCAAAACTTTGGGGTTGTAGGGATTTCAATAGGTTCTTTGTTTGTGAGCTCCAGATCTTCTGGAATCTTGTTGTCAGTACAACGTATTCCTGTCTTGCCACTCCCACACACACCGTTTACCGCCTCAAAATCCAGTCCACGACAATTAAGAATATCATCGGTGATAATAGACATTCGTCCTTGTCTTACTCCTGTGTTCACTCTGAACGCCTCGCTGATTTTTCTGTTGTGGATAACCTGACACGTGACATTGTCATATAGCTGTGGTTGAATCATGTTGATAAATATTTAGGAACTCCACTCCATAGTGTTGAAGTAGTTCCCGAATTACTTCTCGGTCAATGCTCTCTGTCGTAGGCCTTTCGAAATGCGATGAGACTGAGATGGAGGTTTGACCACCATTCTATTCTAGCTTGTGTTCGATGATGATGCGTGTAGTAGCGATTCGATCCTCACACGATTTGTCTATCGTGAATGCGGCTTGTTCCGTCAGGCTGGCGGAGTTGTGCATGCAGGGTGTCTTTTATCTTTCTGTGTAGGATGACGCGACATAGTATTTTGT
Organism: Trichobilharzia regenti; assembly: GCA_944472135.2. Classification (NCBI taxonomy): domain Eukaryota; kingdom Metazoa; phylum Platyhelminthes; class Trematoda; order Strigeidida; family Schistosomatidae; genus Trichobilharzia; species Trichobilharzia regenti. Next base: position 21,689,241 of record OX235262.1, on the reverse strand, counting down.
TTGGCGTTGAGAAGAGTGTGATTTGGCGTCAGTTCCTGCAGTGTGAGGTGTAAGCGGCCCTTCTTTGGTAGTTCCACATGGTAGCCAGCCTTGCTTCTAATCAGTAGGCAGTTTTCCTTCCTAACAATTTGGAGTAGTGGCGTGAGCACATCTGTGACGGTTTTCAGTGCTTCGTGTTGGGCGAATTCCATCTGATCCTGTTGTCTTCCCGACTAGCTTCCAGTAACTTGATTGCATTCCAGATTTCTTCTTTCGTTTGAGTATCGATGTCCACTGGTAGGGAATTCTGTGCGCGCTGTTGGTGTTGTTGTTGTTAGTATTTCTGGGTGATTCGCAGGTGATGGTCGATTCAAGCGTCCTTTAAAGTGATCAGCCCACAGTTTTATTTGTTTCTTCTCCTTAATAATTCGGTATTGATTTCTTTGCGGCTAGAAACATGGTACCAAAAAATCCAGAGAGCACTGATTATGTGTCTCGTGTTTAATTTGGACTTTTCATCAGTACTCTTCGGCAGTGGATTGAGTGTAAAACCGTTAAGCTTCAATGTAATGAGCGTCCTAATTTAGGTCAGATGATTCTGTTTCCAGATAATGATGTTTTTTTTATCACTTAACAATCTACGATATAGCTTAAGCACGTTGGTTCATGACTAGATATGGATCAATAGTGATATGGGTAGAATGTGATCTTGAGTGTTTTCACTTGGCCTAAAAATGATTTTTTTTAGTGATCACACTAACAATCTGACCACCGTCAAACATCAAATTTTTTCAATATGACTGAATATCTGACATATGCTAAAGAGTCAAGGATATAAAGATATTTGTTAATAAAGATTAATTCACCACGCCATAGAAAAAGAATTTACCAGTAAAACACAAATTGGTAAATTTCGTCGGTTCCATACATTCTTAAGTCTAATATTTTGTTTATAGATCGGAGAGATATACAAGTGATTCTCCTTCACATGATCGTATGTTTAAATACATTTGTCTGTAGAAGTTATTAAGTGAACTGAATTAAGTAGTGTGAATCTATTACGTGATACTTGCTTATAGTGAAGAACAATAAGGATAATCGTTTTGGTTTTTTCTCCAGCGAATTCCAGAGTATTACGTCCAACGCATTCATTTTCCTTCAGCTTTTGTTATTGAAAAAAAAACCCAGCTCAGTTGTTGGGCACTTTATAGAAACTAACAACTCAGGAGATGGCCTTTTTCAGTGGAACCTTGGATTCGTTAGGCCTTTTGGAAACCTCAAACAATTTCATGATTTATTATTGTGTGCATCGGTGGCACAGTGGTTAGGACTCTCGCCGACCATGCACATGGTCTGGGGCTCGAGCCCGCACCGACGCACATCTGATATCTATGGTCGGCCTGCAAAATTCGGGCTACCGATATCCATGCTGAAAATTCCATACTTGTACCAAAAATACAGTGTGGAATCAAGCTGTAAATCAAAAATAAAAAAAATTATTGTTCCCTTGGGTTCCTAGTGGAACATAGGGCTTCAACTTCACGTCTCCCTCCACTTGCTTCTGTCTTCCTTCTGCTGTACTTTTCACCAGCATCCATGGTAGTCCATACTCTTTCAACTCCTCTTCACACGATCTCCTCCATATCACCCTCTCACTAACGTCCCACTCGAGCAGTGGCCTAAAGCGCATGCGATGTCACCCAGCGGCCTCCCGCTCAGCGAGAGAGTGTCCAATCCATCTCCACTTTCTCCTGCATATTTGTTGGATGGGCGATTCCTTATTGTTTTGTTCTGTTTGTCCCAGCCACAGTTTCTTGTTGGTGATTATTTCCAGCCCGGTCATCTGATCTTCATTCAGTATAGCGAAGAGCGAAGACAGTTAGTTGTTGAAAATGGTCTGCAATAGCCAGCCTGCTGGAAATATTCTTTGTGACCCGCCCGCCAAGTCTCTGATCCGTATAGAAGAACTGACTGACTTGACGTTGTTTGTATTGAAAATCCTACCGAATTTTGATGTTGATGCTGGCTGAGTGACGAAGATTTCCAGATTGGTTTCAGGTTGATGAATGTGTTTCTCGCCTTCCCGATTCTCACCCGATTTGACATCCTCGTCCGTTCCGACTTCCTGTAGTTGAGACAATGCTCCCTAGATAAGTGAATGAATGAAGTAACTTCTTTCAAATCCCTCCCACTGATGGTGATTGGCTCTGGATTTTGCTGCTGTTGTTGTTAGTTGGTTATTTTCATAACCTCCGTCTTGTCTATGGTTACTTGGAATCCTATCTTCTCTGGCTGCTTCTTCGACCAGTTTATCGGTTTTTGCTTGTGAGTTTTCGATTTTGTGTGACATCAAACATAAATCATCCACTCGCGAAATCCAGGTCTTCTAGGTTCTTCACGTCGGTCAGGATATCCCTGTCTGCTCATTTGCCACTGTCTGACGCATAATCCACTCAGTCCATCACAATTAGGAATATTATTGTTGATAGATAATAAGCACCCTTGTCTGACTCCTCCGTTTACTCCAAACGCCTTGCTTAGTTTTCCGTTGTGGATGACTTGACATGTGCCGTTGTCGTACATCTGGCTGTTGAATAAGGTTGATGAATATTTGGGGTACGCCGTGGTACTCGAGTAGTTTCCAAATTACTTCGCCATCAACACTGTCTGTCAAAGGCCTTCACAAAGTCTATAAAGTTGAGGTAGAGGTTTGATCGCCATTCCATGCTTTGTTCTGTGATGATGATACGTAGAGTTGTAATTTGGTCAGATCATGATTTGCCTTTGTTGAATCATTTCATGACTTAGATCAAACAACTTTCAGCTGATATGTTTCCGTCATGAACTATAGTCGCACCGTCATTCAACTTACTGTGACCATGTTAAATGTTAACCATTGTTAAGGCAATGAAATCAATTACGCACTACTTTTCTAGAGTTGGTTTGTAGGTCTACATTATAGATAAGATTTTATTTTGATGAATCGCACAGTGGTGTACAGTAATATTTACTGATGCTACCACCTTTCGAGCACAATTTATTGCCACTCACAATCACATCAAGGTACAGTTCACACAACTTTCTTGCTTAATTTATATACATGTGCGTCGGTAGCACAGTGGTTAGGACTCTCGCCGACTATGCACATGGTCTGAAGTTCGATCCCCTGCCGACGCACACCTGATATCTATGATCGGCCTGCGAAATTTGGGCTACCGATATCCATGCTGAAAATTCCATACTTGTACCAAAGATACAGTGTGGAATCAAGCTGTAAATCAAAAAAAAAAATTGATGGTTAGGCATTTGAATAAAATCAATGTAAGGTAATGTACATTCAGAAATAATATTATTGTTATCAATAAAAACAGTAGGATGGGAAATAAGATGTTTTTAATAGTAAAAAATAGGTAACTTGTTAGAATCTTATAGTGTGAATTGAAATACATTTTAACATTATTTATTATTCTCTGATTTGACTGGTAATAGTGTCTTCTATATCTCTGGTATTGACTTATTCCCGTTGCATGTGTGTGTGTGTGTGGGGTGGGTGGGCAAGAGTCGTTGAACCAGGCAAGGTTCAATAATCAGTTTCTCTCTCTCTCTCTCTCCGTTTACCTATAAATTGTTTCCTTCACGTTCCCCAGTGGAACATAGGGCTTCAAGCTAGTGGCTTGAAGTTTCTGTAGCAGTGTTTATTTTACAGGATGGGGTGGCTAGCCTCATGCCCAACCTTTTCTCTTTACCAGTATTATTTCTGGCTCAGCGAGGTAAAGGAGTGCGTCGGCCGGGGTTTGAACCCCCGAACCGTCTACATGTATTACTCTTTAGAATTTTGACTGTGTACCACCCGGTTGTTTGATGGTGTTTTAATGTATGCAGTGCAATTTCTGAGTTTTTTTCTAAATTACTTATCTTTGTGGCATCAGTCATTCTAACCTTAGCTAAATTCTTATTTTCTGATAATCTCACTGCTACTGTAGAGATTTGATTGGTTACAGGTTTGTTCGTGATCTGGCATAAGTTAGAGAACCATTGGAAAAACCACTAAGGAGTACTGGACTCCAGTTTTTTCCCAGTTTTGAAAATTACTATGATGACCGGTTCTATGAGGAAAGTTACTTGGAGTTCTAGTGAGAATTTGTGACCAGCAGAAGTCAGGTGTGACGACAGTTACTTGCTGATGACATTGGTTGTCAGTTGCTCTCTCGATATATATATATATATATATATATATATATATATATATATCGTGAACTGGCCGAATATTTGATTCAAGTGTCATTGGTTCAGGTCCCAGTGGCTAAACTGTTTACGAGCTCGTCTTGAAGATGGTAAGTTGTGGGTTCGAATCTTGCAGGGTGCAGCATACTGATGGGCAGTCCTGAACTAGGACGAAACGGCTCTCTAGTAATACTAGGTTTCCCTAGTGGTTTTCTAACTGATGTCAGGCCCTAGTGAATTGCTGGCTAGTAATTTTACTTCTCCACTTGTCGTTTTTGTGTTTACGACACAGTATTTTACATTAGCTGTACAACATGGTACACTAACTACATTTTCATAGTACTTTTCAGATGCAAGTTATTGTGCATTTGATCATTCAAAGTACTTTTTTCAATGATTAAAAATGCTCATTAAAATTTTTTCAAAAGAATGGATACTGAACAAAGAGTACTTTTTTCGATAACGCCTTCATCATCAGGTTATATCTACACATTATAGTGAATAAATGAATTAGTGTTATGAACAACATTAATGTTGTTTAAATAACACCGAATCAGATTACAGCTCAATAGGATCAACATAAAATAAGCTGAATGTCAGAAGAATTAGGAAAGATGATATTACAAATTCATGAATTTATAGTTTCTACGGAAGGTCAGCCAGGGCAGTAGTAGTGGCTAGCTGGACTTGCCTCTTTTGAACACAGAGTACTGGTTGTTTGAGGTGAATTACAATAGCCTCTGATGTTTGGAGCATGGGGTGCTTCGATGATTTTAGCAATTTATTAGGCACCCGGTAGATGATGATAGAGAAGAATTCTTCAATGCTGGCTGGCTTTGTGGCTGATTTACCCCAGATGATCCAATATCGAACTGTTAATGGTCTTCACTACACCTTTACTGAGCCATAGTGAGAGATGTTCTCGAGTGAGCACGAAAAGTCAAGTTCCTAGAGCAACGGCCAATATAATTCGCTTTACAAACTCAGTTGAATTGGTAGATACAATTTGAAGTGGCTAGTCTAGTCTAGGTACTTCATCTTTCAGTCAGTCGAGGAATCACCATCGGTCGTGTAGAGAATAAAACGTGTAGTTCGCCAGCATTAAAGTTTCTTTGAACCGATTTTCTTAATCTCCTCGTAATTATCTTACTTGGTATATCGCCCTTGAATTGTAGTCGTATATAAAGAGGCTTCTTGTTTACAGATAGATAGTGACTAGTCTTTTTCCTCTTTCTTTGTCATGTGTTTCTTGATAAATTTGTCGGGATAGCTATTTTCGATCAAAGTATCATATACAGTGCTTAATTTTATCTTCGATTACTTCTTCCGAGCATATAGCTCTAACTAACTCTGTGGCTGAGGGTCTTCACTAAACTTCTTTTGTACTTGATAGGAACGAAGCTGTAAAAATGTGTATATTTGCCTGTCCAAGTACATTTTTCATCAATGTAATCAGTGTATGAGATCACTTTTATCCAAATGTATTTGAATAGTCATCAGCTTGCAAAGCATACGTTAGTTAGTGAGTTATGTCCATTTTTATGTGGGTGTTTATGCTTTCATTTGATATAGAAGTTTTTATTTAGTAGCACAAGTAAGATTTCAGATGACAATTTCTTCAGAATTCTTTCGTGTGTCAGTATCTGTTGTTACAACTACACTTATCACCTCTGGTTAGAGAACATTTTGAGTAGAATGCGGTGTTTTTCTTTGTTAGCTGTTCATGTGTGTGTGTGTTAGACATTGAGTAATATAACAGTTTATCAAGGGAAAGATATTATTCTACATTTTAATTAATATGTGCGAGAAGTGTCCTTTGTGCGTCTGTGGTTCATCTAGGTAGAATGTATACCAGTTACTCACATGCTTTGGGTTCGATTACCAGCCAACACAGTACTAAACCGTACCTAACTGATAGTGAGCTCGGAAATGAGGGTAGTCTGATGGCGGGGGGGGGGCAGCAACTCGACTCCATAGAAGAATTTTGATTGCTACTGAAATTTCAAGTCTATTATTATTATTATTATTCCCTAGGGGTTCCGAATGGAACATGGGGCTTCAACAACACATCTCCACTTTGTTCTATTTTCTCCTGTCCTTTTCAGCTGGGTCCACAATTGCCCATAATCTCTCCTCTCATCTCCTCTTCTCACAACCTCCTTCATGTCACCCTAAGATGACCCATTCGCCTCTTTCCATTAGGATTCCACTCGAGTGATGGTCTGCATTGAACGCAATGTCATTTGACGGCCTCTTCAATGTTTTCCCGGTCCATCTCCATTTTTTCCTACATATGTAGCTTGAAAATCCCCATTCAGTCATATGAAAAAGAGAAGACGTTCAGCGAAGATACTCTTTTTGACGGCGAATTCATTCACATAGCTGTACAATTGCATTTATATATAATTATTTGAGTGTCAGTGTGTACATGAGGTTTGTCAAGTTTAGATAATTAATCAGGTAATACGAGAATGATCTAATATAGAAACAAGGTTAGTCAGACAGCAACTAAAGTAAGATTGACTTAGTAAGTTAGACGACGTAATACAATTGACTAAAATGTTTCAACTTAGGTCAGGGTAGCAACGGAGGTAATTACAAGTAGAGACTAAGTAGAAGTGGGGTAGATAATTATGCCATTTAAATTAGAACTGAAATTGGGAAATTGAGTTGGATGACGTAACATAAATGACTGGGCGTTGGTCAAGTCAGTAACAGTGGTAGGGAGGTGTAGAAATTAAATCGGGTGGGGGTAGAGAACAAGAAAGTTGAAAATGTAAAATATTACAATTGAGAAGAAAAAATAATACTAATGAAGCGACAGAAAAAAGAGATTAGGTAGAATATACTTGTGGGGTAATAAAATAGTTTGCGTCCATTGCAAGTGTAGTGATTGAACGAACTTCTTCTGTGTGCAGAGTTCAGGACTTAGTGAGTAAGTCGCCATTGCTTCTGCAGTTTGAAGAAGTCTGATTCGTACACCTTTAGGAAGACTACTTCTTACCCTGTCGACGACTTTGAAGTTTGTTTGGGGTGTAGCTTGGTGTCCGGATTCTATCAGATGTTCTAAGATGGAGCTGCGGGGACATCGTTTTTCCCTTTTGTAAAATCATGTTGGTAAGTGTTCGGTGATACGCTCGGAATACGCTGCATAAGTGCTGAGCAATCAGCTCTTGGTTGGTTTGTTGCCATCCAGAGTTTCTTGTTGCTAATTCTTTCCGGTCAACCGGCCATTCGATCTTCAGTATAGAGCCAGCCAGTGAAGGCAGCTTTTGAAATCTGAAAGTCGGGTATTCCACTCGGAATGCAAAGAATAAAAAAAAAATCAATATTGTACTTCGCTGCGAAATTGTCTGCAAATTCACTGTCGTGTAAATTATCTGTAAACTGTTTGGTGATGACTTGGTTTTTCACGATTAGTTCAGGTCTACGTTGTAACATCAGTAATTGGGAAATAGTATTCCAGTATTATAAGAAAAAGGCACAAACAGAGGAGAAAATTTTTCCCCTTTTCGACGATTCATTTTCATTAGTGCTGTACAATCGTAAGGATATTTAACAAAGAAATCTTAGATCAATCAGATACTGGTGAACTTTGTCCTTGAAAAATTGTATTACATAATGTAAGGTGTAAGAAGGGATGACTAAAATTGTAAGTTAGAAAAGAGACTTAAGTTGGTCTGATTTGTCTAAATCAGACAAATCGGACTATTTGGACAAGGTAAATACTCACATACAAACAGGACCATATGAGGAAATTAATAAATCAATAGACACAGTTATAAATAAAGTTAAGAAATCCACAGTGGACTTTATACGCTGTATAAAGCCGTTTCTAGGTGAGTCTAAGTGGTTTAATTTAATGCCCAAAACTAATAACCCTAGTAGGATGTATGGTGTTGTCAAAGTTCATAAATCAGTATACCCTATTAGGCCTATAATTGATTTTAGAAAATCACCTACTTATGAATTATCTAAATATTTAGCCATGGTATTAAATCCCCTAAAAAGCCACTCGAAATCTAGACTAACTAATTCTTATGAACTGAAACACAGATTAGATAATTTAAAATTAGATAATGAAGAAAAAATGGTTAATTTTGACATTGTCAGTTTATATGGACTGAAGTTAGCTTGACGTAATATTTGTGAGATAATGACCAACTAATAAGCTCATGCAGAGTGGACAGGAACTAGTGGAAAGACTATAAAGTGTTTTTTATAAAATCTGTATGAAAAAGCAATGTTATTAATAAACAGTAATAGAGTGGTAATAAAATGTGGAGTATGGGAATAATAATGATAATAAAAGTATTAATAATAATAGTGAAATCCCATAACAAAGAAGAGAAGCAAAATTGTCGTAAGAACTTTACTCTGGCCATGGTAGGGTGAGTGAATGTATGTATCACTTTTGAATGAAGATGTCCGGTTTTAGATCTCAAATAGCTAATGCTTCAGCTATGTACAGATGGCGTATCCGAAGTCCCATGCCTTGTCAAACAGCCTTGTCATCTCCGGACATCGAGCACCCCCACATGAATGCTTCACAGTGTTACACAGAGTCCCTCAATATCGTACTAAGGGACTTCGGATACACCATCTGTTCATAGCTGAAGCATTAGCTATTTGAGATCTAAAACCGGACCGCCGCATTCAAAAGCCATACATTCACTCACCCTACCATGGCCAGAGTAAAGTTCTTACTACAATTTTGCTTCCCTTCTTTATTATGTGATTTCACTATTATTATTATTGTTGATGTTATTATTGTTATCAATACTTTTATTATCATTATTATTCCCATACTCCACATTTTATTACCACTCTATTACTGTTTATTGATAACATTGCTTTTTCATACAGATTTTATACAAAAACACTTTATAGCCTTTCCACTAGTTCCTGTCCATACTACACGAGCTTATTGATTAGTCATTGATTACCTCACACTTATTATGGCATGTCAACTTCTGTCTCATTTCTAATTTACAATTAGTCATCCCTTCTTACACCTTATGCGTCGGTGGCATAGTGGTTAAGACGCTTGCCGACCATGCGCATGGTCCGGGGTTCGATCCTCGGCCGACGCACTCCTTTGACTCTCTAAGCCAGAAGTAATGATGGTAAAGAGGAAAGGTCGGGCATGAGGCTAGCAACCCCATCCTGTAAAATTAAACACTACTACAGAAACTTCAAGTCACTAGCTTGAAGCCCTATGTTCCACTGGGAACTTGAAGGAAAAATTATTATTATTATTCTTACACCTTACATTATATAATACAATTTTTCAAGGACAAAGTTCACCAGTATCTGATTGGTCTAGAGATTTTTTTTTGTTAAATATCCATACGATTGTACAGCACTAATGAAAATAAATCGTCGAAAAGGGGAAAAATTTTCTCCTCTGTTTGTGCCTTTTTCTTATGAACTCAATATGGGAATATTTCGTTTATTCCAGTATTGTTTTTACATGAAACATTGATGTTGTTTTAAGCAGATATCTGGATATGTGCATTCATTGTAATTTAATATAGTCACTTGAGGTTAATAATACAGGCGGCTTGTAGTTCAGAACACAGTATTGATAATAAAATGCTACAGAATCGATTTTCCGTGTGTTGTATGTATCACATCAGCATCAGTTTTTTTTTAAAAAAAATTATTCCTTTAAATTCTCTTCATTTAAGTCGTATTCAGTGATCCTAGACAATCAAAAGTATAGATATATATTTCAGTTAATATTTATTTACACATGAGTGTTTATTATTTACACTTTTATGAACTGTTTTTTGTAAGAATTTAACACAGTGTGTGTGTGTGTTTTGGAGTTTATTGCAATTGTTTTCTTCATGAGTGTAGACAAATACGTGTATCAGGTGAGAGCTACAACAGACCAAAAGGATACTTAATATAAGAATAGAACTTAGGCTCTGTGGTAGAGAGTATAATTCCATTATGGAGAAATTCTTATTTTGATAATGTTATGCAGTAAGTAATATTTAGTGATGACCATGTTTCGAGCACAATTTATTATCACTGTTCATAATCATCATATCAAGGCACTACTCATACAACTTTCTAACTTCGTTTATATAATTTTAATTATTTTTCATCTCTTGATTTGATTCGTAGTTGTATTTTCCATTTTTCTGGTATTGGTGATGAGTCACTTCTATTGCATGTGTTGGGTGTAGATTTGATGAAGAAGGATTCATTCAGTAATCAGTCCTTGTCTCCATCTATCTATATTACTTTTTAGAATTTTAACTCTCTCACTTCCACCCTATTGTGTGGTTGTTTGTTAATGCATGCGTGCAGTGTAATCACTGAGCTTCTCCCTAGATTATTTATCTTCTTGGGGGTCAATCCTTCAACATTTAGCTTAATTGTAATATAAAGATCATCTGACTACCCCCAGATCTACTGGTTTGACTTATACAGTTGACCACCTCACAGTCGTTGCAAGGTGCGTGGCACACAAACCGACAAAATCACTTCACTCAGTTCTATGTCAACCAAAAGACTCAACAACGGAAGAAGATAAAACCCTACATCATCATGTGCAAAGTAAATTGTAACAACTGCGAAAAACACTACATTGGTCAAAGTGGACGTCCCCTTAGTCTTCGTACCCACGAACATAAGCTAGCCGCCAAAAGACATGATATCCATTCCTTCGCTCATATCACTACATACAGACAACCACGGACATCAGTTCGACTGTGACAACCAACGTTCAAATATTAAACAGAGGAATCAACAACAGTGCTAAAAAATGTCTAGAAGCCCGCCTGGTTTTCCAGTGAATCATCGATCAATAGACACATTGAGATAGACAAAATTTATCAACCGATAAGAAACAAACCTCACACACACAAAGGGTCAAAGTTCAAGTAAAGAAACAAGTAGACTAGAAGGTGTGAAAACACACAAAAACAACTAATTACGTCCAAGGTTACCCACCAGGAGAGATGATTAATAAACTCGTGGAGAAGTCTAAAATCTCACTTCAACGAATTGAAGTATGAGTGCTGAGGATGTCGCCTAGTAGGGCGATGAAAGCCTCGCAAATTAACTATCCAGCTCAGAGAAGACATCAAAAAGTTGCAAGGTATTTTGTAAATTAAATTATTTTGTCTAACTGGGTCAACCGACAGGGTCCTTCAACCTACAGAGCTTGTCCTACCTGAGTAAGTTTATAGGTTTAAATGCCATCCTGATTCCTGCTTTATTAAGAATCCTACATAGGGAGGGTTTCAGATGTCCCCTCCTTAAATTCAATTGTCTGATAAATTTTTACTCATGTACTAACACTAACACTTAAAAAAACTGTCTGTAACAAATCCAGATGAGTGGATGTGAATTCAAATGCAGATCATCGATGTTTAATCTCGGTTGTTTCTGTACTTACAGAAGTTGGCATGACGTAATAAGTATGAGATAATGACTAATCAATAAGCTCGTGTAGTATGGACAGGAACTAGTGGAAAGGCTTTAAAGTGTTTTTGTATAAAATCTGTATGAAAAAGCAATGTTATTAATAAACAGTAATAGAGTGGTAATAAAATGTGGAGTATGGGAGTAATAATGATAATAAAAGTATTAATAACAATAATAATATCAATAATAATAATAATAATAATAATAATAGTGAAATCACATAATAAAGAAGGGAAGCAAAATTGTAGTAAGAACTTTACTCTGGCCATGGTAGGGTGAGTGAATGTATGTATGGCTTTTGAATGCGGCGGTTCGGTTTCAGATCTCGAATAGCTAATGCTTCAGCTATGAACAGATGGTGTATCCGAAGTTTCTTAGTACGATATTGAGAGACTCTGTTGAGATGGAATGATCAGTGTTGACAAAGTGTTCGATTATCGCACTCCTTGTAGGGCCACTACTACCTTTTTCGCAGCCATTCGCGATAGTGTAATTGAACCATTTTGAGCAAGAGACCGGTCGAACACCCCATACGCCTAGCCCCACATCAGCAGGTGAACTGATATACCCACACACAAGCGGTCAGATGCGAGATTTTGTTTTTAAGGCTTCTGCAAACCAATGGACGACTGGAAAACACTACTGATAGCGTTGATGCGATGAATGTTCTTCTCAAAGTCGATGAAATTCAGCATACTGCTACGGCTTATTGTGTTCTGTCGCCGTTCCTAATTCTGTGTGTGTTTTCAGGAAAATATATGAAAATGATAAAGTCTTCGTTAATAAATCCTTTTACTTGAATTTGTACGGGGAAACGAATGTTTTTAAGGACCATCTGGATTTACCAAGTCAAGTAAGAAAACAGTTACTAGCCTAAGAAAATAGTTGGAAGTTGTGCTGTATGTTAATCGTGACCATGTGGATCGACTTGCAGTAGCTAAATGGCTTACGAGCTAAACTTGTAGCCGGTAGGTCCTGGGTTTGAATTCTAGTGGGTATGTACTGCTGAAGAGTCTCAGACTAGGACTAAACAACCACCCAGTACTCCTTGGTTCTCCACTGGTCCTTTAACCAATGTCAGCTAATGATCGCATCTTTAATGAGATAAAGCCACGCTGTCGATGAAGCACCAGAAAACTTGAAGAAACTATTTTTGGATTATGTGGATGCAATTGTAAGTAATAAGAAAGTAAAGAACCGCATAAAGCTTTTACAGAGCTTAGAGAACAAGGCACCTGATACAAGGTTTCCTCCGAACCCAAATCGTTTTGTGTTTAATTTTTCGGATGTAATACTTAGTGAAGTGGATCTACAGGTTCTATTGCTTCGTCCTAAATTTTCTGATAGTCATGTAAAAATTAACAAAATGGACGCACAAATTCAGTTCGAAAGTCTCTACACCCAAACGGAAGGCCTAACCCCCTCATCAACGGAAGATGTTGAAAGACTCAAATCAACACTAGTCGATTGTTGGTATTATTAAATGAACAGTAAACGCAATTCGTGTAGTATCTTAACCAAGAAACACAGAGAAGCTCTGGATAATCTACGCAAAAATGAAAGTATAATAATAACAAAACCGGATAAGGGCTCAGGAGTGGTTATCATGAACAAAACGGATTACTTTGAGAAGATGAATACCATTCTTAATTAATATCAGTAAAAAGTTTGAGCATTGTGGATTAGATCGAATAAACTATTAAAATATAATTATACTTTATTTGACCATTCTTAATGATAATCAAAAATTCCAAAAAATTTCCTCTTCTCTGGATCCGATTGAAAGGGCAGAGAAACAGCTAACGGAAACGTTGAAACGACTGAAACAACAAGGCTTCATCTCACAGAGTCAGTACACATCCCTTAAACCCACTGGAACTTTTACACCAAGACTATATGGCTCGCCTAAAGTGCACAAAGATGGTGTGCCGCTTCGACCAGTATTATATGTGTTAAATTCACCATACCATCTTGTAGCCAAATGGCTAGTCGAAATCTTACAGCCGCTTCATATCGAGTTGGTGAAACACAGTGTAAAGGATACTTTCGGATTTGTGGAAAGGATAAAAGATTTAAATGTTGACAATAAATTCATGATATCATTTGACGTATCTTCCTTATTTACCAATGTACCATTTATGGAAACAGTGGACTTTGTATGCGAAGAAATCGAAAGACGAAACATCGATGTTGGCATTCCTATATGTTTTATGAGAAAGAGCTTCTCTTGAAATGTACAATGAATGTCCACTTTTTTTAATAAGGAACTATATAGATAAATTGACGGTGTGGCAATCGGGTCACCACTAGGACCCATCCTAGCCAACATTTTCCTTGCGAAACTAGAAAATGGGCCTTTGAAGGATGTTATTAATGAACTCGAATTTTATTGTCGGTACATGGATGATGCTTTCTTGATTATGAAAAATGCGAGGGAAGCAAAGAGCATCCTGGATAAATTTAATGAGGTAGATCTTGCAATAAATTTTACTACTGAGAAAGAAAAAGACTCTAGGATTCCAGTTTTAGACGTTTTTATGACTAGAAAAGAGGATGGCACAATAAGAAGAAGAAGTGTTTACATAGAAAACCTACATCAACGGGCCAGTACACACATTTTCTCAGTTTTGTACCCTTGAAATACAAACGCAATTTGATAAAGTGCTTGGTTTACAGAGCAAGAGCTATTCGCTCAGACGAATGTCTTGATGAGGAACTTTATTAAAATATTAAACGGTTTCTAAGTGAAAATGGTTATCCTGAAAAGTTTATTGATAAGAATATGAATCTAAAATCAAAGCAGCCTAAGTTACCAACAGTAACAAAAAAAGCCTTATTCTTACAGATGCAGTTCCTTGGGGACAACACCAGCGAGATACTAACACAGAGCATTAAAAATGCAGTAAAACGAAAATTCCCTGCTGCTGAATTACGTTGTATCTTCAAGACCACTCCTCTTCTGCGTTTGGGAGTAAAAGACAAACTGCCCAATTTCACCTTTTCCATGTGTATCTACCAATTTAACTGCTCCTGTGGAGCCAGTTACATAGGCCGCACAATTAGGCATGTTTCTCGTCGAATTTCCGAACATCACCCTGCGTGGTTAAGCAAAGGAAAAACAAAATCTATTCTCAGCGCTATTCTGACTCATCTTGTGGATACAGAACATAAGATCGATGTTAACCAGGCTTTTAGAGTTATTTACCGGATACCAACAAATCTTAACTTCGCCTTAAGAGTTCGATTTCTAAATATTGCTGAAGCTGTTGGGATCCACATTAAGAAGCCTAATTTGTGCGTCCAAAAGAAGTTAGTTCAGATACTGTCCTCACCTTGGCTATCTAAGTTTGAATGATCCTCAATTGTTGTGGAAATTTCCTAATTTTAGTTGGTATTTGAATTGCTATTATATCTTTATTATTATTAATATCATTATTATAATTTAAGCATCTTTAACATAACATAACATAAGCTTTATTCCAAATCAGTACTTGTGATACAGAATGGAATTCTCAGCATTTTACTACAATATTGCATCCAGTTTTTTACATTAACAATAAATAAAGTTCTACATAGTTTAAAGTTATCTCAACAACATATTAGTATGTCGGTAGCAAAGCCAAAATTAAAGTGTTTGAAGGTGTTAGAAAAGTAGATACTACTAGCATATTTACTGGCGTAAGCGATAGTAAAATGTTCGAGATGTACAGAGTGTGAAAGAACGAACGAGAATGTTTTAAGTAGAGTTTGCAAGGAAGAGAGAAACAAAACAGCACATAACAAAAATAAATACAGAATGAAGAGCGAGAAAACGTTGTACCTATAAATGATGTGAGTTGGAAAGACAAGATCCATTGGTTCTACTGACTATTTAATAAGTTAAAGGTTTCATGCCTGATGCATTCTTTATCGCACAGAACACGAGCTAAGTAGGGTATGGATGAGTTTTTGTACTTACTAGTGCGGGCATATAGTTTCCTATATAGGCTTCTTGTTTTCCCTGAAGAGATACATGGGGAGAGTTGTGAATGTAGAGGGTGTTGTGAGTCAGATAAAATGGATTTCGCCCATTTTTCACATGAGTCCATATGCCTGTCCACCAGAATATTAACGAGCTGGCTAAGTGGCAAACTGCTTACCCTGCTGACAACCTTTAACATCCTACGTAATAAGGTATAGTCTTTCTTCAGTAGCCCTGGAAAGACTAAGGGGGAGCAATAGAGAATAATAGGCAGAATACGGGAGTTAACAAATTGTAAGAGTAAGGGTTGGGTTACACCAGAATGTCTTAACTTCTTGATGTAGAAGGTAAGACGGTATATTTTCTTGGAAATCGTCAAGATATGAGACGACCAGGAAAGATCAGAAGATAGAGTGACGCCTAGGTATTTAATTTCCGACTTGGTTTCTATTTCAGTGCCATCTATGTTG
Organism: Trichobilharzia regenti; assembly: GCA_944472135.2. Taxonomy (NCBI): domain Eukaryota; kingdom Metazoa; phylum Platyhelminthes; class Trematoda; order Strigeidida; family Schistosomatidae; genus Trichobilharzia; species Trichobilharzia regenti. The sequence goes on along the minus strand of OX235262.1, from coordinate 21,673,164 downwards.
CACACCTCGTGAGTGCTAACCAGTTTGTTTAGGTCAGATTTATGCCTAAGGGTACTAATGTACTATAATTGCATTGATCATACTTTACAAATCAATATTATTTAAAAAACACCAATATTGTTATTAACTACCAATCTTGAATATTTTGTGTATATAAACATATATATATATATATATATATATATATATATATATATATATATAATTGTAGAGCTAGAAGAGGAATTTATCGTAAAGAATAATCTTTCCTCGATTATTTTGTGTTTTACAAAATGTTTTTAACTCCCGGTCATAATACCTGGGACTTAAAGATAGACCTGACTCTTTTAAGCACCAATCCATGACATTGTTAGATTGATATAGTATCGGTTGAAGTGCTGATCACGTTTGAGTTCCACTACTATCACTGGAACCTCTTTACAGATCTTATGTCAATAAATTATGTTTAACTGCTTATCCAAAATACCGTCTTACCAGCTATGCAGTCACGGGACTATTGTTTTGAATTCTGCTTTGACCTAAGTTTTCATTTAAGTTTCACGAATTATTTCTTTGACCCCAATATTTGTCTGTTAGTTTACGGTCATCTCTGTCAGTCTTGATGAAGGTTAAAATTTTGTTTTTACTAATGAAGTAATTTATCGATTATGTGGCTTTGTTTGACCTAAGGTTAATGGTTGTATATATATAATAAGGAATTTTTCAGAATAAACAAAGTAAGAACTGAAAGTCAACTGGGTATAATAATAATATTAATGACGACACCAACAATAAGACATCTAAATCATCCGTAGTAATTCCATACAACGAAGGAACCTCGGAAACCACCTGACGCAGAATTTTTAACAAGGCAGGAATAAAAGTGGCTGGCATTCAAACCACTCACAAACTCAATTAGAAACAAGCTTTGTCGGTTACAGTATCCTATGAAGCCCATAAAACAAAACAATTTAGTTTATTTAATACTCCGCCTGGAATGATTGTCAGGTCAAATACATAGGTCAAACTAGTAGAAGAGCGGCAGTCAGTCAGACTAGCCGAGAAGCACAAACACCTAGCAAAATCTAGATTAGTTGACCCGAATTACATAAGAGATCTAGAGAATAGTTCAGCTATAGCACTCACAGTATGCAATTACACACAACTATAGAATAAGAAGATGGGATAGGATGACAGTTTTAAGAGCTAATGTAACACCTGGGTGGAGGGAGAGATTGATAACAGAAGCTTTGTTTATCGAATCAACTGCAAACCAACACATGTAACAGGAATGATTCAACACTTGTCCACCCAGATATCTGGAAAATTCTACTACCCCTACGACGACAAATAGGAGAGAATAAAGAAAACTATAAAACTCAAGTTTCAAAGTCGTGTGATTACAATCGATATGATTATGAACAATAAATTTTGTTCGAAACTTCGTCATCCAATAAATAATACTGTTTGACTAATTGTGTGATACATCTAATAAACAAACTAATATGGAATTACTTACTACCACAGTTCCCAAGTTTTACACATATATTAATATAAACTCAGAAATTGTTTGCAGAAAATACTCAACAAGTAGTCAGTGATAATTAACAATAATAAAGTGAATCTGGACAAAATTTAAAAGACTGATTGATGAACATAGAACATATTTTTCACGATAAATTCATCAACACGCTGTGCAATTAATAAAATGACCATAATAATTAGAGTAATATTCTTATTGGTTACAGGGTTTCATCATGAGCTGACATCAGTTAGAGAAACGCTGGAAAACCTACAGGGAGTACTGGGTAGCTGTTTCGTCCAGTCTAGTTTGGGACTCTTTGTTAGTACACACCCACCCAAGTTTTCCAATGGTACCCTAACTGATGTCAGCTCATGATTAAATCCTCCAACTAATCAAGCGAAATCCTTACAAAACCAATACTTGATAATATTTTTATTAACAACTTTAATGTTTTAAATAACGCTGATTCGATAGAATATAGTTGAAAAGCATCTGTAAGAGATAATATGCTTCACTATGGTAGCACTAAGCTGATTGTGAAATAAATTTTAAGTAGTAACACAGATTTTGTGAATTTTTAGGTATTAACAGCAAGCCAGGGCCGTACCAATAGTGGCTGACTGGACCTGTTTCTTTTACACTCGAGGCTCTTACTGATATAAACGAATTGCATTGGACTATGCTGTTTGGAATCATTGGTATCTGAAGGCTTTCGTTAATTTAATTGACGTCCGATTTATCCGTATTTCGATTCGATACAATTGATGAGGAATATGGTTCTCGATTGGTTTCTTTGTGCGAGTCTTTGTTCCTGATCTGTTTCTGGTTGGCTGTCTCATCTTAAGTATGCAGCATAGGCAGGTGTTGATAGAAGTTTGTAGAAGCCTGCAGTTAAAAAAAATGCTTTTCGTGATGCGCCGGCTAACTCTATGACTCATTTTAGAATAACTCACTCACTTGACATTGGTGTTGGAAATCGAAATCTTGTTGTTTATGTTGAGTATAGAAGACTTTCAAACTGAACTGGGAGTGATAACAGTGTCTGCCTTGCCTTTCCGATTCTGGATGGTTTAGACATCCTTATCGATGGTATCACCCGCTACCTAGACAAGCGAGATAAGCGACTTCATTCAAATTCCTTTTGTCGATAGTGATTGGTGCTTGCTGTTGGTTGGTTGGTTCTCTATGTTCACTTAAAATTCTGTCTTTGCTGTCAGCCTCTTCTTCAAAATTGCTGGTTTTCGCCTATAATTCCTCGAAAAATGTATTTTATACTCAATACTTTAGTCGACCTAATTCGATTTGAAGCCTTCATGATAATAAATAATGCAATAAATGCATATTTTTAACCAATGAAAAGATTTCTATTTCTCTCCATTCATTGCATGCCTCACTTAGTCAATAAATCAATAACTCCTTATATGTCATATGTTTACATTTTGTTTCACCTTATCTTTTGCAAAATAATCTGTTTCCTTCCTCAGTTTTTCTTTGTCCTGACTACCAGTTTATTTGGAAGAATTTCATATAGTCTTATCCTGTTTCATATACTTTTGCAATTTATAGTGTTCTCTAAGCTGGTTGGTTTAGTTGCGGAGCTTTCGTCGTCTTTCTGGACGACATCTTCAGCGCAGTATTTAGGATAAAGTGAAGTGATTTAAATTTCTTCATGAGTGATATAATTGTGTCTCCCGGTAACCATCTTTATGTCACATACTTTCAAGTTTTATTTATATTGAATGGTTGTTCGGTTACAGGATTTCATCATGAGCTGACATCAGTTAGAGAACCCCTGGAAAACCTGGAAGTACTGAACAGCTGTTTCGTCAGCCTAGTTTGGGACTCTTCAGCAGTACGCACCCACCGGGATTCGAACCCAGGACCTTCCGGTTACAAGGCGAGCTCGTATACCATTAAGCCACTGGGACCCGATCCAATGGCCCGTGAATTCCAACTTTCGTCAATTCACGATATAAGGCAACCGCTAGCCAATGTCTTCGCCGATTATTTGCGAGTATTCATGGGCCATTGGATAGGGTCCCAGTGGCTTAATGTTATACGAGGTCGCCTTGTAACCAGGAGGTCCTGGATTCGAACCGTAGCGGTCGGTGCGTACTGCTGAAGAGACACAAACTAGGACGAAAAAGCTGTCCAGTACTCCTAGGTTTTCCAATGGTTCTGTAACCAATGTCAGCTCATGATGAAATCCTGTAACCAATCAACCAAATCCTTACAGCCAATACCTGAATATCATATGGTTATTATCAATTAGTTGAATAATGAATTGAAAAATCTTTTCATAGTTGGCATGACATTAAAAATTTCATTTTATGTCTAACCACAGGTTGATGTCATTTAGGGGATCATTGGAAATCGATGGGGGAAGTTCTCTAACTGATCGGTGGGTTCACTCAGTTGGGATTGAGGACAAATGCTCGTCAGTGACCTAGGCTGGTACCAGTAGAATCCCAATGGCTTAATGGTATACGAGTTCAACTTGTAACCAGAAGGTCATGGGTTCAAACGCTGGTGTGGGTACATACTACCGATGAGTTTCGAACCAGAGTGGAACAGCTGCCAGTACTCCTTGCTGGTTTATTAACTGTTCTCTAATTGATATTAGTCCGGAGTCAAACTTAAAACAAATCAAATCCCTGCAATCTAACTCTTGAAAATTATAAACTTTACTGTTCGTCGGTGGCACAGTGGTTAGGACTCTAGCCGACCGTGCACATGGTTCACTATTCGATCCCCTACCGACGCACACCTGATAGCCATGGTCGGCCTGCAAAATTTGGGCTACAGATATCAGATGCTGAAAATTTCATACTTTTACCAAAATTAATGTATGGAATCAAGCTATAACGAAAAAAAAATTTAAAAAAAACGTTTTCTCATACTCTAGGCACTTAATATTCTTCATTTTCCTAACCTGAACTTAATGAGGCAAAGCTATGCCGTAGTGTATATGTACACCGTATAACGGAGTGTTACTGATTTTTGGCTCTGGTATAACTTGAGTAGAATGTGATTCCAGGCGCTCTACTATAACCAGGGGATCACTTGAAAATGTCCCCCTACACTGTGATAAACGGATGAGTCAGATTTAATTGCAGCAAAAACGACAAATATGCACCGTAATGGTAAGCTACCTAGTGGAATGGTGGCCACATTACAAAGCTGACTGACAGAATTCAGTCTGCAGCGAAGAAAGGACTAGAAACATCATACTAGTTACTAGTGTACAATCAAAATATCCACTACAGTCCTACAGGAGGTCAATCGCGAGCCCGAATAGCTCAGCGGTAACGTCTCTGACTGCAGGCGGCACTGGGTGAAACGGGTTCGAATCCAGAGGAGACATGAGTATCTCCAAGGTTGCAGATATGCCCTGCTGACTGGTGAGTGCCAACTAGCATGAAACCTGGTTCCAAGGCTTCTTGCCGATTGCCTCCAACCATCTAATATCAAAAAATTCTTCATTTCGAAATCTAGGGTATGCATACTTTACAAATCCTTCAGGAAATTCAAATCAAAGATATATAACCAATATCTGACTGATTGTGTAACCTTTAAAACTCTTCAAAAATAGGGATTTCATCATGAGCTGACATTAGTTAGAAAACCATTGGAAAACCTGCGAGTACTGGACAGCTGTTTCGTCCTAAATTGGGACTCTGGTATACGAGCTCGCCTTGTAACCAGAAGGTCCTGGGTCCGAGTCCCATTGGGTGCGTACTGCTGAAGAGTCCCAAACTAGGACGAAACAGCTGTTCAGTACTCCCAGGTTTTCCAGTGCTTCTCTAACTAATGTCAGCTTATGATGAAATCCTGTAAACCAATCAAATCCCTACAAATCAACACTTGAATATCTTCAAAAATAAAACAGTCAAAAGCTGCCCAATCAGGTTGTCATATCAGTGGATGCGTCAATCAAGACTTCACGGCAAACAATGATAGGTTGTTCGTCTTAACATCTGCCTTTTCTTAAGTAGATTTACAATTAAGGAACCACTCGAGTACACTTTCTAGGTTCGGTCACTATCTGTCTGTGATAAATTCCCGGAGACTTAGTGTAGGCTCTAAGCAAAAGTTAAGAAGTCATCACAATGTTCATCTGTCAAAATTAAACATTTATACACGATACTGAATATTTATGTGTGCTCCTCAAAAATCTTACAAAGAATTCGGATCATTTCATCAAAATAAATATCCCAACAGGATAGTTTATTAATCCAATCAACACCCAGCAGATTCAAATCATAACGACTGGTAAGGTAACATAAATCTTCAAAAGTCTCTGGAAAGAATTGGACATCACATAAGATTTCACCAGTCAAGTTCAAAATATTTCTGGGAGTATTTTTAGCAAAATGTCACATAGTAGAAACTTGAGAGAATTCTTTCTTCTCCTTTGAGATAGGAGAAGATGTCTGTACTTGAAGTGATCATATCTCAAATAGTGACTTCACTAGATTTTGATGCATAACTGCAATCCAGATTCTTGGTCTTATTTTAAACATAAATTTTCACGAATTTATTGGAACCCAACTGTGTGCGAATAATGCATCAACTGATAAATTTCTCTGTGCTTCTATGGTTGATTGGATAGTAGAATCAATAATCTCAGTAAGCACTTCGAGCAGTTTCACGCTTGGAAGTTTTCATACTGTTTTTGTTTGCTATTGTAACAGTAACTATACTACCACAAAACTAAGGGATATGATTAAAATACTCCGTTGAAAATTGATGTGACTAGATTCAAACCATGTCTTAGCGATCGCCAGCAAAATATTCCACCTGACATTTTACATTGAGAAGTTAAGGCATTCGGGTATAACTCAACCCCTCCTCTTACAGTTCATAAACTCTTGCATCCTACCTATTCTTCTTTATTGCTCACCCTTATTCTTTCCTGGTTTGCTTAAAAAAGACTATGTCACAATTCGTAGAATGCTGAAGACGGTCAGTAGGGTGAGTGGTGTCCCAGTGGACCACATAGTTAATGTCGTCGTCGATAGGCACTTGACTTCGTGCAATAAATTTGCTAAAGGGATTTGGTCTAACTTGGAGCATCCACTTTACCCTCAGCTCTCACCTTGCATCTCCTCCTCAGGTAGAACAAGGAGTAACTTCAGAAAACTGTTTGCTCTCACGTCTAAGTATAAAAATTCTATGATACCATACTTGGAACTTATTTTATGTGGTGAAAATAGTGTCAGGCAAGAATTAACTAACCTTTTTTCATCTAGTAAATGAACAATTTCCTCCATCCATCCATCCATCCTAATATACCTTCAAGTTTTACTTTTATTACTTCTATTATATTTATGGTCCTGTTGCTTCTTTGTTTGTTTTACTCTTACCACTGCAAACACCAACTTATCTCTATGACTGCTGTAATCTTTGTTTTTCCCTCACCATATCATGTAAATAGAACATTATATTCAATATTTTTAAACATTCTAGGATTTCTATACTGCATCGACAATACTGTGTGAAACAAGCCCACGGCGATTTTCACTTGTGTTATTATTATTACCCTTATTGTAAATGTGGAAAATTTTCTGTGATTAATTTTTATTTATAATTTGAGGAAATTAGATGCAATATTGTGAATAACGCTGAAAATTCCATTCTGTATCACAAGTACTAGTTTTGGAATAAAGTAAATCATTATTATTATATTGGATAATACCTGAATAAGTTGTGCGTCGGTGGCACAGTGGTTAGGACTCTCGCCTACCATGCACATGGTCCGGAGTTCGAGCCCACGCCGGCGCACACCTGATATCTATGGTCGGCCTGCAAAATTTGGGCTACCGATATCCATGCTGAAAATTCCATACATGTACCAAAAATACAGTGTGGAATCAAGCTGTAAATCAAAAATAAAAAAAAAATAAAGTACTAGTTTTGGAATAAAGTAAATCATTATTATTATATTGGATAATCCCTGAATAAGTTGGCACCACTCAGGATTATGTTGAAAAAACCAAAGATGTATTAAAATGTTTCATTTACTCTTGATACTCTAGTTTAGTACTAATTCAAGACATCACATATTATCTGAAGATGACCACGTTATCATCAGGACAATTAGCTGATTACCGTTAATATATTTTTACTCCTAGAATAATTACCAATATGCAGATGAACAGAATACAACCTGCAATTTATTTTTGTCAAATATTCATTCATGTAAAAGTCAGTTATGATTAAGTGTAGTCATACACTAACTAATCACTTGTGAAGATGTAGCTCATTAGCTTAGGAGCTTAAGCCATGAATTGGAGTATCACTGCACCCAATTTAGTCTAGGCAGCTGAGCAGTTCTATCAGTCGTCTCTTGATAATTCTTTATCTAAGCCTTTTACACGAGTTGCACCAACAAACTACCCAGGTGGAATCTTGATAAGATTTGAGATCTCAAAAAACAAATTCAGTAACTTCATCAGCAGAGGAGTAATTAACCATTTTAGGGGAAAAAAGTCTGCTGACGTCAGTGTTTATCTTGAAAAATCTTATTCGAATGCATGATTATTCGGATGACACTATTAAGTTCAAATTAAGTTTTAGCATCTGGATTGGATTCTCAGTGCATCAGTGACTGTGATGCTGCTGACTTCAATATCGCGAACGGTAAGGAGGGAAAGAAAGCTGCCTATTGTTCGAAAGAAAGGATGGCTACCTCGTCAAACTACAAAAGAAGAGCCAATTAAACCTCACTCTGCAAGAACAGATGCCAAATTGCACTCTTCTCAACGCCAAACAAAATACTATGTTGCGTCATGCTACACAGAAAGAAATAAGACACCCTGCATGCACAACTCCCTCCTACTGACCAGGACAAGCCGCATTCACGATAGAAAAATCGTGTGCGGATCAAATCACCACTACATGCATCATCATCGAACACAATCTAGAATAGAATGTGAGTTGAACTTCCATCTCAATTTCATCGCATTTCGAAAGGCTTTCGACAGACAGCGTTGACCGAGAAGTAATTCGGGAACTACTTCAACACTATGGAGTGGAGTTCCTAAATACTTATCAACATGATTCAACCACAGCTATATGACAATGTCACGTGTCAGATGATCTCCGATGGAAAACTCAGCGAGGCGTTCAGAGTCAATAAAGGAGTAAGGCATGGACGACTGTCTACTATCACTGGTGGTATTTCTAATTGTCGTGGACTGAATTATTAGGCGGTAGACCGTGTGTGTGTGGCAGTGGGAAAACAGGAATGCTTTGTGTTGATAAGAAAATTTCAGAAGTTCTAGATTTCGTATGTGGATGATTTATGTTTGATGCCACAGACACACATACACTTGAAGACTTTCAGTCAAAAGTCGACAAACTGGCTGAAGAGGCAGGTAGCGAAGACAGGATTTTAGATGAACATGGAGAAGGGGGATATCTAGGTGATGAAGATGGCCATCCAACCAACAACAACAACAGCAACAACATCCAGCATCAATCACTGTCAATGGGAGAGATTTATCTGAGGTTACTTTTTTGACCTTTCTAGGAAGGATTGTTTCAACTACTGCCATGTGGCACGGATGAAGATGTCAAAGCCAGCCAGTTTCGGAGAGGCAAGATTCACCTTCATCACTCATCACTCTGAAACCAGTTTGGAAATCTTCTGCACTCCACCTCAACATATACAACTAGGGTTGGATTTTCAACACAAATATGAAGTTGGTTAGTTTTTCTATACGAGTGAGAAACTTGATGTGACCGTCATGAAAATGATTTCCAACGAACTACAGACATTTATCAACAGCTGCATTTGCTGAATCCACAATGAAGGTTAAATTCTGGCCAGAAAGAATAAGTAACAAGAAGCTCTGGCTGGCAGCAAACCAACCAAGAGCTGATTGCTCAACAAATATGTAGCAGAAAACGGAAATGGATCGATCATACATTGAGGAGGCCGTCGAATGATATTGCGCTCAATGCCGGCGATCACTAGAGTGGAATCCTAATGGAAAGCGATGAGAAGATCATCCTAGGGTGACATTGAGGAGGTTGTGAGAAGAGGAGATAAGAGGAGAGATTATGGGCAATCGTGGACCCAGCTGAAAAGGACAGGAGAAAATAGAACAAAGTGGAGATGTGTCATTGAAGTCACATATTCCACTCGAAACCCAAAAGAATAATAAATAATAAAATAATGAGGTAATAAATTATCCATACATATATATACGCATACGTACGGTTTTATATAAATTATCAAAAGTACTTTTTTCTGTCTCACCTGAAATTGACCTTAGCACAAATATAACAATTCAAACAGTTTGCTTGAAAGTGAATTTATTTTTTCAGGGACATTACAAAAAAAACAAACAAACAAAATTTATTGGTTGTAGAAAGAATAAATCAACCGTTAATGAACGAACATTATTCAAAGATCATGCTGCCAAAGGTAGTTACAAATATGAAAAGTGGTGATGTCATTGTGAAGCTAAGTCCAATTCTAAAGTCTGTTCAGGTGTTGGTTTGTAGGGATTCGATTGGTTACAGGATTTCATCATGAGCTGACATTAGTTAGAGAAACATTGGAAAACCTGGGAGTAATGGACACCTGTTTCATCCTAGTGTGGGACTCTTCATCAGTACGCACCCACACTACGGGTTTCGAACCCAGGACCTTCTGGTTACTAGGCGAGGTCGTATACCATTAGGCCACTGGGACCCGATCCAATGGCCAGCCCATGAATTCTAACTTCTGCCAATTCGATACATAGCGCGACCCGCAACCAATGTCTTCGGCGAGTACTTGTCCTCACATCCGACCTATCAAACTGGGATGAAACAGCTGTCCAGTACTCCTGAAGGTTTTCCAATGGTTCTCTAACCGATGTCAGCTCATGATGAAATCCTGTAACCAGTCGAATCCCTACAAACCAACACTTGAATATCAATGAGATGCTCACTATCGTGTTACCCTATTCAAGTAGGTAGTTACCTGGGGTTCTAGTGAGAATTAGTGACCAGTAGGGTGCACTAGGTCGGGTGTGAGGACAAATACTCGCCACCGAAGACATTGGCTAGGGATCACGCTATGTAGTGAATTGACATAAGTTAGAATTCATGGGTGGCCATTGGATCGGGTCCCAGTGGCTTAATGGTATGCGGGCTTGCCTTTTAACCAGAAGGTCTAAAGTCTGTTGCCGAGGAAACAGTTTTTCCTTCGTTCACAGATAAATATGTGTTTTATTATTTTAATGTATCTGTGTCATCAAATTCTGTGAATTAAAGTCAAACGTTAATGAACCGAACATTAAAGTCTAGTTTGAGAATCTAATTGATCAAACAAATCATATAGTTACAATCTCTTTTGTGGTGATCTACACCATTTCAAATCAATTGCTTTAAATTATTGTCTTGATAAAAACGGCTTCTTCTTTTAGAAACCTGCCTGGCCGACTGTTTTATGGCTGGTCTAGAAAACAATATCCTATCACCAACAGAAAATGACCTTCATCTCTGTTAGATGTACATATCGAGAATGCTTCCATTATTTACAAAATCCTTCGAAGTCCTAAATAGAATAGGATTAAACCTCTCAAAGGCAGTAAGATCAAGACATCTAGGCATAGTTGAAGCAGCCTTTACGGAACATAGCACAAAAGAAAAAATAGGTAGGTTTTAGAGTATATCCCTAATTTTCTAAAACATAATTCTGTGATGAGAAGCTGATAAATCAATCATGTATAAACACAAATCACCAAATGGATTGTCTTCTTATTCTGTCGATAGTGACTGGTACTTGCCGTTATTGCTGGTTGGTTCGTTATATTCAACACCTCCATCTTCTCTGTGTTCACTTGAAATCCCTTATTCGTTGCCTGCCTTTCCTTTCTGGTTGTTGATTTTCACGTGGGAGTCATCGAACTTATGATACACTGAGTAAAAATCGTTTAAGATGTGCAAAGCTTCTGGAATCTTGTTGTCAGTACAACGTATTCCTGTCTTCCCACTCCCACACACACGGTATATCGCCTCATAATCCAGTCCACGACAAACAGGAAAATCATCGGTGATATTAGACAGTCATCCATGTCTTACTGTTGTATCCACTCTGAACGCCTCGCTGATTTTTCTGTTGTGGATAACCTGACACGTGACATTGTCATATAGCTGTGGTTGAATCATGTTGATAAATATTTAGAACTACACTCCATAGTGTTGAAGTAGTTCCCGAATTACTTCTCGGTCAACGCTCTCTGTCGTAGGCCTTTCGAAATGCGATGAAATTGAGATGGAGGTTCAACTCACATTCTATTCTAGATTGTGTTCGATGATGATGCGTGTAGTGGTGATTTGATCGGCACACGATTTGTCTTTCGTGAATGAGGCTTGTTCTGGTCAGTAGGACGGAGTTGTGCATACAGGGTGTATATTTTCTCTTTGCTTCAGATTACGCGATATTGTTCACTGGCAGGCAGTTCTTTGCGTGTGGTTAGTGTTGGTGGTGGTATTTCTGGGTGATTTTCAGGTGATGTTTGATTGAGGAGTGCTTTCAAGTGGTCAGCTCATGGTTTTATTTGTTTCTTCTGATTGGTAATGAGGTTCCCTTGAATACCTTTATTTCTAGTTCCAGCTTCCCTGATCTCTGCCTGCATAGCGAGTAGCCTGATTATCTGATATGATGTTTTGAGGTCTGCTTTACCAGCGGCCAGTCTGCTTGCTGTGCTTCAGTTACCGGCGAGTGGGTCAAAGAATTGTCATTTGTCGTAACTAGCACTCTTCTTCACCTCTTCCTTCATTGAGTGCAGTGTACATTGAACTCAGCTTCTCCTTCTGCTGTCCACCTCTGCAATGAGTCATCTTCTCCTTCACTATTCTCCACTCCTCTCTTCTATTATCTTTCAGGTGGATGGTGGTCTGTTGAGAGCCATTTCTTGTCATGTTTGTTATTTCATCCTTGGACAGTTGTACACGTTTCCTTGAACATCACCCTCAGAGAGGTAGTTCCAATGTTCTTCCACACCAATAGGTCTGCTCAGTCAGGCATGGTAGTATATCTGACTTTGCTCTGATCTGATCTGTAGTGAAGACATTCTTCGTGGTTTTGTCCTTCAGTTTCTGATTGTTGAAGTTGAATTTCAGTGGCCTGTCTCCAGTTGTTTTCAGAGATTTCAGCTTTACCGTGAAGGTATGTTCCTTAAACTAGATGATGGTATGAACCCACATCTACTCTCCTTCTCAAATTGGTGTCCAGCAGGTTATGTCTCCACTTCTTTGAGCAGTGTTGAGTTGAAGCTTCTCTGGCTTGTGGTGTGTCTATTAGGCCAAATCAATGTCACTAGCCTTGTGTTTATCCTTGTGGTTGTACTCGCTCTCTCAGATCACTAAATCATTGAAAGTGCTTAAGTGTGAGAAGAGTTCTCTTTTGTAATTCATTTCGCCCAGCAACAGCCTCTTCACCAATGATCAATTCTCTCCCTGTATTATCTGCTCGCAGTTTAGCTGGCATTCATGTTGCTCATAAGTATTTTGATGTCACCATCGGAGATTTTGTCCACTACTGTTTGTAGTTGTCCGTAGAAATCTTCATTCTCATCTTGCTCCACGTTTTTTTAAATGGGTGTAGTACTGGATAATTGTAGCCTTCCTTCCTTCTTTTTGAATTGAATCTTGGTGTCATAATCCTGCGGGATGAAATTGGTTCTCACTGCTGCCACTGATGATGCCATGATAAGTATTCACTGCCTCAGTCGTTGTCGTCATCTTGGTGAACAGACCGGAGTGGGTGACTGACTGACCAGTTGACGGTTTTGACAGTCTACATCCATTTTGTCTGCTGTTGTGGTTTCCCAGCACTTCTATACAATATCTTCTCATTTGTTTGGCTAACTAAGCAACAGAAGTGATGAGTATTCACAATCATTTTTGTTTATATGATTCAGTGAATAAAAGCAGTTGAGTAAGCGTATTAGAGTTGCGTAATAAGACGAGTGATTTAATGAATGAGTTGTACTCAAAATGCACATAGAAATGAAGGAATATATAGAATTATGTAAGGATTTTTGAGAAATATACGGGTTATAAGGAATTCCGTATTAGTTTGCTTATTAGATGTATCACACAGTCACTGTAACAGTATTATTTACTGGATGATAAGGTTTCGAACAAAATTTATTATTGTTCATAATCATTTCATTAATTATAATCACATAACTTTGAAATTTGAGTTTTATAGTTTTCTTTATTCTCTCCTATTTGTCATCGTAGGAGTATTAGAATTTTTCAGATGTCCAACTGGACAAGTGTTGAGTCATTCCTATTACATGTATTTGCAGTTGATTCGATAAACAAAGCTTCTGTTATCAATCTCTTCCCCCACCCAGATTAGATTTTAAAACTGTCATCCCGTCCTATTATATGGTTGTGTGTAATTGCTTGTGGTGAGTGCCATAGCTGAACTATTCTCTAGATTTCTTATCTTATTTGAGCCAACTAATCTAGATTTCGCTAGGTGTTTGTTCTTCTCGGCTAGTCTGACTGCCACTGTTCTACTACTTTGACCTATGTATTTGACCTGACAATCATTCCAGGCGGAGTATTAGATAAACTAAATTGTTTTCTTTTGTTGGCGCCGAAGGATCATCCCTTTAACCGACAAAGCTTGTTTCTAATTGAGTTTGTGAGTGGTTTGAATGCCAGCCACTTTTATTCCTGCCTTGTTAAAAATTCTGCGTCAGGTGGTTTCCGAGGTTCCTTCGTTGTATGGAATTACTACGGATGATTTAGATGTCTTATTGTTGGTGTCGTCATTAATATTATTATTATCACTTTTATTATTATTATTGTTGTCATTATTATTATTATCTCTATCGCTACTATCATTATTTATTTTATTTTTACATTTCCTTACACAATTCCTGACTAATTTATCCGGGTAATTATTAAGCTTCAAGGCTTCTTTTATGTGCATCACTTTCTGCCTTCGATTTTCCCTGGCACTACTTAGTTTTTGTGCTTTGTCACTTAAACATTTCACCAATCCTATTTTTACAGACATCAAACCAACTGCAAATACATGTAATAGGAATGATTCATCACCTGTCCACCCAGATATCTGGAAAATTCTACTACCCCTACGACGACAAATAGGAGAGAATAAAGAAAACTATAAAACCAAAGTTTCAATGTTGTGTGGTTACAGTTGATATGATTATGAACAATAAATTTTGTTCGAAACTTCGTCATCCAATAAATAATACTGTTTGACTAATTGTGTGATACATCTAATAAACAAACTAATATGGAATTACTTACTACCACAGTTCCCAAGTTTTACACATATATTAATATGGGTTATAAGGTGTTTGAGAGCCAAACACACAAACGGAAATCAAGTTAGTAGAAGTCGGTAAGGTTGCTATCATAACAGCTGAATTGGTTGAATAATTTTGTTTTGCATGCACAGCTCCGTTTCTCTGCCTGAATGGCTACAGCTTCACTGATGTAAAAGAGACAAAAGTTTATTGCCTTTAGGAGGTTGTTCTTCAGTCAGATTACTTTGAAGGTGGGGGTGTCTGTTTAGATTAGAAGATTGAAAGGAACAAGAAGTTCAGCAAAGATGATGATCTTTTCGACAATTTCATTTTCAAAAGCTGTACAATAGCATTTATATAAATGCGTTTACATGGATACAATTCTTATTTGTTTAATTCCACATTGTAACGAAGGAGATAATAATTTTCAACTTGATATGAAAGTTTGAAGGTAGGAATATAGATTACAAGCGGCTTAGAGACAAGATTACATAGGATTAGAAAATAGTTCCAGCGTATGCAAAAATTAATATTTGATAACTGGAGAAATAATAATTTTAAAGGCGAATAAAAGGTGATAATTATTTTCAACTTGGTATAAATTACAAGAGGCTTAGAGACGCAGGGATAGAACAAATTACAGGTGTGAACAAAATGCGCATGGAAACAAATTGAAATCAAAATCTTTCCTTGAAATGTAAGTTAGGAGGTGTGAATATAAATTACAAGAGGTATAGAAACAGAAAATTACACAGGATTAGAATATAACTGTAAAATGGTCATTCTAAACGGATTACTAGTGTGATCAGGAGGAGCATGGAAACAAACTTAAAATAACTGATTTTATAACTGAAAACACAGGATGAATTAGGTGAAGGCAAAGAGAGTGAAATTACACACACAGATAACAAAACAAGAAAACTGAATGCTAAGGGAACATACCGAACTAGGTCCACGGTAGTTGTAAAGGCAGGACTTGTTTCATTTGAAAACATAGCTCCGGCTTTTCGATGCATATGGCGAGAGCTTCTGCTCTTGTAATTCATACCAAGTTGAAAATAATTATCACCTTTTATTCGCCTTTAAAATTATTATTTCTCCAGTTATCAAATATTAATTTTTGCATACGCTGGAACTATTTTCTAATCCTATGTAATCTTGTCTCTAAGCCGCTTGTAATCTATATTCCTACCTTCAAACTTTCATATCAAGTTGAAAATTATTATCTCCTTCGTTACAATGTGGAATTAAACAAATAAGAATTGTATCCATGTAAACGCATTTATATAAATGCTATTGTACAGCTTTTGAAAATGAAATTGTCGAAAAGATCATCATCTTTGCTGAACTTCTTGTTCTTTTCATTCTAATATTGCAATGAATATTCTTCACGAGATGAAAAGAGGCATCTGCAGACTAATGGACAACTGTAGATCACTACTCATAGCACTGGTGGACAGAATAAAAGAATAAAGCGAAGTTGAAAATTTCATACGAAATTATTAACGACTCATTGATTTCGTGATGATATCAGTAGAAGTAGAATAATGCTAAGCATAACTGTTTAACAAACTGGACATTTTGTTCAGAGTATGACTATGTGTTCTGCTCTGCCTGTTGAGAAGAAAGGTCTTTTCAATCAACTCTTCAGTCACATACTTAAATGAAGCTTCTGTTTTTCTTCATGCTCTAATTATTTTTTTTATGAACATTATCGAATAAGTATCTCTTGTCAACTGCAAGTTTAACATATTGATTAATTTACTGAAAAGATAAATTATTGAACCATACATAGATGGGTTATGAGTATAAGATAGGCATTATAGAAATTTACAGTTGCATATATTTATGCACATTTATGATGACGGAAACCCATATTTTATGCTTTCAATGCAGTAAACCGATCGTTACGTCTTACTGTGTATAGCTGCCTAGAACATCCTTGAGTTACGTACGGTGCGAAAATGTCCCAACGGTAGGAAAGAAGACAGTTATTTGCAATCAAATCTGTACTCGACATAGAACTTTGCACCGGTGTGCACCAGTTCAAGTTGCCACACTCCCTCCTTGCAGCACACAAAGCAAGAGAAGAAAGTAGAAGAAATGCATAATAGAGACAGTAAAACAAGGGTGTGAGACAAAGAAGTAGTAGTAAGGAAGAACAATATAGTTTCACTGGAAATCATAAGTCACAAGGAGTGGATGCATTTGCACCAGCCGTTGAGAACCATCACTTTGAGCCATATCACCAATTGTTTCCAGCCTGCATTGGTTTTTACCGTCCCGATGACCCCAACCAGGAAATCAGGCAGTCTACACCTTCCTACGTGGCTGGCTGGCTTAAACTAGATGTTGTGGATTTCATTGACTGATGAAGCCATGTTTTGGTTTGACCGCCACTAGCTCTTTTTCAGCCTGACCCTATGTCAGTTAACATTGCCAGTCAGTCGAGGAAGACGATGGTTAGGCATGCATGCGTAACACAATCTCAGTCTATGTAATTTCATTTAACAGTATTGACATACCAAAACTCGAAATTACTTCAACAATTCTGTTAGGCAGTGATATAGATCCAGTAATTTCTGAAGTACGAAACAAGTAGCATGCATCAGAATTATTCAGCAACAAACAACTGTAAGTTATACCTAAGAATCAAGAAGAATATTCTCAACAAGACAAGATCAAGACTTTATCAGAAGACATTGTACATCAAACAATTCGCGTAAACAACCCAAGGGTCACAGTGACCTTGATTTACTCAAAAAAACGCAATGGTATTGTAACAACAGAAGACAAGGGTCAGGAAACATAACTTTTATTAAGGAAATCAGCACGTATTTATATATATTTCATGTACATTATTATAGCTTATTCAAGCAGACAAACACAGTCTTCTCACTAGTTGTTTCTTGCTCAAGGTTATTCTGTACTGCTTGTGACTGGTTTCTCAGAAAGTTAAGCCATATATCTGCGAATCGTATTTGCCCACGTTAAGTCTGGTGTGATTGGTTGCTGAATCAGTCTTGTTCATCTTTTCTCACAGCCAATATTAGTGACATAGACATTGACGTACATTATTGTCTACCAATTGGCTAGCAGCCTGCTCTCACCACAGTATAACAACACATTATCAATATCACCACACAACGACAAAGAAGAGTATCGAAACTAGAGATTAAACAGGAATAAAGACAAACAATAAGGATCAAGGCAACATATGATATGTGGATATCAGAGCAGTGATGTATACAGTCTAGGAAGAAAGAGAAAAATAATTACCAGGTTAGTAAGAATATTATTATTGTTAGTGAACCGTTCATGAGTTATTTTCCAAACAGTTATTTACTTACTATGTATACGAAGCGAGTGAACGGTCTTGAGAACAAAAAGACAATCGCACCAACAACACATTGAAGAAAATAGTATGTAAGATAGTGGAAGTTATTATTTATTTATTTTATTTATTTTTGATTACAGCTTAATTCCACACCATATTCTTGGTACAAGTGTGGAATTTTCAGCGTGGATATTGGTAGCCCAAATTTTGCAGGCCGACCATAGATATCAGGTGTGCGTCAGCGTGGGCTCGAACCCCGGACCATGTGCATGGTCGGCGAGAGTCCTAACCACTGTGCCACTGAAGCACAGACAGAGTGGGTACTGAATTAATCTTAGTAGACTTAATAGATGGTGAAGTAACCAAAGAAGGGTAAAAAGAAATCAACGCCTAATTCAGATTTGTAGTTGTTAATATCTAAAGCTTCAGTGAACTTCAAGGGGAAGTTAAACTACATAGCAGCTACAGAGGACTTGGGTCTTTAACAACCAAGTCAATCGACCCATCTTTCAAAAATCAGTTACTGGACTGATTGATTACTATATGAGTAATAGATTAATTGGAGCTATTAAAACATACACAAGTGGAGAAGTCAGAAAAGGACAAGAGAATGGATTTCAGAAAAATATTTAATCTTTAATAGCCCTTCGGAGTAATTTAGCAGTCTTTATTGGCTCTTATTTCTGAATAGTTGCTCAAAGTCACATGTGGGTTCGGTTGTTGAAGCTGTTATATTTTAACTTCGTCAACTTCAGAAAGTTTGAGCTTGTTTTTTTAATTTATTGCCTTGAAAGAATTTTTTTGTTTTTTTAAGAGTTAATTTGTAGGGATTTGATTTGTTTCAAGTCTCACCATGGACTGATACCAATTAGAGAAGCGTTGAATAACAGCAGGAAGTACTGGATAGCTATTTACTACTAGTGTAGGACCCTTCAGCAGTCCACACCCACAAACTGGTCAGGGATCGAACCCCGGGACCTACAGATTACGAGACCAAGGTCATTGACTGTTCGCCCAGTTGTGTCAGCACTGTAAGACCAGTGAATTCTAGATCCTGTCAGTTCGCGATTTTACAGCGACCTCCAGCCAGTCTCAGAGGCGGATATTTATTCTCCCACTGTGCCTGGTGGATCCCACTGGTCATGACAGCTCACTAGGCAATTTCAGGAAACTCTGTCCTGTAGTAGTCAGTCACAAGTGAACATTAGATCATTTTGTTTTACTTCGATTTAAGATGTCGATAAAAATCCAGACTTTTATGAGAAATGCTTGAAAATCTACATTTACAATTCTAAATACCCCAGCCTGGCTGCCTCATCACGCAATAAGTATTCAGTTAACAAATAGATAAATAATGTCAATAATCTATAGTTCATTGAGACCCCATGTTCATCTGTCAGTTTACCTCCTCTTGCAGGACAACATACACTGGCCATAGCCATAATAGGCTTCCCAAAAACATGGATATGGAAACATATTTCAGGGTGGATCTACAAAAAAGAAAGGAAGGACGTGCGAAGCTCTATTATAGAAAATTTGTTTAATCCACATACTTTTCAATAATTTCTCTTCAAGTGATGGTTTGTAGGGATTTGACTGGTTACAGGATTTCATCATGAGCTGACATTAGTTAGAGAACCATTGGAAAACCTGCAAGGAGCACTGGACAGCTGTTTCGTCCTAGTTTGTGACTCTTCATCAGTACGCACCCACACTACAGGTTTCGAACCCAGGACCTTCTGGTTACAAGGCGAGCTCGTATACCGTTCAGCCACTGGAACCCGATCCAATGGCCAGCCCATGAATTCTAACTTCTGCCAATTCACGACATAGCGCGATCCCTAGACAATGTCTTCGGTGGCGAGAATTTGTCCTCACACCCGACCTAGTGCACCCTACTGGTCACGACTTCTCACTAGAACCCCAGGTAACTACCTACTTGAAAAGGGTAACACGATAGTGAGCATCTCATTGATATTCAGGTTCTTATAATTATAAAAACATAATATTTGTTGTCGTTACAATAATGGCCAGTTGTGCGACGGATACATTATTTTTACATAGAATAACAGATTAGTTATTCTGCCTAAATAGTGTATCCGTCGCATAACTGGCCATTATTGTAACGACAACAAATATTACATTTTATAACTGTAAGAACCTGAAGAGAAATTAATGAAAAGAATATTCTTCGATATAAGAATAACACTTGTGCACTGTGGTTGAGTATAATTTTATTATGAGTAAAATTTGTTTTGATAAGGTCTTGTAGTGTTATACAGTAATATTTATTGATGACGTTTCGAGCACAACTCATTGCTCATTATCATATCAAGGTCCTCAATATGTTATTATATCGTTGATTATTGTGGTCCTAACACTGACGTTTGAAATGATCCTAAAGAATGTATTTGACAGAAGGTTTTTGGTGTTTTTGTTGGATCGCTTATAAAGGACTATTCATTGAAGGAATTTCGCGGAATGATAATATAGACAATTATATATGTCCAAACCAAGTTCACTTTTAACGGTTTGAAAAAAATTTGGGCATTGGGCATATGATATTCATTATAATAGAGGTTTTTGTATTTCCCAATGAATGAAAAACAAAACGATATTGTTTTTACTGACGTTTCGCTATTTAATGCTAATAGCTTTCTCAATATTTGACAATATTGAAATAATCCAGAAAAACTTCAGAGACCACAAAGAACGTCTAATATCAGAAGCACTTCATATCAAGTGGAATCCAAATCGCCTGAACTGAATAGGAGTGACGGACTAAAACAGAATCTGACCTGGCTACAACACCTCCCTCCTCCATGAAGTGGCAAAATCAACACAAATGTGATAAACAAGTTCACACACTACTCTCATAATTTTCCACACTGATAAAATCCAACAATCTACACTTGGTTTTGTTATCTTTACCGATTGACCAACTTGACCACCAAAAATGACCCTATACTGACGAACGATGATCAAGTTAGTAAACTTTGTTTTGATATCATAACAGACATACTATTAACTTTGATATTTGGTTTTAGTGATCTTCATTATTATTTTAACTTTCAGTATGCCCTTTAAAGTTGAACTAAGTCTATTTTCTCATCCCTTAACTCTTTGCTATATATATGCTGGGATTTTGTAAATTCCGGTTTAATAATACTTTGAAAAAGCTATCAGCATTAAATAGCGAAACGTCAGTAAAAACAATATCGTTTTGTTTTTCATTCATTGGGAAATACAAAAACCTTTATTATAATGAATAATATAGGCAAGTTGAATGTATGTTATTATTACAAGACCACACTAATAATCATCATTAAAAAGTTGTGTATAAATTATGTCTGACAGTTATTACAACTTTAAACATTTATAGACAATCAATTTTTCGTTTATTGATACAGTTGTCATATCCTTCAGCAATAAGTTATAACGATCTAACCACATTCAAAAGTTTAGGAGAGAATTAAGATTCAGCTAGTCACAGAGAAGTTTTTATATTTGATATTTGAGACGACAATGCAGTATAGCTTTGTAAAATGATGTCTCAAGGTGGAAGGACCTAATTTCTAGTAAAGTACTCAGAATATTCAAGTTACATTTCAACGCAACAGTTTGTCTAACTTTAACGTGTCGAAATCATACAATGTTAAGTAAGTGCCTGTAGTACTGTTTTCACTGAAGTACCTACTGCCTAATTACATGGATTTTAAGAAACTTCTCCAGTTTTAACAATGACAGCATAGTGACAGAAAGAAGATTGGCTAAAGTAATACAATTGACTTATATATGCACATCAGTGGCGGAGTATTTGTAAACAAAAAAAAACACTTGCTCAAGTCATAGTTAGAAGCCAGCATAGCATCGGTGGCGCAGAAGCAGAATGCTCGCCAGCCATTCAGGTGGTCCGGGATTCATTCCCCCGCAGACGCACTTACAAACCTCTCTTGGATAGTAATAAGCCTAGCAAAGTGGATAGGTCGGGCATGAGGCTAGCTCACTGCTAGACCACTGCTTATGAAACTTCAAAGCTCTAGCTTGTAGCCCTATGTTCCCCCGGGGAACGCAAAGGAATAAGATGAAATAAAAAATAATAGTAGTTTCGACATAATAACTAGTCACTTCAACTGGTTTTCGGAAGATATTCATATGAAAATTTTGTTTCAGAAACAAACTTGTTCACGTGTAACTGACGACACTGTACATTACTTCATTACAGGACATCCGAAAGCTTTTAAATCTTGCCAATCAGCAAGAGGCAAGTTAGGGACAGGAAAGTGCGAATTTGCTTAATTTGCAGAATTCAGCATTGTATGATCGTTATACATCTCATTGGAATGCGTACTGGAGAAATTCTAAAAAGGTAGGTCATACTGGTCCTTTGGTAAATAGTTAGTTATGAAGCCAATACCAGCCTAATATCTGTTACTTCTTATTTGTGAGTTAACTGCAATTTTATCTGATATGAATATCCTTTTTAAAGTAAAAATAGCATAAATTAGTATTTGTTTTCCTTCACGTTCCTCAGTGGAACATAGGGCCTCAAGCTAGTAGCTTGAAGTTTCTGTATCAGTGTTTATTTTACAGGATGGGGTTGCTAGCCCCATGCCCAACGTTTACTCTTTACCAGCATTATTTCTGGCTCAGCGAGGTAAAGGAGTGCGTCGGCCTGGGATCGAACCCCGGGCCATATGCATGGTCGGCGAGCGCCCTAACCGCTACATACGGCATGACAATTGATCGATAATAAAACCAGGTAACGATGTGTAAACTGAACACCACACTGTCGATCACGTCTAAATATGCTGGACTAGAACCTCACCACCCCACCTCCCAACCCTTTAGTTAGAAGCCCCACAATACACAAAAAATACAGAAAAAAATGAATTTATTCTACATAACACGGAAACAAATTAGTATACTTATTATGAATTCCAGCCTTGTAGAGATGTAGAGTAATTTTTGCATATAATTTTAGTCACTAGTAAAAATCAGTGGCCGGTAGGCTACACCGTATCAAGGTGAAGTAGACAGAAGTTGGACTTCACGGCTCAATGAATGGTGAAAGAGCTGATCTCATTATCCTGATGTCTTGAGTTTGATCCATAGCAGCGTCATGTGTGTGTGTGTACTTCAGAAGAGTCCCACACCAGGACGAAAGGGTTCTCCAGTACTCTGTGGTTTTCAGTGGTTCTCTAAATGATGGTGGTGGTGGTGTGAAATTAATAAACTTGCTGTCATGATAAAGGGAATTAAAAGTTTTAAGAATTTTTTAATTCCTCATTTTATTCTTATACATTCTTCAAAGTTTATTGTTGATAGTGTTCAAATATTTGAAAATGGAAACATTTCTAACAATCCGTTATTTTGATTGATTGGATAAATGAGGTTAGATAAATAATGTGGGTTTTGTTGAATAGATTTGACTGGTTACAGGTTTGATCATGAGCTGACATCAGTCAGAGAACCTCGGGATGGCTGTTTGACCTACTCTGAGACTCTTCATCACTATACACCTCCTGGGAATTTAACCCAAGACTTTCCAGTGAGTTTGAGGACCGTTAAGCCACTGAGACCCTATCCACTGGCTCATTTTCTGCTAACTCAGAAAATATATATATCGCTCAATCCCCAGCCAACGTCATCTGCGAGTAACTGACTCTTAGTTGATTGTGGGGGGGGCATCCACTGATCACGATTTCTCACTAGAGTAGAATTTGGACAGAGCAGTAGAAAATCACTCCATGTTAGATAAGTTTATCTGATACATAGCACACAGTAATAAAATAATAATAAAACAGTTATGTCTTCGAAACAATTTATGGTTCATAATCATACCCCACTGATTATAAATTATAAATCTGAATAATATTCAACTGGATAATTATGTTTAAATATAAAAAATAAACTCGAAATGAAGGAAAGTAGCAATTATACAATGCTATGCACCCACAAACAACGCAGACCTCGCAAAGAAAGAAGAGTTGTACAGACAACTACAGGCAACAGTGTAGAGTACTTCAGTCGGTGACATTAAAATCTTAATGAGAGAAATGAGCGCCATACTGGGACCAGACAACACAGGAAGAGAAGTCATCATAAGCACAGAAACTCTCGGAGAGGTGAATTAAGACAGAGAACTCTTCGCCGACTCCTGCACCTTCAATGAAAAAGTGATTGGTGGCAGCGTATACAAACACAAGGATATCCACAGGGCTACATGGGTGTCATCAGACGGGTGAACCAAAAACCAAATCGACTTCATCTCAATGCTGCTCAAGGAAGTGGAGACGCAGCTTACTGAACACAAATGTAAGAAGATGAGCAGACGTTGGTTCAGACCACTATCTCGTACAAGGAACGTTCCAACTAAAATTGAAACCTTTCAAAGAAACAGGAGCTGCAGATAGACCGCTAGCCAAGTTCAATACTCAAAATCTGAAGAATCAGTCCGCAAACGACATCTTCACTGCAATAATAAGGAAAAAGGCGGAGACACAAATCAACACTAGCGTTGAAAAACACTGGAACATCCTGAAAGCGGTAAGGAGCCAAACCTGCATGGAAGCTTTGGACTCAAAGAAGAGACAGGGCAAATAGTGGCTCATTATGGACACAGAAAGACTAATGGAAGAGTGGGGGATGGTGGATGAATCGATGAGCAACAAAAACAGGAGTTGAATGCAAGCTACAATACACTGAACAAAAGAGTGAAGGAAAGTGCCAGGGAAGACAAAAGAAAATATTATGAAACCATGGCACGTGAAGCAGAACAAACTGCAGTTCAGGTAAAAGAGACCTCGTAACACTCTACCAAACAACTAGGTTCCTATCGGGGAAAAGTTCAACACAAATTAAGCCAGTGAAGGATGGCAATGGAAAGTCAATCACCAATGAAGTGGAGCAAAGAAAACACTGTGCTGAACACTTCAAAGGACTTCTAAATCGACCGCCACCTACAACGCGTCTAATAATATCAACAATGAAAGCACAACTACCAGTGGAGGTCAACTCTCCGACGAGGACAGAAATCCTGAAGGTAGTAAAGATGCTAAAATATGGAAAAGCAGCGGGATCAGACGGAATCATAGCAGAAGCACTGAAAATGGACCCAGAGACATCAGCTGACTTGATGACACCACTACTGAGGAAGCTGTGGGAAGAAAGCAAATGACCTGTATATTGGAAGAAAGGCTACTCATTCAAATTGCCAAGGAGAGTAGACTTAAGCCAATGCAAGAACTGGCGCGGAATTATGCTACTGTCCATCCGAAGCAAAATACTAAGCCGCATCATCCTGGAGAGAATCAAACACGCCCTGGATGAAAAACTTCGACCGGAACAGGTTGGATTCACGAGAAACAAGTCATGTATTGATCAAATCGCCACTCTACGGATCATCATTGAACAAAGCTTGGAATGTCAGTCACCACTCTATCTCAACTTCATCCACTTTGAAAGTGCCTTCGACAACGTCGATCGAGAGGTGATTTGGCAAATACTTCGCCATTGATAGGTGCCGCCATCAGTTATACATCTAATCCAACATTTGTACGACGATACCACATGCCAAGCAATCCACAACGAGAAATTCATCGAATCCTTCGATGTGAAGATGAGATTAAGACAAGCTGTCTGCCTACTATCTCCAACGATCTTCCGGTATGCGGCAGACTGGATAATGCGACAGACAGAGGGTAGTGCGGAAGCAGGGATAAAATGGACCCACAAAAGAACTTGGAGGATCTGAAATTCGCCGATGACAGATATGTGTCTGATTTCCCACAGACTGGAAGATATGCAAGTGAAAAGCAACAAATTGGCAGAAGAAGCATCAAAGATAGGACTACAGGTGAACATAGAGAAAACAGAGGCGATGAATATTGCTGGTCAATAGCAACAGCCACAGCAACAACAATAGAGAACAATCAGCCAGCATAAATGAGAGAAATCTGAATGAAGCAACCTCCTTCACCTACTTAGTTACCTGAGAAGCATCGTTTCAACTGCAGGCGGACGAAACTGATGAGGATGTCATCAAAGTGAGTGTCAGGAAAGCGAGGCAAGCTTTCATTACTCTCAAGTCTGTGTGGAGGTCAGCAGCACTCAGCATGAAAATAAGATCCAAATTTTGATGTGGTTTTGTTCTCTGAGCTGGATGCTTAATTTGCGAAGCCTTCATCACCCTACTGGGTGACATCTTCAGCGCATACTTCGATTTCACTTCAAATTGAAGTATGCGGTGAAGATGTCACCCAGTAGGGTGATGAAGGCTTCGCAAATTAAGCATCCAGCTCAGAGAACAAAACCACATCAAAATCATCCACCTGAGCTACAAATCTTCTCTATCATATCTAGATCCAAATTTTCAACTCCATTGTGAAGTTGGTGCTACTTTATGGATCAGAGACCTGGCTCGTCACTTCGAACAAGCTACAGGCATTCATCAACATCTGTCTTCGCTCAATATTCGAGATCAGATGGCCAGAAACGATGGGGAGAACCAACCCAGTAGGAACCGATTGTGCAACAAATAGGCAGGAATAAATGGGAGTGGTGTGGCCATACTCTTAGAAAATCCTCAAGTGACATCATACGCCAGGCCATCACTCGAGTGGAAGCCGAATAGTAAGTGGCGAGTCGGTCGTTAGTGTGATGGTGACGTGGAGGAGATCATGTGAAGAGGAAATGAAAGCATGTGGGCAGACGTGGATCCATGTGAAAACGTTGGCAGAGAACCGGACGCAATGGGGAGTTAAAGGAAACAATAATAATAATGAAAAATAAAAGGCCGTGGTTTATCTAACATGTCCCCTTCTCATTCACATGGCATTTTTTGTTTTAATTATTTCCATTATAGGCCTTTATCATCATATCTCTATTTCATCCTGTTCTCTTCAGTCCTTTAAAATAAGCTCCACAATTCCACGTTGACTGTCATCCCGTCCTTACGCCAACTCTGCCAAATCACTTTTAGACACGTCCGAATCATCGTTACCCACTTGGATTCTATTCAACCGATGATCTAGTGCGCTATGGCTCTTCTGCCCATATGTGGAATCTATTTCCGTTTTCTTCGACATATTCGTCGTTTAGCAGGTTCTTGATTAGTTCGTCATCAAATTCTAATAAACTATAACCACTGCTTAGGAAATACTCAAAACAATCTTAAAAAGCCCACTTCATTGTTGAGGGTTAGATGTGTAGAATAATGATTTAGGCGTTTACAGGAGCTCATTGTAACTCTTAAAACAATGATCAGTGAATGAAGAATATTCTATTCGATGAATTCTTTTTCATTTTCTACAATCATATGTTTATATTAGTTAACGAATAAGTGTGATAATTAGCAACACTGATGTTGTATGTTTTGTGATAACATCGAGTCAGTAAAATCGATAACTCTTAAAGGTGGTGGATTTGTTACCTGATTACAGAACGAAACTCTATTATCTATGCATATAAAATAATAAGCTACGAAAATACAGTATTATAATTGAACACAGGACATCAAAGTGAATTCACTTCCCACTTGGCTATCTATTTTTCTCTCGTTTTTTTTAATATATCATTCATTCGTATAAAAGTTTGTGATCAGATCGAATAAAATCCGGTTTGAATATAAAACAAACATATTGACTAGTGTGTATGCGTATATATATTCACTGTCCTCAATAACCATTTACTTTGATATATTTGGCGGTCAATTTAATATGCTATATTCGTGCATATTTATTACATATTCGTTGTGCACTTTTGATGTTAATGTTTCAATGTTATTTTGATGAAAACAGCAGTTGTTGTTTAGCCAATATGATAGAAATATTCATATATTGAGTCATAAGAAAAAGGCACAAATAGAGAAGAAAATTTTTCCCTTTTCGATGATTCATTTTCATTAGTGCTATACAATCGTCATTTTATATTTACAATTTTACAAGGGAGAAAGGAAATGTGTGCGAAGCTCTATCTTAGAACACCTCATCGACTCCTGTCACGCGGTCAACCCTGACCATGATTTCAAGGTCTTATATAGAATTCATGCCAACTTCCCGCGTTTTCTTCGTTACAGACTTCTAAAGACAGCTGAGGCCTTGGCAATTCATGACTTTAAGCCAGACCTTTGTGTACAAAAGAAGTATGTACAATCCCTACTGCTGCCTTGGCCGTAGAGGGATAGACATTTATTTATTTTATTATTCTATGTACTTTTCCCTTATTACTTCGATTATTATTATTATTATTATTATTACGACTCTCATTCTGAATCTTTTCCACTTGATCTACTTGACATTTTAAACCAAAAATTATTCATGTGTATACTTTTTATCTTTATTTTTACAATATTAAATTCTATGTTATCAAATTTCACACCATGTTACGTAACATTTTACATTCGTCTATTAATCTTACAATTATATGCCTCTCCCCAAAATCTATACACCTGATGTATTATCTTATATATGACATTAATTATTGTTCCACTTGACTTAAACTATGGATATAATCACAAATATTTTAAATTTATTTCATACTATTATTATTTCATGTATTTACACCTTTGACCTAATTCCCTCACCGGATATAATTTCTTTATAAGACCATATATATACGATTGTACAGCTTGATAATAAATTCGTTGAAAAGAGTCTCTTCGCTGAAGATTGTGTTCTTAATGCTACAATGGGAATTATTAAATCATTTTATATTTAGCAAAAAAATCTTTAGACCAATCAGATACTGGTAAACTTTGTCCTTGAAAAATTGTATTACATAATGTAAGATGTAAGGAGGGATGATAAATTGTAAGTTAGAAAAGAGGCAGAAGTTGGCATGACGTAATAAGTGTGAGGTAATGAATGACTAATCAATAAGCTCGTGTAGAATGGACAGGAAATAGTGGACGGGCTATAAAGTGTTTTTGTATAAAATCTGTGTGAAAAAGCAATGTTATTAATAAACGGTAATAGAGTGGTAATAAAATGTGGAGTATGGGAATAATAATGATAATAAAAGTATTAATAACAATAATAATAATAGTGAAATCACATAATAAAGGAGAGAAGCAAAATTGTAGTAAGAAATTTACTCTGGCCATGGTAGGGTGAGTGAATGTATGTATGGCTTTTGAATGCGGCGGTCCGGTTTCAGATCTCGAATAGCTAATGCTTCAGGTGTGTACAGATGGCGTATCCGAAGTCCCTTAGTACGATATTGAGGGACTCTGCGTAACACTGTGAAGCATTCGTGTGTGTGTGTGTGTGGGGGGGGGTAGCTGGATGTCCGGAGATGACAGGGTGTTCGAGGATCGAGCTGTTGCTATTCTTCTTTTCTCCTCTGGCTGGCTAACCACGCTGGACAGTGTTCCAGGATACGTGTGTGGAGTTGACGTTGCGTACGGCCGATGTACTTTGTTCCACACGAGCAAGTAAATTGATAAATACACATTGAAGTGTCCAAAAGCGGTATCTTGTCCTTAGCGTTAGAATGGATTGACTGTCCGCAGGAAAATGGGTGGCTGTTGGGAATGTCTTCTTCAGATTTTTTGAAAGGCGGTTTCTGAGAATTTCCGCTGCGATATGAAGTTTGAATTCTAGGTTCATGAAGAGAGTCTTCTTAGGAACCGTTGTGATGTTTAACACCGGAGGCGTCTCCTTCATGTTTTTGTCGATATATCTTGGTGGAAGCCCATTCTCTAGTAGGGTTTCACGTAAATGTAGAATGCGAAGATGAAATGGGGAAGACTATTCATTCACATTACAAATTTAAAAGACTGATTAATGAATAAAGAATATTCTCTTCTATTAACTTGTCATCATGTTCTTCATTTATACAACCATAATCATTACAAAAATATTGTTATTATCAACATCAGAGTTTGAAATTATATTGAATCACTATTATCAACAAACAGATTACATTATTTTGAAGAGAGAAAGAACGAACATGTTTGCAGGAGAATACGAGCTCGTTTTATTTCGTGGATACTCATCAACTGCATACATCCTAAACAAAATCAAATTATAAGTTTCAAAAAAGTATTGGAACATACTTTTTAATAATTACTTGGAGTTATAAATAGAAGGTGTAAGGAACATAATTTCGGAATTTGATGTAGGTAGACAGATTATGATGAAAGATTACATTACATTAGTAAGAGACAGAGATGATATGAATCAATATAAAACAGTCGACTGATTGGACGCCAGGTAGATTAAGGGAAGAGACACTGTAGTAATTTATTGTAATCGGAATATTAGTATTTCGAGATGACCGAATTACAAGAATCCAAACAAAACACGGAGAGGGCAGAACTCAGGAATTTGTATTTAGCGGAATTCTAATGCAATTCATATATGAAACATATCAACAGTCAACAGTAAGTATTTAAACAATACAAAGATAGAAATAGTCAATCACCTCAGACACACAGAATTTATGAATTTAAAGGCTCGACAGCATGTCAGGGTAGCAGCTGCTTATTCTACATTCAGAATGAATCTCAGTGACCCCTAGTGTTTGGAGTATTCTGTGTCCAGAGACCTTTGGTTATTTATTCGATATCCCATAGATGATAGATTAAGACTCTTTAACTGGTAGCTTTGTGGCCAATTTTAACGAGGTCATCTACACCTTTATTTAGCCACACCGCTGTTGAGGAATCCTGAAGACGAAAAATTAAATTCTTAGTGTGCAACAATCAATGTAACCGTCTTCATTAGAAACAGTCGTATTGATAGATGGAACACTAAACTAAACATCAGGTAATTTAAGGGAAGTAACATATGAAGAAGAATCCTAAACCCTAACTGCCTTAGGCCGTTACACACTAGGGACTTCATTTTGGCCTTCAGAACACCTACAGAAGTATAGTTAAATAAAGATGCTGTTAAAAGAAGCATCAACATTTGTACATTAGATCACCTCATCTAAACATGTCACAAATCTACCTGTCAAAGGATCCTTCTCTATCATCTATCAGATATCGAATAAATAAACAAAGGCTTCTGGACACAGAATACTCCAAACAGAAGATATAACTGAAATTCATTCTGAATGCAGAAGAAGCAATTCCACCCACTAAAGGAATTTTGCCAGACTGTGAGCACCCACTCTACCTGCAGCTCCAACCTTGTGTCTCCTCAGGTAAAAAAAGACGTCTTTTCAGAAGACTTTATGCACGTGCATCTAAGTATAAAAATTCCACTATACCATATTTGGCGGCACGTACTTTATGTGATGAAAATAGTGTTAGGCATGAACTAGCTAACCTTCTTTGTACTAGTAAATAAACCATTTCTTCCACTATTACAGTACCAAACTTTGTAGTTATTGTACTTGTTATATTTATAATCCTCTCAATTTTTCGTTTTTATTTGTTTATTTTTCATAAGTGTGAACATCATTTAAGTTGTGTTATAACTGTTAATTTTGCATTTTCCCTCACCATACTATATCGAGAGAACATTAAATTCAATACTCTATATAATAACATGCTAAAATTTCCAAACTGAATCAATAATACTGTTTGAAACAAACTCAATGTTTGAAGAGAGAAAGAACGAACATGTTCGCAGGATAATACGAGCTCGTTTTATTTCGTGGATACTCATCAACTGCATACATCCTAAACAAAATCAAGTTATCAGTTTCAAAAAAGTTTTGGAACATACTTTTTCATAATTACTTGGAGTTATAAATAGAAGGTATAAGAAACATAATTCCGGAATTTGATGTAGGTAGACAGATTATTCAGTGTCAAAAAAAAACTAATTATATATAGTGGAATTAGATAAGAGGGTTTGGAGTTCAAATTACTATTGGGAAACGCAGATTGGTTCGAGGCATATTATAGGGTCAAGGTCAGAGAACAGAGTGAATTTACACATGTGGTGGAGAGTTTAAGAGGGTGGGGGTGAATAGTGAAGTGAGTAACAAAAAACAAAAAACAAAAATAAATAGATAAAATAGGATTGGGGTTACCAGGGTAGTGAAAGATTAGTCACACTATCTTTCTGTGTACAGAGGTCTGGTCGAAGTCTCTTGATAGCGACGGCTTCTGCGAAACGAAGTAGCCATGGGTTTCTTTGCGTATTGATTATTTTGAAGGCATGGCTGATTTCTACTGTGTGTCCGGTTGTATGAAACTCAATGTTATTATTATTATTATATGTAATATTCTCAATTCGTGCTTTGAATATTTTTTACTTTATATCGTAAATGTGGACAAATTCCTCCGGTTCATTTTGTTTTCATTTTATTCATATTTTGAATAAATCAGATGCAATATTTTGACAAATGCCGATAATTTCATTCGGTATTAAAAGTACTGTCTGTTTTGGAATAAAGTAGATTATTATTATTATTACCGCTACCCTGGCCTACTGTCGAGCTTTTAAATTCATAAATTCGGTGTGTCACTTCTCTTAATTTATTTAATGTTCAGTTAGTCAACTGTTTTACAATAATGCATATGATCTCCCTCTCTCTATTACTGATGCTTTTCAAGTGTAATCTGTTTGTTGATAATAGTGATTCGATATAGTTTCAAACTCTGATGTTTTTATTAACAATATATTCATTAATGATTATGGTTGTATAAATGTAGAACATGATGACGAGTTTATGGGAGAGGATATTCTGTGTTCTCTAATCAATATTTCGAAATAATGATTTTATTATCTTTACTCTTTCACATTTACGTGAAATAAGCATCTTGGAGTGAGAAGCAGGTTAGAATAGGTCACAATTATGAAGGTAATATCACCGAATCATATATATATATATGTTTAAATATATATATATATATATATATATATATATATATATATATATATATATATATATATATATATATATATATATACGTAAAAAATTACGGAAATTATCATGGTTGGAATGGTAATTAGGCAGGGCAGGTCATTTAAAATACTCCAAAAGTAAGATAAAAAGTAATGTTTAAGGTCACGGAGGAGAGAATGGAATTTTTTTCTCGACACTCATATAGATATGTTTCGGAGTAAACTTATTAGTTCGAATTTGATTTTATATATATCTTATTCCCCTCGATTCCTTTCTGGGACGTGTGGCTTCAACAGCACATCTCCATTTCATGGATAATCCCCCTCCAGGCTTTTTTCTAGATTGCTTGTCTTCACAGGTGGGGTCAACCATTCTAACCTTAAATAAATTCTTATATTTTGACAACCCGACTACCATCGATCTACTAGTCTGACTTATGTAGTTGACCACACTGACAGTCATTGCAAGGTATTGTGTAAATTAAATTATTTTTGTCTAATTGGGTCAACCGACAGGGTCCTCTAAGCTACAGGGTTCGCCCTACCTGAGTGAGTTTATGGGTTTTAATAACACCCTAATTCCTGCTTTATTAGAAATACTACGTCGGGTCTCAGATGTCTCGTCCTTATATTTATTTATTATTTTCTTTAGTTCCAACGGGAACATAGGGCTTCAACCTCACGTCTCTATTGCATTCGGTTCTTCGCTAAAGTTTTCACCTGGCTTCAAGTCTGCCCACACGCTTTTAATTCCTCTTCACATGACCTCCTCTAAGTCACCCCACCATCGCACTGACTACCAACTCGCCGCTTCCCTTTCGGGTTCCACTCGAGTAATTGCTTGTCCAGTGATGTCACTTGATGGTTTCCTTAGAGTATGGCCAGAAAATCCATCTCCATTTCTTCCTTCCTATTTGTTGTACAGTCGGTTCCTGCTGAGTTGGTTCGCTCATTACCAGATGTCCCTGTTGCTGATCTTTCCTGACCGGCCATCTGATCTTGACTATTCAGCGAAGACAACTGTTAATGAATGTCTGAAGTTTGTTTGAGGTGCTCTTTATGACGCGCTGTCCAAGTCTCTGATCCGTATAGTGAGTAGTACTGACTGACTTCAGATTGGAGTTGAAAATCCGGATCTTATTTTTGATTGTGAGTGCTGCTGACCACCACACAGACTGGAAAGTAATGAGAGATTGTTTCGCTTTTGTCATCCTCCCTTTGATGACATCTTCATCAGTTCCGTCCACCTGTGGTTGAAATGATGCTTCCCAAAAAGGTTGGTGAGGGAGGTCGTTTCTTTCAGGTTCCTCCCATTTATTCTGGCTGATTGTTGTCTGTTGTTGTTGTTGTTGCTGTGGCTGTTGGTCTTGGCCAGGAATCTTCATCACCACTGTTTTCTCTATGTTCACCTGAAGGAAGTCCTATCCTTTCTGAATGCTTGTTCTGTCAACTTGTTGCTTTTCACTTGCATATCTTCCAGTTTGTGGGAAATCAGACACATATATGTCATCGGCGAAGTCCATATCCTCCAAGTTCTTGTGTGGGTTCATTTCGTGCCTGTTTCCTCATTGCCCGCTGTTTGTCGCATTATTCAATCTACTGCAATCTGGAAGATTATTGGCGATAAGAGACAGCCTTGCCTTACTCCTGTCCTCACTTCGAAGGATTCCGTAAGTTTCCCGTTGTGGATTTATTTGGCAAGTTATCATTGTCCAAATCGTTTTATTTTCTTTAACACTCTGTTACGTAATCAACCTGTGCACACTCTTATTCCTTAACTATAAGTATAAAACTTGGGCACTGTGGTAGAGTATAACTCCATTATGGATAAAATTTTATTTTGGATAAATCACACAGTGTTTTACAGTTATATTAACCGATCAGATAACATCAGTTAATATAACTGTAAAACACTGTGTGATTTATCAAAATAAAATCTTATCCATAATGGAGTTATTCCTTAACTACTCTTCATTTTTTCAAAATTATGCATTATGCAATTCACGCTTTGTAAACATGTCTATCTTTTAATGGTGTGTTTTAATTTTCTTCGTTAATTATCATCCCATTGACATGCTGACACCGACTAATTATTGTTAACAAACATATCGCCACTTGATGGGTAAATTGTCGTGTATTGTAACAAAAATGCTATATACATTACAGCAGAGCCAGAGATGAGGATCTAACTGAGAAGTAAATACTTCTTCGCTCAGTCTTTCTGTTTTCTACATATGTGTATCCTTGGTAAGAATACGTTGGGCTGAAAGGAAGAATTCAACATATGGGGGGATTTATATCCAGTATCACTCAAACCGGAAGACATGTAGGCGGAAACCAGCAAGTTAACAGAAGTGGTGGGGAGTAAAGACAGGCCTTCAAGTGAACACACAGGAGACAGAACAGCAACAACAACGAAAAAACTAGTGACCCTCAATGGGAGGAATTTGACGGAAGTCACATCTTTCACTTACCTACTCAGCATCGTTCCAGCTACAGGCGACAGAAGGGATGATGGTATCAGAGGTAGTATCGGAACGCAAAGGCAGGGGTTCAATAATGTAAAGTCAGTACGGGAATCTATCACAACCAGCATAAAGAACAAGATCCTAATTTTCAACATTGGTTTCAAGTCATTCTGTGTTTCTATATAGTTCAGAAACTTGGCTAGTGAGTCATGAAGAGTGTTTTCAACAGTCTATTGAGGACTCTTATCAGCAGTTATCTTCACACCATACTACAGATGAAAAGGACAGAAATGATCAGTGACGGGGAACCCTAGAAACGAATCAACCAAGAACATGTTGACTAACACACATGGCAAAGAAAATGGAGACGGGTTGGAAAGAAAACTGAAGAGACCGTTGAGGGGTACCTCACACCAGGCACTAGAGTGTAACCTAAATGGAAAGTAGCGAGTTGGGCATGGAGTCTAGTGTGGCATGAATGAGATGAGAGATTGACAGCGATTTTGTGGCCAGCCAGAGAGGACCACGGAGAACAAAGTGAAATGAAAATGTCTTATTGAAGCCCCGATTTCCACTCGGGAATTAAGGGAGGAATAATAACATACTGAGTGCTGTCTATATTAATCACCGATACCTGACTGATAATTTCCTAATAAATCCTAAGCTATGGAGGAGAATTTATCCCTACTGATATTGACCAAGAGAAATAATTTTAGGGAGCATCAGTAAAGACGTAAAAGTAGATTAAATGAAAAGAAACAACGGATATGTGTGTCTGTGTTAAAGCACGTCGAAGAGCTTTTGTGTAATGGTGGAAACTTTGTCTCAAATATGATATTTCATTAAAATGTCATATAATCTAAAATTCTTAACCACAAAAGGAACTTTCCGATAACAAAACATTTTCAGCTCTCTATCCTCTTTATTCAGCATTCAGGCTTACATGATTACACATAAAACTTGACACACATTAGAGTTCGGTTTGGTGTTTGGTCTGTTGTGTTCAATCGCTGTACAAATGAGTATAAAGCGAAAGAGGTATTCATTATATACACATCTTCAGGGCTGTTAAGTTCTATTAGGATTAGAGTTTGAGTATCCTCCAGAAGAATGTCACAAACTACTTTTACCCAGGATAGTGACATTCTGGAATAACCCAACCCTTACTCCTACGATTCGTTAACTCTCACATCCTGCCTATTATTCTCTATTGTTCCCCTTAGTTTTTACTGGGATATTGAAGAAAGACTATATCTCATTGCGTAGCGTGTTAAAGGTTGTCGTCAGGGTAGGCAATGTGCCACTTAACCAGCTTGTTAATATTCTGATCGACAGGCACATGGACTCATGTGAAAAATGGGCAAAATCCATTTTATCTTACTCACACCACCACCTTCATTCACGACTTTCCCCTTGTATCTCTTCAGGCAAATCCAGAAGCTTCTATAGAAAACTACATGCTCGCAGTAGCAAGTACAAAAACTCAACCATGTCCTACTTAGCTCGCGTTCTGTGCGATAAAAAAAGCATTAGGCGTCAAACTTATAACTTATTAAATAGTCAGTAGAACAACTGGATCTCGTCTTTCCAGCTCTTATCATATATAGGTTAAACGTTTCCCTTCTTTCTCTTTCTTTTCTCTCTCTTTTTTGTGTTATGTGCAGCTTTGCTTCTTTCTTCCGCATACGCCAGTAAATATGCTAGCATCTACTTTTTATAACATCTTCAAACACTCTGTTCAATTTTGGCTTTGATACCGACATGCCAGTATGTTGTTGTCATAATGAACTGAGATTTCCTTAATCTATGTAGAATTTTTATTTATTGATAATGTACAAACTGGATGCGATACTGTAGTGAAATGGTGAGAATTCCATTCTGTATCACAAGTACTGTTTTGAAATAAAGCAAATCATTATTATTATTATTAAAACATTGTGTAGCAGAAGTTTTGTTTGGATTCCTTTGCGTTAAGAGCGGAGCGTAAGACTTCAGGCCACAAGCTTTGAAGTTTCAGTAGTGATTGTGTTGTTTTTCCGGGGTGGGGTTTCTCACCTCACATCCAACCCACCCTCTTTACTGGGTTTAATTAATAAGGGTTAGGCGAGGTTTAGGAGTGCTTCGAACATGAGTCAGACCTAGATCATATGCATGTCTCGATGGTATTCTACCAATAAAACCGGTGATTCCAGAATCACTGATTTGAAAATCTGTTTGCAGCATAGGATGCTTATTAGAATATTCCAATTAATTTTTTAGTTGGTACCTTTTTTCCCCTAACTGGTGTGTAATGTCATTCTTACATCTGCATATGTTTTCATCACTCCATCCTTACTATTTCCCTTTTGTTTTTTGGCTTATTTCCATTCTTAACAATACACTCGGCTATTGTATCGTTTTACGACTGTGATTTCAACCAAATGAATTAACGGATTAAATAGTAGATTAGATCACAGTAAGTATTAGAGACACAGTTGCAGGGAAGAAAATTTTCTTTTCGAGGAAGTCATCAACTAGGTCTTACATTCGTGATACATTATTGATACTTTCATTATTTGTGATGACAGTTTAGATTTCAGGAACTTAATCAAAACCTTCCATAATGCCCAAGCAAACATAGACTTCACTCTACAAGTTGATTATGGCTCACTGCTCCATTTCCTTGATATTCAGTCACAAAGAAACGCTGACAACTCGCTGAGGAGACCCATCTACAAATGTCCCAAATGGAATTGACAGTTTATCAGTTTCCAGGGTTGTATTCCTCTGAGTAGAAAGAGTGTCTTTCCTCGATGAGCCAGAATGTATATGTGCCGACGAATCTTCATGGGAAATGGTTTCCCAGTACTCAGATTAATACACAAGAAACTGAAGCCAAAGAAAGCTGCTGAAAAAGTCGACGTCGCCACAAAAATGATGCTGCTGCTTAATCTCGAATTTAAATGTGAAACTGAATCAGAAGTCCTCCATAAACGGTTTTTGAAATCTCTCCGTAAAACACACTTCTCTGTTAGCCTACGGGTGACATTTTCTTGCAAGGAACTATTCACCCAGCAACTGAAAGACAAACTGTCACATTAGGCCACTTCAACATGCATATATCAGTTCATCTGCTTGTATGCGTCCCTTCGTAACACGCGCTCTGGAACGCTATTCAACCATACTAGCAAAGGAAGAGCGCAGGTATGTATGTTGCTCGGTCACAGAACATCTGGAAAACTCAGGAAATCCAGCTCCATTTCAAAAGTGTCCTTCAAAGTCTTTTGTAAGGCAGAATCAAGACTTTCGAAAGGGAGTGAGGTCAAGACGTCCGGGGTTAGGTGAAGCACTAGCAATCCGAAATTTCAAGCCAACACTGCCATCTATTCAAAAGAAGTACATATAAAATTTTGTGTTTACCATGTCCATCATAAACAGTAAACATCCTTGGTAATCATTATTCCATTACCTTTCTTATCCAAGCTACCTGTCTATTTTTCCGATTATTACATTTTTGAACAAAGCAAGAACTACAGCTTTTGCAGAATAAAGTGGTACAAACTTTTATTTTGTTGCCTTCTCGCAAGCTGCTTACTGGCCAAAGACATTCATTATTAAATATATCTACAAAAACAAGTTTAACATACTTGCACAGAGTTCACTTTAGGCAGAAATCAGTCGATCAATATACGCATACACCAATAACATAAACATATATATATATATATATATATGTAATATTAAACACTATTCCGAATAACAATAATAATCATACACAATGAAAACTTTTCAGCATTATTCATTGAGATGAAAGAGAGATGAAAATATTCAGTTACCAGGTTGGCAAATAAAGACTGATAACCTCTTTTTTTCTGGACGCATGAATCAGGTTTCAGGCGCTTGATGGAAATGGCTTTAGCAAACTTAAGGAGAATTGAGCCTTTTTGCCTATTGATAATTTTGACCCGTTTCAAGGATATGCCTGGCGATGGAATTATTTAAAGCATTTGTTCCCTTTACACATAAGCTTTTTAGTACATGTTCAGAAAATCGTAGATATGCCCTACTTTCTGTCCTGCCAATGTAACTGCTTCCGCAGATACATGTAAATTTGTATATACAGTTGGAGTTAACACCAGAAGGATATCCATCGATTTTTGATTGCACCAAAGAGCAAGTTGTTCGATAGACGGGGAAGAGCTTAGCTGCAGGATAGGCTACGACTAGTGATGTACTCAGCCTTCTGTTGATCATTGCTGCAATGTTTTTGGCTTTATCATCAAGCTGAATGTAGATTGGTTTTATTTCCCACTGTGATTTGTTTTATATTTGTGACTTCAGATCTTCCATACTTGTTGATGAACCTTTGAGGGTACGTATTGCTCTTCAATATCTTTTCAAGAAACTCAAATTAATCCTCTCATTTCTCTATAGAGTATATTCTCCTCACTCTATAGTACAGAGTCTTGACTAGACCGCGTTTAAAACTATTTGGACAAAAGCTATTAAAATGTAAGTATTATCATTTCTATGTAGGCTTTTGATAAATAGACTTTTGAAGACTACCATCTTCTAGGCGTTCCATGGCAATGTCGAGGAAGTGGAAATTTCTGTCACTTACATGTTCCATAGTAAACTCAATATTGGTGTGTGCGTCACTGAATAATCTGAGTAAGTGTGAAGCATGAGTTTCATTGTTGCACACTACAAATGCATCATGGACATATCAACATTCAGAAGTTGTTTCGTCGATTGCATGCCTCAACTTTATTCTTTCAAGGTTGAACATCAATATCTGTTAAAATAGGGCTAAGTGGACTGCCCATATCTACACCATCTATTTGAAGGTAAAGAATGTTGTCAAATTGGAATCGCACATCCATGGTACACATAAGCAGCAGTCGTTTGAATTCCGACTCTGAGAGTGGGGAAGATCAGACGGCTGGCAAATGATCTCAATAGTTTTGTCTTGCATTGCAGCATAGGATCTATCACGTTTGATTGTGTTTTGATATTGTTGAAATATATATATATATATATGACTTGACTGTTGTGTTGCATCGGTCTTTCAGCTGAAAAAGTGTCCAAACAGTGTTTTGAGGTTAGGCGTCAAGTGCTAGGTAGGTGGGAGGAGAAATCAATCGACGAGGCTGTGAAATTACATCGACTGAGATGGTTAGGACATGTGTTACGTATGCCTAGTCATCGCTTTCCTCCACGGGCAATGTTAGCTCAGGCTGGAAAAGAGCTAGCTTATATATATATATATTGACTGTGCGTGACTTGCAGTAGTTAGGCCAGCTACATACAAGAACACATCGATTAGTTTTTTGCCTTCAGACTAAAATTGTTTGGTTTCGGTAATTAAATGTTTGCTAAACACAGGAGGCAGGGAGACCAGAAGGATGGGGTGGAGGAGATATGGAAAGAAAACAATATTTTATTATGTCTTATTACTGGAATTTTCAATTATCGATCCTAAAGAAAGGAATGGATCAGAATTTTGCTTCTTAGTACTAGTTGTAGCCTTCATTCTAGAAAGAAATCGATATTACATTTCATGAAATTATTAGTTATACATATACATATATATGTTTGAATAACATGTGACTACCACATTTAATTAGCGAAGTGAATACACTTGTGGCATTTATAACGATAAATAGTTTATTTTGTGTTCCAGTTAGAACAATACTAATAGATATCTGAGGCACAGTAGTACATATACATAGCTAAAGGGTTTTTAAATTAACGAAAACGTTCATTATGGATTGCAGTATAAACTACTAAACAATGTATGATAAGAAAAAAAAATGAAAGTTTGAATTAAATTCAGATTAAAACAAGCATTGAACATGTCTACAGAGCGGGATTTAATCAATTCATCTAATTCCAGTAGAACTCTTCTTCAGCTGAATACTCTACATGCGGTCAAATATATATACCATTAGAAATACTTTGAGAGAAATAATTACTGATAGATAAACTACAGTGAATCAGACATGCAAAACGACAGATGTGAATGTTATACAGGTTTATAGGATAAGGGTATGACAGATTAAAATTAGGATTATTGTGGATTACGGTTCTCTCATACTACTAATAGATAAACAATTCGCTTTTAGAAAAATAACATGAAAAAATCAAGAATTACAAACTGAATAATGATGAATATTCCCATTATGGATAAAATTTTATTTTCTGTTGAATGCCTTTTCAAAGTCGGAAAATCCTTCGGCAGCTTCGATCGAGAGGTCATTTGGCAATTACTCAGCTACTACGGGTTGCCACCGACAATTATACATCTAATCCAACTGTTGTACGACAATGCTGCATGCCAAGTAAATCCACAACGGGAAACTTACGGAACCTTTCGAAGTGAGGACGGGAGTGAGACAAGGCTGTCTATTATCGCCAATAATCTTCCTGATTGCAGTAGATTGAATAATGCGACAAACAGCGGGCCAGGAGGGAACAGGCATGAAATGAACCCACACAAGAACTTGGAGGATATGGACTTCGCCGATGACATATATGTGTCTGATTTCCCACAAACTGGAAGATATGCAAGTGAAAAGCAACAAGTTGACGACAGAACAAGCATCCAGAGAAGATAGGACTTCCTTCAGGTGAGCATAGAGAAAACAGTGGTGATGAAGATTCCTGGCCAAGACCAACAGCCACAGCAACAACAACAACAAACAACAATCAGCCAGAATAAATAAAAGGAACCTGAGAGAAACGAACTTTTTCACTTACACACCTGGAAAGCGTCGTTTCAACTGCAGGCGGACGGAACTGACGAGGATATCAAAGCGAGAATCGGAAAAGCAAGACTAACTTCCATTACTGTCAAGTCTGTGTGGAGGTCAGCAGCACTCACCATCAAAAATAAGATCCGGATTTTCAGTCAGTGCTACTCAGCATACGGATCAGAGACTTGGCGCATCATAGAGAGCACGTCTAACAAACTACAGACCTTCATCAACAGCTAGCTGTCTTCTCTCAATACTCGAGATCATATGGCTGGCTAGAAAAGATGAGCAACAGGGATATCTGGTAATGAGCGAACCAACTCAGCAGGAGCCGATTGTGCAAGAAATAGGCAGAAAGAAATAGAGATGGATTGGCCATACTCTGAGGAAACCATCAAGTGACATCACTGGACAAGCAATTACTCGAGTGGAACCCGAAAGGGAAGCGGCGAGTTGGTCGTCAGTGCGATAGTAGGGTGACTTAGAGGAGGTCATGTGAAGAGGAGGTGAGAACATGTGGGCGGACTTTAAGCCAGGTGAAGTCTCTAGCAGAGAACCGAACGCAATGGGGACGTGAGGTTGAAGCCCTATGTTCCCGTAGGAACTAAAGAAAATAGTAAATAAATATAAGGACGAGACATCTGAGACCCGACGTAGTAGGAATTAGGGTGTTATTTTTTTTCCTTCACGTTCCACGTGGAACATAGGGCTTCAAGCTAGAAGGCTT
The DNA here is from genome assembly GCA_944472135.2 of Trichobilharzia regenti. NCBI lineage: Eukaryota > Metazoa > Platyhelminthes > Trematoda > Strigeidida > Schistosomatidae > Trichobilharzia > Trichobilharzia regenti. Next base: position 21,630,292 of record OX235262.1, on the reverse strand, counting down.
GAAGTTTCTGTAGCAGTGTTTATTTTACAGGATGGGGTTGTTAGCCTCATGCACAACCTTCCCTCTTCACCAGTCTGATTACTAGCTTAGAGAGGTAAAGGAGTGTGTCTGTGGCCGGGGATCGAACCCCGGACCATGTGCATGGTCGGCGAGCGTCCTAACCGCTATGCTACCGACGCACAGGGTGTTATTAAAACCTATAAACTCACTCAGGTAGGGCAAACCCTGTGGCTTAGTGGACCCTGTCGGTTCACCCAGTTAGACAAAAATAATTTAATTTACACAATACCTTGCAATGACTGTCAGTGTGGTCAACTACATAGGTCGGACTAGTAGATCGATGGTAGCCGGGTTGTCAAAATATATGAATTTAGTTAAGGTTAGAATGGTTGGCCCCACCTGTGAAGACAAGCAATCTAGAAAAAAGCTCAGTAATTACACTGCATGCATCAGCGCGCAACTACTCAATAAGGTGGGAGTGAGGGAGTTGAAATTCTAGAAAGAGAAATAGGTAGATAGAGAGAGATTGATTACTGAGTTTTACTATTATTATTATTGCTCCCTTGAGTTCCTAGTGGAACATAGGGCTTCAACTGCACGTCTCCATTTTCTTCTGTCTTCTGCCATACTTTTTGCCTGCATCCATGTCAATCCGTATTCTTTCAACTCCTCTTCACACGATCTCCTCCATCTCACCCTTGGACGTCCCACACGCCGCTTCCCTTTCGGGTTCCACTCTAGCAATGGCCTGACGCGCGCGCGATGTCACCCAGCGCTCTCCTCAGCGAGTGTCCGATCCATCTCCACTTTCTCCTGCATATTTGTTGGGCGATTGGTTCTTGCTTTGTTTGTTCCCATAATTCTTTGTTGGTGGTTCTTTCTGGCCATCTGATCTTCAGTATTGAGCGAAGGCAGTTGTTAATAAAGGTCTGAAAGAAACAACCTCCGTCACCTACCCACCTGGAAAGCGTCATTTCAACCGTAGGCGGACGGAAATGACGAGGATATCAAAGCAAGAATCGGAAAAGCGAGACAAGATTTCATTACTCTCAAGTCTGTGTGGAGGTCAACAGCACTCAGAATCAAAAATAACATCCGGATTTTCAACTCCAATGTGAAGTCAGTCAGTGATACTCACTATATGGATCAGAGACTCGACGCGTCATAAAGAGAACTTCAAACAAACTACGGACTTTCATCATCAGCTATCTTCACTCAATACTCAAGATCAGATCTGATCCACACAGACTTGAGAGTAATGAAATCTTGTCTCGCTTTTCCGATTCTTGCTTTGATATCCTCGTCATTTCCGTCCGCCTACGGTTGAAATGACGCTTTCCAGGTGGGTAGGTGACGGAGGTTGTTTCTTTCAGAATGCTGCCATTTATGGTGACTGTTTGTTGTCTGTTGTTGTTGCTGTGGTTGTTGGTGTTGGCCAGGAATCCTCATCATCTCTGTTTTCTCTATGTTCACCTGAAATGAAGTCCTATCTTTGATGCTTCTTCTGCTAATTTGTTGCCTCACACTTGCAATCGTTCAAATTATCAACACATTAAACTATTTCTTTCAGTGTATATTGCTTCAATTGCAACTGGCCAAAAGTACACATTCCTGATAATATTTTTCTTTGAATTTGTTTTTACTATCTGTTTTGGTTCGGTTTAATCTCTTTTAGTATCATTTTCTACCTGTTACCATTGTAACGTTTACACAGACATGCTGGATAAGTGACATTGTAGGTATTTATAGAATGAATTTTAAATAGTCTCTCTATGAATGATTAGTTGTTTGTGACATTTTCGATTTTCGGCCTGTGATATACCGTGAAAACTGTACTGACAATCATTTTTAGTAGTTTTCTCTTGACAGGACGGACATTCCGAGGTGGTTATTGTTTTCTTATTGTAAATGGAGAAATTCAGAGGACTTTTGCAGACATTTGAAAATAAGTTTGAAATGAACAGCATAATACTGACATGAGATATGAAGATATTCATGAATAATCTTCATCCATTATTATTGTTATTATTATTTCCTTTAATTCCTAGAGGAACATATGGCTTCAGCCGCGCGTCTCCATTGCATTCGGTTCTCTGCTAAAGTTTTCACCCGGCTCAAAGTCTGCCCATATGTTTTCATCTCCTCTTCACATGACCTCCTCCTCAGAAAATGGCCAATCCACCTCCATTTCTTCCTGCCTATTTTCGCACCATCGGTTTGTTGTTGGTTCGCTCCCAGAGATGCCTGTTGCTGATCTTTTCTGGCTATCTGATCCTGAGTATTGAGCGAAGTCAGCTGCTGATCTTCATCCATGCCTTGATGAAAAAACAAAGACAAGTAGTTCAGCAAAGATGCTCTTGTCGGTGAATTCATTTTCCTCTTTGACTGTACGGTCGTATTTAAATACAAAATTTTTAACTAAAAAACAGTGGTAACAAAGGTTATGAGTTTTCATAATCATGCTGCTGTTAGTATTTGTCAATGCATAAGAGGAGTTGAACAAGGGATTAGAGTTACTCTATAAGATGAATAGTTCAATGAATGAAATGTAATCAGGATGTACATAAAATGAAAGAGAATATGGAACTGCATGAGACACTGAAGGGAATACAAGGGTTATAAGGTGATAAAAACCAAACAAAAAATGACGTTAGTAGAAAACAACAACACGGTTGTTTCCAGGATAATAGAAGTTGTTGAAAAGTTTTGTTTTCTATGCACATTTCCAATTTCTCTATCTGTAAGGCTAGAGTTTCAGCAGTGCAAAGGACATGAAAGCCTGTATTGTCTTCTTGGCAGATTGTTCTTCACTTTGTAGATTTCTTTGAATGAGGAGGTGTTTGATGGGATGACTGTATGACAAGCACCACCACTGTCACCTTTCTGCAACCATGCAGTATTGTTGTTGTTTAGCCTTTTTACACAGGAATAGCATCGAACAGTCAATAAACCGGGCTCCACAAGAACAGACGAACTGATATACGCATGTAGACAGAAGTGGTCAGGTGCAAGATCTCGTATTCCAGGCTTCTGCATGCAGACTAATGGACGATTGGAAAACACTTTTCTTTGCGTTGCTGTGGAGAATGTTTCCTGTCATTACTGCTGCTTGTTTTATTTGGTTTTGAATTAGCGTTATTCAGTTTTTCAGTATATAAAATCTTAACAAACCTTAGAATGCTTGACGCTGTTGAGTTTAGTAATCTCCGAAAAATTTAGGCCACTGATAGGCAGGCAGTGGAATGCAATAGTACAACAGAGTGAATTCGAGTAAAAATATTATAACGTAATATAGTCAGATGAGGTGTGAGAGAGAGACAGGTTAGTCATCCAATGTTTATTCATTGAGTCAACGCCTATATCATGGATATAGAATTGTTATCCAGAAGGATTTATTTCAAAATCCATGAATCCTGGAGCTCAAAAGCCGCCTATGCTTAGTGTCCCGAAGAAACTTCTCTAAATGAACCTTCAATTCAATGGAAATTTATCTGCGGAAACACTCAAAAATCGACTGTCACGTTCACTTAGGAAAACCTTCTTCGCAGCTGCACTACGATTAACCTTCTTCATGAAACCTATGATTCGGATGAACGTGAAGGATAAGCTACCACCGCTGGTCTCAGCGATGTGCAGCTACCGATTCATCTGCTCGTTTGGAGCCAGGTATGTCAGCCGTATCCAGCGTTCGCTATCCAAACGTATCACCGAACACTTACAAACATGGTTTTACAAAGGAGAAAAATGATGCCCCCACAACTCTATCTTAGAACATCGGATAGATTCCGGACACCAAGCTACACCCGAAACAAACTTCAAAGTCATTTACAGAATACGAAGCAGTCTTTCTAAAAGTGTACGAGTCAAACTTCTCGAAACTGCAGAAACAATGGAAATTCACTTGCTTAGCCCTGAACTGTGCATACAGAAGTTTGTTCAATCACTACACTTGCAATGGACGTAATCTGTCTTAATACCCGCCTTTTGTCTTTACAATTGTAATATTTTACATTTTCAACTTTCTTGTTCTCTACCCCACCCGATTTAATTTCTACGCCTGGTTACCACTGTTACTGACTTGACCAATGCTCAGGTTCTAGTCATTTATGTTACGTCATCCAATTTATTTGTTCAACTTTAGTCCTAATTTAAGTGTCATAATTCTCCCCCCCAGCCTCTACTCAGTCTTTACCTGTAATTACCTCTATTGCGATCTTGAACTAACATTTTAGTCAATTATATTACATCATCTAACTTACTAACTCAATCTTAATTTAGGTGCTGCCTAATTAACCTTGTTTCTATATTAGATCATTTTCGTATTACCTGATTAATTATCTAAACTTGACAAAACTCATGTACATACACACACAAAAATAATTGTGTATAAATGCTACTTCACAGCTTTGTGAATAAATTCACCGAAAAGAGACTCTTCTCTGAAAGTCTTCCCTATTTCATATAACTCAATGAGGATTTTTAAGCTACCTAAAACTGTATAAAAGAATTTAGGAAGTCATGTGGATATACTACTGATATGACGATTATGACCAGCATTCAAAATGTCCTCTAAACCTCAGGCAATTATTAATACCGTATCACTGTGTGTTATGTATCAAATAAACTTATCTGATATGGAGTCATATTGCACTGCAGTGTCCGAATTCTTCGCTTACACTGACACTGGAGAATAGATGAATGGTAACGCTTACGACCAAGCCGGATTAATGATTCACATTAACTACTATCTTCGCTCAGTACTCAAGATCGGATGGCTTGCTAGAAAAGATCAGCAACAGGGATCTCTGTCAGTCAGCGAACCAACTAGGAACCGATTGTGCAGCAAATAGGCAGGAAGAAATGGAGATGGATTGGCCATACGTTGAGGAAACCATAAAGTGACATCACTAGACAAGCCATTGCTCGAGTGGAACTCGAAAGGGAAGCGGCGAGTTGGCCGTCCAAGAGTGACTTGGATTTGGAGGAGGTCATGAGAAGAGGATATGAAAGCGTGTGGGCAGACTTGAAGAGGACTGAAAACGTTGGCAGAGAATCAAACGCAATGGAGACGCGCAGGTGAAACCCTATGTTCATCTAGGCATTAGATGAAATAATAATAAGTAATGCTTACATCACACGTGAGTAATGAGGAAATTATTTTCTTAAGTTACTTTAATAGTTTAAGATTTCAGAATATCCACAAGGAGTATAAGATGAAATGAATCATTTAGTGATGTGCAACAGACAATGGGGACTGATGCTCAAATAAATTTATCTACATTTTAGCATATAACTGTGTCATAGGATTGTTTGAGTTACAACTAAGAACCGGTAACAACCACTGAAGGAAGTTTCCGACGTGCAAGGAAATCCTGAAATTTGGAGAATTTATACACTTCTCTTTCCAAGTTAATCCCTATAACATAACATTTTACCCAATAAAGGTAAGAACATTTTAGTCCACATACTAATGCGATATCAGATGAATTATGAAACCAGAATTAGGCAACAGTGTAGTTCTCCTTTACAGAGTAAAACTTCTTCAATGGTCCTGCAAAGAGTCAATAATATTCACAGATACAGGCTAGTAAGATACCGTAAAATATCAGTGACTTTAGGAGATGTAAAATAAAGACAGCTTAAATAGATCAAAAAAACAAAGTTATATCAATCACGATCTATTAGTTTATAATGGAAATAGGTTGAAATAGTTTGATGACAGCCAGTCAAGCGGGACGAAGTGAAATGGATACTTTTCACTTACGTGTAGTGTAGTGTGTGTGTGTGTGTCTGAACTATGTGGAGTTCCATTATGAATACATTTTGTCTTGATAAAGTCTCACAGTGTTATTCGGTAATGTTTTGATGTGATGTGAGCCATAACTGAATTCCTAAAATATTTTAGAAATCCAGTTATATGCCTCACATCTACTACTATCTTTAAATTCCAAGGCAAAATATATAGACAAACTGAAGGTGTAGCAATGAGATGGATCGCCGATATCCCGTATCGTAGCAGATTTATGGAAGGCTGGGAAAATATGGCTCTCAATACATTTAATCCTACTCCAAAAATATGGTGGAGATATGTGGAGGACACTTTCACTGTGTTAAAAACAGAACATATCTCTAGCTTCTTGACACACATAAACTCACTAGTAGAGGGAATAAAATTCACATTTGAAGCGGAAAATGAACAAGGAGAATTAGCTATGGTTTTAGATAGTAAAATAAAACGAATAGAAGAAGGTAAACTGCACACCAGTGTGCACAAAAAACGAACTCATTCTAATAGATATTTCGACTTTAATTCATCTCATCTGTTAACTGTTAGGGCAGGCTTAGTTAAGTGTCCAACAAACTGAGCAGTGGCACTAAGTAGCACAGGAAGAGACCTAAGTGATGAAATAAAACAGATAGAGGAGGCGTTGGTGTTAAATAACTATTCTATAAAATTCATTAGGAAGATCGAAAAAGGCCAAAAGCAAATTAAAAGTGATTGTGAAACTAGTAATAATAACATAAATAAGAGAGAATATAAGTCATCCACTTTTATACCATTTGAGGAGGGGTCATCCGAGACCCGACGTAACATTCTGAATAAAGCAGAAATTAGGGTAGCATTCAAACCTGAAAACTCACTCGGGTAGGACAAGCCCAATAGCTTAGAGGACCCTGTCGGTTGATCCAATTAGACAAAATAATATAATTTACAAAATACCCTGCAATGACTGTGGGTGTCGTCAACCACATAGGTCAAACTAGTAGATTGAGGGTAATCAGATTGTTGGAACATAATAATTTAGCTAAAGTAAGGATGGTTGAGCATGAGAAGATAAGTAATTTAGGGAAAAACTCAACGATTGCAATGCACGCATTAACACACCACCACACAATTGGATGGGAGTGGGTTAAAATTCTAAGAAGTAACCTATAGAGGTGTACAGAGAGAGATTGATTACTGGATCTTTTTGTTCATCGAGTCTACACCCAATAGGAATGATTCATCCCTCATACCTGAAATATGGAAAATACTACTACCTATGAAATGAGGCGATGAGAAATAATTGAATTAAAAAGACGAAGTTAGAAAGTTGTTTGAGTATTTTTTTTTTGATTTACAGCTTGATTCCACACTGCATTTTTGGTACAAGTATGGAATTTTCAGCATGGATATCGGTAGCCCAAATTTTGCAGGCCGACCATAGATATCAGATGTGCGCCGGCGTGGGCTCGAACCCCGGACCATGTGCATGGTCGGCGAGAGTCCTAACCACTGTGCCACCGACGCACCTTGATATGAATATGAGCAGTGATAAATTGTGCTCAAAACGTGGTCATCAGTAAACATTACTGTATAACACTGTGGAACTTTATCGAAAATATATTTTCTCCATAATGGAATTATGCTCTACCACAGTGCACAAGTTTTATTCTTATGTCAAGAATTATGTGGAGGCATTCAAACAGTAGGTGAAGCAGTTTCGTCTAAAAAAAGAACAACAGCTGATATATCAACTAATAAATATTCTGGACAGTAATACTGAAGTCATTGACAGACAGTAAAAAGGCAGGTAAACTGAAGGAGAAGCTATCTGTAAGAATGAGAACACCGGTGTTGATGCTAATTACTGATATGTAGTACATTACCTAACAAAAATCTTTATCTATCTGTCTATCTGATTCAGTTGTTTAAATATACATCTAAAAATAAGGCAATAGTACATTCAGGCGTATAGCGATAAACTAGACATATAGTTATTGAAAGTGTTTTAGTCCCAGAAATCTCAGGAAAAATTTGCAGAAGCAGATAAAACATACCTCTTTCATGTTTTCAATGAACTAGTCTTGGATGTGTGACTGTAACTTTAAAGATGCAACTAAAACCCATGTGTTATGGTCTTGATGCAGGTAACCACACTGTGGGGTTCTGCTGCATACCTGACCAAAACTTTCTTCAGTTACACACAGTTATATAAAATGCCCCAAAGGCGATAAAAATGAGGTGTTTGCAATGAAATCTACGTAGAAACAATAACATATGAAAACACAAATTTACCTGAACAGTACTGTTAGGCAGCTCTAATGATGCAATAGTTTCTCGAGTATAAAACAAGAACCATATTAATATATGTGTACAACGTTGGCACTGTGGCAGTAAGTAATTCCACATTAGTTTGTTTATGAGATTTATCACAGCCAGTGAAACAGTATTATTTATTGGATGACAATGTTTTGAACACAATTTATTGTTCATAATCATATCAGTTAAAGTAGAGTTCAAAGTATCTTTAACTGGAAATCGGTGGCTGTTTGATGTCTGTTGATTGCTAAAGGTGAAGCTGCAGTCAAATCAACTCTTCTTAGGTGCTGAACTTTGATATCGACATTTAGATAGAATGTTGTTGTCAGACAAGATGCTTATTGTTACACATAATTTAAAGAGCACACACAAAACATGTTTGAGTGGGGATTATTCACAAATTGACAAAGAATTTACTTGTTTGACGAATCAGTATAACAGTTAGAGAACCAGTGAAAACGAGGAAGCATTGGACAGTTCGGAACTCTTCAAGAGTAAGCGCCCACTGGCTTTTGAGTCCAGGTCCTCTTGGTCACAAGGTGAGCTCGTGGACCATTCAGCCACTGGGACTTGACTCAGTGGTCAGCCCATGGATTCAAAATTCAAAAAATTTTAGGCGTTCAATATTTTCGTGGGAATTTGTAAGCTCTCAGAATAAAATGTGATCTCTGTCAACACAACAATCAGACAAGTGATTCATATGAGTTAAGGCATGACAGACACTTTGGAGTAAATCCCATCTTGATCAAAAATAATTTTCTGCAGAATACTCTTAGGATTTTCAAATATTATTATTATTCCCTTTGGCTCCTAATGAAATATAGGGATTCAAGAGCACATCCCCTTTCCACCCTCTGCTCTCCATCCATCTTCATTTGGCTACGCTACTGAGTACAGGTCCTCATCTCCTTCTCATACTATCTCCTTCATTTCACCATTGGGCCCTCACTCGATCCCTCGTTTCCCATTCGGGTGTCATTAGAGGGATTGAGTGGAATGTGATGTCACTCGCCGGTTTCTTCAGCACATGTCTTTTCATCTCCTTTTTTTCTTTGGCGTATTCCTTGAGCAGTAGGTTGTTGATTAGTTTGTTTCGTCTTGCTCTAGCCAAATCTCTGAAATATAGAAGATAAGATAAAATAAGATAATAGCTTTATTCCAAATCAGTACTTGTGATACAGAATGGAATTCTCAGCATTTTACTACAATATTGCATCCACTTAGTACATTAACAATAAATAAAGTTCTACATAGATTAAGGTAATCTCAGTTAGTTTTGACAACAACATATTAGCATGTCGGTAGCAAAGCCAAAATTTAAACAGTTTTTGAAGGTGCTAGAGAAGTAGTTGCTAGCATATTTACTGGCGTAAGCGATAGCAAAATGGTCGAGATATACAGAGTGTGAAAGAACGAAGAAGAATGTTTTAAGTAGAGTTTGCAAGGAAGAGAGAAACAAAGCAGCACATATCAGAAAAAAATAGAGAGAGAAAAAGAAAGAAAACGTTGTACCTATAAATGATGTGAGTTGGAAAGACGAGATCCAATTGTTCTACTGACTATTTAATAAGTTAAGGGTTTCATGCCTAATGCTTTCTTTATCGCACAGAATACGAGCTAAGTAGAGTATGGTTGAGTTTTGTACTTTCTAGTGCCAACATATAGTTTTCTGTATAGGCAGGCTTCTGGTTTCGCCTGATGAGATACAAGGGGGGGGAGAGTTGTGAATGAAGAGGTTGGTGTGAGTAAGATAAAATGGAATTTGCCCATTTTTCACATGAGTCCAAGTGCCAGTCGACCAGAATATTAACAAGCTGGTTAAGTGGCATGTAGCTTACCCTGATGACAACATTTAACACCCTACGCAATGAGATATAGTCCTTCTTCAGTAGCCCTGGAAAAACTGAGGGGGAACAATAGAGAATTAATGGCAGAATACGGAAGTTAACAAATTGTAGGAGTAAAGGTTGGGTTATACCCGAATGTCTTAACTTCTTGATGTAGAAAGTAATACAGAATATTTCATTAGAAGTCATCAAGATATGAGACGACCAGGAAAGATCAGAAGATAGAGTGACGCCTAGGTATTCAATTTCCGACTTGGTTTGTATTTCAGTGCCATCTATGTTGCACATCTCGTGAGTGCTAACCAGTTTATCTATTAGATCAGATTTATACCTAAAGGTGAAATTGACTGTTTGGCATTTAGAGGGATTTAAAGTGAGACCGTTTTCCTTGGACCATTGGCTGATTTCTGATAAAAAGCCATTTAGTTTGGAGCAGTCACTTTGACACTTGACAGGCAGGCAGGCAAAGATACAGTCAGGTCGTCAGCATATTTGAGGAAGTTAATGTCATTTGAGGATGGTAGGTCATGTAGAAAGAAAGAAAGAAAAGAGAAGTGGGGAGAGTACAGCACCTTGGGGGACACCAGCTTCGGTGAGCACAGCGGAGGAAGATTTCCCTTTGTATACGGTGTACTGCACTTACTGACTGAATATTGGTACTGTTAAATCCGAATGAGGCACATTTCCAAATTGATTTCAGAGTAATTAATAATGCCTTACTAATCTTTCCGATCCTGGCTGGCTTTGATATTGTCATCCATGGCGTCTCCTGTAGTTGAAACGATGCTGATTAGATAAGTGCAGGAAATAACCTCTTTCAAATCCCCTCTATTGGTAACGATTGGTGCTTATTGTTGTTTAAGTTGATTGGTTATCTTTTTTTGGTTGCAGGTTGATACCACACCGTATTTTTGGTACAGGTATGATATTTGCAGCTTGTGATATCAGTAGCCCAAATTTTGCAGGCCGATCAAAGATATCAGGTGTTCGTCGGTAGAAGATCAAACCTCGGACCATGTTCATGATCGGCGAGAGTCCTAACCACTGTGCCACCAACGCACAGCTTTCGTAGTTAGGAATTCGACAGGTCTCATGTTAGACTTTGTCACTAACTGAAATCATCTAGAAAACCATTGAAATCAAGGAGCAATGGACAGCTGTTTTGTCGTAAGCTGGAGCCGTTCAACGTGTGCAATCACGATCCCATCAAGGATGAATTCTATGACCTTGGGGTTATTTAACACATGGATTTGTTTACTATTCAGCTTTCGGTTTGTACTCTTATGGCACATTAAATTTAACTTCTGGCGATGCGTATTAGTAACTGACTGCAGGATGGAATTCTTGGAGATTTTATAAGAACCAGCGACTTTAAGGAACAGCCACGTTAGGAGTGAGGATAAACACTCGCCGGTTGTACTGAATGGCAGTAATGCTTTATACTTTGCGAACTGATCGAATTCTGAGGAGCATCACAATGCACAAAATAATATTTACCCTGGAACAATCGTTTGAGTCTTTGTTCTCTTCATGAAATTCTCTTGATTTATTACTATTAATTTTATTTCTTTGAATTTCCAGTGGGACATAGGGCTTTACTCTAGAGCACTGAGGTTTTGGTAGCAGCGATGTTTATTTCTACGGATAGGGTTGCAAGCCACATGCCCAACCTTCTGTTTTAACCGGTCCTGTTCTGACTTGGCGCGATGAAGGGGTGCGCCGGCCAGGGATCGAACCTCAGACCACATGCGTGGTTGGTGAGCATTCTACCGCTAAGCGACCAACACCGTATTCTCTACGCATCTCCACTTATCCTTTAACAGTAGCGAAATTCTTCTTCCAGAGAAGCAATCTAGATTTGAATGAATATGTCAGTTCACCATTAAGTCAATAAATTGAAGGTATGCACCAGTGAAGATGATCTGAGTTTGCTAAAAGAAGGTAACGTTTCTTACTAGGCATATGAGTATCCACTGCTAGAGAAGGCCTTCAACAGACAGCGTTGACCGCGAAGTAATTTGGAAACTACTCGAGTACTACGGCGTATCCCAAATATTCATCATCAACCTTATTCAACAGCTGGTTGTGTGACAACGGCACATGTCAAGTCATCCACAACGGAAAACTCAGCGACGCGTTTGGAGTAAACACAGGAGTCAGAAAAGGGTGCTTATTATCTACCACCAATGAATGATATTCCTAATTGTGGTGGACTGACTGAATTATGCGTCAGACAGTGAGTGGGAAACGAGAAGATATCCTGGGATATCCTGGACCGACCGACCGACGTGAAGAACCTGACTAGAAGACCTGGATTTCGTGCGTGGATGATTTATGTTTGATGTCACACAAAATCGAAGACTTACAAGCGAGCGAAGACCGACAAACTGGTCGAAGAAGCAGCCGGCGAAGACAGGACTCCATGTGAACATAGACAAGACGGAGGTTATGAAAATAACCAACCAACCAACCAAACAACGAACAACAACAACAACAGCAGAGACATCCGGTGCCAATCACCATCAACGGGAGGGATTTGAAAGAGGCTAGTTACTTCATTCATTCACTTATCTAGGGAGCATTGTCTCAACTACACGAAAGGAGGGACGGACGAGGATGTCAGTCGAATCCAGCGAGAATCGGGAAGGCGAGAACACACACATTCATCAACCTGAAACCAATCTGGAAATCTTCGTCACTCAGCCAGCATCAACAACAAAATTCCGTCGGTCGGATGTTCAATACAAACTACGTCAAGTCAGTCAGCTCTTCTATACGGATCGGATGAGTAACTTGGCGATTGGGCGGGCGGGTCACAAAGAATATTTCCAACAGGCTGGCTATTGCAGAAGAGACCTTTATCAACAACTAACTGTCTTCGTCTATACTGAAGATCAGATTAGATGGCCGGGCCGGAAAGAATCACAATCACCAACAAGAAACTGTGGCTGTAACAAACAAAACAAAACAAGAACCGACCGCCTGTCAACAGATATGGAAGAGAAAGTGAAGGTCGGTTGGATACTCGCTGAGGAGGAGGCCGGTGGATGATATCGCGAGCGCGTCAGGTCATTTCTCGAGTGGAACCAGGCCAAAAGAGAAGCCAGCGGCGAGTGGGACGTCACTGGAAGGGTGGCTGACATGGAGGAGTTCGTGTGAAGAGGAGTTCAAACAGTGTGAACTAAGATGAATGCAGGTGAAAAGGAGAGCAGAAGGAAGACAGAAGCAAGTGGAGACGTGTAGTTGAAGCCCTATATTCCATTAGGAACCCAAGGGAACAATAATATAAATAATAATTGCTAAGGTAAGACTTCAATTTAACATTATGCGGAATGTGATCAATAGATGGCAGTCACAATATTCTGTACGAAGTTGAAATTATCATAGTTCCAAGGCTTATATCAATTCTACTATATTTGTTTGTTAGTGTGTGCGTGTATTGCTTGAACAATGCTAAAGTTGACTGTCAGAATTATCCGTTAATTTTTTATTTTTGTTGACAAATATGACGGAAAGCAGGAGACAGCTGGTTGAAATAACATTTTTTCTAAAACGATAAATACACAGCCAAATTTTGCCTTTCATAAACACACATTGGTTGTTGTTATCGTAAGCATGAGAAAGAATTCATGTAAAAATAGACTGGCATTTTTTAGTATAAACTTTAAAATAATAAAAACGACATTCCATAAAGAGTGAAAAATTAGCGACTTTGCATTTTATGGGATTTTTACTGTCAGTGAAACGCCATCAGTATAAATTCAAATCTTTCGAGATTTTTTTCTTTGGTTTTTTCGTCAACCAATGATTCTGAGTGGAACATAGGGCTTAAACAACAGATATCCATATTGCTCTGTTTCATGCACTCTTCTTCATCTGGCCCCATGATTGATCAGGTGCTTTCGTCTCCTCCTCTTCACACGACCTCCTCATCCATGTCGTAGTCAAGCACATGCCCAACTCCTCATTTCTCATTTTCAGTTCCACTTGAGAGGTGACCTGGCTTGTATGTCATATTACGCAAAAGTCTGCTCAGCTTGTGTTCAATAAATATCCATTTCCTACTGGATATTTCTTAGTTCGACTGTAGGTTTTTAGTTGGTTCGTTCTCGAAGCTGTTTATTGTTAACACTTTTTGTTAATCTAATCTTCATTGCCAAGTCAGTAGAGGCGGCTGTTGATAGAAGTTCGCAAGAGCCATCAATTAGAAGGGCTTTTCGTGAGGTATCAGTTTTCTGACCCACAAAAAAGAACTAACTTAACATTGTTGTTAAAAATCTGCACACCCTTCTTTATTCTACTTTTTTGATTATAGTTTGATTTCACATCGTATCATTGAAACAAGTACGGAATTTTCAGCATGTGATTTCGGTAGCCCAAATTTTGCGGGTTGACCGTTAATATCAGGTGTGCTTCGGTAGGGAGTCAAACATGTGCACAGTTGACAAGAGTTTTAACCGATGTAGATGCTGATTTCAAAGTAATGAATGCCTGCCTTTCCGATTCTGAGTGGTTTTATAGTTCCGATGCGTACTGTCGCTTGTAGTTAAAATGATGGCGCCTACACTAATGAAGACATTGACCTCTTTCAAATTTCTGTCTTTGACGGTGATTGGCGCTTGTTGTTGGTAGTGTCCGGGTATCCTTATTACTCCTGTCTTCTCTTTGTTTACTCAAAGTTTTGTTTGTGTTACCCCTTCTCCCAACTTGTTAGCTGTCGCTTGTAGATCTTCAAGTTTGCGTAGCGCTGGAAACAAATCGTCTGCAAACCTCAGATCTTTTTAAGTCTTCTTATTGGTCAAACGTGATTGCGTCTTCTCGTTTCCTACCATCTTCTGCATAATCAAGTGCGCCACAGTTAGGAATATTATCGGTGATAGCAGAAATGGACTACTTCAATTAACTGAATAGATGATATATGTACTCTTGAATTCTGATGAACATTTATGTTAATTTTTTAAGGACCCGCTTGTTACCTGAATCATTCTGCAATACAGTTTCTAGTCTTACTTTTGTACCATCTAGTTTTCAGTGTCACAAGGATTCTATATTTATTCATAGCCTCAGATACACTTCTTTTGTAAGTTTCATGAAGCACAAAAATCCATTCAAAAATAGTACTCAGAGTTTTATTCACTGCAAAAAAGATGAGGTATAGATTGATTTCAGAGTAGTTACAATTGGGAATTGGCCAATATCCGTCCAAATATTAATTAACTTTCGGCTGGTTAGAGACATGGGATTCGATCCCCGGCCGATACACCCCTTTACCTCGCTAAGCCAGTGATGAGACTGGTACAGATGAAAGGTTTGGAGTGTTGCTAGCAAATCAATCCCGTTGAAATAAATAACACTGCCACTGAAACTTTAAAGAACCAGCTTGAAGCCCTATGTTCCACACGGAACGTACACGAATAAAATAATAATAATAATAATAGTAATAGATGGTTAGGAACATAAGCTTCGATGTCATGCAACTCATTTCCTAAAGGTCAGTTACAAAATGTTTACATCAAAACTCAGTCAGCAGTAAACAGTTTCAATCCTTCATTTTAGCTACCAAACATCCAAACTGCCTTAGAAATATACGTCATCTTCTGACAGTAGTTTGCTAACTCTATTATACATAAGATATAATTTTGATAAATCAAACAGTGCTGTTATACAGTAATATTATATATATATATATTTATATTCATATATATTACAGTAATATTTTTCTTTCTTCTTGCATGACTTGCCTCACTCTGATGAAATAAACTTTGTGAAGTACGCTGATGATTTAACGGTTTCAATGGCTGTTAACTCCCAGCTAGATTGTACTAAAATAAATAGCTTTCTATCGGAAATCAGCAAATGGTCTGAGTCTAACGGTCTTGAACTGAATCCTTCTAAGTGTCAAACTGTTGATTTCAGCTTAAGATGTAAACGACAGTTAAAAGAAGTCATCGATTCTCATGAAACTTGTAAAATTGACGACAATGATATAGGAATCAAATCAGAAATTAAGTATCTTGGACTCATTCTCTCTTCTGATCTCTCCTGGTCTTCCCATGTCTTAGCAATCTCCAGTAAAATATTCCGCCTGACATTTTACATTAAGAAGTTAAGACACTCGGGTATAACTCAACCCCTCCTCTTACAGTTCATAAACTCTTGCATCCTACCTATTCTTCTTTATTGTTCAAACTTATTCGTTCCTGGTTTGCTCAAAAAGACTATGTCACAAATCGTAGAATACTGAAGACTGTAAGTAGGGAGAGTGGTGTCCCAGTGGACCACATAGTTAATGTCGTTGTCGATAGGCACTTGACTTCGTGCAATAAATTTGCTAAAGGGATTTTGTCTGAATTGGAGCATCCACTTTACCCTCAGCTCTCACCTTCCATCTCCTCCTCAGGTAGAACAAGGAGTAACTTCAGAAAATTGTTTGCTCTCACGTCTAAGTATAAAAATTCTATGATACCATACTTGTCACGTATTTTATCTGATGAAAATAGTGTCAGGCAAGAATTAACTAACCTTTTTTCATCTAGTAAATAAACAATTTCCTCCATCCATCCATCCTTTTATACCTTCAAGTTTTACTTTTACTATTTCTATTATATTTATGGTCCTGTTGCTTCTTTGTTTGTTTTACTCCTACCATTGCAAACACCAACTTATCTCTATGACTGCTGTAATCTTTGTTTTTCCCTCACCATATCATGTAAAGAGAACATTATATTCAATATTTTTAAACATTCTGGGATTTCTACACCGCATCGACAATACTGTGTGAAACATGCCCACGGGAATTTTCACCTGTATTATTATTATTACCTCATCTGTTATCATTATTATTATTTCCATTTTATATGCTGCATGTTTTTGACATTACCCGTATTGTGAATGTGGAAACGTTTCTGTGTGATTAATTTTATTTATAATTTGAGGAAATTAGATGCAATATTGTGTGTGATTAATGCTGAAAATTCCATTCTGTATCACAAGTACTGTTTTTGGAATAAAGTAAATCATTATTATTATTATTATGACGACGTTTCGAGCACAAACTATTGCCACTCATAATCATATCAAGGTACCCACACAACTTTTTCCATTATTTATATACATGTGTGGAATTGACTAGATATTTGAATAAAAATCAATATGAGGTAAGTTAAGTTAGTTAATTGTCTGACAAACAGAGTAATAGCCATAAGTAGTACAAGAAAAGACCTAAATGACAAAATAAAACAGATAGTATAGGCGTTGATGTTATATTACCATCCTATAAAATTCATTAGGAAGATCGAAAAATGCCAAAAGCAAAATAAAAATAATTATGAAATTAGTAGTAATAACATAAATGAGTGAGAATATAGGTTATCCACTGTTATACCATATAAGAAGGGGATATCTGAGAGCATACCTAGGATTCTGAATAAAGCAAGAATTAGAGTGACATTCAAACCTACAAACTCACTCAGGTCGGACAAGCTCTGTCGGCTAAAAGACCTGGTGAACCCAATTAGGCAAAATAATATGATATACAAAATAGCCGGCAATGACTGTTGGGTCAATTATATAGGACAAACTGGTAGATCGGGGGTAATCAGATTGTCGGAACATAAGAATTTAGCTAAGGGAAGAGTGGTTGACCCCGAGAAGATGAGTAATTTAGAAAGAAGCTCCGCAATTGTACTTCATGCATTAACACACCACCACACAATTGGATGAGAGTGGGTTAAGATTCTAAGAAGTAATCTATTTAGGTGGAGAGAGAGAGATTGAATACTGAATCCTTGTTCATCCAGTCTACACCCAATACATGCAACAGAAATGACTTATCACTCATACCAGGGATATGGAAGGTATTATTATCGCCAGTCAATCAAATCAGAGGAGGATAATAAATAAACTTAAAATTCTATTTCAATTCAAGCACATCACAACATTCTAACAAGTTACCTATTATCACTATAAAAACACTCGTCTTATTTCCCATGTGATTGTAACTGATCAGTTACACTCAGATTATTATTTCTGAATGTACATTATCTCATACTGACTTCTATTCAAATATCTAATCGATTCCACACATGTATATAAATAAAGGAAAAAGTTTTCTAAATTACACCAACGCCTCTTCTATCTCTTTTATTTCATCACTTAGGTCTCTTCCTGTGCTACTTAGTGCCACTGCTCAGTTTGTTGGACACTTAACTAAGCCTGCCTTAACAGTTAACGGATGAGATGAATTAAAGTCGAAATATCTATTAGAATGAGTTGGTTTTCTATAAACACTAGTGTGTAGTTTGCCTTCTTCTATTCGTTTTATTTTACTATCTAAAACCATAGCTAATTCTCCTTGTTCATTTTTCGCTTCAAATGTGAATTTTATTCCCTCTAGTAGTGAGTTTATATGTGTCAAGAAGTTAGAGATATATTCTATTTTTAACACTGTGAAAGTGTCCTCCACATATCTCCACCATATTTTTGGAGTAGGATTAAATGTATTAGGAGACATATTTTCCCAGCTGTCCATATATTATCCTATATTGATTCTTATTCAAATATCTAGTCAATTCCACACATGTATATAAATAATGGAAAAAGTTGTGTGGGTACCTTGATATGATTATGAGTGGCAATAGTTTGTGCTCGAAACGTCGTCATAATAATAATAATAATGATTTACTTTATTCCAAAAACAGTACTTGTGATACAGAATGGAATTTTCAGCATTAATCACACACAATATTGCATCTAATTTCCTCAAATTATAAATAAAATTAATCACACAGAAACGTTTCCACATTCACAATACGGGTAATGTCAAAAACATGCAGCATATAAAATGGAAATAATAATAATGATAACAGATGAGGTAATAATAATAATACAGGTGAAAATTCCCGTGGGCATGTTTCACACAGTATTGTCGATGCGGTGTAGAAATCCCAGAATGTTTAAAAATATTGAATATAATGTTCTCTTTACATGATATGGTGAGGGAAAAACAAAGATTACAGCAGTCATAGAGATAAGTTGGTGTTTGCAATGGTAGGAGTAAAACAAACAAAGAAGCAACAGGACCATAAATATAATAGAAATAGTAAAAGTAAAACTTGAAGGTATAAAAGGATGGATGGATGGAGGAAATTGTTTATTTACTAGATGAAAAAAGGTTAGTTAATTCTTGCCTGACACTATTTTCATCAGATAAAATACGTGACAAGTATGGTATCATAGAATTTTTATACTTAGACGTGAGAGCAAACAATTTTCTGAAGTTACTCCTTGTTCTACCTGAGGAGGAGATGGAAGGTGAGAGCTGAGGGTAAAGTGGATGCTCCAATTCAGACAAAATCCCTTTAGCAAATTTATTGCACGAAGTCAAGTGCCTATCGACAACGACATTAACTATGTGGTCCACTGGGACACCACTCTCCCTACTTACAGTCTTCAGCATTCTACGAATAAGCAGGGTTGAACAATAAAGAAGAATAGGTAGGATGCAAGAATTTATGAACTGTAAGAGGGAAGGGGGATTGAGTTAAACTGTATTTGATGTGAATGGTAACTCTTCATCCCTTCAGATTCCACTGTTTAGTTTCAACATCCTCCCGCGCCCCCCCCCATTTTTCACTTGGCTGTCATATCCAACTTCTTTTTGATATTTTGAATTCCACTCACTGCATTACATCATCATCTTTCCACTTGACTTCGTAAATGCCAAATTTTAATTCCTCAATCTTATGAGTTCTAATTACGGTATTTTATTGTTCATGGTTGAGTAATTATCACTGACGCATCGGCACTCTCACAATAAGACGACTCATCTTTCTAGGAGAAACTATGGCTTCATTATGTATATATACGAATGACCTCGGAAAACCTTATCATCCTTATGTTCTAATTGTTAAACCTTTCTTACAACAATCCTCACTAAAGGACTAGAATAGACTAGTCTGTCGTATTACTATATTTATATTTGGCTCACTGGAAACAATATTACAAGTAAGAACCTCTAAACATTCCATTTATAGGAACTTGACAAATTTCAGTGTAGAAACCACACAATTTTAATAATTACTGGGAATCAGAAATCATCAAACAGCTGTTTTATTATAGTTTGAGCCTGTGCATCACTGTGCACCAGTCATGCCAAGTGTGATTGTTAGGTGACTGATTCGCAATAACAGAAATCAGATCATTTAGTTCCACTTCATAGAGTGTAGAATAACGGGCCAATCAGGTACCAAGATTAACAAATGACGAGGTCTCAGGTGCACACTGCTTTGGGAAAAACTCTCCACTACATTATAGCATTGAATAATTCCCTGGACGATGTCAGTCAGTGGGCACTTATTGAGGATGTATCCATTAAATGGGTAGATACATTTGGGTACTTTCACTGATTTATTATTTAACCATACAACTACTTAGTAATACGGCACTGTTTGATTTTTGTCGTGCTTTGAAGTTTCTATAGCGATTGGAGTGATTTTTTGTGTGGGGTCATAGATCCCACTCCCAGCCTTCCCTCTTTTTATGTACTTAGGAGTTATTAAGAAACCAGCAAAATACTTAACTGAGCGTGAAAAACAAACCTTTGGTTTTTAACACCAATATCAAATCAGTTCTTTCATATGTGTTAGAATCTTGGCCAGCAAAAAAAGAATTTCTAATGGGCTACAGATTTTCATCAACAGCTTCTTTCTGTGACTCTTTCCTGAAGATCAGATGACCAGCCAGAAAAAATTAACTAAAAGAAACGCTGGAAACGAACCAACCAATCAAGAATTTATTGATCTAAGAATATGTAGAAAATGAAGACGGATCGAATACACACTAAGGAAACTGGTGAATGAGACGGCGCACCAGTCCATCGCTCGATTGGAACCTGAATGGGACTTGCGAGTAAGTCCGAATATGACATGAGGGTTATAGTGTGACTATGTGATGAAAGCGCGTAACCAGGATAGAATGGGCAATGTACTGTTGAAGCGCTATATTCCAATCAGAGTCCTATAGGAATAACAATAGTATACTGTTTGATTTTAGTTGACTACACGCACATATTTTTCCATGGCAAATCCTTTTATTTCACTGAAATAATGTAAAGCCGTATTTTAGACTGTTTGTAAAATGCCTTGTATGGTGAGACGGTGAACAAAAGTGAATATTTTTGAAAGTATATCAATAATCAGAAAACTACTTCCATTATGGGTAAAATTTATTTTTGATAAAGTCTCACAGTGTCATACAGTAATGTTTACTGATGATCACGTTTCGAGCACAATTTATCACTGCTGATTATATCAAGGTAATCACAGAACTCTCTAACTTCATTTATATAATTCGATTATTTTTCATCGCATGATTTGATTGGCAGTAGTATTCTCCATATTTCAGGTATGAGTGACGAGTCATTCCTATTGCATGTGTTGGGTGTAGACTCGATGAACAAGAATTCAGTAATCAACCTCTTTCTCCACCTACCTAGATTACTTATTAGAATTTTAACCCTCTCCCAACCTATTGTGTGGTTGTGTGTTAGCGCATGCATTGCAATTGCTGAGCTTTTTTCTAAATTACTTATCTTCTCGGGGTCAACCATTCTTCTCTTAGCTAAATTCTTATGTTCCGACAGTCTGACTACCCCCTGACCTACTAGTTTGACCTATGTAGTTGACGTCGCTCACAGTCATTCCAGGGTATTTTTGAAATTATATTATTTTGTCTAATTGAATCAACCGACATGGTCCTCTAAGCTACAGAGCTTGTCCTACTTGAGTGAGTTTGTAGGCTTAAATACCAGCACCCTAATTCCTGCTTTATTCAGAACCCTACGTAAGTTCTTGGATGTCCCCACCTTATGTGGTATAACAGTGGATGGCGTATACTCTCTCTCTGATTTATGTTATCATTACTAGTTTCATAATTTATTCATTACCAGTTTCATAGTCATTCAATAACAGTTTTAACAACTTTCAAATGTACATAAAATCCAAATACACTAAATGCCAAGTCATCAATGGAAAGCATGTTTGACATCAGAACAAGAATGGCTTTTATATTATTAATAATTTGCTATATCCCAAAACAGTACTTGTGATACAGAATGGAATTCTCAGAATTTTACTACAGTATCGTATCCAGTTAGTACATTAACAATAAATAAAGTTCTACATAGATTAGGAGTAATCTCAAATACATTTGACAACAACATATTGCCATATCGGTAGCAAAGCCTAAGGTGAGCAGAATGTTTTGAAGGTGTTAGAGAAGGAGATACTAGCATATATACTGGCGTAAGCGGTATCAAAACGGTTGAGACATACAGAGTGTGAGAGAACGAAGAAGAATGTTTTAAGTAGAGTTTGTAAGGAAGAGAGATGAGATCCAATTGTTCTACTGACTATTTAATAAGTTAAAGGTTTCACGCCTAATGCTTTTTTATCGCACAGAACACGAGCCAAGTGGGTTATGGTTGAGTTTTTATGCTTACGAGTGTGAACATATAGTTTTCTATATAGGCTTCTGGTTTTGCCTGATGAGAAAGAAGGGGGGGGAGAGTTGTGAATGAAGAGGGTGATGTGAGTTAGGGAGAATGGATTTAGCCCATTTTTCACATGAGTCCATGTGCCCATCGACCAGAATACTATTAAGTGGCATGTAGCTTACCCTGCTGACAACATTTAACACCCTACACAATGAGATATAGTCCTTTTTCAGTGGGCCTGAAAAAAATTTGGGGGAACAATAGAGAATAATAGGCGGAATGCGAGAGTTAACGAATCGTCAGAGTAAGTAAGTGTTGGGTTATACCAGAATGTCTTAACTTCTTGATGTAGAAAGTAATACGGAATATTTTCTTAGAAATTATCAAGATATGAGACGACCAGGAAAGATCAGCAGATAGAATGACGCCTAGATATTTCATTTCTGATTTGGTCCCTATTTCAAAGCCATCAATGTTGCACACCCCGTGAGTGCTAACCAGTTTATCTATTAGATCAGATTTATGCCTAAAAGTGAAATTGACTGTTTGGCATTTCGAGGGATTTAAGGTGAGACCGTTTTCCTTGGACCACTGACTGATTTATGATAAAAAGCCATTTAGTTTGGAGCATTCAAATCTAAATATCATCTAAATATTAGCTGAAAAAATGTAAAAAATCTCGATATCAATGTCAAATATACCATCCAATACGTGTCAGAGTCATTATTATGACACATTGAGGAAAAAAGCATTTGCAGCTGAGTTGGTTTCAGAACCCGGCGAATAGTTTTCCAACATATTGGTTGGTTCAGAAGTCTAGAAGGCCATACATCAATCAAACATGGATCAGTCTTTCGGCGAGTAGATCCATCAATGCACAACATCCTTCTCTTCAAGATGCCTTCATAGTTTTTTTCATCATCAATTTCAAAAACTAAACCTATGAATTTAGGGAGAGAGCACAGGAATTATTCTAGCTAAATCAGTTAGGAACCGACTTAGAAAACGTTTTCAATAAGTTCAAATACACCCAAAACAGGATTACTACCACTCGTTATTTGCAATACCTCTGAAGCACTAAAAGCGGAATCAGAGACAACAGCAGATACGCTGACTCCATTATTGCAAAAGCTCTGGAAGGAGAGAAATGTGCCTACTGACTGGAGGAAAGGTTACCTTGTGAAACTAAAAAGAAGGGCGAATTAGGACTCTCCAAGAACTAGCGAGGAATCGTGCTCTGCTTCTGTAGACGCCAAGTAAAATCCTGAGTCGCATCATCCTGGAGAGAATAAAGGAAGCACTGGATACAGAACTCCGACCAGAACAAGCTGCATTCAGGAAAGGCAAATCATGTTTTGACCAAATTGCAACTCTACGCATCATCATCACAGAACAAAGCATGGAATCGCAATTAAACATCTACCTCAACTTTAAAGACATTGAGAAGGACTTCGACAGACAGCGTTGACCGCGAAGTAATTCGGAAACCACTCGAGTACTACGGTGTATCCCAAATATTCACCAGCGGCGAGTGGGACGTCAGTGGAAGGGTGGGTGACATGGAGGAGACCGTGTGAAGAGGGGTTGAAACAGTATGGACTAAAATGGATGCAGGTGCAGGTGAAAAGGAGAGCAGAAAGAAGATAGAAGCAAGTGGAGACGTGCAGTTGAAGCCCTATTTTCCACTAGGAACCCTAGGGAACAATAATAAATAAATCATTGGTTTTCAGATCTCAAGGGGAATTTCTATAGTAATTTCTAGGTTACAGAACATGATTTAAGCAATTAAATGCGCAATTTCGGTAAATTCTCATCAGCCTTCGCAATTACATAATAAAATATATCAGTCACAGATATCTGAAACAGTATGGATCAATAAAAACCAAATAGAATCAAGGAGAATATAAGAAGAAAAATACCTTTTAGTAAATTTTGAAACTAAGATTAAATTATGCAAATACAACACAGCATGATATCTGTAATAAGGTTAGCAGTACAAATAATAATTCAAGTAATACTTACTCTTACCTATTGTCACCGGGATATAACTACTCTAGGTTAGCACTGAAGGTCAAGGGAGGGAGATAGATTGAACAAAAATAGATAGAAGACCAGTAGTTCAGCGAAGAGTCCCTTTCGGCGGCGAATACATTTTCATAGCTGTACAATCGCAAATATATAAATGCACATATATATACATTGTTTTGTATGTGTGTGTACAAAACAAATTTGTCAAACGAAATTACAATTATTAAGTTCAGATGAATTGGATGTGGATATAAGAGGATAGTAACTAAAGTGATGAGTTGTCATAAATGATTGTTAAATAAGAGTTACGTGATGGCGTGAATAGTTTGATGAAAGAGTTGTGCTCAGGGTGTACATGGAAACAAAATAATACACGGAATTACACAAGGGTTTTAAGTAGCTAGAAAAATAAGTATACAAACAAAAGTTAAATCAAATCAATGGAATTGTTACCATGAGAGTAGATTGAGCAAAGGTTTTTTGAACACATAAACTGGGTAGAAATTTCTCTACAGTTAGTGCCTCAGCTACGATTAGCAGATGAATGCCTACAAACTTAGGGAATTCGGTTGATACCTTGTATGGAATTGTAAAGGTTGAATTTTTTATCAATCTTGTGCCTCGTATCCACAAAATGTACCAATACAGAACTTCTGATTAACTTGACATCTCCTTTACTTAACCACATTGGACAATACTACAGAAGGCGGCAGTAGTATTCCCTATGTAACTGTCTACACATGGACAGTTAAATTTAGAAATATACACTAAAGTGGCTAAATTCAGTGGCTTATCCGACACTTGCGTTGGAATTATCAAATTAGTAGTGAGTTTTAGACATAGCATTGCGGAAAAAAATGTTTTAGCTATTATTTCTCTGAGTTCCAATACCGATTAAAACAGTGGCAGCTTGACCTAATCTGACAAACAAAGCTTTAGTCATCGATGTTTCCAACTTCCCATTTAAGCTAATTTTAAGGATCTTCGTGCGAATAAGGGGTATGTCTTACTTCTTAGATTACATGTATATATATATATATATATATATATATATATATATATATATATATAAATAATATATATATATATATACGAAAAGGGAGGATTCATGCAAAGAAAACCATAAATTATCCACAAAGTCGCATAGTTCACGAGTGAATCACATATTTCAAAAGTATGTGAATGCGTTAAGAGTGACAGTTGGACAGAAAGGGATATTTTGTTACATTGCTTGAGTACAGTAAGTTCTGTGTTTCGACTAAGATTGTGATAAACTTAATTAAGTGCTTATCAGCATGATGTTATCCCAAACTTGCTTCAAGCAGATGATATTCATTAAAATTTGATTAGTGATCTGTCTGTAATCCATTCTTCCTGAAGCGATAATCAGAAGGTTTCCAGTATGCATAGAAATAACATGAAAGCTTGAACAGCCCTTGGGACAGGATGGAAACTCTTGGCTGTTGTTCGTTGAAGGAGTTTGTGCTGCTGAAGTCTCTAAATTTAGTAATAGAATGTCTGCAGCTAGACGTTAAGGTTATGATAACTGTTTTTGTGCCCATCAAAATAACCTCATGAATGAATCACCTAAAATAGAAAAATATCAGAAACATTTTACTGACTGATGCATAAAATACATCTCAGATCATCCAACATCTTACTCGGTTACTGTATAACTTTCAATTTCATTGGTCAATGCTTAGAAATAGGAATTGTACGTTATTGCTGAAGAATTTCAACCATATTTACTTTTTAGTTATCTTCTTGGTTCTGTTACATCAATACAATTATACCTATATGGTGCTGTCTTATATAGTTCGATTATTTACCCATCTACTTAAAATGAATTCGACTAGAAATGAAACAAGAAAAAGGGCCTTTACTAGACGTATCACACAGTGAAACAGTATTATTATTTACTGAATGACTTTTCGAACAAAATTTATTACTGTTCATAATCATATCAATTGTAATCACACGACTTTGAAACTCGAGTTTTATAGATTTCTTTGTCCTCTCCCATTTGTCGTCGTAGGAGTAGTAGAATTTAGCATATATCCGACTGGACAGGTGTCGAATCATTCCTATTACGTGTACTTGCAGTTGATTCGATAAACAAAGCTCCTGTTATCGACCTCTCCCTCTACCATGTGACATTAGATTTTAAAACTGTCATCCTATCCCATCCAGCCTGTTGTATGGTTATGTGTGACTGAGTGTAATGCTATGGCTGAACTATGCTCTAGATTTCTTATCTTATTCGGGTCAACCAATCTAGATTTTGTCTAGGTTTTTATGTTTGACTAGTCTGACTCACTGCCCCTGTCCTACTAGTTTGAACTAGGTATTTGACCGGACAATCATTCCAGGCAGGGTTTTAGATAAACCAAATTGTTTTGTTTCAAAGGCTCCACAGGATTGATCCTTTAGCCTACAAAGCTTGTTTCTAATTGAGTTCGTGGTTGGTTTGAATGCCAGCCACTTTTATTCCTGCCTGCCTTGTTAAGAATTCTGCGTCAGGTGTTTTCATAGGTTCCTTCCTTGTATGGAATTACTACTGATGATTTAGATTCCTTTTTGTTGGTGTCGCCATTAATATCATTATTATTATCACTATTATTATCATCATTATTGTTATAATTATTATTATCACTATCGCTATTATCATTATTTATTTTTACATTTCCTTACATATTTCTTGACCAATTTATCCGGGTAATTATTAAGTTTCAAGGTCTCTCTTATATGTATCAATTCCTGTCATAGATTTTCCTTGGTACTACCTAGTTTTTGTGCTCTGTCACTTAAACATTTCACCAATCCTATTTTTACTGGCATATGATGGGTTGATCGGAAGTTCAAATATCTGTTTCAGTGTGTGAACACTAGTGTTTAATTGATGATTTTGAATGGCCAAGTTGATGTTACGCATTCAAATAGTAGCTGATAGACACAATCTTTGTATAAACTGAAGTTTTATTGGTAGTCGGCTTTCATAGTTCTCTTGTCAAGGAATTAGACTGGATGCCTAAAGAGTGCTGGCTTCATTTAAGTCTCTTCTTTTCATATTCAATAACAACTACCTCATGTTGAATATCTGTTTCATAAAATCGAGCTACCTCATTTACGTTGGCTGGTGATGATTAGCGGTGAAATCCAGGATGTGCAGTTCGTCCCACTTAAGACACGTTATCTGGATGTATTTTCACTGAGTACTGATGTTCTCATTGAGACTACATTGGCACTGTTTCATAGTAAACGCTGTCAACACACAGGAGGTGAATGTTCAACTAGCTGTAGATTTCCAGATCCCATGAAATGCACATCCTGTTAATCCTCAAACACTGTCTAAACTCCTTTGCTAGGACCCAGTATGTCACTTAGGCGTCGATGGCACAGTGGTTAGGACGCTCGCCGACCATGTACCCGGTCCGGAGTTCAATCCCTGGACGGTGCACTCCTTTACCTCGTTAAGCTAGAGACACACAAAGAAGTTGAGGCACTCAGGCTTAACCCAACCACTCCTCTTACAGTTTGTCGACTCGTGTATCTTACCTATTCTTCTTTACTGTTCACACTTGCTTATTCTTTCCTAGATTCCTTAAAAAACGACTATGTCATACTTCGTAGAACTCTGAAAACCAGTTGTAAGTAGGGCGGGTGGTATCCCATGCGGCCATATCGTTCACACTGTCACTGATAGGCACTTTATGTCATGCAACAAATTTGCTAAAAGAAATTTTGTCAAACTGTGAGCACCCGCTCTACCCGCAGCTCCAACCTTGTGCCTCCTCAGGTAAAACAAGAAGTCATTTCAGAAGACTTTATGCACGTACGTTTAAGTATAAAAATTCCACTATACCATATTTGGTGGCACGTACTTTATGTGATGAAAATAGGTGTTAGGTGTTAGGCATGAACTAACTAACCTTTTTTGCACTATTAAATAAACCATTTACTCCACCCTTACAACATCAACGTTTAATGTCATTGTACTTCTTATATTTATAATCCTCTCAATTTTTTTTTTTATATGTTGGTATTTTCATAAGTGTGAATATCATTTAAGCTGTGTTATAAAACTGTTAATTTTGTATTTCCCCTCACCATGCTGCTATGCCAACAGACCATTAGATCCAATAATCTATAACATGCTAAAGTTTCCAAACTGAATCGACATTACTGTTTCAAGCAAACTCACTGTTATCATTATTATTATTATATTTAATAATCTCAATTTGTTCTTTGAATATTTTTGACTTTATATCGTAAACGTGGAGAAATTCCTCTAATTAATTTTGTTTTAATTTTACTTAGATTTTGAGTAATTAGAGCCAATATTGTGACAAATGCTGAGAATTCCATTCTGTGTTATGAGTAAATTATTATTATTATTACAATGGTGGTAAAAAGGAAAGGTTGGGCATAAGGCTAGCAATCTCATCCTGTGAAAATAACTACCACTGCTACAGCAACTTCAAGGCACTTGCTTCAAGCCCTATGTTCGACTGGGAAAGTGAAGGAAGAAAAAGTATATCAGTAGAGGCTGAGCATTCCCGCCCAAGACAATCAATCAACGAGGAAAGCAAATTAACTTAAATAATAAAGCTATTCTACTTATTTTTTTTTACCGACAATTCGTAATTTCTACAGACAAATGTAAGGTTGATTGAAAAAAACATAGAGATTTATACTTTATTGACAGTTTAGTATCGATCACAATTTATCTTCAGGCCATATTGACAAGAACATATAAAATCATTTTATTTAGTCCTCCAACATACATTTAATCAGTATACAATTGGTGGATGGTGGCTAGCAGTGGAATCCAGGATGCGCATTTCATCCTATTTGGGACTCGTCAGCTGGATGTACCTGCATTCTCAGTGAGTGATGATATTCCCACCGAGGCTCGAACCAGTACCGTAGTTTCAAACGCCAAAGCGTTATCCACTAGACCACTTGGGCCACGAGAGCACCTCTTGTGCGAGGGTCATATTAATTATTGAATTGTATTCTTGATTTTCCCGTCGATTGACTGGACCGAAGTGCTCGGTCTCAGGTTGACATGTCGGCTTCTTGTGCTTCTCGTGGCCCAAGTGGTCTAGTGGATAACGCTTTGGCGTTTGAAACTATGGGTACTGGGTTCGAGCCTCGGTGGGAACATCACCACTCACTGAGAAATGCAGGTACATCCAGCTGACGAGTCCCAAATAGGACGAAATGCGCATCGTGGATTCCACTGCTAGCCACCATCCACCAATTGTATACTAACTAATTGCCGGACATCATCGAAGCATCTGCACAAGAAGCCGACATGTCAACCTGAGACCGAGCACTTCGGTCCAATCAATCGACGGGAAAATCAAGAATTCAATTCAATAATACATTTAATCATTTAACATGAAGACGAATCATCATTAAAATAGTATTTGACCTTGAAGAAAAAATATTAAAACTGCCGCCTATTTTTGCTTTTATTATATCGTACAAAGAAAACACACTCGAAAAACATTGGTTCATTGAATGAGGACTATTAGATTGACCCCGGCCAACTTGTGTTGCTGGGCAGAAGCTATACGTGAAAGCATCAAATAAAAAAAAGCTTATTTTGAATGATGTTTTCATATATATACCACTGACTGAATTGGATTATCTACACTGCAGGAGATCATTTCATGCTGGGAATAATCCTCATTTTTATGACTAGCATTAAAAAAAGCAACATTTCCTTAACCATGTGTGTAATGCAGATTATTTAATGTGTATATAGGATTATCGTTATGTTCAGTGGGAAGTGTTAGTTATCAAGATACTGGTTCACCCAACTGAAGAGTCAAAACTGGGACGAAATGAGAATCCTAGATTGTTAATGTCAATCATCAGAAAACACGTAACACCTAGTACATGAACATTTTACATTTCTAAATACATTAATTTTTACTTCATTCAAAATTATCATTAAAAATTTATAGGTGATTAATGAAAAAAGAATATTCCATTCGAGAATTTCCTCATGATGTTCTGTCTACATTTATAAGACCGCACAATAGTTAAAGAACTATTGTTATTAACAGCAAAAATGTTGTCTTAAATTAAACTGAATCAATAGTGTCGACAGAGTACATTTCAGAAGCAACAATAAACTGACTGAATATCGGATAAATTAAAGGAATTAGGACAAAATTTATAAATTTATCGGTACGATAACAGGCAACAGCAGGGAAGCAATAGCGTCTGGATCCGTATCTTTTGCATTCTGATCTCCAGTCGGTCTAAGCGAATTGCAGTGGACTCTGCTGATTCAAGTGCTTGGTATTTAGAAGCCTTTGGAAATTTATTCGATCCCCTATAGACGACAGAAAAAGTTTCTTCAATAGGTGGCTTTTGAGCCTGTATGAACGAAGTGATCTAATAAAATATTGTTGATGGTTTTAACAGCACATTTATTTCGTCACATCACTGTAGTGTTCCTGAGCATGAAAGAGTACGTTCCTAATGGAAAGACCACTATAACTGACTATATAAACAGAAGGTAGTAAGGTCGATCTCTACTAAGGAGGTGGATATATGTGACTGAAAAAGAAGAAATAGATATTACTTTGCTCTCAACAGCTTTAAAATGATGCTGATTGCTGATGAAGTTCCAACTGGAAGTAAATGTACCCATACAATTTCCCTATATGACTGCTCCAATCATTTAAGTTTTCTGACAGATATAAGCCACTAGTTCAGTATAAATGGTCCTAGAATAAATTCTTCTACATGTCAGACAGCTAACTTGTTATTTCACGCATAAACGTGATCTATACAAATTTATTCGTTCACATGACATTTGTAGCCTACAGGGTACTGGAACAGACACTAAGCCAAGTATAAATTACCTTAGAATAATTCTATCTTCTCATCTTTCGTAGTCGTCCCACATTTAGTTGATTTCTTGTAAAATGTTCCATGTAACCTTTAGAAGTCAAGTCACTTACCACTGAACCACTGATAACTCTTTTATCTTACCTATTGTTCTTTAATGTCTCTTCCCCAATCTTTCCTAGGCTACTGAAAAACGATTATGTTGTGTTGCGAAAGGCATTAAATGATGTGATTAGTGCAAGTGGTGTGCCATTAAGTCAGCTAGTTACCATTGTAGTTGACAGACACCCGAACTCATGCGGGCAATTGACGAAAACCATTCTGTCTGCCTCACAGCAGATTTTTTATTCACAAATGTCACCATTCACCTCATCAGGTGGGAAAAGAAGTTATTATAAAGACTTTACGCTTTCACAACTCAACTGTATTCGATATTGTATGAAGGATTTCATCATAAGCTGACATCAGTTAGAGAACCACTGGAAAACCTGAGAGTACTGGACAGCTGTTTCGTCACTCTGTGTCGTGAATTCGCAGAAGTTAGAATTCATGGGCTGGTCATTGGATCGGGTCCAGTGGTTCAGTGGTGTACGAGCTCACCTTCTAACCAGAAGGTCTTGGGTTTGAACGTCGGTGGGTGCGTTATGCTGAAGTGTCCCAAACTAGGAGGAAACAGCTGTCTAGTACTCCCAGATTTTCCGGTGGTTCTCTAACTGATGTCAGTTCATGATGAAATCCTCCATGGAATCAAACAAAAATCCCTGAGAAAGCCAACACTTGAAAATATGTTCTATATGACTCGACTTCTACGTGATCGAGAAGGTCTCAAGAATGAAGCTTACGACTTACTATGTAATTTAACAAAATGAATGGTTTGTTACCTTTTATTTGTAATTTTTGGTGATATGATTTCAATTATCTTAGAACTTTAGTTATTGACATTATTGTTATCATCATTTTACAGATTCTGTTCACTTTTGACTTTATTATCACTGCTAAAACAAAAAGCTGCTATTAGCAATTCTGGTTACGTGAACACTTTAGTATGATTTTTGTTATTGTTAAGTAAATTAAATGCATTATTGTATCAAATACTCAAATACTCTACAATCTATATCATAAGTACTGTTATAGGAAGAAAGTAAATCATTAATGTTATTAAAGATTGTATTCACTAGAAATCTACCATCTTGGTATTTTGTCACAGGTCGATTGCCATACTTATTAAACAAGAGAGAAGATTAACATGACAGTGATGTTTTATCATCTAACTGAACTATCATTAAAATAACGACATGGAATTATGCTTCTGTCCATTCCAAGCAAGATACTAAGTCGTATCATCCTGGAGAGAATCAAACAAGCCCTAGATAAAAAACTTCGTCCGGAACAGGCTGGATTCAGGAGAAACAAATCATGTATTGATCAAATCGCCACTCTACGGATCATCATTGAACAAAGCTTGGAATGGCAGTCACCTCTCTATCTCAACTTCATCGACTTTGAAAAGGCCTTCGACAGCGTCGATCGAGAGGTCATTTGGCAACTACTTCGCTACTACGGGGTCCCATCGACAATTATACACCTCATCCAACAGTTATACGACAATGCTGCATGCCAAGTAATCCACAACAGGAAACTTACGGAGGCCTTCGAAGTGAGAACGGGAGTGAGGCAAGGCTGTCTACTATCGCCAATGATCTTCCTGATTGCAGTAGATTGGATAATGCGACAGACAACGGCAACCAACGAGGGAACAGGCATAAAATGGACTGACACGAAAGACTTGGAGGATCTGGATTTCGCCGATGATATATGTCTGATTT
Organism: Trichobilharzia regenti; assembly: GCA_944472135.2. Taxonomy (NCBI): domain Eukaryota; kingdom Metazoa; phylum Platyhelminthes; class Trematoda; order Strigeidida; family Schistosomatidae; genus Trichobilharzia; species Trichobilharzia regenti. The sequence goes on along the minus strand of OX235262.1, from coordinate 21,597,145 downwards.
CCCATAAACTGGAAGATATGCAAGTGAAAAGTAACAAGTTGGCAGAAGAAGCATCAAAGATAGGACTTCAGGTGAACATAGATAAAACAGAGGTAGGTGATGAAGATTCCTGGCCAACACCAACAGCAACAACAACAACAGAAAACAATAAGCATAAATGGGAAGAACCTGAAAGAAACAACCTCCTTTACCTACCTTTCTGGGAAGCATCGTTTCGACTACAGGCGGAACTGACGAGGATATCAAAGTAAGAATCGGAAAAGCAAGACAAGCTTGCATTACTCTCAAGTCTGTGTGGAGGTCAACAGCACTCAGCACCATAAATAACATCCGGATTTTCAACTCCAATGTGAAGTCAGTGCTACTATACGGATCAGAGACTTGGCGAGTCATAAAGAGCATCTCAAACAAACTTCAGACCCTCATTAACAGCTGTCTTCGCTCAATACTCAAGATCAGATGGCCAGAAAAGATCAGCAACAGGGATCTCTGGGAGTGAACCAATCAGGAACCGATTGTGAAACAAATAGGCAGAAAGAAATGGAGATGGATTGGCCATACGCTGAGGAAACCATCAAGTGACATCACAAGACAGGCCCTCGAGTGGAACCCGAAAGGGAGGCGGCGAGTTGGTCGTCCAAGGGTGACTTAGAGGAGGTCATGCAAGGAGGACATGAAAGCATGTGGACAGACCTGGAGCAGGGTGAAAAAGTTGTCAGAAAACCGAAGGCAATGGAGGTGCTCAGCTGAAGCCCTATGTTCCTCTAGGAACTAAAGGATACAATAATAATATATAATAATAATAATAATAGAAGACAGCTAAGGGAACCCAGTTAGCAAGGAAGAAAGACAGATTAAACAATGGATGGATCACTTCAAAGGACTCTTAAAACAACCATCACCTGCAACGCGTCCAGAAATACTAACAACAGTGCGTACACAATAACATCTTGAGAAAAATCATTCAAAGAAGCCTGAAGACTTGAATGAAATCAAGATTCTGAAAGCTGGAAAAGCAGGTGAAACGGATGGAATACCACTTAAAGCACTGCAAGCAGGAACAGAGAGGACAGCAGATACGCTGACTCCATTATTGCAAAAGGTATGGAAGGAGAGAAAGGTGCCTACTGACTGGAGGAAAGGTTACCTCGTGAAACTAAAAAGAAGGGCGAATTTGAACTCTGCAAGAACTAGCGAGGAATCGTGCTCTGCTTCTGTAGACGCCAAGTAAAATCCTGAGTCGCATCATCCTGGAGAGAATAAAGGAAGCACTGGATACAGAACTCCGACCAGAACAAGCTGCATTCAGGAAAGGCAAATCATGTTCCGACAAAATTGCAACTCTACGCATCATCATCACAGAACAAAGCATGGAATCGCAATTAAACATCTACCTCAACTTTAAAGACATTGAGAAGGACTTCGACAGACAGCGTTGACTGCGAAGTAATTCGGAAACTACTCGAGTACTACGGCGTATCCCAAATATTCACCAACCATATTCAACAGCTAGCTGTACGACAACGGCACATGTCAAGTCATCCACAACGGAAAACTCAGCGACGCGTTTGGAGTAAACACAGGAGTCAGACAAGGGTGCTTATTATCTACCACCAATGAATGATATTCCTAATTGTGATATACTGACTGGATTATGCGTCAGACAGTGAGTGGGAAACGAGAAGATATCCTGGGATATCCTGGACCGACCGACGTGAAGAACCTGACTAGAAGACCTGGATTTCGTGCGTGGATGATTTATGTTTGATGTCACACAAAATCGAAAACTTACAAGCAAGCGAAGACCGACAAACTGGTCGAAGAAGCAGCCGGCGAAGACAGGACTCCATGTGAACATAGACAAGACGGAGGTTATCAAAATAACAAAACAACCAACCAACCAACCAACGAACAACAACAACAACAGCAGAAACATCCAGCGCCAATCACCATCAACGGGAGGGATTTGAAAGAGGTTAGTTACTTCATTCATTCACTTATCTAGGGAGCATTGCCTCAACTAATGGAAAGGAGGGACGGACGAGGATGTCAAATCGATCGAGAATCGGGAAGGTGAGAACACACACATTCATCAACCTGAAACCAATCTGGAAATCTTCGTCACTCAGCCAGCATCAACAGCAACATTTGGTCGGATCTTTATTACGAATATGTGAGGCCCTCGAGTGGACCTCGAAATTTTAACGGGGAATGGGACGTTAATTAGTGGCTTGGTGGAGATTGTTTGACGATTAGTTGAAACATTATGGCCTTAAATGGATTCTTGGAAAAACTACAGCAGAATACATGAGCAAGTAGAGACGTGCATTTGAAGCCGTATATTCCACTAGGAACCCAGGGGAACAATAATAATAATAAATAATAGAATTCCTGTTTACAGCTTATAATACACAAGAATCTGTTGTTCCCCCAACACACAAAGATTTCTTACAGTTCCCCGCTGTGGATGAACTCTATTTGTGTTATTTAATTTTCGAAATTTAACTCACACATTGTTGCAGTGATTTTTATATCTCACGATATGATAAGTATGAGGTCCGGTTTCTATTCCCACTGACTCATTTTGAATTACGCCTAGTCTATTAGCTAATATTAAGCTGAGGAAGGAGGGAAGGTTAGGGAGGCGTTGGTTCAGGATTCAAACCCCACCCTGTAAACCAGCACAAATGCCATAGATTCTTCGAGAAGTCGAAGCTCTATGTGTCACTCAGACATCAAAAATGGAAAAGAGTAGGTTAAGTGTAGTTACTGTTAGGTTGGTATTTTTTTATTACTTCACGTTCCCAGTGGAACATAGGGCTTCAAGCTAGTTGCTTTAAGTTTCTGTGGCTGTGGTGATTATTTTTTACAGGATGGGGTTGCTAGCCTCATGCTCAACCTTTCCTCTTTACCAGTCTTATTACTGGTTTATTGAGGCGAAGGAGTGCGTCGGCCGGGGATCGAACCCGGACCATGTGCTAGTCGGAGAGCGTCCTAACCACTGTGCCACCGACTCACAGGTTGGTATTAGGGGATTATATTAGGACACAATTGATATGACTATGAACAGCAATAAACTGTGCTGAAAACGTCATTCAGTTAATAATACTGTGTTGGATAAAACTATCTAGTAGGATATGATAAGTCAGGTTCAGTAGACTACAAATATATTTAACTGCGAAGTTCCAAATGAGGTAAAAGGTGTTTTATAAAACCTATTTAGTAGCTACTACGGAAAATACAACACTGACTTGAAACAAAATGGTGATATGAAGCACATAAACACACAGGGAAATCTATGGATCTAACTGGTTCAATAAAATACACCAGGGGAATTTTCAAGCAATTTAAACAATTTAGGTTTATTTATTAATTTATCTATCCTATTGGCTACTGTCCTAATAATTATATTTCTGTCGCTATTGGTTACTAAAACCTTAACTACCATATCAACGTTAGAAATCTTCACCTTAAGTAGATTTTGTTTATTTTAGTCCATATGGAATAGTTTAGTTTTGGTTTAGTTTAACCGGAACATTTAAAGCATACTGACACATACTGTCCTGTTCTTATTGTGTGTTTTTTCTGCTTTAAGATACTTTATTACTTTGATATAAAAAAAACAATAGTCGGTTTTGTTATTTGTTTATTTTCCTATTTTTTCTGAACTATTGAACTTATCTGCTGATAATAATGTACTTTAAAAATTACTTAACCTAATTAAACAGACAAAGGAAATACTAAAGGTAGTACTATGTATTAGTTTTGTTCACACTAAAGTTCCCAAGAGAAAAGTAATCATAAAATGACATTAGTTAGAGAACCATTGGAAAACCTGGGAGTACTGGACAGCTGTTTCGCCAGCCTAGTTTAGGACTCTGCTTTAGCAGGGGGTTCAAACCTAAGGCCTTCGGGTTACAAGGTGATCTCATAGACCATCAAGCCACTGGGACCCGATCCAACGACCAGTCCATGAATTCTAACTTCTGACAACTCATGACACAGTGTGGCCACTTCTCAATGTCTTCTTCGATGAGTTACTGCCTTATCTTCAACCTGCTGTACCCTACTGCTTCCCACTAGAACATCAGATTAACTGCCTGAATAGGGCCAATCGCTAGTGAGCATCAGATTAATTTTCAAGTATTAGTTTTGTAGGGATTTCTGTTTTATTGGGTGCAGGATTTCATCATGGTGTCGCTATGTCGTAAATTGGCAGCAGTTAGAACTCAAAGACCATTGGATTGGTTCCCAGTAGCTCAACGGTCTACGAGATAGTTCGCCTTGTAACCAGAAGGTCCTGGGCTCAAATCCTGGTGGTTGGGTGCTGACGAAGAGTCCCAAACTAGGAGGAAACAGCTGTCCAGTACTCCCGGATTTTCCGGCGGTTCTCTAACTGATGTCAGATCATGATGAAATCCCCATGGAATCAAACGAAAATCCCTACAAAACCAACACTTGAATATTACACATACATCATCCGTAAAGTTCAGAGCCTCTAAAGTCTTCCTAGTGGTTCAATGTGTTATCATCTTATCATTCTCCACGTAATGATGCAACATCTACCCCACCATGATCAGGAATAACATCGGTAATAGTAAGCAACTTTGTCTTACTTTTGTATTCACTTAGAAGGCTTCGTTCCCTTTTTAATCCGTGAATCAGCTGCCATTTGACATTGTGATATAGCTGTTGAATGAGGTTGAAAACGGTCTGTCTTAAAATGATTTTCAAGCTAGATTTTGTTTAACGCTGTTCAAGCCTTTTTCATCATCAATGAAGATAAGGTGTAGATATGACTGTTATTCTATGCTCTGTCTGAATATTAACCAGAAGTATCAACTAATTAAAGTCAAGTGTACAAGACAATTTTCAGATGGTTCATTCACTTGAACACCGTCATATTGGCAGATTTTTCTAAGTGAAATAAAACCGAATTTTGTGAATCACCAAGACACTCAGCATGTGTGTGAAAGAAAACTGGTAAATTTCATACATTTATTCCCTTTAATGAATTTGAACAAAGCAAGAACTACAGTCTCTGCAGAATAAAGAGGTGCCATCTGTTATTTCGTTGACTTCTCGTCAGCTGCTTACAGGCCAAAGACATTATTAAATATATCTACAAAAAACAATTTTAACATACTTGCACAGAGTTCATTTTAAACAAAAATCAATCGATCAATATACGCATACACTAAAAATATACATATATAATTATGCAATATTAAACACTATTCCGAACAACATAATAATCATACACAATGGACACTTTTCAGCACTACGCATTCGGACGAAAGAGTCCAACACTGAAAGAACAAAGTTGAAGCATGTAGTCCGCGAAACAACTTCCTACTGTCGATATGTGGATGACAAATTTATAGTGTACAGGAGATTATTTAATGATGCACACATCAATATTGAGTTTACTATGGAACATGTAAGTGACAGAAATTTTCACTTCCTTAACATTACCATGGAACGCCTAGAAGATGGTAGTCTTCAAAAGTCAATTTATCAAAAGCCTACATGGAAAGGATAATACTTACATTTTAATAGCTTTTGTCCAAATAGTTTTAAACGCGGTCTAGTCAAGACTCTGTACTATAGAGTGAGGAGAATATACTCTATAGAGAAATTAGAGGAATAATTTGAGTTTCTTGAAAAGATATTGAAGAGCGATGGGTACCCTCAAAGGTTCATCAACAAGTATGGAAGATCTGAAAGTCACAAATGTAAAACAAATCACAGTGGGAAATAAAACCAATCTACATTCAGCTTGATGATAAAGCCAAAAACATTGCAGCAATGATCAACAGAAGGCTGAGTACATCACTAGCCATAGCCTATCCTGCAGCTGAGCTCTTCCCCGTCTGTCAAACAACTTGCTCTTTGGTGCAATCAATAATCGATGGATATCCTTCTCGTGTTAACTCCAACTGTATAAACAAACTTACATGTATTTGCGGGGGTAGTTACATTGCAAGGAGAGAAAGAAGGGAATATCTACGATTTTCTGAACATGTACCAAAAAGCTTATGTCTAAAAGGAACAAAAGCTTTAAACAGTGCCATCACCTGTCATCTCCTTGACACGAGTCATCAGGTGGACATCGTAAAGTAGTTCAAAATTATCAATAGGCAGAAGAGCTCAATTCTGCTTAAGTTTGCTGAAGCCATCTCCATCAAGCGCCTGGAAACTGATTTATGCATCCAGGAAGAAGCGGCTATCAGTCTTTCTTTACCCTGGTAGCTGGATATTTTTCATCTCTCTTTCATCTGAATGCGAAATGCTGAAAATTGTCCATTGTGTATGATCATTATAGTTCGGAATAGCGTTTAATATTGCATATATGTATAGATAATTTGTGTATGCGTATATTGATCGACTGATTTTTGTTTAAAATGAACTCTGTGCAAGTATGTTAAAATTGTTTTTTGTAGATATATTTAATAATGTCTTTGGCCTGTAAGCAGCTGACGAGAAGTCAACGAAATAACAGATGGCACCTCTTTATTCTGCAGAGACTGTAGTTCTTGCTTTGTTGAAAAACTGGTGAATATTCTCGACTGCCTTGAGAAGTCAAAATTTTCGTATCATTGGCTTTCAGAATTGGTAATAAATTAAGACGAAATGTCGGAAAAATGTAAATGTTGTCAGTTCTATTTATTCGATAATTGGGGAACGAATAATGGAAACATGCGGTTGCCACTGAAAATAAAGAATCATTGGTGGAATAATTTAGTATTAGGATGTCTTATGCAAAAGTGTATCCGAAATTATTGTAACAATCGACATTCGTTACATTAAATCATTTTTATTTATTAAATTACGGTATTCACAGTTCAGTAAAATAGGTTTTCAGCAGTTGCTTTGTAGACATTCGATTAGTTTCAAATTTGATCACGGATTGGTATCTGGCTACAAGATGAAGTTGACTGGAGTTCCAGTGAAAAGTCATTACCAGTGGAGTCCACTTAGTCGACTGTGAGGACAAACAATCAGTAGCGCAGTAGTATCTGGAACTTCAGAAGTTCAAACTTATGGGCCATTGAGTCCATTCCAAATCATTGGGTGGTTAAATGAGCTCACTTTTTGACTGTTGGTTCTGGAAATATATCTCAGGTGAGTGAGTACTGTTAAAGAGTTCAAAACAAGCATCAAAAATAACTATCCAATGATCTCTGGCTTTCAGTGGTTCTTTATTTTTTTATATTTTTTATTTACAGCTTGATTCCACACCGTATTTTTGGTACAAGTATGGAATTTTCAGCATGGATATCGGTAGCCCAAATTTTGCAGGCCGACAATAGATATCAGGTGTGCGCCGGCGAAGGATCGAACCCCGCACCATGTGCATGGTCGGCGAGAGTCCTAACCACTGTGCCACCGACGCACAGTGGTATCAATATGTAATCCAACTTGCGACAACATGAAGACTTAGACATCATTAGTATCACCAGTTTTATAATATCCATCATTTAGAAGAAAAATTTGAGTGAAGAATATTCTTCTCGATAACTTCCTTTTCTGGCTCCACATTTATACACATACATATATGTCCATTTGTATACGCAGAATATTCTAGAATAGTCGTCATTAACAACTATGTTGATGTCTTCAAATACTATCGGTTTGTAAATTAAGATGAATGGAATTACAGACAGTTCAAGAATGACGCTTAGGTTATAATATTATAAGCATAGAAATGTAATAGCAAATAGAATATCAAATGAAATTAAGGAAATCTTTGCAACAACAAACTCTTGATAGTCCGAAGGACAAGAACAGTGTCTGAACCAACTTCTTCATTCGAATAAATAAGTAAGTTTCTTCATGTGGATCCTAACAGCCAGCCTCATCAGTATGTAGTCGACGAACGTTTAAGGTCCATTATGGATAAGATTTTATTTTGATAAAGCACACAGTGCTGTACAGTAATATTAACTGATGACGACGTTTCGAGCACAAACTATTGCCACTCATAATCATCATATCAATACTCACACAACTTTTTCCTTTTTTTGTATACATGTGTGGAATTGACTACATATGAGATAATGTTCATTCAGAAATAATAATCTGAGTGTAACTGATCAGTTACAATCAGATGGAAAATAAGACGAGTGTTTTTATAGTGATAATAGGTAACTTGTTAGAATGTTTTGATGTGTTTGAATTGAAATAGAATTTTAAGATTATTTATTATCCTCCTCTAATTTCACTGACTGGCGGTAATAATATAATATACGTAATATAATAAGACGTAGGATTCTTAATAAATGAGGAATTAAGGTGGCATTCAAATCTACAAACTCACTCAGGTAGGACAAGCTCTGTAGGTTAAAGGACCCTGTCGGTAGACCCAATTAGACAAAATAATATAATTTACAAAATGCTCTGCAATGACTGCGAGTTAAATGAACTGCCTAGGTCAAACTAGTTGATTGAGAATATCAGATTGTCGGAACAAAAGAATTTAGTTAAGGTAAGAATGATTGTCCTCATGCACGAATATAAATAATCTAGAAAGAAACTCAGCAATTGCACTTCACGCGTTAACATACAACCACACAATAGGGTGGGAGAGGGTTAAAATTCTAAAAAGTAATCTATGTAGGTGGAGAGAGAGATTAATCTCAGAATCCTTGTTCATCGAGTCAACACCCAACACATGCAACAGAAATGACTCAATGCAACTACCAGAGATATGCATGGAAGATATTATTACCACCAGTCAGTCAAATTAGAGGAGGATAATAAATAATCTCAAAAATTCTTTTTCAATTCAATCACATCACAACATTCTAACAAGTAACTTGTTATGACTATAAAAAAATTCGTCTTATTTGCCATCTGATTGTATTTCATCAATAACACTCATATTATTATTTCTGACTGTACATTATCTTATATTGAATTTTATTCCAATATCTAATCGATTCCGCACATGTATATAAATGAACGATAACTTTGTGTCAGTGAGTGACTTGATATGATTATGAGTGGCAATAGTTTGTGCTTGAAATGTCGTCATCAGTTAATATTACTGTGTAACACTATGTGACTTATCAAAGTAAAATCTTATCCATAATGGTGTTATGTTCTACCACAGCCCACAAGTTCTATATTTAAATCAGTACCTTTAAGGTGAAATTAAGATTAGTTGGAATGCTTAGATGACTTTGAAAGCCGCCTCGTTAACAACAGTCTTGTATTCTGTATCCATCGGATGAGATAGAATAAAGCGGTGAATGGGTTTTGTTTTATTTTTACTTAACCACTTTGCAGGATGATGTTTGAAAATCTGACGATAAACACACCTAGTTTTACGTCTTATGTAACTGGTTGCACAGAGTCAGTTAAATTTGTTGTGAAAATTTCTTAATTTCATTTGATATTCTATTCGCTATTACATTTCTACGCTTATTATATTATAACCTAAGCATCATTCTTGAACTGTAATTCCATGATCTTAATTTACAAATCGACAGTATTTGAAGACATCAACATAGTCTGTTAATGACGACTATTCTAGAATATTCTGTGTATACAAATGGACATAAATGAACATGTATATAATCGTGAAGCCAGAAGAGAAAATTAACCAGAAGAATATTCTTTGCTCAATTTTTGTTTTCTAAATATGTGAATGAATATTTTTGCTATATTAATATTAGTCATATTTATAGTAATGTATATTAATGATGTCTGTCATTTTGATTCCGTAATACTGCCACGATGAATATATAATGAAGTCTGAATGTTTCACCTTCTACAGGAATCACATTTGTATCAGTTACCTGTGAATAGACATCAACAACCATTAATACCAAACTGTATTAGTTGTTGTCTCCTCTTTTCACGCTATGGTAGTTTGAATAGAAAGCCTACGCTTCCCTTGTTTTAAATAAAGTAATTGGGTCATACACAAAGACTCAGGAGGCTTTGAACTTTACGGATGATTTATGTTAAGTGTCACATAACCTCGAAGATCTGAAGATGAAAAAAAACAAGTTGACAGAGGAGACAGGCAGCAAAAACAGAACTTCAAGTGAACATGGAGTGAACAGAAGTGATTAAGGCACCTAACCAACAAGAAGAACTCCAAGTAGCAATGATTAACAATAGGGGATAATATGAAGGAAATCATATCTTTCTTCTACCTGTTTTCGGTATCATCATTTCAACTACAGGAGGCCCGAATGAAGATGTTAAAAACAAAATCAGTGAGAAAAAAAGAAAAGCCGCCATTAATCCAAGATCAGTGTGGAAATTTGCTGTACTGAGCAATGAAGAAAAAGATTCGAGTTTTCACCATCAATGTGTAGCTAGGCAGTCCTACCATATGGGTCAAAAATTTGAAAACCACATCACTAGAAGAATTTCCAATACGTGATCTATAATAGGAAACTCAATTAAGGCTTTTGAAGTAAATACAGAAGGAAGACAAAAACTACTGCCTAATATCACCCACCGGTGATATTCCTAACTGTCATCGACTGGATTATGCAGCAGACTCCGTGTGGGCGTGAGAAGACACGAATATGCTAGACCACCGACAAGAAGACTGTTGAAGATCTGGATTTCGCGTATGGATAATTCATGTTTCATGTCACACATACACACACTCGAAGGCTTGCAGGCGAGAATCAACAAACTGGCAGGAGAGGCAGGAAGCAAAGACAGGATTCCAAGTTTACATAGAGAAGGTGAAGACGGAGGTGATGAAGATGGCCAAACAATCAACCGCAACAGCGACATTAACCAGAACCCATCAAGAACAGTGAGAGAGATATTTGAATGAAATTACTTCTATCACTTATCTAGTAATCATCGTTTCAACTACAGGCAGTCAGAACGGATGATGTCAAGGTCAAGATTGGAAGGGCTAGATACGCCTTCATCAACCTGAAACCAGTGGATAAGTCTTCTTCACTCAACATAAGGAACAAGATTTAGATTTTCAACACCAATGTCAAGTCGTTCCTTCTATATGCGTCAAGAACATGGCTGGCTCAGGCGTCAAGAAACGGATTTCCAACATGTTGCAGACTTTCATCACTAGCTGCCTTCTCTGTTTCCATACTGAAGATCAAATGGCTGGGCAGAAAGAATAAGTAACAAGAATCTCTGACTGGATAGAAACCGATTGCTCAACAAATACGATGAAGAAAATGGACATGAATTGAACAGCCTCTTAGGAGACCTCTGAATGACATCGTGCGTCAGGCGATGCTTCAAGTGGAACCAGGATGGGGAAAGATGAGTTAGGCATGAGTCCAATAATGCTGTGCAGGAGATTGTGTGAGGAGGGGATGAGAAATTATGCTCAGTCATGAGGCCAGCTGAAGTAGAGTTCAGAGAACATGATTAAGCGAGGATGTGCTGTTTAAGACCTGTTTTTTGCTTGGGACTCCAGGAATTATTGAATAATAATTATGATGACCAGTTTAGACATATGTGAGAGCCAACCAGAAAATTATACCTAACAGCAACCATTTATGTGCTTGATATGTGATAGATGATTAGCTTCATCCTAGGTGCAATAGTGGTAATCCATTAAGGTATGTTCAAATCATTCTCACCATGGATTCCGACTACTAAGCAAAATCACCACGTCTGAAACATGATCTAACGAGTAAACAATACAAGAAAAGTATATCTAAGCAAACAAAAATGTTTTTTCCTTCACGTTTCCAGTGAAACATAGGGCCTGAAGCTAGTGGCTTGAAGTTTCTGTAGCAGTGTTTAATTTTACAGGATGGGGTTGCCAGCCTCATGCCCAACCTTTCTGGCTTAGCGAGGTAAGGGAGTGGGTCGGCCGGGGATTGAACCCCGGACCATGTGCATGGTCGGTGAGCGTCCTAACAGCTGTACCACAGACGCACAAAAATGATGCTAATAATGCATTTAATGCCAAGTATGGTTGAGACAGTTGTATTAGTACAGCTTGGAGTTGGACAGATGAAATAATACTCATCTGTTTTGTCTATCATTAGTACTATTAAATGACTCATTTAATCAAGTGAGTGGACAATATTCTAAAAGTACTAAAAATATAGTTTAAAAAACACGGTCGCTATAGTAACGGAGAATTATACAAAAATGGAACATTTAAAGGAAGTGCAACAAAGTTAGTTATATCTGTACTGTACACAACCGATTTATATAAAAATGGAGGCATTATTTAAAAATTAATGATTTGTCATTTTCACATACGCTTAAAGGAGACAGATAGTATTGTGTCTGATTAACACTGTATGTGGGATACAGTGGGATACCTCAATCACTGTGATTCTAACATAAACTTCTTGAATTAACCGAAAAAAAATACATTAGTAAGAATTTTGATTGGCTATGTTATCAGAATATTAGTTGGATTATATCATGAATTACTGGACCCTGAAACCGTTGACTAAATGATGAGATGAATACTTTATAAAGTCGACGAATGATGTTTAATTGATGCCTTGAAAAAAAAACAAGAACGGATACTGATGAATACTTCCAGATTAGAATAAATTTGTTATCAGATTCTGCATTTATACGACTATTATCATTACAGAAATATTGTTATTATCAACATCAGAGTTTGAAATTATATTGAATCACTATTCTCAACAAGCATTACATTACATCAGTATGAGAGAGAGAGATCATATGCATTATTATAAAACAGTTGACTGACTGAACATCTGATAAATTAAGGGGAGTAAAACTCAGAATTTATGAATTTATGGACTCGACAGCAGGCCAGGGTAGCAGTAGTGGGTGGGACTGCTTCTCCCGCATTCAGAATGAATTTCAGTGACCTTTTCTGTTTGGAACTTTCTGTGTCCAGAGGCCTTTGGTTATTTATTCGATATCCGATGGATGAAAGAGAAAGACGCTTCGACAGGTAGATTTGTGGCCAGTTTTAACGAGGCGAGCTAGTATAGAACTATTGAAAGGTTTTAACTACACCTGTATTTAGTCATACTGGGAACAAAATATTAGTTTTCCAGGGAAGCGGCCAACACAACTAGCTCTACAAGAGGAGCAGTCGAACTGATAGGTACAATTAAAGGTGACTAGTCTATGTAATTCACCTCTCAGTTTTAGAATCATGACCATATGTGTGGGAAATATAAACTTTAGCCCACTTCACTTAAACCTTCCTTGAATCATTTTTCTCCACTAGTTGGTTATTATTTCAATAGGTATATTACCTTTGAACTGGAGTCATATAAACAGAGGCATCTGGTTGACAGAAGCAGAAGCATTGTTTCCTACTTCCCTGGTGAAAGTTTTAGTGTAGTTGTTTTCAACTAATTTGTGGTATGGAGACATTGATAAAAGTCAGTGGCAGCCTAAAGGAAACGCCTTTCTTGACGCGTGTATCAAGCTTCTGACACATGCAGAAGAACTGATTGACAACATTTTGGTGTTGGAAATCTGATTTCGACTGGTTATATTGAATGCACCAGATTTCCAAACTGATTTCAGAGTGACGAAGGTCTCCAAACCTGGTTGGCTTTGATGTATTCATCCCTTTTTTTACCTGTATTTGAAACGATGCTTCCTGGATAAGTGTGGGAAGTAACTTCATTTAAATCTCTCTCACTGTTCGTGTTGGGTGCTGGTAAATGTCGCTGTTGCCATTGATTGTTTTACCATCTTCATCATATTCTTCTCCACCTTTCTTATGTCAGCTTGAAATCCTGTGTTGGTTGCCGCCTTTTTCTGCCGAATTGCTGGTTTTCACCTGCAAGTCTCCGAGTGTGTGTGAGTGTATGTGAATTTAAACATGAATCATCCATGCACGAAATCCAGATCTTCTACAGTCTTCCTGTCGGTGGTCTAGCGTATTCGTGTCTTCTCACTCCCACACAGTCTGCTGCATATTGCACTCCACGAAAGTTTTTGTCTTACTCCTATATTCACTTCTATCGCCTAGCTGAGTTTTCTCTTGTGGATCAGCTGATACGTGAAGCTGTCATATAGCTGCTGAATCAGGTTGATAAAGACTTGGACAGTTCACACAGTAGTGTTGGATTAGTTTCCGAATTACTCCTCGGTCAATGGTGTTCAATCCGTTTCATTTTCAAAATCGATGAAGTTTAGGTTCACCTCTGAATGGCATTTCGTTCTCGGCTACGTTCGATGATGACGCAGCGATTTGCAATTTGATCAACACATGATTTGCCTTTCTCAAATCCAGTTTTTTCTAATCATTGGGGTTGAGTTGTACGTCCAGTGAGTCTTTTATCCTGTCTAGGATGATGCGACTTATTATTTTGCTCGGCTGCAGCTGTTTCAGAGGCTCAAGTCGTTGATGAATGTGTGTTTCTCGCCTTCCCGATTCTCGCTCGATTTGACTGACATCCTCGTCCGTTCCTCCTTTCCATTAGTTGAGGCAATGCTCCCTAGATAAGTGAATGAATGAAGTAACTAACCTCTTTCAAATCCCTCCCGTTGATGGTGATTGGCGCTGGATGTTTCGGCTGTTGTTGTTGTTGTTCGTTAGTTGGTTGGTTGGTTGGTTGGTTATTTTGGTAACCTCCGTCTTGTCTATGTTCACCTAGAGTCCTGTCTTCGCCGGCTGCTTCTTCGACCAGTTTGTCGGTCTTCGCTCGCTTGTAGGTCTTCGATTTTGTGTGACATCAAACATAAATCATCCACGCACGAAATCCAGGTCTTCTAGTCAGGTTCTTCACGTCGGTCGGTCGGTCCAGGATATCCCAGGATATCTTCTCGTTTCCCACTCACTGTCTGACGCATAATACAGTCAGTCCACCACAATTAGGAATATCATTCATTGGTGGTAGATAATAAGCACCCTTGTCTCACTCCTGTGTTTACTCCAAACGCGTCGGTGAGTTTCCCGTTGTGGATGACTTGACATGTGCCGTTGTCGTACAGCTAGCTGTTGAAAATGGTTGATGAATATTTGGGATACGCCGTAGTACTCGAGTAGTTTCCAAATTACTTCGCGGTCAACGCTGTTTGTCGAAGTCCTTCTGAAACTCTTTAAAGTTGAGGTAGATGTTTGATTGCCATTAAATGCTTTGTTCTGTGATGATGATGCGTAGAGTTGCAATTTGGTCAAAACATGATTTGCCTTTCCTGAATGCAGCTTGTTCTGGTCGGAGTTCTGTATCCAGTGCTTCCTTTATTCTCTCCAGGATGATGCGACTCAGGATTTTACTTGGCATCAACAGGGGTCAGCCAAAACGCCAGTTGAAATTGACTGCAGAAAATAAAGTGCAGTACAGGCGTTCCACTGGATCTCCGTTTTCGACTTCGAAGGCAAGCAGTGACTGACAATATAGTAATGATACAAACAACAGCTACAGAAAAGTAGTTAGACAATTTGAGGAGCCTAATTTACTGGCTACATGGTCTTATATAACTAAAGACAGCAGCATAATGCTAGTAACAGTTATTATTATTGTTATTAGTATAATGACGGAACACGTTATTATACGGCAGCAGAATTGTTTGGTTGGCGAAATTATGTACACTTATGACAAAATGCAGAAACCCTTCATTCATATCTCTGTCTACAAATATTCTTTTCGGGATTCTCATGTCTTCTTTTTGTGCTCTCTGTATGGCTTCATGCGAATCTTTCTTTTCTTTTCTTCTGCCATTCAGTATCCTTGCTGAAAATACGACACATACACAATTTACTACTTAGAAAATTTTGTCAGTAGGAAACGGCACAGCAGTAGTAGTAGTAGTGCGTAAGTGTAAGATTTACTCTTGATATCGATTGTGTTCTGTACCCAGCAAATTGTCGAATAAGTATTTCTCCTCCCATATGACCCTGTCAGATGTAAATTCAGTGACCGTTAAAGGGTATCTTTGGTGAGATCTAAGTGGCTAAATTAGGTTAAACCAAACTGAAGCACTTCAACAGTGCATTTCAACGACAATCAATTATCACCAGCAGAAATCACTAACTTTTGGTCATTCAAAATCAAAATCAAAAAGGTATAGGTGGACCATTAACGAAAATGGGATGCTCTGGTCATTGTTTCAACAAATACTTCAAATCATTGACAAATACCCATCAGGAAATGAGAGAGTGAAGAACAGGAAGTTCAGCAAAATAGATATCCTTTCTCAGTTAAATAAAAAGCACAAAAGTGCACACTAATGACCAGTCATATTTAGATAAGTCATGTAGTCAGTTCACGGTAGGCGAAGATTGAAGTCTATGGTTTTGAGTGTACACACAGTTTAGGCTGTATGTGATTAATCCCCCAAAGTGCTTCCATCACCTTTAATCACCAACCTTGAATAAGAGTTATGTGATGAAATAGTTGTGAAACAGTCATTAATATTGATTGATTTTGTTACCTGACATTAATAAGTGTTTTGCAATGGATGACCATAGTGATGGATTTCTATTCAGATAAATCGCGTTGGGATTTTCGATATGATTTAGTAGCCATTTCAGAACATCTTAGAAAAGACAGCTTCTGTACCAAAGAAAGCTATCTTCATTAACCTACCATTATGCAGTTGACAGCTCAAAGACTTCGGTCAGCTATCAGACGTACATTCTACGCCACCGCATCCCTTTTTCTCACTTGCCGAACGTTTTCGACCTCTGTTCCTACGATTAAAGGACGAAATTCTGTGACTCCACTTCAAACTGTATCTACAAGTTCACCTGCAGTTGCGGTGACACCTATTTAGGTAGAACCAACAGAATGTTCCAATGTACTCGTCGAAAAGAACATGTTCTGAAATGGCTACTAAATCATATCGAAAATCCAACGCGATTTATCTGAATAGAAATCCATCACTATGGTCATCCATTGCAAAACACTTATTAATGTCAGGTCACAAAATCAATCAATATTAATGACTGTTTCACAACTATTTCATCACATAACTCTTATTCAAGGTTGGTGATTAAAGGTGATGGAAGCACTTTGGGGGATTAATCACATACAGCCTAAACTGTGTGTACACTTAAAACCATAGACTTCAACCTTCGCCTACCATGAACTGACTACATGACTTATCTAAATATGATTGGTCATTAGTATGTACTTTTGTTTTTTATTTAACTGAGTAATTTTCATGAACTTTATTTTATCATTGTTAACCATGTTAGTTGTAAAGTGGTTGTAAAGAGGCTACGAAATGATATCAACTCGCGAAATTTGTCTTCTAAATTCCTTATTGAAAGATATACTTTCGTCAATTTCATCCTCGAAACCACACATACAATCTCATTTATGTACATAAGTTTACATGGTTACAAAAAATATTATTGAATTCCAAATGATAACGAAGTCAGGTTGTAGGTGATAATAATTTTCAATATGCAAATATGAAGGTGTGAATATAGATTACAAGGGGAATGGAAAGAAAATTACACAGCATTAAAAAAATAGCTGCGAATGTTGCCATATGCACTGGAAAGCAGGAGTCAAGTGTTTATAAGAAACTAGTCCAACTCTACACTGACAATGGATCTAGTTGGGTTTGACTCTTTTGTTTTAGTTTGATGCTCTTTCATTCCCTTCATTCTTTTTTTCGTTTTCACTTCTAAATTCTTTATTCCACTTCATTTCTATGCTCAAGTCATTCAAACTGTCTTCGTTGGAAAAACTTTTTACATATTATGTAATTATCTTTCAATCCTGTGTAATTCTGTTTCTACTAAGCCCCTTGTAATCTGTATTCACACTTTCATATTTAGGCCAAGTTAAAGTTTAAGCACCACTGACGACCAATAGAGTGTCACCACACCAGTGACCTTGAGGCTTCCATTGACCTGGCAATTAATGTTGTCATCATCAATAAAATATGCTCATCGAAGTGTTATGATATTAAATGGGGTATCTGGCAAGTTTCAGCTTAGGTTTGGGAAAGATTAATTTACCGTTTTATACAAGGACAAGTTAAGCTTAGTTTTACCTAATAAAAGAGACATTAGGGTTGCTTCAAGTTAGATTAGAGTTATTTTAGGGATATTTTCACATTAGGGTTAGCTTCAGGAAAGATTGTTAGGGTTAGAATACCTAAATAATTACGTGTATAGAATGTGGTTAAATTACTCTGTTGATATAAGAATAAAACTTGTCTACTTGTGTGAGGTAACATTGTGTACTTTGGGTAACATCTATTTTGGTAAGGTCTCACAGTGTATTATACAGTAATATTCACTGATGACGTTTCGAGAACAATTTATTCCTCAGTAAATATTACTACTGCATAACACTATGAGACTTTATCGGAATAAATTTTAACCACAATGGAACTACACTCTGTTGATACTCCAACCTAGAACTGAGCTCTACTTTTATCACATGTGAAAGAAAAGTATTTTCCGTAACACTTTTATACAGATTTCGTGCATTTCTTTTTTCTGACTAAAATGCTCCTTCTTCTCTTCAAATCACCGAAAATACCCACTCAGTCATGAAGAAAATAAAAGACAAATTCAGCGAAGAAAATTTTCTTTATCGACGAAATCATCTTCACTGGCTGTACAATCGTATTTATACTTTCAAAAATGCATAGTAGTCTATTATTGAGTAAGAGGGGGTGACATATTATTATATGTGTAAAAGGGGGTGGGGTGACATAATTGATATAATTACTCAGAAGTGGCTTTAGAAGGGAAAATTAAAAGTTGTAAATTACGTGGTACTCAACCGCACAAAGATAGAAATTTGATAAGGTTAAAATTGCTCTTGAGTGAGAATAAAGGTATTTGGTTGTCAATTTAACAAGTGTGATGAGGGTGTGAAATGAACAGATGGAGCATATGAGAGTGATAATAGTGAATTATTTATTAAAGCAAAAGCAAACTAAAAGTAAAATTAAAAATTAAAAGAGAAAAGGAAAATCAAATTTTTTTTTACAGGGAACGAGTAGTGAAGAGGTTAAGACCAAAGTAGAATAAGAGAATGGACAAACGTTTTCTGTATACAGAGTTCAGGGTTGTATTGATGAATTTTCAGCGCCTCCGCCATACACAAAAGCCGAAACCTGACGCTCTTTGTACCATTTGGCTTCTCTTTGTAGACGATCTTGAATGACAACTCTGCTGGAGCTACGCGCCCGAGTTCACCAAATGCTCGAGAATTGAGCTAGTGATTGTCTTGCATTGTACCTTTGCTTACCATGCTGGATAATGTTCAGAGATGCGTTTGGAAAGCGTGCGCTTTGTGCGGCCAATATAACTAGCTCCACACGAGCAAGTGAATTTATAAACACACATGGAAGTGGCCCAAAGCGGCAGTTTATCCTTCATACATCCGTTGATCATTTGTTGGCTGTAGAAATTGATACTTAGCTCAGGCATAAAGAAGGCTTTCCCCAGTGATCTGCATAAGCAGCGATTCTTCAGGATCTTAGCTGCTCTGTCACCTTTAAATTCAACACTCATAGGTAGCAGTTTCTTCGACACCCTCTGGATTCTTTCAGGCTTTTCCCTTAACTTCATGTTTTTCTCGACAAATCTTGGAGGATATCCATTCTCCATGAGGACTTGTCTGAGTCCCCATCGATTGTATCACTTGAACATATCCTCCTATCCGATTTCTACTTCTTCTCAAAAGGACCCAACTATCGAAGTTTGTGTACTGACCATTCCATGTTGGTTTCTTGTAGATCGATCTTTGAAGAGAACCATCAGATCTCCTCTTTAAAAAAACATCGAAAAAATTGGAATTTCGAGTTCATTTCTTATCGCGACATGAACTTGATGGCATGATGGCAACTGTTGAACACTTTAGTAGTCAATTCGATGTCGGCATTCTCGTCACATATGATGAAAGTATATTATCTTTCCTAATTTTTCTGACATTCAGCTTATTTTATGTTGACGCTATCGAGCTGTAATCTATCAATATTATTGATTCGATGTTATTTAAACAGCATTAATGTTGTTCAGAACACTGGTTCATTCATTCACTATAATGTATGTATATATAACTGCAGAGCCTGATGATGAAGAGAATATAGAAAAGAGTACTCTTTGTTCAGTACCCACTCTTTTGAAAATTTCTTTTTTCATAAATATATGTATTCCATAGACAAACATGCCTACATCACGGGATTCATGAATTTGAGGTCATTCGCTGATTAGCAGTTACTGGTGCTTAAACTTTAACCTATTTTGCCCATATTTGCATATCAAGTTGAAAATTATTATCACCTTCAATTTCACTTCGTTATCGTGTGGAATTCACTTATATTTTTTGTCAAAAGAATAGATACTGAACAAAGAGTACTCTTTTCGATAACCCCTTCATCATCAACCTCTATAGTTATATATACATACATCATATTGAATGAATGAATTGGTGTTGTGAACAACATTAATGCTGTTTAAATAACATCGAATCAATAATATTGATAGATTACAGCTCGATAGCATCAACATAAAATAAGCTGAATGTCAGAAAAATTAGGAAAGATAATATTACAAATTCATGAATTTATCGTCTCTACTGAAGGCCGGCCATGGTAGTAGTAGTAGTAGTGACTAGCTGGACTTGCTTCTTTCGAACAGAGAGCACTGGTTGTTTGAGGTGAATTACAATAGCCTCTGGTGTTTGAAGCATGTGGTGCTTCGATGAGGAGTTTGGTAATTTATTAGGCACCCGGTAGATGATGATAGAGAAGAATTCTTCAATGCTGACTGGTTTTGTGACCAGTTTGCACCAGATGGTCCAATATCGGGCTGATAATGGTTTTCACTACTACACCTTTACTTAGCCATAGTGGGAGATGTTCTATGCAAACTTATGTACATAAATGAGATTGCATGTGTGTGGTTGTTTGAGAATGAAATTGACGCAAAGATGTCTGTTTTGCTGAACTTCTTGTTTCCTTTTCTTTCTTTCTTTGTTTGTTTACGAATATTAATCTGCCAGGTTATCACGTTTCCTTAAACACTTAGATAAAACGTAAAGGTGGATATTATTACAGAGAAAATTTAAATATCTATTTCTTAATATTTTGAATGCTTTCACTATGGAATACGCCTAAATACACACTTCTCAAGAAATAGTCGATATTTCTTCTCTTTTTTTATTGAAGATTATACACATAGAGGATTTAAAAATAGCAGAATAAATAAATGCACATATAATCACATAGAGAGATTTCTTTTAGAAGAAGAAAGCAAAATACTACTAACTGATAAAACCTATTTATTGTTGTATTTCTGTCTTCTATTCTTGTAAAAAAACCATATGATTTAATTAAATCATGGGGTATTGAGTTATTGTCAATGCTTTCTCATAATTTCTAAATGTATTGAAGGCTACAATGATTGACTGTCTTTAATGAATTGAATTACCATGAATAAATACAGAAGGAGACACGTACTAAATAATTCAGTTTGCCAAGATTTTAAGAATTACCTTGGTTTTTTTTTACTTTTCTTTTCTATATGGAGAACATTATGAGTTAGTGTAGATAATTATACTCACCTGCTTATTTGGATTACTAGTAAGTATATTTAATGTTGAGAGATGTATTCATCACTGTGATCTCACCGATATTCATAGTGTCTGTCAAAGGATAACATCTAAAGGAACGAATCAATTGAGAAATTTTATTCTAATGGATAATGTCTCATGTCTCCAACTATCAAATATATCATCAAATCAGTATGCACCGTGATGACGAGCTGCCTAGAATGGTGGCCACATTACAAACCTGATTGACTGATAGAATTCAGTCTGCACCAAAGAAAGGACTATATACATCACACTAGTTACCAGTGTCCAATCAAAGTATCCACTACAGCTGTAATCAAAAATAAAAAAAAAATAAAAAAAAAAAATACAGTCCTACAGGAGGTTAATCGAGAGCCTGAATAGCTCAGCGGCATAGTCTTTGACTGCAGTTGGCACTGCGTGACGCGGGTTTGAATCTCGGAAGAAGGGAGTTGACTTCCTTCAAGGTTGCAGTTATGCCTTTCTGACCGGTGAGTACCAACTACCACAAAACCAAGGTCAAGCAAAGCTTCCTGTGGCCGATTACCTCCAACCATCTAATATATCATCAAATGTTCCATTCAGTTAAAAGACATTTTCTAGTACTGACATAATGCTACTCTTTTTTGCTGATAAACTTTATTTCAGTAGATTTGTAATCATTAATCTCTTCTCTATCAGGAACTATAGACTTCATTATCATGGTATATTTTCAAAATTTACAGCTTTAAGTGGATGTGAATAAGAGTGAATAGACTAAAAGTGTAAACAGAAGTGTGTACAGGAGTAAAACAAAAACTACTGCCTCCTATCACCAGTGATATTCCTAATTGTGGTCGACTGCATTATACAGCAGACTGTGCGTGGGAGTAAGAAGACACGAATACGCTAGACCACCGATAAGAAGACTATAGAAGATATGGATTTCGCATATGGATGATT
Organism: Trichobilharzia regenti; assembly: GCA_944472135.2. NCBI lineage: Eukaryota > Metazoa > Platyhelminthes > Trematoda > Strigeidida > Schistosomatidae > Trichobilharzia > Trichobilharzia regenti. The sequence continues at coordinate 21,574,742 of OX235262.1, read as the reverse complement.
CATGTTTAATGTCACACACACACACACACACGTAGACTGAATGACTTGCAGATGAAAACCAACAATTCGGCAGAAAAAGGCGACAGCGAATACAGGATTTCTGGTTGACATAAAGAAGGTGGAGAAGATGGCCAAACAATCAACCGCAACAGCGACAATAAGCAGCACCCATCACGAGGGAGAGATTTCAATAAAATCACTTCGCGCACTCATCTAGGAATCATCATTTCAAATACAGGTAAAAAAAATGGATGAAGACATCAAACACAGACGATTGGAGAGATGATGTATACATACCTTTGTCACTCTGAAATCAGTTTGGAAATCTGCTGAAACACATCCCGGCATACGCACATAGATATTCGCAATTTCAGAACAAATGTGAAGATATTCAGTTCTTCTATATGCTTTAGGAAGTGGCACTGCGTGTAACAAAAAGGATTTCTAACAAGCTACAGACAATTATCAACAGCTGCCTTTGCTGATTCCTCAATGAAGGTCAAATGACTGACCAGAAAGAATTAGTAACATATAACTCTGTCAGCAAACCAACCAAGAGCCAATTACTCAAAAAATATGTAGGAGAAAAAAGGGAAATGGATTGGGTATACATTGAGAAGGCTGTCGAATGACAACACCCGCACTGCAGGCCATAGCTCTAATGGAATCCAAATAGCAAATGACGAGTGAGTCATCAGTGTGGGGTGTTATGAAGGAGATCATATGGGGAGGAGGAGGAGATGGGACATTATGGGCAATCGTGGACCCAGCTGAAGAGGACAAGAGAAAATAGAACAAAGTGCAGATGTGTCATTGAAGCTCCATGTTTCACTTAAAATCAGAGAGAAAAATAATATAATAATAGTAATAATAAATAAATCTTCTCAGGCATTACGCATAAAAATTCACTGTCGGGTACATGTAACAATTAATTCCTCCTCCTGATCTATGATTTTGATTTCCCATAAAATAACCACATCCCTGCATGCTAACAGTTTGCTTCTATGCTTCTAATCTATGTTTCATGACTACAAAAACCTTACATACATATATGGGAAAATCGATAAGAAGAAAAAATAAACGAAAAGCCCAACAAAGAGATATCTTTTCGGCAATTTCATTCTTATAAGCTACACACTTATTTTATTTTTATTCATAATTTCACAAAGATAAAATTATTTATTTAATTTATTTTTATTTTTATTTTTTTGATTTACAGCTTGAATCCACACTGTATTTTTGGTACAAGTATGGAATTTTCAGCGCGTATATCGGTAGCCCAAATTTTGCAGGCCAACCATAGATATCAGGTGTACGTCGGTGCGGGCTCGAACCCCGGACCATGTGCATGGTCGGCGAGAGTCCTAACCACTGTGCCACCGACGCACATCATCAAGGCAGACTAAGACAGATAATAATTACCAACTTGATACGAAAGTCTGAAAATGTTTAGGAGCAGGGTAACAAAACTACACAGGATTAATAAAGTGGTTGAGTAATATGTACATAGGAAAGACTTTAGAAGATCTGTATTTCGCGAATGATTTTTGTCAGATGGGGCATATAAACTCGAAGACTAACAGGCGAAAACCTAGAATATGGAAGAAGAGGCTTGCAGTGAAGACAGAGCTTTAAGTGAACATACAGAAGACAGAGGTGATGAAGATACCCAACCGCAAAATGGCAAGCGTTAGTCCTTATCAGCAGGAGAAATTTGAAAGAGGTCACGTCATTCACTCATCTGGAAAGCAACATTGCAATTCAGGATTCACATCATGAAAATTTCATATCATTTTTCAGCCTGGTTACAGGATTTCATCATGAGTTGACATTGGTTAGAGAACCATAGAAAAACCTGTAGGGAGTACTGGGTAGTTGTTCTGTGACACTGGACAGCTATGTAATGAATCGGCAGAAGTTGGAATTCCATGTACCATTGGATTGGGTTCCAGTGGATTAATGGTCTACGAGCTCGCTATGCAACCAGAAGGTGTTGGGCTTGAATCCTGGCGGTGGGTGTGAACTGTCGATGATTCTCAAACTAGGATGAAACAGCTTTCCAGTACTCTCTGGTGGTTCTGAATGATTCTATTTTTTTTCCTTCACGTTCCCAGTGGAACATAGGGCTTCAAGCTAGAGGCTTGAAGTTTCTGTAGCAGTGTTTAGTTTTACAGGATGGGGTTGCTAGCCTCATGCCCAACCTTTCCTCTTTGCCAGCAGTATTTCTGGTTTAGCAAGGTAAGGAGTGGGTTGGCCGGTAGTCGAACCCCGGACCATGTGCATGGTCGGCGAGCGTCCTAACTGGTATGCCACCGACGCAGAATAATTCTCTGACTGATAGCAATCCGTGATCAACTTGTAACAAAAAGTAATCCTTACAAACCAACTATAGAATATTTAATGAGTTATGCCAAAAGTTGTTATTTCTCGTTGATGACTTATGAGAGATATCACTAATTCCACAGGTGTTTGTGAATTGCTTTCTACAAGTTGTTGGTTAAACATGTCTTAGTCATGCGTGAAATAATCCCATAACTGACAAACACTTATGGAGATCCACATGGAAGCTGTTCACATTCTTTGTACAGTGTATTTCATAAGTCAGTCATCTTGGGGACTAGTGTCTACTACACTGCATAACGTCGTCTCATAAAATACCTGTCTCATGATTATTGTGCTTGTGTTACATCAAAGTTACTCAAAAATCACTTTTTATTGGTAGTCGTATGCGATTCTCCGTGTCATTTAATTCCATCTTACCAGATTTTTTCTCAATCATTGACTAAGTGGTTTGATAGTTTGTTTAGAGAATCTGTGGTACTAATCACTTACCTCAGTCAAAGTAGGCGGCATAAGACTGGAACAGAAAATTCATTTTAAGGATAAGCAATACTGCACAGGGGTAATATGAGCTAGTCGTCGTTTGATATGGAACCACATATGAACGTATGAGCCTGAGAAACTGTCTGATGTCTGTCTCACACTTGTCTTCAAGGGATTTAAGTACAGTAGCTACCAACATCCTTATCACATCTATATCGATATTACTTCGTCAGTTGTATATCTTGCATACGGTAATAAGACTATTTGATACAATGTGGAATTTTCAGCATTTTAATAATAATAATAATCTACTTTATTCCAAAAAACAGTACTTAGAATACAGAATCGAATTCTCAGCATTTGTCTCAATATCTTGCATCTGATTTACTCTAAATATAAATAAAATTTGAAATTAAAAGAAAGTAACCAGTGGAATTTGTCCACATTTACGATAGAAAGTCAAAAATATTCGAAGCACGTATTGAGAATATTAAATATAATAATAGTATTAATAATAGTAATAATGATAATAACAACAGTGAGTTCGTTTCAAACAGTATTGTCGATTCAGTTTGGAAATTTTAGCACGTTATAAACTATTGGATCCAATGTTCTGTTGATATTGTGTAGTAATGGGAAATGCAAAATTACCAGTTATTGACACAGCCTAAAAGATGTCCACAGTTACGAAAAAAATAAACAAAAACAAAAAGTTGAGAGGACTATAAATATAAGAAATACAATAACAATAAAGTTCGATGGTGTAGGGGTGGAGGAAATGGTTTGTTTAATAGTGCAAAGAAGGTTAGTTAGTTCAGGCATGACACTATTTTCATCATATAAAGTACGTGCCGTCAAATATGGTATAGTGGAATTTTTATACTTAAACGTACATGCATAAAGTCTTCTGAAAAGATTTCTTGTTTTACCTGAGAAGACACAAGGTTGGAGCTGCAGGTAGATTGAGTGCTCACAGTCTGAGAAAATTCCTTAGGCAAATTTGTTGCATGAAATAAAGTGCCTATCAGTGACAATGTCAGCGATATGGCCGCATGGGATACCACTCGTCCTACAACATCGCAAGCAAAATTTCTCTTTAAATTTTTTTTCCTTCATGTTCACAGTGTAACATAGGGCCTCAAGCTAGTGGCTTGAAGTTTCTGTAGCAGTGTTTACTTTTACAGGATGGGGTTGCTAGCCAGCCTCATGCCCAACCTTTCCTCTTTGCCAGCATTATTTCTGGTTTAGCGAGGTAAAGGAGTGGGTCGGCCGGAGACTGAACCCTGGATCATGCGCATGGTCGGCGAGCGTCCTAACCGCTGTGCCACCGACGCAAAAATTACGTAGTTAGGTGATATAATTAACAGGGCGTTTACATTGTTAATAATTTCAATAAAAAACATGAAAGTGAAAAAATCGAAATTGAATAGAAATAGTGACAACAGTATTTTGATGAAAGAACGAAAAAATATGCCCGTTTAATTAATTTTGCACACTAAGTTAATCGTTCTATTCGTAATGCTGTTCTCATCACATAAAGTACATGTCAAAATAAGTTATCGTAGAAACTCTATACTTATTCATCTCAGCATAACTGCTTCTAGTTTTAGATACAAGGAGAGGAGAGTTATGTATACAGAGGATTCTCGGAATCTGATAAGATGATATTCCTCAATTTCTTGCATGACTTCATGTGTCTACCTACAACAGTATTAGGACGTTGGTATAGCAACTCTTCACTCACCCGTTATGCTGCTCTTTACAATGTAACAAAGTTCTTCTTAAGTAACGCAGGAAAGATTAAGGCGACGGGTGGGGAATAGGTAGAATAAAAGAATTAACAAACTGTAAAGGCTGTTTAAACTTCCTTACACATAGAAGATTAGCTGAAATGCCTTTTCTAGAAGTTACCATGATGCAGACAGATTGGGCGAGATCAGAGGAAATACACAATATACACAAGGTATTTAACATTTGACCTAGTTACAAATTTGTACCATCTACGATATTAGACTCACCGGAACGAACCATTTCTTGTCAATCACATTTGTGTTTGTGATAGTGAAATTAACAATCTGATTGATATCTGGAAAAATTTAGCTTAAGACTATTCGACAAGGTTCACTGACAAATTTCTGATTCACTTAGCTATTTACCTTAGCACACCTAGGTTGAGAAGTAGCTACCACAGAAAAAGTTAGATCATCGGAAGATCTAGAGAAATTACCCTCATCAAAACCAACTACCCTCAATTTTTCTGTAAGTACTGCAATCTTTTTCCATTACAAAACATCGATGTGCTATTAAAGATGGCCAGCGTGACACTAAAATATTCGTCAACTGAAAGTGAAGCCCATGAAATTTTTCACCGTGTATAACTGACCATATTCTGAGCACTATATTTCTACGTAGGAGCTGCTCAGTAATAATAATCGTGCAAAAATTCTAATTGAATATTACGAATGCTTCTAACGATAACTTGTGTGATAGTGCAATCAGTAAATGGATAAATTAAAAAAACTAAAGCATAATTATCATTGATGCTCATGTGATTAGTTTTCTGTGGTATTAAAAAATAGTGGTTAGTAATAGTTATATATATATATATATCCATGTATATTATGTATTTTTTTTAGCGGTAATATATATGTATGTATCTCTGCTCACATGCTAAGCACATGTCTTTTTGCTGCCTACACATGGAAATGTCAGAAACTATTTACATGGAAAGAATTTTAAGAAATACCAAAATGAAGCATATATATATATATATTTCAGAAAAGACCTTCATCGTTGTGTATTCTCTCCGTTAGCGTTTCATATTTTCGTGGGTTCAGGATGGAATAAAGAGCTTCAACAGCATGACTACATTTCACCTTGTCCTCTGCAGTCCCCTTTCCCTGGCCTCACAACTTCCCAAAGCTTTCATCTCCTTACACTTGAAACCTCAGTCATCTTTTTATTTCCGTTTAGCGGTTTCGAAGCGGTCTCCTCAGAGTGTGTTTGATCCATTAACATTAATTGCGACATATTTATTGAGCAGTAGGTTCTGAAGTGGTTCGTTCCCAGAGTTTCCCGTTGCTTATCATTTAAGGCTGACTATGGAGCTAGGGAAGGCGTCAGTTGTTGATAAAAGTCTGAAGCCTTTCAGAGACGCTTTTCTTGACGCGCATATCAAGTTTCTTAACCTTGATGGGGAACTGATTGACCTGACATAGGTGAGTGAAACACATTTCTTCTGTTGACTGGTTGATTATTTTCGTCATTTCCGTGATCTCTACGTTCACTTGAATCTCTGCCTTCGTTTCCAGCCTTTTTTTAAACCTTGTTTGTTTTTGCTTGTGAGTCTGTGAATTCATGTGATATTCCGCAAAAATCATTCGCTAAGTACAGATCTTCCAGAATTTTTTTATAAGCTAAACGTATTCCTATCCCCTCACTTGTCATCATCTTCCGCATGGTCATGCCACCATAATTAGCAATATCATCGATGATTTACGCTGGTAGCTAATTTTAGTTTTTGCAAGCCACCATGCAATTATGTTCATGGTGGCTCAATTTGTGTGCGTCGGTGGCACAGTGGTTAGGACTCTTGCCGACCATCCACATGGTCCGGGGTTCGAGCCCACGTCGACGCACACCTGGTATCTATGGTCGGCCTGCGAAATTTGGGCTACCGATATCCATGCTGAAAATTCCGTACTTGTACCAAAAATACAGTGTGGAATCAAGCTGTAATCAAAAATAATAAAATAAATAATAATAGTAACTGACAGAAAATTGTATCTGTCCAAATTTAAATATGATGTACTTGTAATTTTACCGAATCGGTGCCTCCCGGTATTCAATTATTTAATTGTCCATGTAGAACCAGTGACAATGGCTTAATTGTCTGTGCTCAAGAACCCCTGTCATTGTAGCTAAATAAAAGTGTAGTAAAAACCATCAGTAGTTTGATATTAGATCACCTGGTTGGTTACAGCAGGCTTAAATGCTATTTTTGAAGAATTATTTCATATAATCTAATGAAAACTAAATCAATCAATCAATCAAAGCCTCTAGGCAACGAAAACTTGAAACATCAGAGGCTGTTGCAATTCACTTAAAATAACAAGGGTCCTAAGGGTCAAGCCTGGCCTACTATGGAAATTGTAAATTTATGAATTTTGAAGTATTTTTTAATGAATTTATCTGATATTCAGTTTAATGTTAAACTGATTGATACTATCAAACCAAGTATTTTAAAATATAATCTATCGATATTATTGATTCAGTGTTACTTAAAACCCCATTGTGGTTTGTGATAATTATCAAGTGTCCGTTTGCAGGAATTTGGTTGGTCACATGATTAATAATGAGCTGACGCTAGCTGGTGAAACATTTTTAAAAAAAATTAGGAAGCTCTGGACAGCTGTTTGGGTTCTAGTTTGGGATTTCTCCGAAATTTGTACCTACCGGGTTCCAAACCCAGGACTTTTAGTAAGAAGTGACACTCGTAGACCATGATGTTGGGAGCGGATTTCCTTATATATTAAACCATATAAATCCTGCCTAAATTTAAACTTTTATTCCCATCATCTTGTTTATTGGCACGAAATATATATATATATATATAGTCCCAGGAGGTGACTTTATTAAAAACAATGATTTTTTTGCTTCATGCATGATCACGGATTGCTATCAATAACAAAATCTCTGAAGACCAGAGAGTGCTAGATGACGTTTTCCCACTAGTTTGCCACTCTCCAGTGATACTCATTCACTGGGACTTTAACCCTACAAGTAACGGTAACAAGACGGACTTACAGACTATTTCAGTCACTAGGACCTGATTTCATTGACAGCCTTAGAACTATAACTTCTATCAATTTGTGATTTTAGCGCTGACGCTAGTGAATGTCATCAGCAGATATATGTCCTTATCCCCAATTCAATGGATCCCGCTGATCATTGGTTGATGATTGTGTGAACGTCACTGATGGATAGTAGTTAGAATTAATGGGCTAAACAACAATCAGGTCCTAGTGGCTGAATGATCTACTATCTCGCCTAGCAAATTGTTGGATTCGGTTTCGAACCGCGGTCAGTAAGAAATGATTCAGAGTCTCAAACTAGGACGAAACAACTGCCTAGTACTTTTAGATGGCTCTGAATGGTTCTTCAACTGAAATCAATCTATGATCCAGCTTGAAACAAATCGAATCCTTATAAATTAACTCTTGGATGACTGAGTGGGTAGACTGACAGACGCTAAAAGATCAGCTTCTGCCTAAAGGCTATACGTTAGTATTGTCACCACAAAATCCAGTGATCTTGATTTCATTTCATCGCCAGCTAGTTCACAGTTCTTTGTTTTCGACTGACTGGGAAACTGTTGTCGGTTGGTGAAGAAGAATACTTCAGGAGGTTGTTTTGTGTAACAAAGAAACTTTAAAATTCCGTGAATATTAGTGCCACATCACTTACTTTCGAGCGTCGATGGCACAGCGGTTGGGACGCTCACCGACCATGCACATGATCCGGGGTTCGATCCTCGGCCACAGGCGCACTGCTTTACCTCGCTAAGCTAGAAATAATGCTGGCAAAGAGGTAAGGTTGGGCATGAGGCTAGCAACCCTATCCTATAAAATAAAGACTGCTACAGAAACTTCAAGCCTCTAGCTTGAGGCCCTATGTTACACCGGGAACGTGAAGGAAAAAAAACTTAACTTCGATATTAGTTGAAATTTCTATATTAAGTAAAGTTTAGTATTTTTGAAGTATTTTATAGTCCTTCTTCAAACAAATATCTTGCCTCATTAGAATACCTAATTATAATTTTCAAATTATTAAATTAAATTACTTTCAAATAAGCAACTAATCGATTTCCAAGTGCATATTTAAGTCATAGAATACACTACAGTGCAGAGTATTTTAAGCTAATCCAAATGAGAATAGGACAGAATGGAAAGAAAAAGGGTGAACTTTAAAAAACAGTAAATAAAACTTTTGAATTACTTAGAGTGAATCAAAAGAGAGAAAAAATAAATAAATCAACAGAGAGAGAGAGAAAATTTATTCATTTATATATTAAATTACTTATTGATCTTTCTTTCCCCTTCAATGTTTTGCCTTACAAAGTAGTTGATTAAAGTATTCAGTCCAACTATCCGAGAGACGAAAGGTGAACGTGAGTGAATGAAAGTTTATGAGGATATGAAAAGATTCAAAATAACTGGAAATTATTATTTGCATGATAGTCTATAGTATATACTGAGCAGTTTCCACATTCGTACCTATGATCTAATTAGGTGTGAATTGAAATATGCTGGCATAAAACTATGCAGTGCTGACTGATTCACATGACTAGTTGTATACCTCTGTCACTAATCAGTATTACTTACTAACCAGATCACACACCGCGAACTGAAAATAATTTAGTTACATTGCAAATTGTGAATTTCATAAAATAGTTTAATTCAAGTGTTGGTTTGTAGGGATTTGATTGGTTACAGGATTTCATCATGAGCTGAAATTAGTTAGAGAACCATTGAAAAACCTGGAAAGCTGTTTCGTCCTAGTTTAGGACTCTTTACAGTACGCGCCCCCCGGGGTTCGAACCCAGGACCTTCTGGTTACAAGGAGAATTCCTGATGTTGTTGAAGACTTTGTTTATTAAGCTGTGAGTTTTATCTAACTCGTTTCTTTTGTTTATTACAAATGTGTTATTTACGTTATGTATCCAAATCTTGGTTTTGGTCTTTGGTAGAATTATGTTTTCGAGCTCAACTCACAACTTAATAAACAATGTCTTCAACGACATTAAAGTCACAAGAGAAGAAGAATCCGACAACCAAATCCGATTTTTTGGACGTCTTAGTCAAGCGAACAACCACAGGGGAATTAGAAACTCCAGTTTATAGAAAATCAACTCATACAGACCGAATCCTGAATTACGACAGCAACAATCCAATAACGCATAAAAAGAATTGCATACAAACACTATTCAAGAGCTCCAAGACTCATTGCAGCGCTCCCAACTTAAGGAAAATTGAAGAATCATATCTCACGGACGTCTCCCAAAAGAATGGATTCCACAAAATTTCCTCAAAAGACATATACCCACAAGCCAACGCGTCAAACCGAAAGCCCCCAAGGAAAGCACAAAGAAAATCGCCTCACCATATATAAAGGATATCTCAGAAATCACTACAAGACTCTTCACACCTTTAGGAATTGACGTCGTACACAAACCATCAAAGTCACTTCACTCAGTTCTATGTCAACCAAAAAACTCAACAGCGAAAGAAGATGAAACTAACATCATCATGTGCAAAATAAATTGTAACAAATGCGAAAAACACTACATTGGCCAAAGTGGACGTCCCCTTCGTGTCTTCGTATCCACGAACATAAGCTAGCCGTCAGAAGACATGATATCCACACCCTCACTCATATCACTACATACAGACAACCACGGACATCAATTTGACTGAGGCAGCCAACGTTCAAATATTAGATAGGGGAAACAACAAGAATGCTTGAGAATTTTTAGAAGCCCCCTGGTATTCCAGTGAATCATCAATCAATAGACACACTGAGATCGACAAAAATTTACCAACCGATAAGAAAGAAACCCCTCCCTCTCCACACACAAAGGGTGAAAGCTGAAGCAAAAGAAATAATCAGTTCCAATACAAGTAACTTTGTCCTTTTCAGGTAGGTAGTTACCTGGGCTTCTAGTGAGAAGTAGTGACGAGTAGGGTACAGAAGGTCGGGTGTGAGAATAAGTATTCGCTGAAGACATTGGCTAGCGGTCGCGCTATGTCGTGAATCGGCAGAAGTTAGAATTCAAGTACCATTGGATCGGGTCCCAGTGGCTCAATGGTCTATGAGGTCGCCTTATAATCACAAGGTCCTGGGTTCGAGCCCCGGTGTGTGCGTACTGCTGAAGAGTTCCAAAGTACCCTGACGAAACAGCTGTCCAGTACTCCCAGCTGGTTTTCCGGTGGTTCTCTAAATAATGTCAGCTCAGGATGAAATCCTGTAACCTAGAAGGTGTGAAAACACACAAAAACAATCAAACACGTCCAAGGTGACCGGTCAGGAGAGATGATTAATGAACTCGTGGAGAAAACTAAAAACTCACTTCAACTAACTGAAGTATGCATGCTGAAGATTTCGCCTAGTGGTGGGGCGATGAAAGCCTCGCGAACTAACAATCCAGCTCAGAGAACACAACCAGCTCGAAATCATCCACCTGAGCTACAAATATTCTCTATCATATCTAAGCCAATCTTCAGAGGTCTAATAGGTTTTCATTGCCAACTAATTTAAAAATTGATTTCGAGAAGCTTTGACGGAAAGAAAGTGTGATCTATGACATCCATTAATTTGGATGTATGTGTGTGTGTATGTGACAACAGATAATCATCATCGACATTTTGTGGGCTGTGTTCTATCTAGTCAAAACTTTTTTTAGTTTATTTGAAATTAAGACTAGTATTATATATGTTAAGATGGTTTCATAAGTGCTTATTGTGAGTATTCTCTTCACGTGGTGGAAATAGCCTTGAAAAGCTAAACTTACATTTTTTCTCTTAACTAATCAATCGATAAAGAGAATCTGTCTTCTATTCACATTATATCAGTTTGCTTTTTTTTAAATCGTTGAAAAAACATCTACCTACTCCACAATTCTGAGAACCGCGAAATAATTAACTTGCATAAATTATCGTAATGGAATGTGATTTCATTACAATTTGATAATAGTACCGTTCTGTGAAAAGCAAAAATATCTTCAGTATAGAAAAAATGTGGATGGCGGATAAAAAAAAACATGGAATTTCAAGAAATTTCACTTTCTACAGATGAATTATTCCATAAAAATATTTAAAAGACTGATTCGTAATCAAGTTGTATATTTACGTGACAGATTACTGTACTGGAGAACTATTGTTATGAGCAACATTAATGCAATTTTAAATTACACTGAATCAATATTATCGACAAATTATATTCCAAAAGCACTAGTAAAAGAGAGATAATATGTATAAATATACCACTAAACTGGCTGAATTTCAGATAAATTAAAGGAGGTGACACAGAGAATTTATGAATTCATAGGCTCGACAGCAGATAGCGACGAGAAAACATTAGTGGCCGACTATGGAGTGCAGAAGCCAGATCGTCATCAACCTGATTCAGCAGCTTGCTATTTGAGAATGCCAAGTGTCAGGTGATCCACAAGGTAAAACTTAGTGAAGTGTTTACAGTGAATGCTGGTGTAGGACAATCTGGCTGCCTACCTATTAGCACCGATGACATTCCCAATTGCTGTGGACTGGATTAGGCGTCAGACTGTGTACAGGGATTGAGAAGACATGAATACGCTGTACCACCGATAAGAAGACTGTATAAGATCTGGATGTCGCGTGTGAACGATTCATATTCAATGTCACAAGCAAAGACACACTCCAAGACGTGCAGGTGAAATTCAGCAAACCGACTGAAGAGGCAGGAAGCGAAGACAGAACTTCAGGAGAAGACTGAAATAGAGGAGAAGAAGATAACCAATGAATAATAACAACAACCAGCACTGGTCACCATTGACGGAAAGGTTTGAGAGAGGTTGATTCCTTTACTTTAATGGGAGATACAATTTTAACCACACGCATATGGCACGGATGTAGACGTCAAGGCTAGCCAGAAACCTGAAATCAGGTCGGAAATCTTCTGCACTACACCCCCACATAAACAACAAGATTCGGATTTTTAACACAAATATGAAGTTAGTCAGTTCTTCTATATGGATGAGAAACTTGAAATGGGCGTCACGAACAGGGTTTCCAACAAGCTACAGACATTTATCAACAGATGCTTTCGTTGACTCCATACTGAAGAACAAATGGTTGATCAGAAATAACTAGCAACAAGAAACGCCTACTGAGAACAAACTAACCAAGAACCAATCTTTGGAAAAATATGCCGGAGAAAATCGAGATGCATTGGACATATGTTGAGGAGACCATCAAATGACATCACGCATCTTACCATTACTCGAGTGGAATCTAGATGGGAAGCAACAAGTGGGTCTTCCCTGTGAGAGTGACATGCAGGAGATTATGTGGGGAGATGGTGAGAGGTTGCGGGCAATCGTGGACTCAGGTGAAGAGGACAGAAGAAAATTGAAGAAAGGGGAAATGTGTGTTGTTGAAGCTTTATGTTCCACTCGGAACCCAAGGGAATAATAATAATAATAGTCCGATTTATACCAAAACACTAACTGAGACACAGCATGGAATTCTCAGCATTTCCAACAATCTTGCATGTAATTTACTGAACAAGAAAAACACAAATTACATGGTATAATTAAGGTAAGATAAGTACAAGTTACTTTTTTGGAATTAGCAGTAATAATAAGTTTAACAGTGTACGAGTATGAAGTGATTATTTAGTTTTAACAGCTAAGATAATTGAAAGTGTCAGTATAAACTAAAAATAGGCGAATATCGAAAAGTCATTTATTTTGTAAGTTAATCGGTAAGTTCCACGCTTAATACTGTCTCTATCACATAGAACATGGACTAGATAGGCTATCACTGGATGTTTCTACTTAGTCGTGAAAGGGCTTATAATTTTTTATAATAACTTCAAAAGCTACAAGGGGAGAGTTGAGAATCTAAAGGGTTACAACAAGTGGATTGCATAATGCATAATTTTGGAAAAATGACGAGCAATTATGTAATTACCTTGGCCATCGTTACATGATTGTATAAACAGGACTATTTCGTCCCCCTTCCCCTAAACTTTTAAAAATTATAATTGTCGAAATTATTTTATTTTTCTGACTACTTCATCTTTATTTACGTGTTATCCTTGTAAAGTTATTTTATTCTTTTGACCACTTCAACATTAGTTTCAAATTATCATTTTCTAACATAACATAACATAAGCTTTATTCCAAATCAGTACTTGTGATACAGAATGGAATTCTCAGCATTTTACTACAATATTGCATCCAGTTTTTTACATTAACAATAAATAAAGTTCTACATAGATTAAAGTTATCTCAACAACATATTAGTATGTCGGTAGCAAAGCCAAAATTAAAGTGTTTGAAGGTGTTAGAAAAGTAGATACTACTAGCATATTTACTGGCGTAAGCGATAGCAAAATGGTCGAGATATACAGAGTGTGAAAGAACGAACAAGAATGTTTTAAGTAGAGTTTGCAAGGAAGAGAGAAACAAAACAGCACATAACAAAAATAAATACAGAATGAAGAGCGAGAAAACGTTGTACCTATAAATGATGTGAGTTGGAAAGACGAGATCCATTGGTTCTACTGACTATTTAATAAGTTAAAGGTTTCATGCCTGATGCATTCTTTATCGCACAGAACACGGGCTAGGTAGGGTATGGATGAGTTTTTGTACTTACTAGTGCGGGCATATAGTTTCCTATATAGGCTTCTTGTTTTCCCTGAAGAGATACATGGGGAGAGTTGTGAATGTAGAGGGTGTTGTGAGTCAGATAAAATGGATTTCGCCCATTTTTCACATGAGTCCATATGCCTGTCCACCAGAATATTAACAAGCTGGCTAAGTGGCAAACTGCTTACCCTGCTGACAACCTTTAACATCCTACGTAATAAGGTATAGTCTTTCTTCAATAGCCCAGGAAAGACTAAGGGGGAGCAATAGAGAATAATAGGCAGAATACGGGAGTTAACAAATTGTAGGAGTAAGGGTTGGGTTACACCAGAATGTCTTAACTTCTTGATGTAGAAGGTAAGACGGTATATTTTCTTGGAAATCGTCAAGATATGAGACGACCAGGAAAGATCAGAAGATAGAGTGACGCCTAGGTATTTAATTTCCGACTTGGTTTCTATTTCACTGCCATCTATGTTGCACACCTCGTGAGTGCTAACCAGTTTGTTTAGGTCAGATTTATGCCTAAGGGTGAAATTAACTGTTTGGCATTTGGAGGGGTTTAAGGTTAGACCGTTTTCCTTGGACCATTGGCTAATTTCTGATAAGAAGCCATTTAGTTTAGAGCAGTCACTTTGACATTTGACAGGTAAAGATACAGTTAGGTCATCAGCATATTTGACAAAGTTAATGTCATTTGAAGACGGTAGGTCATGTAGGAAGAATGAAAAGAGAAGTGGGGAGAGTACAGCACCTTGGGGGACACCAGCTTCAGTGAGCACAGCAGAGGAGGATTGGCCTTTGTATACGGTGTACTGCATTCTGTTTGAAAAGTAGGAATGCAACCAGTTAGTGACCCAGGACTCGGTTTGTGTCATGGAGAGCTTATTTAGCAAGAGACTTCTAGGTACAGAGTCGAAAGCAGAAGTAAAGTCAAGAAACGTGCAGCGGACATATTTGGCACCTTTGTCTAATGATGAGATAATACTGTTGTGTAAGACGGCTGCAGCGTCTAAAGTACTCCTACCCTGTCTGTAGGCAAATTGTTTGGGGTCTTCGAAGCTTTTAAGGGAGGGTTCGAGTTTAAGAAGTACTAGTTTTTCCATGAGCTTTAGAAACGGGGAAGTGATGGCGATGGGTCTGAACTTTACGTTCTTGCTATTTCCAGGTTTAGGGACAGGGACTATTTTAATGTCTTTCCATGGAACAGGTACAACGTTTTCGGAGAAAGAAGCATTTAGGATATTAGTTAGAGGAAAACATAAAGCATCTGCACATTGTTTTAGAACATATGCAGGTATGCTATCAGGGCCAAGACTATGTGAGGGCTTAAGAGTTTTAAGACATTTCAAAACATCGAGAGTATTGAAGTCCTGGAAGTTATCAGCTACAAGATTGGTAACGTTAGAAGTGGTTATAGTAGAAGGAGAGCGTAAAAAAGACAGATTAAGAGCATTAACATCACAAGAGGGAAAAACATTACATCGCTTACTTTTGCCAGTAATTTCATTGAAAAGTTTCCACATGCTGTTAGGAGATTTGCATGATAAAAGTGTTTGGTTATAGATAGCATTAAGATTTTTGATTTCAGATTTGATTTGAGCATTAATCTTTTTAAGTCCTAACTTGTCTTTGCATTTATATAACATTTCTTTTTGCCTGCGAAGTTGTTTGAGACGGGGAGACGAGAAGCGGTCGAGGCGTTTGAACAGTGTTTGTTTGGGACAGCATATGTCGAGGCAGAACTTAAGATAATCCATTATATTGGTGATTGAGTCATCTAATGTACTTTCATAGAATAGATCCCAGTTGGTATCTTTTAACATGCATCTTAGATTGAGTAAGTTGTCAGATGTGTAGCATCTTTCTTGTGCTTTCGTAGACAGGTGTGAGAAGATTTTAATATGTGTTTTGCTGTATATTTTTGGCAAAACGCGGACAATGCAGTGATCGGAGTTATGTATCGGTGAACGTCTACGTGTTTCATATACTCCTTCGTCATTAGTAAAAACGAGGTCGAGTGTTTTGTCAAGTCGAGTGGGAAATTTGACTATGTTTGTGTGACCAAGAGCTTCAAGAAAGGAGCAATCTGATGTGTTGAAGTCTCCAGTAATAACGGATAGAGAGTTGTCGAAGTTGGCAGCAGCAAACATGGTGAATTCATCAGCAAAATTAGATAGATCAGATGGAGAGCAACTAGGAGAAATGTACATGTTTGTAATATAGAATTGTTTATATTTGGGGATATGTTTGGGGCGACATTTGACAGTAATACAGTCAATGAAGTCATTTGAGAAGGTGAAGCAGACGTTATTTGAGACAGACCATTTGGAGTGAATAAAAGTTGCAACGCCACCACCATTTTTCTTATTACAACATTGACGGTCTTGACGAAATAAAATAAAGTCCTTTAGTGAGATAAGGTTGTCATCATACAGTTCATGCAACCACGTTTCTTGTAATGCGATTATGGCGGTGTTATGATACGTATCAGTTGACATCAGGGATTGTAGGTACATTATCTTATTTGGCAGAGAGCGACAGTTTGAGTTCATTATGACGGGGACCGTAGTTAAGTGTATTGGTGTACGTTTGAGAGCTCTCTGCCAACCACTACGATGTTTCCTTCTTGGTTTCTTTGGAATATGAAAGTCATTTGGTCGTAAATCATTAATAAAGTTACGAGAGTAAATGATTCTGTTAGAATTCATATTTAAGTGATAAATGTATGCTGGTAAACAGTAAACTGGATGCAAAATGTAGATATTTTGGTAGCAGGCCCAAAAATTCTAATTCGTTTTATTTTTCTTTAACAATCTGTTACGTAATCAGCCTGTGCACACGCTTATTCCTTGACTACTTTTCATTTTTCCAAATTTTGAAGGGTCCTGACAGTCATATAATATGGCATTAGACCATTTCTTACATGTACAATGTGTCTCCTGACTACAGCAGTGAAGAGCTGACTTAGTGGCACACATTCTGACAACCAGCACGACAACTTCTTTTTTGAATAGCCCAGGAAAGACTTAGGGTTTAGCATTGAAGTCAGTATGTAAGATATAGGAGTTATCTAGATTAAAATGTGGGAGTTTAGCGATACCTGATTTTCCTAATTTTTTTTAAGTGTAGAAAGTTATATATGGGATGACCAAGAAAGGTGATAGGACAGAACTACTCCAAGGTATTTAATGCTTGCATTTATTTGTATTTCAGCCTTCCTTATATTTGCTTTTTTATTCAGTTCGTTGGTCCCTTCATCTTTATCGATCCATTGTGCATTGTTTAGTCTTAATTATGAAAATTAACACCATTTAGCAAGCCACAGGTACCTCAATATTCATTTGTATTTCTGTCATATTGTACAGAAAGTTGGCATGTATATATTTCCGGACAGTTTAGAACTTTCTCGCATGGTATTTTAAATAATCTTTGTGTTTTTAAAGCTGTGTCAGTTATCTGAAATGGCTACTAAACTTCACTCAGATCTACACGGTTGCAATTTCTTAGACAAGTGATTTTCACCACCGATTGAATAAGCTAGAAATATAACAGTAATTATCTTTCTAAAGTTATCTTTGCTATATAAACCAAAAAGTCTGTAAATATCTGAGATCTTATGAAATTCATCTTTCACATACCCTGTACACGTTTTCACCACACACACACACACACACTACTTCTTCATTTGAGATGCTGACATAGAGACAAAATAATGATTTGAAGTATTCAAACCATGCCGCATTGGAACGTTTAAACGTGTTCTTTGAAGTGCTTCGTTTATTTAATTCAGTAGAGTTCGAAATACTGAAGGCAGAGAGAGATGGGCAGTTGAGAGTTAGATATTATGAACCAGTAATATAATAATGACAATAATATTGGATAGGAGCACTTACTGAGGGTTTCGTAGTTAGTTAGCAGTTTCATACATAACACTTCGCTCGTCAAATAAAACACTAATTTGTCCGAGCATATGGTTTTTTATAACTGTTTCTGGTGGTACCTGATGAGATACAAGAAGAGAACTGTGTATAGATAAGATGCATAGGATTCGACAAGATGATATTCACCAATTTCTTGTATGACTTTGTGTCTTTCCACAACGAGATGATCAAATGGGTTTAGCAACAATCCACCTGCCATAATGACTGCTTTTATCGCCCTTTGCAGCGAGTGTAGTGAAGTCTTTCTCAAGTGGCTCAGCAAAGATTGAGGTGAGCAGAAAAAGGAGAATATGCAGAATACAAAAATCAATAAATTGTAGAGCAGAGACTGAGTGAAACCATTTTGTCATAACTTTCTTCGGTAGAAAGTTAGGCGAATTAGCTTTCTAGGACCTAACAAGATGTGGGAAGACCATGAGAGATCAGAAGTTATAATCCAAGTTATTTAACAACAGTTGACCTAGTTTCAACTTTTGAGCTTTTTATGCTATGGGAATTATGGGAACGAAACGGTTCACGCATATTACAATTGTGTGTGAAAGGGAAATTAACAACCTGATATATGGAGGGATTTAGCTTAAGAACCTTCGACTAGGACCAATGACTAATTTCTGATAAGAGGTTATTCACTTTGATACAGTCAGGTTGAGAAGTGCCCGCCGTGGGAACAGTCAGATCATCGAGACAGCTAACAAAATCAGTTTCATCTGATCTTTTCTCTATTCATTAACAAAGTCGGTATATACATGTTTAAGACTTGGGAAAGGTTTTTTTTATGGAGATTTATATGCCAGCAAGGATAACAGACTGTACACCTCATAGCATTTAGTTAGTATACAATTTTAAAATTATTTGCAATTCGATTCCTTTAATTGGTCTGATGGGTTTTCACTGTATCTGTTGCCAGTAAGTACGCGTTATCGCTTTGTGAACGATGATTGTTTGCATAGACAGATTCAAGCAGTTATAAACCTAAAATCTGTTGGAAGCAACTAATGCTGACAGAATTCGAGTCTGTAGATCTAAAGTAGTTGTTTTTTCAGAACAGCATTATGAGTTTGGTAAATATTGACAACTAGGAATAACATTGATAAGACGGTAGAGATAAATTGTGGACTCATTGGAAAAACCAATCAAAGCATTGTATTTATCAGAAAACCAAGGTGACAAGTTTTCTGGTGCAGTGCTCATTTCCTTCACTGAAGGCTGGCCACGGCAGTAGTAGTAGCTAGCTGGACTTGCTTCCTTCGCACACAAAGCACTGACTGTTTCTCATGAATTGCAATAGCCTCTGCTGTTTGGAGCATGTGGTGCTTCGATGATTTTGGGAATTCATCAGGCACCCGGTAGGTTATAGTGAAGGATTCTTCCACGCTGGTTTTGTAGTCGCTTTGCACCAAATGGTCGAAAACCGAACTGTTAATGGATTTAACTACACCTTTACTTAGCCATAGTGAGAGATGTTCTCGAGCACCAAAAATCAAGTTCCTAGAACAACGGCCAATACGACTCGCCCCACAAGCGCAGTTGAATTGGTAGATACAATTTAAAGTGGTTAGTCTAGGTACTTCATCTTTCAGTCTAGGAATCACCATCGGTCGTGTAGAGAATAATACGCGTATTTCGCCAGCATTAAAAGTTATTTGAACTGATTTTCTTAATTTCTTCGTAATCATTTATTTTGGTGTACCGCCCTTGAATTGTAGTCGTATATAAAGTGGCTTCTTGTTTACAGGTAGTGAGTAGTCCTTTTCCGCTTCCTCTCTCGATAATCTACCAGGTGCCTGATGAATTCCCAAAATCATCGAAGCACCACATGCTCCAAACAGCAGAGGCTATCGCAATTCATGAGAAACAATCAGTGCTTTGTGTGCGAAGGAAGCAAGTCCAGCTAGCTACTACTACTGCCGTGGCCAGCCTTCAGTAGAGACGATAAAATCATGAATTTGTAACATTATCTTTCCTAATCTTTCTGACACTCAGTGTGTACTGTTATGTTGATCCTATAGAGCTGTAATCTATCAATATTATTGATTCGACGTTATTTAAACAGCAATAATGTCGTTTATAACACTAATTCATTCATTCACTATAATGTATGTATAACTGTAGAGCCTGATGATGAAGGGGTTATCGAAAAGAGTACTCTTTGTTCAGTATCTATTCTTTTGAAAATTTTAATGGGCATTTTAAATCAATTAATAAATAGTCAAAGAAGGATTCAAAACCCTTTTCTTTGCAAAGTAACAGGTCTTTTTCCGAAATGTTTCAAGATTGATTACCTCCGTAAACCAATATTACTTACTCAGCCATGGAAAACTGGTGAGTGGTGGGTAGCTCTTTTATTCCACTCTGACAGTCAAAAGTAAGCAGTCTCATGAACCCACAAAAAGACTGAATCCAGAACATTCTAGCTGCTCACAGGACACTTTTACCAACCAGTTACTACGTTACTGTCTAATGACGCATGAATTCCAACTTTTTAGTCCATCACACCCATCCAGTGGCTATAATGTATATATAACTGTAGCGCCTGATAATGAAAGGGTTATCGAAAAGAGTACTCTTTGTTCAGTATTTATTTATTGTCAGATGTATGCATGTAGACGGCAACAGACCTAGGAAATTCACTTTCTCTCAATAAGGAAATTTTGGATAAAAAAGTCAAGTTCTAACTTCTTGCATCAAAATATTCACAATGGATCAATAGCATGTACAAAACAAAAAGACATCAGCTGAACTGGAACTGATATTAGCATGCTGGTAAGTAAGCGAAGAGGGGAAGTCTGTTCAAAATGCCGAATTTTAATCATCCCTAAGTGCATTTCACTAAGGAATAGAAACCTTTCATAGAATTCATTTCTATCCCTCTGTAATCCTGGATTATTTATAACCTATTGAATGTACCAAGCTTATTATAGGCTTTTATGCGAACTCTGACAATCAACCTGTCATGCATTGTATATATTCTGTAAACCTGTCTTTTATTTGTTTGAGTCTTGTATTGTGTAGACGCATCACACTCCAGCATATTTCAGCCAGAAGATTAATTTGGCCTTTTGGGTTGACATTTACAAAGAGATAAGACTTAGTTAATGAGACAGTTGTATTGTCCAGTGAGAATCCTAATGAAACTCATGTCACATTGAAATCATTACTGAAGATGTTGTTCAGAAGGACAGTGACGGCTTCAGAGTTGAACTACCGGGCTAAAAGAACACATATATCATAAAAGGGAAGCCATTTATTAGCTTGAAATGCCTGTTTTACATCTTAAACATCTACATTGAGCATTTTCATGCCTTGATTGTGCAGTTCATCAAATCAGTGAAAACCAAAATTTGATAAATACTTGATAACTTATTAAAGACTGATTCTATAGTAGAAGAGTCACCTCGAATTCCAGTAGGAATACACCACAGGTGGGGTTTACCAAGTCGAGTAGCAAAACAGTTAATCGTTTATGATAGTGGCTGGTGTTGTATGATGCAGACTGGCAGAAGTAGAAATTCATGGGCCGTCGAGTGAATAGTCTAACAGCTCCCATTGTGACCGAAAGGTCCCAAGTTTGAAATCCCTTGGGTGTATACAGATGCAAAATCTCAAAGTAGGATGAAAGAGAACTGTAGCACTCTTTAGTTTTCCAGTGGTTCTCCATCTGATATCAGTTCGTGACCAAACCCGTAACCATTGTGATCTCTGCTAGCTAACAATTAAAAATTCAATTTCTTTTAATTTTTCAAAAAATCCGCCTACGTGCTAGTAATGCTTTGAAGATATAAACGCTAACCTTTACGAGGACTGTCATAAAGGTCGATTTTATAAGGTACTCCAAATTTGTATTGAGCATTTTTAAAAATTTTTCTGTACTATTTCAAGGGGTATACTCACGAATAATACCGGTAGTATAATTTTTGAGTAATTCGATTTGAGTAGAGTTTTTTTTTCCAAGTGGTCGAACGATATTTAAAATTCAAATGGAACATTTTCACTCAAGTAAAATCATTTTTAAATGTAATTTTCTTTCTGTTATACGGAAATTTGTCAGTTAAGTCACAGCGATTTAGAAGTCCTACGAACATTTAATCACTCATTTTTTCCACCCTATTTTAGTAACGATAGACCTGGGATTAGAAAGCAGGTCTGGACAGTTTGTGAGATGATTAAAGCCTGAAATTAGCGTACATCTGCTTTGAATGGTGAAACTTCCAGTACCTGATTTGAAACAAAGATCAAGTCAGTGACTGAGTCTCTCGGTTCACTTAGCCAGATGACAAAGAAAATCATCTGTATCACGTATGAAGGATACCTCAGAAATCACTACAAGACTCTTCACACCTTTAGGAATTGACGTCGTACACAAACCATCAAAGTCACTTCACTCAGTTCTATGTCAACCAAAAAACTCAACAGCGAAAGAAGATGAAACTAACATCATCATGTGCAAAATAAATTGTAACAAATGCGAAAAACACTACATTGGCCAAAGTGGACGTCCCCTTCGTGTCTTCGTATCCACGAACATAAGCTAGCCGTCAAAAGACATGATATCCACACCCTCACTCATATCACTACATACAGACAACCACGGACATCAATTTGACTGGGGCAGCCAACGTTCAAATATTGGATGGAGGAAACAACAAGAATGCTTGAGAATTTTTAGAAGCCCCCTGATATTCCAGTGAATCATCAATCAATAGACACACTGAGATCGACAAAAAATTTATCAACCGATAAGAAAGAAACCCCTCCCTCTCCACACACAAAGGGTGAAAGCTGAAGCAAAAGAAACAATCAGTTCCAGTATCACAAGTAATCGAGAAGGTGTGAAAATACACAAAAACAACCTATCACAGCGTTCAAACTCAACAGCCAGGAGAGATGATTAATAAACTCGTGGAGAAATGTAAAAGCTCACTTCATCGAATTGAAGTATGCATGTTGAAGATGTAGCCTAATGGTGGGGCCATGAAAGCTTCGCGAATTAACTATCCAGCTCAGAGAACACAACCACATCAAAATCATTCACCTGAGCTACAAATATTCTCTAACAGATAATATGCAGATAGACGGAAATTCCCCATTCCCAGTAATATGGTGATCAGCGTTATGATTTTACCTTCTGCAATTATCATAATATCTTACATCAGATTACACTTATGTTACTTTACTCATTACAAGAATACAAATATAATTTGAATTAGGCGTGTAAACACATAATATCCATGCACTATTACAGTGTATACTATTTTCTTATTATTCGGTAGTACTCAGTAGCTCACACTTTCTGCTAACTTTTGTTAATAATTATTGAACATTGTACTGAATACTTCATTCAGTATGAAGCGACAGCAGATGAAGCATTTTATTGGTCACTTGAAGTTATTTACAGTCTCTTTCTGAGTGCAATCACTTGAACACTTTTCAAGAAAATGCATCATTCTTATAAGATGCGATATTTTTAAATACAAAGTTTATATTGAAAATTCACGGAATGTTGATTGTCAAGAGTGAGTAGGTGGAATAAGATTAAGTACAATAATATGAAGTAAATACACTTTCAAGAATTGTGAAATTTTAGACTACTTTAGTAACCAAAAGCGATGAGTGGTGTTCTAAACTCAAGACCAGTTTCTACATTCGACTGTATAGCTAGTCAAAACTTCCTTGAGTTAAGCATAGTCGCAAATCTGTGATGCTATCTAAAAATATGAAAACAGAAATTACCTCAACAGTGCTGTTAAGCAGCCATAGAGATTGAATTCTTTCTCGAGTACAAAAAAAATTACTGTTAACTGTTAGCTGTAGAGAAGTATTTGAGAATCAAGAATAATATTCACAACAAGGTGGAGTCAAAACTCTGTCAGTAAGAATTACACACCAAAATACTTCTTGTTGACAAACCAGGATCGTAATTCCCAAGGCGAACCTTTACTTCATTTAGGCAAAATCACAATCGTAGAAGAACAAATTATCAGTACCCTTAAACAACCGGGTAGAAAATCATTTAAGTTAGGAATCAGACAAAATCAGAGAAAGTAGGAGAAAAAAAAGATAACAACAACAACAACAACAGCAATATACAGCGCCAATCACTATCAACACAGGAGGGATTTGAAAGAGGTTACTTCATTCATTCACTTATCTAGGGAGCATTGTCTCAACTACACGAACGGAGGAACGGACGAGGATGTCGAATCGGGCGAGAATCAGGAAGGTGAGAACACATACATCCATCAACCTGAAACCAATCTAGAAATCGTCGTCACTCAGCCAGCATCCACAAGAAAATTTGGTAGGATTTTCAATACAAACAACGTCAAGTCAGTCACTTCTTCTATACGGATCGGATCAGAAACTTAGCGGGCGGGCGGGCGAGTCACAAAGAATATTTCCAACAGGCTGGCTATTGCAGACGAGACCTTTATCAACAACTAACCGTCTTCGCTCTATACTGAATGAAGATCAGATGGCTAGACAGGAAAGAATCACAATCACCAACAAGAAACTGTGAGAACAAAGAAAACAAAACAAGAAGGAATTGCCAACCAACAAATATGCAGGGGAAAGTGGAGATGGATTGGACACTCACTGAGCAGGAGGCCGCTGGGTGGCATCGCCAGCGCGTCAGGCCATTTCTCCAGTGGGACCAGGCCGAAAGGGAAGCGGCGAGTGGGTCGTCGGTGCAGGAGTGTCATGGAGGAGATAGTGTGAAGAGGAGTTGAAACAGTATGGACTAAGATGGATGGCGGTGAAAAGTACAGCAGAAGGAAGACAGAAGGAAGTGGAGACGTGCAGTTGAAGCCCTATGTTCTACTAGGTACCCAGGGTAACAATAATAATAATAGTTCGAATACCCAAACTAAGTACCAATATCATAAATAGATAATTCAGAAAGAGTCATGCGGTTACAACAACATTTGTAGTGAACACTCTCTATAGACTAGCCGTTGTCAAAATCCACCAGTTTAGAGTGACTAGAATTCAAGGAAAAGTAAACAAAATCTACCACTTTGTTTGGATATTTGTAATTTAAAGAATGTTTGTCTTCATAAATGGTTTTACTGATTGCAGGCCTTTTAAACAATTCATGGCAAATTTTAGTGCAAATTCATCAAGAGAAGCGAGTACATCTCATTCCACTGAAGAATATTTAGTGCTTTATATTGAATCACTTGCTAGTTTGCATGGATATGACTCATTAAGGTTAGATGATTATGAGTTGACATTGGGGAAATGAGCTGTAGAAAAGCAGAGAATACTGGACAGCTGTTTAGTCCTAATTCGGAACTATTTAGAAGTACCTAATCACTGGGGTTCGAACTCATGACCTTCTTGTTACGAGCAGAGCTCACAGAACGCTCACACACTGGTGTCGATATAAATAATTATTCTGATTTGTTTGTTTGTTTGTTTGAAAGCTGGCTAATTCGTCAACAATTTTTGAAATAGGCGTAGTCTTCTTAAATATTTCTGCTTTATGTCTCTTATGAATTTCATGGTGTCGAAAGCATAAATGTTTTTTTTGATTGCAGCTTGATTCCACACTGTATTTTTGGTACAAGTATGGAATTTTCAGCATGTGATATCGGTAGCCTAAATTTTGCAGGCCGACCATAGATATCAAGTGTGCGTCGACAGCGAGTCAAACCCCGGACCATGTGCATGGTTGGCGAGAGTCCTAACCACTGTTAAAAAAGATATATATATATATATATATATATCCAAACCAAGTTCACGTTTAACAGTTTGAAAAATTTAGGCATTGGGTATATGATATCCATTATAATACAGGTTTTTGTATTTCCCAATGAATGAATGAAAAACAAAACGATATTGTTGTTCTTTTACTGACGTTTCGCTATTTAATGCTGCTCCTAATAACTTTATCAAAGTATTATTAAACCAGAATTTACAAAATCTCAGCATATATACAACAAAGAGTTAAGAGATGAGAAAATAGACGTAGATCAAGATAAAAGGAGGACATATTGAAAGTCAAAATAACAACGAAGATCACTAAACCAAATATCAAGGGTAATAGTACATCTGTTATGATATCAAAATAAAGTTTACTAACTTGATCATCGTTCGTCAGTCTGGGGTCATTTCTCATTGCCAAGTTGGTCAGTTGGTAATGATAACAAAACCAAGTGTAGATTGTTGGATTTGATCAGTGTGTAAAATGATAAAAGTAGTGTCTGTTTACATAGTGAACTTGTTTATCACATTCGTGTTGATTTTGTCACTTCATGGGGGAGGGAGGTGTTGTAACCAGATCGGATTCTGTTTTAGTCCATCATTCCTATTCAGTTCAGGCGATTTGGATTCCACTTGATATGAAGTGCTTCTGATGATGTGAGACGTTCCTTGTGATTTCTGAAGTGCTTTTTCTGGATGATGATTTCAATATTGTCAAAATCAATTTTATGACCTGATTCTATGGCGTGTACACCACCTATGGCTGATGATTTTTGAAGTTTTTCTAGTTCAATTGGATTTCTTGGTGGTCGCAGAGATGCTCTACGGTGTTCATTTCTTATGATTTTGATTTCTCTCTGGCGATGTTTGTCCGATGTAGATTGCATCACATTCCAATCATTTTATTTTGCAGACTCAAGTAGATAGAGAATCTTTAGGGACTTGGTCTCATATAAATGGACAAGGTTGCTTTGAAGTGTGTCTGATGTTTTGAAGAAAACTCTAATGTTGAGCTGATTGAGTACTCTTCTGATATCGTCTGACGTCTCTGCTCTATATGGACCTCAACAGTCATCATTCCATAATAATAAAAAAAGATTTCATGAATCCCAACAATAAACTCGGCCTAATATCTTGCATTAAAACAGAAAGGCTCACTAGGCTATACAGTTGAGTCACGTTGCCTGTCTTACTGACAGTCTAACACACTTGACTAAGAGATTTTGATCAAAACAGTCACGCCTCAATAGTTACATGTATGTCTTTAAATATTACGACGTCACGGATGCCCCCGGTTTTCAAGATCTGTAGAAAAATGCATCAAAATAGTCCTGGAAATTCCAGTTTTAACACAAATTTCAATAGTAGTTAATTTAGTTTCATAATAGTAGCAATTAAATTAAGTGGAAAATGATCAGTGTTCAATAATGAAGGTATTGGAAACTGTTTTTTTTTTAAGTGTTCCATTACATAAGTATCCTGTCACGTGAAACTTGAAGACGAAGTGGTTAGATGAAAATTTCACTGTAAGATATAAAGTGGAATCTGTACTTTAGTGCTTGGAATTTTTTTGTTTTTTTCAATTAATTGATCTTTCATTTGTAAAGATTGGTGAGGACTAGCGCAGTTTAATGATGGGTCTACTCAAATGCTGGTTGGGTTAAATGAAATGATACTGTGTTGCACAGTGTGAGGGCATAAATAATTCTTAAAAATTATTAGCCTACAGTATCCATCGCTCAGCAGTGGATGGTGTCCTTCACTTTTTGAGTTGGCTGGTTAATCTGATGGCTCGCGGTCAAGCATCCACACCATTCGGCATGCTATCGTGTTACACTGTCTGGTTCACTCATGATCCCTGACTAGGTAAAGAGTCATCATCGCACTATGAGTTAGATCATGAAATACATTTCGTGTTTTGGTGTTTTGATTTGCCTCTGGTTTTAGCAAAACAAGTACTATAGGAAGTTGGAAATAAGGACTAGCACTGTATGTATCTTACTTTGAGTAAAAACCGACATCCCTTCTCTTCTGAAACAGTTTTCTTTGTTTACAGAATTTCATTGTGAGTTGACATTGCTTACAGAACCATTGGAAAACCTGGGAGTACTAGACAGCCAGCTGTTTCGTCCTGGTTTGGGACTCTTCATCAGTACGCACCCACACCATGGGGTTCGAATTCAGGACCGCCTGGTTACAAGGCGAGCCTGTATACCATTAATCCACTGGGACCCGATCCAATCGCTAGCCCATGAATTGTAACTTCTGCCAATTCATGATATAGCGCAACCCTAACCAATGTCTTCGGTGAGTATTTGTCCTCATACCCGACCCGGTGGGTGCATATTGATGAAAAATCCCGAACTAGGCTGACCAAACAACTGTCCAGTGCTCCTTGCAGATTTTCCAATGGTTCTCTAACCAATGTCAACTCATGATGAAATCCTATAACCAATCAACTAAATCCCTTGAGTTTTCTTTGTATTGAGTAAATTAATTTCAATACGGAAGGCTGTAAATTTTTACCGATTACCACTCAGTGACTGATACACTTACTTATTTTAGTTCTTAGGATAGATAGTGACGGGAAGTAACTGAAATTGGATCCAACATATTAGGTCGTTGTCTATTGAGGTAGAAGTATTTCTAAGATTTGTGCTGTTGCGTGACTGTTATGGAACCAGTAATAATGAGTACTTTCATCACTGACACCACATACATCTATGGACTTGATTTCATAAGCATTTCAGGTGGTTAGGGGCTTTACTATCTCAGCTAGTCAGCCATAAATTGACGATGTGTGTATAGCACATGATTGGTTAAACAAGTAAGCATCCGTGACCTTATTTTAAAGCCGTATCAAATTTATGTGTTCCGAAAATTTACGTATATGAGACATTTTTGTTCAGTCAAGTTATGTATACAGTCACAAGTCAATCTCCTTCTTCTGCTGTTTACATGCATTACAGAAATCAAAGGTGCTCGGGGTTAGCCATTCCATTCGATTCAGCACCCAGTATGCCGTAAAATTAAATTTCTTTTGTCTTCCCTAGTACCCTTCTTCACCTCCTTATTCAGTGTATGTTGAACTCAGATTCTGCTTCTGTTGCTGGTCTCTGTGTCGGTTCATCTTCTCTTTTGTCATCCTCCTTCCTTTTGTTAACTTATACATTTCCAAACAGAGCCATTTCTTCCTTAATAAAATAGTTGAACAGGTTTCTTTTGACGTTGATTTCAGTGACTTCTATTGTTCTTCCACACAGCTTTCCTCACTGTTGCTTCGTGTTGTCTTTGACGCTGATCTGGTCACTGCAGTGAATGTGTATTTTGTAGTCTCATCCTTCAGTTTCTGGGTGCTGAACTCCGAATGTGGTCTATCTTCAGATCAAATTTGAAGGCTCTGTGCACTAGGTAACGGTTTGAGACACCATCTGCTCCTCTTCTGCACTTCATGTCAGGAGGCTGTGTCTATATTTTCTTCATAGAAATTCAAATGAAGCATATTTGATGTTTAGTGTATCCGTTTGGTGAATCCTATGTCGCTATGCGTATATCTTTGTGCATGTTCACAGTACTCGACTCACCAAATCACTGAAGGAGGAGAAGCGTTCTGAGAAGAGTTCTCCCTTCTCGTTCATTTTGTCGTCTATTTTCTGCTTCCAGTTTGATAACTATTTTTATGTCGCCATTTTGATATTGTTCATTATTATTTGAAGTTGTCTGTTGAAATCTTCCTTCTCCTCTTCTTTTGAGTTGGATTTAGCATTGTGCTAAGCATCGGACAATTATAGCCTTCTTTCTTTTTGAGTTGAATCTTGCTGTCACTAATCTGGAGGATATTGGTTTCCATTGCACGAGAGCTTTGGCTGATGCTGTTGACGTCACGATAGCCACTCCATCAGTGTGCTCGTTAGTGTCGTTAGGCTGATCGGCGTAGAATATTGGCGCCGCAGTTAAAAGTTTGGAGAGTCTGTATTAATTCAATCTAATCCCACAGATTTCTGACACTTATGTGCCATAGTCGGTAATTTCTCCATCAACCTGAACAGTCTTCTTAGCTACGTACATTGTGCTAATGAGAATGCCTCAATGCTAACTTTTGCACCCGTCGAAAGAAGATACATCGGCTGACAAGTTTTCCCAAGGCTTCCGCAGCTAGTATCATACTATTTCTCCGATTCCAGTGAAGAATAAGTGTGATTTTCATAATTTTCGTGTGCATTGAAGTCTCTGTAGCCACTGGATTGATTTTCTCGAGTAGAGTCACCAAGCTCACACGCGATTTCCTCTCTTTATCCAGGTGTAGCACCGGCTAGCAGATTAATGAACCT
Source organism: Trichobilharzia regenti (assembly GCA_944472135.2). NCBI lineage: Eukaryota > Metazoa > Platyhelminthes > Trematoda > Strigeidida > Schistosomatidae > Trichobilharzia > Trichobilharzia regenti. The sequence goes on along the minus strand of OX235262.1, from coordinate 21,544,527 downwards.
GTAAACTAGGCGAGGTATTAGGCAGATTACACCCCATGTTATCTTTTTCCTTCACGTTCCTCAGTAGAACATAGGGCTTCAAGCTAGAGGCTTGAAGTTTCTGTAGCAGTGGTGTTTATTTTCACAGGATGAGGTTGCTAGCCTCATGCTCAACCTTTCCTCTTTACCAGAATTATTTCTGGTTTAGTGAGATTAAGCAGTGCGTTGGCCGGGAATTGAACCCTGAACCATGTGCATGGTCGGCGAGCATCCTAACCGCTATGCCATCGACGCACACCGCATGTTATTAGTGATCCATATTTCAAAGTGAATGAAAAACATAACAATACTGGTGTTTAGTGACTTCTTTTCACTATTTCAGAGCTAATAGCTTTATCAAGATTTAGGACAACAAGTAATACACACACACACAAACCAAGGATATCACATTTCTTAGGAGTATAAGGAAATACACCAACTGATATCACCAGGAGAGTTAATTCATAGTGATTAGAGCTTAGTAAGAAGACAGAAACCTTGTGATAATCAGGGCTGATGAAAGCATTGCCCTAGTATAGGATTTTTTTGTAATATAGGCAACAATCCGATAACTAGAAATGGGAGTTATGTATTAACATGTGCATTCCACTTGGGATACAAAGTCAGAGTCAACAGCGAAATTCTGACGGTCTTTGGAAGGTACGTGGAAACTTCACCAAGATATATCCACCCAAATTCTCAACAACTGGACAGTCGTGCAAACAAAACTGTTCAAATTAGAATCAGACTACTACAATATAGTGAGATAGGGAAATGTTGCAGCTGAAACTGACGTGTTGTGATCTAAATATGGGAAAGTAATCGCTGCGTTTTACTGGATAGCCTAACCTAAACTCCCGTGAGTTACAGGTAGGATAAAAATGTCCCGACGATAACAAAAAGGTGGTTATTTGCAATAAACTCTATGATACTATTTAACAATAATAACATACTAAAAAACTCAAAATCACCACAACAATGACTTTAGGCAACTATACATATCACAGAGTTCTCTAGTACACAATAACTGCTGTACAAACGAAATCAGCTAACTGAAATCTACCTTAAGGAGTACCTGGCATTCGAGCAGGAAATTCCGAGCAAGGTGGGATCAAAACGCCTCCAAAAGGAATCATACGCCGAACACTTCCCTCAGAGAGTCCAGGATCAGAATCCCCAGTGAAAACCTTGGCTCCATTTACATATAGCTACAACCGTATTATTATTAATCCCTTTAATTCCTAGAGGAACATAAGGGTCCAGCTACGTGTCTCCATCGCGTTGGCTTCTTTGCCAACGTTTTCACCTGGCTCCAAGTCTGCCCACATGCTTTCATCTCCTCTTCACATCACCACCTCCAAGTCACCCTACCCTCGCACTGACGACCAACTCGCCGCTTCCATTTTAAGTTCCACTCGAGAAATGGCTTGTCTAGTGATGCCACTTGATAGTTTCCTCAGAGTATGGCCAGCCATTCCACCTCTATTTCTTCCTGCTTATTTGTTGTACAGTCGGTTCCTAATTGTTTCGCTCCCAGAAATCCCTGTTGCTGATCTGTTCTGGCCAGCCATCTGCTCTTGAGTATTGAGCGAAGACAGCTAGCTGTTAATGGAGGTCTGTAGTTTGTTTGAGATGCACTTTATGACGCGCTAAGTCTCTGATGCATATGGTAAGTAGCACTGAATTCAAATTAGAGTTGAAAATTCGGATGTTATTTTGATGCTGAGTGCTGTTGACCTCCTCTACACAGACATGAGAGTAATGAAAGCTTGTCTTCCTTTCCTGTCCCACTCTGCAAACAAAGTTGCTACAGAAACTTCAGCTACAACCGTAGAACAACACATTATCAGTACCGTTGTACGTTCAAGAAGAGAAGCACAAATTTATGAATTAGACAAGATCAAAGTCAATAGGTCATATGCAGACGTGGGAACAATGATATGAAGCCTAGGAAAAAAAAAGAAAATAATAATTACAAAGTCAAGCGAAACATCCAAATATGTTTCAGTATTGTAAATCAGTCGTACAGGTTGGATTTTCCAAACAGTTTTTCTGAAGCAGCAAATAGTCGGAAAACGTTTGTGCTTCCGGAAATATCTGACAACCAAATGAAAGGTCAAACAATTTATCAAACCGATCTCAAGAGCTGTCATAGTTGTCACATCAAACGGACTCGTGACCTTATTCCACAATTTCCATGCAAACATCAGATGGCATTTAAAAGTCATGAGAGGGAATGAATGTAGACTGACCAATTGACAACATATTTGAATCGCAAACTTAGAATACTTAGAATAGGCAGCTTTGAATAATCATAAGTGATGCTGCAAAATGTACGAATCAAACGAAAAAGCAATTTATAGTCACATGGATTTGGACACCGTCTATTAACCTAATAAGAACATATCATCAAGTGTGTTCTCATAGCTACCTGTTCTTCTAATGTAGATAAAGATTCAACTGTGAAACACAATACACATTCTGAAACAACAGAACATTCTCAAGGAATGGATGACATATAGTGCCTCTACAAAGGGACAATGAAGTTTTAAAATCGGTAATTTCAGATAAGTTATTGAACAAAATAGGATTACAACTTGACTACATTATGGATAAGATTTTATTTCGATAAATCGCATAGTGTTGTACAGTAATATTAACTGATAACGTTCCGAGGACAAACTACTGCCAATAATAATCATATTAGGTTACTCACACAACTTTCTTCCTTCATTTATTTTAATTTATTGATTTTTTTATTACAGCTTGTTACCACACCGTATTTTTGGTACTAGTGTGGAATTTTGAGCATGTGATATCAGTAGCCCAAATTTCGCACGCCAATCATTGATATCAGGTGTGCGTCGGCAAGAATCAATTAGACATTGGAATAAAAATCAATCTAGGATAATGTACATTAGGAATAATAATATGAGTGTTATCAATCAATTACAATCAGATGGGAAACAAGACGAGTGTTTTTATAGTCATAATAATAAGTGACTTGTTAGAATGTTGTGATGTGCTTGAATTGAAAAAGAATTTTGAGATTATTTATTATCCTCCTCTAATTTGAATGACCGGCGGTAATAATATGTACCATATTTCCGGTATTTGCATTGAGTCATTCCTATTGCATGTGTTGGGTGTAGACTCGATGAACAAGAATTCAGTAATCAACCTCTCTTTCCACCTACCTAGATTACTCTTTAGAATTTAACCCTCTCTCATCCTATTGTGTGGTTGTATGTTAATGCGTGCATTGGAATTGCTGAGCTTTTTTCTAAATTACCTATCTTCTCGGGGTCATCTATTCTTGCCTTAGCTAAATTTTTATGTTCAGACAATCTGACTACACTCGACCTACTAGTTTCACCAATGTAGTTGACTCGGCTCACAGTCATTGCAGGGTATTTTGTAAATTATATTATTTTGTTTAATTGGGTCCACCAGGTCTTTTAGCCTACAGAGTTTTTCTCTGAGTGAGCTTTAAGGTTTGAATGCCACCCTAATTCTTGCTTTATTATGAATCCTACGTAGGCCCTCAGATGTCCCCTCCTTACATGGTATAACAGTGGATGACTTATATTCTCTATTATTTATGTTATCATTACTAGTTTCACAATCACTTTTAATTTGCTTTTGGCCTTATCCAATCTTCCTAATGAATTTTAAAGGATAGTTATTTCACACCAACGCCTCCTCTATCTGTTTTATTTCATCATTTAGGTCTTTTCTTGTGCTACTTAGTGGCAATGCTCGGTTTGTTGGACACTTAACTAAGCCTGCCTTAACAGTTAACAGATGAGATGAATTAAGGTCTAAATATCTATTAGAATGAGTTGGCTTTTTGTACACACTAGTGTGCAGTTTACCTTCTTCTATTCGTTTTTTTTAACAATCTAACATCACAGCTAATTTTCCTTGTTCATTTTCTGATTCAAATGTGAATTTTATTCCCTCTACTAGTGAGTTTATGTGTGTCAAGAAGCTAGAGATATGTTCTGTTTTGAACACTGTGAAAATGTCATCCACATATCTCCACCATATTTTTGGAGTAGGATTAAATGTATTAAGAGCCATATTTTCCCAGCTGTCCATATATTATCCTATATTGATTTTATTTCAATATCTAGTCGATTCCGCACATGTGCATAAATGAAGGAAAAAAGTTGTGTGAGTGACTTGATATGATTATGAGGAATAGTTTGTGTTCGAAATGTCATCAGTTAATAGTACTGTATAACACTGTAACTTTATCAAAATACAGTCTTATCCATAATGGAGACATGCTCTACCACAGTTCCCAAGTTTTATACTTATATCAAAAAAATTACAACTTACCAAACTGAAATCGATAGGACCCTCTCTAGAGGCAATACATCATATATTAACTCGCAGAATATACACATTGGGTCATAGGAGTTATTGAGAAGACAATCGCAGCGAAGAAAATTTTCTTTTCGACGAAGTCATCATCTAGGCTGTACATTCGTGTATTTATATCAAATGGATGAGAAAGTTCCAGAATAATTTCTGGTTAAGGGTCAAATTAATAAAAATTAAAATTAGAAATTAGAATGCCATAATAAACAGGGGGATGTATAAAGCAAACAAAGTAGCATCATAATAACGAAGAAGATGGACATTGTGAAACTGGGGGTTAGAAATGTAGAAATAACAAAATAGACAGGATGTTTGGATAAAAACTAATGTGATGAATAACTGTTTATGCAATCAGGGATTAAATATGTAGAAATAGTAAAATGACAAAATAAACACTAAGTTCGGGTATGAAAAATATGGTCGTGTAAACAGGGATTAAGAAAAACTTAAAATAACATGAAGAAACAGGAAGTTTAGGTAAGAAAGGCGATAGGATGGTCAGTACTAAAAAATCAGCTGTTTATGATGGCCATGGCAGGGACAGGGGTTGGACGTATTTCTTTTGTATACAAAGCGTGGGTTTGAGCTTTTGTGTAGCTAGCCCTTCGGCTATGCCCAGATGTCTTGAGTTCACTCCCTTTGGTAGGTTTGATTGAATCTTGCATATTACTTTGAAGGATTTTTCGAAAGGCGCTGAATGTCCTGAATTGACGAGATGTTCTGTCACTGAACTGTATACACGCTTTTGGTCTCCTTTTACTAATCAGGCTGGGTAGTGTTCACGGGTGCGTTTTTGAAGTATGTGCATGGTAAGACCGATGTACTCAGCTGCGCAAGAGCAAATAAACTGATATATACACATTTAGGTGGCTCAATTCGACAGCTTGTATTTTGCGTTCTGGCTGAACAGTTTCTTGCCGGAAAACGTCATTCGTAGGCTCGCGGCGAAGTGTGATTTCCTCAGCGATTTGAAGAGGCGTTTGCGAAGGATTTCTGCTTCAATACCACCATTGAATTCTAGATTAAGCAGAAGTATTTTCTTTGGGACTGAGTGGACTTGTTCGGAAGTCTTCTTACATTTGAGATTCTTGTCTATGAATCTGGGCGGGAAACCGTTTTCCATCAGGAAGATATGCAGGGAGGAAGTGGTTGAATAAGAGCTGCGTAATCTTCGCGAAACCCTGATGGAAAACGGTTTCTCGCCCAGATTCATAGACAAGACCACTAATGAAAAGAGAACACCTGGTAATCTCAGTGATATTTCAAAGACTGAAATCTATTAATGTATCCTTGTCAATCAATGTCGTGTATGCCTATATGATTCTAAATAATGGCTGCATTCTTATTTCTCAGGAAGAAAGCATTACTCTGTATGTCAGGGAAAGTCGTCCATTTCGTTGCTTACTGAGACGGGTGTCCCTCAAGGTGCAGTCCTTTCTCCATTTCCGTTTTTTCTTCTTGCATGACTTACCTCATTCTGATGAAATTTACTTTGGTGAGTATGCCGATGATCTAACTACTTCAACGTCTGTTAACTCCCAGCCTGACTGTACTAAGATGAACAGCTTTCTATTAGGAGGAAGCAAATAGCCTATGTCTAACGGCCTTAAACTAAATCCTTCCAAATATCAGACTGTCAATTTAAGTTTCCGATGTAAACCAAAGTTAAATGAAGCCTTTATTTCCTATGACCGTTGCAATATAAATGACAGTGATATAGAATTCAAGTCTAAAGTTAAGTATCTTCGATTAATTTTTTATTCTCACCTATCCCGGTCTTCCCATGTCTTAGCAATTTCTAAAATAATATTTCGTCTGATGTTTCACATTAAAAAGTTAATGCACTAAGGCATAACCCAACCAATCCCTCTTCTGACAGTTTGTCAACTCGTGTATTCTACAAATTCTTATTTACTGTTCACCCTTATTCTTTCCTGGATTGCTTAAAAAATATGACTGTGTCATACTTTGTAGAACACTGAAGACAGTCAGTAGGACGAGTGGTATCCTATTGGGCCATATCGTTGACATTGTAACTGATAGGCACTTGATGTCATGCAACTAATTCGTTAAGGGAATTTTGTCAAACGCTGGGGACCCACTCTACTCGCACCTCCAAACTTGTGTCTTCTCAGGGAAAACAAGAAGTCTTTTCAGAAGACTTTATGCATGTACGTCGAAGTATATAAATTCCCCTATGCCATATTTGGCGGGACTTATTTTATGTGATGAAAATAGTGTCAGGCGTGAACTAACTAACTAACACCTTCTTTGCACTACTAAATAAACCATTTCCATCACCCTTACACCATCGAACTTTATTGTTATTGTATTTCTTACATTTATAATCCTCTCAATTTTTTTCTAATTTGTCTATTTTTCATAAGTGTGAACATCATTTAAGCTGTGTTATTAAACTGTTAATTTTGTATTTCCCCTCACCATGCTGCTATATCAACAGAACATTAGATCCAATAATCTAAAACATGCTAAAATTCTTAAACTGAATTGACAATACTGTTTGAGACAAACTCACTGTTATTGTTATTATTATACTAAGTAATCTCAATTCGCGCTTCGAACATTTTTGACTTTATATCGTAAACGTGGACGAATTCCCCTGGTTAAATTTGTTTTAGTTTTTAATTATATCTATATTTTAATTAAATCAGATGCAAGATACTGTTACAAATGGTGAGAATTCCATTCTGTATTACAAGTACTGTCTTTTTGGAATAAAGTGGATTATTATTATTATTATTAATATACATTCATGTATGACTGTTTTAAGGAAGACAACACGCCCAAAAATATTTCACGAATCAGCGTCTTTACATACACATTGGTGTGAGGATGTTTGAACCATGTTAAACTTTGATCACCGAAGGAGTGTAATCACACTAATTACCTCGGAACAATCAGTCAACAAGTTAAGGAAACCAGGTAAATAACACACAATGATCCCCAACAGAATATGCCCAATGAAGTGATGTGACATTAATCGGGATATCTAATCCGTTTTAGGTTAGATTTATTAAAGATTCATCTAAAATTTAGGATGAAGTGAGGTCAGGGTTATATTAACCTAATACGCGAGATATTACAGTTGGTTCCAGTTAATTTAGAGCAAAATTAGGGATAGGTGATGGATAGATTTGGATAAGACAACTTAGAAGACTTAGTCAAAAACGTGTTTCACATGTTGTTTGATTAGTTTAATGGTAATTCAGTGCAAAACTGGGCAGTATTTTCGCTACACGTCAGAGAAAGATATCTGGTGTAACCATTTCACGCCATTTTATTCATTATATATATGTATATAATATTATTTAAAACAATTAGTTCCTTTTACGAATTCACATAAAGCAATAAGGAGACGTAATTTGTCTGAATCGTGTGATGTTGCATTTGCGCAACACATTTCGAACAAGCTGATCACACACGAACTTGTCATAGGAATATATATGAAATTAATAAAGAGGTAAGAAAATAGACTTCTTAGGCCAAGTTAAAAGGAGATATTCAAGGTCAAAATAACAATGCAAAATCAGTAAACCAAGTAGCTGATTTTCATTGTTATTTTGACCTTGAATATCTCCTTTTAACTTGGCCTAAGAAGTCTATTTTCTTACCTCTTTATTAATTTCATATATATTCCTATGACAAGTTCGTGTGTGATCAGCTTGTTCGAAATGTGTTGCGCAAATGCAACATCACACGATTCAGACAAATTACGTCTCCTTATTGCTTTATGTGAATTCGTAAAAGGAACTAATTGTTTTAAATAATATTATATACATATATATAATGAATAAAATGGCGTGAAATGGTTACACCAGATATCTTTCTCTGACGTGTAGCGAAAATACTGCCCAGTTTTGCACTGAATTACCATTAAACTAATCAAACAACATGTGAAACACGTTTTTGACTAAGTCTTCTAAGTTGTCTTATCCAAATCTATCCATCACCTATCCCTAATTTTGCTCTAAATTAACTGGAACCAACTGTAATATCTCGCGTATTAGGTTAATATAACCCTGACCTCACTTCATCCTAAATTTTAGATGAATCTTTAATAAATCTAACCTAAAACGGATTAGATATCCCGATTAATGTCACATCACTTCATTGGGCATATTCTGTTGGGGATCATTGTGTGTTATTTACCTGGTTTCCTTAACTTGTTGACTGATTGTTCCGAGGTAATTAGTGTGATTACACTCCTTCGGTGATCAAAGTTTAACTTCCCTCAAAAATCCTCTTACTCATGTGTATGTTGAGACCCTGAATCGGGAAATATTTTTGAGTGTATTGTTTTCCGCAAAACATTTTTCTATACATATCAATATGTTTCATGCGCAAAGTCGCCTTTTTATATGGTTGCTATCTTCAAAGTCATTGTTGCGTCACACCTCTTAGGGACCTAAATTTTATTCTGTTTTATCTCGGTCATTCCTATTGGTTGTGGGCAAAGTAGAAAACGGCAAAGTTAAACTTTCGACACCACTAACAACCAATCAGCAAACGACCTTGAATGGATCAATCACATTAAAGAGGCATTCATGGTAAGTGGAAACGTATATTTATAGAAAAAAGCGTAAAATAGAGAATAAAAAAGTTACATGGGATATCTTTCTCGAACATGTGAGAGAAACAACTCCCAGCTTAGCATGGGACTTGTAATGGAGAAGTTACACCATATCCTGTACATATATTGATCCAAATGACCAGAAATGAGATACTTTTGAGATCCATTTATATCCCTTATCCTATTTTTCAACCTGCCCCAAAATCCTTCAATAGAATTTGTATGTGTCCTCGTAACGAGATCCACAAAATCACTTGAATGGTTGACTCTATGATGAATATATCCCAGAGATGACAGAGAATTGTAGCCTTTCCACTCGTCGGTGACCCCGGCTTAACAAGTCTGGTAATAATAGGTATAAGAGTAGCTGCTTTTCTTTCTGCTATCTTTAAGGAGAGAAGCAACCTAGCGAAAAAAGTTCCTACGAAATATAAAAATTATCAGCTTACCCTCTCTAGCGTTAGTAGGCTTCAAACATATAGCACAACGATGAACAAACCCATCAGTTGATTTGGTATGGGTTTTTAAAGTCATGATACCACAAAACAAACAAATTCGCTCTTTCGGAGCAATTCAAATCCCGGAAATACTGGAAAACGCTAACCTCCTCGAATTGCAGCAATAGCCTTGTAAGGTCACGCATTAGAAATGAATCAAGAGCTATACAACATTGAACTGCGTTCGTGAACCTTATTGGATAATTCGCTGATTGGTAGTTAGTGGTGTCGAAAGTTTAACTTCGCCTAGAAAACAAAATAGACACGGCAGAAAAATGCACCAGAAAATAAGCTATATCAGTGGATATTACATAGATGTCACAGCTAATTATTGGTGGTAAAAGGGTCCTCAATGTGCACAACATTACTCATTTCTTCATTATAGCTTGAAGATTATCGGATTAAAGGTTTATATAAAAAAATGTCACATAGAAGACGAGTTTCACATTAAATGAAATTTCACTTACCGACACAAAATGTGACCTGATTTCAAAACTTTTTCTTAATTCCTTTGCGTTCCCAGTGGAGTTGAGAGCTTCAAGCTTGAGCTTTGAAATTTCAGCAGCAATATTTTTTTTATTGTTTTCTACACAGTGCGGTTTCTAGGCTCACACCCAACCTTCCACTACTCCCTACCCTGGGAATCGAACCCCAGACTATGTGAAGCGTGGTTGGTGACTATTTTACTATTTAGCCACAGACATAGAGTGAGATGTTCACTCTGTAGATAATAATTGTTTGGGGTCTTGATAGGTAAGCGATGTATAAAGAACGCGAACAGTATATCTCGTAGGCGGCATTTTATTTGTTTTATCCTCCCACACTGAGCACAAAAGATGGAGATCAATCTGATACCTATGAATTTGGTGGTTACCTTCGTTTTACTTCGCCTACAGAAGTAACTTTACAAAAAAATAATAATAAGTTTAGATAAATTGTATGCATATGACTTCAAGTTATTAGTTTGTCTGACTGAATTGAATTTAAATTCCTGCTATGATAAATTAAATTTTTATGAAACATCAAAGGCACTCGTTATCACTCTAAGGTTATCACCTCTTGCTAGTTCACCATAGGTCACCTTGTAATCATGTCGTTGATGAGGTCAAAGACGATACCTACAGTATGCACAGAACCTATAAAAGTCTACACTTTACTTATTTGGTAATTTTTGATTGGAATTTACATCAGTCTTCCCAAATTCATGTTTATTTATTCTGGAATTTACTTCAGTCACAAAACTTATCATAAAGAAACATTTTTTTCTGATGAGATATGTAAATAAATATTCTAGTGAAGTTAGTGTAGTATATATTGTAGTTGAACTCGTCAGAATCGAACGGAACAGTCGGGAAACTGTATAATGTGAATCTCGGTCAAGTGATTTCTAATCACGTTGATTACACATTCAGCATACAGCTAAATAACATGTATTCTGTTTCAAGTTATTCGCATATACAAACTCTGATGCACAGCTTTTAACCCATGACTGATTTCAATTTGCGAACCACTGGGAAAAACCTGGGATTACTTTGCAGCTGCTTCGTCCCAGTTCGGGACTCTTCAGAGTAGGTAACCATTGGAGATTATAAGTAGATCTCATAGGCCATTCATTTACTGGTACTCAGTCCAGTGACCCATGAAATCCAGCTTCTAAAAATTTGAAATTTTAGCACGACCACCAGCCAATATTATCCTCGCATAACTGTCCTCACTGACAGCTTGATAGAGCCCACTGATGATGACATTAGCTGATGGTCGTAGTTAAATCACTCAGTGATAGAATGTGGAATACTCGGGCCATTTAATTAGATGTCAGTGGATGAATGTTTTAGGAACTCACGTTGTAACCGTGAAGACCTAGGTTCGAACCAAGATGAGTGAGCACTGTCAATGAGTCTGAAACTAGGACGAAACAGCTGTGCAGTACTCACTGCTGGTTTTCAGTGGTTCTCCAATTCGAAAACTAATTCATGGACTACAAGAAAGAGTGTCGCACAGTAAAAGATCCATTGCAGAATGAAAACTGTTGGTTGCTGATATTCCGACTGAATTATAAAATTAGTCTAGATATTTTAAATATTAAAATTTGATATAATTTTGAAATCGTTATTCAAACAGCACAGCATTAGTATATATTTAGGTGAAAACAAATGGAGTGGGTTTTTCCTGTGTGTGTGTGTGAATATTTCACAATTACACATAAATTATCGGTAAAAATTTTCTCTGTGATCTACTTTTTCAAAGGATTTATTACCGATAATAACTGCTTATAGTGCGAAATTTGTGGACGTTCATCAGATATCACTGGAAAAACTGACAAACGGCTAAAGCACGCCTTTCATATCATATATATATATATTTATATATTAACTATTGCACATATGTTAGGCAACTATTCATCTCATTTAAACATTTAAAAATAAATTGAATTTTGGCTAAAATTATTCTCAGTGATTATTGAATCCCTAGTGGTTTCAGTGAATTCAAAAAAAACATTTTTTGCTTATCTAATTAAATCAAACGGCAATGTACAGATGTTTATCTGATTCAAACACTCAGGATTCTTATTTTTCATTATCAGTTTATTTTTTATCAAAATATTTTTGATTATATCTCGTTGCGAATTAAGTTGGATCTCTTTTTTAGTTAGCTAGATATTGGTTTATTTTTTGACTACATACTACTGAATAAATGAGATTAGTAGTTATATATGCCCAAACCAAGTTCACTTGTAACAGTTGGAAAAAATTTGGGTGTTGGGTATTTGATATTCATTATAATAAAGGCAATTTTGTATTTCCCATTGAATGAAAAACAAAACGATATTGTTTTTACTAACGTTACGCTATTTTATGCTGCTCCTAATAGCTTTATCAAAGTATTATCAAACCGGAATTTACAAAATCTCAGCATATATATAACTAAGAGTTAAGAGGGTGAGAAAATAGACTACTTAGGACAAGTTAAAGGAACATATTGAAAGTCAAAATAACAATGATGATCACGAATGTGATAAGCAAGTTCACTATGTAAACACACACTGCTTTTATCATTTTACACACTGATCAAATCCAACAATGTACACTTGGTTTTGTTATCTTTACCAATTGACCAACTTGACAACGCAAAAATGACCCCAGACTGACGAACGATGATCAAGTTAGTAAACTTTATTTTGATATCATAACAGATGTACTATTACCCTTGATATTTGGTTTAGTGATCATCATTGTTATTTTGACTTTCAATATGTTCCTTTAACTTGTCCTAAGTAGTCTATTTTCTCACCCTCTTAACTCTTAGTTATATATATGCTGAGATTTTGTAAATTCCGGTTTGATAATACTTTGATAAAGCTATTAGGAGCAGCATAAAATAGCGTAACGTTAGTAAAAACAATATCGTTTTGTTTTTCATTCATTGAGAAATACAAAGACTTTCATCATAATGGAGATTAGTAGTTGTTTGCCGCTCATATCACTCCTCGAACTGTGTAAACTACTGATTGTTAACCAATTTTCAAATTGTTCACTCAAGTCGATAGCCAGAAATCTTGTGTTTTGAACTGGTTTGGATCTCTGAGCTAAATCGAACTTTGCATACATCACTAATGATCTTGAAATCAAACGAGAGAAACTGCTGTTCACTGCTTAGATCCTTGTGATCCTGCTAGCAATAACTATTGTCTCATCTGAGTGAAGTACATCTACTCATCTTAGTCATCAATCTATCAACGAGTATTATAGAGTTTTGTGCAAATATGTTTGCTTCCTTGATTACTATTTATGGTAACAAGCAGACGACATCCTGTGATATGTGTAATCTGGTTACTCAAGGAAACTGTGGTGAAGACTGTGAATTTATTTTTATTTTCGACTGATCCATCAGACGCCATGATGACACTTTAAAGTACTGGTTTTATTAGTATCACGTATTATGAATATGAAAATTGCTATTTATGCAGACGTTTTGCAGAATTACAATTCTGTAATGAGGAAAGCATGACTTTTATGTATATAAGCAGAAGAATAGAGACGTGCCACTGAAGAATAGAGATATTTAATATGTCTTCTGATGACAGATTTATTCAAAAGATAATTTGTCTCCTCTACTGAAGAATGGGATATTCTTACATCGGTTGGTTGCCAGACAGTGACCGATGTTATGCATTCAGTCCTCAGTGGTAGTACAGAGTAAATTCTGTCAGTCAAGTTTTCAATATGGCCACCGTACTAGGTGGCTAGCCACCACGGTGCACTTTGAATTGCCTTTAGACGGCTGGAGGCGATTGCCAAGAAGCCTTTCACAAAGGTTTCGTGATTTGTGGCACTCACCAGACAGCGAGGCGTATTCGCGATCTCTTCTGGGGCTCAAACCCAGGTCAATTAGTGCTACAGTAAGAAATGTTGCCACTATTCTATTCAGGCTTACGACTGACTTCCTGTAGGATTGTGATAGATACATTGATTGGTCGGTCACCAGGGAGTGACTAATACCATACGTCAAAGAATGTGAACATATATTTCAGTTTTTAAAGATTTCCGAAGAGAATAGAAAGTTTGTGTGACATGACTACAAAAGTTAATGATGCAGTAACTTTACGCTTCTAAGTATACCTGCTCACGTAGCGCAGAAATTCGAGGGAACCTGTTCGGTTTAGACAGAGTTGATAACATTTTTATGAAATAATACGTTCCTTTATTTGAGCAACTTAAAAAGCTCCCATGTACATATTTGGAAAAACCAAAAAAAATTTAGCAAAGATATAAATTCGTTTTTCATTTGGTTAGATAATGCAGTAATAACAATAACAGCTTTATTCTGGACAGTTTTTATATAATGCAGTAAATTTTCAGTGGAATTCAGTGAATAATAGTATCTTATTGTCCTGGGTATTAAAACAAAATAGTAAGTGAGAGTAGATAAGGCGACACAATTCTGTTCAACTTGAAGCGCGAACCGATTTCAAATAACCTTTCTTCTTTCTCGCTTTCGAGAAATGTACAATATTTGGTTGAAAGCCAATTTAAAAAAGAAGCAGGAGTATATTTTGAGTCCAAGGGGCATAGCTGAAAGATTAAAGGCTACTTGTAGTTAGTTGTATTTCTCAGGTTTTTTTCAGCTTGTACTAAAAAAAACTAGGGACAGTTATCTCAGAGGTCAGCATATGATGCCACACATTATTATGCATTTTCTTAAGTCTAGTAGAAGGATTGTATATATTTTCAATAATCCCGCGGACACAAAACATCATTGGAGGTCATATTTTAGTAAATTCAAACAAAATGAACAAGAGAAGTTATAATCAGTTTATTGATGGAGGTTATTGGTAGCTCAGGTGTCAAGCAAATCGTCCCACATCCTCATCAACGGCTTAACACAAATATGTATGTAGTTTCATATTAGAATTATACCAGTCACATGTTGATAAAAGTCAATAAGAATTATCAGTTTTAGGCGATAGGAGGGGTGAATTATTATTATTATTCCTTCACGTTTCAAGTGGAACATAGGACTCCAAGCTAGAGGCTTGAAGTTTCAGAAGCACTAGTGAGGTTGTTAGTCTCATGCCAAACCTTCCCTGATTACCAGATCTTTACTGGCTTAGTGAGATAAAGCAGTGCGTCGGCCGATGATCGAACCCCGACTCACCTGCGTGGTTGGAGAGCATTCTACCGCTGCACCACTGGGGAGGGGGAGACAACTATGGAATTCAAGATCAGTTAATTTGTAGAGGTCAGCAACAAATTAATACATAATCAGAAATTTGTAAAATAATGACGGCTTAGAAGAATAGACGAGGAGAATTATCCAAGAATACAAAGATATAGATCAAATGAATTTAAAAAGATAGGACAGATTTGGCATGTTAGGATGAATTCTGATTTTACCTTCTGTATGTAAAAATTGTACTCGTTGAGCATGAGAAAGATTAAGTGAAATATGATGAATAACTTAAAAAGTTGAGTCAGTGTTGACTTGATGTCCTGTATCGACGATATTAGCTTGTATTAAGCTATGTATCAATATATTCCGTGCGCAGCTTAACCAAGATGAGTGACGTTTAAAACTTGTATGCTCAAGGAAACTAGCTACACAGGAGAATTGAGGTCAGTAAATACCCTTCAAAGTGTATTTGTAATTTTGCTCCTCCTATACCTCAAAAGTTATATTTCTTGTTGATTAATGGCACTACACCAATGATATAACAGATTTTAATTTAATATTTTAAATTTTGACTATAGCTTGATTCCCCCATAGTATTTTTGGTACAAGTATGGAATTTTCAGAATGGGATATCGGTAGCCTAAATTTTGCAGGCCGATCATGGATATCAGGTGTGCGTCTGTAGGGGATCGAACTCCGGACCATGTGCATAGCCGGTGAGAGTCCTAACTGCTATGCCACTGATGCATGTAAAACTATATATATATATATATATATATATATATATGTTTTATAACTTATATATAATTGTGAATATTCACACACTAAAAGAAACCCACTCCATTCGTTTCCACTTAGACGTCTTCTAATGCAGTGCTCTTTAAATGATGATTTCAAACGTTATACCAAATTTTATTATTTAAAATATCTAGGCTGATTTTTGAAATTCAGTCGGAATATCAGCACCCAACAGTTTTCATTCTGCAATGGATCTTTTACTGTATGACACTCTTTGTTGTAATCCGTGAATTAGTTTTCAATAGCTAATTTTCAGGGATTTGATTTGTTTCAAATTGGAGAACCACTGAAAACCAGCAGTGAGTACTGCACAGCTGTTTCGTCCTAGTTTCAGACTCATTGACAGTGCTCACTCATCTTGGTTCGAACCTAGGTCTTCACGGTTACAACGTGAGTTCCTAAACATTCATCCACTGACATCTAATTAAATGGCCCGAGTATTCCACATTCTATCACTGAGTGATTTATCTACGACCATCAGCTAATGTCATCACCAGCGGGGTTTACCAAGCTGTCAGTGAGGACAGTTACGCGACGATGATAGTGGCTGGTGGTCGTGCTAAAATTTCAAATTTTTAGAAGCTGGATTTCATGGGTCACAGAAGTGAGTCTCAATGAATGAATGGCCTATGAGTTCTCCTTGTAATCAAAGGGTACTGGGTTTATTGCAAACAAAACTATACAAAAATGGAATCTTCACTACTGTGCACACTGGAGGAATTCATCTCCATTTACAAATAAATAAATAGGCAAAACAGTGAAAACAATAAAACTGCTAAATTTGAAATTTAACAGAGAATTAAAATATGTAATAATGATTCTGGTTTTGATTCGCTGTTTGCTTACTGATTAGAAAGTTGATTTATAAGCTCTTTTTTGACATTCATCCCTTCACACAAAACGTATGTTGAATATTTTATGGTTGGTATATGTTTTAAAACTTGTGCAATGTGGTTATAAGTAATTCCATATTACTTTGTTTATTAGATATATCACATGGTGGAAATGTATAATTTACTGGATGACATTGTTTCGAACACAATTTATTGTTCATAACCATATCGATTATGATCAAACAATTTCGAAATGTAAAAATAAAATAAATAATAATAGTAGCGATAGTGATAATAATAAAATTAATGATGACATTCATTCATGTAAGCCATGCACGGGATAATGACAACACCAACAATATGGAATCTAAATCATCAGTAGTAATTCCACATACAAAGAAGGAACCTCGGAAACCACCTTACGCAGAATTCTTAACAATACAGGCAGGAATAAAATAGCTGGCATTCAAACCACTGACAAACTCAATTAAAAACAAGCTTTTTCGGCTAAGTAATCCTGTGCAGCCTTTAGAACAAAACAATTTTGTTTATCTAATACCCAGAAATGATTGTCGTATCAAATACATGGGTCAGAGTAGTAGAACAGGTACAGTCTGATTAGCGGAGCACAAAAACCTAGCGAGATCTGGATTAGTTGACCTAAATAAGATAGGAAATCTTGAGAATAGTTCAGCTATAGCACTACATGCACTGCACACACAACCATACAATAGGATGGGATAAGATGACAGTTTTTAGATCTAATGTCACAGGGTAAATGGAGGGAGAGATTGATAACAGAAGCTTTGTTTGTCGAATCAACTGCAAATACATGTAATGGGAATGATTCAACATCCGTCCCAGATATCTGAAAAATTCTTCTACTCATACGACGACAAATAGTAGAGAACAAAGAAAACTATAAAACTCAAGTTTCAAAGTCATGTGATTACAATTGATATGATTATGAACAATAAATTGTGTTCGAAAAGTCATCAGTAAATAATACTATTTTACTGTGTGGCACATCTAATAAACAGGCTAATATAAAATGTTATAGTGGAATTTTGATTTTAATGTAATGGGAATGATTCTTAAGAAACGTTTTCTAGTTTCCCTTAACAGACACAAATAGAAAATTGGATATGAGTAAAAGTTGAGTAAAAAAACACCCATAACTAACTTTACTTACAGTCTTCAGTGTTCCGTGTAATATGATATGGTATAGTTTTAGTGCGTCGGTGGCACAGCGGTTAGGACACTAGCCGACCATGCACACGGTCCTGTTGACGCACTCCTTTATCTGGAAAAGCCAGTACTAGAACTGGCAAAAGAGGGAAGGTTGGGCATGAGGCTAGCAACCTTATTTTGTAAAAATAAACGCCACTGCTACAGAAACCTCAAAGCTCTAGCTTGAAGTCGCCCTATGTTCCACTGGGAACGTGAAGGAATATAAATAAATTTTTCAGAAACTTGGCAAAAAAATATTAAAGGTGGACAATAAAGAAAAATGGACAGAACACATGAATTTATAAGCTGTAAGAGCAGTGTTTGAGTTATGTAAGTAGAAAGTCTTGCCCCCTTTTCAATATAGGCCAAACGAAAGATTTTCTAGCGAATGCACAGGATATGAGATGATCAACAAAATTATGAAGATATACTCATACTAAGATGGGTAATATTCGCTTTATTGCCTAAGACACATATATTTTATTGTGAAGCCGTTGATGAGGTATTAATTGAGAAGTAATATATTTCTCCACTCAATTAGTTACTTGTTTAATTTGCTGATAATAGGTTGAATGTTGAAAAAACGGTGTAACAGTGCCACCACTGTGCGTCGGTGGCACAGTGATTAGGACTCTCGCCGACCATACACATGGTCCGAGGTTCGATCCCCTGCCGACGAAGCACACCTGATATCTATGGTTGGCCTGCAAAATTTGGGCTACCGATATCCATGCTGTAAAATTCCATACTTGTACCAAAAATACAGTGTGGAATCAAGCTGTAATCAAAACTAAAAAATAAATAAAATATTCTTCAAAGCGGAAATCTCCATCTATTATTTATTATTTATTTTATTCATTTTCGTTCCCAGTGGAACAAATGGCTTCAAGCTAGAGCTTATAAGCTGCTTTATGCTCAACCTTCCATCTTTACCGATCTTAATGTTGACTTAGCTAGGTGAAGGAGAAATGCGTCGTCAGGAGATTGAACCCCGGACCAATTACGTGATCGGCTAGTGTTCTGACACTAAGTCACGGACTCTGTCCCCACTCAGTGAAATAAAAACATTATGACAGAGGTAACTCTGAACGGTAACATGTCTTTATGAAGAATTTGAAATCGCTATCAATTGGACGATGTTATGAGCACTGTTTATCGCTCCTTTTCGGCGTTACGCAGTCAGCAGCATTGTTTTATTGTGTTCTGAACAGTTAAGTGAAACAAAATTCAAATATACCGGTGCTATAATATTGAACTTTGTGAATTACATCATTCTTGTTATTCCCCTTAGGTTCCAAGTAGAACATAGGGCTTCAGCAGCACATCTTTTTCTGTTCTGTTTTCCGTAATCTTCTTTAAATAGGTTCTCAATTGCCCACAGACCGTCACTGCTTACTCACATGATATCCTCCATGTCACCCTCGGACCCTCATCCAACTCTCCGCTTTCTATTCAGGTTCCACTTGAGGGAGGATCTGGCGTGCAGTATCAACGGTCTACTCAACGTGTGACCAATCTAAGCTTTATGGAGTATTCACATAATTAGTTTCTAATGTTCACCATACAGTATATTAGCCATGTTTTATGCGAAACTAAAAATGATACACACTAATCGCGAACAGTTGGAATTTAACGAACATTTCTAGGAATTTTATTCCATTGTAAACTTGCCTACTGTATCTATAGTTTGAATTTATGTTACGGTCTAAAGAGCATCATTCACATTTGCCGCTTTGTCACGATACATCTATGCTCTTTGTTATTTCCACTTCCACATATGCAATTTTTGTTACCATTTTTCAGGTTATGACCTTAAGGATGTTTATATAAACTGATCAACGATTCTAAGCAACAATATCAAAATCAAATGTATATGAAAACATTCCAAGTGTTAAAATTTTCATTACAGTTTTGTGAATTACGTGCACTAAACTCCTTGTTGATATAAATAGCCGTATTTAGCATATCAGTTGATCTTAACTTTTTCAAATTATGCTTGCTAAGTAATAATACTGGATCAATATTTATTCTGTTGATAGACTGGTATCTATGTAAATCTTTCTGTATATATATATATGGTGAGAGCAGGCCGTGAGAAAATATGAGCAAGGCTGATTCAACAACCAATCACAGCAAAGTTAACGTGGCGAAATATGATTCGCAGATAGAGAACTCTATTTGTCAAGGAATCCCGAAACAACCAATCAGAAGCCTGCGTTTGTCTGCCTAACTTCTGACAAATAACCAATCAGATGACTGCGCTTGTCTACTTGCATAAGCTATAATAATGTATGTGAAATATGTATAAATACGTGTTGATTTTCATAATAAAACGATCTGTTGCCTGGCCCTTGTCTTCTGTTGTTACATATATATTGCATAACATTGTTGTTATGTACTAGTCTGAACTGTGAATTAAGACAGTACATGACTTCACTAATGGTTCATCTACTGTACAACAAGCAAAAGCTAAATTAAGCAGGATGTGATGAATTCATCACATTTCGCTAGAAGTCTTTAGCTGCACACTCTACATACAAGGATATAAATTTAAGAAAAAATCCATTATGCCTCAATTACATCAATTATATCAACAGAAAAAAAAAGCATGAATGTATCAAGGATTGCGACATAAATAATGCTGATATATTCATGTTCTTTCAGTCACTCATAATTAATTGTTTATATAATTGATGCAATTAAAGCGTAATGGATTTTAATTTAATTTTATATCCTTGTATACAGGGTACACAGCTGAAGAGTTCTAGCGAAATGTGGTGAATTCATCACATCCTGCTTTATAAAAATTTTTATTGCTTGTTTTAAAATCACATATGGAAATAAATGTTTCCGATTCTTAAGGAGCCGCCCCGAGGAAATCAACATAGATGATCTAGGGCAATTGAAGTTTAGAATAGGTAAACAGTCTTCTTGAAAATATAATTTGAGATAATTTGGGAACCTGCACGGCTAAATCTTTAGTGTTTAACTAAGTCATATTTTTACTCTAAAAAACAGATGAAATCAGTAATCTATGTGCCTTATCAAGCAAACTTCTTAGTGTACAAAATGACCAACCTTTTTGCGTTATCTAAAGTTTATAAAGTATCTGAAGGCTACTTCTAAAAATACGAAAGAAACAAAAAAAGTGCAGTTGAAGAAGTCACTCGTCCCTGGACCCTCAAGTGGCCTTTTTTACACTGAATATATATCCAGTCGTGTTAAATAATATATCTGATGTTCCCATGTCAAAATAAGGAACAGAAATTCTGTCAGCAAGTTTCAAATTCTGTGTTCTCATGAAAAAAATAAAGCAATAATAATAATAATAGTGAGTGCCAATGTGAGGGTCTGTGTGACCAATTTACGGGGCTTTATACTATGTGATGAGACAGTCAAACGTAGTTGAAATCAAAAATGGTTCACATTGCTTAATAATTTCGAATCGAATCGACCAATCAAAAGTCACATATAACCAAAGAAGACTGGAGATCTTTACACAAGCTCCAAAAAAACAACAATGTTATTGTACATTCTGATAAGGTACAATGTATGACGCTGATGAATTAAATCGATTATATGGAAGAAATGCATCATATTCTCTCTGATGAATCTAATTTAATTTAAGTGAATAATCATGGCAATGATCAAACATTGTCAGCTGAGAAAAAAATCGTACAGCATTTACGGCAACTTTCCAAACAGATATACAATGTTGAAAAAATTGCGGGAATATTAAACAGACTGAACCACAGATTTCAAAATTACTTATTCACTTCAAAATACACACACCAGGAGTGAGCCCAAGACCCATACTCTCAGTGATAAATTCACCATACCACAAACTAGCACAGTGGATATGTAAACAATTACAGCCTTTGTGAAAACGTTTCAGAGTGTACATTGCTTCTGATTCATTTCAGTTTATCAAACAAATTTAAGATGTTAATGTAACCGGTAAGCATTTGGTCTCCTCCTTATTCACAAATATACCGGTCGTTGAGACAATTGACTTTATATGCAGAGAAGCTAACGGCATGCCAATTATAACATCAATTCCAATAGAAGCCTATACCGTCAGGTGTTGCAATGGGGAAGCCTATTAAGACCAAATTTAGCAGATTTATTCTTATCAGTCACGGAAGAAGATATTTTACAACAGCATATACAAAAATTCAAGTATACCCAAGATATGTTAGAGATATTTTGAAAGCAGATCAAATGCTGTAGACATGTTAATAAAATTCAAGTCATGCCATCGAAATATTTACTTTAAAACATAATATGAGGAAAATGATATTATTAAATTCCTAGAATTCCCCTCCGGTGAAAAAGACTGACGGCTTAATTGAAAGATCAATATTTAGAAGGTCTTTATAGACGAGTCAGAACATAGATTTTAAAAGTTTTGTTTCAATCCAGTATAAAAAGAACTTAGTCAAAACACTGTTCAATATAGCAGGAAGATGCGTATTTGCGTAATTTTGTTTTTATAAAGTGTATACTCATCATTTACGCATTAACATGATTAGTTTGTTCAGCACATTATCATCATCATTATTATTATTTCCCAGCGTTTCGCACCACACATCCACCTTTGTGGTGTTCTCTACTCCCCTCTTTAGTTGACTCCGCAATTGAACATAAGCTCTTATTTCCTTGTTATGTACTAGTTTTCCCCGTCGCCAAATTGTGATGTACTCGTCGCTAAATTATTGTTATGGACTGGTCGAGAAACTAATAGTCCTGACGCAAGAAGGCGGAAATCAGAAGACCACTAGGTTTGCGATGATACTTCTATTAAGAACACAATTTTCAGCGAAGAGACTCTTTTCAACGAATTTATTATCAAGCTGTACAATCGTATATATATGGTTTTATAAAGAAATTATATCCGGTGAGGGAATTAGGTCAAAGGTGTAAATACATGAAATAATAATAGTATGAAATAAATTTAAAATATTTGTGATTAGGTTCATAGTTTAAGTCAAGTGGAACAATAATTAATGTCATATATAAGATAATACATCAGGTGTATAGATTTTGGGGAGAGGCATATAATTGTAAGATTAATAGACGAATGTAAAATGTTACGTAACATGGTGTGAAATTTGATAACATAGAATTTAATATTGTAAAAATAAAGATAAAAAGTATACACATGAATAATTTTTGGTTTAAAATGTCAAGTAGATCAAGTGGAAAAGATTCAGAATGAGAGTCGTAATAATAATAATAATAATGATAATAATAATAATAATAATCGAAGTAATAAGGGAAAAGTACATAGAATAATAAAATAAATAAATGTCTATCCCTCTACGGCCAAGGCAGCAGTAGGGATTGTACATACTTCTTTTGTACACAAAGGTCTGGCTTAAAGTCATGAATTGCCAAGGCCTCAGCTGTCTTTAGAAGTCTGTAACGAAGAAAACGCGGGAAGTTGGCATGAATTCTATATAAGACCTTGAAATCATGGTCAGGGTTGACCGCGTGACAGGAGTCGATGAGGTGTTCTAAGATAGAGCTTCGCACACATTTCCTTTCTCCCTTGTAAAACCAAGCTGGAATATGTTCTCGTATCCGTGTGGAGAGCATTCTCTGACTACGGCCAATGTACCTTGCTCCACAAGAGCAGGTGAACTGGTAGATGCACATGGAGGCGGTCAGACGGGGGAGCTTATCTTTTACAGAGGTAGAGAACAGTTTGCGGCTCGTGAACGTCATATGTAATCTAGCTGCAGGGAACGTTTTACTAACTGATTTAGAAAGACGATTTTTGAGCATATCAGAAGCTTGATCTCCTTTGAATTCCAAGTTCACGAATAGGGTTTTCTTTGGAACTGAGTCAGTGACCAGTTTAGACTGCTTATCTTTCATGTTGCTGTCAATAAATCGGTTAGGGTAACCGTTTTCTGCGAGTGTGGCTTTCAGGAAGTCCAGTTCTGAGTCGACGCAATCAGAACTACAAATTTTCCTTATCCTAAAGCAGAGTGAATGGATTAAATTCCTTTTCCTGGAAATAGGCACCCAACTGTAAAAATTAGTTAGTTGTCCGTTCCATGTACGTTTCCGGTGGATCGATCTCTTGAGAGATCCGTCATTCCGTCTGCTAAGGCACACATCAAGAAACGGAATACTTAGTTCCGATTCCTTTTCAATGGTGAATTGTAAAGAAGGATGGCAGTTGTTGAAGGCGAACAAGACATCATCAAGAACTACGTTCTTATCGCAGATGACGAAAGTGTCGTCTACGTATCTTTTATAAATGTCAAAATGCCCGATGGTTTGACTAAGTTGAGAATTTTCCAGCTTTGCCATAAAACAATCAGCTAACAAAGGACCCAGTGGTGATCCCATGGCAATGCCATCTCTCTGTCTATAGATCTCATTGTTGAAGGTGAACTGAACATTCAACGTGCATCTCAATAAAAGTTCTTTGAGGTGGATTGTCGGTAAACCTATTTCCAAACCATGTGTATCAATATACTCACATAAATAGCTAACAGTTTCCATGAGAGGAACATTGGTAAATAGCGACGTGACATCTAATGAGAACAGGACTTTTTCTGAGACATTAAAATCTTTAATACTATCAATAAATTTAAACGTATCATCAATGGAAAACTTAGATACTTGCCTTCTGACTGGTTCCAATATTTCGGCTAGCCATTGAGCGATTCCGTGATAAGGAGAGCCCGCCATATCGAGGATTGGACGGAGGGGTAATCCTGTCTTATGTATTTTTGGTAGTCCATACAAACGTGGTATAATGGAGCCTACTGGTCTGATGCGTTCGTATATTTCTGACGATATTGCTGACTTATTCCTCATATTCTTTAAGACATCAGTCAGTTGATTTTCAATTAAATGTGTCTTGTTCTTTTCACCGTCGGGTTTGGCGAATTTCGTTTGGTCAGAAAGGATCGCTGAGATTTTATCATTATAATCTTGGCGATTCATAACTACGACACCCCCACCTTTGTCTGGACGGCATATGATAATATCATCATTCTTCTCTAGCTCTTTCAGTTGGTCTATATGCTCTTTAGTCAGAAGATTATTCGAGCTAGGTTTTGAACTAGTATACTGATGGATTAAATTCCTTTTCCTGGAAATAGGCACCCAACTGTATTTACACCTTTGACCGAATTCCCTCAGCGGATATAATTTCTTTAAAAAACCATATATATACGATTGTACAGCTTGATAATAAATTCGTTGAAAAGAGTCTCTTCGCTGAAAATTGTGTTCTTAATGCTACAATGGGAATTATTAAATTATTGAAAAAGATACTTCTATTGTCCAAACACAAGGAGACGAAAATAATTGGTCTCACACCAAAGTGATAAGTAAGTAAAGTAGTTCACACAAAATGTGTGAACGAAATATATATATAGCAAAATATATAGCAGACATGTCAACAACCACCATATATGGATATATGTCACCAAGCAACGGACTGTCAACAAACACTCATATTATATATGATATAATATAAGGAGAATACACATTATTAAAGGAGACAAGTTCATACAAGTGAAATGGTCACAGACTAAGCGAGCAAACAGAAAGAGAGACCAACATACACACACACATAAATATATATATGTGGATACATATCATTCCTCTTCAGACGATCTCCTCCATATTACTCTCAGTCATCCTACCCATCACTTTCCATTCGAGTTCCAGTGACACTGGTGATAGTTCTCCCACCGGAACTTGAACCTAGCGCTCATCGTTTCAAACAAAAAAGCGTTATTCCCTAGATCACTCCGGTCATTCTTTGTGTTCTCTCTGGTGGTAGGTAGTTAGGGCTTCAAGTTGTGAAAATTTCAGTAGCGCTATGGTGTTATTGTTGGGTTATTTTAACGGAATAGGGTCAATAACTTCACGTTCAACCTTGTTTGTACGTCGGTAGGGTATCAGTCTCGAAAATTTGGTTAGTCCAGTTTTCAGCCAGTAAAATGCAATCATACATTCATTCCCTTTTATCGACTGGAACAAATCACAAAAGCAGTGTGCGTCGGTGGCACATTGGTTAGGACTCTCGCTAACCATGCACATGATCCGGGGTTCGATCCTTCGCCGATGCACACCTGATATCTATGGTCGGCCTGCAAAATTTGGGCCACCTATATCACATGCTGAAGATTCCATACTTGTACCAAAAATACAGTATGGAATCAAGCTGTAACCAAAAATAATTAAAAAAATAATAAGAAACGTTTGACCTGACAGTGAAAGTGAACATGAAATGGAGACTCTAAAAGACGCCTTATCGAAGAATGTATATCCTGACAAGTTCACCAATATTTACTCTACAGAAATGAGCCCCAGTAAAACTATCCGAACGGTTCCAAAAAAATCTATCTATCTCAGTTTGCCACTCAAAGGAGATGATATGCAAGATCCAGTCACACGAAGACACAACAAAGCTATCAAGAGTACTTATTATGCTTCCAAACTCGTCTTTCTTAGCACCATCAGGTGGATGCTACAACAGTATGAGAAAGACCAGTTGCCAATCTTTTGTTTCAAACCGTGTATATCAAATTGAATGTCTTTATGGCGTAGGTTGACGATGTTAACTTGAATAGCCTGCTAGGTCGTATTATTGATCATAACACTAAGTTAGCACAATGATGGCATATTCCAATATTTATTCAGAGTGAATTTTTAGTTGGAGATTTATTAGGTAGGTGTGCTCAAATGACTCTCAAAAAAGAATAAATAAATAAAGCAAAAGAAAGAAGTTATTCATGTGTGTATTTCTTTAAGTAGACACCAATCACTATGGTTTTTGGCATGCTTATTGTAAACAATAACAAAACATGTAAGCTTACAAGAATACTTTCATTTCAACTTTTTTAGTGTCCTTAATACACATAATATATTTAATGACAGTGTGAATAACAGCCATATAAATCATAGCGAAAGTAGCAGTGAAATAGATGATCATAGGTAGGAATAATGGCAATAATGTGGCATAATAGTCTGTTCCACGTTAAAGAATGAAGCATGCACGCATTTCAAAATCGTGGTGCATTTAGTCACACTATGAAGGACAATCAGAGGAGAACTTAATCTAAAATTACATTATTGAATTCCATATCAGCTGTATCATTCTCAGGCTGCAGAATTCCATATTTGTAGTGTAGCAACAAAATATGAATCTCTGGCTCAATGGGAACTCGTTGGCTGAAATACCGAGTAACCACTTGTTCACCTCATTGAAGAAAACCTTCTTCGCGGATTAATTTTGACTAAATTTCTTTACAAAACCAATCATTTAATTGAATTTGAGATTTTCCCGTCGATTGATTGGACCGAAGTGCTCGGCCTCAAGTTGACATGTCGGCTTCATGTGCATCCTGAATTTCACTGCTAGTCACCATCCACCAATAATATACTGATTAAATGCCCAGACATCGTCGAAGCTTCTGCACAAGAAGCCGATATATCAACCTGAGACCGAGCACTTCGGTCCAATCAACCGACGGGAAAATCTCAAATTCAATTAAATTATTATGACCCGTTGCACAAGAGATGGCTCTCAAGGCCCAAGTGGTCTAGTGGATAAGGCTTCAGTTGGCGCTTGAAACTAAGGGCACTGAGGTCGAGCCTCGGTGGGAACATCATCACTCACTGATAAATACAGGTACATCCAGATGACACTAGTCGCAAATAGGACGAAATGCTCGTTATCCTGGATTCCACTGCTAGTCACCATCCACCAATTACAAACCAATAGTTCGCTTGAAAGTGAAGGATAAGCTATAAATGCTGGACACGTCAATGTGTATCTATCAATCATTTTACCTGCTGCTTGAAATTAGGCATGTCTGCCGTGCCCAGCGTTTGCTATCTATACATATCATGAAATACCTGCATTCATGGTTTTATAAACGAGAAAACAGATCCTTATGCAACTTTATCATAGAACACCAGATCGACTATGTACATCAAGCCATCCAACGAATCAATATCGAAATGATCTACAGAATACGCGGGAATCTTTCTAAAGTACTACTAATCAAAATTTTAAAAACCTCTGTAGTTATGCCAATCCATATGTTAAATAACGAACTCTGAATACGCAAGCAATTCTTTCAGTCACTGATTCTACCATGGATATGGTCTGTCTCCTTACACCGAATACGTGACTTTTGTTTTTTCCTTATTAATTGTATTATTTTCTTCCCTCGACCCCACTGTGTTGTGAACGTGACTCTCTTTCAATATTAGATCTGTCCTGCTGACTATATTACGTCTATCGATATACTTCGTTAATTTTGTCTTCAGTTTTCACCCGATTAATAATAATAATAATTCACTTTATTCCAAAACAGACAGTACTTGTAATACAGAATGGAATTCTCAGCATTTGTGACAATATAGCATCTGATTTAATTGAAATATATAGATATAATTAAAAATTAAACAAATTTAACCAGAGGAATATGTCCACTTTAACGATAGAAAGCCAAAAATATTCGAGGTAAGAACTGGGACTATTACACATAATAGTAATAACAATAATAATAATAACAGTGAGTTTGTCTCAAACAGTATTGTCAATTCAGTTTAAGAATTTTAGCATGTTACAGATTATTGGATCTAATGTTCTGTTGATATGGCAGCATAGTGAGGGGAAATAAAAAATTAGCAGTTTTATAACACAGCTTAAATTATGTTCACACTTATGAAAAAATTAACAAATTAAAAAAAATTGAGAGGATTATAAATATAAGAAGTGCAATAACAATAAAGGTTGATATTGTGAGGGTAGAGGAAATGGTTTATTTAATAGTGCAAAGAAGGTTAGTTAGTCAGTTAGTTCATGCCTGACACTATTTTCATCACAAAGAGTACGTCCCGCCAAATATGGTATAGTGGAATTTTTATACTTAAACGTACGTGCATAAAGTCTTCTGAAAAGACTTCTTGTCTCACCTGAGGAGACACAAGGTTGGCGCTGCGGGAGAAGTGGGTGCCCACAGTCTGACGAAATTTCTTTTAGCAAATATGTTGCATGACATCAAGTGCCTATCAGTTACAATGTCAACGATATGGCCCAATGGGATACCACTCGTCCTACTTACAACTGGTCTTCAGAGTTCTACGAAGTATAACATAGTCATATTTTTAAGCAGTCCAGGAGAGAATAAGCAAGGATGAACAGTAAATAAGAATTTGTAGAATACACGAGTTGGCAAACTGTCAGAAGAGGGATTGGTTGGATTATGCCTGAGTGCCTCAACCTCTTCCTAATGTACAAAGTCAGACGAAATATTATTTTAGAAATTGCCAAGACATGGGAAGACCAGGATAGGTGAGAAGAAAGAATTAATCCAAGATACTTAACTTCAGACTTAGTTTCTCTATCACTATCATCAATTTTGCAACGTCTTTTTATATTCTATAGTTTCTTATCCGTTTTGCTGCTAAGAAGGCATACTATCTATGTGTGATTGTACATCTTGAGAATGATATCTCTGAAAAGAGTAACTGCCCAATGAACATCTTTTCTTTTATATGGCTCAAGTGGGATTCTTAAATTTGTTTTTGAAATCCATCATTGTTTATCGTTCAGACATATTTGTATTATCACTACTGGAATTTTGTTAAGAGATTTCAACAGTTTCGACTTTTTGTTTGATAGAATGCTAGTAAGAAACCTGATAGAATAGTTTAGTGGAATGTGTTAAACGATATGGATTTCTTGATGTAATCTTTTTTGTGACTAGTATTAACTAAATGCAATTCAAATGGATGTTTTGGATATATATTACAGGTTTTGACAGGGAATACAGTATTATAGAATATGATTTAAGCAAGCTAATACGTATTTTGAAAACATTTATTTCCCGATACAAATTTAAAACAAACAAGAAAGATTAACGAAACAGGATTTAATGATCTCATTAGATTTCGGCAGAACTAGTCAGCTGGACACTCTACACATACGGATGCATATACTTTTGAAATTACATTGGGAGATATAAGATTGATAAGTAAATAGACGATATTGAATAAGTTATGCAGAAAGACAGGTTGGAATGTTTTCCAGGTCATGTTTAAATAGATTAAGGGGAAAGGGAGTATGAGAGATCAAAATTAAGATAAATTGCATTACGCTTCAATTACATCACTTAGACAAACAATTAGTCATTAGACAATATAACAAGAATGGCAAACAGAGTAACATCAATAGTAATAGTTATAATAACAATAATAATAGTGTTGAAGAGAGTTAAGATAATGCTACTGATAAAAGACAGTTTTAAATGAATAAAGAATAATAATAATAATTAGAGGTAGAATAATAAGTAAAACGTATTACCATGGTAGGTTCAGAGTAACGACCATCTCCTTTTGTACACAGAGACCTGGTTTATAAACTCGAATTGCACAAGCCTCTGCAATTGCAAACATCCTCCTGTTTCTTTGTTTGCTGACAATAGTGAATGACTTGACAGCGTCGACATCATGTCCGTAATCCACAAGATGTTTTGTTATTGAGGATTTTTGGCACTTTGCACTCAGCTGTTTTCAACCATTTTGGCAAATGCTCCATCATGCGATGAGTAGACAATTGCCTTTCTGTACGACCTATTTATTTGCTTCCACAAACACACTCAATATTATATACGCAGTTTGAAGTTTCGAGGATTGGCGACTGGTCTTTCCCAGATTTTTGAAGCACTTACTTGATGGTGCTAAGAAAGACGACTTTGGAAGCATAATAAGTACTCATGATAGCTTTGTTGTGTCTTCGTGTGACTAGTTCTTGCATATCATCTCCTTTGAGAGGCAAACTGAGATAGATAGACTTTTTTGGAACCGTTCAGATAGTTTGACTGCGGCTCATTTCTGTAGAGTAAATATTGGTGAACTTGTCGGGATATACATTCTTCGATAAGGCATCTTTTAGAGTCTCTATTTCATGTTCACTTGTACTGTCAGGTCAAATTTTCCCTGCTGTATTGAACAGTGCTCTAACTAAGTTCTTTTTATACTGGATTGGAACAAAATTTTAAAAATCTATGTACTAACTCGTCCATGAAGTCTTTCTGAATATAGATCTTTCATTTGTCCCATCAGTCATTTTCGCTAGAAAAACGTCTAGGAATTTAATAGTATCGTTTTCCTCGTGTTCTATTGTGAAATTGAGATTCGGATGGCATGAGTTGAATTTCATCAATATGTCTTCACCTTTTCATTTGCTTCCATAGACAATAAAAATGGCATCAACATATCTTGGGTATACATCCGTTTCTTATATATATATATATATATATATATATATATATATATATATATATATATATATATATAGACAGTCAATTCTCAACAATCTTCATAATTGCATAATGAAACATTGGTCAGAGACATTTGAAACGATGTTGGTAAATAGAATCAGATAAAATCAAGTGGAATAATTAAGATTTTTAGAGCTGAGGTGGGTGATTTCAATTGGGTTGTGTTCTCTAACAGCTGGTTGATTTAATTGTCAGGCTTTCGTTGTCCGTCTAAATACCATCTTTTGCTCAGGTTTTAAAATGAAGTGAACTTTCAAGTTTTGGATTGTAGGGATTTGATTGGTTACAGGATTTCATCATGGGCTGACATTGGTTAGAGAACCATTGGAAAACCAACAAGGAGTACTGGATAGCTGTTTCGTCCTAGCTTGAGACCCCTTAGCAGTACTCAGCCGTACTGTGGTTGCGCTATATCGTGAATCGGCAGAAGTTAGAATTCATGGCCCATTGGATCAGGTACCAGTGGCTTACTGGTCTACGAGCTCGCCTTGTAACCAGAAGGTCCTGGGTTCGAACGGAGGCGGTGGGTGCGTACTGATGAAGATTCTCAAACGAGGACGAAACAGCTGTCCAGTGCTGTTTGCAGGTTTTAATGGTTCTCTTACCAATGTCAGCGCATGATGAAATCCTGAAATGAACTTATTTGAATTCTATATGAATGATATAATTGCAACTCCTGACAAGCTTCAATGAGGAAATTATCTAAAAAGGCAACGAAAGCTTTGAAAGTTAAATGAACTAGCACAGAGAAGATAATTAAATCTAAATTCACTGGAATGTAAATGGAATAGTGATAATAAATTGGGAAATAGACTATTATATGCAACTATATCACACTATGATATTGATAACAAAGGTAGCAGTTCAAATAAAAATACAAATATTTACAGTTATTCTGTGTCAGCTAAAGAGATAACTGTTCTGGGTTCGGTTTGAAAGCCATGAATGTGAAGGAGATGGACAGAGAGAGAGATAGGATTCAAACACACTTTATCTATATACGGAAAATGGGTTGAAAACAATTCATATCAACTGTCCCAGCTATGCTTAGCGATCAAAGGAGTACAAATTAAGGGAACAGAGATGATATCTTGCATAGAATTGTAATAGCTGAATTTTCTTATCCGTCTTCTGATCCGTATCCATCAGATGTACCAGTTTGGAGATCCTGATTAACCATACAACTGCTTTACCTGGCCATGCTGGACAATGCTGTCGAAGGCGACAGTGGACTTTCCTAGTCCTTTTACCCATGTAACCGTCTCCAGAAAAACAGTTTAACTTATAAACGCACATTGAAGTAGCCAGACCCAATGCTTTATCCTTCACCATACAACGAATAACCAATTTTAAATACACTGCTGCAAAAAAGAATGTTTTATTATTCTTTTTTATGTAGTTTTGATGCCAATAGTTGAGTAGCTGTGCCTCCTTCCAAAGGTAAGGTCATATTTATGTGCATTTTTCCTGCACACTTTGCAGGGATTTCTCTCAATCTAGTTCTATTCAGAACTCAAAGTAGAAGTATATATATTCACTGCGAAATTATATCACTGAGAATTGCGTCTATACAGTCTTCATTTTCACAAATTGGCTTTGGATGGTGAACATTAGGCTGGGTCAGTTTAAATTAGATTTTATATTACTAGAATAACTGAATAACTGTTAATTATAAAAAATCTCAAGGGAGAAATGAAGCCAATTGTTTGAAATCCGCTAATTGTTGATTTTAGATTTCCAGTGCAACATGTTTTCATTCAATTGCATGAGGGTCAAATCAATTTCAATGGGGCATGAAAGTGGATGATATCTTCTTAACACCTTAAATTTCCGTTTTCTTCTCCCAGTCTAATGTTTCATGTAATTTCTATTTTTATAATGCTTTCAAATCAATGATGATTTGAGCTAGAAACTGTAATAATTTATTTTTTCAAAACTCCGAATTTTGAATTCCCTAATTTACAACAACACCTGTGAAATTAGGAACAGACAGATAAGTCGGCAAAGTAATTACTTTTCCTAAATTCACTTCAAAGATGTGCAGTTATTTATTTTTTCTAAAACTTTTTTGATTGCAGCTTAATTCTACACCATATTTTCGGGTACAAGTATGGGATATTCAGTAAATGATATTATTATAATTCCCTTGAGTTCCTAGTGGAACATAGGGCTTCAAATGAACGTCTCCACCTGCTGCTGTCTTCCTTCTGATGTACTTTTCACCTGCATCCATGTTAGTCCATACTCTTTCAACTCCTCTTCACACCATCTCCTCTTTGTTACCCACCCTCGCACTAAAGCCCCACTCGCCGCTTCCCTTTCGAGTTCCACTCGAGCAATGGCCTGACGCGCGCGCCATGTCACCCAGCGGCCTCCTGCTCAGTGAGTATCCAATCCATCTCCACTTTCTCCTGCATATTTGTTGGTTGGCAATTCCTTCTTGTTTTGTTTTCTTTGTTCTCACAGTTTCTTGTTGGTGATTGTTTCCGGCCCGGCCATCTGCTCTTCATTCAGTATAGAGCGAAGACGGTTAGTTGTTGATAAAGGTCTCGTCTGCAATAGCCAGCCTGTTGGAAATATTCTTTTTGACCCGCCCGCCCGCCCGCTAAGTTTCTGGTCCGATCCGTATAGAAGAAGTGACTGACTTGACATAGTTTGTATTGAAAATCCTACCGACGGAATTTTGTTGTTGATGCTGGCTGAGTGACGAAGATTTCCAGATAGGTTTCAGGTTGATGAATGTGTGTTTCTCGCCTTCCCGATTCTCGCTCGATTTGACATCCCCGTCCGTTCCTCCTTTCCTGTAGTTGAGACAATGCTCCCTAGATAAGTGAATGAAGTCACCTCTTTCAAATCCCTCCCGTTGATGGTAATTGGCACCGGATGTTGCTGCTGTTGTTGTTGTTGTCGGTTGGTTATTTTCATAACCTCCGTCTTGTCTATGTTCACCTGGAGTCCTGTCTTCTCTGGCTGCTTCTTCGACCATTTTGTCGGTTTTCGCTTGTAAGTCTTTGATTTTGCATGACATCAAACATAAATCATCGCCGCGCGAAATCCAGGTCTTCTAGGCTCTTCACGTCAGTCGGTAGAGGAAATCCCTGTCTGCTCGTTTCTCACAGTCTGACTCATAATCCAGTCGGTCTACCACAATCAGGAATATCATTGTTGATAGATAATAAGAACCCTTGTCTGACTCCTGTGTTTACTCCAAACGCAAATGATATCGGTAGCCTAAATTTTGCGGGCTGGTCAGGTTTGTATCAGCAGGGGACCGAACTCTGGAACATATACATGGTCGGCGAGAGTCCTAACGATTGTGCCACTGACGCACAGATACATTGTGGTTAAAATGTAATTTGATTTTACAAAATTCTACTTGAAATAACACACAGTCGTACAGTAATAATAACTACATGATGTTCTCAGCAGGAATCAGTGCTCATATCATAACATATCAATTTAATCACATGGCCTCATAATTTATCTCTCCTCCACTTGTCATTCATCACCATTCTCCACATATTGCTTGGGTGATACTTTCACTCTGACCCAAATTACTGCTTCATTAAATGAAAGTAAATGCAATACAATGGCCAAGATTTATTCTAGGTTACTTACTTAACTTACTAGGGAAAGTCATTCTACGTCTTCTAGCTAAATTTTCATGTCATGGAAATTACTCAACAGGACATTACAGAGAAACGAAGAAAACATTCAACATACATCTTTTCAGTAGTTTTATTCTCAAAAGATGTGCAATCGCATTTAAACATATAAGTTTACATAGGTACAATTGTAACAACAGAAGACAAGGGCCAGGCAACAGATCGTTTTATTATGAAAATCAACACGTATTTATACATATTTCACATACATTATTATAGCTTATGCACTGGGCTGAGCACTTCAAAAGACTTCTAAATCTTCCGCCACCTACAAAGCGCCCAACAATACCAACAATGGAAGCAGAACTACCAGTGAACATTGACCTCCCGACGAAATCAGAAGTCCTGAATGCAATCAAGATGCTAAAAGCTGGGAAAGCAGCAGGACCAGATGGAATCTCGGCAGAAGCTTTGAAAATAGACCCAGAGACAACAGCGGACTTGATGACGCCACTGCTGGAGAAGGTGTGGAAAGAGGACAAAGTACCCGAGGATTAGGAGAAAAGATGCTTATTCAAACTACCAAAGAAAGGAGACTTAAGTCAATGTAAAAACCGGCGTGGAATTATGCTTCTGTCCATACCAAGCAAGATACTAAGTCGCATCATCCTGGAAAGAATCAAACACGCCAACCTGGATGAAAACTTCGACCGGAACAAGCTGGATTCAGGAGAAACAAGTCATGTATTGATCAAATCGCCAATCTACGGATCATCATTGAACAAAGCTTGGAATGGCAGTCACCTCTCCACCTCACTCAACTTCATCAACTTTGAAAAGGCCTTCGACAGCGTCAATCAAGAGGTCATTTGGTAACTACTTCGCTACTACGGGGTCCCATCGACAATTATACATCTCACCCAACAGTTATACGACAATGCTGCATGCCAAGTAATCCACAACGGGAAACTTACGGAAGCCTTCGAAGTGAGAACGGGAGTGAGGCAAGGCTGTCTACTATCACCAATAATCTTCCTAATTGCAATTGATTGGATAATGCGACAGACGACGACAACCAACTAGGGAACAGGCATAAAATGGACTGACACAAAAGACTTGGAGGATCTGGATTTCACCGATGATATATGTCTGATTTCCCACAAACTGGAAGATATGCAAGTGAAAAGCAACAAGTTGGCAGAAGAAGCATCAAAGATAGGACTTCAAGTGAACATAGATAAAACAGAGGTAGGTGATGAAGATTCCTGGCCAACACCAACAGCAACAACAACAGGCAACAATCAGCATAAATGGGAGGAACCTGAAGGAAACAACCTCCCTTACCTACCTGGGGAGCATCATTTCAACTACAGGTGGAACTGACGAGGATATCAAATCAGCGGGAATCGGGAAAGCAAGACAAGCTTTCATTACTCTCAAATCTGTGTGGAGGTCAACAACACTCAGCATCAAAAAAAGATTTGGAATTTCAACTCCAATGTGAAGTCAGTGCAGCTTACTATACGGATGAGAGACTTGGCGCGTCATAAAGAGCACATGAAACAAACTACAGACCTTCACAAACAGCTATCTGTCTTTGCTCAATACTCAAGATCAGAAGGCCAGCCAGAAAAGATCAGCGACAGGAAGGGATCTGTGGCAATGAGCGAACCAATCAACCAGGAACCTACTGTGCAACAAATATGCAGAAAGAAATGGAGATGGATTGGCCATACGCTGAGGAAACCATCAAGTGACATCACTAGACAAGCCCTCGAGTGGAACCCGAAAGGGAGGCGGCGAGTTGGTCGTCAGCGCGAGGGTGACTTGGAGGAGGTCATGCGAGGAGGAGATGAGAGCATGTGGACAGACTTGGAGCGGGGTGGAAAAGTTGTCAGAAAACAGAAGGCAATGGGGGTGCGCAGCTGAAGCCCTATGTTCCTCTAGGAACTAAAGGATACAATAATAATAATAATAATAATAATTATAGCTTAGGCAAGTAGACAAGCGCAGTTATCTGATTGGTTGTTTATCAGAAGTTAGGCAGACAAACGCAGGCTTCTGATTGGTTGTTTCGGAATTCCTCGACAAATAGAGTTCTCTATCTGCGAATCATATTTTGCCACGTTAACTTTGCTGTGATTGGTTGTTGAATCAGCCTTGCTCATATTTTCTCACGGCCTGCTCTCACCACACAATTACTATTGAATTCCGTGTAATAACGAGGGTGACTAAAAGTAATAATTTCTTTTTCAGCTTGATGTAAAAGTTTTAAGGTGTGAATAAAGGTTGATAGGGGTCTAGGAACAAAGTTACACAGGAGTAGCAAATAGCTGCAATATACGTAAAATAGGTTTTCAACGAATGCAGGTGTGAAAAGGATGGGCATGAAAACTAATCGAAATGATAGTTTTCGTTAGTGAAGATGAAAATAAAAAATAAGGAATTGAAAAAACAAGAAATCTAGGGAGTCAAACGGATATAGATCCAATGTAAATGTAGGCGTTGAACTAGTTACCTTTGCACATATAGTTCAGGCTTTTCAATGCATGAGACTAGTGCTTCTGTAATACATAGAAGTCGGAAACCTACTGCCTTTGGTGAAGTTCAGTATAATTTGTGAAGGACTTTGAATGATGAGTCAGTTGAGATGCTGTGGTAGGTGTTAAGGAGTTGTTCAGTTATAGCTTTTCTGACTAAACCAGTGCCTCATCTTTGCAGGCAAAGTGGGTAGTGTTTTCTAACTTGTTTTGACAAGACCTGCGTACAGCGACCTATGAAACTAGCTCCACACGAGCAAGTGAACTGATATATGCATATTGAAGTGGTTATATGCAGATATTTGTCCTTCACACTGCTTAAAAGCAATGGCGGCTGGAGTATAACGCTCTAAGAGTTGATGCAGGATAGGTCTGCCTCAAGGAAAAGGAGATCCTCCTCTCAGGGATATCTGAAGATGAAGCTCCCGTGAAGTCCAAATTCAAATGCAGTGTTTTCTTAGGTAATAAAGTTTATTCTTCTCCTTTTGGCTTTGATTTCATATGCTTCTCCACAAAACAGCCATTACAATTAGAGAAATATTGTTATCATTTACATTAACGTCATTTTAAATCACATTAAATCATTGGTATCAACAGCTTGTATTTCAAAAGCATCAGTAAGACATGGACAACAATAATAATAATTGACGGAAATTTTTGGTAGCCCAAGATTTAAACAGGCCGCCAATATGCAATAATATAAAACTGAACAGGTTGAACGGCAAATAAATCAATGGAAGTAACACGAAATTTGTGTATGTATAGGTTCAACAGCAGGCAACAACATCGCGCCAGTAGCACCTGGCTGGACTTGTTTCATTTTCACTCGGAGCTCTGCTGTATGGAGTGCTTCGTATCTAGAGACCACTGACAATTTATTCGATACTCGATAGAAGATGCAATAAGACTATTCAACAGGTAATCTTGTGGTCTGTTTCTACGACGTCATCTAATATTACAGGTTTTGATGGTTTTAACAACATTCTTAGTTAATCACACCGTTGTAGGTGTTACTGAGCATGAAAAATTAGATGTCCAGTTCAACGGCCAAAATGACCGGCTCAACACGATGAACAGTCACACTGATAGACACAATTAGAGGTGGCTACCCTAGGCACTTTATCTCTCAGTTTCTTAATCCTGACAAGTTGTATGGGAAATATAAGTGGCCACTCACACTTGTACTGAACCTTCTTCAAATCAATTTTCTCAACTTGTTGATTATCATTTCACTTGGTGTACATCACTTTTTGAATTGTCTTTGTGTATGTAGTGACTTCGTGTAATCGGATACAGAAGCATTGTCTCCTAGTCCCTTGGCCATCTGTATTAAATGGTGAACTTTTGAGGGTGGTTATTTTCAATTAACGTGTCGTATGCAACCTTTGGTTCATCTTCAATCGCATCTACTCAATCAATCAACAGCTGTTACGCTGTAGCTGAGGGTCTATAACAAACTTCTTTTTAAATGACTGCAAATCGCAGCGGGATGCAGATTAGTCAAGGTGACTCATGTTAAACAATGGTGGACTTGAGTTTTGAAAGCCACCACTATCCATTATTGGATAGAAACTAGCGCAAAAGTCAAAAGAACATTAAATCCTCTTTGTCAAGCAACTAGTAAATCATATGAAGTGAGTTATTTCAACTCCCTCCAAAAATAGCCAACATAAACGATTCAACATAAGGATAGCAAATTTACAATGAAGAGTCCCAAACTAGGACGAAACAGCTGTCCAGTACTCCCAGGTTTTCCAGTGGTTCTCTTACTAATATCAGCTCATGATGAAATCCTGTAACCAGTTATCACTACATTTAATTGTTGAGGTTCGAGAATCACAGCGTATTTAATAAAAATTTTGTCTCGCCTTTTCCACTTAGCATAAATTTTAAGTAAGCAAAGGTTCGTGCAGGCAATATGCCATTATTACCAGCAGCTCAGTGAAAAAACTATTCATTCACATTTCGCTATTCTATATATATATATATTTCACCATTTGTTTGAATAGAACTATTCAATAAAATGGCAGCCGGACAAAATTTAGGCGCCAATATTATGCAAATTTCATTTCAACAGATAGTCCACTAACTATAGATTAATTATCTTTTTTTTGCGATGAAAACCGATGACAGCAAGAAGACAAAAGTGTATTCTTTTATTATTTTACGTTCACGAAAGATTACCACTGAAAATCTATTATATCTCTAAAATTATTCAAATATGTCTAGCTCAGAGAATTTCA
This sequence comes from Trichobilharzia regenti, assembly GCA_944472135.2. NCBI lineage: Eukaryota > Metazoa > Platyhelminthes > Trematoda > Strigeidida > Schistosomatidae > Trichobilharzia > Trichobilharzia regenti. The sequence goes on along the minus strand of OX235262.1, from coordinate 21,504,788 downwards.
GACTATGTGAAAATATATCAAACACTGAAATGAAGGCGGGAGTGTGAGTGAGGCAATTTTCAGACAGTTGGATTTTATTTTGTTCTAAAACTTGTATTCGACTTGGTGGAATAAGACTATAGTTAATGACATTTTGGCTAGAATTAGCTGAGCATAACAAATTTACAAGTAGAATCAATATAAAACTGTTTTGGATTGTCAGAACAACCAGCAAAAAACAAGACATCAGGTGAACATAGAGATGGTGGTGGTGGTGGTGGTGGCGCAGATAACCAACTAACTAATTGATAAAATTTCAAATAGATAAATTTCTTCAATTTACCTTAGACACCTTCCTTTCAGCTTCAGGCAACCACACGGATGAGGATATCAAAACTAGCCAAAATCTGAAAGGTGAGGAAAACACCTTCATCAACATGAAACCAGCGTGGAAATCCATTGGACTCAGCTTGAAAAATTTTAATTCTAATATTAAGTCAGTCAGTCCTTCTCTGTGGAATAGAAACTAAACTCACGCGTCACAAGATGTATTATTTCTAACAGGTTATTGCAGACTTTTAACAATATTTGCCTTCACTAGTTTCACAGTGGAGATGAGACGGCTTGTCAGAAAGAATAAGCAGCATGGAACTCTAGGAATGAACCAGTCAACAACCTACTACTTTAAACATATGTAGGAGGAAACAAAGAGAGAGATCGAGTACAGGGTGAGGATGCCAGACCAATGCCAGAGTATTTAGATTGGACACTGGTAACTAGTGTGATGTGTCTAGTCCTATCTCTGGTAAAGACTGAATTCCCTCAGTTAGATTTGCAGTGTGGCCACCATTCTAGGTAGTTCGCCATCATAGTGCACATTGATTTGATGATGATAGATAGTTCGTCGCAATCGGTCACAGGAAGCCTTCGAACTAAATTTCGTGCCAGCTGTCACTCACCAGTCAGAAAGGCGTCTCTCCTTCTGAAATTGGAATCCACGTTACGCAGTGCAGTGCTGCGATCAGAGACGTTACGACTGAGCTATTCGGTCTTGTGATTGACCTCCTTCCTGTAAGACAGTATTAGATACTTTGGTTGGACACTGGTAACTGGTGTGATGTATCTAGTACTTTCTTTGTTGTAAACTTAATTCTATCAGTCAGAGTGGAAACTCATTGACGTCTCATTGAGTTTAGGAGATGAGAGCCTATGGGCAATCGCTGGGTCAGCTAAACAGGATCACAGATGAAATGGTTAAAAATGGAGAGATGCTATTGAAACCATGTATTCCCATTAGAGCCATGGGAAACAATAAATAATGAAAAGTTTGTGAACTTTTTCCAAGTGTGTGACAACTTGAACTGTTGATAGTCTGTGCGAAAATCCATGTTTATTCATTAATATAATGTAATATTGATCGCCACATTCCAAGCGATAGCTTTTCATAAAGAAATTAAGGAATGATATGAGTAATAATAATTGATTTTGATTTACAGCTTGATTCCACACTGTATTTTTGGTACAAGTATGGAATTTTCAGCACAGATATCGGCAGCCCAAATTTTGCTGGCCAACCACAGATATCAGGTATGCGTCAGCAGGGGTTCGAACCTCGGACCGTGTGAATGATCTGCGCGAGTCCTAACCACTGTGCCATATTTATTTGCACGAGCATAAGTTTTCATGAAATATCTTCCTATCGATTGTCTGAAGAGAAGTAAGCAGAAAGCAGAGAATGAAGGGGATGTTCGGTATTAGACAAGATGACTTCAGCTAACTGCTTGAGAGAATTAAGATGCCCATTAACAACATCAACGTCAGTAGTTTGAGTCAAAGACACACACACACGCACACACCACTAACTCTGCTCACTGTCTTCAATAGTCTATGTAATATAAAATAAAAGAACGTCCAGTTCACATTCAACGACACCATCTACAGACAAAAGGATGGTATTGCAATGGGATCTCCGTTGGGTCCACTACTATCAGATTGCTTCGTGGCAAGCCTCGAAAGAGGTTCACTAAAGCCAAGCATCGACAATTTGCGACTGTATAAAAGATACGTGGATGACATTTTCATTATTTGTGACAACAACAACGACCCCAATCTGCTGCTGAAGACATTTAATAATTGCCATCCAGCAATAAAATTCACTCTTGAAATGGAAAACGAGTCAAAAATTCCGTTTCTTGATGTAGAACTGACAAGAAGAGCTGATGGGAGCCTAAGAAGATCAATCCATAGAAAACCTACGCGGAATGGTCAACTAACAAGCTTCTATAGCTGGGTGCCCATTCAACAAAAGCGAAATTTAATTAAATCACTTGCTACCCGCATCCGACGCATCTGTAGTCCCGACGTTCTGGAAACAGAATTAGATATTCTGAGAGAAATATTCATCCAAAATGGATACCCAATAAGATTTATCGACAATAATATGAAACCAATAATTCGGAAAAACGAAACTTTAACTGCGCCTAAAAAGAAAATCTACATGAACTTGGATTTCAAGGGGGATTTAGCAAGCGATATTCTCAAGAGAAGGATCACATCATCTCTGAGAAGAACGTTCTTTGCAGCAACGCTAAGAATAGTGTTCTACAGTCGCCCACTGATCTGCAGAAGCCTCAAGGACAAGATACCGCATCTGGCCACTTCTATGTGCATATACCAGTTCACCTGCTGCTGTGTAGCCAGGTACATCGGTCGTTCGACGCGCATCCTGTCCAAGAGAATTCAAGAACACTATCCAGCATGGTTGCGAAAAGGCAATACTGGTGCAATAAGGAGTGCGATAATTGAACACCTGGTCAACACTGATCATTGCATTTCAACGAACGCCTCCTTCAAAGTAATCTACAGAGTCAAGTATAACATATCAAAGGCAATACGGTTTCGTCTCCTTTGCATCGCTGAAGCTCTGGCCATTCACATGGAAAAACCGGAGCTGTGCATACAAAAGAAGATTACTCAACCACTTCTACTCTCATGGTAACAATGTTTTGATTTGTTTTGAGCTTTTTTTTTAATTTTGATGACTTAATTTTGTTTCTTTGCCTGTTCCTTAATTGCTTATAATTCTTGTATTCACTTAAATCTCTTACATAGTTTCGTATTATCTACTTTGTTTCTATGTGCATCCTGAGTAAAACTCACTCATCAAACTATTCATATTATTATTGCATAACTTCTTTTAACAACTGTTTGTGACAACTCATCACCTTTGTTACTACCCTAGCACTTAATGGTCTTGACTTATATTACCAACCTTTACCTGTTTAGTTAAAATAACCTTAAGCAATTATAATTCTTGTATCCACTTAGATCTCTTACATAGTTTCGTATTATCTACTTTGTTTCTATGTGCATCCTGAGTAAAACTCACTATTATTATTACAACTGTTTGTGACAACTCATCATTTTTTTACTACCCTAGTTTCATTAGCACTTAATTTTCTTGACCTGTATTACCATCCTCCACTTGTTTAGTTAAAAGTAACCTTAACCAATTGTAACTTTGTTTGACAAACTTAATGTACACATACATACAAAACAATGCATATATATTTGCGATTGTACAGCTAAGAAAATGAATTCGCCGAAAAGAGACTCTTCGCTGATCTACGTGTTTTGTTTTCATTAATGCCTGGATGGGGATTATCCATGAATAATATAAAATAGTCTTTTTTAAGAAGCCTAAAGAAGAACAGTCATTATATGACACTTAGTGAGAATAATTGTTCAGCTTATTTCGATTCCATTCATTGTTCACTTGAGAACTAGGGTAGAATAAGCGATATTCGTGTCGAAAAGAAGCTTCTATTCAACTAGGAGGAACTATACCAACCACTGGAATCCAATCACCGTTATAAATGATTTCCGATATACTGAAAACGTGTATGTACAGTTTTTTACACCCAGATGTGTATATACAGAGGTGATTGAGGGGTCCAACAGCAGAACTGGTGAGTTGAAGGTTTAGTGGTAGAATGCTCGCCGACCACAGAAGTGGTCCATGCTCGATCTCTAACCGACGCACTCGTAAACCTTGCTAGGCCACTAATAAAATCGGTGAAGAGGAAAGGTTAGGCTATGTATGATATTAGTAACTCCACCCTGTAAAAATAAACAACACTGATGTTTGAATCTAAGGGCTCTGGCCTAAAGCTTCATGTTCCAGTGGAGACGTAAAGAAATAAAATATAAATAAATAAAACACAGTAGAGCTAACAATTTCACCGTATATCAGGTCTGATTATGAAGCGATATCATCTGGAGAACCACTTTAAAAACCAAAGAGAACTGGACAAATGTTACGTCCTTGTTTGCAGCTCATGGTCAGTACGAACCTACGGGGATTTGAACTCACGACGCCCCAGTTATAAGGAAAGCTTGTCAGTGATTCGGTAGAAGATGGAATTTATGGGCTGGATATTGGATTGAGTCCTAGTGACCGAAAGTTCTATAGGTGTGCCTTATAACCTTAAAGTCCTAGGTTCGAACTTCAGAGGGTGCGTACTGCTAATGAATGCAAAACCAGGACTAAACAGATGTCCTATACTTCTTGGTTTTCAGTGGTTATCTAACTAACACCAGTCTTCGATCGCACTTGGACTTAGTCAAGCGCCTGTAAACCAACACCTAAAAACTTTATCTTTCCCTACATTTGACTATGCTGACGTTATACGAACTCGCTCTGACTGCAAGTATTATATATTTTCCCTAATGAACCATGTCAGTGGTGAAGCAAACTAGCTAAGAATTGTTTCCAGTGTTTATTTGATGTATATTAAACATAACAGACCAAGACTTTGTACTGTATACAAATACAAGCTCAAAAATACAGTCTTTCTATGACAATACTACAAATGTCAAGTAACTAACAAACGGAAAAAACAAGTCCACTATTTAAACACGTATTCCATTGTGCTTGGTCTTCTTATAACAAAATATGTTGGCAATGAGTGTGACGCAGTTAGCCACTTCAACTGCTATGTAAATAATGGCAGCATTAATTAGGTCAAATGATTTATGGCATAGTTCTGGTTGTCTGTGATACTATTTTAACATATGTAGTTAATGGCTGTATTACTTCCAAAGTGTATTTATAGAAATGTCCGAAGAAACCTTATTATATTTCCCTAATCCCTGTTTTGAAATTTACTAGTGACGTCATCTAAGAATTTCAGTAAACAGCTAAGTCAAAGTGAAAATAATGAACAAATTGAATATAGACAGACATTATTCAGACATGCTTTTCTTCCATCTGACTTCATAGTATAATCCGCGTATATGACAAAAAAAAGGAACTAGTGTTCAAGTGATAATCAGTATAAAGATGGTATTTACTACAAGAACTACGACATCCTGAAGAGACCGAAAGTTGCACAAGATGTAAAATTCCTTCCACAACAAAATGAATTCAGGTAAGGTAAATCATATACGACCCAAAGGGTAACGCTACGCTTCATAACAAGACGCAGCATAGAATGGTAGTCAAATCTGTAACTTAATTTCATCTATTTTTAAAGGACCTAAGATAGTGTTGACTTCAAAGCAACTTGGAAACTGCATAAAATACTTCAATGGTCCTCAGAACCTTAATCAATCTCACACAAAGCAGCCAATGATGAAACCACATGCCAAGTGATCCACAACAGGACATTCAGCAAAGCCTTTGAAAGGAAGACTGGAGCAGGGCAAGGGTGCCTGCTATCATCAAAGATATTCTTAATTCTGGCGAAACGGACTATGCAACAGACTTGAGGGAGCAAGGAGGTGGGAATAAGTCAGACCGATAAAAAGACTGTAAGAGATTTGGACTTCGCAGGTGATTTATGTCTAAAAAAACACACAAACTGGAAAATCTACAGACGAAAATCAACAAGTCGGAAGAAGAGGCAGGCAAAGAAGATAGGAATTCAAGTGAACAAAGAGAGAACAGAGTTGATGAAAATAACCAACCAAACACTACAAATACCATGCACCATGAATGGAAGAAATTGGAGAAGAGTCACTTCACCCGCTTATCTAGATATCATCGTTTCAACTGCAGGTGACAGGATGGATGAGAATTTCACAGGTAATAAGCACAGAAAAGACAATGCAACGCTTCATTACTCTGAAGCCAGTTTGGAAGTCTGATTCACTCGGTTTAAACAACAAAATTCGAATTTTCAACATCAATGTTGAATAAGTCAGGTGAAGTGTGTGGGTGAGAAACTTGATGTGAGCGTCATGAGAAGCATTTTGGACAGGCGATTGCAAACTTTTGTGAAGAGCGTCTTTCAATAGTTCATTACTGATGATTAGCTAGAAATGAAAGGCAACATAAAACTGAGGGAACGAACCAATCAAGGGCCAGAAGTCTAACAAAAGTGTTGAATGAAATGGAGATGAATTGGGAGACGCATTGAGGAGACCGTTGCGTGATGTTACCCACCAGTCCATCTCTTGATTGAAAATTGAATTAGAAATGATAAGTTGGGTGTCACTTTGAGGGTGAAGTCGAGGAAGTCATGCGAAGAGGAGATGAGAAGTTATGGGCAACTACTTGGACCACAGGGAAGATGGTAGAATGCAGATGTGCTGCTGCAGTCCCAAGTTCCAAATGTCTTCTATACGAGATAGGAACAAAGCTGTGAAATTGTGTATATTGACTGATCCAAGTAGTTTTCTTGTGCAAATTCTTTTTCATATTAACGTCCGGTCTTCTCGTCAGTAGGATGTTGAAATAGCCTACTTTAGTTTGGAATTTTTCTTCATACTTGAATCTGATATCTTAATGTCCTTCACTGAATTCATACTCTGGTGGTAAAATGAGAATTTAAATCATTTAATAGCAGATGTTTGCGCTAAACCACTTTTGCTACCTGTGCATATCACTGCCGAAACACTTCAACTGCTATTTGGTATGCTTGTAAACTCTTCTAGTTGACTGAAAACAAGTGAAAAATAGAATTTTGTCTTGATAGGGTAAGATTTCGACCATTAACCCTCTTGCCTGTATTTCTTTACTATTCAAACTTTGAAATACTGTCACATCCAGAAAAAATAAATATGGTTAGTGGAAGTGACTGGAGAGTGTGAACTACTGGAATCGACTACAACGATAAGGTTGGACTGTTGGTTCAAATGAACTAAAAAGCGGATTATGACGGTACAAAAATTTAAGAACCATTACTCATTAAATTAATATCAATGAACACATTTAAGAAGTGTAAGGTTCTAATTACTAGTGGACAACAATACTACCTGCTGTTAGCTTGTTTTGGGTAAAGGCTGAAGAAGACTGAATAATAGATGCATTTAACACATCAGCTGTTCTTCATATGGGATAATAAGTCTTGAATATCACTTAAATCACCATCGAGATCTAATCAGCATGCTTAACAATCAGAAGTTGCCTGTTGTATTGATATAAGACTTAAGTGTTGCCTGATTACTGTGTGTTAAAGAAAAATAAGGTGGTATCATAAGTTCCCATGATTACGGTAATCCTAATCACTTCGAAAATGTTTTTGACCGACAGCAGGGAGACACAAATAGTTTTACTCATCAAGATTAATTGAAAGTCGTCAGTAGGTTTTGATTTCACTTCCATATATTCACAGTAACGTAGTCTTAGTCCTTATGAAATGGATTTTCTCATTGATCTAGCCAAGACCTAATAAAGGAGAAATCAATAGTTTTAGAGAATAAAAGTAGAGAGAGAATCATAGATTCTCAGTTTATTGATTAGTACTGATGCGTTTATGTGATATGACCGTAAATACAACCTGGTAGTCTCTTGAACTAACGAAATTCCCTCACTAGTCGATTCGAATCCCTATATACAAGAATAACTACCGCAGCATGATACCACTGACCAGCGACACAAAGAAGAAAGACAGACGGCAGACTGCTGAGTAGAGGGCTTTTACTTTTTCAGGTCAGCAGTGAAAGAAAACTTGACATACGACGCTGATTTAAACGGCTTTCATTTACCAAGGCAAAACAGATAACAATCGATAGAGTTCAGAGGACATAAGTCGAGGAAAACACAAACGTCACTGTTACAGTAGAATTAAACGAAGTTTTTTGGAAAAAATCAGGTGTAAATAACGATACCAAAAGTATGAGTATTATGTAGCATAATTTCAAAGACTAATCATGAATGTATTTTTTCTATTCCTTTACTTCCCCAGTGGAACAGAGGGCTTCAAGCTAGAGCTTTGAAGTTTCGTTAGCAGTGGTGTTTATTTATTTTTACGGGATGAGGTTGCTAGTCCCATGCCGACTTTCCCTCTTTACCAGTCTTATTACTGGCTAAGCGAGGTAAAGAAGTGAGTCAGCCAGGGATCGAACCCCCGACTATATGAGATGTGGTTGACGAGCATTCTAACGCTGTGCCACTGACGCAGCATGAATGTTTACAGGTGCTTTTTTATAGTCAGTTTCTTGTAGCATAGTTTACCACTTTAAATGTAACAAAGTTGCATGACGTCATTTTTTTATCTGAAAATCTAATGATGAAGCCAAACTTTAGGCGCCTAAAACCTGCAACCTCACTAATGACCCTGGTATGCGCAGTCAACAAGATACGGAAACCACTTACATAACACTGTAATCAAGAATAAAATATGCCCAATGAAGTGTTATCATATTAAACGGGGTATCTGGTAAAGTTTACGTCGGGTTTGGGGAAGATTAAGTTTAGGTTTAAACTGAGGACAGCTTAAGACTAAGTCAACCTGATAAGGCAGATATTAGGGTTGCTTCGAGCTAGATTACGGCTAGTTTACGGATAGTTTAGCCTTAGGGTTAGGGTTCATATCAGAAGACCGAGAATAATATTTGTTTAGGATATGGTATAATTACTCTGTTGACACTCCAATGCAAAACTGAGAGGTATTTATGTTACACGTCATAGTATGTCGTCCTGCCTAACAATTTCACGCCATTTAATCTATTACGTATATAAGCATTCTGGAAGTGAAAATCGTCTTTCCAATGTCAGTTCATGAGTTCGCGGTCATTTGTTCAATGCTTCGTTTTGGTGCTCAAAGTGTAATCCAACCAATCATACCATTGTTCCAATTGTTTCATTTATAATTTAATTAGTGTATGGTGACTAGCAGTGGAATCCAGGATGCGCATTTCGTCCTGTTTGGGACACGTCAACTGGATGTACTACAGTTTCTAAACTGAATCCCCATAGTAACGTGACATTTTAACAACTATCAGGTGTTCATAAATATGCCAGCCGTTCAGATATACATGACTGTATATAATACCGTTTGATACAGTGTGTTGGAAGCCACTCACATCAACCATTAGTGCTTGGTAGTATGAAAGGAACAACTTAAAATGTCGCAACTAACTTCATTTTTGAGAATCCCCCGACAGTTGCCAGATAATCCATCGTACATGTGAGCTCAAACCTAACAAGTGACTCTCAAAATATCTCTAATGTAAAATATATTCTTCTCTTCATCCCACAACAAAACTGGGAATCGGTTCCTAATGAAAAGTGTTAACGGAACTCACCTGACAAAAACAAAGACTTTAGAAGCAGGAGTAATTTTATCGTATTAAAATTTTTGCCATATTCAGTAACCAGTGGATTGAAATCTATGAGGAGTTCTGTTTGTTACGATGATGAGGTTTCCTACCACCCCACACTTGAGATCTTCTGGCTTTTTATGCTTGTTTTAGACAAAGATGATTTTACGCCTTCATCTCTGCAGAATTTGATCTGTCTTATATAGAATGCAAATCGCATATTCTGTCTTTGTCTGAATGAGGATGTTCGTTATCTTCTGGAAGATCATTTGCATGACTGAGAAACTCTATGATGTCACACATATAGATAAGGTCTCTAAAGCGAATTTCGCTACCTTTGGTTTTCTGACATCCTATTGCAATTGCATAGGTTACATATTAAGCCGGAATGATATAAACATGGAACGAACATCTTGTAATATAGAAACCAAATTTTTTTGACAAGATTTAGGTATGGATTATTCAAGGCTAAGCCTGTCATGTAGAAACATTCAGAAGGGTCTGTGTTTTGATTTTTTCAAGTAGAACTGAGTATGCATTAGTGCTGAGTGTGTTTTTTTTAGCTTCACATCCTGTCCGGATTCTATTCGATAGTTTGCATGGTGTGTGATGTTACTCAAAGAGTGTCTGATCCATCTGTATTTTATTTGAAAGTATGCACTAGCCTGTTAGGGATGCTTTCTATGACGCGCTGGCTGAGTCTGTGAACCATATAGAAGTGATTGACTTGGCGCTTGTGCCGTATTTCCGAATTTTGTTTTTCATATTGAGTAGAGAAGCTGACTAAAGTGATTTCAGAGGGATGAGTTATGAATGTCTGCTGTTTTCCAAGCTGTCCAAGCTACTTAAAGGATGACATGTGATAGTGACCGGTGCATTTTGTTATTTCAATCACCTCCATTTCCTCTATGTTCACTAGGCGTCCTATCTTTACTGGCTGTCTCTTCTCTCAACTTGCTGGTTTTCGCCTGTGACTTTCCAATTTTTTTGACGCTTGACATAAACAGTCTGTGTAAGGTCTACATCCGCTGAAATCTTTTTATCGGTCCAACTTAATCTTGTCTTCTCTCTCTCTTCAAAGTCTGCTGCAGTTGCTCTTTACATAGATTATTATTATTATTGTATCCTTTAATTCCTAGAGGAAAATAGGGCTTCAGCTGCGCATCTCCATTGCCTTCTGTTTTCTGACAACTTTTTTACCCTGCTCCAAGTCTGCCCACATGACTTCATTTACTCTTCACATCACCTCCTCCAATTCACCCCACCCTCCCACCGACGAACAACTCGCCGCTTCCCTTTCGGGTTCCACTCGAGCAATGGCTTGTCTAGTGATGTCACTTGATGGTTTCTTCAGAGTATGGCCAGCCAATCCACCTCCATTTCTTCCTGCCTATTTGTTTCACAATCGGTTCCTGGTTGGTTCGCTCATTGCCAGAGATCCCTGTCTGTGATCTTTTCTGGCCAGCCATCTGATCTCGAGTATTGAGCGGAGACAGCTGTTAATGAAGGTCTGAAGTTTGTTTGAGATGCTCTTTATGACGCGCAATGCAAATCTCTGATCCGTATAGTAGCACTGACTTTACATTTGAGATGAAAACTTGGATGTTATTTTTGATGCTGAGTGCTGTTGACATCCACACAGACTTGAGAGTAATGAAGGCTTGTCTTGCTTTCCCGATCCCCGCTGATTTGATATCCTCGTCATTCCCGTCCGCCTGTAGTTGAAACGATGCTTCACAGGTAGGTAGGTAGGTAAAGAAGGTTGTTTCTTTCAGGTTACTCCCATTTATTCTGGCTGATTGTTGTCTGTTGTTGTTGCCATCGCTTTTGCTGTTGGTCAGGAATCTTCATCACCTCTGTTTTATCTATGTTCACCTGAAAGAAGTCCTATCTTCTCTGGATGCTTCTTCTGCCGGCTTGTTGCTTTTCACTTGCATATCTTCCAGTTTGTGGGATATCAAACATATATCATCGACGAAGTCAAGATCTTCCAAGTTTTTTGTGTGGGTCCATTGTGTGCCTGTTTCCGCGTTGCCCGTTGTTTGTCGTTGCAATCAGGATGATCATTGGTGATAGTAGACAGCCTTGCCTCACTCCCGTCCTCACTTCGAAGGCTTCCGTAAGTTTCCCGCTGTGGATTTACTTGGCATGCAGCATTGTCGTATAGCTGTTGGGTGAGATGTATAATTGTCGATGGGACGCCGTAGTAGCGAAGTAGTTGCCAAATGACATCTCGATTGACGCTGCACTATCGAAGGCCTTTTCAAAGTCGATGAAGTTGAGATACAGAGGTGACTGCCATTCCAAGCTTTGTTCAATTATGATCCGTACAGTGGTGATTGGATCAAAACATGACTTGTTTCTCTTGAATCCAGCTTGTTCCGGTCGAATTTTTTCACCTACGGCTTGTTCGATTCTCTCCAGGATGATGCGACTTAGTATCTTGCTTGGAATGGACAGAAGCATAATTCCATGCCAGTTTTTACACTGACTTAAGTCTCCTTTCTTTGGTAGTTTGAATAAGTATCCGTTCTTCCAATCCTCGGGTAGTTTGCCCTCTTTCCACACCTTCTCCAGCAGTGGCGTCATCAAGTCCGCTGTTGTCTCTGGGTCCATTTTCAAAGCTTCTGCTGGGATTCCATCTGGTCGTGCTGCTTTTCCAGCTGTTAGCATCTTGATTGCATTCAGGACTTCTGATTTCGTCGGGGGGTCAGTGTTCACTGGTAGTTTTGCTTCCGTTGTCGGTATTGTTAGGCGCATTGCAGGTGGCGGATACCGAATCCTTTACATGAAGGAATTTTTTTAAAATCCTTTTTAATATCCTGTGTGAATGTTTATACACCTGGAGATAAGTAAAATATATTTGTGAAAATAGAGGTAAAAGTATTTTTTTACAGTTGTATGCAGTTCTGTTTGTCTTTAAGAGGAATGATTTATATACATATATATATATATATATATATATATATAATCTATGTTCTGCTTCAGAAGTCGTCTTTATCAATTTGCTTATCTTCACAAATAAGTAAAGATACATCTACGATCTAACTGGTCAAGTTAGTAAATCTGTATTTCTGGCTGTTATCTGTTCATACCAGCTGCATCATTATTCAATAAATCATCTTTTTCAGTTGTTTAAATCAGTATATTATGCACATATTGTGGCAAAAGCAATAACGATAGTGAACAGATGGGAAATGAATGATTCAATCTGACTTTTGTTTCTTTTTTAAATAAGCGTGTTGTGTTGTTTTTCTCCTTCAAAATGAAACATTTGTCTATGGTTATCAAAATGAACTACAAACTTTATATAAAATTGCTGTATTAGCCCCATAAGAATTTCTTGATCATAAAACATCCACCTCTTTACGGTCAATAACTGATGATGGAGAGAAGATTTGTAGCTCAGGTGGATGATTTTGATGTGGTTGTGTTCTCCAAGCTGGATAGTTAATTTGCGAAGCTTTCATCACCCTAGTAGGCGACATCCCCAGCGCATACTTCAATTTGAATTGAAGTGAGCTTTTAGATTTCTCCATGAGTTTATTAGTCATCTCTCCCAGGGAGCTTGAATGTAATTGGTTGTATTTGTGTGTTTTAACACATACATATACCATATATATACCATTAAGCCAGCAGGACTCGATCCAATGGCCCTTGAATACTAACTTCTGCCAATTCACGACATAGCGTGACCGCTAGCCAATGTCTGTGGCGAGTATTTGTCCCCACTTCCGACCCGCTGCACCCTACTGGTCACGACTTCCCACTGGAACCCAATGAGATGCTCACTGGCGACTGGCCCTATTCAGGTAGGTAGTTACCTGAGTTCCAGCTTTCGATGAAAGCAAAAGTAAGGATGGGTACCTGGAATGTTCGTACAATGTACGAAACTGGAAAGGCTGCCCAGATAGCCGCTGAAATGAGAAGGTACAGAATAGAAGTGTTGGGAATCTGCGAAAGCAGATGGAACGGAACTGGAAGGTGCCAACTACCTACTGGAGAGACAGTAATCTTTTCCGGCCACCAGAGGACAACCATGAGCACACCGAGGGAGTGGCCATCATGATGTCACCAACAGCAGCCAAAGCTCTCATGCAGTGGGAACCAATCTCCTCCAGGATAATGACAGCCAGGTTCAACTCAAAAGGAAGGAAAGTTACAGTCATTCAATGCTATGCGCCTACAAACGTCTCAGAACAAGAGAAGAAGGAGGCGTTCTACAGACAACTACAAGCAATAATGGACAACGTCCCAAATGGCGATATCAAAATCCTGATGGGCGACATGAATGCGAAGCTGGGACGAGACAACACAGGAAGAGAACTCACCATGGGTCGTGAGGCCCTCGGTGAAATGAACGACAATGGTGAACTCTTCTCAGACTTCTGCGCCTTCAATGATTTGGTGATTGGCGGTAGTGTGTTCAAACACAAGGATATACACAAGACGACATGGATTTCACCAGATGGAAACACCAAGAACCAAATAGACTTCATCTCAATTTCAAGAAAGTGGAGACGGAGCCTACTGGACACAAGGTCAAGGAGAGGAGCAGATGTGGGTTCAGACCACTATCTAGTAGAAGGGACTTTCAAGGTGAAACTAAAAGCCTCGAGGATAGCTGGGGATAGGCCACAATGCAAGTTCAACACTCAATTACTGAAGGACACAACCACAAAAGACACTTTCACTGCAACTGTCAGAGCAAAGCAGGAAACACTACGCGACATCACTGAAGAATCATGCGTGGAAGAACATTGGAAGTCTCTGAAGGCGATTCTCAACGAAACGTGTTCAACGGTTCTAGGAAGAAAGAAGAGACAAGACAAGGAATGGCTCTCAACGGACACTTGGAAATTAATAGAAGAGAGGAGAATGGTGAAAGAGAAAATGATTCAATGCAAGGACGGACAGGAGAAGGAGACGCTGAGCTCAACTTACACAGCATTGGACAAAGAAGTGAAGAAGAGTGCTAGGAAGGACAAAAGACGATTCTACGACAACCGCGCCACTGAAGCTGAGAAGGCAGCAGGCAAAAGGGACCTGAGGACACTATATCAGATAACCAAATCTCTATCCGGGAAGAGACCAACACAAGCGAAACCTATAAAAGACAGCCAAGGGAACCCAATTACCAAGGAAGAAAAACAGATTAAACAATGGGCGGATCACTTCAAAGGACTCTTGAACCGACCATCACCTGCAACCCGTCCAGAAATACCAACAACAGCGCGCACACAACTGCAAGTTGACACCAATCCTCCAACGAGAGCTGAAGTCTTGAATGCAATCAAGCTTCTGAAAGCTGGAAAAGCAGCCGGACCAGATGGAATACCCCCTGAAGCACTGAAAGCAGACCCAGAGACGACAGCAGACATGCTGACTCCATTATTGCAAAAGGTCTGGAAGGAGGGAAAGGTGCCTACTGACTGGAGGAAAGGTTACCTCGTGAAACTACCAAAGAAGGGCGACTTACGCCTCACTCTGCAAGAACTGGCGAGGAATCATGCTCCTGTCGACGCCAAGTAAAATCCTGAGTCGCATCATCCTGGAGAGATTAAAGGACGCACTGGAGACAGAACTCCGACCAGAACAAGCTGGATTCAGGAAAGGCAAATCATGTACTGACCAAATTGCAACTCTACGCATCATCATCGAACAAAGCATGGAATGGCAATCAAACCTCTACCTCAACTTTATAGACTTTGAGAAGGCCTTCGACAGCGTTGATCGTGAAGTAATTTGGAAATTACTCGAGTACTACGGCGTACCCCAAATATTCATCAACCTTATTCAACAGCTGTACGACAACGGCACCTGCCAAGTGATCCACAACGGAAAACTCAGCGAGGCGTTTGGAGTAAACACAGGAGTCAGACAAGGGTGCTTATTATCACCAATGATATTCCTAATTGTGGTGGACTGGATTATGCGTCAGACAGTGGGAAACGAGAAGACAGGAATATCCTGGACCGACGTGAAGAACCTAGAAGACCTGGATTTCGCGAGTGGATGATTTATGTTTGATGTCACACAAAATCGAAGACTTACAAGCGAAAACCGACAAACTGGTCGAAGAAGCAGCCAGCGAAGACAGGACTCCAGGTAACCATAGACAAGACGGAGGTTATGAAAATAACCAACCAACAACAACAGCAGCAACATCCAAAGCCAATCACCATCAACGGGAGGGATTTGAAAGAGGTTACTTCATTCATTCACTTATCTAGGGAGCATTGTCTCAACTACGGAAGGAGGAACGGACGAGGATGTCAAATCGACGAAATCGGGAAGGCGAGAAACACATTCATCAACCTGAAATCAATCTGGAAATCTTCGTCACTCAGCATCACCAACAAAATTCGGATTTTCAATACAAAAGTAAAATCAGCTCTTCTACACGGATCAGAAACTTGGCTGGTCACAAAGAATATTTCCAAAAGGCTGCAGACCTTCATTAACAACTGTCTTTGCTCTATACTGAAGATCAGCAAAGTGTAGATACTCCAAGTATGCCTGTTTCTTTGCTGCCAACGCTCTGTCACATCATCCAGTCTACCAAAACCAGGAAAACCATTGAAGATAGTGGTCAGACAGCTTGCCTTACAACCATCTTCACTTCGAAGGATTCTGTGAGTTATTGGTTGTGGATTACTTGGCGTGCAGCATTGTCGTACAACTGTTGGATGAGATATATGATTTTTTGCAGCATCTCATGGTAGTATCGAAGTCGTTTACAAATCACCTCTTGATAGACTCTGTCGAAGGCCTTTTCAAAATCGATGAAGTTGAGTTGGTGATCTGTTTGCCATTCCAAGCTCTGTTCAATGGTGATCCATAGTACTGCAATTCGATCGATGCATGACTTTTTCCTCCCTCACGACATTATTTAACAAAATAAAAAGAAGATGTATTATCATAGTATATGCTGAAAATTCCACACTGTATCAAACGTACCGTTTAGAATAAATCTATTATTCTTATTAAAATCAGTGTGAACTTATACACAAATGCAATGTAATGTTTGTTTTCAAGAAAAGGAATATCCATGAATTCTACTAAAGTCTACAACAGAAACTACCGGGAATGTGATAAAAAAACAACAGAAAATAAACTCTTAGGTCAAAAGCACACTAAAACAACAATAATGATGTGAATAAGAAAAAACAAAAGTCTGACATCATTAAAGAATTTTTTCGTGTTTCTGTATATATATATATATATATATATATATATATATATATATTTCTGGCAGCAATGATAAACTGCACTTCATAGACTTTAAATGATTTCTCCAAGACACTTCCAGTTTTTTCTCATACTTATTTAAGAAAGTAAGAGTCATTCCGCTTAGGTATGTGGTGAGAGCAGGCCGTGAAAAAATATGTACAAGGCTGATTCAACAACCAATCACAGCAGACTTAACGTGGCAAAATATGATTCGCAGATAGAGAACTCTATTTTTCGAGGAATTCCGAAACAACCAATCAGAAGACTGCGCTTGTCTACTTGCATAAGCTATAATAATGTATGCGATATATATATATATATATATATATATATATATATATATATACGTGTTGATTTTCGTAATAAAAGATCTGTTGCCTGGCCCTTGTCTTCTGTTGTTACAGGTATACAAAAACACACTGATAGTTTAAAATGAAAAAAATTAGGCTATTTGCGACACGTTAATTTGAAAATAACCACCCTCAAAAGTTCATCATTTAATACAGATGGCCAAGGGACTAAAAAACAATGCTTCTGTATCCGACAACACGAAGTTACTATATGTATACAAAGACAATTGAAAAAGTGATGTACACCAAGTGAAATGATAATCAACAAGTTGAGAAAATTTATTTGAAGAAGGTTCAGTACAAGTGTGAGTGGCAACTTATATTTCCCATACAACTTGTCAGGATTACAAAGTTCAGTGATAAAGTGCCTAGGGTAGCCACCTCTAATTGTGTCTATCAGTGTGACTGTTCATCGTGTTGAGCCGGTCATTTTGGCCGTTGAACTGGACATCTAATTTTTCATGCTCAGTAACACCTACAACGGTGTGATTAACTAAGAATGTTGTTAAAACCATCAAAACTTGTAATATTAGATGACGTCGTAGAAACAAACCACAAGGTTACCTGTTGAATAGTCTTATTGCATCTTCTATCGGGTATGGAATAAATTACCAGTGGTCTCTAGATGCGAAGCACTTCATGCAGCAGAGACGATTGCAATTCGGCTAAATTAACTAGAGCTCCGAGTGCAAATGAAACAAGTCCAGCCAGGTGCTACTGCCGCCATGTTGTTGCCTGCTGTCGAACCTATACTTACACAAATTTTGTGTTACTTCCCTTGATTTATTTGCCGTTCAACCTGTTCAGTTTTATATTATTGCATATTGGCGGCCTGTTTAAATCTTGGGCTACCAAATGTTTCCGTCACTTATTACTATTATTATTGTCTATGTCTTACTGATGCTTTTGAAATATAATCTGTCGATAGTCCTGATTTCATGTAGTTTCAAATCGGCATTAATGCGTTTAATAACAGTATGTTTTTTATTATTATTGTCGTCACATGATTGTAGAATTTGACGATGACTTTATCAAGCTCATGTATTTACCATTTCAAAACTTTATTCCACAAAAGTGAAACCCGTCTGGACAGTTACCATCATTATAATAGCTTCACAAAATAAACAATTTCGCGATGAAGCATTAGTTGATTTTATAAGTACACTGAACGCTACTCATCTGACAATTAAGTGGTGTTGGCGTAACAAGGAAAGTGGAAAGTAAGCAGGTGATCTGAACTAACCTCAGTAGACGATTCAAACGTAAATGAACTTTAATTTATCAATAGTTCTAAAGATTTTGATTTTTTTTCATATGACAATGCAAGTCAACTCCGTTCTAAAGTGTTTTAATTAACACTTTATATCTTTCTTCTTGTGGCTTTAGATCTCAGTGCCGAAAAATTTCCCAATTCATAACTTAGTGATATGATTTTCTATAGTTTGGTTTTTTAAGGGTTAGTTATGTTCTTACGAGTTGATCACAGATTGATATCAGTTAGAGAACCATTGAAAACCAGGGAGTACTAGACAGCTGCTGTTTCATCCTAGTTTGCGAATCATGGGAAGTAGGCACCCACCGCAGGGAGTTCGAACCCAGGATCTTCTGGTTACAAGGCAAACTGGCTCGTATACCATTCAACCACTGGAACCCGATTATGTGGCCAGCCGATGAATTCTAACTTCTACCAATTCTAGACTTAGCGCGACCACAACCATTGTAGCTAGTGGGACATTCATCCACACACGCGACATCTAACTGAACCTCACTGGTGATATGAATAAATTACTCAGTTTCATTTATTTAATAAAAGTTATTTCATGATAACAGTTAGAATGATATACATACTGTTCAATGCCTTTCGTGGTTTTACTTTAGATTAAAGACATATTTCGATAACGCCGATACTTAGTCGCGTTTTTGGAATGTCACATTTCTAAAATTTGTAGAACTTACCTCTCATTCATTGTCCCCTTAACAAAACACTGGTCTGTTGAACAGTTACCTTGATTAGATAAAACTTTAGCTCTCGTATTGATTTGTAATTAGAATGCATTCACTGTATTAAAAACTATTCACTTGGTTGTCATTGTATTGGTTACTCTGTTATCGTTTTGCTTAAGTGAAAATTACCTTCATGAGTTAGTTTGTATAGATTTGATTTGTTTCATGTTAGATCACATATTTGTATCATTCAGACAAAAAGGCTGAAAACCAGAAATTCCTAGTTTGAGAACTTCCAGCAGTTCGTATTCACTGGCATTTGAATTTTAAAAAATTTAAACCCTTGCAAACTATTTCTTGAAAATTAATCCAGTACTTAACTCCATTATGGATAAGATTCTATTTTGATAAGTCACACAGTGTTATACAGTAAGTAATATTAACTGATGACCACATTTCGAGCTCAAACTATTGCCATTCATAATCATATCGAGTCACTCACTCACACAACTTTTTTCCTTCATTGGTATACATGCGGAGAATTAGCTAAAATATATTTAGTCTTTAATTCGTCTCATCCGTTAAGTGTTAAGGCAGGCTTAGTTAAGTGTCCAACAAACCGAGCATTAGCACTAAGTAGCGCGAAATTACCTAAATGACGAAATAAAACAGATAGAAGAGGCTTTGGTGTGAAATAACTATCCTTTAAAATTCATTAGGAAGATCGGATAAGGCCAAAAGCAAATTAAAAGTGATTGTGAAACTAGTAATGATAACATAAATAAGAGAGAATATAAGTCATCCACTGTTATACCATGTAAGGAGGGGACATCTGAGGGCCTACGTAGAATTCTTAATAAATCAGGAATTAGGGTGGCATTTAAACCTACAAACTCACTCAGAGAAAAGCTCTGTGAATTAAAGCACCCTGTCGGTTGACCCAATTAGACAAAATAATATGATATACAAAATACCATGCAATGACTGTGAGTGAAGTCAACTACACAAGTGAAACTATTAGGTCGAGTGTAGTCAGATTGTCTGAACATAAGAATTTAGCTAATGTAAGAATGGTTGACCCCGAGAAGAGGAGTAATTTAAAAAAAAGTTCAGCAATCGCACTGCATGCATTAAAAAACAACCACACAATGGGATGGGAGAGGGTTAAGATTCTAAGCAGTAATCTAGGTGGGTGGAAAGAGAGGTTGATTACTGAATCCTGCCTAGTTTATTGAGTCTACACCCAACTCAACACATACAACAGAAATGACTCAATGCAAATACCAGAGATATGGAAGATATTGTTACCACCAGTCAGTCAAATCAGAGGAGGATAATAAATAATCTTAAATTGTATTCTATTTCATTTCAAGCACATTACAACATTCTAACAAGTTACTTATTATGATGACTATAAAAACAATGGTCTTATTTCCCATCTGATTGTATTTCATCAATAACACTCATATTATTATTTCTGAATTTACATTATCTTATATTGAATTTTATTCCAATATCTAATCGATTCCGCACATGTATATAAATGAACGAAAACTTTGTGTGAGTGAGTGACTTGATATGATTATGAGTGGCAATAATTTGTGCTCGAAACGTGGTCATCAGTTAATATTACTGTGTAACACTGTGTGACTTATCAAAATAAGTTCTTATCCATAATGGAGTTGCGCTTTACCACAGTGTTCAAGTTTTATACTTATATCAATCCGGTACTTACTAGTGACTGGCTGCAGGAAGAAGTTAACTTGAGTTCTAGTCAGAGGTCATGATCAGTGGTTTCCAGTCGATAGGTTGTGAAGATAACTACTTGTTGATGACATTGTTTGGTTGTGGCACTAATAACAACAACTGGATAACAGTGGGTAAACTGTCTATGAGGTTGCATTATAAGGTAGGTAGAAAGTCGTGCGTTCGAACCGTGGTAGATACATGCTTCTGGAGAACCTCGAACAGTTGTTCAGTACTGCTTGATTTCCTAATTCTTCTGTACCTGATAATTATCCGTCATCGAACTTGTAAATCACTTTATTAATTATTACACCCATTCATCATGATGTATTATGATTATAAATAAAAGGAGATCTAGGAACTAATAAGCTGAAATGAATAGTAAGCCGATTAGTGAAATATGTAAACGCTAACACTCAAAACACCTTACTATCAAAATATTCACAACTTTTGTTGACATAGTTATTCAAACAAACACTTGTGACAAAAAAAAGCAAGAAGTCTTCTTCATAACAATTTTAGTGAGTACATCTTAAAATGAAACACAGAATTCAGATCAAGTAAATCAAATTATCGATAATTAAATTTTGTGGGAAAAATAATCCCATTTTTTAGCCACTTGTTCGTCACACAATTTCATATGATCATTGCTCATTACTTGAGTTTCAAGTGGAACATAAAACTTCAGATGCATGTTCTATTGGACTCTGTACCCTGTAATCATTCTTATATGCCTTTACGAGAGCCTACAATCTTTCATTTTTTTTTCCATACAAATGATCTTCTCCATATAATTAATCCTCAAACCCACGCTTACCTCGTTGCATTCCGTCTGCATTCTACTCGAGGAACTACTCAAAAACCTGTTAGGTCAACACATGTTCAGTCTACTTCTATTTTCTCTAGCATATCTGTTGTAAAATAGTTTGATGTCTGTTTTGCTATCAAACTTGATTGATGCTTATGCTCTGTGAATCGTAATCACACTGTACTACGAAATCTAGCCTAACCAGACACTAGTCAGTCATAAGCTCAGCTAGCAAACCTACCTGGTAAAATAAATCAATCACAAATAAAAAAATTTAGAACGAATAAAAAATGAACTTTGGTCAATATATTATATGTAATTTCTATCGAAAACCTTAAAAATCAGTCAGTATTTTACGAAGACAGAAGATCATAAGTACCGTATCATAAGTACTGTTTTGAAATAAAGCTATTATCTTATCTTAGATTAACTCTTTAAAGTCAGAAGGTCGAATAAAACTGTCGTAATGAAAAGACAAGTTTTTGAGTAAAACAGAAACCAAGACTAATTTCTTTGGAAAATATATAATTCCCTTCATAGGATATTATACACCTCAACTTTGACTACGTTGCCACAGAAATAATTTGGAAACTGCTTTTAGAAATATGGAAAGTCTGAAATCTTTGTCAAACACATTTAACAGCTACACAATAATGACGCCACATGTCAACTGATGCAGAACCAAAGATTTAACCGTGGAATTGAAGGAGAGACATAAGTCAGACAATCCTGTATACCTAATTTGCGGTCGATTGGATTACAATCGAAACTATGAGGACAGAGAAGACAGAAATAAGTTTTATTGATAAGAAAACTGCAGAAAATTTTGACTTTGAGGAATCTTTATCTCTAATTTCACACAGACTTGAATATCTACAGGCGTAAACCAACAAACTAAGAGGAGATAACCAGGGAAGACAGGACTTCAAGTGAACAAAGAGAGGACAGAGATGATGAAAATAACCAACCAAACACTACAAATACCATGCACCATGAATGGAAGAAATTGGAGAAGAGTCACTTCACCCGCTTATCTAGACATCATCGTTTCAACTGCAGGTGACAGGATGGATGAGAATTTCACAGGCAACAAGCACAGAAAAGACAATGCAACGCTTCATTACTCTGAAGCCAGTTTGGAAATCTGGTTCACTCGTTTTAAAATACAAAATTCGGATTTTCAACATCAATGTTGAGTAAGTCAGGTAAAGTGTGTGGGTGAGAAACTTGATGTGAGCGTTGTGAGAAGCATTTTGGACAGGCGATTGCAAACTTTTGTGAAGGACGTCTTTCAATAGTTCATTACTGATGATCAGCTAGAAATGAAAGGCAACATAAAACTCAGGGAATGAACCAATGAAGGGTCAGAAGCCTAACAAAATTGTTGAATGAAATGGCGATGAATTGGGAGATGCATTGAGGAGACCGTTGAGTGGTGTCGTGCACCAGACTATCGCCTAAATGGAACCCGAATAGGAAGTAACGAGTTAGACATGGTTTCAACGATAACAAGGAGGGGATAAGAGATTGTAGACAATCGTGGAGCCAGCTGAAGAACAGTTCCGTGAACGGGGTGAAATGAAGACGTTTCGTTGAAGATGTATGTGCTGCTTGGAAGCCAAGGGAATAATAATAACAATATATGCTGGCACTAGTGGTTAGGACCATCGGACACCTTGCACATGATCTGTGGTTCGATCCCCCGCCGACGCACACCTGATATCTATGGTCGGCCTGCGAAATTCGGGCTACCGATATCCATGCTCAAAAATTCCATACTTGTACCAAAAATACAGTGTGGAATCAAGCTGAAATAAAAAAAATAAAAAAATCATTTCTGAGTACTATTTGACAGCTGGATGAAGCAGTAGCTATATTAACGTTTTCACTGTAGCACTGCCAGCCGTTTACCTTTGACCTTGGAAGGTCATTGTACCTTTGCTTAAGCCGTCTACTGGAGCATGTTTTAAATTTAGGCCTATTGCTATTACGTCTTTTTTCTAAAAGTTATAGAATAGTTACTGTTACTTAATCTTCAACCTTCACTTAAAGCTTTTAAGGATCCCAAACAATTCACTTATAAACATAGTGGAAGTACTTTAGATACAGTTTCAGTTTTGTACCATAACATTGTTCCCAGCTTAGACAAGGGGGCTAAATTTGTTCGCTGCATCTTCCTAGATTACACCTCTGCCTTCGACCAAGTACCTAGGGACAACATTTTGTTAAACAAGCATGCTGAAACTCAAAATGACTGTCGGGTTGTCAAATGGCTGCATTCTTATGTATCAGGAAGAAAGCAGTACGCTGTATTTCAGGGAAAGTCGTCCACTTCGTTGCTTACTGAGGCTGGTGTCCCTCAACGCGCCGTCCTTTCTCCTTTTCTGTTTTCTTTCTTCTTACATGCCTCGCCTCACTCTGAGGAAATGAACTTTGTTAAGTATGCTGATGATCTGATATCTCCCAGCTTGACTGTACTAAGATGAACATCTTTCTACCAGAAATTAGTAAATGGTCTTCGTCTAACGGCCTTGAACGAAATCCTCCCAAATGTCAGACTGTCAATTTCAGTTTCCGATGTAAACGAAAGTTAAGTGACGCCGGTGGCTCCTGTGACCTTTGCAAAATTGATGATAGTGAAATAGAAATCAAGTCTAAAGTTGAGTATCTTGGATTAATTCTTTCTTCTGACTTATCCTGGTCTTGCCATGTCTTAGCGATTTCTAAAATAATATTTCGTCTGACGTTTTACATTGAGAAGTTGAGGCACTCAGGCATAACCCAACCAATCCTTCTTCTGACAGTTTGTCAACTCGTATATTTTACAAGTTCTCATTTGCTGCTCATGTTTGCTTATCCTCTCCTGGTTGCTTGAAAGATATGACTGTGTCATACTTCGTAGAACTCTGGAGACTGTCAGTAGGACAAGCGGTATCCCATTGGACCATATCGTTGACACTGTCGTTGACAGGCACTTGTCTATCTGTTTTCCACACAGAACTTTGCACAGATGTGCACCAGTTCAAGTCGCCACACTCCATATAGCACACAAAACAACAGGAGAAAGTAAAACGAATGCATAATAGAGACAGTAAACAGAGGTGTGAGACAAAGGAATAGTAATAACGAAGAACAATAGAATTTCATTTGAAATCATAAGTCACAAGGAGTGGATGCATCTCCGCTAGCCATTGAGAACGATTTCGAGCCATGTCACCAATTGTTTCCAACCATTGATTTTTACCGTCCCGAGGACCCCATCCTGGAAGTTTACACCTTCCTACGTGGCTTAGACTAACTGTTGTAGACTTCATTGACTGGTGCCAAGCTTTTGTTCGACCACCACTAGATTTTTTTCAGCCTGACCCTATATCCTCCAACATTGCCCGTCGAGGAAGGCGACGACTAAGGATACGTAACACGTTTCCTAACCGCCTCAGTCTTTGTAACTTCACAACTTCGTCGACTGATTTCCCCTGTTTGCCTAGAACTCGACGCCTAACCGCAATATTGCTCACCTTATTATACCACTTCACACGGGAGATAGAACGCAAACACCTATGATCAAAGACAGCTAATCTTTTCAAGTCTTCCACTCTCAATGGCCAGATCTCACAGCCTGTCATAAAGGAGGACGGAGCGGAGTGATGAGCAGTACAACCGCCCTTTGGTCGATAGTCAGATATCTCGTCTAACCTAGAGATGGCGTAAACTGGTATATGCGAAACTAGCCCCCTGTATCCGTGCTGAGATTTCGCCAGAGAGCAACCCGTTGGAGTTGGCTGATGGTACTTTCCAAATAAGTGAAGCGGTCAACGTGCTCTACCACTTCACTTCCTATTTCTAAACTAGGAGTCAGTGTAGTCCAGTCCTGTAACATCATCTTACATTTGGCGGGAGCGAATCGCATGCCAAACATTCGTAGATTGCGGCTCAAGGTGTTTGAAAGACTCTGCCCTATTTTGTCAGCGTCCTCGCCTAGGAGAGGGGACTATATCATCTGCATTTTCTAAGTCAACGAGATTATTCCCTGGTGGCAAGTCAATCCCTGAGTCGCTGAAGTCACTTAGGGTTAGGTTCATTAGTACATCTATGATGAAGTTGAATAGAAAAGGGGATAATCGGCATCCTTGACGGACACCACTAGTCGTCACCAGTTCAGATTGGTGACAGCTTTAGTAACCCCAGTTAGTGACGGAGGACGTGTGTCTGTATCTCATTCTGGGAGGTGTTGGATGTTCGGCAGGTTGAGCGTGGCTGTGGGCCAATTAAACTGCTCCTCATAGTGCTCTTTCCAGCTATCCAGTCGTCTATCCTGGGAGCTGACTGACAGGCACTTGATGCCATCCAACAAATTTGCTAAAGGAATTTTGTCAGACTCTGAGCACCTACTACAGTACTCACAGCTCCAACCTTGTGTCTCGTCAGGTAAAACAAGAAGTCTTTTCAGGAGACTTTATGCAGGTACGTCTAGGCATAAAAATTCCACTATACCATATTTAGCACGTTATTGTATTTCTTATATTTACAATACTCTCAATTTCTGTTTTTATTTATTTAGTTTTCATAAGTGTGAACATAATTTAAGTTGTATTAATAACTGTTGCTGCTATATCAACAGACCATTAGATCCAATAATCTATAACATGCTAAAGTTTCCAAACTGAATCGACAATACTGTCTGAAACAAACTCACTCTTATTATTGCTATTGTTATATTTAATATTCTCACTTCATGCTTCTAATATTTTTGACTTTCTACCGTAAATGTGGACAAATTCTTCTGGTTACTTTTGTTTTAATTTTTCAATTTTATTTATATTTTCAGTAAATCAGAAGGAATTTTGTGACAAATGCTGAGAATTCCATTCTGTATTAAAAGTACTGTCTGTTTTAGAATAAAGTAGGTTGTTATTATTAATATGCCCGAGAAATTCAAACAACAAAAAGATGACCTTATAATACCGTAACTCGAGTTAAATTCCTTAGATAATTCAAGTGATATGTGTCTAATTTTAGTGTAATGAGGAAGAACTATGTTTATTGAGGGGTAGACATCACTAAGTCAAAAATATGAAGGATCTGCGTGTGCCAATATAAAAATCTGTTATGTGAACACATAGGAATTTCAACTCTCTTAGAAGAACAAAGCTTGCTTAATTTTTTCATGCTACTATCATGCTACAGGTTGACATTTTAGGTTTGAAAAAAATTGAAATTGTATTTAATCATGGAAATTGAAAAAAAACAACATGCTTCCCATTGTCATCGATCCAATTATAAAAGTGATGAATACACTCCAATGTGAAATGTAGAGACACATTTTGAAAAAATGATTTAACTGGTAAAGAAAATTGTCTGCAAATAGATTACAGTAGTGAAGAAGACTTAAACGATAACGGAAAATGAGAGAAATTGAAATCGTAACCAGAAAAATACCTAGTGTAGATATCACCGTTAAAATATATTCGCGTTAGTGAAATTTGAAATTTTTAAGGGTTAGTTATGTTCTTACGAGTTGATCACAGATTGATATCAGTTAGAGAACCATTGAAAACCAGGGAGTACTAGACAGCTGCTGTTTTTTCCTAGTTTGGGAATCATCGGCAGTACGCAACCACCGCAGGGAGTTCGAACCCGGGACTTTCCGGTTACAAGGCAAGCCGGCTCGTTTACCATTCAGCCACTGGGACCCGATTCAGTGGCCAGCCGATGAATTCTAACTTCTACCAATTCGTGACTTAGCGCGACCTCAACCATTGTAGTTAGTGGGGCATTCATCCACACACGTGATATCTAATTGAACCTCACTGGTCACGACTTCTCACTAGAACGCCAAGAAACTCCAACCTGTAGCAAGTCACTATCGAGCATCAGATTAATTTTCTACATTTTGTAGCGCTAAATCACAAGTTGATAGAAGTTAGAATTCATGAGCTATTGAATCAGATTCCAGTGGCTGAATGGTATATGAGCCAGGTTGCCTTGTAAACGGAAGATCCTGGGTTCGAACTCCCTGCGGTGGTTGCGTACAGTCGATAAATCCCAAACTAGGATGAAACAGCAGCTGTCCAGTACTCCCTGGTTTTCAATGGTTCTCTAACTGATATCAATCCCATCAACGAAATAAAGGTTTGGTGTTTTCTACTTTTTACTTCCATTAAGTGCGTTTAGAGAATGATGGAAGGATTTACAGATGAAGTAAATAGCTGTGCACTGTTTTAATCATCCTTCGTATTAGTTTGTTTATAAAGTATATAGGACAATGAAGCAATATTGTTTACTGGATGGCGAGGTTTTGAACACAGTTTATTACTGTTCCTGATCATGTCAATGTTTAGGTAATAGGTTATAAGGACTGTACACATCACATCAGTTACCAGTGTCCAATTAAAGTATCTAATACTGTCTTACCAGAAGGAGGTCAGTCACAAGACCGAATAGCTCAGTGGTAAAGTCTCTGACTGCACGAATGGGTGACGTAGGTTCGAATCCCAGAAGAGACATGAATCCCTTCAAGGTTACAAATACGCCTTACTGACTGGTGAGTGCCAGGCTTCCTTTGGCCGATTGCCTCCAACTATCTAATGTCATCAAATCAATGCGCACTATGATGGCGAACTACCTAGAATGGTGGCCACACCGCCAACCTAACTAAGAGAATTCATTCTTTACCAAAATTAGGACTAGACACATCACAATAGTTACTAGTGTCCAATCAAAGGAACTAAATAGTACCAAGGAAAATTAACGATAGAAAAACAGGCATATAAGAGAAGCTTTAAAACTTAATGATTATCCGATAAACTAACCACGAAGTATGTAGGTAAGTTTAAAAATAAAATTAATAAGAATAATGACAACGTGCATGACAAATGTGCACAGATTGGTGGCAATAGCAACAATAAAGAACTTAAATCATAACAAGTACTTGCATGCACAGAAGATACCGCGGGGAATTTACGGCGAATTCCTAACAATGCAGGAATAAAGTTGGCGCGTCAACCGACAAATTAAATTAGAAACAAATAATGTTGGTTTAAAGGATCCTGCGGAGCCCATTAAATAAAAACAATTTAGTCTACCCAATACACTGCAATGATTTTTAGGTCAAATGCATTGGCAGGTAGTAGCACGATGGGGTCAATCAAACTAACGAAGCAGGAAATCTCAGCATATTCTAAACTGTCTGATCTTAACCAAGACGAAAATCAAGAAAATAGCTGAGTTGTAACACTACAATCAGTCATACATAAGCATACAACGTGATGCGATAAGATGACAGCATTAAAATTTAATATAACAGGGTGTAGGGAGAGATTGGTGACGGAAGCTTTATTTATCGAATCACCTGGGAATACGTACAGTAGCAATGATTCAACACCTATCTGGGACATCAACCTGGATGTGCGTCGGCGGCACGGCGGTTGGACTCTTGCCGACCATGCACATGGTCTGGGGTTCAATCCCTTGCCGACGCACACCCGATATCAATGGTTGGCCTGCAAAATTTGAGCTAACGATATCACATGCTGAAAATTCCATACTTGTACCAAAAGTACTGCGTGGTTTCAAGCTATAATCAAATTAATAAATAAATTGAAAAATTAATATGATGCTCTCTAGTTAATGGTTACAGGACGAAGTTGACTGGAGTTCTAGTGATAGGTTGTGACCAGACGGGTATGACGACAAATACTCATCGATGAGATTAGCTTGTGGTCACCCCAAAAATAAAAAAATTGATGGAAGTTAAAATTCAGGGCTACTAAACAGGGTCCTAAAGACTGAATGGTAAGCGAGTTTTCCTTATAACCCGAAAGCTGTGGGTTCATCTTCAGTGGATAGATGCTGGTGATAAGTCTCAAAGGGGAACGAAACGGCTGTTCAGCACTCCCGGATTTTCTATGGCTCTTTAACTGTTACCAATCTCTAATCAAACCAGAAACAAAGCACATCCCTGCAAACTCTGAAAAGTTATTTTGATTGTTTTATCAATGTTTTCCACTCGAGTATATTAAGATCATGAAAAGAGGAATTTTGGTAGAATTTGGAATTCATAGAGCGTTAGATTGCGTCCCAGTGTTGGAATGGTCTACAAACTCACCTTGTAACCAGAATATCATGATTTTATACTTCACTGGGAGCGTACTGATGTTCAGTCTCAGACCAAGACGAAACAGCTGCATGATACACCCTGATTTTCATATGGTTCTATTGTGGTGAGAGCAGGCTGCTAGCCAATTGGTAGACATTAATTAATGTCAATGTTTATATCGCTAATATAGGTCGTGAGAAAATATGAACAAGATTGATTCAACAACCAATCACAACAGACTTTGCATAGGCAGATACACTTAACATATAGATGACCTGACATTCATAAACCAGTCACAAAGAGATGCAAGGTCAACATTCTATGAGAAACAACCAATCAGAATAGTGTGTTTGTTTGCTTGAATAAGCTATAATAATGTACATGAAAGTATATAAATACGTGTTGATTTCCTTAATTAACGATCTGATGCCTGATTCTTGCTTTCTGTCATTACAATATAATTGATGTCAACCCCTGGTTAAAGAAGTAGTCATTCAAATCCCTGCAAACCAACACTTGATAAAAAGACGAACTGTTCAGTGAGTATCAGTATAAAAACTTCAATTTCTTTACTTCTCGATGGCTAAAGCTTTAGAATTGCAGATGAAATGAACACATCGTAATTACGGCAGTTAGTTAGTTTTCACCACATAGACAACTAAAGAGAAATCGGTTGTGGAGATAAAGTTTTTTTGTTATCAACACGATTCTCAGTTATTGTACCTTTGTAGATCCAATTCCAGCTAGTGAATTAATTGAAATTCAGCATGAAAATGAATAAATTTCTGAATAGATAGTTAATCTTATCAACTTATTTTGTTTTCTCTCATTCTCTTCAAACTCGTTCAAACAAGCTATGAGTTTGCATGTTGAAGAAGGGTATTGTTTTTGAATTACTTCACATTGTTCTGACATACTTGTATTAGCGAATCTTGCCTTAGATGCACGACGTTTTTATTTCAAGATTAATTATTCTAAAATTTAAGTATTGATTCATTCGTTCATTAAAAACAAACAAATGAAATCGCCATTATACAAAAAAGGAAACATAAGACACATATTTCTCTGATATTTATGGCCAGGACGTTGTGTAATCTATTGTAATTACTCTACTTTCAGACACTAAGTCTATGGATATAATCTTGTTGACTTATAAAACCTATGACTATCTGTTTGGCATTTTGTCACTGTCAGTGTGTGTGTGTGTGACTGAGGTGTTCAGTACCAAGAGGCCGTTGGTAATTGACTTGATACCCGATAGACAATAGTGGAAGACTGTTCAATGTTAGCTTTGCGGCCTGTATTATGAACGAAATGGAGATATTACATTTAATGAAAGAAGGATCAGTTCGTTAACCAAATGATTTTACAAGAACGTGAAAGATTCCAACCAGCTATAAAATAATATAGCAAACATATTCATTCAGACATCTATAAAATATAAAATAATTGAGCAAAGAATATCCTTTTCGATAAATTCCTCTTCTGGCTCTACAATTATATATATACATATATGTTTATATACACAGGATATTCTAGATTAGTAGTTAGTAACAATATTAGTGTTTTTTAAATAATATCGATTGATTTCAAACACATTCAACAACCTGAAATCAATCTGGAAATCCTCGTCACTCAGCATCAACAACAAAATTCGGATTTTCAATACAAACGTAAAGTCAGTCACTTCTTCTATACGGATCAGAAACTTGGCGGGTGGGCGGGTCATAAAGAATATTTCCAAAAGGCGGCAGACCTTTATTAACAACTGTCTTCGCTGGCTCTATACTGAAGATCAGATGGCCGGGCCGGAAAGAATCACCAACAAGGAATTATGGGAACAAACAAAGCAAGAACCAATCGCCAACCAACAAATATGCAGGAGAAAGTGGAGATGGATTGGACACTCACTGAGGAGACCGCTGGGTGACATCGCACGTCAAGCCCTCGAGTGGAAGCAGGCCGAAAGGGAAGCGGCGTGTAGGACGTCCAAGGGTGACATGGGGCAGATCGTGTGAAGAGGATTTGAAAGAATATGGACTAACATGGATGCAGGCGAAAAGTACAGCAGAAGACAGAAGCAAATGGAGACGTGCAGTTGAAGCCTTATGTTCCACTAGGAACCCAAGGGAGCAATAATAATAATAAAGATGCTTAAATTACTATAATAATAAAGATATAGCAGCGAATAGAATATCAACTAAAATTAGGGAAATTCCAAAAAAATTCAGGATTATTCAAACCTAGATGGCCAAGGTAATGATAATGTCTGAACTAACCTCTTTTGGATGCATAAATTAGGCTTGTTAATGAGGATACCAACAGCCTCAGCAACATTTAGTAGTCAAACTCTTAAGGCAAAATTGAGATTCATAGGTATGAATGAGGTAAATGACCCTGAAAACATCGTTAATGTCAATCTTGTGTTCTGGATCCACAAGATGAGATAGAACAGAGATAAGGACAGATTTTGTTTGTCCTTTGCTAAACCACTAAGCAGGGTGATGTTCGGAAATTCGACGAGAAACATGCCTAATTGTACAGCCTATGTAACTGGCTCATGTGGAGCCTAATTTATGCATCCAAAAGAAGTTAGTTCAGACATTATCATTACCTTGACCATCTAGGTTTGAATGATCATGAATTTTGTGAAATTTTCCTAATTTTAAATGATATGCTATCTTTAATGAACTGTATTTCCGTTGAGATCTTACTTCACAAGTCGATATTATTTGAAGAAACACTAATATTGTTACTGACTACTAATTTGAAATATCCTATGTATATAAACAGATGTATATAATTGTAGAGCCAGAAGAGGAGGAAATTATCCAAAAGGATATTCTTTGCTCAATTATTTTGTGTTTTAAGTTTCAATTGATTTGCATTCTTTGATTGGTAGTGAGTAACTAGAGTCTCATGCACCTTGCACTCAGGATTTTTTAAATTGTTGTTGTTTCATGCTTGAAGGGAAGATGACCTAAGTTGACCTAAGTTTCGTTGGCTTGTTGGCACTTGTCAGTCAGCATGGTGTGTGTATCTGTAGTCTGTTGTTGCCCACAGTGACACAGATTCGAATCTCAGATACGAATCTCAATTTTGCCTTAAGATTTCGACTATTAAATATCTCTGAGTCTGGGTGTGGGGATCCATATTAACAAGCCTAATTTATGCATTCAAAAGAAGTTAGTTCAGACATTAATCATCCTTACCTTGGCCATCTAGGTTTGAATGATCCTCAATTTTTGTGGAATTTTCTTAATTTTAGTTGATATTCTATTCACTACTATATCTTTATTATTATTATTATTATTATTATTATTATTATTTAAGCATCTTTAATGAACTGTAATTCCATTGAGATCTTACTTCACAAGTCGATATTATTTGAAGAAACACTAATATTGTTATTAACTACTAATCTGAAATATCCTATGTATATAAACAGATGTATATAATTGTAGAGCCAGAAGAGGAGGAAATTATCCAAAAGGATATTCTTTGGTCGATTATTTTGTGTTTTATAAAATAATAGTTGAATTTTTCTATTCATCTGTGGTACATTCATTAGTCGGAAAAAGGAGAGCTTAAATTCACATGACAGCAGTGAATTCACAAGTGTTCTCAAACATTCCACCAATGGCTGTAAGTGAATATCTGTTCATTCCTTTCACTTCAGTTAACTAAGTTTTCTTTTACCCGGTTGGCTATTGGTAAGTCAATGTTTTCACAATGTTTCTTATTCTAAAATGACAAGACAAATTGTCCTACTGATCAAACTATTTCTGTACAACAAGATTTTAGATTAGGATGAGTTACTACTCCGACAAATCTGTTTTTTAGTGAAATCAAAATAACAATAATAATAATAATACCTTCATTCTGAACAATGGTTTTATTATATGCAGAATTTTCAACTATAGTTAATGCATACTAGTTCCTCTTTGTAAACGATAGTAAACTGTGTGGCATGTTGCTGTCTGACCTGAAGCAGAAACCAATCCCTCATCATAGTTCTTTTAAATACCTCCGAGAAATACACCACATTTGAATAATAATAATTATTATTATTATAATAATATTTATTCCCAAACAGTACTTGTGATACAGAATGGAATTCTCAGCATTTTACTACACTATTGCATCCGGTTAATTAAATTAACAATAAAATATAATTCTACATAGATTAAGGGTAATCTCAGTTAGTTTTGACAACAACATATTAGTATGTCGGTAGCAAAGCCAAAATTAAACAGAGTGTTTGAAAGGTGCTAGATAGGTAGGTTCTAGCATATTTACTGACGTAAGCAGAAGAAAGAAACAAAGCTGCGCATAACAGAAGAAAAAAGAGAGGGAGAAAAGAAAAAGAAAGAAAAACGTTGTACCTATAAATGATATGAGGAGTTGGAAAGACGAGATTCAGTTGTTCTACTGACTATTTAATAAGTTAAAGGTTTCAAGCCTAATGCTTTCTTTATCGCACAGAACACGAGCTAAGTAGGGTATGGTTGAGTTTTTGTACTTAATGGTGCGGGCATATAGTTTTCTATATAGGCTTCTGGTCCTGTCTGATGAGATAAAAAGGGGAGAGTTATGAATGAAGAGGGTGTTGTGAGTTAGATAGGTTGAATGGATTTTGCCCATTTTTCGTATGAGTACAAGTGCATGTCGACCAGAATATTAACAAGCTGGTTAAGTGGCACTTAGCTTACCCTGCTGACAACCTTTAACATCCTACGTAGTAAGATATAGTCTTTCTTCAGTAGTCCTGGATTAACTAAGGGGGAACAATAGAGAATAATAGGCAAGATGCAAGAGTCAACAAATCGTAGGAATAAGGGTTGGGTTATACCAGAATGTCTTAACTTATTGATGTAGAAGGTAAGACGGAATATTTTCTTAGAAATTATCAAGATATGAGACGACCAGGAATGATCAGGAGATAGAATGACGCCAAGATATTTAATTTTCGACTTGGTTTCTATCTCAGTGCCATCCATCTATGTTGCACACCTCTTGAGTGCTAACCAGTTTGTTTAGAACAGATTTGTGCCTAAAGTGAAATTGACTGTTTGACATTTGGAGGGATTTAAGGTAAGACCGTTTTCCTTGGACCACTGGCTGATTTATGATAAAAAGCCATTTAGTTTGGAGCAGTCGCTTTGACACTTGGCAGGCAGGCAGGCAAAGATACAGTCAGATCGTCAGCATATTTGGCAAAATAATGTCATTTGAAGATGGTAAGTCATGTAGAAAGAAAGAAAGAAAGAAAAGAGAGGCTGAGAGAGTACAGGACCTTGGTAGCTGACTGAAAAAGGTTTGGGATTACACTTTTATGGCTCAAGGATATAATAAGAGAGGAATAAGTGAAGGCTGTAGGTAAATGGTTTATTTTCACAGGCAGTAGCAGTTTGTGCTGAAAATCACAGCAACAGTTATCTCATGTATTGGGATAAGTTGTCATCCAGGATTCTGCTTTTTTTCTCAAATTCAGTAGAAAAATGAAAATAAGCAGACTGTAGATATTTTAAATGCTTGCGAGAGTATAAAACACCATTAGGGGGATTATTTTTAATATATTCTAACAAAAACTGAAAAAGCGAAACTATAAACAATGTTATGATGGAGTACTTTGGTAACCCATGTTCCAGACAGCCCTGCTAAAACTAATCATTTTTGCTGTTAAAGAGAGATAGGATATACTGAATCACACTGAAGAGAAGTAAAGTGACATGCAACAAAGCACACGAACAGTTACTGTATCCTCAACAATGTTTAGGTCTGCTTCTAATTGTGTTAAATGGAATCTGTCTTCATGTTTGAGCAACACACTGAAAATGTTAGACAATTAATTGGATTTTCAGATTGCGCCATCAGAGAGGACTTTGGATGAACTACAGTTGTGAGACATCGTTACAGACCAAACTCGGCCAGATAGATCATTGAAAACCACCAGACAGCACCGGACAACTCTTTCATACTGTTACAGGACTCTTGACCACTACACATCCATGACCCCACCAGGGATCGATCCCTGGACCTTCAAACTACGACACCAAGCTGTTTGACCGAAGGAGGTAGGAAAAGTTGTCTAATCCCCCCTGGTTTTCAAAGACTTCTCTAACTGATATGGGTTCATGACGAAATATAACATATGAAATTAAACTTAATCCCCACGAATCCCATAATTTGAATATAAATAACCAGCCTATCGATGGCTATTGAGTGAATATCCTAAGGCTGTGGTGAGAAGCCGTAAACAGTGAGGTCCACCATGTAAAGCTGAAATAGGTTCTCATCAAAGACACTAGTGAGTGCAACGCCATATCACGGATTGACAAAGCAGGAAGCTATGGGTCAGTGAATTTCAGTCCAAGTAGCTGAATAAAATCAGCAAGCTTAGTCTCACAATCTGAAGGTCCCGGATTCGACCCTAGGTTGGGCCACGGATGTGCACTACTCAGAAATTCAACAATAGAATGAGACAGCTTTCCCGTGCTCCCACCCACCCCCGTTTCGAATGAGCTCTCTAAACCATATTGTTTCGTCAACATCCAGTGGGTGTTTCTTTTGAATTTCTTAGTCTAACAGAGAATCATTCATGTCTTCAATAGCTTGATGGTAAAGCCTGTGAATTCAGCACTTAGTAAAGTTTAAAAACGGAAATAAAATTATGATTTTTCAAAAAAGCGTGAATATATGCCAAAAAAGAAAAAAAATATTCGGGTGTATCCAAAATGTGTCTTCTGATTCACTCGCTTCCTGTATTTGACAGTTCACCTCCTGCCTTCTACATTCTCATGAATCAGCCAACATCTGATTTCTTCGCATATATATATATATATATATATATCGACTGCCTGACGTGACAGAAGTGTTGAACGCCTCATCCGAATGTTTTTGACTGTTTCCGGTGAGAAACAAACGGTTACACATCATTATTTCAGTGACTTAAACGAATTTTACAAATTGATTTCAATAAAAAGAAACCAAACAAATTTTCGAATCTATCATGAAACTGGAGTGCTTGAAATTGCCTACCTGTTGCCTAAAAAGAGTGGAAACCAGAGAATTCTTTTAAAAAAAGTGTGAGCTGACTAAATCCCTTCATCTAAAGTTGAATGCTAAACGCACACCAAAATCTAAAAGTCCCCCCAACACACCAAATGTAAAATTTACTAAATTTATGGTGATATGTTACATGTAATTGTAACTTAGGAAATTTTAGTTTTTAAATAATTTTGATTATTTTTATCGATACAAAACTACTACTATCACTAACATCACTATTCCCATTGAAGTGGCACAAAATATATGAGTACTGTGATGTCATAAGTTTTCAGTAACGTTAACCAAAAATGACATTCCAATCAGATGAACGTGTTGAAAATCAGGAGTATTTACAACAGACAAATGACAAACTGTGTGATTTGACTGACATTTATAATGGTGAATGAGCATTTAGGAATAATAATAATAAAGGTGAATATATAGCAGTCGCACAATAGTTAACAAAATATCTATATATTTCAAGAACATATATATGAAACGTGCATTAAATATTTACGTCTAGGCTGTTCTTTTATTTATTGCTCAGTGAAACGTTAGAATCCCAGTCAAAGGAAGGATTACTGGCTGCGGCGTGGGGAGGGGGGGAAATACTAACCCCGAAAAAAGTAATTGTTGCCTGATACTTATTTAAGAACACAATATTCAGCGAAGAGACTTTTTTCAACGAAATTATTATCAAGCTGTACAATCGTGTAAATACATGAAGTAATAATAGTAGTATGAAATGCATTTGAAATATTTGTGATTCTAATCATAGTTTAATGTCAACTGGCAAAATAATTAATGTCATACATAGAATAATACATAAGGTATATAGATTTTGGGAAAAAGTACATAATTATAAGATTAGTAGACGAATTTAAAATGTCAATAACATGGTGGGAAATTTGATAGGACAGAATTCAATATTATAAAAATTAAAAACATAATAGTTTTGGATTTAGAATGACAAGTGAGACAAGCGGAAACAATTTAGAGGGAGAATAATAATAATAACAACAATAGTAGTAATAAGGGAAAAGTACATAGAATAACTAAATAAACAAAACAAATAAATGTCTATCCCTCTACGGCCAAGGCAGAAGTAGGGATTGCACGTACTGCTTTCGTACACAAACGTCTGGCTTAAAGTCATGAATTGCTAAGGCCTCAGCTGTCTTTAGAAATCTGTAACGAAGAAAACGCGGGAAGTCAGCATGGATTCTATATATGATCTTGAAATCATTGTCAGGGTTGACAGAGTGACAGAAGTTGATCAGGTGTTCCAGAATAGAGCTCCGCACACATTTCCTTTCTCCCTTGTAAATCCAAGCTGGAATATGTTCTCGTATCCATGTGGAAAGCGTGCTCTGACTACTGCCAATGTAATTTGCTTCACAAGAGCAGGTGAACTGATAGATGCACATGGAGGTGGCCAGAAGCGGGAGCTTATGTTTTACAGAGGTAGAGGACAATTTGCGGCTCGTGAACGTCATATGTAATTTTGCTGCAAAGAACGTCTCACTGACTGATTTAGAGAGACGATTTTTGAGCATATCTGAAGCTTGATCACCTTTGAATTCCAAGTTCATGAATAAGGTTTTCTTTGGAACTGAGTGGGTGACCAGTTTAGACTGCTTATCTTTCATGTTGCTGTCAATAAATCGGTTAGGGGTAACCATTTTCTGCGAATGTGGCTTTTAAGAAGTCAAGTTCTTAATCAACGCAATCAGAACTACAAATTTTCCTCATCCTAAAGCAGAGCGAATGAATAAGGTTCCTTTTCCTGGAAATAAGCACCCAACTGTAAAAATTATTTAGTTGTCCGTTCTATGTACGTTTTTGGTGGATATTACTTATTTAACTAGCAGCATCTCAACTAGAGACAACAGCGCGAGTGGCGACGTCAAATCCAGCTGGAATTAGAAAGGTGAGGACGAAAGTCATCACTCTGAAATCAGTTCGCGAATCAGATCCACTGAAAATAAACAACACAATTCAAATTTTCAATACGTATCAAAATGGTCAATGCTTCTGGGTGGGTCAAAACCTCGGCTATGACCAGTGGGGTTCACGTGGTTCGGTGTGAAAACAAATACTTGGCAATGAGATTAACTGATGGTTGCGCTAATACCATGTATTCGTAGAATTCGGAATTCATAGGCCATTTTGTTGGGTCTCAATGGTTGAATAATCTCCTAGTTTCTGGAATTTGCCATAATCTGAAACACTTAGCCAATCTATAATAAAGTGACGAATAGGAGATACATGTTGACCAAATCATCTAAATGTGTCTGTTGATTTGATGGTAACTTGTACATTCTGATGTTTCTTAAGCTCACTCTACAAACTGCTTGCTGTATTATACAGTATATTCAGTAAAGAGCGCAGTAAACCACTGGAATTTATCAACAGTTCAAATTTTTTCATAAAGATTCCTAAAGGTTTTGATTACTATGTGAGTGAAAGATGCATCATCAAATTAGCTGAAGACTTAGATAATGGATCATTTTTGATTAGAGTGTTTCTAAATGGCTACAATTCCGTATTCGCTTTGTCTTCCATGCATATACGGTAGATTCATGTCTCAGGGAAAGCAATGACATCTATTCTTCTACTCATCGTGTCAAAACCCAAAGACAGTTAGTTTGTAATAACCAATACAATATAACTCTTGATACTGGGAATATTTATTTATCGGCTTCAGTGACTGAGTGGTCTATGAGCTTGCCTTGTAACTGGAAGTTTCTGAGTTTGATTCTCAGCGAGTGCTTACCGCTCAAGAATACATGGCTTTCCAGGGATTGTCTAACTGATGTCGCCTCATGACCAAACCTGTAACCAATTAAATGCCTGCAAACCAGTACTTGACAAATAATCTGATGCTCACTAGTGACTAACTGTATAGAGGAGTTTGCCTGGACTTCCAATGAGAAGCTTGACCAGTGGGTTCAGTAGGTCTGGTGAGAGAACAGTTACGCACCTATGACACTGGCATATA
Organism: Trichobilharzia regenti; assembly: GCA_944472135.2. Taxonomy (NCBI): domain Eukaryota; kingdom Metazoa; phylum Platyhelminthes; class Trematoda; order Strigeidida; family Schistosomatidae; genus Trichobilharzia; species Trichobilharzia regenti. The sequence continues at coordinate 21,465,033 of OX235262.1, read as the reverse complement.
TATATATATATATATTGCCAATTGACAGAAGTTGGAACTCATGAATGTTGGTTCGAGTCCCAGTAGCCGATTGGCCTACTAGCTCACCTAGTGGCCGAGAGGTCCTGAGTTCAAATCCCGGTGGGTGTGTACTGCCGATGGTTTGCGAACCACAGCGAAATGGATGTGCAGTATTCCCAGTTGGTTTTCAATGGTTCTCTAACTAATATCAATCCGTGGTCAAACTTGATAAGTGTAAAAGTTTCCCAGCTATACATTCCACTTTGACCTACAGTAGATTGAGCTGCTTTTGATAACTTCCATGAGATCGTCTTGTAAGCTTGACATCTAGAAAGAATAGTTTACCTTCAAATACTACTTTTAATTTTAAATTCGACGGAAAGATGAACATTATTAAAGATTTCCGAGATTTTTTTAGATCCGTATATTCATCGATTATGAACCCTGAGCATGCCTACCATCTATGTACCGCTTATACTCTTCTAACCACATCATTGTTGATTGGAAAAAGTTGATGTGAAGTTTTAAAAAAAGATACCTTTGCTGATATTCGTGTTGTTAATCGAATAACGTGGCATTTTTTACGCTTTGAAAATCCTCGAAGAAAGTGACATCTCTCAAGGGACTTAGCAGTGTAATCATAGAAGTAACCAGGTTATTTGAGCATTAGTTAACCTTCATTAGGAGTGTGTTGAATACACTGGATCTTTACAGAAATAGGATAGTGTGATAGTTATCACTTTTCTCAGTGTTACAGATGTGGTTTGCTAATGAGTATCAAGAAGTGTAAAATCTAGAATCTCAGCTTTAAATTAATTACTTCTAGCTGCTTAAGGGAATTCACAGTGAACTACAATTATAAGTAATGTAGCTTGGTGACTAAAATGCAAAGTTACAGTGGTAACTATGCAAAAGCACTGCAATGCAATGTATTTCATTAACACAGTGAGAGTTCCTAAATCAAGTATGACTATTGTTTTCATCTTGCACTTAGAATAACACATCTAAAGCGATGGGATTAATTCAATGGAATCGTTCAAGCAAGCATCCTTCATGAAAATATCAGTAATGATATGATTAAAACACCATCATTGTAATGTATTTCAATAAACACGTACAGTTTTCTGCATTAATACTATTCCTTTTAGATTCCGAGTAAAATATAAAACTTCAACAGAACACCTCCATCTCACCCTGTTCTCTGAAATCCATTTTAGCCTGCTCTTGATTTCTCATAGGCTTCCATCTCTACCTTACTGGGTGTCCTCCATGTCATCCTCGAAACCACTCCCAACTCATTGTCTAACATTCAAATCCCACTCAAACCATGGCCTGTTGTGCAGTGTCACTTAACGGTCTCCTCAGCATGCGTCCAATCTGTCTTCATTTTCTTCTGTATTTTTATTCAGAAATAGGTTCATGATTGGTTCGTTTCTGGGGTTTCTTGCGATGGATTCCTTCTGCCCAGCCATTTGATCTTAAGGATTTAACTGGCCCGGAGAAATCAAATATCGATTCTAGTTGGATTTGGCGTCATCATCCATGTTGTTGTCTGTAGCTGAAATGCTGCTGGCTAGAGGACTCAGAACTGACTTCCGTCAAATTTCTCGTGTTGTTTGTGATTGGTGCTTTTTTGCTTTTATTAGTTATTATATTTTCACTATCTCCGTCTACAGTACTCTTGTCATCCTAATGTATTTCTGTCTTCCTGTTCCTCACGCACAGTCACCTGCATAGTCTAGACCACCGCAATCATAAATAACATGCATAATAGTATACAGCCTTCTCTTACTATTTTCTGCACTTCAATAAGTTCTCTGAACTTTTCATTATAATTCACCTCACAAGTGGCATAATTACGAAGCTGTTGAATTAGGTTCATAAAGATTTGAGGCAATCCAAAGTGTTGGACCAGTTTATAAATTACTTCGCAATCAGCGCTGCAATCAGATTTTTCACAGTTAGTAAAGTTAGGGTATAGATGTGACCGTTATACCATACTTCGTTCGATAGTAGAGTTGCAACTTCATCAGAACATAATTATCGTTCCTGAATCCGGCTTCTTCCGGTCGAAGTTCTGCTTCCGGTGCATTTTTTATTCTCTCTAGGATGACGCGACTCAGTATTTTGCTTGCTGTGGACAAGAGCTTGATTTTGCACCAGTTTTTTTATAGCCCTACGTCAACTCTCTTCGACAGTTCAACAGGACAGGCTTTTTTTCAACCATTGGGTAACTTTCCTTCCTTCTAAACTTTCTGATGTATAATTAGTCTCTGACGCTGTTTACATTGAGTCCGGAGGAATTCCGTCTGGTCCTGCTGCCCTGCCAGCTGACTATAAAGTCCTCTGCTTCTGCTGAAGGACTGGTGCTCACTGGCAGAACTGTGCCTGCTGTTGGTGGTATTTCTGGGTGAGTTGCAGGTGATCGTCGATTTAAGAGTCCTTTAAAGTGATCAGACCATTGTTTAATTTGTTTATCCTCCTTGGTAATCAGGGTCTCTTTTATAGGTTTCACCTACATTGATATGTTCCCGGATAGAGACCTGATTATCTGAAACAGTGTCATGAGGTCTCTTTTCGCTTAGGCGTGGTCTGCTTTATTTGACAGTGTGTCGAAACATTAACTATCTTTTGTCTTTCCTAGTGCTCTTCTTCAATTCTTTATTCAGTAAGACGCACTTGAACTTAAGTTATCCTTCTTATGTGAATTCTGTCGTCTATCTCTGCATTCGTTCATCTTCTCTTCACCATCTTCCGCTAATCCATTAGCTTCCACGTGGCCGTAGAAAGTCATACTTCGTCTTGCCCTCCTTTCTTCATAAGAGAGTTGTACAGATTTCCTTTGACGTCAGTTTCAGAGAGCCTTAGTGTTCCTCCACACAGCTGTCCTCACTGATACTATGTAGTATCTTTGACGTTGCTGCGATTGTCGCAGTGAATGTGTACTTAGTAGTCTCTTCCTTTAGTTTCTGAGTGTTGAACTCCATTTGTGGTCTGTCTTCAACTGCTTTGAAGGCTCTCAACTTGACTTTGAAGCTTCTGCGCACCAAATAATGGTATGAGACCACACCTGCTCCTCTTCTCAACTTTGTGTCCAGCAGACTACGTCAATACCTTCTTCAGCAATGTTGAGGTGACGCCTGTCTGAATTCTAGGTATTAAGTGAAACCATTTCGCCTTGCATATATATATTTTTTTCATTACAGCTTGATTCAACACTGTATTTTTGGTACAAGTTTGGAATTTTTCATCATGGATATCGGTAGCCCAAATTTCGCAGGCCGACGATAGATATCAGGTGCGCGTCGGCAGGGGATCGAACCTCGGATCATCTGCATGGTTGACGAGAGTCCTAACCACCGTGCTACCGACGCTTCGTTATATATATATATATATATATATAACGAAGCTATTATTATTTTTAAAAATATCCTTGTGTTTGTTTACACTGCCTCCAGTCACATGGCATTGGAGTCAAGAAAGAGTTCACCGTTCCCATTCATTTTTCCAAAAGCCCCCTATTCATGATGACATCGCTTCCTGTGTGGTTTGCTCCCATTTTGGCTTGAATTCATTTCACTCTTTTGGATTTTGACGTCACCATTTGGAGTCTTTTTCCTTACCATCTTACTTCTTGTCTTGATCTGCACTATTCGTAAGAGAAAAGCATTCGATAATTGTAGTTTCCCTACCATTTGAATTGAAAGTTGCTGTTATTATCCTAGAGAAGATTGATTGCCACGGCATAAGAGTCTTCCAGGCTTTTAGTGATATCATAATAGCCACACCTTAAATATGCTCGTGATTGTTGTATAGGTGACCTCAGCGGATTACTGACTCTCCACTTGATGTTTCTGATTGTCCAAATCTGTTCCATCTGCCCTCACAGGTTTCAGGCACTTCCGCGCGATATTCTCCAACCTCTTTGGCATCTCATCGCTTTACGACTTCGAACTTCGTGTATAAATTCCATGTCCACGTTTGCTTTCATTGAAAGCAGATACACTGACTGACTGGTTTTCCGAAGGTTTTTCTTATTCTTTGAAGATTCTGCAGCGACTGGGTCGATTTTTCTGGGTAGGCTGACATGCTCCATGCCTAACTTGCCGTTTTTTTCAAGGCTTAAGACCGGTTGTTCTTGCATACAACAATTTCCCTTGATTAACTTGAACAAAACAAGAAGATCATATTATACAGAGTAATATGACGTCAATATTTCTTTTGCGTCTTGAGGAATTTAATATCAATGTACAAAATATTCAAACGTCGTAGTTACTGGTAATAAAGATGATGGATAGCGAGTGACATCATGTGATCAAGTAGCATAATAGAAAGAAATTGAAAGTCGTTGTTATTTTAATTAGTATATATGCAAATAAATAAGAAATATTTTGGAATTATGAACGATTCTGATATATTGAAGAGAGGCGTAAAACCAACAATACACTTATGTTAGGGTCGAATAATTTTAACAAAGCAAGAACTACAGTTTTAGCAGAATAAAATGGTATCATCTTTTATTTCGTTGTCTTCTTGTCAGCTGCTTACATGGCAAAGACATTATTAAATATATCTACAACAACAATTTTGACATACTTGCACAGAGCTCGTTTTAAACAAAAATCAATCGATCAGTATGCGCATACACTAAAAATATATACATATATAAATATGCAATATTAAACACTATTCCGAAAAATAATAATCATACAGTCAAAATTGTTGTTGTAGATATATTTAATAATGTCTTTGCCATGTAAGCAACTGACGAGAAGGCAACAAAATAAAAGATGGTTCCATTCTATTCTGCTAAAACTGTAGTTCTCGCTTTGTTGAAATTCATTAAGGGGAATAAATGTATCAAATAATTTAGTTGAAAAAAGGTGAATAAAGGGTTTGGTCAAGAAGGCAGAAAAGAGGAAATTAGGGTAGGTCAAAACAAAATATATAATTAAGATAACAAGAACAATTCAATAACTTAAAGTATATTTACCGGGGAAAAACAAGACTAGGATTGGTTTCTTTTTTTGGTGCATTTATTTGTCTTTAACCGCTTAGTAGCACTTGCTTCAGTGATACGTAACAAACTGGAGCTACCTTGAACTTAAATTATCTAAAAGGAATTTAGTGCATTGATTCCATAATTGCTGTCTAGTAGGTGGCAATCAATAGCACTGCTAAGCTATTTTGCTCCTTTCTAATGCAAGTTTTTTTTATATATGCTCAGATATGTGGCCATAGATGCTTCCTTCTGTTCGTCAAATATATGTATGATTTGGTAGGTTCAGGTAAATTGGTATACGCCGTTGAAGGTAATATGGAGGTGGAATTGTGAACATTTTACTTGGTAAATTGTGACTAGTCTGACAGCTGAATAAGGTCATTTGAGAGCAGCCCTTACTCTGCATTTAATTCTTCCAGATACGTTCATCAACTTCAAATCCAAGATTAAGACTTGTTTCCTTTCTACCGTAATAATAATAATAATAATCTGCTTTATTCCAAAAAACAGTCCTTATAAAACAGAATGGAATTCTCAGCATTTCTCACAATATTGCATCTGATTTACTCAAAATATAAATAAAATTTAAAAAATTAAAACAAAATTAACCAGAGGAATTTGTATATGATAGAGAAGATTTCTAGCTCAGGTGGATGATTTTGATGTGGTTTTGTTCTCTGAGCTGGATGGTTAATTTGCGAAGCTTTCATCACCCTAATGGGTGATATCTTCAGCGCATACTTCAATTTGAAGTGAGCTTTTAGATTTCTCCACGAGTTTATTAATCATCTCTCCTGAACAAAATACCATTTTTGGACGTCTTAGTCAAGCGAACAACCACAGGGGAGTTAGAAACTCAAGTTTATAGGAAATCAACTCACACAGATTAAATCCTAAATTACAACAGCAACAACCCAATAACACACAAAAGGAATTGCATACAAACACTATTCAAGAGGGCAAGGACTCACTGCAGCACTCCTACCTTGAGGGAAATTGAAGAAAATTATCTCATCGACGTCTTCCAAAAGAATGGATATCCACGGAATTTCATCAAAAAACATATACCTCCAAGCCAACCTACCAAAGCAAAAGCCACCAAGGAGAACACAAAGAAAATCGCCTTACCATATATAAAAGATATCTCAGAAATCACTACAAGACTCTTCAAACCTTTAGGAATTGACGTCGTACACAAACCAACAAAGTCGCTGCATTCAATTCTATGTCAACCAAAAGACTCAACAGCGAAAGAAGATAAAACCAACATCATCTACAAAATAAATTGTAACAACTGCGAAAAACACTACATTGGCCAAAGTGGACGTCCCCTTCGTCTTCGTATCCACGAACATAAGTTAGCCGTCAAAAGACATGATATCCACTCCCTCATATCACTGCACACAGACAACCACGGACATCAATTCGACTGGGACAACGTTCAAATATTAGACAGAGGAAACAACAAGAATGCTAGAGAATTTTTAGAAGCTTGGCATTCCAGTGAATCATCAATCAATAGACACATCGAGATAGACAAAATTTATCAACCAATAAGAAAGAAACTTCACACACAAAGGGTCAAAGTTCAAGTCAAAGAAACAGTCAGTTCCAATACAAGTAACCTAGAAGATGTGAAAACACACATAAACAACCAATCACGTCCAAGGTCACCAGGAGAGATGATTAATAAACTCGTGGAGAAATCTAAAAGCTCACTTCAAATTGAAGTATGCGCTGAAGATGTCACCCAGTAGGGTGATGAAAGCTTCGCAAATTAACCATCCAGCTCAGAGAACAAAACCACATCAAAAGAGGAATTTGTCCACGTTCATGATAGAAAGTCAAAAATATTCGAAGCAAGAATTGAGACTACTAAATATAATAATAAGAGTGAGATTGTTTCAAACAATTTTGTCGATTCAGTTTGGAAATTTTAGCATGTTATTATAGACTACTGAATTTAATGTTCTATTGATATAGCAGCAACAGTTATTCATTCAGCTTAAATTATGTTCACACTTATGAAAAATAAATAAACAAAAACAAAAATTGAGAGTAATGTAAATATAAGAAATACAATAACGTGCTAAATATGGTATGGTGGAATTTTTATGCTTAGACGTACGTGCATAAGTCTTCTGAAAAGACTTCTTGTTTTACCTGACGAGACACAAGGTTGGAGCTATGAGTACTGTAGTGGGTGCTCAGAGTCTGACAAAATTCTTTTAGCAAATTTGTTGCATGAAATCGAGTGCCTATCAGTGACAATATCAACGATATGGCCCAATGGGATACCACTTGCCCAACTGACTGACAGTCTTCAGAATTCTACGAAGTATGGCATAGTCTTTTTAAACAATCCAGGAGAGAATAATTACGGGTGAACAGTAAAGAAGAATAGGTGAAATACACGAGTTGACAAACTGTAAGAAGAAGGATTGGTTGGGTTATGTCTGAGTGCCTTAGCCTCTTCTTAATGTAAAACGTCAGACGAAATATTCTTTTAGAAATCGCTGAAACATGGGAAGACCAGGATAAGTCAGAAGAAAGAATTATTCTAAGATACTTAACTTTAGACTTGATTTCTATATCACTATCATCAATTTTGTAAGGGTCATAGGAACCAACAGCTTCATTTAACTTTCGTTTACATCATCAAACGCTACTTTTATATTCAGTATCCTCCTGAGTTTATCAATGAATTTTAGAGGGTGTCCTTTGTCTCGTAAATACTTCTCAACGATGGCTAACTCATCATTAAGTGTTTATCTGACACAAAGTCCTTCAGTACAGTTGAACAGTTTCCTCATCAACCAACAGTCACTGAAATTTATTCAGTACTGAATAGGTTTTTGTTTCAACTTGATGGCCCTGATTCGTGATGGGGTCGTCGCCTGTATTTTGCTGAAGAGAGCCAAGATAGGACAAGACATTTGTTTAGGGCCCTATGGTCACCAGTGATTCTCCAAATGACGAACCCTACACGCTATGTTGACCATACTATGCCGTTAGTCAATATAAGACTATATTATTCATAATATGGTAATATTCTTGAACACCACTTAATTGCATATAATTTGCAAGAATTTAAGGGGTAGCAGATCAACGGCCTGAAAAAGCCTTACTGTCTCGCTAATTTTCACTGGCATTCATTATGCTCAAAATTTTTCCACTTCTGCTGAATACGCTACACTGACAAAAAGCTATCTAAATATTATTTAAATAAACCTTGATAGTCAAGCGTTGAAATAATGCAATATTTCCAAGAATTAGCTTGGTGAGCATTTGATTTCTTCCAAGTCCAACTACGGGTTGATGTGAATTATAGAAACATTGAAAACCAGAGGATTTTGTACAGTTGTTTCGGCCTAGTTTGGAACTTATCGGTTGTACGCACCTACTGGGGTTTAAACACAGGACTTTTAAGGTACAAGTTAACCTCTTAAGCCATTTAGCTACTGGGATCCGACTCAGTAGCTCATAAATTCTAACTTCTGCTAGTTCAAGATTTCAGCGTAAACATCAGCCATCGTCATAGGCGAGTATTTGTCCTCACCGTCGACCCCACATGGCGTCCACTGATGACGATTTGTTACTAAGTTTGTAGGCATCGTCATCCTGTAGGCAGTCACCAGTGAGCGTGCCCTGTAGCCGGAAGATCATTGGTTTGAACCCCACTAACTGTGTCCTGACGATTAGTTTCAAACTTGAACGAAATATATGTCCGATACTCCCTTCAGTTATTCTCTAATTGACATCAATCCGTGGTCAAGATGTGAAATAATGAAGTCAGTTTTCATTAACTGCAAAACATAATTTGCCTTTTTCATTATACTTATTGATTAATTCGATTTCTTCTTAGGGAGAGCAGAAAAGATTTTAAAAAAAGAACAATTTAGTTTACTTAGATTATACAATCAAGCACACACCAACACAAAGAAAGGTTATGATAAGGACAAACGATCTTCTGAAGGAAGGAAAATAAAGGTGTGAACACTTCAGTGATGAATTACAATAAAGTATGGAATTTCTTTTGGTTAATTTGACCGCTTTTTCCCTCAGATAATCATTTTATTTGATAAATAAAACCATATTGATATAAGTATAAAACTTAGGCACTGTGGTAGTAGAGTATAACTCCATTATGGATAAGAATTTATTTTGATAAATCACACAGTGTGTTATACAGTAATATTAACTGATGCGACCACGTTTCGAGCACAAACTATTGCCACTCATAATCATATCAAGTTGAAAAATTGGAAATGAGTAACTTGATATGATTATGAGCAATAGTTTGTGCTCGAAACGTTACCATGCTGATATAGCATTCTTTACTGATCAGGTTTCAAGCACAATTTATCAATGTTCATAATCATATCAAGTTACTCATTTCTAATTTTCCAACTTCATATATATAATTCCATTATTTTTCATCTTTTCATCTGATTGGCAGTGGTATTTTCTATGCCTCTGGTATCATTTTTGCGTTGGTGGCACAGTGGTTAGGATGCTCACCGATCATGCACATGGTCTGGGGTTTGATCTTAGGCCGATGCACACCTGATATCCATGGTTGACCTGGTAAATTTGGGCTACGGATATAACATGCTGAAAATTCCGTGCTTGTATCAAAATTACTGTGTGAAGTCAAGTTATATAAAACAAAATAAAGTTAATGATGGTTCATTCTTGGTGAATGTATTGCATGTAGATTTGATGAACATGAACTTAGTAATCAACTTCTCTGTCGATCCATCTACATCTGGAAGATTCTACTGCCCCTACGACAAATGGCAAGCAAGAAAGAGAAATATGAGATCAAGGTATGAGTATAAAAGTGTTGGTTTGTAGGGATTTGATTGGTTTCAGGATTTCATCATGAGCTGACAATAGTAAGAGAACCATTGGAAAACCTGAGAGTACTGGACAGCTGTTTCACCTGTCCTAGTTTGGGGCTCTTCATCAGTACGCACCCACCGGGATTCGAACCCAGGACCTTCCGGTTACAAGGCGAGCTCGTATGCCATTAAGCCACTGGGACCCGTTCCAATGGTCCATGAATTCTAACTTTTGCAAATTCACGACATAGCGCGACCGCTATCCAATGTCTTCGGTGGCGAGTATTTATCCTCACACCCGACCCACTGCACCCTACTGGTCACGACTTCTCAAGTTTCAACTTCCCAGTAGGGTGCAGCGGGTCGGGTGTGAGGACAAATACTCGCTACCGAAGACATTGGCTAGTGATCGCGCTATGTCGTGAATTGGCAGAAGTTAGAATTCATGGGCCGGCCATTGGATCAGGTCCCAGTGGCTTAATAGTATACGAGCTCACCTTGTAACCAGAAAGTCCTGGGTTCGAAATCCCTTCAGTGGGTGCGTACTGATGAAAAGTCCCAAAGTAGGCTGGCGAAACAGCTGTCTAGTACTCCAGGTTTTCCAATGGTTCTCTTACTAATATAAGTATAAAACTTGGGCACTAAGGTAGAGTATAAGTCCATTATGAACGATAATTTGTTCTCGAAACGCCATCATTTAATATTACTGTACAATACTGTGTGATTTATCAGAAGAAAATCTTATCCTAAACTGAATAAAGGCCAGGTGTCGAAGTTGTTTGGCTATAATTTTTTTTTATTACAGCTTAATTCCACACTGTATTTTTGGTACAAGTTTGGAATTTTTCATCATGGATATCGGTAGCCCAAATTTCGCAGGCCGATCATAGATATCAGATGTACGTCAGCAGGAGATCGAATCTCGGACCATGTGCATGGTCGGCGAGAGCCCTAACCACTGTGCCATAGACGCACATAACTGATATGATTCTGAACAATAAATTTTGTTTGAAACATTGTCAAACATTGAATAATACTGTTTCACTGTGTGATATATCTAATAAACAAATTCATTTAAAATTATATACTACCGCAATGCCTACGTTTTACACGTTTTTTTAGAATTGTGACTCTGTCGCCTTTTTTATTGTATTCTTGTGTGTCAGTGCGTGCATTGAAATTACTGAGTATTATTTCGGAAGTACTTATTCCCATAATTTATTCAGAACAAAATAGTTTGAGCGAACAGTTATGGTTTCAATAAATTCTTCTTTAGGCTCTACAATTACAAATCCATTAATTTTATTTAAGCATACAATAGCCAGTAAAGGTAAATTAGATTCATATCAGAAAGTATATTGTGGAACAAGTACAAGATGGGATGGAACAACAGTCAGTCGGTTAGTTTTTGAATATGCATGGTCAATGAAAATATGAGATAAAATGAGATGGAATAATTTATTGATATATATATATATATATATATATATATATATATATATATATGTTACCAGAGATGACCTTAATGGTGTGTATTTATGAGTTAAACTGCTTATTTAGAGCTACTTAGGGGGGTTTTATTCATAAGCGCACGTGAACACGTACCTGTATGGTTGGGTAAAGAGGTAACCAAATGCGTAAATAGTACAGTCTTAGTCCACTTGGTGGATACTGGACATTTGGTAAAACTTGACCAGGCGTTCCCAGTTATTTACCGCATTCCTGGTAATCTATCCTAGAGCAGCTCGACTACGTCTTCTATCAGCAGCTGAAGTGGTTGCAATTAATACCAGAAGATCGACTCTTCGTTTACCTCTATGTTTACCTTCGCCTACAATAAAGCTAACGAATTCTGCACAAACATTCGAATTTTAAATTTTTATCAAAATTTTCTTTTCTTCTTCTATACCTTTGTTTAACTGATAAACGTTCATTTTCAACTTTTTATGATTTAATGATCTTTCTTATCATTTTATTACTTTAGGTTTAAATAGTGCTTTTCTAACTTGTCATTTTATTTTCAAACTCCTGTTCATTTCAATTCACTAAATTAATTATGATTATTATTATTATTTTTACGAGTTGATCGCGGATGATATCAGTTACCGAACCATTGAAAACCATCAGGGAGTACTGAACAGCTGTTTTATCCGAGTTTGGGAATCATTGGCAGTACGCAACCACTAGTATATGAGCTTACCTTGTAGCCGTAAGGTCCTGGGTTCGAACCCCAGTAGATGAGTACTGCCAATGATTCTCAAACTAGGAGGAAACAGCTGGTTGTCCAGTACTCCTTGGTGGTTTGAATCGTTCTCCAACTGACATCAATCCGCGATAAACTCGTAAAAACAAAGCTAACCCTAACAAACCAACTGTAGAAATTTAGTATTATTATTATTATTTGACAATAATTAAGTTTACAACACATCATCGTTATTATTATTTTACAATCATTATTACTGTTTTGAAATAATAGAAAAGATTTGTAACTCAGGTGGATGATTTGCAATTGATAGTGTTCTCTGAGCTCTTTGGTTTAATTACGCAACTTTCATCGTCTTTCTGGAGAAGAAATTTAAGTCATTTCACTTTATCCTAAATACTGCGCTGAGGATGTCGTCCAGAAAGACGATGAAAGCTCCGCAATTAAACCAAGGAGCTCAGAGAACACTATCAATTGCATTATTACTGTTGTTATTGTCAACCTTGAACTTATGATCATTCCACCCCATTCATTGGTTTGTTTTCTGTAGTATTCATATTGCCTCACACATTCTGATTACACTCACTCTCGAAACCTGTATTTTTTCGACTGTATATATATATATATATATATATATATATATATATATATATATATATAATATATATAATACGCATCATTAAATTATTCCATCTCATTTTACCTCATGCATTGATATGAAAGAATATATATCATGTCTTTTCACAGCTGATTAGTGTTCCTGGATTCTGATTCGAAGGGAACGCCTACTTTAGCCGATGTAATGTCTGCTACAGTTCATACATGCAATTTCTTTCGTAAATGGTAATAATTTTATCTCGCTTCTCTTTCTGTTGGATCTTCAGGCTTACATTAATATTGAATGAAGTGATTTGATTGGCTTGTGTACTATATCTATATAAAGCGGTTTTAATATTCTAGCTGTTATTTCAGAGATATTTTTCATGTATGGTAGGATGAATTTTCTTGTATTCTTTGATGATGGTTCTTTGTTGGCGTTGTGATTCGATTTTAAGCACTTTTTGATGAAATGTTTTGGATAACCATTCTTCTTAAAGACCGTTTTTAGGTATTTTTCTTCCATTTTTTTCAACTCTGGAGTGCTACAGTGTGTGTTTGAATTCTCTTTTAAACAATGTCTGCACACAGTTTCTTTTGTGAGTGTTTGGATTGTTGCTAGTAAGGCTGTGTATTTGATCTGTTCTCCATTGATTTTCTATATACTTTTGTTTGTAAATTTCCTGTGTTGGTTGGTTCTCCTGATTAAGACATCTAAAAATGTTATCTAACTGTTCTTCTACTCTTGTGAATTTGATGTCTCTAAATATGTTGTTTATTAACCATCACCGGAACGTGCCCAGATTTTCGGTTTAATTATAGGTAGAGCTATTTATTCTAATCTTTGCATGACGGCTTCAGTTATTAATCCCGAAATGGGCGATCTCACTGGCGTTCCTTTAATCTGTTCATATATTTGAGTACTGAATTGAAAGCATGTTGTAAGGTATAATTCTATGAGTTCTATCCAAGTTGAACATCCCTGCATTTTTATGTTTTAATCACTATAGAGTGATTGTTGCATAGTTTCTGTTGCTAGACATTTAGTCAGAGAAAAAGTGGAATTCAATAAATAAAGGAAGCTTATTTAACCATTTGTGCTATCATGGTAACAACTTTTTGATTTCTAATAACTTGATTATTCTTTATTTGTCTGTGGACTAATTAAAACGTCTATGTCTCTTTAGGACTTTTACGTAACTTCCTATTTTCCTTCGTTCATACATGCTTCCCGATTACAGCTTATTGATTAAATTATTCATCTTATTGCTTAACTCTGATAAATTCATTCAACTGCTTTTATGTATTTATTGATATTCACTACTATGCTTACGACAAATCATCACTTTTGTTACTACGCTTGTGGAGCTAGTTATATTGGCCATTACCCTAGGAACTTGATTTTTCGTCCTCACTCGTGAACATCTCCCACTATGGCTAAGTAAAGGTGTAGTTAAAACCATCATTGACAGTTCGATATTGGACCATCTGGAGCAAAGCGATCACAAAGCCAGCCAACGTGGCAGAATCCTTCTCTATAATCTACCGGGTGCCTAGTTAATTGCCAAAATGATCATCGAAGCACCCCATGCTCCAAACAAGTGTGGCTATTGCAATTCGCCTCAAACAACTAGTGCTCTATGTTCAAAAGAAGCAAATCCAACCAGCCCCTACTACTGCCCTGGCCAGCCTACAGTAGAGACTATAAATTCATGAATTTTTAATATCATCTTTCCTTATTCTTCTGACATTCCGCTTATTTTATGTTGATGCTATTTAGCTGCAGTCTATCAATATTATTGATTCTATGTTATTTAAACAGCAACATTAATGTTGTTCATAACACTAATTCATTCATTCATTCACTATAATGTAGATATAACCGAAAGGCGCCTGATGAAGAAGGGGTTATCGAAAAGAGTACTCTTTGTTCAGTATCCATTCTTTTGAAAATGAGTTCACCAAAAAATGGCCTCTTCTCTGAATTACGTGTTCTGTTTTTATTCCTAATATCTCTTTATTTTGCATCACTTCTTGAGGAAATCCTATTTCAATTCAATCAACTCAACAAAAGAAAACATTTTAATTCATGTAAAGAATTCTTTTTCGTATGAATATAATTCATTTATAATTAATAATCAGTAAACACTTCCAAAAAATTTAATTTTAACCTAGTTACATTGAACTCACATGTTTAAGTGATGAGTATATTAGATCGATAGTGGCAACTATCATTTTGTAGACAGATTTTTGTAAGCTTTAAAGAGAACGTGACGCTAACCACTTGATAGTTGTCAATACGTATTACGATCTGAACACAGATCATTGAAAATCTTAACACAACTTGGCTAATCAGCCTATTAGTGATCTGAATAAATTCTAAGACGTAATTTGACCCTTAAAAAACCATATTTATTTTTTAAATGACCGTATAAACACACGTTTTCCCCACTGATGTTGATAATTATTAACAAATATTAATGGATTCTGGTTAATATTTATTATTATTATTATATCCTTTAGTTCCTAGAGCAACATAGGGCTTCAGATGTGCACCTCCATTGCCTTCTGTTTTCTGGCAACTTTTTCACCCAGCTCCAAGTCAGCTCACATGCTTTCCTCTCCTCTTCACATGACTTCCTCCAAGTCACCCTCGCTCTGACGACCAACTCACCGCCTCCGTTTCGAGTTCCACTCGAGTAATGGCTTGCCTAGTTATGTCACTTGATGGTTTCCTCAGAGTATGGCCAATCCATCTCCATTTCTTTCTGCATATTTGTTGCACAATAGGTTCCTGGTTGATTGGTTCGCTCATTGCCACGGGTCTCTTCCTGTCGCTGATCTTTTCTGGCTGGCCTTCTGATCTTGAGTATTGAGCAAAGACAGATAGCTGTTGGTGAAGGTCTGTAGTTTGTTTGATGTGCTCTTTATAACGCTCCAAGTCTCTCATCCGTATAGTAAGCTGCACTGACTTCACATTGGAGTTGAAAATCCAAATCTTATTTTTGATGCTGAGTGCTGTTGACCACCACACAGACTTAAGAGTAATGAAAGCTTGCCTTGCTTTTCCGATTCTGGCTTTGATATCCTCGTCAGTTCCACCAGCCTGTAGTTAAAACGATGCTTTCCAGGTGGGTAAAGGAGGTTGTTTCTCGCAGGTTACTCCTATCTATGCTGACTGTTGCCTGTTGTTGTTGTTGCTGCTGTTGGTTTTGGCCAGGAATCTTCATCACCTCTGTTTTATCTATGTTCACCTGAAGTCCTATCTTTGATGTTTCTTCTGCCAGCTTGTTGCTTTTCACTTGCATATCTTCTAGTTTGTAGGAAGTCAGACATATATGATCGGGGAAGTCCAGATCCTCCAAGTTCTTTTTGTGTTGATCCATTTTATGCCTGTTTCCTCATTGCCCGTTGTTTGTCGCATTATCCAATCTACTGCAATCAGGAAGATCATTGGCGATAGTAGACAGCCTTGTCTCACTCCCGTCCTCACTTCGAAGGCTTTCGTAAGTTTCCCGTTGTGGATTTACTTGGGATGCAGCATTCTCGTATAACTGTTGGATGAGATGTATAATGGAACCTCGTAGTCCTTCTTATTATTATTATTACTTATTATTATCCCTTTCGGTCCCAAGTGAAACACAGGGTCTCAACAACACATGTCCACTTTCTTCTGTTTTCTGCTGTCCTTTTTACCTGGGTCCACTATTGCCCATAATCTCTCATCTCCTCCTCACTTGATTTCTTCCATGTCACCCTCACACCGTCGACGCACTCGCTGCTTCCCATTGGGATTCCACTTGAACGATGGCCTGTGTGGCACGCGACGTCATTCGACGGATTCCTTAACGTGTGCCCTCTCAATCCACCTCCATCTTTTTCTACATATTTGTCAAGCAGTCGGCTCTTGGTTGGTTTATTGCTAGAGTTTCTTGTTGCTAATTGTTTCCAGCCAGTCATTTGATCTTCAGCATGGAGCCAAAGAAGTCAGATGTTGATAAACGTCTATAACTTGTTGGAAATCTTTTTCGTGACATACAGTGCAAGTTTCTGACCCGTATAGAAATACTGGTTGACTTAACATTCGTACTGAACAAAATCCAAATCCTGTTCTTTATGATAAGGCGGAGTGCAGAAGATTTCCAAACTGGTTTCACGTTGATGAAGGCATATCTCGCCCTTCTGATTCTTCCTGGCTTTGATATCCTCATCCATGCCGTATGTCGTTGAAATGATGATTCCTAGATAAGTGAAGGAAGTAATAATAACTGTCAAATCCCTCCCGTTATTGATGATGATTGGTGCTGGTTTTTGGTGGTGGTGCCGTTGGTTGGTTATCTTCACCCCCCCATATCTTCTCTGTGTCCGCCTGTAGTCCTGTATTTGCTGCACGCCTCTTCAGCCAGTTTGTTGATGTCATCTACAAGTCTTCGATTTTGTGTGATATTAAACATAAATCATCCACACGCGAAATCCAGATCTTATAGAGCATTCTTGTCGGTGGTCCAACGTATCATGTCTTCTCAACTCCCCACGCACAGTCCGACTCATAATCCAGTACACGAAAATTAAGAATGTCATAGGTGGTAAGAGGCAACCCTGTCTTAATCTTGTATTCACTTCAGAGGCTTTGCTTAGGTTTCCTTTGTGGATCACACAACGCGCTGCACTGCCATATTTGGGCATTTCACGCCAGTATTAAAGTAATTTCCAAATTACTTCTCGGTCAATGCTCTCTGTCGAAGGCCTTTCCAAATCGACGAAATTGAGATAGAGGTTTGACCACCTTTCTGTTCTAGGCTGTATTCAATGACAATGCGATGAAAGTAAGTTTGATCAGCACATGATTTGCCTTTCTTGGATCCAGCTTGTTCTGATTAGTAGGGTGGAGTTCTGCATCTAGTGCATCTTTTATTCTCCCTCAGGATGACACGACTTAGTATTTTGCTTGGCGCGAACAAGGGCATTATTCCACGCCAGTTCTTGCAGAGGCATAATTCTCCCTACTCTGGTAGCTTGAAAATCTAACCATTCTTCCACTAGGTAGGCACCTTACCTGCATTCTAAACCTTTTGAAATAATGGCGTAAGCACATCTGCCGCAGTCTCTGGGATGGTTTTCTGTGCATCGGGCTGTACAAATTCCGTCTGGTCTTGCTTCTCTCCCGATCGGCGTTCAGTAGCCTGACCGCATTCTAGATTTGTGTTTTCATTCGAGGATTAGTGCCCACTGACAGGCAGTTCTGTGCATGCTGTTGGTGGTGCTGCTGGTACTTCTGGGTGATATGCAGGTGATAGTCGATTCAAGAGTTCTTTAAAGTGAACAGCCCATTTGTTTCTCCTTATTAACAATCAGGTTCCTATGAATATCTTTTATTGGTTTCATCATCTGGGTTGATCTCTTCCCGCCTAGCAATCGGCCGGGTTATCTGATAGAATGTTCCAAGGTCTCTTTAACCTGCCTCCTGTTCTGCTTCACTTGCCACTCTGTCATAGATTTGTCGTTTATGTCTCATAGCAATCTTCTTTACTTTTTTATTCAGGGCAGTGTACATTGAATGGATTCTAAGTTTATAAATAATTCCGTGAATGCATTTTGCTGGATATATCAAAATATTATTTCCAATTATTGCGTTCTTTTGCATTTCAAGGGATAAAGTTACTTTATAACTGGGAGGTTTTATCAAAATTATTATTTCATTAATTGTCTAATTCTCATTATGTAGGACGACTATTAAGAATTCTACGTACGGGTTTTGGTGTCTTGTTACTTGATGATGACATAACATTTTAGAGGCTGTTATTTGTAAATGATTAATATTAATGGAAATGACAATGCTCATCGCGTTCTATTTGGAATTCGTCAACTGGATGCGCCTATCAACATGTCAAAAAAGGCCGAACAAATCAATTCCATCAATCCGCACGAAAATAAGAGTTGAACATGAACTGGATCTCGTGGCCTAAATGGTCGAAATGATAACGTTTCGGCGTTTGTGACGACAAGTGCTTGGTCCTGGTCTCAGTGAGAACGCCACTACTCATTGCAGAATGCAGGTGAATCCAGTTTACGAGTCGCAAATAGGACGAAATGTGCGTCCTAAATTTCACTGATGGTCATTCATTATTCACCAATTTACTATAAGTTATCCCTGAAATATTGTTGAAGAGTGTGTGCTAGAAGCCAACATATCAGCAGAAGCTGAACATTTCGGTCAAATAAGTCAACGGGAAAATCAAAATTGAAGTTTTTAGATGGTACTCACTACAACTGAATTTTAGATTTTCCCGTCGATTGATTGGACCGAAGTGCTAGGACTCAGGTTGACAAGTCGGCTTCTTGTGCAGATGCTTCGATGATGTCTGGGCATTTAATTAGAATTTAATTGGTGGATGGTAACTAGCAGTGGAATCCAGGCCGTGAATTTCGTCCTATTTGGGACTCGCCAGCTGGGTGTACCTGCATTTCCTAGACAGTGAGTGATGATGTTCCCACCGAGGCACAAGAAGCCGACATGTCAACCTGAGACCGAGCACTTCGGTCAAATCAATAGACAGGGAAATCAAAAATTCAATTAAATTAACATGACCAGTTGCACAAGAGGTGGCTCTCGTGGCCCGTAGTCTTGTGGATAACGGATTTGGCGTTTGAAAGTATGGGCACTGGGTTTGAGCCTAGGTGGGAACATCATCACTCACTGATAAATGCAGATGACGAGTCCCAAATAGGACGAAATTCACGTCCTGGATTCCACTGCTAGTCACAATCCACCAATTAGATACTGACTACAAACCACTATTTGTCAATTTCTCCATTTAGCTTAGTTAAAACTTACCCACATAGACCAGAGATTTCCAATCTGCTAGTCTGTGAGTTACATTTATTGTAGGGACTAAGGATACTTCTTAGTGGCTCTGACTGAATAGACAGTACAGAGTTTTAACTCGAAACTGACTGGCTAAAAATCAGAGGCTGAAACCGGTGATTCACTATTCGAAATCCGTGTCATTCCCTGACAGGGTCTGGCAAACCACTCCACAAACTTTAAAGGACCATTAACAACAATTAACTATTTCGGTATTCTAAAACAAAATATTCAACAAAGAAACTCTTTTCAAAGAATTTATTATCAAACTGTACAGTCATGTATATATGTGGTTTTTAAGATATTATATCCCGTGAGGAATTTAAAGCAAAGGCGGGAATGCATAAAATAAAAATAGTACGAAATGCAATTAAAATGTTTGTGATTAGAATCATGGTAAGTGGCAAAGCAAATAATATCATTTACAGAATAGTTCATAGGATGTATAAATGTAGGAAGTGGGTGTAAAGTTATAGAATTGGTAGATAAGTGAAGGCGTTACATAACATGGTGTAGAATTTGATCACATAGAATTCAACACTGCGAAACAAATTTTGGATTCAGAATGACAAGTGGTACAAGTGAGATAATACCGAAAATAGTTCAGAGTGAGAATAGTAATAGTAACAATAATACTAATACTAATCGTAGTAGTGATGGAAAGATACACAGATTAACTGAATAAACAATATAAAAATAATAAATAAATAAATATGATAGAGAAGATTTGTAGCTCAGGTGGATAATTTTGATGTGGTTTTGTTCTCTGAGCTGGATAGTTAGTTTGCGAAGCTTTCATCACCTTACTGGGTGACATCTTCAGCGCATACTTCAAATTGAAGTATGCGCTGAAGATGTCACCCAGTAAGGTGATGAAAGCTTCGCAAACTAACTATCCAGCTCAGAGAACAAAACCACATCATAAATAAATAAATGTTTATCCCCCTACGGCTAAATCTGAAATAGGGATTGTACATACTTTTTTTTGTACACAAATGTCTGGTTTGAATTCATGAACGCCTAAGGCCTACACCACCTTTAGAAGTTTAGAAAGAAGGGTAAGCAACGTGCCACTTAACCAGCTTGTTAATATTCTGGTTGACAGACACATGGACTCATGTGAAAAATGGGCTAAATCCATTTTATCTAACTCGCACCACCCTCTTCATTCACAACTCTGCCTCCCCCTTGTATCTCATCAGGCAGAACCAGAAGTCTATATAGAAAACTATACGCTCGCACTAGCAAGTACAAAACTCAACCATACCCTACTTTACTCGTGTTCTGTGCGATAAAGAAAGCATTAGGCAAATAGTCAACAGAACAACTGGATCTCGTCATTTTTTGTTATGTGCTGTTTTGTTTCTCTCTTGCTTGCAAACTCTACTTAAAACATCCTTCTTCGTTCATTCACACTCTGTATATCTCGACCTATTTGTTACCGCTTACGCTAGTAAATACGCTAGCATCTACTTTTCTAACACCTGCAAACACTGTTCAATTTTGGCTTTGCTACCGACATGCCAATATATTGTTGTCATAATGAACTGAGATTGTCCTTAATCCATATAGAATTTTGTTTATTGTTAATGTACCAACTGGATGCAATACTGTAGCGAAATGCTGAGAATTCCATTCTATATCACAAGTACTGTTGTGGAATAAAGCAAATTATTATTAAAAACGCGGCGAGTTAGCATTAATTCGATAGGTGATCGTAAAGTCATGATCAGAGTTGGTAGAATGACAGAAATCAACCAAGTCCTCTCGAACAGAGCTTTGCACACCCTTCCTTTCTCCCTTGTAAAAATATGCTGAAATATGTTCTCGTATCTGTGTGAAAATCATTCCCTGGCTACGGCTAAGACGCCTTACTGAAAGATGCACATGAAAGTATAGTCAGACTAGGGAGTGTATCTTTTACAGAGATGGAGAACAACTTGTGTCTGGTGAAGATCACTGCAGCAAAGAATGTCTAACTGACTAAATTAGAGAGATGATTTTTGAACCAATCTGAAACCTGATCACCTTTGTATTCCTAATTTCTGAATATTATTTTTATTGGAATGGAACCAGCCAACCGCTTAAAAATGCTTACCTTTTGTGTTTTTATAAATAAATCGGTTTGAGTAACCGTTTTCCACAAGCTTGCTTTCAAAGAAGGAGGGTTCTTAGTCAACGCAATCCCATATTTCTTATCCCAAAGCATAGCGAATGAATTAATCTACTCTTCTCAAAGATAGGAAAACACCTGTGGAAATTCCTTAGCTTTTCATTCAATGCACGTTTCCAGTGGATGAATCTTTTGAGCGATCAATCAATACGTCTACTGAGGTACACATCCAGGGAAGAAATGTTTAGCTTAGATGCCTTTCCTACAGTGAACTGAAAAGAAGGTTGGCAGCTGTTTAGTGCAAATAATCAGGTAATACATCTTTATCACAGACAACGAAAGTGTCGTCTATGTAACTTATATAAATATCAGAACTATCGATGATATGAAGAAGCTGAGGTTTTTTAAACTCTGATGTCACTGAATTCTTTATTTCAACACATTTTTGGGATTACAATTAAAACTCTTGTGGCACTTGACTGCTAAATTCTTTTATTAAATAAATTTAAGCGAATATGGGATAGGAAGTCTTAAACTTAAAATATCTACCCAGACGTGACGGTTTCCGGTAAGAAGAAAACGTTACAAAAGTTTATTTTGCCATCAAAACCAAGAAAAAAAACTAAGAATACAGCCGATTATTCTCTGACGTAATTCGGTTCATTTTCTGAAACTAAACTGACTCAGAAAGTAAGTGTATAAATAGCTGTCATCTGATGCATAAAAACATAACACAACACTATTTCAGCCAGTAACACTAATTAGGCATTATTATCATTACTATTATTATTATTCCTTTGGGCTTAGAGTCGGACATCTCACTTTTCTTCTATTCTCTGAATTCCTCTTTAGATGTATGTATGATTGGTCAAGCGTCGGTGGCACAGTGGTTAGGACGCTCCCCGAACATGCACATGGTCCGGGGTTCGAATCCCATCCGACGCACTCCTTTACCTCACTAAGCCAGAAATAAAGCTGATAAAGAGGAAAAGTTGGGCATGAAGCTAGCAACTCCATCCTGTAAAAATTAACACTGCTACAGAAACTGCAAGCCTCTAGCTTGAAGCCCTATGTCTCACTGGGAAAAGTGAAGGAATTAAAATAATGATTGGCCATAAGCTTTCACCAAGTCTTCATGCGATCCTCTTCAAGTAACTCTCGCATATTTTCCAGCCAGGGTTGGACTCCAGTCATGGTCTGTCTCATGATGCTGCCCAACATTCTCCTCAGCATATGTCCAATCCATCTCTATTTCTTTCCACATACACATTTGTTGAGCAATATTTTCCTCGTCAGTTAGTTTTTTCCAGAGTTTCTCATTGCTAATTCTTTATAGCTGGTCAACCGAACTTCCCTACCAAGCCAGTGAAGGCAGTTGTTGATGAAAGTTTATAGTAACCTGTTAGAAATGCTTTTCTCACCTCCAACTTAACTCAGAATATAATATTAAGAGAAGCAGAATAAGGTCTGAAACCTCTAACGGTAGCTGTACCATAAATACATACCTCTTAGTATCAGTCAGCATTATGTTCAATACCTAACAGTCAAAGACGACTTTCACTGGGGTTGATAAATAGTCAGTTGGTGTTTGTTGCAACTTTTTAGTTGTTTTAGTTTTATGCAAATATCATATATCAACCTGAATAGCTTAGCAGTAATTATGAAGCCAGTGTAGCAGATTATTTGTCTGGAAAAACCCTCTTAAACATTCTAATCAGATTTACAGTTATTATGCTTGTCTGCTCTAACATTTTCATATCATCCGCTGACCAAATCCTTATTATTTTTCTTTGTACCTGATTAATCTCTACTTTGATACATCTCCTTGTGTTTGGGCGATGACGATGTTATTGATAATGTGTTGCTTTACGACTGTCTGGGAATTTGTTTGAGTCAGTCAGGGTCAATCTGACCCTGGAATAACTATGAGAATTGCTTGTTGTGTGATTCTTGTCGACAGAGTTTAAATATCCTCTCATTGCGAATTTCCTATTGATTCGCAAGTACTTCAGACAATTGATTTTGGTTAAATGATTTTGTTGTACAATACTTGTTTTGTACTCAAGAAAGAATCTAGCCTTTATAGCTAGCTGCCCAAAGGTATTGTTGAGGCAATTTAGAGTTTTTAATGCGATTATTGTTGAATGGTACCGAAGATTTAATCTTAAATTACTGTCTTTTGGCTTGTTGTGGACTTAATGACTAAGCTCGTTTATAAGCGAATGAAAAAGACAAGACAAATACAAACATTTATGTAAGCAGAGAGGAATTTAGTCCACACAAATTAATAAACACATAAAATACAGTTATTTGGTGAGTTATAACTGTTCTAAAATACACAAGTAAAGACTTAGAGAATTGTAGTGATGAATTAGTCCTTTTTTGGTATGCAGTTGCTCAATCCACGTAAGAGTATGTCAACAGTCTGAGAGTACTTGCGTAAACGGAGGAGATTGAAACAAAGCAACCGAATATGGATGTACGGATCAGCTACAAGTCAGAGGTGACTGGCAATAGTGGAAAGAAGCAAAAAACTAGAGAGTGAAGTTGTATCGTCCTTTCTGCCTGGTGAACCAGGTCGAGCCTTTATTTAATCTCAGTTAACAATTATGATGTGCAGTGAATTCGTTGTTTTTACTATTTTACAATGAACGTGTAATTTGATATTTTTCGGCCTCCACAGGCTGTCGTTGGGGAATTTTGCAACTGCTCGCAACTCAATGAAGTTCTGGCTAGCCATGCAGTAGAACCCATAGGTTGTTTTCCTGCTTTCAAACTATTCCTCCTGGGTTCCGGTCCTTATTTCTTTTACTCCTTTACGTTTCCATTGAAGCATAGGGCTTCAAGCTACAAGCTTGAAGTTTCGGTAGCAGCGATATTTATTTTTACGGGATGGGGTTTATAGCCTCATGCCTAACCTTCCCTCTTTACCAGTCTTCTAACGGGCTTGCTAAGGTAAAGGAGTAAGTCGGTAGGGGATCGAACCCCGGACCACATACGCGGTTGGCGAGCATTCTACCGCTGTGCCACCGATGCACTTCGGTTCCTTTAGCCTGTACTAATAATTCCCTTGAATTCTTTCACTTTTTGCCCGTAAAGCATTTATTTGCGTAGACATCTGTATGAACATGTAATAAATAAGGCAGCAATCCCTTATGTATATTTTCTTCCCTTTTATTCCTAGCAGTATTCTGTTTCACGCTAACATGGTGTTAATTAATTCAAATCCAATCTGTATGACTTTTATGTTTCATTTGGGGAAGTTTAAATTAGAACAAGGACATAAGTGTAGAACTTGGACACTGTGGTAGAATTTAATTCCGTACCAGATAAGTTTGTTTTATATAACACATGGTGCGTCGGTGGCATAGTGGTTAGGACGCTCGCCGACCATGCACATGGTCCGGGGATCGATTCCCGGCCAGCGCACTCCTTTACCTCGCTAAGCCAGAAATAATCCTGGTAAAGAGGAAAGGTTGGGCATGAGGCTAGCAACCTCATCCTGTAAAATAAGCACTGCTACAGAAACTTCAAGCCACTAGCTTGAAGCCACCCCATGTTCCACAGGGGAACGTGAAGGAAAAATTATTATTATTATATTACACATGGTGATACACTGATAATAACCGGATGAAGTTTTGAGTCCAATTTATTTCTCTTAATCATATCAATTTATTCCCATGGCTGCATAATTAGCTTTATATATATATATATATATAAGTGTTTTCTCACTACCCTTGTCGTTTGTTACAGTTTTTTAACTTTAAATGTGTTGTTCTAAATTTTACTATAGGAATATTTAATATATTGAAATCTCGTGGGGATCCTGTTGCATTTAAGACACTCAATGAGTACCTGAAGTTTAGTGCAAGGCCTGCTGAAGCGAAAACATCGTTGGAATTTTTCAAAGAATGTTTAGAAAACGAACGTTATCCCAAACTATATTGGAGGTTGTTGAGACAAATGAGGATTTATCCTAATCTTAAGAGTTTATAAAGACATGCACTTAATCAGATTGATTTTGTTAAAACTCTTATAAACGATCTAGAAAGGAACATGTCACAAAGACAATTTCCAGTTGATAATTTATCTCGAAAATTACAATTGATGTTCATGGAATATATGTTAATAACGTAACAGTAAACAGAAGTAATAATAAAAGGATTAGTCTTGTCAAATCTCTCGAAAGCCAAAAGCTTGAAAGGAAATTTCCGTCAGATCCGGGCTGGTATGTTCACAATTTTCCCAGTGTCGTGCTTAATAAGTTTCAATTGGAGGTGTTTTCCCTAGATCTCAAATTTAGTGATTATGCTCCTAAAGTTGATCAATTAGACACTGATATACAGTTTGAAAATTTGTATTCTCAAACGTCAGACCTTACCCCATCATCAGATGATGAAGTAACTAGGTTCAAAACGACGCTACTTGACTGCTGCCAGCATTATAAAAATAATAGACATTTAGTAAATAGTCTGTTATCTAAGCAACACAGAGAAGCGCTAAGAGAACTTAGAAGTAACGAAAGCTTAATTATTAGCAAGCCAGATAAACGTGACTGTATAGTTTTACTGGACAAAAGCGACTATGCTGAGAACATGGAAAGTATTTTGAATGATCAAACTAAATTCCAATCTCCTGATGTTTCCAAAGACCTCAGTGTAAGAGCGGAGAAACTAATGACCGACTCTTCAAAAAGCTGAACCAAATAGTTGTATTATCATCAGCCACGTATTAGTCCATGAAACCAACGGGTACTAATACTCCACGTCTTTACGGTCTACCCAAAGAGCACAAACCGGGTCTTCTACTTCTTCCTGTTTTAGATGTGTATAACTCTCCATTTGACGGAACAGCGAAGCGGTTAGTTAAGATTCTGAGTCCTTTGCACAGAGAAATTGTGCAACATAGAATTAGTGACGTGTTGGACTTTATTTCAAGAATATCCGAGACTAATGTGAGTTATAAACGCATGTTATCCATGAATATATCATCACTATTCACTAATGTACCACTTATGGAGACAGTAGATTACATTTGTGAAGAAATCACCGAAAGACAATTGGACTTAGAAATCCCCTTGTGTAGCCTCAAAGAATTACTTCTCAAATGCACGATGAATGTTCACTTTGTCTTCAATAATTCCTACTACCGACAAGTAGATCGAATAGCTATGGGTTCACCATTAGACCCAATGTCAGCTGACTTCTTTCTCGCAAAACTTGAAATCGGGAAATTGAAGGAAATCATCAAGGAGTTTGGTATTTATCACCGATATGTCGATGATAGATTTATCTTAGCTGATTGGAATGTTAACATAGACGAATTGTTGCTTAAATTCAACAACATCCAACCTTTGCTTTCTTTTACTTGTGAAGGGGAGCAGCTTAGTAAACTACATTTTCTGGATGTCTTGCTAAGTAGAAGAGAAGATGGGTCACTTGGGAGAAGTGTGTACAGAAAAAGCACATTCACGGGGCAATACACACACTTCCTTAGTTACGTGCCCATTAAATATAAAAGAAATGTTGTTAAAATTCTTACGAGCAGAGCAAAAAAGACATGTACGGATGACCTCTTACAAAAGGAATTTGAATATATTCACGATTCCTTGACGGAGATGGACTATCCGAGTAGTTTCATAAAGAAAAATGAAAAATTTGGAGAGAAAACCTGAGACTCTGACTGCACGTAAAAAGTCTCTATTTATTAAGTTACAATTTAGTGGGGACTTATCTAGTGAGACTTTGTTCCAGAGACTTTCCAGGAGTATACGGAGAACATTTTACGCAACATGCCTATGTTTGTCATTCTCTAGCCGACGAATGATTGGGACTCAAACGAAGGAGAAGGTAGATAGTTTTGCCACATGTATGTGCATTTATCAATTCAACTGCACCTGCGGTGACAGTTATGTTGGGCGTACTACTAGACAGCTTGGCCAACCACCGTGTTACTGAACATCCTTCATTGTGGTTTGGCAAAGGACAGACGAAAACCATCCGTAGATCTATTTTGTCACATTCAGTTGATAGTGGTCATGTAGTGGAGAAAACGAGAGCTTTCAAAGCAATTCATCGTATCCGACCGAATCTTTCAAATAGACTTCGTACTTGTCTATTGCACACAGGTGAGACGATAGGCATTTGAACTATTAAACCTAAACTATGCATTCAAAAGAAGTTCGCACAGCCATTATCCATCCCTTGTTGGCCTATTGAGACATAACCAACTTATGACTTCTACACCACCCCTTGTTTATATTTTCAACCCCTTTCTTATCATCCCTTAATCTTATCACATCTTCATTAAAAACGTGTCTCATTTACTTCCTTTACAGTCTAGGATTACTTAATCGGTTCATTTGTTTTTACCAGCCTTTATCGACTACTTCCACCTGAACAATTGTTTGTTTAATCATGCTGTTTTTTCATTATTCGTGTTATCACAAATTGCCTCACTTTTTCATCCTTATTATTGATAAAACCATTATCATTATTAATATCATTACTACTATGATGACTAATTTTCTCTATCTGTTATAGACGTTGAGTCACTTCGATTGCTGATGTTCTGTGTTGATTTGATAAATGAAGATTCAGTGTTCAATCGATCTCTCCAGCTGACTTCATTACCTTTTAACACTTTCAGCGCGCCTCACCGTATTTTGTGATTAAATGCAAGTGAACGCAGCGCAATGGCTCAGCTTTCTTCTAGGTTATTTAACTAACCAGGGTTAGTCATTCTAGGTCTAGTTAAATTTTTATGTTCCGGTAATCTAATTGACTCTAATCTACTAGTTTTACACATGTACCTAACCTCATAGTCATTGCATGGTATTTGGTAAATTAAATTATTTTTCTTAATTGGATATATTGCTTCCTTTAGGGGATAGGGTTCATGTTTCAAATAGTTTGATGGTTTAAAGAAAGAATTAAGGGACATGCTTAGATTTCAGCACAATAAATTAGCCATAGACAAATATCCACCATAATCTAGAAGCAGGATTAAAGGTGATAGGAGATTTATGCCCACCCCAACAGTCTTTATATATATCTGCTACAAAATGAGGGATATTGGGGTTACCGTTGCCACCCCATTCGCTTGCTTGTGTATTTTATTTTGAGGTTAAAATACGGTATAGATTAGACATACATGGACACATAATATACTTCATCATTTGAGAGATTCATTTTAACTCACCCAAAGATGATGTCATTCTGCGTACTAGATCAGCTTTAGATTTTCTGATCTCATAATAGTGTCTGAAGGTTTTTAAATCTTCTCATGTTGAGAAAAATTATACATATATGTATAAAACACAAAATAATTGAGCAAAGATATACTTTTTGATAATTTCCTCTTTTGTGCCTACGAATGTATATATATTTATATACATAGAATATACTAGAATTGTAGTCAATAACAATATCAGTCTTTAAATAATATCGATTTGTAAAACAAGATAAGAAAAGTTTATTGATAAGAATATGAATCTAAAATCAAAGCAGCCCAAGTTACCAACAGTTGATAAAAAGGCCTTATTCTTACAAATTCACTTCCTCAGGGACAACATCAGCGAGATATTAACACAATGCCTTAGAAATGCAGTAAAAAGTGCATTCCCTGCTGCTGAATTACGCTGTGTCTTCAAAACCACCCACTCCATTTTCCAATCAGGAGTAAAAGATAAACCGCCTAATTCCGCCTCTTCCATGTGTATCTACCAATTTAACTGCTCCTGTGGAGTGAGCCAGTTACATAGGCCATACAATTAGGTGTGTTTCTCGTCATATTTCCGAACATCACCGAACATCCCGCTTAGTGGTTGGTTAAGCAAAGGACAAACAAAATCTCTTCGTAGCTCTATTCTATCTCATTTTGTGAATACGGAACACAAGATTGATTTTGACCAGGATCTCAAAGTCGTTTACCGCATACCAACAAATCTCGATTTCGCCTTAAGAGTTCGATTACTAAAGATTGTTGAGACTGGCTGTTGGGATCCATATTAACAAGCCTAATTTGTGCGTCCAAAGAAGTTAGTTCAGACATCATCCTTATCCGCTTGGGAATTTAGGTTCGAATGATCCTCAGTGTTTTGTAAAACTTTCCTTAATTTTAGTCGATATTCTATTTTCTATTATATTTTTATTATTATTATTATTAATATTTAGCATTCTTAATAAACTGTAATTGCATTGTGATCTTACTTTACAAGTCGACATTGTTTAAAAGACACTAATATTGCTATTGACTACTAATCTAGAATATTCTGTGTATATAAACACACATGCATATATGATTGTAGAGCCAGAAGAGGAATTTACCGAAAAGAATATTCTTTGCTCAATTATTTTGTGTTTTTATATATGTCTGAATGAATATTTTCGCTATGCATGCATAAAGCAAATTTTGAAGTTATGTGAATTAATTGATATGATTAAAAGCGATAAATTGTGCTCAAAATGTCATGCAGTTATCAAGAATTGAAATTCGCAGTAAGAAGCAGAAATATTTAATTATTCACTGAAAATGAACAATGTGTTCTATTTCTGCAAATTGAATATTCCCTTAATTTATTCAGAACAATATATTTAGAGGGAACAATTGTGGTTTCAATAAATTCTTCTTCAGGCTCCACAATTATATATCCATTAAATTTATTTAAGCATACAATAGCCAGTAAAGGCGAATTAGAATCATATCAGAAAGTGCATTGTGGAACGAGTACAAGATGGGATGGAACAATAGTCATATAGTTTTTTAATATGCATGGTCAATGAGAACATGGGGCAAAAGGAGATGAAGTAATTTAATTTAATGATGTGTGTATATATATAAATATAGTCAACAGAAAATAAAGGTTTCAAGGGTGAGTGTAATCAGGGTGTGTGAGGCAAAGCCTCAGGATGGTCGGGGATGGGTGCCTTGTGCTGCGGGTTGGCCACCTTTCCGTACACCTCTTGAAATGCTCCCATATGACCGGGCGTCTTACATAGCCCTCCTGAGGAAGTCCTACTCACTGCCTTCACGTGGCGGAGGTGTTTTTCACCGAAGTGAGAGGGTAAAAGCGGATACTCGGAGCTCTTCACTGGTTGACTGTCCATTGGATGACAGTCTAGGAGAGATGACTAAACCCTGATTCCAAACCTCCAACGACTGGCGTATGAAGCTCACCGGCAGACGTATGGACAAAGGGCTTATTGGATCCTGGATATCTGGCCCCATTCAAAAAGGCGTATAAACCGGACTCCGGTCACCGGCTGTCAATGGATAGTGGACTCCCTACTCCACTCCTACTGCCTTGTAGGTCACACTTGGTTGTGTAAAGGCTAGAGCTGCACTCTCAAACAAAAGGCCGAGTGATGGTGAGGAAATCACTCGTGCCTAATTCCCATGAAACTTCATGAACTGTCTACAACATCAACCAAATTCAAGTACTGGTCCAATAACGTCGCCTTCGGTGGTTTAGCCATGTTCTGCGCCGACCAGATGACGATCTGGTCAAATCAGTTCTAAGTCCCTCGCCATTTCCATCTTGGCAATTTCGCAGGGGTGGACAGCTGAAAACAATGCTTGGTACAGTCAAGGCTGATATGGAGTGCCTGGGGCTACAAACCGTCTACGGACTCCGTTGTGGAACAAGAATTGGATAACCCTGTCGCAAAACCTTGCATCAGATCGCCGCGCCTGGGCAGCGATGATTCGAGATGTTCATGAAGCCGGCTCATCCTCCCGTAGGAGATAACCGAAGTAAAGTAAGTAAGTAAGTGTGAGACAATATGAAAATAAACCAATGAATGGGGCGGTCTAGACATAAGTTCAAGGTTGAAAATAACAACAATAAGAATGATTGTAAAATAATAACGATCATATGGTGTAAAATTAAAATCACTATTGGTGAATGATTGTCAAATAATAACAATGAATATAATGAAGTGGAATGAAGAGGATTTTGTAAATACGATAACAAGTTAAAAGTGCACTATTTAAACCTAAGGTAATAAAGTCATAAGAAAGGTCATGAAATCATAAATGTCGAAAATGAACGTTTGTCAATGAAACAGAGGAATAGAAGAAGAAGAAGAAAAGAAAAGTGTGAAAGGAATTTATAGTGTTAATGGAGGATTTGTTGGCTTTATTGTAGGCCAAGGTAAACATAGAGGTTGAACATACTTCTTCTGTATGCAAAGAGATGGTCTTCTGGTATTAATTGCAACTGCTTCAGCTACTGATAGAAGACGTAGTCGAGCTCCTCTAGATAAATTACTAGAAACGCGGTAAATAACTGAGAACGCTTGGGTGTCCGGTATATACCAAGTGGGCTAAGACTGCACTATTTATGCCTTTGGTTACTCCTTTACTCAACCATACAGGTACATGTTCACGTGCGCGCATGGATAAAGCCCTCTGAGTACGGCCAATGTAACTAGCTCCACATGAGCAGTTGAATTCATAGATGCACATTGATGAGGCCATCTTTGGTAATTTATCCTTGACTTGCTGTGTGAGTACTGGTTTAGTTGAGAAGTTTGGTACCAATTTAGCTGCGGGAAATGTTCTATCTATTGCTCTATTGAGTCGACACTTTAGAATGTCAGCTGCAATTTCCCCTTTGTAACTTAACTTAAGATACAAAGGTTTCTTGTCTACGGTATCCACCTTTACCCTGTCTGTAGGTATTGACATATACTTTTTAGGAAGCTCTGTGGATATCCATTTTCTTGCAGTGTGAGTTTTAGTTTATGCATTTCTTCCTTAATGTATTCTTCTGAGCATATGCGTTTTATTCTGTAGCTAAGACACTTAACTAAGTTTCTTTTATGCTGAATCGGTGTGAACTATGGAAATGGGTGTACTGACCCGTCCAAGTTTTCTTTCTAAATAATTTCCTTTGTAGATATCCATCTGTCTTCATGGTAAGTAGGACGTCTAGGAAAGGTAAACTGTTATTGTCTTCTTCTTCTTCACATGTAAACTGAATAGTTGGGTGAACACTGTTAACGGTATTCAGAAGCACTTGTTTATTAAGATTTCTATCACAAACGATAAACGTATCATCTACGTATCGACAATAATAGTCAAGCCCTTTAATCGTGTCTTTGAGTGGACCATTTTCAAGCTTTGCCAGGAAAATATCCGTTAGCATAGGGCCCAGATGTGACCCTAGGGCTACACCATCAAGTTGTCTATAAAAACCATTATTGAACATAAACTGAACATTCATAGTGCATTTCAATAATAGTTCCTTGACTTTTTCAGGTGGGATTCCTACATCTATTTTTCTTTCTATCAGCTGGTTACATATGTAGTTGACTGTTTCAAGCAGTGGGACGTTGGTGAATAATGATGCTACATCCAGTGACATCATTTTCTTTCCCTTTACATTCAGGCTTTTGGTAGTTTACACAAAGCTGAATTCGTCTTTTACACTGAATTTCACTAATTCGCGATGTAGTGGTTCTAGTGCCTTTACCAACCACTTTCCTCTAGAATGATAAGGGGATTGGCACATATCTAAGATGGGACGTAGTGGTACTCTCGGCTTACGGACTTTCGGTAAGCCATAAAGTCTTGGTGTATGCGTACCTAAGGGTTTCAATTCGTCGAGTGTATCCTTAGGAATCAGATTACAGGTAATTTTAGTGTCTTAGCCATTTGGCGTTCGGTTGCCTCCGTTGTGTCTTTACAACTGCTTAGCTTTTGAAATTTCGTATAGTCGCTTAGAATGATATTCATTTTGTCTAAATAATCACTCTTATTCATGATAACTGTACCATATCCTTTATCAGGTCTAGATATTATCAGATTTTCGTTATTTTTGAGGTCACGTAATGCCTCTCGGTGTTCCTTTGTAAGTAGACTGTTGGCGGGATGTTTGCTTTTCTTAAATATTATTTTACAATCATTCTTATATATATACACACATCATTAAATTAAATTACTTCATCTCCTTTTGCCCCATGTTCTCATTGACCATGCATATTAAAAAACTATATGACTATTGTTCCATCCCATCTTGTACTCGTTCCACAATACACTTTCTGATATGATTCTAATTCGCCTTTACTGGCTATTGTATGCTTAAATAAATTTAATGGATATATAATTGTGGAGCCTGAAGAAGAATTTATTGAAACCACAATTGTTCCCTCTAAATATTTTGTTCTATTTCTGGTGAAAGTTAAATTAACAACTATACCAAAGTTTTTACATGCAGAATAAAACCTAAAGGAAATGAATGATAAAGAGAGGAATTTCAAAACAAGTTAGATACAAGAATTATTTTTTTAGGATAAATAAAAGTGTACAAGCAAACTAAACGTGACATGCGAAGAAACAATACAGCGCAGCCATGAGGGAGCGAAATATAACAAGATGGTATCATTTAAAATAAGACATTAAGATAATAAAAAAATATCACGAAATGATATTATTTTGTAATTTCCCTACGATTGCATTACAACCAGCAAGGTGTTTACAATAATAAAATAAAATGTATAAACAATTACTCAGTTATATCAACAAAATGTAAATACCAATATATAACCAGTTATACTTTATTTCATCGATTAAGGGATCCATGTAAGGAAAACATTGCAAACATTTGTTTTGGGCGGTCTAGTGGGAGGCAATTTGCTAACATAGAAAACCAGGACGCGTTTCCTTATTCATTTTTGGCTCCTAGACTGTATATCATTGTTATGACATTCACATACACATTATTTATGGCCTTGTTCTTATTTAATCTCCATCTGTAATGCTTCTCTTCGTGGTTATGTAATGATATTGATAATGCGTTGTTTGACGACTATGAGTTTGCTCAGTGAATCAAAGTGATTCTGACATCGGCCTGTCAACAGGAACTGTTCAGTGTGTTATTATTGCTGACAGAGTTCCGATTCCATGCATTTTGTGGATAGTGTACTAGATTATAGAGTGTTATTATGGATAAACTTTGATTAACTAATTTCGTATGCTATAACTCTTTGATCTGGATAGCGATACCATTGAGATAATTTTGAATCGTCCATGTCCTTATTGTTTCATACAGCGATCAAGATCTATCCACGAATAACAATCTCCTGCTGTCTTTGCAGCGTTTTATTATTGTGCGTCTGTTGAGGAGGTTCCGCACAGTCATACAATAGGACGCAGAGATCGATTTCTTGTGTTCAGACCCTGTTCAGAGTCTGTTTTGACTGTTACAACTACAATGCTTGTTTGCTTTTCCCCTGTTCGTATCCGTAACATACTGTGAATAAGATGACAATGTCAGATAGACGAAAAATCTCGTAGCCAACAACAAGAACAACAACAGATGTGTCTTTGGTGTAAAGTTTCACAGTCTGGTGCATGTGTTCTCAAAACTCTAGACTGCCATATATAGTGTTTATTCAACAAATATTGGCTGGCAAGCTTCTAAAGGTATTTTATCTATTAACGGTACTATTATCAGCCTGGTAAATTGGTTGGGACGCTCGCCGTCTTTACAAATGGTCGGTTTTGTTTTCCGGCCTCTTAAGTTTAGGCTACCGATATCAAATGCTGAAAATCCCATACTTGTACGAAATACTGTGTAGAGTCGATTATTATTATTGTTCCCTTAGGTTAATGGTGAAACACAAGGCTTCAACTGCACGTCTCCACTTGCCACTTCTGTCTTCCTTCTGCTGCACCTTTCACCTGCGTCCATAATAGTCCACACTCTTTCAATTCCTCTTCACACCATCTCCTTCATGTCACCCTCTCACTGACCCCCTACTCGCCGTTTCCTTTTCGGCCTGGTTTCACTCGAGCAATGGCCTGACGCCCGCGCGATGTCACCCAGTGGCCTACTCAGCGAGCAGTGTTCAATCCATCTCTACTTTCTCCTGCATATTTGTCGGGCGGCGATTGATTCTTGTTCTGTTTGTTCCCATAGTTTCTTGTTGGTGATTATTTCCAGCCTGGTCATCTGATCTTCATTCAGTATAGCGAAGGGCGAAGACAGTTAGTTGTTGATAAAGGTCTGCAATAGCCAGCCTGTTGGAAATATTCTTTGTGACCCACCCGCCCGCCAAGTTTCTGATCCGATCGGTATAGAAGAAATGACTGACTTGACGTAGTTTGTATTGAACATCCGACCGACGGAATTTTGTTTTCGATGCTGTCTGAGTGACGAAGATTTCCAGATTGGTTTCAGGTTGATGAAGGCTTTTCTCGCCTTCCCGATTCTCGCTCGATTTGACAACCTCGTCCGTTCCGACTACCTGTAGTTGAGACAATGCTCCCTAGATAAGTGAAGTGAATGACGTAACGTCTTTCAAATCCCTCCCGTTGATGGTGTTTGACGCTGGATGTTGCTACATCTGTTGTTGTTGGCTGGTTATTTTCATCACCTCCGTCTTGTCTATGTTCACCTGGAATCCTATCTTCGCTGGCTGCTTCTTCGACCAGTTTATCGGTTTTCACTTGTGAGTTTTCGATTTTGTGTGACATCACACATAAATCATCCACGCGCGAAATCCAGGTCTTCTAGGTTCTTCGCGTCGGTCCAGGATATCCCTGTCTTCTCGTCTGTTGCATAATCCAGTCCACCACAATTAGGAATATTATTCACTGATGATAACAAGCACCCTTGTCAGACTATTGTGTTTACTCCGAATACCTCGCTGAGTTTTCCGTTGTGGATCAGTTGACATGTGCCGTTGTCGTGCAGCTAGCTGTTGAATAAGGTTGATGCGTATTTGGGGTACGCCGTAGTACTCGAGTAATTTCCAAGTTACTTCGCGGTCAACGCTGTCTGTCGAAGTCCTTCTCAAAGTCTATAAAGTTGAGGTAGAGGTTTGACTGCCATTCCATGCTTTGTTCTGTGATGATGATGCGTAGAGTTGCAATTTGGTCAGATCATGATTTGCCTTTCCTGAATCTAGCTTGTTCTGGTCGGAGTTCTGTCCATAGTGCGTCCTTTAATCTCTCCAGGATGATACGACTTAAGATTTTACTTGGCGTCGACAGGAGCATGATTCCTCGCCAGTTCTTGCAGAGTGAGGCGTAAGTCGCCTTCTTTGGTAGTTTCACGAGGTAACCTTTCCTCCAGTCAGTGGGCACCTTTCCCTCTTTCCAGACCTT
Organism: Trichobilharzia regenti; assembly: GCA_944472135.2. Classification (NCBI taxonomy): domain Eukaryota; kingdom Metazoa; phylum Platyhelminthes; class Trematoda; order Strigeidida; family Schistosomatidae; genus Trichobilharzia; species Trichobilharzia regenti. The sequence goes on along the minus strand of OX235262.1, from coordinate 21,428,295 downwards.
TTTGCATATCTGCTGTCGTTTCTGGGTCCGCCTTCAGTGCTTCAGAGGGTATTCCATGTGGTTCAACTGCTTTTCCAGCTGTCAGGAACTTGATTGCATTCCAGACTTCAGCTTTTGTTGAAGGATTGATGTGAACTTGCAGTTGTGTACGTGCTGTTGACGGTATTTCTGGACAGGTTGCAGGTGATGGTCATTTCAAGAGTCCTTTGAAGTGATCCACCCATTGTTTAATCTGTCTTTCTTCCTTGGTAATTGGATGAAGAATCAAGCTTTAATAAAATTGAAGATTAAGAATCATTTTCGAAGCACTGAAGAATATTACGAATAAGATTTTTACTGTTACCAGTTCACTAAAACAGCTACCTAGAAATCATTGGTTTGAAATGATTCACTTCTCTGAGCTGAGTTGAACCGATTGCATCACTGATGAGCTTGATACCAAACAAGTGAAACAGCACTTCCATAATCTGCCTGGGAAGTGCTGCTGGTTAATGTGAGTGGCATCCAACTAGTCATCTCAGTCAATAAATTGAAAATGGGGTTTTCTTCTTCCTGCTCCCACGAAACCACACAATCAATACATAAATATCATTGATTTTCTGTTTCATCCCAGTCTCTTTTTTATCTCAGTCTTTGCCTGTCTGCATACGTTGACACAATAAATAATTTTTCAAATCATTAGACAGTCATTTATGTTATGAAATAAGCCTATCCCTCATTGTTTATCTTTTTCCCTCTCATCGTTTCATGTTTTGTTATTCTTTTACTTTGAAGGCTGACTGTATCATTATTGTTCCAAGTTTCTGGTCTCTTTTCTGTCGTTATATTAGGATAAGCGTTCAAAAAGGAAAGCTAAGGAAGATACTACATAACTCTGTTCTCCTGTTTAGCGTTCTATTTTATTCTGTTCTTCACTGGTAGACATAAATACAGTAAGAAAAAGAATGGAACTTAACAACTACGTGAAATTTGAAACCACTACTACTACTACTAATACTACCATCTTCGTAATTCCATTATGGGTAAATTTTGTTTTGATAAAGTCTCACAGTGTTATACAGTAATGTTTACTGATTACGTTTCGAGCACAGTTTATTGCTCATAATCATATCAGGGTACTCACACGACTTCCTAAATTCATTTATATAGTTCCATTGTTTTTCTCTTGATTTTTCATTTGATTTGATTGGTAATAGTATTTTCCATATTTCAGGTATGAGTGACGAGTCATTCCTATTGCATGAGGTCAACTACACAGGTCAAACTAGTAGGTCAGGCGTAGTCAGATTGTCAGAGCATAAGAATTTAGCTAAGGTAAGAATGGTTGACCCGAGAAGATAAGTGATTTAGAAAAAAGCTCAGCAATTGCAATGCATGCGCTAACACACAACCACACAATAGGGTGGGAGAGGGTTAAAATTCTAAAAAGTAATCTAGGTAGGTGGAGAGAAAGAGAGGTTGATTACTGAATCCTTGTTCATCGAGTCTACACCCAATACATGCAATAGGAATGACTCGTCACTCATACCTGAAATATGGAAAATACTATTACCAATCAAATTAAGTGAAAATCAAATGAAAAACATGGGAACTATATAAATAAAGTTAGGAAGTCGTGTGAGTACCTTGATATGATTATGAGCAATAAATTGTGCTCGAAACGTCATCAGTAAACATTACTGTATAACACTGTGAGACTTTATCAAAGCACAAATTTACCCATAATAGAATTATACTCAACCGCAGTGCACAATTTTGATTCTTATATCTTCGTAATATTTTGTCATTTCCTTTCACTTGAAGAGTCTGTCTAGCTAGCAAAAGTGAATTCTTGTTTCACCTCCCCGATTATTGTTATTGTTATTCCGCTCTCTATTGCGGTTGTGACATGCTCTGTCCAACTTGGTTAACATTGTTTATACAAAAAATAAAAACAAATAACCGATATCTTGTTTATAATACTAACCTTTCTTTATCAAACTGCTTCGCGTTTAATTATCTAAGGTGAACAGTGACGATTTATGAGGAATGCGAAGAATGATTTTGAGATAAGAACAGAACTAAGTAACTTGTGGTAGAGTACATTTTCATTACAGAATAGATTTTTGTTTTGATAAAACTACACAGTATATACATAAATCAGTTCCAGTTTTGATCATGGATTGATGCTAGTTCGAGAACCATAGGAAAACAGACAGGGAGTATTCGACAGCTGTTTCGTTCTAGTCAGGGACTCTCCTTCGCTATGCATCCGACGGGGTTCGAAGTCAAGATCTTTCGGTTACTAGGAAAGCTCATATACCACTCAGCCAATGAGACCCAACTAAATAGCCTATGAATTTCAACTTTTACTAATTCATTATTATTAGCGCAACCACCAACCGCCGTCATTGACGAGTATTCGTTTACACACCCGACCACGTGAACCTCACTGGACAGGACTTATTACTGGAACCCTGCATAACGTTGTTCGATAGCTAGTCACTAGTAAGCATCAGAATAATTTTCACGAGTCCGTTTTGGAGCGATTTAATTTGTCTCAATTTTGATATCAGTCGGAGAAACACTGAATATCAGGCAATACTGAATAGCTGTAGCTAAATGGTCAGCAGGCTTGCACGGTAAGCATCCCAACCAGTTTACCAGGCCGATAATAATACCGTTAATAGATTAAATACCTTTAGAAGCTCGCCAGCCAATATTTGTTGAATAAACACTATATATGGCAGTCTAGAGTTTTGAGAACACATGCACCAGACTGTGAAACTTTACACCAAAGACACATCTGTTGTTGTTCTTGTTGTTGGCTACGAGATTTTTCGTCTATCTGACATTGTCATCTTATTCACAGTATGTTACGGATACGAACAGGGGAAAAGCAAACAAGCATTGTAGTTGTAACAGTCAAAACAGACTCTGAACAGGGTCTGAACACAAGAAATCGATCTCTGCGTCCTATTGTATGACTGTGCGGAACCTCCTCAACAGACGCACAATAATAAAACGCTGCAAAGACAGCAGGAGATTGTTATTCGTGGATAGATCTTGATCGCTGTATGAAACAATAAGGACATGGACGATTCAAAATTATCTCAATGGTATCGCTATCCAGATCAAAGAGTTATAGCATACGAAATTAGTTAATCAAAGTTTATCCATAATAACACTCTATAATCTAGTACACTATCCACAAAATGCATGGAATCGGAACTCTGTCAGCAATAATAACACACTGAACAGTTCCTGTTGACAGGCCGATGTCAGAGTCACTTTGATTCACTGGAGCAAACTCATAGTCGTCAAACAACGCATTATCAATATCATTACATAACCACGAAGAGAAGCATTACAGATGGAGATTAAATAAGAACAAGGCCATACATAATGTGTATGTGAATGTCATAACAGTGATATACAGTCTAGGAGCCAATAATCATAAGAACTACAAAGTCCACTGGCATATCTCAGGGAGTATCTTTATCGTGAACAGCTCGTCTACACGGGTTTTACCAATTAATTATTGCGTCAGAGCAGTTGTGATGCTCATAAGATCTTTTGACATTCTTTGAGTTCTAAATGAGGAATAAGGCTTCAGGCCTTGAAGTGTCATTATTCAGTTTGCCTTTAATTCTCACGCTGTGGGATTGCTAGTCTTACGTCCAAACTTCTCCCTTCTTTCCAAACCTACTGCCAGCTGAATAACTTAGTGAGGTTTAGGATTGCCTCAGCAGAAAATAGAATCCGAGCTCCTCACATCTGCTGGAAAGCATTCTGCAATTGAACCCCTTGAACTACTACTATACTCCTTTTTCCTTGGGTTCCATATAGGACATAGGAATTCAACAAAACATCTTGATTTTGACTGGACACTAGGAACTAGTGTGACGTGTCTAGTCCTCTCTTTGATGCAGACTGAATTCTATCAGTCAGGTTTTGCAATGTGGCCACCATTCTAGATAGCTTACTATCACGGTGCACACTGACATGGCGAGCTACCTAGAATGGTGGTCACATTGCGAAACCTGACTGATAGAATTCAGTCTGTGCCAAAGAAAGGACTAAGCACGTCAAACTAGTTACTAGTGTCCAATCAGAATATCCACTACAGTCCTACAGGAGGTCAATCGCGAGCCCAAATAGCTCAGTGGTAACGTCTCTGACTGCAGTACTCACTGGGTGACACGGGTTCAAATCTCAGAAGCAGGGACATGAGTTCCTTGAAGGTTGCAGATACGCCTTCTGACTGTTGAGTGCCAACTAGCACGGAACCTAGGTGAAGCAAGGCTTCCTGTGGCCGATTGACTCCAACTACCTAATATCATCACATCTTGATTTTCTTCTGTAGTCTGCAGTCTCATTCAGCTAGCCTCACAACTGCCCATAGTCTATCATCTCCTTCTCACGCCACCTCCTCCGTGTCACACATGGACATACGTCCAACTCTGGTTCCACTCAGTTGATGTCCTGGAAGCGCGATGTGACGCGATGATCATAATAATACTATAAACTAATGAATAATGAATACACTTCATTAATTTATTCAATGCATACTTTTGATTGCAGTACAATACTGTATGCCTGTCACCAATAGTTATTAATTGACCTTGATCCATACGTAGTATAAGAATGTGACATTTGTCACATGAGCTGAATGATATTCAACACCAGGAAATTCTGCCTCACAACAGATAAACAACACATACATTACAATGAATGATATTATGTTTTTCTACGCATTAATAAACATAAATACAAAAAAAATATTTTTATTTTTCTCCTCTCAAATATTTATATGTTTTCTATAAATTATATGTTTCATGCCTAATTTATGACATCTTAGAAAAGAAAAAGAGATTACGGGATAAATGCAGAAGTCAATGCTTATTTATTCCTACAGAATTATCACCTGATCTGATCTCTAATCAATGCACAAAAAAGGTTTTCTAACAGCATAAATATACATTGTAATTAATCAGAAATAGTGGATTCACACAACAACAATTGTACATTTTGTATATACATTAATACATGTGTTTATTATTATTACTTTTATTTTTTTCCTTCACGTTCCCCAGTGGAACATAGGGCGCCTTCAAGCTAGAGGCTTGAAGTTTCTGTAGCAGTGGTGTTTATTTTTACAGGATGAGGTTGCTAGCCTCATGTCAAACCTTTCACCTCTACCAGAATTATTTCTGGCTTAGCGAGGTAAAGGAGTGCGTCGGTGGCTGCGGATCGAACCCCGGACCATGTGCATGGTCGGCGAGCATCCTAACCGCTGCACCACCGACGCACAAATACATGTGTATAATTTGGGTATTGTGGTAGTATGCAATCTCAAATCAATTTGTTGATTAGATATATCACAGAATGAAACAGGATTATATTTTTCCTGGATGACAAGATTCTCAACACAATTTATCATTGTGTTCATAATCATATCATTGATAACTGCACAACTTTGAAACCTGGTTTTTATATTTCTCTTTCTTCTTTGCCATGTGTTGTCGTAGAGGCAGTTGAATTTTTCAGATGTCTGGGACAAGTTTTGAGTCATTCCTGAAGCACATATTTCCAGTTGATTTGATTAAATAAAGCTTCAATTATCAATATCTCTCTTCATCACTTTATATTAGATTTTAAAACTGTCATCTTACCCCATTCTGTTGCATGGTTGTGTGTAATTACATGTAGTACTACGGCTGAGGTGTTTTCTAGATTTATTATCTTATTAGGGACAACTTATCTCGATTTTGCTAGGTTTTTGTACAGTGTTAACAACAACTGACTCCGTCTGACTGCTTTGACCTGTATATTAGATCTTACAGTCAGTGGATGGTATGAGGTCATCTAAATCATCCTTTTTATTTATTGTACTCCACAGGATTCTTTAGCCTACTTAATTTGCTTCTAAGTAACTTTTCGGCTTGAATGTTACATTTTTTTCCTGTATGGTTGAGTGTTCCACGGAAGTTTTCCAAAGTTCTTTCCTTGTACGGAAACAGTAATGATGTTTTAAATCTTCCACTCTTGATTATGTCATCTTGATGTGAATGTATATTATACATTTCGTCCTTATCACTATTACTGTTAATCTTATTTTTCAAAATTTCCAAATCGAGAAGGCGATAAACACACACATTCATCAACCTGAAACCAATCTGGAAATCTTCGTCACTCAGCCAGAATCAAAAACAAAATTCCGTCGGATTTTCAATACAAACAACGTCAAGTCAGTCATTTCTTCTATACCGACCGGATCAGAAACTTGGCGGGCGGGTGGGTCACAAAGAATATTTCCAACAGGCTGGCTATTGCAGACCTTTATCAACAACTAACTGTCTTCGCTCTTCGCTATACTGAATGAAGATCAGATGACCGGGCTGGAAATAATCACCAACAAGAAACTATGGGAACAAACAAAACAAGAATCAATCGTCGCTCGACAAATATGCAGGAGAAAGTGGAGATGGATTGGACACTGCTCGCTGAGTAGGCGGGCGTCAGGCCATTGCTCGAGTGGAATCAGGCCGAAAGAGAAGCGGCGAGTAGGGCGTCAGTTCGAGGGTGACATGGAGGAGATGGTGTGAAGAGGAGTTGAAAGAGTGTGGACTATTATGGATGCAGGTGGAAGGTACAGCAGAAGGAAGACAGAAGTGGCAAGTGGAGACGTGCGGTTGAGGCTCTATTTTCCACTTGGAACCCAAGGGAACAATAATAATAATATAATAATATACTTCCCAACTACAGCAAGAGGATTTTTGAGCGAATACATGTTTTTGATAACTTCTTCTTTACTGGGTATTATTATTCATGGATTTATGACTGTAGAGCCTGAAGAAGTCACCGAGAACAAATGTTCGCTTAAAAATTATCTTCTAATTATGCTATGTGGACAGTTAATTTGTGGAAACCTTGTCGACTCCCTGAATAATTTATCGTAATGTCAAGGCTTCTCTTACATGTCTTACTTTCTGACTAGGATATTTTTTGGTACTATTTAGCTATTTTGGCCCTATTACATAAACATTCTGCATACTGCAGGTAGAAATTGTGAGATAGGAATTTCGAAACACAGAATCTTGAAAAAGGCTTAAATTGAAAATAATAACTAATAACCGTTTTAAAGTGAACGAATATTCATCTATTTTCAAATAATGTTCATCACGAATGGATATCATTTGAAAACTAATTGAAAAAATAGCATCGCAGATCCCATTTGTCACTGTTGTTCTCACTTCATCAGGGCTATAGTCATTTATAGTCAATTCAAAAAGTGAACACAGGAATATAGAACTCAATATGAATTAAAAATTAAAGCAGCCCAAGTTACCAACAGTTGATAAAAAGGCCTTATTCTTACAAATTCACTTCCTCAGGGACAACATCAGCGTGATACTAACACAATGCCTTAAAAAATGCAGTAAAAAGTGCATTCCTTGCCGCTGAATTACGCTGTGTCTTCAAAACCACCCACTCCTTTTTCGCGTTCGGGAGTAAAAGATAAACCACCTAATTTCCCCTCTTCCATGTGTATCAACCAATTTAACTGCTCCTGTGGAATGAGCCAGTTACATAGGCCATACAATTAGGTGTGTTTCTCGTCATATTTCCGAACATCACCGAACATCCCGCTTAGTGGTTGGTTAAGCAAAGGACAAACAAAATCTCTTCGTAGCTCTATTCTATCTCATCTTGTAAATACGGAACACAAGATTGATTTTTACCAGGATCTCAAAGTCGTTTACCGCATACCAACAAATCTCGATTTCGCCTTAAGAGTTCGATTACTAAAGATTGTTGAGACTGGCTGTTGGGATCCATATTAACAAGCCTAATTTGTGCGTCCAAAGAAGTTAGTTCAGACATCATCCTTATCCGCTTGGGAATTTAGGTTCGAATGATCCTCAGTGTTTTGTAAAAATTTCCTTAATTTTAGTCGATATTCTATTTTCTATTATATTTTTATTATTATTATTATAATTTAAGCATCTTTAGTGAACCGTAATTCCATTGATCCTATTTAAGAAACCGATATTATTTAAAAGACACTAATATTGTTATTGACTACTAATCTAGGATATTCTGTGTATATAAACACACATGCGTATATAATTGTAGAGCCAGAAGAGGAATTTACCGAAAAGAATATTCTTTGCTCAATTATTTTGTGTTTTATAGAACGCAATATGTCAAAAATTAGGAAAACATTAAAACTGTTCAATTATCACACCTCTTATAGAACGCCTTTTCATCATCAATCATTCCATCTCAACAAAGCTCTCCTTCGAATTCACAATTTGCCAATCTGCTAACAATTTACACTGAACACAGTTCCATGGGGTGAGGGGGAGTAGAGAGAGGAACAATTTTCCCCACACAGTTTCCTTAAAAAACCAAATTATTTGAGATCACAGTATGTGATCTGCTTGACACCATGAGTGGTAATCAAGAAAGCCAGCACAATCGCATAAGACTTTATACTACTGATTGGCTGAGATAAGTAGTTATTTACCAGTCATGTACACTGAAAATTTCTGATCAATTTGCAAATTATGAATTTGATATACGGTAAACCAGTTCGCCAAAACAGCAAAACAGAAATAGAGTAGTTTGAACTGACGTAGTTCTCTTAGAAGTATCAAACAGGATACACCACTGAATAACTCGGCGCCAAAGATGTGAAACGGTTCTCGGGAGTTTAGATCCCTTCGATAATCTGGATAGATAGATAGATAGATAGATAGCGCTAGTGATTAATGTAAACGGCATGCAACTAACTACTCGTGTCAGTCAATCAGTAGTGTATAGGTTTACGCAAAATTAAACTGCTTATTTGATTATCTTAGATATAATCTGAAACTGATTGGTGTGCTTCAGTTCAGCGATAATGCGAATTTACTCGCGACCTAAGTTCCCACTTCCAATACGGCTATGACCCTCTCGAAGGAATGAATAGGTTGGTTCATCTGGTCACAAAATTTTCCATTTGAAACAGAAATGAGAAGCTGTCTACTTCTAGAGTTCATGAGTAATCACTATCTAGGCAATATTGAAATCAAAACACGTAGTTCAGCGAAGAACATCTCTGCGATGAATTTATCTTCCTCTTTAGATTTACAATCTCATTTAGAAAAATTTTTTAATGAAAGAGTGGCAGTAAAAAATGCGATGAGTTTTCATAATCACAGTTGTTAATATCAGTGAATGCATAAGAGAAGCTGAATAAGTGCATTAGGTTAAGGTGACGAGGAAACAGGCGTTAAATGGACTCATACAAAAAACAACTTGGTGGATCTGGACTTCGCCGATGACGTATATGTCTGATTTCCCACAAACTGGAAGATATGCAAGTGAAAAGCAACAAGTTGTCAGAAGAAGCATCAAAGATAGGACTTCCGTCAGGTGAATACAGAGGAAACAGAGGGGATGAAGATTCCTGACCAAAAACAACAGCCAAATCAACAACAGACAACAATCAGACAGCTAAAATGGGAGGAACCTGAAAGAAGCAACCTCCTTCACATACCTACCTACCTACCTAGGAAGCATCCTTTCAACTACAGGCGGACGGAGCTGACGAGGATATCAAAGCAGCGACTATCGGGAGAGTAAGGCAAGATTTCATTACTCTCAAGTCTGTGTGGCGGTTAACAACACTCAGCACCAAAAATAAGATTCGGATTTTCAACTCCAATGTGAAGTCAGTCAGTGCTACTCACTATACGGATCAGAGACTTGGACAGCGCGTCATAAACAGCACCTCAAACAAACTACAGACTTTGATCAAGAGCTGTCTTTGCACAGTACTAAAGATGAGATGGCCAGTAAAGATCAGTAATAGGATTCTAAGGTTATGAGCGAACCAAATAACCAGCCACCAGGACTCCATCCAATGGTCCTTGAATTCTAACTTCTGCCAATTCACGACATGGCGCGACCATTTTGCAATGTCTTCTACGATGAGTTACTGCCTCATCTCCAACCTGCTGTACCCTACTGGTCATGGCTTCCTAACAGAACTCCAGGTTAACTTCCCGAATGGGGCCAGTCGCTAGCGAGCATCAGATGAATTTTCAGGTATTGGTTTTGTAGGGATTTTAGTTTGATTGAGTGGAGGATTTCATCATGAGCTGACATCAGTTAGAGAACCACTGGAAAACCTGGTAGTAATGGACAGATGTTTCGTCCTAGTTGCGAAATGGTCACGCTATGTCGTGAATTGGCAGAAGTTAGAATTCAAGGATCATTGGATCAGGTCCCAGTGGCTCGATCGTCTACATGCTCGCCTCGTAACCAGAAGGTCCTGGGTTCGAGGCTCGTGGTGTAGGTGCGTACTGCCGAAGAGTCCCAAACTAGGACGGCGGAAACAGCCATCCAGTGCTCCTAGGTTTTCCAATGCTTCTCTAACCAATGTTCGCTCATGATGAAATCCTCCATTCAATCAAACAAAATTCCCTACAAAACCAATACCTGAAAATATCAATCTCCAGCTCATTCATGGCTACTAGATAAATACCTTGATGCTGTAGTGAATACTCGAGACCAGTCGGGTCCAGCAAGTCAAGGTGAAGTGGATGGTCTTGGAAGGCACTGGTGGGAGTAATGCATTGTTACTGATTGACAAAGTTAAGAGTCATGGGTCAGTGTATCCTTATCCAAGTGACTGATTGGTTAACGAGTTTGGTGTTGTAACCTGAACGTCATGGGTCCAATTCTTGGTGGGGTAGTCAGTGCCCAGTGCTGAGAAGTTTCAAAATAGAATAAGACAGCTGTCTAAAAATTCCATAATCCAAATTATTATTTTGTGCTATATGTTATATCGTTGCTACGGGAGTCTTGAATTCTTTCTTCACATAATATCAGAAATCATTGCCAATCTACACCTTATCCAATCAACAAAGTATATATCGACCCAGAAATTTAAACCGGTATCATTTATTGGTGAGTTCAGTGATTTTTTTTAAATAAGATGTTAAGGTCACAAATATATTCCTATTTAATGTTAGATTCTATGGTCATTTAACCATGAAACTGTTGATCGATACACCCTTTTCACCGAACACACCACGCCTATAATCACTACTACTTACCGTGATACTCCATCTAAGGTAAGAAGTTGAGCTAAGGTGCCACTCACTCTCAAAGTTCATCTACAATGGATCATCACCCTACTGGGTGATGAAAGCTTCGCAAATTAACCATCCAGCTCAGAGAACAAAACCACATCAAAAAGGAATAGCCTTTGTAACGAATTAACTGCTTGGAACAATCTAATTACAATGTTGGTACTTATTTCAACATTTCAACTTACTTTGTAATTATTTTCCTCTTTGCTCCTAGGCTATTTATAATTGCCCTACCGTTTCGCATACACCTATTGACTAAATGCTTATTATTTGTCCTTCTTCCTGTGTAACTTTTTATTTAAAAGAACAAGAATTTCAGCAAAGATGACGATGTTTTTGGCGATTTCATTCTCAAAAGCAGCTGTACAATCGCATTTATATAGATTAGTTTACATGGATACAATTCTAGTTTGTTTAATTCCACATAGTAACGAAGGTGATAATAATTTTCAACTTGATATGAAAATTTGAAGGTAGGAATATAGATTACCAGGGGCTTAGAGACAAGATTGCATACGATTAGAAAACAGTTACAACGTATGCAAAATTAATATTTGATAACTGGAGAATTAATTTTAAAGGCGAACAAAAGGTGATAATTGATTTCAACTTGATATGAATTGCAAGAGGCTTAGAGACGCAGGGATAGAACAAATTACAGGTGTGAACGAAATGAACATGGAAACAAATTGAAATCAAAACTTTCAACTTGAAATGTTAGTCAGGAGGTGTGAATATAAATTACAAGAGGCAAAAAAACAAAAATTACACAGGATTAGTTTATAATTGTAAAATGGTTATTTCAAAACCGATTCCAAGTGTGATCAGGAGAAGCATGGAAACAAACTTAAAATAACTGATTTTATAACTGAAAAAAATGGGATGAATTGAATGAAGAGAGAGAGAGAAAAATACACACATAGACAAGAAAACAAATAACTGAAGGATAAGGGAACATACCGAACTACGTCCACAGTAGTTGTACAGGCTGGACTAGTTTCTTCTGAACACACGGCTCCGGCTTTTCGATGCATATGGAGAGAGCTTTTGCAGTAGAAAGAATTCGGAAGCTGTTATGTAATCGTCGCCAAATTATTGTTATGTACTGGTCGAGAATTTAACAGTCCTGACGCAAGAAAGACGGAAATCAGAAGACCACTAGGTTTGCGATGATACTTCTATTTTCCAAAACACAAGGGGAATCAAAAATGTCACACAAGAGTATGAGAGCAAAATATATAAGAATGTCCGAACAAGTGTGTGAACACAAGTGTGTGAGCGAATATTCAAAATGAACAAATCAATAGACAGTCTTAACATGATTGGCTAATTATAATGGAATATCGATCCATATATACATATATATATATATATATATATATATCGGACTGTCAAACAAAACACACATGTTATATGGATATATATCAGAAGTACACTGTCTTTAGTAGATTTTTATTTACTTCGTAAATGACTCTGAATGATGAGTCGGTTGAGATTCTGTGACAGGTATTGTCGAAGTGTTCAGTTGTGGCGCTTTTGATTGAAGCAGTGCCTCGTCTTTTCAGCCAAGCTCGATAATGTTCTCTAGCACGTTTTGATAAGACCCACATAGAACGACCTATGTACCTAGCTCCGCAAGAGCAAATTAACTGATAAATGAACATTGAAATGGTCATATTTGGAAGTCTGCTCTTCCCGTTGCTTCGAAGTAGTGGGCGGCTAGAGAATACCACTCTTCGAGTTGCTGCTAGAAAAGTCTTCTTCAGGGAATTGGAGATTCTCCTTTTAAAGATATCTGCTGCTAGGTCTCCCCTGAATTCCAGATTCAAATAGAGTGTCTTCCTTTGCACTGAAGCGTATTCTTCTCTTTTTGGCCTTGGTTTCATGTTCTTCTCCACGAAACGCGGTGGGTATCCACTTTGAAGCAGGATGCTTTTCAGAAATAGGAACTCTTCTTCTAAACAGTCATCGCTACAAATTCTCGTAGTACAATAGGGTAACGAGATGATAAGAGCTCTTTTACGGCTGATAGGTATCCAACTGTAGAAGTTTGTCAGTTGGCCATTCCATGTTGGCTTCCTATGAATAGATCTTTTGAGAGTTCCGTCATCTCTTCTTGTCAGTTCGACGTCCAGGAATGGAATCTTTGATTCATTTTCAACTTCCATTGTGAATTTAATTGAAGGTGGCAGTTATTAAACTTCTGTGAGATACAATTTAAATCGGAGTCATGTTGACAAACTATAAAAGTGTCACCAACGTATCTTTTGTACAGAAGCAATTTGTCCATTGTTGATTTTAAGATGCCGTTTTCTAGGCTGACCATGAAGCAGTCCGCCAAAAGTGGGCCAAGGGAAGAGCCCATAGCAATCCCGTATTTCTTTCTATAGATGACGTCGTTGAACTTAAATTGTATGTTGAGTGTGCACCTTAATAACAACTCTTTCAGGTATGAGGTCGGTATTACGATACTCAGATTTTTGTCATCTATATACTTGCAAATGAAACAAATTGTGTCTGTGAGCGGCACATTCTCTTTGTGGCTGAATAGCGATATTGGAGATGCGTTGTTTTACAATTGTGATTTTGTTTGAGTGAGTCAAGGTGATTCTAACTTCGGACTGTCTGCGAGGATTGTATGGTGTGTGTGCTTGTTGTTGACAGAGTGCTTGATCCTACCTTGTCGGGAATATTCCACTAGATTCTTAGATACTGCTTATGGTTTATTTTGGTGTGTTCTATAGTACTCATTTTGTATTCGGGAACTAATTTGATTTGTACAACTACTGCCTAACGGCATTGCTAAGGTAATTTTACGCTTTGATATCCTTTCATTGTTGAATAGCAGTGCAGATTTTATTGCAAATAACTGTGTGCTTTACTGTCATCAGAACACTTTGGAGCTGTGCACAAGTCAAGATAGTGACTATACAGTAGAACGCATAGATTGTTCTCCTTTGCTCAGACCACAAGAGATCGGTTTTGATCTCTACGATATTATCATATTATATTATGCAAAGATAAGTTTTACTTATGAAAGGATTACTTAATTCCTAGCCTTATTCTGTTATTGAACTTGTTTAAATATACTGTTTATGTGTTGGTGAATTCGGTTACTTTTCAGGACAATAAAGTTTCCTGTTTTCAGTTGTGTTTATCAGTTTTTCGATGTCGACTTTATAAGTAACAGTCTTAGTAGTCCACAAAACTTAAACTGACACTGACATAATCACATGGAACACATTTATGCTGCCTTATTTATTCCATAAAGGAATAAGTAAGCATCCACCGGCTGATACATACGCTGATATATATTTGCATATAAATAGTATGTTTATGCACGTGAAATGAATTAAATAAGAATTGTGTTAGCAATAAAAAAACTTTTCATAACATCTGCTGAAAATAAACTAAATTATTTTGAAAGAATAAATACTGAACAAAGAGTATTCTTTTCGACAACCTCTTCATCATCAGGCTCTACAGTTATATATATATATATATATTATAGTGAATGAATGAATGAATTAGTGTTATGAACAACATTAATGTTGCTGTTTAAATAACATCGAATCAATACAATTGATAGATTGCAGCTAAATAGCATCAAAATAAAATAAGCTGAATGTCAGAAGAATAGGAAAGATAATATTAAAAATTCATGAATTTATAGACTTTACTGAAGGCTGGCCACGGCAGTAGTAGGGGCTGGTTGGACTTGCATCTTTTGAACAAAGAGCACTAGTTGTTTGAGGCGAATTGCAATAGCCACACTTGTTTGGAGCATGGTGTGCTTCGATGATGATTTTGACAATTTATTAGGCACCCGGTATATTATAGAGAAGGATCCTTCCATGTTGTCTGATGTTGAGTGCGTTATTTGACTAAACTTGCGTACACGTATATTCTAGTACTTCTTCACTTTTATCTTAGCTCAGAGAGCCGAGAAGCGATGATCGCTTCTTCACTTTTATTAATGTGCGCAGACGTTGTGGCTACTCGACGCCCACAACGTAAATCAAAAGGCGCTTGCGAAGATTACGAATGTGTATTATGGCAGTAGTCAAATTTCGAAATTGTGTCAAGGTAATTTTCAACAGTAAATTGACAAATGTTTGCGAAGTACATATAAAATCGGTCTGTGTACACATATAATACAAGTATACAAATTAGATTAAAAAGCATGTTTACAGTTGGTATAGGGGTACTACATAATTCCCCCACCAGAACACTGAAATATAAAAAAATACATTTAAGTGTTCGAAAATAACATGCGTCAGCGTAATACGTAGCAGCGATAGTACACAGAAGGCGATTTATTAAGCTGAAAAATGAGCAGTTTAAAGCGGTTAATAACGTCGATAATAAATGCGATAATCTAGGGAAAGTGGGATTGCTAATCGTAATAGAATATATAAGGAACGATAAAATTGTCCGAGGATCTGTAGTCGGTAGACGAAAACGATACGTGAATAATAAACGAGATGTGATTAAATGTAATAATATAGGAAATATCGATGTTAAAATAATAGTGACGTGATTTATGTATGAAAATATTAATCAGTTAAATGAGTAATCAAATGACAATTACGAATAAAGATAATAAAAATGAAAATTAGTAGTAAGTTATATTTCGATGACTTGCACGTAACGTTTAGGCCAATGGACTCGTCTACCAGATCGTGTTGTTTTCGCAGGCTTCTCTGTCGACGTTGAAGCTTGTGTGGATGTAGGTGTTGGCACGTCGTTCAGCTGACTTCGAAATCGTCGAGGAACGCTGGTTTGACTCTGTCGATACTGATGGCTTCTGTTTTATTCAATCTTTCTATCGTGATAACTTTCGCGTTTCTGTTTAGAACTTTGAATGGGCCATCATAAGCGGGTTGAAGTGGTCGTTGTACACCTTCTCTCCTGACGAAGACGTGAGTGCAATCTGTCAGTTGTGACGGGATGTATGACGCTCGTTCCTGCTGACGTGGAAGTGATATCTTTAGCTCGTTCATGTGTCGTTTTAGCTGGTGCACGTAACCAGTCATATCGTGTGGAACTTGGTTACCCGGGGTGAAAAATTCTCCTGGTAATCGTAATGTTGTTCCATAGACTAGTTCGGAAACACAGCAGCCAATATCTTTCTTTATAGTAGCTCGTATACCAAGTAGTACTAGTGGAAGTTTGGTTGACCAATCGTTTTGAGTCAAAGAAGCAGCGAGCGCAGCTTTGAGTTGTCGATGAAATCGTTCGACCATACCGTTGGAACTAGGATGATACGCTGTCGTTCGTATTCGTTTAATGCCTAGTAATTCAGTTAGCTGGTCAAAAAGTCGGCTTTCAAACTGGGCACCTCTGTCTGTAGTGATAATTGATGGGACACCAAAGTTGGCTATCCAGTTTTCGACTAAAGCTTTAGCTACCGTTTCAGCTGAGACGTCGATTAATGGAACTGCTACTGGCCAACGAGTAAATCTGTCAATGCAGGTTAGAATATAGTTGAAACCATTGGAAGGAGGCAGTGGACCAACTATGTCTACATGTACATGGTCAAATCTAGAGTCGGGGTTAGGGAAGCGACCAAGTGGTGCTTTGGTGTGCCGGTTGATTTTGACTCTTTGACAGGACAAGCAATTTCGTGTCCACTTCTTAACGTCGCTGTTAATGTTTGGCCAGATAAATCTTTCTCTTAGTAGCTTGGTAGTAGCGCTAACACCAGGATGCGACAAGTTATGTAACTTCTCGAATACTGTATGTCTCATAGCTATTGGAACGAAAGGTCGATATTTACCTGTAGAGGTGTCGCAGATAACTTTTGTCGTGCCGAAAGGAATTGCCTCGAGGTTTAGAGATGTTGTTTTAGAAGACATGATCTTTTTGAGTTCGGCGTCATCTCGTTGTAAGTTTGAGAGATGTTCGTAGTCGATGTCTGGGCATACAATGTTATCAATGTGCATACGTGATAAAGCGTCTGCCACTTCATTGTTTTTACCCTTTATTGTCGCAGATCGGAGTTGACTTGGGATATATACTCGAGATGTCGTATTTCGCGCGGAGAGTAATTAACCTGCTTTGCTGATAAAGCTTTCGTTGGAGCTTTATGGTCTGTTGATTGGAAAGATGGTTGTAGAATGTCAGGAAACTGATCTGCCGAGTCGGTATATGGAGGTGCTGGTGTGCGTGTGACCATCAAGTTCAACGATGATGCACGGCTAATCGTACCAGCGATGTACTTTTTATTGAGCGAGTCTATAAGCTTAGGGCTTACCGGATCAACTAGCAGTTTGTGTTGCTGTAGAAAATCTATACCAAGGATTGGGGATGGAACGTCTGCGATGATGAAAGACCAAGTGTAGGTATTCTGCAGACCAAAATCTAAAGTCATTCGTTTACTACCATATGTAACAATATTAGACTTATTAACGGCTTGGAGCGTAACTGCAGGGTCAGGATGTTGACGTTCCTGCGTAGACGGAGGGAGAACACTAACCTCTGCTCCTGTGTCGACTAAGAACGTAGTACCGGTATTTCTATCTGTTACATAAAACAAACGACTGCTAGATCGTAGATTGCCGACAGTAGAAGTTTTCATACATGACGATATATCTTTTGGTTTAGCCTGAAAGTTGCAAGGTGAACGACACCGTCGTGCATTGCTTCCGTAACTACGGTGGTACCAGCAAATAGTATCGTGATGTCGTGACGTGCTAGGTGACCAAGAAAGACGTCGACGAGACGAGCTTCTAGAACGGCTTGGTCGTGTGCATGTGGTCAGTGCTGCTAACTGACTCAGTGAGGTGTCGACTTTGTGTTCTAGAGTCTGTATCCTGTCGTGAGTGTCTGGTATTCTGCTAGTGGAAGCAACAGATTGAGGTGTTGACCTCTCGTACATGCGATTGGCGATTTTGGCGAGCTTTTTATGTCAATGTTGTCGTCTCCGAAAGCAAGAACTTGCTGAATGTTTGCAGGCAGCCGACGCAGCCAGATTTGGTAAAAGAGACGTTTATCGATTTCTCTTCCTGCTACTAGGCTTTGCATATGCCTCATGAGTTGCGATGGGGTTTTATCACCTAGCTCTACATTGCTTAACAAACGATCGAGTGCTTGCCTATCCAAAAGCGAAGTGCATCGAAGTACCTCTTCCTTCAACTTGTCGTAAGGAGCGTCTGTGCTGGGTTGAACGATGTATTGTCGTACCTGCTCGGCGACTTCGTCTGGTAGTACTGTACTCAAAATGCCGAATTTAGCCGTCTGTGATGTCAGCTTATCGGCAGTGAAATAATGTTCCAGTCGTGCAAACCAAAGATGGGGGTCTCTGGGCTTAAAAACTGGTACAGTGAGAGAAATGGTACTAACAGATCCCAGCTCTAAGTTATCAGAGGTATTGAAAGACATGTTACAATTCGTAGAAAAATGGTTTAGGAGTAACAAAATAACAAAAATTATGCACACTAAGAATACGGCAAAACCGAAAAACATGCAATGCAGGTGCTTACCACAGATTACTGCAGGTTGTGCGATGAGAAAGCACAAGAATGAGTTCGAAATATCTATTATATGTATATGGATCCGATAAAGTTAGAGTTTAAATAATCCAGCAGGTGTAATGATTCGTTGTGGTGAACAAGTTGTCGTCGCGGTGAACAAGTTATCGTCGAGCTCACCAATTTATTGCGTGCGTTATTTGACTAAACTTGCTCACACGTATATTCTAGTACTTCTTCACTTTTATCTTAGCTCAGAGAGCCGAGAAGCGATGATCGCTTCTTCACTTTTATTAATGTGCGCAGACGTTGTGGCTACTCGACGCCCACAACGTAAATCAAAAGGCGCTTGCGAAGATTACGAATGTGTATTATGGCAGTAGTCAAATTTCGAAATTGTGTCAAGGTAATTTTCAACGGTAAATTGACAAATGTTTGCGAAGTACATATAAAATCTCTCTGTGTACACATATAATACGAGTATACAAATTAGATTAAAAAGCATGTTTACAGTTGGTATAGGGGTACTACACTGGCTTATCGGCCGGTTTGCACCAGATGGTCCAATATCGAACTGTTCGTTATGGTTTTAACTACACCTTCACTTAGCCATAGTGGGAGGTTTTCTCGAGTGAGGACGGAGAATCAAGTTCCTAGAGCAACGGCCAATATAACTCGCTCCAAAACAAGCGCAGTTGAATTGGTATATACAATTTGAAGTGGCTAGCTAGTGTAGGCACTTCATCTTTCAGTCGAGGTAGCACCATCGGTCATGTAGAGAATAATACGTGTAGTTCGCCAGCATTAAAAGTTCTTTGAACTGAGTTTCTTAATCTTCTCGTAATTATCTCACTTGGTATATCGCCCTTCAATTGTAGTCGTATATAAGTTGGCTTCTTGTTTACAGATAGTGAGCAGTCCTTTTCCGCCGCTTTCTTTGTCATGTGTCTCTTGAAAAATTTGTCGGGATAGCTTTTCTCAATCAAAGTATCATATACAATGCCAAATTCACCTTTTTTATTTTTTATTTTTTGATTACAGCTTGATTCCGCACTGTATTTTTGGTACAAGTATGGAATTTTCAGCATGGATATCGGTAGCCCAAATTTTGCAGGCCGACCATAGATATCAGGTGTGCTTCGTCGGCAGGGAATCGAACCTCGGACCATGTGCTTGGTCGGCGAGAGTCCTAACCACTGTGCCGCCGACACACACATAAAATAAAAAAATAATAATAAAAAAATAAATAAAAGCATCTGAAGCAACTTCTTTGGGATACATAGGCTAGGCTTCTTAATTTTGACCCATGACCATGATTTTAAGATCACCTATCAAATCCATGCTAACATGCCGCGTTTTCTTCGTTACAGACTTCTAAAGACAGCTGAGGCCTTGACAATTCATGACTTTAAGCCCGCCAGAACTTTGTGTACAAAAGAAGTATGTAAAATATACAGAGCAGTTTCATAGAGTGAGCTTAGGAAACATCAGACTGTTCAAGTTACCATGGAATCAACAGACACACTTAGATGATTTTAGTCAAAACTATGATATGTGATCAACACGGATCCCTTATTTGTTACTATATTATAGATCGGCTAAGTGTTTCAGATTATGGCAAATTCTAGGAACTAGGAGATTTTTCGGCCATTGGGACCCAACAAAATGGCCTGCGAATTCCGAATTCTACGAATACATGGTATTAGCGCGACCATCAACCAATCTCATAGGCAAGTATTTGTTTTCGCACCCAACCACGTGAACTCCACTGGTCATAGCCAAGTTTCTTACCTACACAGAAGCACTGACTGCCTGGATATGTATTGGAAATCTGAATTGTATTGTTTATTTTCATTGCATCTGATTCGCGAACTGATTTCAGAGTGATGACTGTCGTCCTCAGCTTTCTAATTCCAGCTGGATTTGACGTCATCACTCGCGCTGTTGTCTCTAGTTGAGTTGCTGCTAATTAAATAAGTAATATCCACCAAAAACGTAAATAGAACGGACAACTAACTAATTTTTACAGTTGGGTGCTTATTTCCAGGAAAAGGAACCTTATTCATTCGCTCTGCTTTAGGATGAGGAAAATTCGTAGTTCTGATTGCATTGATTAAGAACTTGACTTCTTAAAAGCCACATTCGCAGAAAATGGTTACCCCTAACCGATTTATTGACAGCAACATGAAAGATAAGCAGTCTAAACTAGTCATCCACTCAGTTTCAAAGAAAACCTTATTCATGAACTTGGAATTCAAAGGTGATCAAGCTTCAGATATGCTCAAAAATCGTCTCTCTAAATCAGTCAGTGAGACGTTCTTTGCAGCAAAATTACATATGACGTTCACGAGCCGCAAATTGTCCTCTACGTCTGTAAAACATAAGCTCCCGCTTCTGGCCACCTCCATGTGCATCTATCAGTTCACCTGCTCTTATGAAGCAAATTACACTGGCAGTAGGCAGAGCACGCTTTCCACATGGATACGATAACATATTCCAGCTTGGATTTACAAGGGAGAAAGGAAGTGTGTGCGGAGCTCTATTCTGGAACACCTGATCAACTTGTCACTCTGTCAACCCTGACAATGATTTCAAGATCATATATAGAATCCATGCTGACTTCCCGCGTTTTCTTTGTTACAGATTTCTAAAGACAGCTGAGGCCTTGGCAATTCATGACTTTAAGCCAGACGTTTGTGTACAAAAGAAGTACGTGCAATCCCTACTTCTGCCTTGGCCGTAGAGGGATAGACATTTATTTATTTTGTTTATTTACTTATTCTATGTACTTTTCCCTTATTACTACTGTTATTGTTATTATCATTATTCGCACTCTAAATTGTTTCCGCTTGTCTCACTTGTCATTCTAAATCCAAAACTATTATGTTTTTAATTATAATATTGAATTCTGTCCTATCAAATTTCCCACCATGATATTGACATTTTAAATTCGCCTACTAATCCTATAATTATGCACCCCTTTCCAACGTCTATATACCTTATGTATTATTCTGTATATGACATTAAGTGTTTGGCTATTTGACCTTTAACTATGATTAGAATCACAAATATTTTAATTGCATTTCATACTATTATTATTATTTCACGTATTCACACCTTTGATCTAATTCCCTCACCGGATACAATTTCATAAAAGCCATACATATACGTTTGTACAACTTGATAATAAATTCGTCGTTGAAAAGAGTCTCTTCGCTTAATATTGTGTTCTTAACGCTACAATAAGAACCTTTAAATTATCTTCTATATGTACCTGTCAGTTCGATTGCTTCTGTAGGGCTAATTGCATAGGACCTAGAGTTGGGCGTGTTTATCCTTGTATTTCTGAACACTATCGTGCGTGGTTAAGAATTAGACACACCGAAACATTCATAGTTCTCTTCTACTATCTCATATTGTGCATACACAGCACAAAAATTGATGCTACCAAGGCTTTCAAATTCATTTGTCCTACACCCCGTTAATCCTAATTTTACCTCAAGAGTTCACCTGTTTCATACTGGTGAAACCGTTGGGATCAAAATTAATAATCCTAATTTTTATATCCTAAAGAAGTTGATTCAGATGCTTTTCTCAATTGGATCATCAGTATTTTAACTATCCTTAATTAATTACATAAATTTCCGTCTTAATTTTATCTGATATTCTATTTGTTATTACATTGTTGGTGCACTTATTATAACTTACTCATCTTTCTTGAACTGTTATTCTATTGATCTTAATAGATTGGCATTAATTAAAACAAATCGATGTTGTTAGTAGAGATTATTGTAGAATATTTTCCACATACTTTGTAATTGTTTTTTTTTAAATAGAATAATTATAACAGTGATGTGAACACGGGCAGCAATTTCGCTCGAAATATTACCAATGACAAAACTAATCATTGTGTGTAAACCATTAAAATATAATTATACTTTATTTGAATGAATGAAATGTTGTCCTTATTTAAATTTTTGATTACTGAACAGAAATTGGTCAGGAATTGATCGTTCTCCATTTAAAAATTCAAAACGTGTGAATGCATAATAATAATAATAATAATAATATGAAGTTCAATTAAAACTAAAATATTTGTGATTACAATCATAGTTAAATGTCAAATGGCAAAGCAAACTAATGTCATATATAGAATAATTCATAGGAGGGATAGAACGTGAAAAAGGATGTGCAATTATAGGATTAGTAGACAAATCGAATAAAACAAAAGCGTTACGTAATATTGTGTGAAATTTAATAGCATAGAATTTAACGTTGTAAAAATCCCTCTATGCTAAAATATGGTAATCCCCAAACATATTTTAGCTCTACCAATTTTTCATTTTGTCTATTCAATTTGTATACTCTTCCTTATTAAGTTTATTGTTATTATTACTATTCTCACTTTGAACTGTCCCCGGTATTATTTCACTTGTTCCAGTTGTCATTCTAAATCAATTCTTTTTACAACGATAAATTCTATGCTATTAAATTTCACACAATATTACGTGACGTTTCTATTTTATTCGATTTGTCTACTAATCCTATAATTGCACATCCTTTTTCAAGTTCTATCCACCCTATGAATTATTCTATATATGACATTAATTTGCTTTGCCATTTGACATTTAACTACGATCATAATCACAAACATTTTAGTTTTAATTGAACTTCGTATTATTATTATTTTATGCATTCACACCTAAGATTCAATTCCCTCACCGGATATAACTTCTTAAAAACCATATATATACGACTGTACAGCTTGATGATAAATTCGTTGAAAGGAGTCTCTTCGCTGAATCACTTGTTTTGATTTTCTAAATATAATCATAAAATTCTAGAAAGCTGTTCATTTTAATACAGTCAAGCTGGGAGTTAACAGAGGTTGCGACCACTTCGCAATGTCTTCTTCGATGAGTTACTGCCTCATCTTCGACCTGCTGTACCCTACTGGTCACGGCTTCCCACTAGAACCCCAGGTTAACTGCCTGAATAGGGCCAGTCACTAGTGAGCATCAGATGAATTTTCAAGTATTGGTTTTTGTAGGGATTTTGTTTGATTGCATGGAGGATTTAATCATGAGCTGACATCAGTTAGAGAACCACTGGAAAACCTGGGAGTACTGGACAGCTGTTTCGTCCTAGTTTGGGACTCCTCAGCAGTACGCACCCACCGGGATTCGAACCCAGGACCTTCTGGTTACAAGGCGAGCTCGTAGACCATTGAGCCACTGGGACCCGATCCAATGGTCCTTGAATTCTAACTTCTGCCAGTTCACGATATAGCGCGACCACTTCGCAATGTCTTCTCCGATGAGTTACTGCCTCATCTTCGACCTGCTGTACCCTACTGGTCACGGCTTCCCACTAGAACCCCAGGTTAACTGCCTGAATAGGGCCAGTCACTAGTGAGCATCAGATGAATTTTCAAGTATTGGTTTTTGTAGGGATTTTGTTTGATTGCATGGAGGATTTAATCATGAGCTGACATCAGTTAGAGAACCACTGGAAAACCTGGGAGTACTGAACAGCTGTTTCGTCCTAGTTTGGGACTCCTCAGCAGTACGCACCCACCGGGATTCGAACCCAGGACCTTCTGGTTACAAGGCGAGCTCGTAGACCATTGAGCCACTGGGACCCGATCCAATGGTCCTTGAATTCTAACTTCTGCCAGTTCACGATATAGCGCGACCACTTCGCAATGTCTTCTCCGATGAGTTACTGCCTCATCTTCGACCTGCTGTACCCTACTGGTCACGGCTTCCCACTAGAACCCCAGGTTAACTGCCTGAATAGGGCCAGTCACTAGTGAGCATCAGATGAATTTTCAAGTATTGGTTTTTGTAGGGATTTTGTTTGATTGCATGGAGGATTTAATCATGAGCTGACATCAGTTAGAGAACCACTGGAAAACCTGGGAGTACTGGACAGCTGTTTCGTCCTAGTTTGGGACTCCTCAGCAGTACGCACCCACCGGGATTCGAACCCAGGACCTTCTGGTTACAAGGCGAGCTCGTAGACCATTGAGCCACTGGGACCCGATCCAATGGTCCTTGAATTCTAACTTCTGCCAGTTCACGATATAGCGCGACCACTTCGCAATGTCTTCTCCGATGAGTTACTGCCTCATCTTCGACCTGCTGTACCCTACTGGTCACGGCTTCCCACTAGAACCCCAGGTTAACTGCCTGAATAGGGCCAGTCACTAGTGAGCATCAGATGAATTTTCAAGTATTGGTTTTTGTAGGGATTTTGTTTGATTGCATGGAGGATTTAATCATGAGCTGACATCAGTTAGAGAACCACTGGAAAACCTGGGAGTACTGGACAGCTGTTTCGTCCTAGTTTGGGACTCCTCAGCAGTACGCACCCACCGGGATTCGAACCCAGGACCTTCTGGTTACAAGGCGAGCTCGTAGACCATTGAGCCACTGGGACCCGATCCAATGGTCCTTGAATTCTAACTTCTGCCAGTTCACGATATAGCGCGACCACTTCGCAATGTCTTCTCCGATGAGTTACTGCCTCATCTTCGACCTGCTGTACCCTACTGGTCACGGCTTCCCACTAGAACCCCAGGTTAACTGCCTGAATAGGGCCAGTCACTAGTGAGCATCAGATGAATTTTCAAGTATTGGTTTTTGTAGGGATTTTGTTTGATTGCATGGAGGAATTAATCATGAGCTGACATCAGTTAGAGAACCACTGGAAAACCTGGGAGTACTGGACAGCTGTTTCGTCCTAGTTTGGGACTCCTCAGCAGTACGCACCCACCGGGATTCGAACCCAGGACCTTCTGGTTACAAGGCGAGCTCGTAGACCATTGAGCCACTGGGACCCGATCCAATGGTCCTTGAATTCTAACTTCTGCCAGTTCACGATATAGCGCGACCACTTCGCAATGTCTTCTCCGATGAGTTACTGCCTCATCTTCGACCTGCTGTACCCTACTGGTCACGGCTTCCCACTAGAACCCCAGGTTAACTGCCTGAATAGGGCCAGTCACTAGTGAGCATCAGATGAATTTTCAAGTATTGGTTTTTGTAGGGATTTTGTTTGATTGCATGGAGGATTTAATCATGAGCTGACATCAGTTAGAGAACCACTGGAAAACCTGGGAGTACTGAACAGCTGTTTCGTCCTAGTTTGGGACTCCTCAGCAGTACGCACCCACCGGGATTCGAACCCAGGACCTTCTGGTTACAAGGCGAGCTCGTAGACCATTGAGCCACTGGGACCCGATCCAATGGTCCTTGAATTCTAACTTCTGCCAGTTCACGATATAGCGCGACCACTTCGCAATGTCTTCTCCGATGAGTTACTGCCTCATCTTCGACCTGCTGTACCCTACTGGTCACGGCTTCCCACTAGAACCCCAGGTTAACTGCCTGAATAGGGCCAGTCACTAGTGAGCATCAGATGAATTTTCAAGTATTGGTTTTTGTAGGGATTTTGTTTGATTGCATGGAGGATTTAATCATGAGCTGACATCAGTTAGAGAACCACTGGAAAACCTGGGAGTACTGGACAGCTGTTTCGTCCTAGTTTGGGACTCCTCAGCAGTACGCACCCACCGGGATTCGAACCCAGGACCTTCTGGTTACAAGGCGAGCTCGTAGACCATTGAGCCACTGGGACCCGATCCAATGGTCCTTGAATTCTAACTTCTGCCAGTTCACGATATAGCGCGACCACTTCGCAATGTCTTCTCCGATGAGTTACTGCCTCATCTTCGACCTGCTGTACCCTACTGGTCACGGCTTCCCACTAGAACCCCAGGTTAACTGCCTGAATAGGGCCAGTCACTAGTGAGCATCAGATGAATTTTCAAGTATTGGTTTTTGTAGGGATTTTGTTTGATTGCATGGAGGATTTAATCATGAGCTGACATCAGTTAGAGAACCACTGGAAAACCTGGGAGTACTGGACAGCTGTTTCGTCCTAGTTTGGGACTCCTCAGCAGTACGCACCCACCGGGATTCGAACCCAGGACCTTCTGGTTACAAGGCGAGCTCGTAGACCATTGAGCCACTGGGACCCGATCCAATGGTCCTTGAATTCTAACTTCTGCCAGTTCACGATATAGCGCGACCACTTCGCAATGTCTTCTCCGATGAGTTACTGCCTCATCTTCGACCTGCTGTACCCTACTGGTCACGGCTTCCCACTAGAACCCCAGGTTAACTGCCTGAATAGGGCCAGTCACTAGTGAGCATCAGATGAATTTTCAAGTATTGGTTTTTGTAGGGATTTTGTTTGATTGCATGGAGGATTTAATCATGAGCTGACATCAGTTAGAGAACCACTGGAAAACCTGGGAGTACTGAACAGCTGTTTCGTCCTAGTTTGGGACTCCTCAGCAGTACGCACCCACCGGGATTCGAACCCAGGACCTTCTGGTTACAAGGCGAGCTCGTAGACCATTGAGCCACTGGGACCCGATCCAATGGTCCTTGAATTCTAACTTCTGCCAGTTCACGATATAGCGCGACCACTTCGCAATGTCTTCTCCGATGAGTTACTGCCTCATCTTCGACCTGCTGTACCCTACTGGTCACGGCTTCCCACTAGAACCCCAGGTTAACTGCCTGAATAGGGCCAGTCACTAGTGAGCATCAGATGAATTTTCAAGTATTGGTTTTTGTAGGGATTTTGTTTGATTGCATGGAGGATTTAATCATGAGCTGACATCAGTTAGAGAACCACTGGAAAACCTGGGAGTACTGGACAGCTGTTTCGTCCTAGTTTGGGACTCCTCAGCAGTACGCACCCACCGGGATTCGAACCCAGGACCTTCTGGTTACAAGGCGAGCTCGTAGACCATTGAGCCACTGGGACCCGATCCAATGGTCCTTGAATTCTAACTTCTGCCAGTTCACGATATAGCGCGACCACTTCGCAATGTCTTCTCCGATGAGTTACTGCCTCATCTTCGACCTGCTGTACCCTACTGGTCACGGCTTCCCACTAGAACCCCAGGTTAACTGCCTGAATAGGGCCAGTCACTAGTGAGCATCAGATGAATTTTCAAGTATTGGTTTTTGTAGGGATTTTGTTTGATTGCATGGAGGATTTAATCATGAGCTGACATCAGTTAGAGAACCACTGGAAAACCTGGGAGTACTGAACAGCTGTTTCGTCCTAGTTTGGGACTCCTCAGCAGTACGCACCCACCGGGATTCGAACCCAGGACCTTCTGGTTACAAGGCGAGCTCGTAGACCATTGAGCCACTGGGACCCGATCCAATGGTCCTTGAATTCTAACTTCTGCCAGTTCACGATATAGCGCGACCACTTCGCAATGTCTTCTCCGATGAGTTACTGCCTCATCTTCGACCTGCTGTACCCTACTGGTCACGGCTTCCCACTAGAACCCCAGGTTAACTGCCTGAATAGGGCCAGTCACTAGTGAGCATCAGATGAATTTTCAAGTATTGGTTTTTGTAGGGATTTTGTTTGATTGCATGGAGGATTTAATCATGAGCTGACATCAGTTAGAGAACCACTGGAAAACCTGGGAGTACTGGACAGCTGTTTCGTCCTAGTTTGGGACTCCTCAGCAGTACGCACCCACCGGGATTCGAACCCAGGACCTTCTGGTTACAAGGCGAGCTCGTAGACCATTGAGCCACTGGGACCCGATCCAATGGTCCTTGAATTCTAACTTCTGCCAGTTCACGATATAGCGCGACCACTTCGCAATGTCTTCTCCGATGAGTTACTGCCTCATCTTCGACCTGCTGTACCCTACTGGTCACGGCTTCCCACTAGAACCCCAGGTTAACTGCCTGAATAGGGCCAGTCACTAGTGAGCATCAGATGAATTTTCAAGTATTGGTTTTTGTAGGGATTTTGTTTGATTGCATGGAGGATTTAATCATGAGCTGACATCAGTTAGAGAACCACTGGAAAACCTGGGAGTACTGGACAGCTGTTTCGTCCTAGTTTGGGACTCCTCAGCAGTACGCACCCACCGGGATTCGAACCCAGCTCATGATTAAATCCTGCATGCAATTATTACTATTCTCACTTTGAACTGTCCCCGGTATTATTTCACTTGTTCCACTTGTCATTCTAAATCTATTCTTTTTTACAACGACAAATTCTATGCTATTAAATTTCACACAATATTACGTAACGTTTCTATTTTATTCGATTTGTCCACTAATCCTATAATTGCACATCCTTTTTCAAGTTCTATCCCTCGTATGAATTATTCTATCTATATATGACATTAATTTGCTTTGCCACATGAGATTTAACTACGATTATAATCACAAACATTTTAGTTTTAATTGAACTTCGTATTATTATTATTTTATGCATTCACACCTAAGATTCAATTCCCTCACCGGATATAACTTCTTAAAAACCATATATATACGACTGTACAGCTTGATGATAAATTCGTTGAAAGGAGTCTCTTCGCTGAATCATTTGTTTTGATGTTCTCCATTTCTCTAGCTTCTGTGTGGCGGAGCTATGCATTAGTAGCTTCTGAATGAAGTTCGCTTTTAGGATAACATTGTTTGCATGTTACCAATGCGACCAAGATAGTATATAAAAAATCCTTATTCTCAGAACTGTTTGCAGGATTCCCGCTAAGCGAGTCCTACTGAATTCATGCTCATAATGAATTCTGGTGTATATATTTAAAAAAGATTGATTTGATTGCAGTTTTACTCACTCTATCAGGATACAAAAATCGATGAGATCAGTATACATTTAAATATATAAGGGATTTCATAGAGTAATCAGTTGTATGGGTAGGATCTGAGGAACAAAAACCATTTAAAGAACAAATTTAATAGTAATTTAAATCAAGGAAGAAATTAATAGAAAATAGTTAACAAGGATATAAGGATAAAACTTGGGCACTGTGGTAGAGTGTAACTCCATTACAGATAAGATTTTATTTTGATAAATCACACAGTGTTGTTGTACAGTAATATTAACTGATGACCACGTTTCGAGCACAAACTAATGCCACCCATAATCATATCAAGTCACTCACTCACACAACGTTTTTCCTTCATTTATATACATGTGTGCAATTGACTAGATATTTAAATAAAAATCAATATAGGATGATGTGCATTCAGAAATAATATGAGTGTTATCAATCAAATACAATCAGATGGGAAATAAGACGAGTGTTTTTATAGTCATATTAAGTTACTTGTTAGGATGTTGTGATGTGCTTGAATTGAAATAGAGTTTTAAGATTATTTAATATCCTCCTCTGGTTTGACTGTTGGTAATATCTTCGATATCTATGGTATTTGCGTCGAGTCATTTCTGTTGCATGTGTTGGGTGCAAACTCAATAATCCAGGCAGGATTCAGTAATCAACCTCTCTCTCCACCTACATAGATTACTTTTTAGAATCTTAACCCTCTCCCACCCTATTATGCCGTTTTGTGTTAATGCATGCAGTGCAATTACTGAGCTTTTTTCTAAATTACTCATCTTCTTGTGGTTAATCATTCTTACCTTAGCTAAATTCTTATGTTCCGACATTCTGATTACCCCCGATCTATTAGTTTGACCTATATAGTTGACCTCATAGTCATTGCAAGGTATTTTGCAAATTACATCATTTTGTTTTATTGAGTCTACCGGTCTTTTTGCAAGGATAAAGTTAGGTTTTCATTCAAGGTGAAGTTTTGAAGCTGTAGCTCATCGATCTCAACTCCTAATGCTCATCACTTGTTCACAGTTTCGAAACCCCATTCGCCCTCCGAGACTCGAATATTCAGGCATTGGGATCAACTCTCACATAATATTTTAAGCTGTCCGTAGTTTCTGTGAACATGTACAGGGAAACAACTTCACTGAACGTAGTTTAAACTTAGTTTCAGAAAATACGTTGCGAAAATATCTATTTATAGCGGTTAATTTGTTAAACAGAGAGTTTGTAACTACGCGCACGAGGGTTTTTTATTTCGATGTCCTTTGAATAATGCAGGTTCTGATGATTTTCCTTTTATATGCATTTATTTTTATATCCCCAAAAACACAACACTTCAGGCAGGTGTGTGGAGTCTGGAGCAATATGACTGTACGGCTTTCTGTTAGGGGTTAAAAATGGAAACATTGTGCATAGATTTTGTTTAAAACAATTCATTGTAAAATATATAATATACATAACTCTCATGATTGGTCTAGAAGATACAGAATACTTATTAAGACAGTAGTCTTTAGGCTGATTCGTCAAGGAGATCTCTGAATCCCAGACAGGATTACTTCAGGCAATTAGAGTGACAGTCTAGTTAGCTAGGCTGCTTAAGCGGTTTTGAACTCGTTTCCAGTTCGCTTTGACTAGGTATAACGCTCGCAGTTGATGCATAGACATCGGTCCTGCTAGGTCTGAGTGCTAGCCACACTACCTGCTAACTCTTTAACCTGGGCCAAGCAACGTGCTGTGAACACTACCGCAACTAGCGAAGGGAGAATGTAACACTTAGAGCTGCTGAAAGATGCATTTATTAACTGTGATTTACAGAAAATGTACGAGCAGATAATCACACCACAACGAAGCTGTCAAGCTATTGTCCTTTGGATATTATACAAACACAGTCTTTTTCAGTCGACATGGATAAAAATCTGACTGTTGACAGTGAAACAGCTGAGGTTCAAGTAATCTGACAAACTTCTTTGATCCCCTACAGTAGAACATATATCACCGGTGATAACTGATAACAACAAGCATAATGCTAGTATAAAGGTGAAAGTGGTTGCATTTGTAGCACCGAATTATTCTATCCCCTGTCAATGGTACACACCGTGAGGGGGATAGCATCACCGGTTTATGCTGTGTCTCGATGAAATATATCTACAACATCTTATCAGTACGGAGCAAAAATCTGCATAAATGCAGGATGAAGAAGGCGACAAAATCACAGACCTGATAATAATTGTGGGTTACAGTCTTCTCCACCTATGGTTGAACTTGAATGATTACTTTACTAGGTTCTAAATTACTGTTAGAGCTAGTAATACAGCGGGCGACCCATCGTGGGTGGCTGTAAATTCATGGCTGATGTATTCACTGGTACAATAACCTGATAGGACGATTTTTGATTCATTTAATTTTGGAGAACCTCCATGGTCATGTAATCAGTCAGATATTGATTACTTACTAATGTTTTAAATTTCTGAGTATACTTAATTGATATATTCCTGTATTTAGAAAAATAAAAGCTTTTTGTTCCTGAGGTTGTTGCAAATAAAACTAACTTTTGCGAGAAATATTTTCAAGCCATCGTCTGGCTATAGAGTTGTGTCTAGAGTTTCGTTGTAGTCAAGTTAGAAGATTACCAATAAAAGCAGTAACACTCCGTTATAACACATTTGGCGATCGGTTTATTCAAGCCATTTCCGTAATAACAGTAAGATAATGAAACTACATATCCTCAGTTGAATATTAGTGTAGATGACATGATTGTTTTGGAGGAACTATTGTTACATGTGTGGAGTCCTCAAAAATAAACTTATCCAAATTTTACTACTATGTAAATAATGAACATATTGTACACCACTTTGTTTTAACCATAAACTCTGTACTTTGACGTTACCTCGGGTTTTGAATAAATATATAGTTCTGCCTTCGACTCTCCATCTTCTCCACCATCTCAACTGCCGTCGATCAATTTTAATCACCTGCTTTCCATCTCAAATTTTTGCAGGAGCACCGTAGTTCTTCCTACGTACTTTGGTCGACCTCCGGCAACGTCAACATTGGAGAACTAGTACTCGAGCAGTCTTCCCGCAGCGCCTGGAGTCTATAACGTTTATTGTGGACTTTGGATCTTTGTAAACCCAAGTAACCAAACTTTAATACATTCTTCCCGTAACTAAACTGATTTGGTACTTTATTTTCTATTTGAATTTGGGTAACTGAGCTAACCGAGTGAAAGGTCCACCACACATGTCCTTGCAAAACGCAAATAGACTTTTAGTGAACCAATTTAAGATGTGTCTGAGCAAAACCAAGGGACAATAGCCGTTAAACACCACACAGAAACTGTGAATTGTGAGCAGATGAGACAGTTACCTCACACTTGAATACAACTGAGGAAATTCTGCAGAAAATGATTGTAAGCCTGCCAAATTCACCGCGAGCTTCCACATGGTATTCGCTAGAAATAAGACGGATCCATACGCTTATTTCTACGTAGGAACACATCAGTCATACAGGCATGGATTAGTATTATTTAAATTATGTAAATTTGGTTTTGTGGTGAATTTACATGGTTTCTGTTCCTTCTGACTTTAGTTTGTGGCAAAAGTCTGCTAACTAGTCATTCAGTGTAGCACATTAAGAAACACAGGAAAGTTGTCTTCACATTAACGAGATAAACACACAAATCTGTGTGTGGTGTATCACAAATGCTTGGAAGAAAATAAGTTAATCTTCCAACATAACCTTGCTGTGTACGCCATGCGTTATTGACTCCACCCATCTCGCCACAAGTCTTTAAGTAACCTTCAGTTTTCCGGGTACCTTGGCCCTGCACAATTAATAAGATTGCAATAGTGGAAGACAAGAGACTTAGTAAAAGTGCTTATCTGCATTTCGTATCTCTTAATACGGAAATCGCTTCCTTCCTCTGATGTCAAATATACCTCCCTCTTATTTGACAATTTTATGCTACTGAACGTTTTCTTATATATGTATATAAATGTGGTGATTGACAATTCCAATCTCTGTATTGTTTAAGTACTTACTGTTGATTGCTAATATGTTTCATATATGAATTGCATTAGAATTCATTATAATAGAGGTTTTTTGTATTTCCCAATGAATGAAAAAACAAAACGAGATTGTTTTTACTGACGTTTCGCTATTTAATGCTAATAGCTTTCTCAAAGTATTATTAAACCGGAATTTACAAAATCTCAGCATATATATAACAAAGAATTAGGGGGTGAGAAAAATATAGACTTAGTTCAACTTAAAAGGACATATTGAAAGTCAAAATAACAATGAAGATCGTTCAAACCAAATATCAAAGGTAATAGTATATCTGTTATTATATCAAAATAAAGTTTACTAACTTGATCATCGTTCGTTACTCTGGGGTCATTTTTGGTTGTCAAGTTCGAGAATAGGTAAAGGTAACCAAACTAAGTGTAGGCTGTGAAATACTTGATCATCATTCATCAGTCTGGGTCATTTTTTTGTTGTCAAGTTAGCGAACTGGTAAAGATAGTAAAACCAAGTGTAGATTGTTGGATTTTGTCAGTGTGTAGAATTATGAAAGTAGTGTGCGTTTACATAGTGAACTTGCTCACCACATTTGCGTTGATTTTGCTACTTCATGGGGGAGGGTGTTGTAGCCAGGTTAGATTCTGTTTCAGTCCATCATTCCTATTCAGGCAATTTGGATTCCACTTGATATGAAGTGCTTCTGATATTAGACGTTCTTTGTGGTTTCTGAAGTTTTTCTGGATTATTTCAATATTATCAAAATCAATTTTGTGGCCTGATTCTATAGCATGTAGACCTATGGCTGATGATTTTTGAAGTTTTTCCAGTTCAACTGGATTTCTTGGTGGTCGAAGAGAAGCTCTACGGTGTTCATTTCTTCTGATTTTGATTTCTCGAGATGTTTGTCCGATGTAGATTGCATCACATTCCGAGCATTTTATTTTGTAGACACAATTAGATAGAGAATCTTTCGGGATTTGGTCTTTTATATGGACAATGTTGTTTTGAAGTGTGTCCGATGTTTTGAAGAAAACTCTAATGTCGAGTTGATTAAGTACTCTTCTGATATCGTCTGATGTCTCTGCTCTATATGGAATGACGACTGTTGAAGTCCATGTTTTCGGAATGCATTTTCGGCCATACTTAATGTTTGTGTTGATTTTGTTGATGAAATTCGTTGGGTAGTTGTTTTGCTTGAGAGTTTTAGTGATGTTTGAAATTTCTTCTTCTTTTTCTTGCTCATCTGTTATCAGGGAGTGTGCTCGTCTAAGAAGACTTGAAACAACTGAAATCTTTGCGCTGATGAGGTGTGATGATTTGAAGTCTAAATATTTGTTGGAGAATATTTGTATAAATATTTGAAGAAAACACACTCCAACAAATATTTAGACTTCAAATCATGACACCCCATCAGCGCAAAGATTTCAGTTGTTTCAAGTCTTCTTAGACGAGCACACTCCCTGATAACAGATGAGCAAGAAAAAGAAGAAGAAATTTCAAACATCACTAAAACTCTCAAGCAAAACAACTACCCAACGAATTTCATCAACAAAATCAACACAAACATTAAGTATGGCCGAAAATGCATTCCGAAAACATGGACTTCAACAGTCGTCATTCCATATAGAGCAGAGACATCAGACGATATCAGAAGAGTACTTAATCAACTCGACATTAGAGTTTTCTTCAAAACATCGGACACACGGCGAAGTTAAACTTTCGACACCACTAACTACCAATCAGCGAATTATCCAATAAGATTTACGAACGATGTCGAATTATCCAATGAGATTCACGAACGTAGTTCAGTGTTGTATAGCGCTTGATTTATTTCTAATGCGTGACCTTACAAGGTTCCGGCTGTAATTTGAGGAGGTTAGTGTTTTCCAGTATTGCCTGGATTTAAATTGCTCCGGAAGGAGCGAACTTATTCTTGTGTTGGTATCATGACTTTAAAAAGCTATAGCAGATCAACTGGTGGGTTTGTTCATCGTTGTGCTTTATGTTTGAAGCATGCTAATATTAGAGAGGGTAAGCTGATAATTTTAATATTTCGTAGGTCACATCTCTCCCTAACCCAGATTTTGTATATCTGCAATTACTGGGTGTTGAAACAGCCGGTGAGAGCAGCAGCTGCCGAGACTGAGAATAGTCATGTCTCAACAGTTTAGTGCTACCAGCATTGCAGAGATATTGCTTCGTGTAAAATAGAGACAATCACTTGTTTGCTGTGTGGATCCCGTTACGAGGACTCCAACGAATTCCATTGAAGGTTTTCGGGGCCACTTGAAAAACAAGATAAGGGCTATAAATGGATCTGAAAAGGATCTCATTTACAGCCGTTCAGATGAATATAAGTACAGGATGTGCTGTGACTTCGCCACTGACAGTCACATGCTAAACTGGGGGATGTTTCACTCACATATTCGAGAAAGATACTCCTTGTAACCGTTTTATCCTCCTTTATGCTTTTTTCTATAAATATGCGTTTCCATTCATCATATATGCCTATTTCATGTGATTGGTCCGTTCAAGGTCGTTTGCTGATTGGTTGCTAGTGGTGTCGAAAGTGTAACTTTGCCGGACACACTTCAAAACAACATTGTCCATATAAAAGACCAAATCCCGAAAGATTCTCTATCTAATTGTGTCTACAAAATAAAATGCTCGGAATGTGATGCGATCTACATCGGACAAACATCTCGAGAAATCAAAATCAGAAGAAATGAACACCGTAGAGCTTCTCTTCGACCACCAAGAAATCCAGTTGAACTGGAAAAACTTCAAAAATCATCAGCCATAGGTCTACATGCTATAGAATCAGGCCACAAAATTGATTTTGATAATATTGAAATAATCCAGAAAAACTTCAGAAACCACAAAGAACGTCTAATATCAGAAGCACTTCATATCAAGTGGAATCCAAATTGCCTGAATAGGAATGATGGACTGAAACAGAATCTAACCTGGCTACAACACCCTCCCCCATGAAGTAGCAAAATCAACGCAAATGTGGTGAGCAAGTTCACTATGTAAACGCACACTACTTTCATAATTCTACACACTGACAAAATCCAACAATCTACACTTGGTTTTACTATCTTTACCAGTTCGCTAACTTGACAACAAAAAAATGACCCAGACTGATGAATGATGATCAAGTATTTCACAGCCTACACTTAGTTTGGTTACCTTTACCTATTCTCGAACTTGACAACCAAAAATGACCCCAGAGTAACGAACGATGATCAAGTTAGTAAACTTTATTTTGATATAATAACAGATATACTATTACCTTTGATATTTGGTTTGAACGATCTTCATTGTTATTTTGACTTTCAATATGTCCTTTTAAGTTGAACTAAGTCTATATTTTTCTCACCCCCTAACTCTTTGTTATATATATGCTGAGATTTTGTAAATTCCGGTTTAATAATACTTTGAGAAAGCTATTAGCATTAAATAGCGAAACGTCAGTAAAAACAATCTCGTTTTGTTTTTTCATTCATTGGGAAATACAAAAAACCTCTATTATAATGAATATCATATACCCAATGCCCAAATTTTTTCAAACCGTTAAAAGTGAACTTGGTTTGGATATATATAATCTAATTAAAAACCGGATTACTCTATCGAAGCATAAATGTAACTTTTATAATCATCGTATTTTCAATTTACGCTGTCTGCAAAGTGGAATTATTCCCAAATCACTACTTGTTAAACCTCCTGAATATTCACACAAATCCATACTTGCTGCAAATCATACCTCCAAAGTATTTTTACGAGAACGTATACATATATGCAACATCAAACTTGAATCTTATCGAATGAGAATCAAAAATATAGATGACTGCTTAACATTACTTGTTACAAATCATATCTATGAATCCTTTCAAAAATTGTTCAATGAACGAGAATCTCATTTTCATAATGTCACTAAAAGAAGACATATACAAAAATTCTCGAAACTCAAAGAAAAGAAACAACCAAAGAAAACCTCAACAAATGATATGGGGAATATTAGAGCCATACATAACATGTCAGACAAGATACTAACCGAAAATGAAATCTCATTACTACAGAAAGGTTTGAATTTCAATATAACTAGAAAGCCATTATCGGTCCAGGAAATAGCACCTATGATTGAACCTGCTCTACAACAACTCACCAATGAAGAATCACAATCTGCTCGTCAAAAGATATCACACATATTAATGACACAACGAAACATAACATCTAATCTCACCAAACAAGAATATGAAGCCTTAAGAAATTTGAAGAAAGACAAAAGCATCGTCATAACGAAAGCCGACAAGGGGAACGTCACTGTGATAATGAACAGAACGGATTATGAAAAGAAAGCGATTGAACACCTATCTGAAGGACCATACTTACTCATTGAAGAGAAGAAGAAATCCGCCGAATTCAACAAAATGAAACTAAATACAAACAGACTACTTCAAGAAATGAAACCCAAAATTGGAAATTCGCTCTGGTTTACACTAAAACCAAAATCTTATATACCTTCAAGATTCTACGGTCAACCAAAGATACATAAACCCACAGTCCCACTAAGACCAGTGATAGATTTCACCAACTCACCAACATACAACCTTTCTAAATACTTACTCTCGATACTACAACCACTACAAAAGGACACTCAAAATATTGTAAAAAATTCATATGATTTCAAATCCCAAATAGAACACCGAGAAATTGATAAAGAAGACATTATGGTAAGCTATGATATTAACTCACTATATACTAGCATCCCTATTACCGAAAGTCTTGACATCATTTCCAGTCTACTAGAATCAGATACAACGCTATCACAAAGATGTCCACTGGACACCAGTGAAATAATTAAGAGCCTAAAATTCTGTCTGGAAAGTAATTATTTTACATTCAAAGGGAGTTTATATAGACAGACAAATGGTGTTGCTATGGGTTCACCAGTCTCCCCAATAGTCGCCGATCTTTACATGAATAAATTCGAAAATAATATCTTTTCAAGCATACTCACTCCTAAAATATGGTTAAGATATGTGGATGATACTTTTGTAGTACTAAAACGAGATCTACACAATTCATTCCTGGAGAAAATAAACTGTGTATCTCCCAAAATCCAGTTCACTTCGGAAGCAGAATCAGACATCGGTGAACTTCCATTTCTAGACTGCCTAGTTAAGAGAAAGGAAAACGGACATTTTAGTATATCCATATTCAGGAAGAAAACCCACTCCAACAAATATTTAGACTTCAAATCATCACACCCCATCAGCGCAAAGATTTCAGTTGTTTCAAGTCTTCTTAGACGAGCACACTCCCTGATAACAGATGAGCAAGAAAAAGAAGAAGAAATTTCAAACATCACTAAAACTCTCAAGCAAAACAACTACCCAACGAACTTCATCAACAAAATCAACACAAACATTAAGTATGGCCGAAAATGCATTCCGAAAACATGGACTTCAACAGTCGTCATTCCATATAGAGCAGAGACATCAGACGATATCAGAAGAGTACTTAATCAACTCGACATTAGAGTTTTCTTCAAAACATCGGACACACTTCAAAACAACCTTGTCCATATAAAAGACCAAATCCCGAAAGATTCTCTATCTAATTGTGTCTACAAAATAAAATGCTCGGAATGTGATGCGATCTACATCGGACAAACATCTCGAGAAATCAAAATCAGAAGAAATGAACACCGTAGAGCTTCTCTTCGACCACCAAGAAATCCAGTTGAACTGGAAAAACTTCAAAAATCATCAGCCATAGGTCTACATGCTATAGAATCAGGCCACAAAATTGATTTTGACAATATTGAAATAATCCAGAAAAACTTCAGAAACCACAAAGAACGTCTAATATCAGAAGCACTTCATATCAAGTGGAATCCAAATTGCCTGAATAGGAATGATGGACTGAAACAGAATCTAACCTGGCTACAACACCCTCCCCCATGAAGTAGCAAAATCAACGCAAATGTGGTGAGCAAGTTCACTATGTAAACGCACACTACTTTCATAATTCTACACACTGACAAAATCCAACAATCTACACTTGGTTTTACTATCTTTACCAGTTCGCTAACTTGACAACAAAAAAAGACCCAGACTGATGAATGATGATCAAGTATTTCACAGCCTACACTTAGTTTGGTTACCTTTACCTATTCTCGAACTTGACAACCAAAAATGACCCCAGAGTAACGAACGATGATCAAGTTAGTAAACTTTATTTTGATATAATAACAGATATACTATTACCTTTGATATTTGGTTTGAACGATCTTCATTGTTATTTTGACTTTCAATATGTCCTTTTAAGTTGAACTAAGTCTATATTTTTCTCACCCCCTAATTCTTTGTTATATATATGCTGAGATTTTGTAAATTCCGGTTTAATAATACTTTGAGAAAGCTATTAGCATTAAATAGCGAAACGTCAGTAAAAACAATCTCGTTTTGTTTTTTCATTCATTGGGAAATACAAAAAACCTCTATTATAATGAATATCATATACCCAATGCCCAAATTTTTTCAAACCGTTAAAAGTGAACTTGGTTTGGATATATATAATCTAATTAAAAACCGGATTACTCTATCGAAGCATAAATGTAACTTTTATAATCATCGTATTTTCAATTTACGCTGTCTGCAAAGTGGAATTATTCCCAAATCACTACTTGTTAAACCTCCTGAATATTCACACAAATCCATACTTGCTGCAAATCATACCTCCAAAGTATTTTTACGAGAACGTATACATATATGCAACATCAAACTTGAATCTTATCGAATGAGAATCAAAAATATAGATGAC
The DNA here is from genome assembly GCA_944472135.2 of Trichobilharzia regenti. Taxonomy (NCBI): domain Eukaryota; kingdom Metazoa; phylum Platyhelminthes; class Trematoda; order Strigeidida; family Schistosomatidae; genus Trichobilharzia; species Trichobilharzia regenti. The sequence goes on along the minus strand of OX235262.1, from coordinate 21,388,150 downwards.
TGCTTAACATTACTTGTTACAAATCATATCTATGAATCCTTTCAAAAATTGTTCAATGAACGAGAATCTCATTTTCATAATGTCACTAAAAGAAGACATATACAAAAATTCTCGAAACTCAAAGAAAAGAAACAACCAAAGAAAACCTCAACAAATGATATGGGGAATATTAGAGCCATACATAACATGTCAGACAAGATACTAACCGAAAATGAAATCTCATTACTACAGAAAGGTTTGAATTTCAATATAACTAGAAAGCCATTATCGGTCCAGGAAATAGCACCTATGATTGAACCTGCTCTACAACAACTCACCAATGAAGAATCACAATCTGCTCGTCAAAAGATATCACACATATTAATGACACAACGAAACATAACATCTAATCTCACCAAACAAGAATATGAAGCCTTAAGAAATTTGAAGAAAGACAAAAGCATCGTCATAACGAAAGCCGACAAGGGGAACGTCACTGTGATAATGAACAGAACGGATTATGAAAAGAAAGCGATTGAACACCTATCTGAAGGACCATACTTACTCATTGAAGAGAAGAAGAAATCCGCCGAATTCAACAAAATGAAACTAAATACAAACAGACTACTTCAAGAAATGAAACCCAAAATTGGAAATTCGCTCTGGTTTACACTAAAACCAAAATCTTATATACCTTCAAGATTCTACGGTCAACCAAAGATACATAAACCCACAGTCCCACTAAGACCAGTGATAGATTTCACCAACTCACCAACATACAACCTTTCTAAATACTTACTCTCGATACTACAACCACTACAAAAGGACACTCAAAATATTGTAAAAAATTCATATGATTTCAAATCCCAAATAGAACACCGAGAAATTGATAAAGAAGACATTATGGTAAGCTATGATATTAACTCACTATATACTAGCATCCCTATTACCGAAAGTCTTGACATCATTTCCAGTCTACTAGAATCAGATACAACGCTATCACAAAGATGTCCACTGGACACCAGTGAAATAATTAAGAGCCTAAAATTCTGTCTGGAAAGTAATTATTTTACATTCAAAGGGAGTTTATATAGACAGACAAATGGTGTTGCTATGGGTTCACCAGTCTCCCCAATAGTCGCCGATCTTTACATGAATAAATTCGAAAATAATATCTTTTCAAGCATACTCACTCCTAAAATATGGTTAAGATATGTGGATGATACTTTTGTAGTACTAAAACGAGATCTACACAATTCATTCCTGGAGAAAATAAACTGTGTATCTCCCAAAATCCAGTTCACTTCGGAAGCAGAATCAGACATCGGTGAACTTCCATTTCTAGACTGCCTAGTTAAGAGAAAGGAAAACGGACATTTTAGTATATCCATATTCAGGAAGAAAACCCACTCCAACAAATATTTAGACTTCAAATCATCACACCCCATCAGCGCAAAGATTTCAGTTGTTTCAAGTCTTCTTAGACGAGCACACTCCCTGATAACAGATGAGCAAGAAAAAGAAGAAGAAATTTCAAACATCACTAAAACTCTCAAGCAAAACAACTACCCAACGAACTTCATCAACAAAATCAACACAAACATTAAGTATGGCCGAAAATGCATTCCGAAAACATGGACTTCAACAGTCGTCATTCCATATAGAGCAGAGACATCAGACGATATCAGAAGAGTACTTAATCAACTCGACATTAGAGTTTTCTTCAAAACATCGGACACACTTCAAAACAACCTTGTCCATATAAAAGACCAAATCCCGAAAGATTCTCTATCTAATTGTGTCTACAAAATAAAATGCTCGGAATGTGATGCGATCTACATCGGACAAACATCTCGAGAAATCAAAATCAGAAGAAATGAACACCGTAGAGCTTCTCTTCGACCACCAAGAAATCCAGTTGAACTGGAAAAACTTCAAAAATCATCAGCCATAGGTCTACATGCTATAGAATCAGGCCACAAAATTGATTTTGACAATATTGAAATAATCCAGAAAAACTTCAGAAACCACAAAGAACGTCTAATATCAGAAGCACTTCATATCAAGTGGAATCCAAATTGCCTGAATAGGAATGATGGACTGAAACAGAATCTAACCTGGCTACAACACCCTCCCCCATGAAGTAGCAAAATCAACGCAAATGTGGTGAGCAAGTTCACTATGTAAACGCACACTACTTTCATAATTCTACACACTGACAAAATCCAACAATCTACACTTGGTTTTACTATCTTTACCAGTTCGCTAACTTGACAACAAAAAAAGACCCAGACTGATGAATGATGATCAAGTATTTCACAGCCTACACTTAGTTTGGTTACCTTTACCTATTCTCGAACTTGACAACCAAAAATGACCCCAGAGTAACGAACGATGATCAAGTTAGTAAACTTTATTTTGATATAATAACAGATATACTATTACCTTTGATATTTGGTTTGAACGATCTTCATTGTTATTTTGACTTTCAATATGTCCTTTTAAGTTGAACTAAGTCTATATTTTTCTCACCCCCTAATTCTTTGTTATATATATGCTGAGATTTTGTAAATTCCGGTTTAATAATACTTTGAGAAAGCTATTAGCATTAAATAGCGAAACGTCAGTAAAAACAATCTCGTTTTGTTTTTTCATTCATTGGGAAATACAAAAAACCTCTATTATAATGAATATCATATACCCAATGCCCAAATTTTTTCAAACCGTTAAAAGTGAACTTGGTTTGGATATATATAATCTAATTAAAAACCGGATTACTCTATCGAAGCATAAATGTAACTTTTATAATCATCGTATTTTCAATTTACGCTGTCTGCAAAGTGGAATTATTCCCAAATCACTACTTGTTAAACCTCCTGAATATTCACACAAATCCATACTTGCTGCAAATCATACCTCCAAAGTATTTTTACGAGAACGTATACATATATGCAACATCAAACTTGAATCTTATCGAATGAGAATCAAAAATATAGATGACTGCTTAACATTACTTGTTACAAATCATATCTATGAATCCTTTCAAAAATTGTTCAATGAACGAGAATCTCATTTTCATAATGTCACTAAAAGAAGACATATACAAAAATTCTCGAAACTCAAAGAAAAGAAACAACCAAAGAAAACCTCAACAAATGATATGGGGAATATTAGAGCCATACATAACATGTCAGACAAGATACTAACCGAAAATGAAATCTCATTACTACAGAAAGGTTTGAATTTCAATATAACTAGAAAGCCATTATCGGTCCAGGAAATAGCACCTATGATTGAACCTGCTCTACAACAACTCACCAATGAAGAATCACAATCTGCTCGTCAAAAGATATCACACATATTAATGACACAACGAAACATAACATCTAATCTCACCAAACAAGAATATGAAGCCTTAAGAAATTTGAAGAAAGACAAAAGCATCGTCATAACGAAAGCCGACAAGGGGAACGTCACTGTGATAATGAACAGAACGGATTATGAAAAGAAAGCGATTGAACACCTATCTGAAGGACCATACTTACTCATTGAAGAGAAGAAGAAATCCGCCGAATTCAACAAAATGAAACTAAATACAAACAGACTACTTCAAGAAATGAAACCCAAAATTGGAAATTCGCTCTGGTTTACACTAAAACCAAAATCTTATATACCTTCAAGATTCTACGGTCAACCAAAGATACATAAACCCACAGTCCCACTAAGACCAGTGATAGATTTCACCAACTCACCAACATACAACCTTTCTAAATACTTACTCTCGATACTACAACCACTACAAAAGGACACTCAAAATATTGTAAAAAATTCATATGATTTCAAATCCCAAATAGAACACCGAGAAATTGATAAAGAAGACATTATGGTAAGCTATGATATTAACTCACTATATACTAGCATCCCTATTACCGAAAGTCTTGACATCATTTCCAGTCTACTAGAATCAGATACAACGCTATCACAAAGATGTCCACTGGACACCAGTGAAATAATTAAGAGCCTAAAATTCTGTCTGGAAAGTAATTATTTTACATTCAAAGGGAGTTTATATAGACAGACAAATGGTGTTGCTATGGGTTCACCAGTCTCCCCAATAGTCGCCGATCTTTACATGAATAAATTCGAAAATAATATCTTTTCAAGCATACTCACTCCTAAAATATGGTTAAGATATGTGGATGATACTTTTGTAGTACTAAAACGAGATCTACACAATTCATTCCTGGAGAAAATAAACTGTGTATCTCCCAAAATCCAGTTCACTTCGGAAGCAGAATCAGACATCGGTGAACTTCCATTTCTAGACTGCCTAGTTAAGAGAAAGGAAAACGGACATTTTAGTATATCCATATTCAGGAAGAAAACCCACTCCAACAAATATTTAGACTTCAAATCATCACACCCCATCAGCGCAAAGATTTCAGTTGTTTCAAGTCTTCTTAGACGAGCACACTCCCTGATAACAGATGAGCAAGAAAAAGAAGAAGAAATTTCAAACATCACTAAAACTCTCAAGCAAAACAACTACCCAACGAACTTCATCAACAAAATCAACACAAACATTAAGTATGGCCGAAAATGCATTCCGAAAACATGGACTTCAACAGTCGTCATTCCATATAGAGCAGAGACATCAGACGATATCAGAAGAGTACTTAATCAACTCGACATTAGAGTTTTCTTCAAAACATCGGACACACTTCAAAACAACCTTGTCCATATAAAAGACCAAATCCCGAAAGATTCTCTATCTAATTGTGTCTACAAAATAAAATGCTCGGAATGTGATGCGATCTACATCGGACAAACATCTCGAGAAATCAAAATCAGAAGAAATGAACACCGTAGAGCTTCTCTTCGACCACCAAGAAATCCAGTTGAACTGGAAAAACTTCAAAAATCATCAGCCATAGGTCTACATGCTATAGAATCAGGCCACAAAATTGATTTTGACAATATTGAAATAATCCAGAAAAACTTCAGAAACCACAAAGAACGTCTAATATCAGAAGCACTTCATATCAAGTGGAATCCAAATTGCCTGAATAGGAATGATGGACTGAAACAGAATCTAACCTGGCTACAACACCCTCCCCCATGAAGTAGCAAAATCAACGCAAATGTGGTGAGCAAGTTCACTATGTAAACGCACACTACTTTCATAATTCTACACACTGACAAAATCCAACAATCTACACTTGGTTTTACTATCTTTACCAGTTCGCTAACTTGACAACAAAAAAAGACCCAGACTGATGAATGATGATCAAGTATTTCACAGCCTACACTTAGTTTGGTTACCTTTACCTATTCTCGAACTTGACAACCAAAAATGACCCCAGAGTAACGAACGATGATCAAGTTAGTAAACTTTATTTTGATATAATAACAGATATACTATTACCTTTGATATTTGGTTTGAACGATCTTCATTGTTATTTTGACTTTCAATATGTCCTTTTAAGTTGAACTAAGTCTATATTTTTCTCACCCCCTAATTCTTTGTTATATATATGCTGAGATTTTGTAAATTCCGGTTTAATAATACTTTGAGAAAGCTATTAGCATTAAATAGCGAAACGTCAGTAAAAACAATCTCGTTTTGTTTTTTCATTCATTGGGAAATACAAAAAACCTCTATTATAATGAATATCATATACCCAATGCCCAAATTTTTTCAAACCGTTAAAAGTGAACTTGGTTTGGATATATATAATGCATTAGAATTCCGCTAAATACAAATTCGTATATGCAACATATTAGCAATCAACAGTAAGTGCTTAAACAATACATCTCGAAATACTAATACTACGATTACAATAAATTACTACAATATACTACTGATAAATCTTATCAGTGGCACACGCCACAACAGGAATTCCCCACTGTAGTGATCATAATAATCGACAATCTACCCAGCAGAAAATAATAATATATTATCACTTTATGTACATGAGGGACTGGTTTACAGGCACCATCAACGTGATAAATGAAATATGCATAGAGCAGGCACATATACTATTTTTCACTTGCTCAGGTCATTTATACGAGGAATAGTAGTGGAATAATGTCAGTGAGAACACTTTACATGGGTAAAAAAATTACCTAATATAATCCTAGTCACCATTATTGTTTGAATTTATCGGAAACGCGCGTAACAACCAAAGGCTGCGTCACATGTGGTCGATATGGTGGTCTATTCACAAAAGTATAAAAATGGCTTCTAAAACGTTGGTTAGTTTACCAAAAGTAATGTATTCGTCAGTATTATCTGCAAGAGGCTCACCACAGCAGTTAGTATCCAGTTAAATATGTAAAGAAGTATCAATGAATCACCATAATCAGCAGCCGGTGGATTTTTAATTCATTTCTGTCAGGAACCAAAATGACCGCGAACTAATCTTTACGAAATGAAGTATGCAGGAGCAGAACCCTACCATCCAATGAGTCAGCAGGATTCGTAATGCAGCTGTCAGCATATTTTCATTACTTCTTAGATATCCAGGTTTATCGGTGCTGTATCGGTAGTGATTTAGATTTGTCAGCATGATCAACATGTGGGTGAGTATCCAGATGTATACTACAACTTGATTGCCTTTCGGATCTAGTTAATTATATCTCTCATGGGGTTTGATTACTCTACGATTTTGATATATTCCGCAAAGTGTCGCCGTAACCATGGGAATTATGCATATGCTTTAAATGCATTAATTTGTTGGCTCCTACCTACACTGAGTATATACGACGGGAACTGTGGATTTATGTATTTCCTCATCACTGCGGATAAAAAATCACCGCATTCTTTTTGAGGGAACACCAGTTGGTGGATTATATATAATGTTAAGTAGCTTATTTTTTTCCATGCGATGTAGTGGTAAGTTTTGACCTCGTTTTCTCTTATTTCATATCTGTTTTGGTTCAGTCATTGTATCGGGTAGACATTATGCGAGTGACTCTTATTTGTTTGATGGCATTTGTCATGACTGCTGCTTTTTAATCTGAAATCATAAATAGAGGCAAAGCAAACAACAGGTGTCTTCCCTATGCTGATACATTAAATGTGCCCATGATTTCTGAAGCTCTTCCATTGGCATTCGCCTGCAAATTCTGTAAATGTGTCACTAAGTACCTTTTCAAAGGAGACTAATGTGCTTGCTAGCCGCGTTTCTGTTGATGGTTTGTTCCGTATCTGAGCATATCTAATCAAGCAAAGCTTTCACCTCGTGGCTGTCCTCCACTGTTTGATAGTCACTGCATTTTAGTGTGTCTAAGGTTACAGCAACTGTTATCCGAAATTCGAATGTCTTTAATAAAGGTACACACCATGTGATTTAAAAGCTCATAGAAAAGTACCAATTTTAGTCCCAGTCGTCTTAACCGTAGTGATTTGAGTCCTGAGATTTTCTATCTGGTGGAATGGTTTGTACCGTTTTCGGTTCCGAGTACCTTCTACTTTCAGTTTGTCTTGTATGCGTATACTACTAAACACGAGTGAGCAGAAATCTAGGAGTGGGCCCACACAAACCTTGTACAGTTGTATTCTGTATTAACTTCTGTAGAAGTTCCTGATTAGGAAACCAATAAGCTTGTTTCGAGATAAGCTCTGAAAATAATAGGTTATGTGAATATTTCACTCCCAGGTCTAATACAGATTTGAGTCTGAGGATTTTGTGGCCCTGAATTGCTAAGTAGAGTTCTAGGTTGTAACAGCCTATTCAGAGCCAGCCACACTTTTCGACATTAAACTCGAGTCTCCAGGTGTCACACCATCTATTCATTTTTGTTGTTTCTTCATTTACAGATTCCACAGTTGTACCGACATCTATATATATACGTGCATTTCTAAATTTCAGGGTAGGTCCAAGTCACTAGTGGGATAGTACATATTCGAAGTAGTGATACTATTATATCCGTACCGCTGTTTTTGTATATGACAGATGACATGTTATCTATCCCACAACTACCTTTAACTTTTAATGTCTTTACCGCTGATTCTATATTTTGTATATTAAAGTTGATGTCGCCTAACTTGTAGTTATTTTCGCAGGTTACGTGGAGAATTGGGAATGGGTGCGCTTTGGTGTCATTAAAGAACCACTGATTGAGGGATCCACCGATGATCTGAATATCATCATAAAATACAGCTGCGTGTGCCAAGGGGCTCACGTCGTTGTCCTTACTCATTTTTAGTCGCTTTTGTAAGGTCTTGCGGAGTTCCTGAGTTTTGGATCTGCGGCCTAGGGCTTTACTTTCCTTCAGTTGTGCCATTATTTCATGTCTCTCCTCAAGATTTTTAGAAGCTTCGTGTATGTAGTTTAATGCACTAAATTCCTTAAATAGATGAAATTTCCTTTCCAGTGTCCGTAGTTGTAATCACGTTTTGCGATCTATGAATAGAGTTGGTGTCTTTAGGGCGGATTTTAGGGGAGAGATTGTGTCTCCTACCGAATTGATTGTCCTGTAGAAGTTACTTCTAAGTTATTATTGGTAAAGTATTCACCCCACTCAGAGCTTCTCATTAGCGCTGGTAGGAATTCCCAGTCCCCATACTGATAGTAAACCGGGGAAATTTCTGGTATGTGTCCAGTTGTTAGTTGAAGAGGTAGAGTGCAGCACAGTATGTTGTGATCCAATATCCAATATCGTTTTTACGAGCTAGTATAAACCAATTTGATTTCTTTGTGCTCGCTTCTTGATTGTAAGGTATAGGTTCCTGATCTTCGGTAAACTTCTGCGTAGCTTGTCCCGCCACTCGACTGTCGTAGCTTTGGTTGACTCCAAAGGGAGTAGTGCTGGGATTAATTATATGTGGTTTGTAGTATGAGGTGTGTTAAGACTGTTACTACTGTGATTGGAGTTGATCCTTTCGCCAGTTAGTCCTTCGGTATTGTCGACAAGAGAAAAGAGATAATAATAATAATAGATATAATTAGTGAAGTTATTCAGACTAAGAGACAGAAACGGAAATAGGAAACGTAACAACAGTCAGCTCATTAAGTTTGAAGAATAATATATATATATATATATATAAATAATAATAGTAGTAATAATTATAATATTAATAAGTTGTCAGGAGAGTAAGACGGGAGAGAATGTAAAGAAGTAAAACGACGAGTTTAATTATCTACCCTGATTGGTAAATGCGATTTTAAGGAGATAGGCCATTTGGATGCAGTCCTTGTATCGCTGCATGGTTGTCCAGCCTTCGCTTAAAGGCGTCCAAAGACGGTGCCATAGCTACATCTGCCGGTAAGGAATTCCAGGGACGACAAACCCGCAGTGAAAAGAAGTGGGAGCGCACCCGGGTCCTTGCCCTCTGGTGAGCTATCCTTCTGGGATTTCCACGTGGAAGCCTATACCTACTCAATGGCAGAACACCTTTGTTTGGGTGATTCTGGTCATTTGTTATTTTGTAGGCAGTAATCAAATCCCCCCTAAGCCGACGGTAACTAAGTGTGAACAGGCCTAATTTCTTCAGCCTTTCATCATATGGTTTGTTTCGGAGACCAACCACTCCTTTTGTTGCCCGTCGTTGGACTCTTTCCAAGAGGTTGGCATCTCTTCTCAGCATTGGGGGTGCAATAATATTATGCACCTCAAGGTGTGGCCTGACGTATGTTTTGTACAACATTAGAAAGAGCTCAGGAGTGAGTGCACCTAACTGTCTATGCGTAAAGTGTATGACCGCATATGCCCTCGCTACATCCCCTGTGTAATTTACGCTTGTGTCCATTTTTTCCGTTAGAACTAGACCTAAGTCGCGTTCCGACGTTGTGCAGGACAAGCTTTCATTGCACAGGGTGTAACTTGCATTCTGCAGTCTACAGGTGCGCAACTTCACTACTTTGCACTTTTTCAAGTTGAAAGTCATGCCACTGGCCACCGCCCAGTCTTCCAGAAGGTTTAGGTCTTCCTGTAGCCTATCTGAGTCCTCCGGACACTTTATCGCCCTCCATATTTTTACGTCGTCAGCGTACAGGAGAGTCGGGCAGCTCAGACGGCGTGGTAGATCATTGATGAAAATCAAAAACATCAGTGGTCCTAGGATAGAACCCTGCGACACTCCTGATGACGATCTGTGCCAAGATGATCGGACTCGGTTAACCTTAGTGCAAAATTGCCTGTCGGCTAGGTAGTCCTTCAACCATGACAGAAGTGGCTCACCTATGCCTGCCTGGCTTATTTTATGTAGGAGAAGGTCATGGTGAACAGTGTCAAATGCCTTCTCAAAGTCTAGGAAGACCACATGGACTGGTACGTTCAAGTCCCAGCATGATGTCCAGTCGTCCCAAGCTGACAGTAGGTTAGTGACGCAGGATCTGCCTTTTCTGAAACCATGTTGGGCTTCATGTAGTATATTAGTCCTATCGAAATATTCCCTGATGTGGTCGTCAATAATACTTTCCAGTACTTTTGATACCACTGGGAGTAGAGCTACTGGTCTATAGCTAGCAGCGTTTTGCCTGTCCCCACCCTTGAAGATTGGAGAAAGGATGGCTCTTTTCCACTCCCTTGGCAGGGTCCCCGAATCCATTGAGTGTTGGAACAAGTCGCACAGGGGTCTACAGAGAGCCTCGGCGCACTGTTTCAGAACAGATGGCCTGATGTCATCACAACCTGGGGACTTCCCAGGTATGAGTCGCTGTAGCTTCCTTAGTACTATTGCGGGGTTTATTTGGGGAGTAGTCGCTAGGTCTTCCTCCTCTGAAATAGTGGTGCCACCATTTTGGTCCGTAACTGTAATATCCACATTGCTGTTTAGCTGTTTAGCGAAGGCTGAACTGAATGTTTCAGCCATCTCCAGACTAGTGAGATATTGACCGTTTGGGCCTACTAAGGCGCATGCCCCTTGGTTTGTCGGTTTTCTTTCCGACATGAATCGGTACAAGTTTTTAGGGTTTGATAGGAGTTTTTTAGCAAGGTTAGCCTGGAATGACCTTCTGTCCCTCCTGACTCTTGCATTACACCGGTTCCTGAGTTCGAGGTATGCATCATGGTCGGTCTGACTCTTAGATACACGCCACGTAAACCAAGCCTTCCGCTTTGCTTGCAGAATACGTTGCGTGCCTCTCTTCAACCATGACGTCTTTCTCTTGGGCTGTGTTGTGACTAAAGGGACGGTATCCGAGATTGCTAATGGATAATCTTTTTTACCACTTCCCAGTGTTCATCCACAGATAGGTCGTCCCATGCTAAGGGCCAGTCTGCGTCGGACAAGAGCCTCCGCATTTCAGCATAGTCAGCCTTGCTGTAGCACAGACATGGTCGCGTAACATCCCATTGCAAACGCTCACGGAGGACAAGATCGAAACCTATGACTGCATGGTCACTGCTTCCCAGAGGAGTCATGATCTGGACCTTTTCGACGAGTAGCTGGTCACTAGTTAGAATATAATCTAGTTTTGATGACTTTCCACTAGGGCCCCACCTAGTGTCGTCTCCAACATTCTCAGTCAGTCCCGTGTTTCGAATAGTTTGCAGTAGGTTTCGGCCAAATTTTCCCTTAGCACACCCGGAGCCGAGGTTCAGTGATGGAGCATTGAAATCTCCAGCTATGGTGATTTGGTCGTAGCCCAAATCTCGTATTCCTGTGATAGTGCTGAGCAGTAGCTGATTGTGCTCTGCCCCACAGGTGGGAGATCGGTAGATGCCACCCAGTAAGTGCTTGGTGTGGCCTACGGTGAAATGACACCATATGGAGTCTGGGAGTTCGATAAGTGGTGGGTCCGTTGCGCGCACACATTTAAGTTGCCTATCAAAGTATATAGCAACTCCCCCTCCTTCCTTATTATCCCTGTCTCTCCTGACCAGTACCATATCACCTATACTGATTTCATTGTCGGCGATAGTGGGGTTTAGCCACGTTTCAGTAAGAATGATTATTTTCAGTTGAAGGTGTGCTTGGAGATTTCGGAGTTCACCTACTTTCCTCTCAGCCCCCTCACATTGCTATATAGGCAACTGACAGTGAGTCTAACAACCTCAGAGTGTTGTGGGGTAGTTGACGTGAAACCGTCTGCTGGTGGGGGACTTGATGTTGGAACTAGTTGGCCGATTCCGATAGAACCGGCCCGTTGTAGTTTTTTTCAATGGATTTAGGCAGGACACTTGGGAGACACAGACTATTATTCTCAGAGCTGCATCGCTCTAGTGTCACCGAAGCTTGGGGTCGTATTAAAGCCTCAGTTTGCTGCCTCCTTATATTTCTGGGTCTGCTTTCACAGCATCGGATGTGTCCTCCAATTTTTCCCTTGGTCTCATACCACCGTTGAAGTGATATGGACAACTGCTCCGGGGAGTTGAATGTGACACACAGCAGCTTTGGAGAGTTAATCAATGTTAGATGAGCGGGACGAGGTAGTCGGAAAATGGAGATGGCTCCAGAAGCGCCAGGGGCCATCTGAGATGACAGCCATCTCCATTGTTGTACGTCGTGCATGTGTTTTTCACAAGCAGTGCCGGTTTCCAGCTCCGGAACACCGTGTACCACCATAGAGGTGGAAGGCATCAGTTCCGGTGACTCCCTCGCCATATTTCTGAACCCATGGTCTATCTTGCCGCGCCCTTATGTTAGAACTTCTGTCCAGGGCTAGTACCTGAGCCATTAACAGTACTTTTTCGGCCTCTTCGGCAGAGTCCAGTGTAACCCGTAATGGGGGTGGCTTACCCTGAGGCGTGTGGACACCCCTGTACAGTCTGCACAGTTTTGCTGAACTAATGTTCAGACCTAGTTTACTCCACAGGTCGGACCACTGTGGATTAGATCGAGACACTGAGTCCCTATTTAAGGAAGAAATAGCGAAACGCGTATCTGAGGTCGACAGCAGGACTTCCTCTGAGGTAGCCTGGCACAACATACAGTTAGCTGTAAACAGCTGTAAAAGCTGTTAATAAGCTAAAACCAAAAGTTAGTAAGAGCCATTGGATCTCTACCGCCTCATCCGAACTGAGTGCCGCAAGAAGACTGATTCCGAGGAGCTCTAATTATGATGAGGAGCGAAAGCTACTCAAACGAAAACTAACAAGACGTCTCCGCAACGACCGTGAACAGTGGTGGGCGACAAAACGAAAGAAGTGGAAAAGGTATCGGCGATTGGCAACACCAGAAAACTATTTAGGCTTATCAGGGAAACAGGTGGCAAAAGGCGAACGAAAAGCGAAACAATCTATGAGAAGAATGACACCGTATTACCTATTAGGATAGACGACTGGTGTCAATGCAGTTGAAGATTGAACGATCAATTCACGGTTGTTTGCTCAAAACCAACTTCCCCAATTTTCGCGGTGGCATCAATACGACAGTCATCGTCTCATCGGTCGCTGTTCAGAAAGAAGTCAGTAGACAACTGTCAGAAGTAATATTGTGATTTATTATTGTAATATTTGTTCACAGACCTTAGTGTTTATATGTTGGTGTAACCATGAAGAATATTCCAGTCAACAATTGGTGTTTTGGTTTTGCGTCCGTTATTACTAAGCGTTTCTGAAAACTTCAAGGAACAGCGTGAGCCCGAGCGTAGCAAGAGCTGGGCATTAACGGTTTACGAGACGTGACTGGCAACTGGGAAGAACACTTGGAGGAGCATTTTAATTGGCCTACAGCCACCCTCAACTTACCTAGTGTTCAACACGTCCCTGAACGGGATATAGACAGAGGTCCTCCGTCCTTAACTGAGGTTACGAAAGCTGTCACTATTCTGGAACCAGGCAAAGCTGCGGAAGCTGATGGAATGACTCTAGAGGTATTTAAGTACGGTGAGGATAGTTTCCTGGCTGCGTTAACTGAAGTACTAGGCGGAGTTTGGGAATCAAAGGAAGTCCCGTTGGATCGGTGTAAGTCATTGATTATCCCGATATGCAAGAAGGGCGACAAGTCTTCCTGTAATAATCACAGGGTGATTAGCTTAACCAGTATGTCATCTGAAGTTCTAAGCTCAATAATATTGCGTAGACTAAGTGGTGCTCGGAAGGAACAAACACGAGAGAGCCATGCGGACTTTAGACTAGGGAGAGGGTTTACTGATCATATCTGAGACAGATTATGAAACATAGGCATACTTACCGGCGACATCCAACAATCGTTATATTTCTTGGCCTAAAGGTGGGATTCGACTGACGAAGTTTGTCTGTAAAGGGAAAGCCGAGAAAATACACTGCACTGACCAGGGCACTCTACTCGAAACCATGCAGCCAGGTGAGAGCGTACGTTGATGTGTTATCACTTTAGGGGACAACTATTGGTGTCCGTCAAGGACAAGCTGTCTACTATACTCATTTCTATTCAATTTCGACACAGATGTACTAATGGTGTCAGTCAACTCTCATAAACTGTCAATGTCCAGCTCTTACTACGCTGGACCTCACACTGTCCCTCGAAGACTCACAGAAACAATTTGTGATAACCAACGCGAAAACCAGAACACTGATTGGCGACTCAAGAATCCTTTATTCTTACGCCAACATGTAACCAACAATAAAGTTATTACACGAGGTCTAAGAATACATGCTATAACAATAAATCACAGTAATACTTCTGATAGTTTTTTATCCTGGAATGAACAGCAGACGATGAGACGATGACTGCTAGGTTGATGGCTTCCGCGAAAATATGGAGGAGCTGGGTTTGAGCAAACAACCATGAATTGATCGTTCAATTTCCAACAAATGGATTCAACCCTTACTCACTTCAGAAACGCAGGGATTGACTCGTCACCAGAGAATAATCTCATTGAATTAAAATATGCAGATGATATAATCCTTCTAGAAGAAGACGCTGACAAAATGCAGTGTCTTCAGAACGCCTCAAACTGCAATCTTCAAATGCTTGGCGTGTGATTCGCTCCTGCTGTCAAGTCTAAGATGGTGCTACAGGACTGGACCACATTGACTTATGGCTTATGCATAGAGAGTGAAGTGGTGGAGTACGTTGACCACTTCGCTTATTTGGGAAGTACCATCAGCCAACGTCAACGGGTTGATCTCTGACGAAAATGTCTGGTTTCTGATCCAGAAATCTCAGGACGGATACAGAGGGCTAGTTTCGCATACGCCAGTTTACGCCGTCTCTGGCTTGTTAGACGTGATATCCGACTTGATGTCGATCAAAGGGCAGGTGTACTGCTCATCAGTCCGCTCTGTCCTCCTTTATGGCTGTGAGCGACACCTGGCCATTGAGACTGCAATAAATTAAAAGGTCAGCTGTCTTTGAACATAGGTGCCTGCGTTTCATCTCTCCTGTGAAGTGGTATGATATGGTGAGCAATACTGAAGTTAGGAGTCGGTTGAGTGCTACGTGAGGAGGGGAAGGCAATCGACGAGGTTGCGAAGTTACGCCGATTGAGATGGTTAGGGCATGTGCTACCCATGCATGTCTAGCCGTCACCTTCCTGGACGGACAGTGTTAACTAACATAGGATCGATCAGGTTGGAAAAGAGCCAGTGGTGGTCAAACCAATACATGGCTTCATCAGTCAATGAAATCCACAACAGTTAGTTTAAGCCAGCCAGTCACGTATGACAGGGAGAAGAGATTTAAACTGTCTGATGTTTCCCCGTATGGTAAGTTAGTCATACTGAGAACCAAAAGTGTCACCTTTCTTTGAACCTATTCTAGAATATGTGAGCCCCTTTGAGACAATGACTGGCTGCTTGGATGCAGTTTTCCAGTCTTGACTCCACCAGAGATGTGCTTAAGGAGGCAAACATTTCTGGTGATTCGAGTAAGGGCTCTGCGAATTACCCATAAGAATCTTAAACTACTTGTAGCCACCGCAGAACAGTGTGCTGTAGTTTTTAAATCGTGGCTAACTATCACACCTAAATCCAAATGAGTCTGGTTTTATGGGGGTGTTATTCCCATTAGTTCGTGTCCGACGCACATCTTAGCACATTTCGCTATATCGATCGGGAGCACCCATTATATGGACCATTCTGACAATCCGTTGAGGTCCTCTTGCAACGTGGACGTATCGCCGTTGCCCTTCAGATCCCTGCCAACCCTTGAGTCATATGCGTATAGGACCACAGGGGTGAGCGGAGATAACTCATTGATATACAAAACGAATAGGAGAGGTCCGAGCACCCTGCTTCGTGGCACTCCGCTGCGCGAGTTGATCTTAACCCTCTGTCCCCTATCTATGAGGAATCATTTAAGCTTGTGTAGTAACCTGCCCTTGATACCTAGACTTTCCAATCCCATGAGTAGTCTTTTGTGAGGTAAAGGCTTCGTTGAAGTCTATGAAGATGACATCAGCAGGTCTTCTGTTGTCCCATGATTTGACCCAGCTTTCTCTTGCAGTGAGGAGATTTGACAGGCATGAGAGGTTCCTCCGAAAGACGTGCTGTGCTCTGGATACAGAATAGTTGTTTTCCAGATATACCACGATACTTTTCTTGATGGTTTTTTCCACTGTCTTGATTAAAGTGCTACTGAGACTAATAGACCTGTATTGCGGATGGGGCTTACCATGGCGTCTTCCCAGTCATGCGGAAACACGCTGTGCTAAAGTCTACGACAGCAGCGTCAAGGGCCAAATCCCAGCTAAACCAAACGTTTGGAAAGCTGATATAAATGCGATCGTCTCAGAAGCCAACTCAGTAAACTGATACATTAGCTCAGAGTCCCAAGTAGAAGCCAAATGGGACCAATTTAAACGACTTTGCCCCCATGTCACTGAACACTTCATCCATTAGTCTATCCAAAAGAGTAGTAAACACTGTTGTCAATGTAGTTGAAGATTGAACGATCAATTCATGGCTGTTTCCTCAAAACCAACTTCCCCAATTTTCGCGGAGGCATCAATACGACAGTCATCTTCTCATCGGTCATTGTTCAGAAAGAAGTCAGGACAAAACCGTCAGAACTAACATCGTCATCTTAGTTGCAAAGTTGGCTATATGTTGGTGTTACAATAAAGAATTATTGAGTCGCCAAACTGGGTTTTGGTTTTTGCGTCCGTTATAACTAAGCGTTTCTGAAAAACTTCAAGGATTAGCGTGAGCCCGAGCGTAGGAAAAGAGCTGGGCATTAATGGTTTACGAGACGTGGCTGACAGTTTCTGATGGTCAAATCAGTTTCTGACGGGAGAAACAGATTCTGGCGGATTCAGACAGTTGGTGAAAGTTTGGATAGTTACCATTCATCTTTCCTGGTGCCGGCGAAGTCTTCTTTGAACAAGCAATATCTGGAACGTTTCTCGAATTGGGTCAAGTTCAACAATGCCTGGGTCAAAGAAGAGACAGAGTGTCTTGGATGCAAACAGGAAAGTAAGTCATGGTGACTTGTCTGTTAATTGTAACGATGTGTCTGATGTTAAGCATGACATGGTTGATGTTACTGTTTCGCCGCCCAGTGATAATAGGAACAACAAACTCCCTAAATTTGAACCACTATGTTTCGACGGAAACCCGGCTGATTATTTACAATTTGTAAAGGAGTATGAGATCATGCTGAGTAGTTTTCTATTAAGTGATGAATTGAAGTTAATGTATTTGATGAGGTATTGCACTGGAGTTGCTGCAAGAGCTATACAGTGCTGTAAGTTTATGAAGCCAAAAGAGGGCTACTACGAGGCTATGAGCATACTACGTCAAAGGCTTGGAAGACCTTCGATGATTGTAGGGAAATTATTCGAGGCTGTTAAGAGTAATAGTGATCAATTACAGTATGACTCCCAGGCACTCACTGAGTTTTTGGATAATTTGCTAATTTACAAGAATGCAATGATTTCGATGAATCGCATGAGTGACCTCAACTCGAGTTTCATACTAGAAGTAATAGCAAGACGCCTACCTACTCGACTGCAAAGGAAGTGGGTGAAGATAAGCTCCCGTATGGAGGATGAGGGTATCGAGCCAAAATTTGATGATATCCCGAAACTGGTAAAAGATAGTGTCAATCAATCTATGAGCAAGTTTGCCAGTATATTGCATCTCACCCCTAGAATAGAGCAGTCTGAGGGCAAAATGCAATCATTGGTGACGAAAGGGCCTCAGAGAGGTGGATATCGAGAAGGCTCCATGATGTCTAGTAATGCATATAGATCTAGTGAGTGTAACAGGTTTCGTAGTACATCCTCAACAGATAAGTTACAAGATGCAAGACAAGCACGGTTGTGTTTTACACGTTTGCAAGAGGTGCATACAAAGGTGAACTGTGAACCGGTGAGCGAGTTCAGTGATAAACTAAATGAAAACTCCATGCCTGACTCCGAATTGTGTGACGATAACGGTGCGGTTAAGAAGTCTGTAGTTACAACTGGTAAGCCATTGTTGAATAGAGTGTCACAGAATAGAGTTACTGCTTCAGAGTCCAGTTCTGACTCCACAAGTTTACGAAGTATAACTAGTCAGAGTGAAGTTATAAAACCTTTAAAGATTTGTGAGGAGGAACCAAAATTGTCTACTTCTGTTATTGAAGAGTTTGAAAATGATGAAGTTGACGGTAAAGTGAATATTCGTGATAATGATCATGATAGTGCAGATTTGTCT
Source organism: Trichobilharzia regenti (assembly GCA_944472135.2). Lineage (NCBI taxonomy): Eukaryota > Metazoa > Platyhelminthes > Trematoda > Strigeidida > Schistosomatidae > Trichobilharzia > Trichobilharzia regenti. The sequence continues at coordinate 21,369,661 of OX235262.1, read as the reverse complement.
TTGGTTGATCATGATGAAATGGGGGGAATGCCTACTATTGCTGAGTTGAATAATGGTTCTGTACAACTACAACGTGAAGTAGAATTGAACGCAGATGCAGTTCCAGAAGGTGTGCATACTTGTCAAACCGTCAGTGTAATTGATCAGCATGTAGCCCACCTATCATCAGATGCTAGTGCTAAACCGTAGCTGATAGTAAAATACAGCAGTGGTGGTAATCTTGCGGTTAGACAACTATCTGTAAGCCGAGCAACTACAGCTTCTGATCCACCGCTGAGTTCATCAACTGGTATCAGTCAGTCGTCGTCGGTGTTGTCATCCACAATGAAAAAGACGCCCACCAACTCAAGTGTGTTGTGCAGTGACTATGATAGTATTGGTGCGTTTGAAAAGACGAAAGATATTGCTCAGTTTAGTGAGGATAAGCCAAGTGTAAACGAGAGAGTAATTGTTAAATTGACTTGCACGAATAAAAGCATTTCTAGTTTCAAGTTACTATTTGAATGTTATTATCTTTGGTGTAAATTACTCTATTTCCACGCTTGGTTGATGAGATATGTCGTGTGTTTGTTGGTCATCTATATTCTACGGTACAATGACATGAGCGTGTTACCGTTCAGATTTGAGGATATAGCTGATAGAGGGAAGTCAGCAAATGAACTCTGTAACGTTTTTCCAACCTAGAGCGCCAACCTGAGAAGGGTTGTAGGCGTACTGCTGTAAGTCCTACAATTCTTCAAAGGGTAGCGCATCAATGAGCAGTCCAATGTGCTTGGTGTGTGATTTTGTACATATGCTCATGTTGTATATAGTGAATTGGTATCATCTGTCATCTAGCCGTTGATAATTTTGTTTGTGTACGGACGACTTCCACTTGGATCATCAACCTGAGAAGGAATGTAGGCGTACTGCTGTAAGTCCTACAGTTCTTCAAGGGTAGTTTGTCGTGCCAGAATCCATAACATTTGATGTGTTGATTGTACATATGTTTGTGTTAAATAATTGTGTGAGTTCCAATTATCGTAATTGTTGGTTAATCTTGTTTGTGTCCGGACATTCCACAACTTACAATCGTCAACCTGTGAAGGGTTGTAGGCGTACTGGTGTAAGTCCTGCGATTCTTCTAAGGAATTCCATCAAGACATGATCTGCGAGTTTGTGTGTACTGTTTGTATATACGTGTGGTGTGTCATATCAATTGGTGTATTTGGATTCATTGTGTTTACTCGTTCTTTTCGTACCTTGTTGTTATTACGTAATTTTGTTGTCAGCTTCATCTCTTTGTTTTGTTTCAGGAAAGATGTTGAAAGAACACACTACTACTTTATGGTCACTACCTGGAAATTCATGTCCTACATGTACTGTAGATAGTGTTATGTTGTACGTGAAAATAAGGTCTAGGATATTTGAGGAGCTAGTGGGTGAATTCATGTGTTGTGTCCACCCTCCTGTGACTATGGAATTCAGATTCCCGTACCTTTGAGGTTCTCGGAGTGAAGGCTGTCAATGGAGTTGAAGATTGAACGATCAATTCTTGGTTGTTTGCTCAAAATCAACTTCCCCAATTTTCGCGGAGGCATCAATACGACAGTCATCGTCTCATCGGTCGCTGTTCAGAAAGAAGAGTAAAACATCGTCAGAAGTAATATAATGATTTATTATTGTAATATTTGTTCACAGACCTTAGTCATACTTGATTTATATGTTGGTGTAACAATATAGAATACTCAAGTCAACAATCGGTGTTTTGGTTTTTTCGTCCGTTATAACTAAGCGTTTCTGAAAACTTCAAGGAACAGCGTGGGCCCGAGCGTAGCAAGAGCTGGGCATTAACGGTTTATGAGACGTGATTGACAAAGGCCATGGAAATTCTGGCAAGTTGAAATCACCTCCGACAATTTTATGACTGAAGGAAAGACTGCTGTAGCATTAAATGTTTCCTAACATATTATCATACTCTCTGTTGGATGAAGCGGGTCGGTACACACAACCGATAAGTTTAGGTTTACTTTTGACAACATTTATTTTAACCCACATCGAGTCACTGAGTTGTGACAGAAGTGGGTTACTGAAATGATTTGTAGACATGGATGTGTAATGCACAATGACAACAGCCACAAAAAACAAAGAATAGGACGAAGAGAGAGATGTGTGTATTTAAACTAAGCAGAGCTTGAAGTAAGTGGGTACAGGGCTAATTATCATCGTTTACAGCGAACCCAGCTAAACGGTCTTATTCCTGCTCCAGAAGAGTTATGTCAGCGTTTCTTTCTGAAAGAGAAGAAGAACAAACTTATTTAATGACACTATGTTGGTTTCCATGTCATAACATTAACTCCTCCCTTCTTTGTGCACTGCCCTCAGTGCCTGGCGGTGGTATGGGGTATACATTGCCTCGATTAATCGTCACCTCGGCATAACTAGTAGCGAGTGGTGGTTGTGAGAAGTTTGGCGGTTCTTTGACAGCTGCTGGATGATGCGGTTTCAGCTGATTATAATGGGCGGAAGTGAGGTTGTCTTGAGGTGATCTCAGGTTCCACAAGACATACGTAGTGAGAGTTTGGTGTTGTACGATCTCATATAGCCCTTGTCACGGAGCATAGAATTTAGGACACGAACCGGCAGGGACTGATGGTCGATTGGGCCAGACGTAGTTACCAAGGGAATAAGTGCGTCCGTGGGCAAAGCGGTCGGAAATGACTCTATTATGGATGAGATTTTATTTGAAAAATCATATAGTGTTGTAGAGTAATATTGACTGTTATCAGTTAATATAAATTAACAACACTGTGATTTATCAAAATAAAATCTTATCCATAATAGAGTTATACTCTACCACAGTGCCCAAGTTTTATACTTCCATCAATAATACATACGGCTTCTAATTTTCCAGATCTTTGAATTCACTCCTCACTTAAATATCACTTACCTACCTCACAATAATCTTATTTACGCACTATATGCTTTACCTGATCATATCTAGGCCATTATTGAAGCTAAAATGTGCTACTCGTTCATATTTGTTGCTTGCCAAAGTCTGGTTGCTTTGATTAGAAACGCAACAACACCAATGTTTGAACAAAGCCATATCTTTGGCGGAAATATCATATTTTCCATGCCTTTAAATAGAAAACGAAGAACAGAGTTTCACACCGGTGATGCTGAAGGTCTGTTTGCTATTCGGCGACAGTTAAATATGATGCAGACCACAAGACTGAGATCCTAGTACCTGTGGATGAGGTTACACAAAAAAGTAGAAGAATTTGACAATTAAGACAGATGATATTACCATCATGAAGGTGGTTCTTGGAAAAAGACTAATCGGCTGATTATGACAGGTCGTGGTGACCAGCACTAAGAAAACGTAAAATGGTTCCTGAAACTTCCTAAACATACGAAGAACAGCTTGTCAATTATTTAATTAAAATTTGGTTATTTCAGGTGGACTAATTTTAGTCCAAGTTATTTCGGCTAGAGGAAAGTACATTTTAACAGCTTGAGAGACAGAGGGTTGGTTAATCCTATCCCTTTGAAACAACATGGGCTACGTATTTTCTGAATGGTCTTCGAGTTTCACTGGTCGTTTGTTCATGGAATAATAGTTAAGAATTATCGCAATTCACAGTGAAGCAACGAAATATTGTTCTGATTTTAATTGCTTCTCACAGACTCAGACATCGAGGAAAGACTGAGTATCCACAGAGAAGTCCATCTTGAGCATCATGTCTGCTGCCAGCTATTCAAATAGAAATAATCCCACAAAACCAGCAAAAAAAGAAGATTTTACTCTTTGGATTCTAAAAGCAGATAAATCCAGTGTTGCCGCTTCAAAGCAGGAACAAATAGAATGTTTCCAGACCAATACACAGACAAAAGTGACTGAATACATCGCATATGTACAAAACCAATAGTCCACTCCGTTGAAACAGTAGCTAATAGCTTCGTTTCTGTACACAAAGTGTGAGTGAATATTTATGTGGAAATATATTGCAGTTAATTATGACTGACAATCACGAAGGAAAAGTGGTATTTGAAGTAAAAAAGTCACAATTTGAGCTTATTGCACATATTTATGTTGCGCAACTTCAATAAACCAAAATAAAATTTAAGGGGTTAACAAAGTAAAGAGTCAGTAGCTACACTTCACTTTCAGCCAATACCATTTATTTTTAGCAATAAAACATTAGCAAAAGCAGTTCATCTACCACCAATACCTACCTATTTGTGTTCGATAAGGCATTGTACAAATCCTTCTCAAGGTCGCACCAGTTGCCGTCGGACACTGTAAACTAATCATCAACAGCATTTTCCGATGACTTTTCCTAAAAGGAGTCTGGTCAAGACTTCAAAAGTTGGTGTATTCCGAAAATTACCACTGGTGATTTTTAGATAAAATATTGTTAAATGGACTACTGAAACGTGTGGCGACCTCAAGCGGGTGGTTTGAATTTTTGGTCACTCGTCAAGTAGTGGGGAAATATGGATTTCCAACATCGTGTAGGGGGAAAAACTGGCTCTGGTGGTGTGGCATCAGAGGCTGAGGCAAATCGTGACCGTAGAGAGCGGTTGCGGCAACTTGCTCTTGAAACGATCGATCTTAATAAAGACCCATATTTTATGAAGAATCACTTGGGGACTTATGAGTGCAAACTGTGTCTAACTCTACATAATAATGAAGGAAGTTATCTCGCGCATACTCAAGGTAAACATTTTTCCACCTCAATTTCTTTTTTCTGTGAATCTAACAAGGTTTATTTTATCTCATGAAATATCTCCAACAAAATATTCCTCCTGTGTTGGTTTTATTATCAACATATACGTATTTTCTGCCCATAGAAAGTGTCTTTGTTAAGCAGTTTTTATGCGTATTTGTTTGCAGTTAGGATTACTTGTGAACCTTGCTGCAGATACAGTTGCGTCATGTATAACCACGCAACTGTAAGGCATTTTCAAGATGGTTGTGAAGGTCACGGTTTTATTTCTCAAGTCAGACTGTTCCCAATAATTCAGGATTGAAAAAGGCTCTTTGGTTGTACCATTATAATGCATCGCAGATCTACATACTCCCAATCTTTGGTGAATTATATTGTTATTCTCCCATATACCTTTTATACTGCATTTTAATGACACAGACACATGTGCGTACGCCAATCACTGAACTATCTATCTACATGCCTGAGAAATTCCCTCTGATTTATTTATGTAACTCATCGCTTGCAAAATCCGTTTTTTTAGCTGTTATACGTAAAACAGCTATTTTTCTGTTGCCAAAAAGTGGAACGCAATGCATTATTCTGTTTACTATGGTTTTATCTGTAAGTATATCATAAATTCTTTGGCTGATATTAAGTTGTACCATTTCTTTATTCATCGTCTTCACATAAGAAATGAGCTTCACTAGCAAAATGCAGGTGATTACACACTAGCTCTCATAACAAAATATTCTCATAGGAAGTGTAATATCTTCATGTTAATGTTGACCACTCGGTTCGTGTAGTTTTGACTGTTCGTCTGTGTTATGAGTTCGGTCACTAAAAATCCAAATTATATGCTGCTTCTATGTTTATACATCAAATTGATCTGAACAACTGAAATACGGTTGTCGATTACCTTTTTATTGAATGTTTCTGCGTTGACCAACCAGTCTCTTTGCTCATTTCAAGTGGACATATTTAAAACTTGTTCTAACTGAAATGATATCAAAATTCACTTTTTAAGTTGTATCTTCGATTACTGAATGTGTTTACCGTGTCACTGTGAAGTGTATTATGCAGGACTAAAACTGACTTAAGTGGTACATTTTGTTGCGCTTCTATGGTTTCTGGACAATATTCTGCACTTTCATGTAACAGAATATCTTGTCATGTCTAGTTTAATTTATCTGTCAATTCGGACCGTTATCTGTTTATCATCATAGGATTCTATAGATTCGCCCAGCACCAAACTAGAAAGCTTCCAATAGAACTCAACTTTAAGTCTTTTAACGATGTTTTGTTCTCACCAAAAAGTTTTTTAACGTAGTACATATTGGAGTCGGCAGATCGGTGCAAAGTCCTACGTCGAAACCAGTCAGTCAATACATGTTGATCTGCTATATTCACTGAAAACGCCGTTAATTAGTGTGGAATTATCTCAGAAAGGTTAAGAACACCTGGACCATGAGACTAAACACTTCATAAAGTTATTGATGGGTAGCATGACAGAGAAAAAGTGGCCTGCCTCTTAGAATGTTAGAATCCTTTGACTATAGACCTTCAGCGATTTGGTCTATAATTGCTTACAGTGAATTAAATACGTTTCCGCTCCATTAATTTAATCGTTCAACTTTTAATTGTTGGGTTATGGGCTCGAACGCTGTTATGCCTACAAAGGTTAGAGCGACCACGTAATATCATCAGTCTCTGGAGTGCATCAGAATATCTGCAGTTTCCACATTATTATAGGTGCAAAAAGTTTGCTAACATCCAGAACTTAAAACTTATAAGGGAATTTATTTGGACCCATTATCATCTAAATCTGGTTTCGTATTCTGTAGGTCTAGATAACGTCAGAGAGCCGCTATTTGAGTTATCTTAATTAAAAACCTAAATAAAACTGTCTACCATTTAATATTGCACAGTTTAAAATTATATAATTGATTTTACTCTTCCTTCAGGTAAGAAGCATCAGTATAATTTACAAAGGCGTGCTGTCGAACAGGCTCGTGAGGCTCCATCTACTATGCAACCAGAACGTGTGAAAGTAGAGCCAAAAAAATTTATCAAGATTGGTCGTCCTGGTTACAAAGTACGTCTTCGTATCAACAAAACATTGATATTATTATTTACGGCCTAGTTTCTTATTTATTATTATTTTATTTTCTTAGCTTATGGATAAACACGTTTTATGCATTGACAATCTCTTATAGAACATGTTTTGATGCTTACAGTCAATAGTTGTTAACATGTAAGGCAGATTACCTCTATCGGGCAATTAAAACAAAAAGATTGTTTCCTCTGTTATGGATAAAATTTACTTTCATAAAGTCACACAGTGTGACACAGTAATATTTACTGATGACGTTTCGAGCACAATTTATTACTCAGTCATATTGTATGATTATGATCAATCTTTTCTTTAAGATTCAGGTAGATTTGTGGGAATAAGAGAATCTATGACTAACTTGGAGAATAGATTCGATAGGCGCTCATACAAAAAAGATACCCTGTTAATTTCGTCGGGATAAATTCATGCGATGCAACTTCACTAGAATGTTCCCTTAAAGTTACCTACAGTTCAAGGCTTAATAGTGCACAAAGAGTTAGATCCTCAAGACTACCTCAAATTGTCTTTGAATCATGCACAACCGTTTTCCGTAGCTTCCTTTTACTCCTTAAAATTCATTGTTGATTATTACTTAACCTTCTGGATCATTGTGTTAATAATATGATTCATACATAAACTGTAGGACTTCTAAATAAGATCTCATCGAAAAAAAGTTTTCGTTATTCGTGAATTAGATTAGTACTCCAGTTGTTACTCATTCAGTGTCATTTAGGGTAAAACTGACTCCTAGCCAGATACAACAACTGGTGGTCTAATACCGAGATTAATAATACAACTGCCTATCATCTGCATGTTCTTAAAATCAAAATAAACATTGTCGATCGAATTTTGGAGATTCGTTAACTATGTTTTTTTTTTACTGGACGAGGTTGCTAGCCTCACTCCCAAACGCCCCTCTTTACCGAGTTTACTCCCAGCTAAGCAAAGTTTAAAAGTGCGTCGGCTGGGAGTTGAACATCGAAACACGTGCGTGATTGGTAAGTATTCTACCACTGTCTATCTGTTTTCGACATAAAACTTTACACCGATGTGCACCAGTTCAAGTCGCCATACTCCCTCCTTGTAGCACACAAAGCAAGAGAAGAAAGTAAAAGAAATGCACAATAGAGACAGTAAACAGAGGTGTGAGACAAAGGAATAGTTATACCGAACAGCAATATAGTTTCACTGGAAATTATAAGTCACAAGGAGTGGATGCATCCGCGCCAGCCATTGAAAACAAGGATTTTGAGCCATGTCACCAATTGTTTCCAACCATTGGCTTTCACCGTCCCGAGGACCCCAACAGGAAGTCTACACCTTCCTTCGTGACTGGCTGGCTTAAACTTACTGTTGTGGATTTGATTTACTTGTGCCATGTTTTGGTTTGACCACCGTTAGCTCTTTTCCAGACTCACCCTATGTCAGCTAACATTGCCCCTCGGTCGAGGAAGGCAATGACTACGTATAAGTAACACATGTCCTAACTATATCAGTCAATGTAATTTCACAGCCTCGTCGATAGATTCCCCCTCCCAACTACCTACCACTCGACTGACGCCTAACCTCAATATTGCTCACCTTATTATACCACTTCACACGGGAGATAGAACACAGGCACCTATGATCAAAGACAGCTAGCCACCCTTTTCGTGTCTTCCACTCTCAATGGCCAGGTCTCGCTCACACCCATAAAGGAGGACGGAACGGACTGATGAGCAGTACACCCACCCTTTGGTCGATAGCTAGCCGGATATCACGTCTACCAAGCCAGAGACGGCATAAACTGGCATATCCGAAACTAGCCCTCTGTATCCGTACTGAGATTTCGTCAGAGAGCAACCCATTGGCACTGGCTGATGGTACTTCCCAAATAAGTGAAGTGGTCAACGTGCTCTAGCAATTCACTCCCTATTTCTAAACTAGCTGTCAGTGTCATGTTAATATGTGTAAAACTTGGGCACTGTGGTAGTAAGTAATTCCATATTAGTTTGTTTATTAAATGTATCACACAGTGAAACAGTATTGTATACTGGATGACGTTTCGAACACAATTTATTGTTCATAATCATATCAATTTTGATATTGATATGATTATACAAGTATACAATACTGTTTCACTGTGTGATACATTTAATAAACAAACTAATATGGAATTTGGAGTCAGTGTAGTACAGTGCAGTCCTGTAACATCATCTTACATTTTACCACTGGACCACCGACGCACTGTCTACTTAATCAGACTACAATAAGCATTGGCTATATAAAATTTACTGGATTGTTGTACTTTTTATAAAAAGAACCTTGGTGTATCTTTAAGTGTTGTTCACATTGTTTTATGTTTATGTAGATATGTGTTATTGTTTTCTATTTTTTCTTTTTATTGTATTTATTTTAAAGGTAACTAAACAAAAAGATCCAGACACTAATCAACAGTCAATGTTGTTTCAAATTGATTATCCAGAAATAGCTGATGCTTCCGGTGTTATACCTCGGCATCGTTTTATGTCTGCCTATGAACAGCATGTTGAACCTCCAGATAAGCGATGGCAATATTTACTGTTTGCTGCTGAACCGTATGAAACAATTGCTTTTAAAATACCCAGTCGTGAAGTAGATAAAGACCCGAAAAAACTATGGACCTATTGGAATGCAAGTTCTAAACAATTCTTTTTACAGGTGAGTTTCATCAAATTTCATCATATGTGAAGTATGTGTATGCAATACTATGTGTAGAATTTCACGAAAGTCACTTTCAAATGGATTCGAATCGGCAATTGGCTCTTTGAAAATTACATATTCAAGTCAATGAGCCATACCTTTAAAAGTACCTCATAATAGAATTGTTTTGATGTCAATAATTCTAAGGTGATTTTTCAGTGATAGCGAATATTATTGGGAATCTCTTCACTCTGCTGCGAATTAAATGTTTAAAATCTTTTTGTGTGTTTGGCTGTGCGTTTGGTGCGGTTCCACAGTGTAAACTTCAGTCTTTCTAAATGTAAAGCTTTCCTATTCCTGCAGTTGTACAACTGCACAAAGTAGCATTGACCGTTGCTACTTTAAGATTCTTATACGAATTATTATTATTATATCCTTTAATTCCTAGAGGAACATAGGGCTTCAGTCGCGCGTCTCCATTGCCTTCAGTTTTCTGCCAACTTTTTCACCCCGCTCCAAGTCTGCCCACATGCTTTCATCTCTTCACATGACCTCCTCCATGTCACCTTCGCACTGACGACCAACTCGCCGCTTCCCTTTCGGGTTCCACTTGAGCAATGGATTGTCTAGTGATGTCACTTGATGGTTCCCTCAGAGTATGGCTGGCCAATCCATCTCCATTTCTTCCTGCTTATTTGTTGTACAATCGGTTCCTGGTTGGTTTGCTCCCAGAGATCCCTATTGCTGATCTTCTCTGGAGAGCCATCTGATCTTGAGTATTGAGCGAAGACAGCTAGCTGTTGATGAAGGTCTGTAATTTGTTTGAGATGCTCTTTATGACGCGCAATGCAAATCTCTGATCCGTATAGTAGCACTGACCCTACATTGGAGTTGAGAATCCGGATGTTATTTTTGATGCTGAGTGCTGTTGACTTATCTCCACACAGACTTGAGAGTAATGAAAGCTTGTCTTGCTTTTTCGATTCTTGTTGCTTTGATATCCTCGTCAGTTCCGCCAACCTGTAGTTGAAACGATGCTCCCAAATAGGTAGGTAAAGAAGGTTGTTTCTTTCAGGCTCCCCCCATTTATGCTGGCTGACTGTCGTCTGTTGTTGTTGTTACTGTTGGCCAGGAATCTTCACCTCTGTTTTATCTATGTTCACCTGATGGAAGTCCTCTCTTTGATGCTTCTTCTGCCAACTTGTTGCTTTTCACTTTCATATCTTCCAGTTTGTGGGAAATCAGACATATATGTCATCGGCAAAGTTCAGATCCTCCAAGTTCTTTTTTGTGTTGGTCCATTTTATGCCTGTTTCCTCATTGCCCGTTGTCTGTCTCATTATCCAATCTACTGCAATCAGGAAAATCATTGACGACAAAACTCTTATCAAGACCATGGTAAGTATGTGGGGATTAGAAAACCGCTTATATAAGGCATTTCACAGATGGAAAAAATAATGAGTAAATAGGCATGACAATATCATTCATTTTCATGAAACAATTTCACGTAACTTTTGATATTGGCTGCTTTAATTTTGCATTACAATTGTTTTTTTTTCTCTCTCAAAATGTAAATGCTTTTCCCTACACAGTTCGCTTTCAAACTAGAAAGTCAGTCGTCCTCTAGTGCAATGCTTCGTGATTTAGAAATGCAAAAAGCCAAAGCTCAACATGCTCAACTTCAACTGCAGCTACCACCGCCACCACCCCCACCACCTCCGCCTCCACCACATGCTATCGGTCTTCCAATGCCTAGTTTTCTTCTCAGTATGCCGATTAACACTAGTATGACAAGTATGCCGCCACCTCCACCGCCTCCACCAGTTATGGTTAATGCAGCGCCTGGAGGAAAAGATTCAAAGACTCTGCTGCCTCCACCGCCGCCACCGCCACCACCACCTTCATTTTCAATTGGAGCTCCACCGCCTCCGCCTCCCCCACCTTCAGTTTCAGTAGGCACGACTGGTGCCGGAACAAACACATCGTCCGCTTCGTTCCCACCACCACCTCCGCCGCCGCCACCATCTGCTTCTTCTGTCCAGATGAATGGGAACTAGAAATCTCTGTTTTTATACTTTAATTAAAAGAAGTTTATTAAATGTTTACTACCTGCCTTTTTTTACTTGTCTCATCTTACTCTGATCTGAGTTAGCGGTGATGTCTTTTTGTATATTGGTTTGAGTTAGCCACCTCAGGAGATGAAGGCTGTCTGCATTCCTACCGGTTGCGTCCAACAATCATTGTATTTCTTGACCTGAGGGCGGAATTCGATTATGTCGACCGAGAGGTACTCTGGCGATGCTTGGCTGTAAAGGGAATGCCGAGAAAATACATTGCACTGATTAAGGCACTTTACTCGAACTGATGCAGTCAGCCAGGTGAGGGCTTACGGCGAGTTGCCATCTGAAGTGGTGACGACTAGTGTTGTCCGTCAGGATGCCCATTATCCCCATTTCTATTCAACTTTATCATAGATGTACTGATGGACTTCACCCTAACTTACTTCAGAGACACAGGGATTGACTTGCTACCACGGAATAATCTCGTTGACTTGGAATATGCAGACGATATAGTCCTTCTAGGCGAGGACGCTGACAAAATAGGGCAGAGTCTTCTAAACACCTTGAGCTGCAATCTACAAATGTTTGGCATGTGATTCGCTCCCGCCGTGAAATGTAAGATGATGTTACAGGACTGACTGTACTATACTGACTCCTAGTTTACAAATAGGGAGTGAATTGCTAGAGCACGTTGACCACTTCACTTATTTGGGAAGTACCATCAGCCAGTGCCAATGGGTTGCTCTCTGACGAAATCTCAGTACGGATACAGAGGGCTAGTTTCGGATATGCCAGTTTATGCCGTCTCTGGCTTGGTAGACGTGATATCCGGCTAGCTATCGACCAAAGGGTGGGTGTACTGCTCATCAGTCCGTTCCGTCCTCCTTTATGGGTGTGAGCGAGACCTGGCCATTGAGAGTGGAAGACACGAAAAGGGTGGCTAGCTGTCTTTGATCATAGGTGCCTGTGTTCTATCTCCCGTGTGAAGTGGTATAATAAGGTGAGCAATATTGAGGTTAGGCGTCAGTCGAGTGGTAGGTAGTTGGGAGGGGGAATCTATCGACGAGGCTGTGAAATTACATTGACTGATATAGTTAGGACATGTGTTACTTATACGTAGTCATTGCCTTCCTCGACCGAGGGGCAATGTTAGCTGACATAGGGTGAGTCTGGAAAAGAGCTAACGGTGGTCAAACCAAAACATGGCACAAGTAAATCAAATCCACAACAGTAAGTCTAAGGTGTAGACTTCCTGGTTGGGGTCCTCGGACGGTGAAAGCCAATGGTTGGAAACAATTGGTGACATGGCTCAAAATCCTTGTTTTCAATGGCTGGAGCGGATGCATCCACTCCTTGTGACTTATAATTTCCAGTGAAACTATATTGCTGTTCGGTATAACTATTCCTTTGTCTCACACCTCTGTTTACTGTTCGTATTATGCATTCCCGCTGCTACTCTATCTCCCTAGCATTTCTGGTTATTGTCATTCTTTCGATTTTCTCTTTTGTCTTACTTTGTGTACTACATGAAGTATGGCGACTTAGACTGGCACGCTTCTGTGCAAAGTTCTACGTTAAAGCCAGTCAGTCAGTGTTCTTAGACGTATCTATTACCATTGGACATCCCACTATTTGTAGATATTTTGTATTGAAATTTTGAGAGATTCACCTGTCACGCCTAACATAATTTCACCACCAGCTGGTGGTGACTCATTAAGATCATGATCAAGGTTGAACTCATTTCTTAATGCCTTGAAAACCATAACAATAAGCAATATTAGTATAAAACATTATTATTATGTCATAGATAATAGTTTCTCCTCTCTTCTTTAGTTTCATACTATTTTTTTTCAATCCAGAGGAATCGACTAACCTAGACTCTGAGTTATTTATAACTGGAAATAGAATTTAGATAAGTCATTTTGGTGTATTTATTTCCAAAATTAACTATCCGCCTATCCCGGCTTGTGAATCTTGACGGTGACATATCATCTGCTAGGATGCTAATTCATACGGCAGACTCATTCAAAGATGGTCCTATCCAGCAAATACGATCCGCTGGGACTTCCTTCATCGTGCTTGTAACTCTGCTTACAAGTTCTTGAATTTTTGAACACACTTTTTTCCAATAAAACCGTTGATATAGTCTGTTTTGTCTTTAACTACCTCTCATCACATCTGACCAATTACTGTGCTGTTATCGTTTCACAGGATTTGTGGACATTGTTTACTTTAGTTTTAGTCTACTTTTGTTTACCGAATTTCCACTAACTTAGAACTCCTGCACATACTTTTGGTCACAGACTTGTGTACTACACGACAGTTCACTCAATACTTCCATATAGGTGGTCGCTGGAAGTAATGTATATGAAAAGGATAGCTATTTGACTACAAATTAAAGTATGCGCTGAAGATGTCACTTACTAGGGTGATGAAAGCTTCTCAAATTAACTAGCCAGCTCAGAGAACACAACCACCTCAAAAAAGGATAGCTATCCTTGACTATAGGTGCCTGCATTCTACCTCATGTATTAAACGGTACAATATGGTGTATAATACTGAGGTTAGGTGTAGACTGTCGTTAGGTAGGGAAGGCAAGTTGATGAGATTGTGAGTTCTTAGCTATGTGTTACTCAAGTCAGGCCATTACGTCTCAAGCCGAGCAGTCTTAACTGACATAGGATTAACTTGAAAAAGGTTGAGAAGTATCGACTTACGAACCGTTTGCTTGTTGATTAGGGCCACGAAGAGAGTTGTAGGCTGTCTTATTAATATATGTGTAAAACTTGGGCACTGTGGTAGTAAGTAATTCCATATTCGTTTTTTATTAGATATATCACACAGTAAAACAGTATTAGTATTTACTGGTTGACACAGTTTCGAACAAAATTTATCGTTCATAATCATATCAGTTGTAATCACTCGACTTTGAAACTTGAGTTTTATAGTTTTCTCCTATTTGTCGTAGGGGTAGTAGAATTTTCCGGATGTCAGGGATAGGTGATGAATCATTTCTATTACATGTATTTGCAGTTGATTCGATAAATAAAGCTTCTGTTATTAATCTCTCCCTATACCCTGTGACATTAGATTTTAAAACTGTCATTCTATTGTATGGTTGTGTGTAATTGCATATAGTGAGTGCTATCTACGGCTGAACTATTCTCCAGATCTTTTATCTTATTCGGGTCAACCAATCTAGAATTTGCTGCTAGGTTTTTATGCTCGGCTGGTCTGACTGCCCCTGTTCTATTAGTTTGACCTATGTATTTGATATGACAACCATCCCAGGCAGGGTATTAGATAAACTAAATTGTTTTGTTTTAAAGGCTCCACAAGATCCTTTAACCGACAATTTTTTTTTTTGATTTACAGCTTGATTCCACACTGTATTTTCGGTACAAGTGTGGAATTTTCAGCATGGATATCGGTAGCCCAAATTTCGCAGGCCGACCATAGATATCAGATGTGCGTCGGTGCGGGCTCGAAACCCGGACCATGTGCATGATCGGCGAGAGTCCTAACCACTGTGCCACCGGGTTTGAATGCCAGCCACTTTTATTCCTGCCTTGTTAAGAATTCTGTGTAAGGCTTCGGAGGTTCCTTCTTTGTATGGAATTACTGTTGATGATTTAGACTCCTTATTGTTGGTGTCATCATTAATATTATTATTACTATTTCACTGTGTGATATATCTAATAAACAAACTAATATGGAACTGTAGACTGCCTGGTGAGCATCTCTGAGAAGCTAAGAACGAATGAACTGAGACTTGTTGTGATGTCGCGCAGAATTATCCACTCTTTCTAATCTCCTGAGTTCATTATATTTCCTTTGGCGTGTCACACAAAAAGCGTGTCCCTGACAACTTAGTTTCAACTAGATGATATTTTAGTTGATAGCTCCTTTCTTTTGATGCATCAGTTGACTACGTTGTATGTTTGTAGGTATTATGAACATGATTCCCTGTCTAAAAAGTTGTCTTCATCAGGTCAATATCACTGCGTATTTCATTAAACTTATTAATAATCGTTCGTAGTCCTCTTACATGAAATCTGATGATATTTTCTAATACTAATTTAGTTAAATTTAAAGTGCTATATTCAACGAAATCATCTTATTTATTGACAGAAAACATCGAATGTAGAATGGTTCACTGGTTTTAGACTTTCAAGCGAGAAATCCTACTCACAAGTTTCAGTGTGCGACAGCATATGACAGCACACTATGCGATGGGATAAAGGAAAATTCCTAAAATACAGTTTAGTTAAGTGCGATGACTGGCCATTAAAAAACTTGTTCAACGAAACAAAATGTAAACCACCAGAAAGGTTCAACACTCACTGTGGTCACAAAATCCTTCAATCAACAATATTTCAGTACTGTATGCTACAACAATTCAGAAATTTTGCCAGAAACTCCTTGCCGACTAGTCTTCGTCTCTAAATTCACCACCATAATGAAGCCTGGTTGATCCGGTGTTTTCTCAGAGTGGAAAACGCTTTCCTTGACTGGTTGTTGATTGGTGGTCTAGGTAGTGTCTGATTGTATCGTAAGAAAACTAAATGACTGTAATAAGAGCTAATTATTATTTTGCATACAATACTTTGATGTATTCAATACATACTTGGGAGGTCTAAGCGTGGAATGAAGAAGTTTCCACATAGTGGATTGAGTGATGAGGTCACTAGGTGAAGTTTCCTTCACACAATTATCTCCTGACCTCAAAAAAATATATATACCTTAGAAGGTTATGAATACGACCTATGGGCCCAAGTGAGTCGACGTCTATAAATTCTGGTGGGAGAAATAATGTTAACCGCGATTATATCACTTAAAGAAGTAATCATGCAGTCGGTGGTAGGTAGTGTGTGTTGTAGGCTAATAATTTTTGGGAACTATTTGCGACTACATCGTCGTTAAAAGTACGCGTGAACTTAGAGACGGCCGTCATAGTCAGTTCACTTTCTGTATTAAACCGTTATTTTCTTAACCTCTTTTCATATTTTGAACACATTTTCAGCACACAACTTAGTCTCGTTACTCAATGTACTTGAATCCGTTGAGGGGAAAAATCGTAGAACTCGAACACTTTTTGTTACATATGTGCAGCCTTGCTGAGAAGAAACGCTCTCGTAGTAATCATCTTTTTATTTATCTCATGAATAAATGAGTTTATTTCGCGTTTCCACCGAAATGCGCATTCAAATTTTTTATTTGAATGGAAAGCAGCTTGTAGCTTCATCGTCGTCGTTGAGCAGTTTGTGCACGATTTTGGCATGTAATCGCAATAAGTACCCAAATCTCGGTGCTGTGCACTAAAGCAGTGAACCACACCAACTTTGAAGAACCTAAGGACACCACTTACCTAAATTTAGGAAGCCCCAAATAAAATCATACTGAACTGCTCGAAACAGAGTTCCTAAGTCGACGAACCTCATCGCTCTACTTAACAAAATTTTATTATTAAAAACACAAAATCGACACATTATGGGCACCACACAATACTCACAGTTTGTGAGGAGAATCAGAATGCTGCCCGAGCACCTAAACCAAAGAAGGCTGATGTTTTAAAGGAACGCACTCCGAAGGCTTTGACGTGAGGTCTCATCCATAAGGTAGTGGGAAAAACATTGTGAACTGCATTCCCATAATTCAAAGTGACCGAAACATGTTCATACGCTATTAGATCCTTTCGGATTCTAGAGCTTGTGTACGCGATAGGTTTGGATTTACACAATATGGCACCAAGAAAGATGTGCCACACAATAATAATAAAACAACATAGATTAATAGTAAAAATATAAGTAGAGAGCGGATAAAGAACTTCATCTGGAAGGAAAACAGTCATGCTTAACAAGTTCAAACAGTATTCGCTAACTATCAACCGGAAGGGAAGAAAGAAGGAAGTTGCAACACGTTCGCCATTGATTACGATTCTTGGCCATATCCGATAACGTTTCGAGCTATCTCGCAGATCCCAACCAGGAGTCGTGACGCACCAACCAATGCTAAACTAGCACAAATATCCTTCATCCCACGACGCCACGTCATAGACTGACCACCTCTTCGCCTTTTCCATTCCGTCCCAGGGCTAGCGAACAGAGATCTGTATGGAAGCCTCTCGGATAACATTCGCAGCACATGTCCAAACCACCGGAGCCGGTGTTTCCAGATGACGACACTCAATAAATGGTGATCCCCACTGTGTTCAAACACACGCCGCCGAACCTCAGAATTACTCACACGACGATGCAAGCAATCCTGCGATGATCGAACACGCAGAGTCGCCGCACATCCTCAGCTCGGAAATTTAGGCTTTGTCAGCTCCCCTACGTAGATCAACAAGTCTACCAGTCCGTTTTTAAGCAGTAGACGTTCACATTCACTACTGTGAGAAAAATCGCCATGGCATGAAGTTAGCGAATAGTAAATATTTCTTCGCTCAATTCTTTGGCTTTCTACACTGACGTTTATTTGAAATTATAACAATACACCGAAACAATTCCAATACGTTTGAAATAGAACGCATTTAAAAAAGAAAAAGCCAACTTGAACAACCGATGTATTTTGTTAACGTTTAGGCAAAATCAAATTTTAAGAAAAGTTGATTGCTATTTTTTTATTGTGTGTGTGTGTTTAGCAATCCTTAATAACACGAAGCCATGATCACAAATCAATAGAGACAAACAATAACTTTTATTCCACTACGACATATCCAAGCTCCCTCCACTGACAACAAAATGAAATCTTGCATAGATGGATGGATAAATCTTTACAAACCAAGAAAAGACCATCAAGACTTTCACAGACACACACACACACGATATGAATGTGTTATAAGTAAATACCGGGCACATAAATATTTGATAGAGTAACACACCTACAGACAAGCGAAAGAATTATTCAAATTTCATGTTTTTTTTAAGAAAAATTACGCCAGTTAAAGCTGGAAAAAACGCACGCGCGCACACACACACATCCACAAAATAAAAGACAGAGGAGTGAGTTAAAGCCTAAGCTTGCTTTTATCTTGCATAAAACACAAAAAAAGAAAAAGATGATCATCACAGATTTGGTTCACGGGTGAATATTATATTATATAGCAAGGGGGAGAGGAGATGAGAAAATAAATAAATTTTCTTTTGATGATTCAAACATAAACAAAAAAATCAAAACTTTTAAGAATGTTAACATATTTGTTTTTTCTTCCACAGAAAGAGGTATATAAAGAAAGTGTTAGGCTAGTGTTAATAGATATAAAGCCTGCAAAAGGAACAAATAAGCTGTACATATTCACGCATGGATAGATAATTAAATACATATACACTTATTAAGGAGGTAAGAATATAATATATATATATATATATATATTTAGAGGCCAAATTTAACAAATTAAGTTAGCTGAAATGAAACACCGAAGCTGTTGACGGATAAACTTGAAGGCAGCCGGCGGCAATTAAGGCTATATAAATAGGCATGTGTATGTGAATGTATAGGGGTGATGAAATAACATCCGCAGCCAAACAATTTTTTCAGAGTGACGAATAAAGAGAGAGAGATTAAATGAATTCAGGTAATTAACAACCACAGGTTTTCCATTGAGTCTCTTGAGGAGGTTCCATTGGTTTCAATTCAATATCTGGAGGAAATTGTGGATAAACACAAAACCAAGTAGAGATGCATATATATCATTAGGAGACGTTTCGAGAAGGCGGATGATAATACAAGGTTGTGATGAACAGACAGTGCGGCAGCATAATCGTAGTGTTTAGTTTTAAAAAATATATCCAAGTTAAGGATGAAAAAGCCTCAATGATATGGGGTACTTTGGACGCTTTGAAATTTACATTCAACAATAAAAACAGGTACACACACACATGTTACTGAATAATACAGCTAGAGACAAACGCGTTATATAATCCTACCAAATTAGAAGCGCTGATAGATCTATATATATTAGTGAGGATAGTAATTTTGTCAGTTGAAGTGTTAGTTGAGTCTAACGATGAAAAAGCTCTAAAACTTCCTAAAGTTATGAGAAGAACCAACAACTAGAGAGTGCTGTGCAGCAAAACACACATATCTGTGGATAAATTGGTGATGCATATAGGGTAACTTGGGGTAACTCTTCACATAAGCAAACAAAACAAAAAAACTTACTTCGCTCAAAGAGGAATACTCCAAATAAAAATTTCAAATAACATGAATATTAAAAACGCAAAACACACCCCTTCGCTCACCCCCCCCCCAAAAAAAAGAAACTAGACGTAGCCGCTATACATACACTCATTTCAAACTAGGACGATGATATATCACCACACACACACACACACCCAAAAAAAGGACAAACTCTTCAGTGAGAAAGAAATATACATCACCCAAATCTACATGTGTGCATTGAAGAGATAGGTAGATAAATAAATGTGCGCACAAACTTTTGCTGAGTAAAAAATTTTTTAAAAAAATGTGCACAAGAGTTACACAGAAGCTTACACAATTAAAAAAGCGAGTCAGCACCAGCAAACTCGCTTGTTATAATCGGTGTCTTTAGCAACGTCGTGTAATTTAACCTCGATGACTAAATTTCATTAAAAACAAGAAACAATTACAGAAAAACACAAACACACACACAGAGTGAAATTTGTAAAAAATAACACAAACAAACACCAAGTTCCAAAAAAGAGAAATTATTCAAATCAAGGAGAAAAGCAAGGTAAATGAATTAAATTTTCATGATATTTCAATTCCAGTGAAAACAATAGAACATCGTAATCTGTTTTACTGTGAAATATATGTAGCAAAAAAAATACCCATCCAGGCATGAAAAGAACGAACAGTTTTCACCGAAGTCTCTTTTCCAAGAATTCATTCGTTTAACTATACGACCGGAAATATATATACATAATTATTTTTGTATGTGTGTGCATAGCACAGGAATAAAAATTAGAGTTCTGACCAGAAAGACACTGAACGCCCTGAAAAACGCATTCTTCGCTCCTAATAATGACTGATATTCTCTCTTGTCATCCAATATTCTCCAGTAATCCCGAGACATAAACTATCGCATCTACCAATTTACTTGTTTTTGTGCAGAGTACTAGAAGATCGTCCGATGCGTGTTTTTATCCAAGAGTCAAAGAACAATGAGGAGTGTCATAAATGAACATACATATTCGACACTGGCCACTCCCTAAAACAGCATACTTTGCATTGCCCAAACCATAGAGATTCGGAAGGAAAGGCGTGATTTATACAATGCCGAAGAAACTTTCTATTTCTTTCTTCTACCTTGGGTATAATTCCAGGTTCAAGTGTCATTATGGATAAGATTTTATTTTGATATATCACACAGTGTTATATATAGTAATATTAACTGATATATTAGTGTATAACACTGTGTGATTTATCAAAATAAAATCTTATCCATAATGGAGTTGTAATCTACCACAAGTACCCAAGTTTTATACTTATATCAACTGTCACTAACACTGTTTTGTGCAATTTCCGTACGAGATTTATTATCGTCATCACTTTGTTAACTAACTCTCTGTTTACCTCATTCGCCTACAACAAAATTTATTTTGATACTTATCTCTATACTCTTCAATTAAGATTCAATTTTTTCTGGGCATTTCTCGTATTACGTAACCTTAATCTGCGCATGCCTGACCATCGCCTTCCTCGATGGGAAATGTTAGCTGATATGGGATCAGGTTGGAAAAGACCTAGTGGTAGTCAAAACAAGACATGGCATCAATCAATGAAATTCACAACAGTTAGTTTAAGCCAGTCACGTAGGGAGGTGTAGACTTCCTGGTTGGTGTCCTCGGGAAAGTAAAAACCAATGACTGCAGACAATTGGTGGTATAACTCACAATCGTCCTCATTAGCACAGATCTATCTGTCTGTTTTTGACATAGAACTCTGCACATATGTGCGGCAGTTCAAGTCACCACACTCCATATAGCACACAAAGCAAGAGAAGAAAGTAGAAGCACAGATGCATTCACTTTTTGTGATTGATACTACCCAATAAAACTCTATTGTTCTTCCATATTACCATTCATTTTCCCTCACACTTCTGTTTATTGTCTGCTTTTTGAATCCCCTTTACTCTGTTATCTTGCTTTGAGTGGTGTGACAACTCGAACTGCTGCACATCTGTGCAAAGTTCTATGTTGAAACCAACTGGTCAGTCAGTCAGTCAGTCACAAGCGTTCAATTTTATCCAAACTGAATCTTTCGCTCTATCAAGCAACCCCAAATGTTTTTAACATTTCTTTTTATCTAACAAAGACAATCGAAGACAATATCTCTAAACAGTAACATCCGTTGATTAAACAACACTCAATTTTAGATGGTAAGGTAGTGATCATCTCACACAATAATATGAGCTTACTTTTTAAAAAGACTGATAAGTTAATAGGTCTGGTTGAATCAAGTAACGTCTGAGCCTGTACTACCTGTCAGCTAATGTTCAATCAAGTCTGAGGGGTCTGATGATTTATAACGTTTTTTTAACAACCGCAAAACATGACGAGTTGATTGTAAATATATATATATATATATATATATATGCAGGCTACACATCACGTTAACCCGGACAGAGAATGGATACTATTCTGAATTCGACCGATATACTTAATTCATGATTAATGAATGTCCTATATGTACAGTGTGACAACCATCCGTTCAAAGTACAGCAGGATGATTTTCTATAGTGGTATGCTAATAGCTGGAATTTGGGGAAATTATGTCTACTATGTCTAACTGTTAAATTAGTATGGAAACATTCTTTATATTAACCAACTAATGAAAGAAAATGTGTATTTTGAGTTTACTGTCATTACTACAATCGACTAGAATTCATGACAGTTATCGACTACAAGCCATTTATTTAATATGCTTATAACTTTTTTTCCAGGCTTTCTTACTTGAGATTTCAGAGAAGCAGAAATGTACAGTAAAATGGTTAAAGCTAAAATAAGGTGAAAGTCTATACATACTGCTGTGATACACATCTAACTCAAAAACATACTTTATAATTTTGGATGACAGTGGAAAATATTTCTAATCTAATATGTCTACACTCACAATTTCTTAATGCAAAATATAGGATGGTCGATGAGTGGAGTGTCAGCACTTTGGAAATATCCAATATAAGGTATCATCATTTATACGAACGTGACCCAGCACGTATCCGAGTGAGTGAGAACTACTCAAAGTAAAAATAGACAATAATTATCTACTAATACTTGTAATTGCGAAGTATCTAGTGATGCACAACGGAAAACTCAAAAAAGCCTTTGAAGCGAAGACAGAATGAAGAAAGACACGACAACCTACTATAACCGATGATATTCCTAATTGTGGTGTACTGGATTATGCAGCTGTCTATGGGAAGCGAGAAGACGGGAATACGTTGCACCAATAACAAGACGCTAGAAGATATGGACTATATGGACGACTTATGTTTGATGTCATATAAACCCGATGACTTACAGGTGAAAAACAACAAGTGGGCAGAATTGACAGGCAGCACAGACAGGACGTCGTCAAGTGAACATGCAGAAGACACAGACAACAACAAGTACTAATTACTATTCCTTTGTCTCACACCTCTGTTTACTGTCTCTATTATGCATTTCTTCTACTTTCCTCTCTTGCTTTGTGTGCTATATGGAGTGTGGCGACTCGAACTACCCCATATATGTGCAAAGCTCTATGTCGAAAACAGACAGACAGACAATTATTATAAAAGGAATACATTTGAAAGAAGTTACTCACTTCACCTATCTAGCCAGCATAGTTCCAACTACAGGCGACAGTACAAATGACAATGTCAAAAACAGGATCGGAAATGCGAGACGGACCTTCATCACCCTGCGATAAGTCTGGAAATTTGCACTCAGCATAAAAAAAAACTCCGGATTTGCAACACTAACGTTTAGCAAGACAGTTCTACATGGATCAAAAGTTCAGCGCGTCATGAAAAGCATTTCCAGTGGGCTACTTCAGACTTTTGTCAACAGCTGCCTTCGTTCCATATTGAAGATTAAATAGCCCAAAAGATTCACAACAGGAAACCCTGGAGATAAACCAACCAAGAACCCATTGCTCAACAAATATTCCGAAGAAAATGGAGGTGAGCAGGACGCACGCTGAAGAGACCATTGGGTGACACCGCCCGCCAGTCCCTCGAGGGGAGCACATATGGGAAACGACGGGTTAGGTAAACATGAGTAACACGGTGTAGACGACAGCCTACAGGAAGTTGTGGGGCTAGCTAAAGAGGACTGTATGGAGTAGGACAAAGTGGAACCCAAGGAAATAATAAATAACTGGACTGAATAATTTACAAATATTATAGTTAAACACAATAGTGGACTCTAGTGAATTTAATCATGATATTAAACATAAAAGTTCCGTAAAATGAAATTAAAATTGATACTTCCTCATACACACATGCACACTCTAGATCATGAACCAAGTCGCACATTCTAGACCCACAGATATAGCCTACTCAGAGAGTGAAATGGATTAAATCTCCTGTTTCCCACTTATTTTGTGAGAAATGATAGAGCAGAATTCTAATGATTCAGTAGGTACTACAATGTTAAATAAAACGATAGTGAAATAAGCCAATAAGCTTTAAAGAAAGGAGTTCCCTACCACCTACTGCTGTAGGCGTTTAAAACTGGTAAGAAGTTTCCTCATCTGACTTAAGTGTTGAACACACACGGACAAACTCAGAACATATATAAACATATATAAATAAATAACCAGAAAGGATACAGTCATCATGGCGAGGAACTGGGTTCTCTCGGTTCAGTAGCTCTGTTGCAATCCGACGAAACAGCTGAAAATGGAAAACAAATAATAGGATAATGATGTTTGTAAATTATTCAAACAACCGCTTGCCCAAAAACTAGTGCAAATTAATAAGTGGTCGCCGTAAGAATACCGCAGACAGAAAGTTGGAAATAAAATGCGATGAAGGTAAGTGTAGATTATAAGATAAGTCCCTTGAAATATTTGAAATTAATGGTTATAAACAGTTGAGGATGAGTGCAAACAGGTATGTAACCTTAGCTGACTCTAGTTTTACCGAGTGACCTAACCTGAAACTTGGCAAAAAAAGACGGTTCAAGTTTCTACACTCCAGAAAACTAAAATAAGAAGCGAATACATCCGCACCGTAGTAAGGGATTATGTGCAATGCTGGGGGAAACTCCAACCACTGATTTATAGCATCCCTAGAGGGAATAATTCACCTACTGTAGCATTCAATTTTACACCTATAGGTCACACGTTCAAATCCTGTTCCATCCATTTTAGCCTAGGTAACTAGATAGCACTATCAACTTTCAAATGATAAGTGTAGCCGAGGCTAGTACATGAAAGATTCATCCCAGGTAAGTGAGTTCAAATAAGAAAAACCTTAACTACATCAAATACATTAATATATCCATAGTAAAACTGATAGTGCTGTGATAGTGTTATGGTAGTGCTTACTCCGTAGAGACACTGGTCGTTATTTTATTTATTAAGTCCTTCTATGTTCTTACACTGTAAGGTGAGTTCTAATAAATCGCATTCATTAGTACAACATAATTTTTCGTCATTTCTCCACAGCTAAGCGTTGCCATAAAACCAATTCTCTGATAGAGTAGTGCCACCTTAAGGTCACGAAATGTGTAGAAGACTAGTAGCCAAACGAATCCCAACCCATTTACATACATGGCCTCTGGACGATTAGGTGTAGCCATGATTATTGGCAAGCTAATTTTACAAAAATAACTTCCCGTGGAAGATTAATCTTCAGGAAACAACTGTTATTGGTATCCCAGTAATGAGGTTCAATCGGAAATAGGAACGCAAAATACTCACTATATGATCTTGGAAAGCTTTCCAAAAGTCATTCAGTTCACGTTTAAACAAACAGAAAACAAATATACTCAACTCCAGAGATAAAACGATAATAATACTCTACAGCCTGGTTGTTTGTTTGAGACACCAGGTCGGTTACAGAAACTTCGGTTTTCGTTAATTTAAATATCCCCATTACGATACAGAACATTTTTGACAGTTTCTAGTCAGGCTTTATTCGGCACAGACATTTAATACCATCGTAGTTAAGAGAGTTAAAGTTCAGGCATATAAATCGGTGGGATATAATCAGGGTTCATTGGCTTAATTGCTTGACTTCGAGTCACTGAGTCCCGGGTTCGAATCCCCCACCCACCTACTAAAAGCTCAGGAAACCAGCCCTCACACCATAAGTGTGGTCTAGAACCTGGAACATGAAAGACCTGTGCCAGGAACTGAGTTCAAAAACAACCAAGGAAATTGTAATAAAAAATACCATGTGAGTGCCTACATAAAGTTTACTACCATAAGAACACGAACAATAAGATGGCACAACAAGAATAATATTCGAAGATGCATGACTTCATCAAAAGTGAAACTATTAGTTATATCTAGATTAAAAGGGGAGGTCACAGACTACTTGCACTCCCACACTATAATAGCACGAATGCTAACGATCGGTAAACAATTGTGGAATTTTAATGAATATGGGATATACACCACAAAGTCTGGACAGAGCACTGTGCATTTATAAATTAAATTACTTTTTTGAAGGAAAAACCACTCACCAAGCTTACTATTTCTTTTGTGAGCACTATATAATATAGTAGAGGCAATGATGTTTATCAAGAGCCTAATACTAACACAGCTAGGAAACAGCTCTGGGTACAACCGCGATATCTTCGTCTCTTAATGACACTATATATTTGTAAATATCTTCGGTGCCCGACCATCTTCATTATCATTACTGTTATTATCATGTCTCTAAGAGTGCATAATTCAATCTTATTTTCACAATTACAAAATCAACTGCTTTATTATATAACTACTATGAGATAACCTTCATACCTAGTCTCTATTCCTGCACATATACAAACTATTGACACATTTACATCGACCAGCTAACCAGATTATGTGGATACTTGCATTATTTCTTCTAGCATAATTATGTACTTGATCAGTAAACATCAGTTCATAAACACTTCTACACAAATGCAAGCATAAACTGAAGTAACTAGGAAAATCTTTGACTTTAAAATAAGCAGACTAATATGTTGTATGCTATGAAATCTTTTAAGAAGCTGCTTGCTTGTCAAACATAGCAGGTGGCAACTAAATAGGTCAGTAAAATAAACACTAGTTTTTTAAACAGCAATGTGTTCACCATTTACATACAAACCACAACTTCATAATGGGGTTAAACCCAAGTTAGTTAAAAAATCTATAATGGAATTAGTTAAAAAATTCAATTAAACGTGATTTCAAATGATTACTCACAACTTTGACATTATATCCAGCCTTGGCGCTCGTTTCAATAAACATAACATTGAGCTGGTTAGCCTTCCGCTCACCTTCTTCTGTGGTCACCTTCCTACAAAATTCATGCATGAATGCATAACACTACCTTTTTTCTGACAGGTCTGTTTTGTTTCCAACTAGCATTATTATAACGTCACTACCGCGTTCATTCCTGACATCATCTATCCATTTCGAAGTTAGGTGGAAGGAATCAACATCTACGAGGTAAGCTCTTAGAAAAACACATACTGCATATATCATAAACCACGACAGCAACTGACGAGTCGCGTATGTAACTAGGAATTAAGCTTCGAAAACGCTCCTGTCCGGCTGTGTCCCAAAGTTGTAGACGGATCTGAGGTGTTAATCAAGTAAATGAAGCTTACAGTTCTATCTTCGAGGTACATAGTCTTCGACAAGAAATCGATACCGATAGTGGCCTTACAGACAAATAGGTAATTACTTCGGCATTAGAACACACCTGGTAAAGGTTATCAAAAGTCTCGTACATAAATCGAGTTATAAGTGACGTCTTCCCAACTGAAATAAAAAAGGATCATCATACAACATCGGAAACTAACCACTCTGCTCTCCTAAAAACACTAGTTTGAACTTCCTCAAGGGATTATTAAAATCAGCCATCTGGGAAGCACAAGGAGAAAGCCACGCGAATTGCCGCCACAACCAAAATTAGGACGAACAAACAATGATACCGTCACGAAAACGAAGTTGGTAAAAACTTAACTGGGAGGCAGGAATCTGTTACTCGGTGCACGAAATAGCTTTAAAGTAATTTCTGCAACTAGACAAACCTTTCAGTAAGTTTAGGGAAGACAAGAGATGCAGATATATACGAAGTCAGCAAATGGGTTGGAAAATTTCAGAATATCCAACATCACGATAATTTAAGCTAAACATCCAAATGTTAGCACACTATGAACAGGAGTCAGTAACAAAGTGCATATTCAATATGTCATGGGCATACAGTGCACCTTCTCTTGCATCGGAATTAAGCCAATGATTAAAACATATCAAACTGAGCAAACAATATTAAACAAATGAAAACTGAACGTGCTTAAGGGTGCCTCAGATTCGGGCTTGGACCACAATCTCGCACATCTCTGTTGTGCTAATAACACTCAGATACTCAAAGACTGTTGTTCATTCATCCTAGTAAGATAAATCCTGAAACCCTTTCCCCCAAAAAATCTGATCAATTGGTTGTATTGATCATCAAGGCGTATACCTAAGTAAATGAGTCTGCTCTAATCGTGTTTTGTATTCAGTGCTCTCCGATGAGTGACTTTGTAGTGTACACTGAAATTTTGAGCTTTTGTTTGAACGCACTCACCCACTTTTGCCACCACTACTTCATCTTTTGATTTGTGACCATCCTGTACATACTTGGTTCGCTCTCTGTCAGCCACGTCTCGTAAACCGTCAATGCCCAGCTCTTGCTGCACTCAGGCTCACGCTGTTCCTTGAAGTTTCTCAGAAACGCTTAGTAATAACGGACGCAAAAACCAAAACACCAATTGGCGACTCGAGGATTCTTTATTGTAACACCAACATATAAACACTGTTACAACTAAGGTCTGTGAACAAATATTACAATAATGAATCACAATATTACTTCTGACAGTTGTCTCCTGACTTCTTTCTGAACAGCGACCGATGAGACGATGACTGTCGTATTGATGCCTCCGCGAAAATTGGGGAAGTTGATTTTGAGCAAACAACCATGAATTGATCGTTCAATCTTCAACTACATTGACACTCCCCGGCAAAAAGGGATCCATCCCTTTTTTCCATCACGACCAATACACGTTGGCTTGGACGCTATTGCGAGAACCTGGGTCACACGGACAGAGCTGAAATGGAAAACAAACAGAAAAGCCAACACACCACAAGCATACTCAAAGCACGATCTCACACATCAATGACGACCTGCGCCTTCCAGTTAAAGGCATCCTCTTGACACATCCTCTTGCAACACAATCGCCACTTGCTAGAATGACTCTTGCAGAATGCAACGTGACCATAGCACCACCTCATGATACTCTACGCACATCATCTTATCTACTCACTACCAATTACCACTGCAATCGCTTGTCACTCATTCTGCCTCAGTTCTAGTAACGGTGACGTATGCGAGCCTCAGTCGTTTACACTCCTTCTCCCCGGCGCGTGGGACCACAGCTAACAATTACCTCCGTGTGCATGTCATTCTCAGCAATAGCCTCCCCGGCGTATACGACCCATCTACTGTCCTTAACATCGATCAATTCATTCACGGATGTAGAAGACAAGAAACAACTTCGGAAGTAATCACGACGAAAATTTTAACAAAATTACGCAATAACAACAAGATATAAAGACAACAAGTGAACACAATGAATCCAAAAACACCAATTGATATGACACACCACACATATATACAAACAGTACACACAAACTCGCGGATCATGTCTTGATGGAATTCCTTTGAAGAATCGCAGGACTTACACCAGTACGCCTGCAACCCTTCTCACATTGACGACTGTAAGTTGTGGAATGTACGGACACAAACAAGATTAACCAACAATTACAATAATTGGAACTCACACAATTATTTAACACAAACATATGTACAATCAACACATCAAAGTGGCGGATTCTGCCTTGACGAACTACCCTTGAAGAACTGTAGGACTTACACCAGTACAGCTACAACCCCTCTCAGGTTGACGCTCTAGGTTGGAAAATCGTCGCAGAGTTCATTTGCTGACTTCCCTCTATCAGCTATATCCTCAAATCTGAACGGTAACACGCTCATATCATTGTATCGTAGAATATAGATGACGAACAAACACACGACATATCTGATCAACCAAGTGTAGAAACAGAGTAATTTACACCAAAGATAATAGCACTCAAATAGTAACTTGAAACTAGAAATGCCCTTATTCATGCAAGTCAATTTAACAATTACTCTCTCGTTTACACTTGACTTATCCTCTCTAAACTGAGCAATATCTTTCGTCTTTTCAAACGCACCGATACCATCATAGTCACTGTACAACACACTTTAGTTGATGGGCGTCTTTTTCATTGTGGATGACAACACCAACGACGACTGACTGATACCAGTTGATGAACTCAGCGGTGGATCAGAAGCTGTCGTTGCTCGGCTTTCAGATAGTTGTCTAACTGGAAGATTACCACCACTGCTGTATTTTACTATCAGCTCAGGTTTAGCACTAGCATCTGATGATAGGTGGGCTACATGCTGATCAATCACACTGACGGTCTCACAAGTATGCATGCCTTCTGCAACTGCATCTGCATTTAATTCTACTTCACCTTCAAGTTGTACAGAACCTTTATTCAACTCAGCAGTAGTAGGCATTCCCCCCATTTCATCATGATCAACCAAAGACAAATCTGCACTATCATGATCATTATCACAAATATTCAATTTACCATCATCTATCTGGTCGACTTCATCATTTTCAAACTCTTTAATAACAGCAGTAGATGATTTGGGTTCTTCCTCACAAATCCCTAAAGATTTTATACCTTCACTCTGACTAGTAATACCTTGTAAACTTGTGGAGTCAGAACTGCACTCTGAAGCAATAACTCTATTCTGTGACACTCTATTCAACAATGGCTTACCAGTTGCAACTACAGACTTCTTAACCGCACCGTTATCGTCACACAATTCGGAGTCAGGCCTGGAGTTTACATTTAGCTTATCACTGAACTTGCTCACTGGTTCACAGTTCACCTTTGTATGCACCTCTTGCAAACGTGTAAAACACAACCGTGCTTGTCTTGCATCTTGTAACTTATCTGTTGAGGATGTACTACGAAACCTGTTACACTCACTAGGTCTATATGCATTACTAGACATCATGGAGCCTTCTCGATATCCACCTCTCTGAGGCCTATTCGTCATCAATGATTGCATTTTGCCCTCAGACTGCTCTATTCTAGGGGTGAGATTCAATATACTGGCAAACTTGCTCATAGATTGATTGACGCTATCTTTTACTAGTTTCGGGATATCATCAAACTTTGGCTCGATACCCTCATCCTCCATACGGGAGCTTATCTTCACCCACTTCCTTTGCAGTCGAGTAGGTAGGCGTCTTGCTATTACTTCTAGTATAAAACTCGAGTTGAGGTCACTCATGCAATTCATCGAAATCAATGCATTCTTGTAAATCAGCAAATTTCCAAAAACTCAGTGAGTGCCTGGGAGTCATCCTGTAGTTGATCACCATTACTCTTAACAGCCTCGAATAATTTCCCTACAATAATCGAAGGTCTTCCAAACCTTTGACGTAATATGCTCATAGCCTCAGCGTATCCCTCATTAGGGGGCATGAGTTCACAGCACTGTGTAGCTCTTGCAGAAACTCCAGTGCAATACCTCATCAAATACATTAACTTCAATTCATCACTTAATAGAAAACTACTCAGCATGATCTCAAACTCCTTTACAAATTGTAAATAATCAGCCGGGTTTCCATCGAAACACCGTGGTTCAAATTTAGGGAGTTTGATGTTCCTATTATCCCTGAACGGCGAAACAGTAACATCAACCATGTCATGTTTAACATCAGACACATCGTTACAATTAACAGACAAGTCACAATGACTTACTTTCCTGTTTGCATCCGACACTCTGTCCCTTCTTTGACCCAGGCATTGTTGAACTTGACCCAATTCCAAAAACGTTCCAGATATTGCTTGTTCAAAGACGACCTGACCGGCACAAGGAAAGATGAATGATGACTATACAAACTGTCACCAGCTATCTGAATCCGTCAGAAAACGTTCCGCCGTTAGAAACAGACTTCACTGTCAGAAACTGTCAGCCATGTCTCGTAAACCGTCAATGCCCAGCTCTTGCTGCACTCGGGCTCACGCTGTTCCTTGAAGTTTCTCAGAAACGCTTAGTAATAACGGACGCAAAAACCAAAACACCAATTGGCGACTCGAGGATTCTTTATTGTAACACCAACATATAAACACTGTTACAACTAAGGTCTGTGAACAAATATTACAATAATGAATCACAATATTACTTCTGACAGTTGTCTCCTGACTTCTTTCTGAACAGCGACCGATGAGACGATGACTGTCGTATTGATGCCTCCGCGAAAATTGGGGAAGTTGGTTTTCAACAAACAACCATGAATTGATCGTTCAATCTTAAACGACGTTGACATACCCTGTATATTTTATTACGGCTTACGTTGAAACCACGGTGTTTCGACGGAAACCCGGCTGATTATTTGCAATTTGTAAAGGAGTTTGAGATCATGCTGAGTAGTTTTCTAATAAGTGATGAATTGAAATTAATGTATTTGATGAGGTATTGCACTGGAGTTGCTGCAAGAGCTACACAGTGCTGTGAGCTCATGCCCCCTAATGAGGGATACGCTGAGGCTATGAGCATATTACGTCAAAGGTTTGGAAGACCTTCGATTATTGTAGGGAAATTATTCGAGGCTGTTAAGAGTAATGGTGATCAACTACAGGATGACTCCCAGGGACTCATTGAGTCATTTTTTAATTTGCTGATTTACAAGAATGCATTGATTTAGATGAATCGCATGAGTGACCTCAACTCGAGTTTTATACTAGAAGTAATAGCAAGATGCCTACCTACTCGACTGCAAAGGAAGTGGGTGAAGATAAGCTCCCGTATGGAGGATGAGGGTATCGAGCCAAAGTTTGATGATATGCCGAAACTAGTAAAAGATAGCGTCAATCAATCTATGAGCAAGTTTGCCAGTATATTGAATCTCACCCCTAGAATAGAGCAGTCTGAGGGCAAAATGCAATCATTGATGACGAAAGGGCCTCAGAGAGGTGGATATCGAGAAGGCTCCATGATGTCTAGTAATGCATATAGACCTAGTGAGTGTAACAGGTTTCGTAGTACATCCTCAACAGATAAGTTACAAGATGCAAGACAAGCACGGTTGTGTTTTACACGTTTGCAAGAGGTGCATACAAAGGTGAACTGTGAACCAGTGAGCAAGTTCAGTGATAAGCTAAATGTAAACTCCAGGCCTGACTCCGAATTTTGTGACGATAACGGTGTGGTTAAGAAGTCTGTAGTTGCAACTGGTAAGCCATTGTTGAATAGAGTGTCACAGAATAGAGTTATTGCTTCAGAGTGCAGTTCTGACTCCACAAGTTTACAAGGTATTACTAGTCAGAGTGAAGGTATAAAATCTTTAGGGATTTGTGAGGAAGAACCCAAATCATCTACTGCTGTTATTAAAGAGTTTAAAAATGATGAAGTCGACCAGATAGATGATGGTAAATTGAATATTTGTGATAATGATCATGATAGTGCAGATTTGTCTTTGGTTGATCATGATGAAATGGGGGGAATGCCTACTATTGCTGAGTTGAATAAAGGTTCTGTACAACTTGAAGGTGAAGTAGAAT
The DNA here is from genome assembly GCA_944472135.2 of Trichobilharzia regenti. Taxonomy (NCBI): domain Eukaryota; kingdom Metazoa; phylum Platyhelminthes; class Trematoda; order Strigeidida; family Schistosomatidae; genus Trichobilharzia; species Trichobilharzia regenti. Next base: position 21,336,293 of record OX235262.1, on the reverse strand, counting down.
TAAATGCAGATGCAGTTGCAGAAGGCATGCATACTTGTCAAACCGTCAGTGTAATTGATCAGCATGTAGCCCACCTATCATCAGATGCTAGTGCTAAACCGGAGCTGATAGTAAAATACAGCAGTGGTGGTAATCTTCCAGTTAGACAACTATCTGAAAGCCGAGCAACGACAGCTTCTGATCCACCGCTGAGTTCATCAACTGGTATCAGTCAGTCGTCGTTGGTGTTGTCATCCACAATGAAAAAGACGCCCATCAACTAAAGTGTGTTGTACAGTGACTATGATGGTATCGGTGCGTTTGAAAAGACGAAAGATATTGCTCAGTTTAGAGAGGATAAGTCAAGTGTAAACGAGAGAGTAATTGTTAAATTGACTTGCATGAATAAGGGCATTTCTAGTTTCAAGTTACTATTTGAGTGCTATTATCTTTGGTGTAAATTACTCTGTTTCTACACTTGGTTGATCAGATATGTCGTGTGTTTGTTCGTCATCTATATTCTACGATACAATGATATGAGCGTGTTACCGTTCAGATTTGAGGATATAGCTGATAGAGGGAAGTCAGCAAATGAACTCTGCGACGATTTTCCAACCTAGAGCGTCAACCTGAGAGGGGTTGTAGCTGTACTGGTGTAAGTCCTACAGTTCTTCAAGGGTAGTTCGTCAAGGCAGAATCCGCCACTTTGATGTGTTGATTGTACATATGTTTGTGTTAAATAATTGTGTGAGTTCCAATTATTGTAATTGTTGGTTAATCTTGTTTGTGTCCGTACATTCCACAACTTACAGTCGTCAATGTGAGAAGGGTTGCAGGCGTACTGGTGTAAGTCCTGCGATTCTTCAAAGGAATTCCATCAAGACATGATCCGCGAGTTTGTGTGTACTGTTTGTATATATGTGTGGTGTGTCATATCAATTGGTGGTTTTGAATTCATTGTGTTCACTTGTTGTCTTTATATCTTGTTGTTATTGCGTAATTTTGTTAAAATTTTCGTCGTGATTACTTCCGAAGTTGTTTCTTGTCTTCTACATCCGTGAATGAATTGATCGATGTTAAGGACAGTAGATGGGTCGTATACGCCGGGGAGGCTATTGCTGAGAATGACATGCACACGGAGGTAATTGTTAGCTGTGGTCCCACGCGCCGGGGAGAAGGAGTGTAAACGACTGAGGCTCGCATACGTCACCGTTACTAGAACTGAGGCAGAATGAGTGACAAGCGATTGCAGTGGTAATTGGTAGTGAGTAGATAAGATGATGTGCGTAGAGTATCATGAGGTGGTGCTATGGTCACGTTGCATTCTGCAAGAGTCATTCTAGCAAGTGGCGATTGTGTTGCAAGAGGATGTGTCAAGAGGATGCCTTTAACTGGAAGGCGCAGGTCGTCATTGATGTGTGAGATCGTGCTTTGAGTATGCTTGTGGTGTGTTGGCTTTTCTGTTTGTTTTCCATTTCAGCTCTGTCCGTGTGACCCAGGTTCTCGCAATAGCGTCCAAGCCAACGTGTATTGGTCGTGATGGAAAAAAGGGATGGATCCCTTTTTGCCGGGGAGTGTCAATGTAGTTGAAGATTGAACGATCAATTCATGGTTGTTTGCTCAAAATCAACTTCCCCAATTTTCGCGGAGGCATCAATACGACAGTCATCGTCTCATCGGTCGCTGTTCAGAAAGAAGTCAGGAGACAACTGTCAGAAGTAATATTGTGATTCATTATTGTAATATTTGTTCACAGACCTTAGTTGTAACAGTGTTTATATGTTGGTGTTACAATAAAGAATCCTCGAGTCGCCAATTGGTGTTTTGGTTTTTGCGTCCGTTATTACTAAGCGTTTCTGAGAAACTTCAAGGAACAGCGTGAGCCTGAGTGCAGCAAGAGCTGGGCATTGACGGTTTACGAGACGTGGCTGACAGAGAGCGAACCAAGTATGTACAGGATGGTCACAAATCAAAAGATGAAGTAGTGGTGGCAAAAGTGGGTGAGTGCGTTCAAACAAAAGCTCAAAATTTCAGTGTACACTACAAAGTCACTCATCGGAGAGCACTGAATACAAAACACGATTAGAGCAGACTCATTTACTTAGGTATACGCCTTGATGATCAATACAACCAATTGATCAGATTTTTTGGGGGAAAGGGTTTCAGGATTTATCTTACTAGGATGAATGAACAACAGTCTTTGAGTATCTGAGTGTTATTAGCACAACAGAGATGTGCGAGATTGTGGTCCAAGCCCGAATCTGAGGCACCCTTAAGCACGTTCAGTTTTCATTTGTTTAATATTGTTTGCTCAGTTTGATATGTTTTAATCATTGGCTTAATTCCGATGCAAGAGAAGGTGCACTGTATGCCCATGACATATTGAATATGCACTTTGTTACTGACTCCTGTTCATAGTGTGCTAACATTTGGATGTTTAGCTTAAATTATCGTGATGTTGGATATTCTGAAATTTTCCAACCCATTTGCTGACTTCGTATATATCTGCATCTCTTGTCTTCCCTAAACTTACTGAAAGGTTTGTCTAGTTGCAGAAATTACTTTAAAGCTATTTCGTGCACCGAGTAACAGATTCCTGCCTCCCAGTTAAGTTTTTACCAACTTCGTTTTCGTGACGGTATCATTGTTTGTTCGTCCTAATTTTGGTTGTGGCGGCAATTCGCATGGCTTTCTCCTTGTGCTTCCCAGATGGCTGATTTTAATAATCCCTTGAGGAAGTTCAAACTAGTGTTTTTAGGAGAGCAGAGTGGTTAGTTTCCGATGTTGTATGATGATCCTTTTTTATTTCAGTTGGGAAGACGTCACTTATAACTCGATTTATGTACGAGACTTTTGATAACCTTTACCAGGTGTGTTCTAATGCCGAAGTAATTACCTATTTGTCTGTAAGGCCGCTATCGGTATCGATTTCTTGTCGAGGACTATGTACCTCGAAGATAGAACTGTAAGCTTCATTTACTTGATTAACACCTCAGATCCGTCTACAACTTTGGGACACAGCCGGACAGGAGCGTTTTCGAAGCTTAATTCCTAGTTACATACGCGACTCGTCAGTTGCTGTCGTGGTTTATGATATATGCAGTATGTGTTTTTCTAAGAGCTTACCTCGTAGATGTTGATTCCTTCCACCTAACTTCGAAATGGATAGATGATGTCAGGAATGAACGCGGTAGTGACGTTATAATAATGCTAGTTGGAAACAAAACAGACCTGTCAGAAAAAAGGTAGTGTTATGCATTCATGCATGAATTTTGTAGGAAGGTGACCACAGAAGAAGGTGAGCGGAAGGCTAACCAGCTCAATGTTATGTTTATTGAAACGAGCGCCAAGGCTGGATATAATGTCAAAGTTGTGAGTAATCATTTGAAATCACGTTTAATTGAATTTTTTAACTAATTCCATTATAGATTTTTTAACTAACTTGGGTTTAACCCCATTATGAAGTTGTGGTTTGTATGTAAATGGTGAACACATTGCTGTTTAAAAAACTAGTGTTTATTTTACTGACCTATTTAGTTGCCACCTGCTATGTTTGACAAGCAAGCAGCTTCTTAAAAGATTTCATAGCATACAACATATTAGTCTGCTTATTTTAAAGTCAAAGATTTTCCTAGTTACTTCAGTTTATGCTTGCATTTGTGTAGAAGTGTTTATGAACTGATGTTTACTGATCAAGTACATAATTATGCTAGAAGAAATAATGCAAGTATCCACATAATCTGGTTAGCTGGTCGATGTAAATGTGTCAATAGTTTGTATATGTGCAGGAATAGAGACTAGGTATGAAGGTTATCTCATAGTAGTTATATAATAAAGCAGTTGATTTTGTAATTGTGAAAATAAGATTGAATTATGCACTCTTAGAGACATGATAATAACAGTAATGATAATGAAGATGGTCGGGCACCGAAGATATTTACAAATATATAGTGTCATTAAGAGACGAAGATATCGCGGTTGTACCCAGAGCTGTTTCCTAGCTGTGTTAGTATTAGGCTCTTGATAAACATCATTGCCTCTACTATATTATATAGTGCTCACAAAAGAAATAGTAAGCTTGGTGAGTGGTTTTTCCTTCAAAAAAGTAATTTAATTTATAAATGCACAGTGCTCTGTCCAGACTTTGTGGTGTATATCCCATATTCATTAAAATTCCACAATTGTTTACCGATCGTTAGCATTCGTGCTATTATAGTGTGGGAGTGCAAGTAGTCTGTGACCTCCCCTTTTAATCTAGATATAACTAATAGTTTCACTTTTTGATGAAGTCATGCATCTTCGAATATTATTCTTGTTGTGCCATCTTATTGTTCGTGTTCTTATGGTAGTAAACTTTATGTAGGCACTCACATGGTATTTTTTATTACAATTTCCTTGGTTGTTTTTGAACTCAGTTCCTGGCACAGGTCTTTCATGTTCCAGGTTCTAGACCACACTTATGGTGTGAGGGCTGGTTTCCTGAGCTTTTAGTAGGTGGGTGGGGGATTCGAACCCGGGACTCAGTGACTCGAAGTCAAGCAATTAAGCCAATGAACCCTGATTATATCCCACCGATTTATATGCCTGAACTTTAACTCTCTTATCTACGATGGTATTAAATGTCTGTGCCGAATAAAGCCTGACTAGAGACTGTCAAAATTGTTCTGTATCGTAATGGGGATATTTAAATTAACGAAAACCGAAGTTCCTGTGACCGACCTGGTGTCTCAAACAAACAACCAGGCTGTAGAGTATTATTATCGTTTTATCTCTGGAGTTGAGTATATTTGTTTTCTGTTTGTTTAAACGTGAACTGAATGACTTTTGGAAAGCTTTCCAAGATCATATAGTGAGTATTTTGCGTTCCTATTTGCGAGGTGTATTTAGAGGTGTATATTCTAAGATGTAGCCCTTGACCCAATAAAGTCATTTCGACACAAATGACAGCAGCGTATTTTTAGTTATATGTTTGTCTGCTGCCACTATAACTATTCCTTAAATGATTTCTACTAACACAATTTTTCGAAGATTACATAAAATGGAAATCCAGTAAATTTGTAAAGCGTTCGAAGCATATGCGGTAGGGTATGTTTGTGTGGATTTGTTTCTACTGATTATTGGATTGACTTGAGTTTAGGATTTCATCACCCTTTGTGCTTCTGGACGAGATAGGGTGGCGTTAGCTGATCAGTAGATATGGTGGGGTTCACTAAGGTGAATCACACTATTCTGCAGGAACAGCAATATGCAATTTGAAGGCTCGAGATATTTCTGATTTTTATGAGGGCTTAGATCTTTATCTTGACAAAGATAATAATGAACGCCTAAACAGATCATGCTTCTACCTTTAAATATATACCATTCGCTCAGCCTATTGTTGAGATGCGACCACGCGGGATCTGCACAGATTTATGGGGCATCTTATAAATTAGCTTGCTATCCATTGTCGGATCTTTAAATACCACTTCACAATGTCTTGTCTCATTCATTTTCCAATAACGTCTTTACTTGATCCTCATTATATCTCATTAAACCTAACATTTTACAGCTCTTTATGACTTATTATATTCCTACACTCTGAAGGGTACGGTTGTGCACTAAATGCACAAAAAGGTATAAAACAAAAACAACTGACACAACTGAGGATAAATGTATTAAAACCAAAAGTGGACATCATGATAGTACGAGATATACGCGTAGCATTATACATTGCAAATGAACGTTGTCAGCCTAGGGAGTTTCCTTTATTAATGCATTTATTAGTGATACTTGCACTTACCCATTTCATTACACTTTATTGATTCACCTTAGCAATTTTACTTTTCTAAAACAGCTTTCAATCCCTTGTAAACGTTGTACTTACCTCAATATTGGTTGATTATCGTATGCCGACAACCACGGGATGAAAACGAAACGAAGTCGATTTTCCCGCTCAACCTGGAGGACAATTGTACAATTCAATAACTATACAGCCTGGTTCAGACTATGAGTGTATTTATATATATAACAAATATTTAACTGTTGAAACATTATTAACTTGTAGACAATCTACGATTTGATATTATATCATACTCGATCGTGCCTGTAAAAATGGCATGCATTTTCATGTAAATTTATATGTTTATATGAGAATATACATTATTATTATTTTAATGTGTCATTCTGGCCTCTGTTTGAACCCATTGAGGCTTTCACAAGGTCTAATTTCAAATGGCTGTTGGTCTCAAGGTGTGGAGTATTCATTACTGAAAGATATGCTGATGTTACTTGTACGATTTTTCTGATATTTTGATAGTAACCAACTCTGAGTCACATGGATATGCTTCCGTGGAAATTACTTGCAATATCAGCCTTTACTTACAGTCTGTCTTTTAGTACTGCTTACGTTGAAATCTAGTTTGTTATTACATTCGTTAAATAGTATTCTGAATAACGAAGAGCCGTCTTCAGGCTATGGAAGATATTCCTTGTACTATCTTTGTCATCTACCCTCCCGTAAGTTGTCTCGTTGCGAACATCCGGTCAGCTAAGCATGCTAAGTGTTTGACAGAATAGTAAGTATCTTGTGCGTCTGGTGCCTGTAGCGCGTACTCCGGGAGGGCTTGCATCCAAACCTGCTTCAACACAGTCGTTTCGATCGCGCTGCCTTCTACAAGCTGATGTAGTTGGCGGGAAATGTTTGATGGGGATCACTCCTTGAAGTAGCCGCTGTATACGCTGGTTTTCTGATATGGGGAGATGTTTCATCACATGGCATCTAAGCACTGTGCGTGGTCGCTAGTTTGGGAGGCGAGGAAGAAGCAAAAGGACCTACAAACCCTTACTAATTTCTCAGGGTAGCTGAGAATACATATTCCTAAATGTGTTGGTTTCACACTTGCTGCTACATCAATCGGTGTAGTGCCACAGTTGCAAGTTGTGTCGATCAAATTAAGGTAACTTAACTTTGGTACTTACCACAGAATCCATCTACTCAGAAGTAGGGTTTATAGATTCAGTTTCCATGTAGGATGAATGAAGCATCACGATTAATTAAGACTATTGAACTGTACCATAAGTTGTCAGCCATGTCTCGTAAACCGTCAATGCCCAGCTCTTGCTGCACTCAGGCTCACGCTGTTCCTTGAAGTTTCTCAGAAACGCTTAGTAATAACGGACGCAAAAACCAAAACACCAATTGGCGACTCGAGGATTCTTTATTGTAACACCAACATATAAACACTGTTACAACTAAGGTCTGTGAACAAATATTACAATAATGAATCACAATATTACTTCTGACAGTTGTCTCCTGACTTCTTTCTGAACAGCGACCGATGAGACGATGACTGTCGTATTGATGCCTCCGCGAAAATTGGGGAAGTTGGTTTTGAGCAAACAACCATGAATTGATCGTTCAATCTTCAACTACATTGACAAACGTATTATCGAAATTAAAAATAAAGCACATCCGAAAATAGACCAAAACAGGCAGATGTCAATGGAGTTGAAGATTGAACGATCAATTCTTGGTTGTTTGCTCAAAATCAACTTCCCCAATTTTCGCGGAGGCATCAATACGACAGTCATCGTCTCATCGGTCGCTGTTCAGAAAGAAGTCAGCAGAAAACCATCAGAAGTAATCTTGTGATTTATTATTGTAATATTTGTTCACAGACCCTAGTAAAAACATTATTTTTATATGTTGGTGTAACAATAAAGAATTCTCGAGTGGCCAATCGGTCTTTTGGTTTTTTCGTCCGTTATTACTAAGCGTTTCTAAAAAACTGCAAGGAACAGCGTAGGCCCGAGCGTAGCAAGAGCTGGGCATTAACGGTTTATGAGACGTGGCTGACAGTTTCTGATGGTAGAAACAGATTCTGGCGGATTCAGACAGTTGGTGAAAGTTTGGATAGTCACCGTTCATTTTTCCTGGTGCCGGTCAAGTCCTCTTTGAACAAGCAATATCTGGAACATTTTTGGAATTGGGTCAAGTTCAACAATGCCTGGGTCAAAGAAGGGACAGAGTGTCTTGGATGCAAACAGGAAAGTAAGTCATTGTGACTTGTCTGTTAATTGTAACGATGTGTCTGATGTTAAGCATGACATGGTTGATGTTACTGTTTCGCCGTTCAGGGATAATAGGAACATCAAACTCCCTAAATTTGAACCACGGTGTTTCGACGGAAACCCGGCTGATTATTTACAATTTGTAAAGGAGTTGAGATCATTTGAGTGGTTTTTTATTAAGTGATGAATTGAAGTTAATGTATTTGATGAGGTATTGCACTGGAGATGCTGCAAGAGCTATACAGTGCTGTAAGTTTA